>CM054181.1:94059966-95383300 GCA_028829895.1 Sinotaia quadrata
AGCAAGTACAAGGATTCACTATGCAACCGCATTGGATAGAATAGACTACAATGATTTTATAGAACCTAAAATGAGCAGCCAGAAGTTGGATGGAACACTAGCCAGGTGGTGATGGTGGTTACTATAACAATTTTACGTCTCCACTGGAGCTTTCGTGGATCATTTCTTCATAAGACATTCTCTGATCTATAGTGCTCCAGTGGGACATGCTCCCTTCACGAGTATTCTGGGAGCGCTAGCGGTGGGGTTGCAGTTGGAGGTTTGGTTGGTGCTTGCTCAGAGCTGGCGGTTGTTGGTGGTGGGGATTTGTTACATGCTCAGCGGTGAGTGACTGTAGCAGAAGATTAAAAAAAACAAAAACAAAATTTTATTAATATAATTTCTATGCTACTGCCTTGATGGGGTCTGTTTATGGGATGTAGTTGTTTTATAGCTTTTGGGTGCAAAAGTTTAATATTATATAGTGTTGATAGTGCGTGTTTACTGAAGGTAGAGTGTAAGGGCTTTGTGTATTTTTTAAACTTGTTTTGGGGGTGGGGGTGGGGTTTGATAAGTAGATCTGTTGTAAAGAGTAGTTGAAGGGTTGAGATTTCTTTATTCAGTTCTTTACTTTTTTTATCCATTCGAGTATTGTGTCACCATGTTTGTTAGCTGTTCCTTTGCTCCAGAGTGGATTGTGAGCAGAGCATCAAAGCCTCCTATAATTATGTGATCTTTATAAAGATGTATTAGGTTGAGCATTTTATGGTCAAGCATGTGTGGTGGTGAGTAAAGTTGGTGATGTGGAGGGGTATAGGAGGGTAGGTCTATGCTTTCAGTGTGAAGGAAGTTCAGTTTGTTTTTGATTAGGGTTGCTAATCCCCTCAAAGTCCTGTTGTTTTTTTTATAGTTGTGGTAGCTCCTCCATGGATTGTTTTGTAATGGGGTATATGTATTGGTTGTTGCTTTGATGTGAGTTTCCCAAAGGCAGATGATGTCAGGGTTGTGATCTAATGATTAGGGAGTGAAGTTGTGTTTTCTTAAATTTTATTCCATTGGAGCCCCATGGTATTGTTTGAGTTGTATTTTGGTGTGGTATCCATGTTGAAGGGAGGATTTGAAACATGTAAAATGGGTGAATGAGGGGGGAGGTGAGGTAAGGACTGGAGTGAGGGAGTCTAGGGTGATTCTTCTATGGGGTGGAATTGGTAGGAGAGGGATTTTCTCTCTAAAGGATAGTGTTTCTAGGTTTCGGTTTTTGCAATAGATATGTTGGCGTTTGCTTTGGATGTGAATCTTGAATTTGAGCAAAACGGGGTGGGGGAAGGGGCTAAAAGATTTGGGATAGATGTAGGTAACGGGGTGGTGTTGTTGGTGGTGGTCATTGGCAGTTGAAAGGAGTAGTTTTGTTGGGGTGTAAGTGTTGGTAGGATTAGGCGGGTTGTTTGTGATTTTGGGAGTGAGGTTTTCCATGGGAAAGGTATCATCTTCATGTGTGAGATGTCAAAAGTCTTTGTCGGGGAGGGAGAGGATAGCGATGTAGTCTTTTTTTTTTTTGGGGGGGGGGAGGGAATTATGATGAGACATTTTCGAGTGGGTATGGTGTGATGGTTTCTACTTGCCTTAGATAGGAGGACTAGAAGGCGAAGCTAGGGTTTCCAGGCTGACTGTAATTTGTGATAGTCTTGTGCATCCGATTTTGTTTGTTGAAGAATGAGGTGATTATGGGACAATTTTAGTTTAGGCTAGTGTGACCATGGATCTCCATCTGACGCATGGCTTGGGTTCGTTTTCTTGGGGCAATCCAAAGTATGTGGGTTAGGACAGAAAATGCATATAATTTCTACTGTGTATTGTGAGGTGACTGAATTTCCACAGTGTGGAGGGCTGAGTTAAGTTGGGATGATTTGAAAAAGATTTTTTTTTTTTTTGGGGGGGGGGGGGTTATTGGCATATAGCAGTGGTGCACAAACTTTTTGAGTTGGGGGCCACAATCTGACTTATTGAAAACATCGGGGGGGGGGGGGGGGCCAAAAAAAAGTGAAGATCAAAATCGTTCCATACAAGACGGACATCACATTTAAGAACACACAAATGATGATTAAGACTATAATTACGACAAAGAAGTTGTTCTAAAAATGTTATGATACATCAACTTTCACAAAGTCAGTGTGATGGATAGTGCTGCATGTCATCTGCAAGCTTCAAAATGTCCAGCTTGATGTTTGACGTTGAAAGATGCAAAATTGCTTCCAGATTATCATCAGTCAGCTGACCGCAAGTGTTGCTTTTGTTCAGTTTCATCTGTGAGAAAGTCTGTTTGCAGCAGTATGTGCTGCCAAGTATGCTGGTGTGGACAAGTGCATTATCCAGTAATCATTAAACTGCTGGTTTTCCTTGTCAACTTTTCTTTTACGATTAGCTGCCATTTTGTCACAAAAATATAATCAAAATAAATAACAGAATGTGGTAGATCGGACACTAAGGCTTAACAGCTACTGACCAACCACATCACAGGAAGGGGCAAGCATGTATGTGTGGGGTTTGCTGCCCATCTTGGTATAGTCTTTTTCTCTTGCCTCTGTGAATGTTATGTCAGCGGGCAGATATCATCTGCACGGAGCGCCTGGAAAAATGGGTCAGGAGGTGCTGCTTTGTTTCAAATCACTCAGTGTATAAGTAAACATTTGACTTTTTCGTTTGACATGGCGGTCCACTCGGCAACTCTTCGCGGGCCGGAGTTTGTGCACCCCTGTACTACACAATCTTTATTCACTGATGTGTGTGCGTGTGTGAAGAAGTGTCCTCTGTGTCACTAGTGGAAGTTTTAGTGCAGTTATTTAGGGAAAAACCAAATGTTGAAAACAACAGTGCTGTAGATGTGCTGAAAAGCATTCATTATTAATAAAATATGCGAATGTGCAAACGTTTATATAAATCATAAAGAGTATATTTTTCTCAAGGTAAAGAATATGTGTGAGAGAGTGTGTGTGTATGAATATGATTTTATAATCTACAAAATTAACTAATGCATATTTTGAAAATGATGAATGCATTCCAACACAGCCTTCAACACTGTTATATTCATTTAGTATTTTCAAAATGGTTGCACTGAAACTTCTGTTAGCGACACATAGGCAATGCTTGCCATCATTCTTCTTTTATTAAGATGATAGCAGATTCTGGCTGCTTGGCAGAAAGTGTGGCACTATTGCTAGAGTTGAAGGTTAAAAAAGACTGTTGAATGATGGTCCATTGTCTGTTGGCCAGTAGAGGCATCTGTTATCCCAGTAGTCTGTGGGCTAATGTTGTGGTTGTTGTTGTCGAGGTCCCCGATGTAGGAGAGAGGTGGGTTTTCACAGAGCCCGGCTAGTAGCACACCAAGTCTGTACTTAACTGGAATATACTTCAACCCCCTGTCCTGCTTACTTATGTTGTCATTGTTTTTGTCGCTGTCCCTTGGGATAGGAGTAGGTGGTTTCTGGCAGCCAGTAAAGACAGTTGAGCAAAGCCAGATCATGTCCATGGGGTGGTTAAAGAATGCCCATTGCGGCTACTGCGCTCTCTGCGTTGCTATTGTTGTTGGTGGTAAACTTTATTTCTATTTCTCCTTGTATTTTCTTTGGCTAGCTGGCACTGTAGAGCAGATTCCTCTGTAGGTTTCTGTGCTTTTATGATACTGGGAGGCAGTCTGTATCATTCTTTTTGGGTTGAGTTGCATCATTTCCAATTTGTTGTTCAGTTCGTGGTGTCTTTGTTGATGTTGTTCTCATTTGGTCTCTGACAAGGGTGAGAGAGGTTAATCAAGCATCCTTGCAAGTTTGTCTAGGGTGGCACTGTTTATTTGTTTTCTTGGAGTTGTCTGGTTCAGTCTGTTTTTTTTCCTCTGTCATCTCGGTTTTTCTCATGTGGGTGTGGCTATTTTTTGTTCTTTCTTCTGTTTGTCTTCTTTTTTTGTTGTGGTTGTAGTCTGATCTTTTTTTAATCTTCTGTCATAGTAGTTGGTGTCTGGATTTTTTCTTCTGTCGCAGTAGTTGGGGTCTGTGAGAATGCCCGTTTTCTTCCCTGTTCAAGAGTCTGGGTGTAGTTGATCTTTGTTTTCGGTGGATTTTTCCACATGATGTTAGTGTTAATCTCTTTTTCATTTGTTTGGATGGGTGAATATGGGTATCTTTGGTTTTCGATGTTGATGTTGGCTTGTAGTGGGTAAATGAGGTGATCCATCCAATATTCTCTCTTGTAATCAGGAAGCGAGTACCCTTCTCCATTATCTTCATCATCTCGTTTATTTTCTTCTTCAGAATCATCCTCTTTGTTTTTTTCTTCCTTTCTATTTTACACTTCTTGCCCTGAAAAGGGCATAGTAATGTTATGGGTTGCTGCCCTGGTTATTCTTTTGTCCATTACATTTATATCGAGTGGCACTGACTGCTGCTGTTCGTGTATTCTTTTCCATTCTTAATCTGGCTAGTCGATAGAAAAAAAGTAGGTGAGCAAAAATTAAATACGTCTAATCTGCTCGAGTAAAAGTGGAATGAAAACAAAAAACCAAACAAAATGGCTTGCTGTCATTGTTTTATTTTTATTTTTTTTCCACAGGAACTGCAGGAACCTTTTGACTTCAAATGCCATTCTCAGTTGTGTATGTACTTTCGTCCTCCTCCTCTCACTTGCTTCTGAGGAGGGTAACTGTCATGGTGTTGCAGCTGAAGGTGTTTAGTATCTTAAATATATCTTTGTTTTTAGTCCATGACTTTAGTAGGTGTATTGGATTTGGTTGAGGAATATGATTAATACTGAGGAATGAGTTTGTGATTGTGTTCATTTAGGAAGAGTAATGTGTGGGTTGTGAATTATTATTGTAGAAGTGATGTTATCTCCTGAATTTTGTTTTTCTTCATCAGTGTGTAGGTTGCATTTAAAGAATGAAATGTTTAATAGTGTTGTCTGTTCTGCAATACCAATCAACAACAGAAAACCCCCTACTAAACACAAACGAAATTAATTCCTAAAAAAAATTAAGAACCATTCAAGAAAACACTACCCACATGGTCAATGCATCAATATTACCCCACTGCCCTCACACATAGACCTAAGATTGCTATTAAGTATTAAAAAAAAATCTGTGGTGGAGTAAACTTGCCTATCCATTTCAGGGCTTCGTTGTTATATAAATTGTAAAACTGTCAAAGTGACCCAACCTTGGACACTCCTTATGGTGGTATTATTTTTAAGTATCAAAGCTGAATGTAAACAACTCAGTTGGAGAACAAGCTAGAAATTGCTGATGTAATCCAAACCAGTTCAAACTGGACGAGTTGTTTTACTGACTAATAATCTCATACTGTTCATAACAACCTGAACCAATGGGGATGGACTGAAAGTTTCTTTGTTGAAGGAGTACTCTATTCTAATCACTTTGAATTCAAACATAACTCGTCCACTCTAAAGGTGATCATTAGCTTATGGTAAGTTAACTGACTGATAAAGAAAGATTGGATTTAGAATATTTCATTCATCTTTGCTATTGATCTATGATTTGATTTAGTGAATGTTTATATAATTGAACCATTTTAAATATTACCATGTTCATTAATTTTACTATGTCGTACATTATACTTGTGAATTTTGATTGATGCTATATTTTTTATGCTCTTTGTGTATTGGGCTAACGAAATTGTTACAGGATTTGTAAGTTGAGAATGTTTGTTAGAGATGAAATATGCCTGAAATTTAGTGCTGCCTTAATTTCACTTTTGCAGAGCAGAGCAGAGCAAGCTTTTTTCTTTTGTCATTGTCACGGGAAATGAGAAACAGAAATTATATTTTATTTCATTTTAAAAACCGCTAACAGAACTAGTTGAAGTAACCCGAGTTTTATTATTATTCATATATGTATCATGTAACTCCAGTAACGGTCACCTAAGATCTCTTTAGTTAGACAGACATTCTAGACACAGCGTGTGTTATTTTTTCATGTTGAATATATATATTATTTTGTGAGGGATATGTATATTGAACAATTGGGGTAATTACGCATGACTGGTCCATGTTGTTTACGAAAGAGAAAGCCAGTGCGTATTAGAAGTGACCGGTCAAATGTTGTTTACAAAAGAGAAAACCAATACGCATTAGAAATGACCACAGAGAGCGTGTGTCACAACCAGAAATAGTTATCCAAGGACAAATCAAGTCACAGGGCATAGAGTCTGGAAGTTTTTGGAAACCTTCAGTGAAGCTATATAAGAGGCAAAGGAAGATTTTACCCTCAATGTTGAAAACGTCGATTCGTTTGAAGACAGTCTAACTTCACGTATGAATTTTCTCCCGTACAGAGATTTCATAAAGGAAAGCTGCAAAAATCTCTTTCCATCCGTCTGATGCCAAATATTGAGTAACGAGGCAACATTACTTCAGTATAACTTTTGGCAAAGTGGGGAAGTTCACCGTCAAGAAAAACCTATGTATGCAACGCTGGTTGTAAGCAGTTAACGACACGAGGGACCAATTTTGTTCTCCCCCCATCTGAGTTTGGCTGACATTCTATTCCGCAGTCGAGGGGCTAGCTCTAGGTTCTCCTTGCAGACACCAGGATTTCTACACTCAATAGGATGCAACGACACATCCCACTGGACAATTTCATCTGATAATGCTAAATGTCGTTGGGTTCTTCTGTTTGACACGATAACCAGCAAACAACGACAATTATCGTGGTAGGCAACAGTCAACTAAATATCAGATTTTTCTACCTGTGATAATCTGAGAGTAGTGCCTAGATTCTGCAGAATCTTCACCTATAATGTGACGCTGCCATTGCGTCATATCTTCACTTTGAAGTGCCCCATATAAGTGACGTGTGAGATTACGTCATCTCCTTGGAACTCTGACATTAATAGTGAGTAATAATTAGCACGGAAAACGCGCATACACTTAACTCTAGGACTCTAAAAAATATGAACACCATTATATCATTTGTGAAATATGAACTTTAGACTAATGTTAAAATTAATGCTTATTTTATATGTGAACTATTGTTGAAGCGGCCCCATTTGCCGCATAAGAATTGTGTAATTAATCTTTATTTTATATTTTGAATTTCATCATTTTCACCACCACCCCCTTATTTCCCACAGAGTGTATGACATTGGAAAGTTGAATGTATGATTAATCACTGTGCGAAAGAGTAGTGCCCCCTTTAAATCAGGAAATAAATAACCTGATTTAACCATTTTTCAACTCCCTTGTTATTCTTAGTTTTTGAGAGGGACGAAAGAATTCATATTTGTATTGTTTTGTACCGTTTGTCTGTTCATCCGTTTATTCTCTTGCATGATACTCGCACACAACATACACAGCCAATAAAACGTTCCTTGGCATGACATAAAGCTGGGCCCACCCAACCATCAATGGTGTATGTCATGTGTGTCTATGTAACAACCTGACATGACGTATTACTGGCATATGTCATACAGACTTTTCTTGGAGGTGCACCGGAGCAGGCCAAAAATAGACTTCACCCCTTGCATCTCTAACTTAAGCTCGGGTCGGCTTAACAGCCGGCAGTATGCGACAGTCATACAGTGGCTATTGTACTCTGCTTAGTCACGTTGGTGTGAGTCCAGTGTTGTCATCAACTTATCAGTAGAGCATGTTGCTGTAAGCTGATTCTTGCAAATTTCGTTCAAGAGCCAATATGGCAGAAATGGTGGCTTGAGTTTAGTCTTGAGAATTCACGAAGATTATTTTGAATGTTCCTCATGGTGTGTTGAGTAAACGCAATGGAAATTTAAGAACATTCCTCCTGATGTGCTTGATAGCACATGCGAAATTCTCTCATAGATTCTCTATGATGTGCTTGGAGAGCTTATCAAAAGATTCTGGAACAGTTGTGTTAACATGCCTCTAGAATGATACATGAGGCCTCTCTTGAATAAGAAAGACTGGTTGCAAACCTCAAGATTGTGAACACATCAGACCTGCCTACCCCCCCACCTCAGGAAACCAGAAGATTTTATGTGGAGTCTGGCATTTAATAGAAATACCAATAATATAAAATAAATGCAATATAACAACAACTAATGTTAATATTTGTAAATGAACTTACAAATATTGTAATGATTTATGCAAAGCACAACATTTGTCTATGATTTGTCTACTTTTTTGTCTAGTCTCTATTCCACTGTTTATTTTAGACTAATTTTTGTCAAGCACACCAAGTGTTAGGCAGTTTTATTTAGAAATACATTGGTCAAGGTATTTCATTAGACTTCATTTGAAGAAGGATCTTTACATTTCAGAATAATTTAAGTACTGCAGCATGATCTTCACTTTTACAGAAAAGTTTATTGTCCTTATATCTACAAGATGATATGAAGTACATCCAGCCAAGTTTAACAATACAAATAAAGTGACTCATAGTTAAGTTTACATGAAAACAAAACTATAAATTGTTCACACAGTGTTGGTATGGTAGTTCTTCAAGCTGTTGGCATATGCAGACTTCTGCAATGCCCGCTTTTCCATCTTCTCAACAGCTGGAACAGGGTCTTCACTTTAGTAAAAGGAGACTTTCAAGTGTTTTGTGATTCAAAGAAGCATGCTGGTCAGTCTTGTTTTTTCTTACACATGAGAAGATCCTCTCAGTGTGCAGAACTGTGGGGTACAGTCAGAATGCCTCTCATTACCAGTGACAAAGCTGTGAAGTCTGAATTCTTGCCAATGTTTGCCTAGGTGGCCTCTTGTCTGTCTGCCTTGTATTCAATGATATCAGTTGTCTGATAGAGGCTAAACGATTTTGACAGTTGGTCGATTGAAACACCAAAAGAAGAATTGGAAACCTCCTGACAATGGCTCTTAGCTGACTGAATGTGATACTTGTCTGCAGATCAGTGTCAGCAACCTCAATTAAGCTGAGAAAGTCGACCAGAAGTAGCGCTTGCATTGGTTTCTGGCAAAAGATGTTCTTTTAGATATTTCACAAGCACATGTAGAACTTTCTTACTCCAGAGTAGAACTTTTTAATCCTAGAACTGCGCAAGTGATTTTTTTCTGCCTTTGAAATAAATTCCTGTGCTTTCTCTCCAATGCCAAGATCTGTGTTGTCCTTTTGGTTTGAACGGGTTTCAAACTCAACTTCGTCAACTGGCAGCTCCCTCAGTTTACCCTGCTCCTTCACTAACATTGACTGGGGCTTGCAAATTTACACGATGCTTTTGAGTAGCATCACAATCCCACGTTTCAGTAGGTAGATGAGTGGATCATCTGCCTGAAAGGAGAGCTGGAATGGATTGAAGAGTGTGACAGCAAAGCGCAGGAAAAGTAAATAGTCAGTTTGTAGGCGAGCATACAAATTTGAAAATAGCTTCAAACTTGTTTTTTTGCATAGGTGCTGGCAGATTTCTCCTTATCCACCTCTTCCTTGAAAAAATCCTTCAAGGTATCCCAATTGAGTAGTCGATCAATACACCTTAAAACAATAGAACAAAATATAAATCAATTATTAAAGAAAGAAACTACACTATATTTAGAGTAAGTTTAAAACAAGATTTGAATCTAAGCTATAAGGTTCATAAGGTTCACTTTATAAGCCCTTTTTCTTCCCCTTTAATTTTGATAACTATAGTTATTTTCATATAAAAAGCAACCTGAGCTATAATAACAATAATTAAAACAATAATAAAAGGCAATCAATCCATGAATTTCATTACATTGCTTTTTCCTATTATTATTAATATTTTAATTATTGTTAGTTGCTTTAGCTCTGTTTTAAGGAGAAATGTGAAGGAAAAATATACCTTCATATGCTCAGCCATCTAGTGCACACGTTTAAGCATTTTCAGCTGTTTCACATCGTAGACTGCTTGGGTGCTAAAACACCACTGTCACTTTGCACTCTTGGCAAAATAATAGTAGATGTCTATCATTACAGACTTAATGGGCAGTGGCTCTGCTGCAGCTTTCTTTCCCGAGTTATGTACAATGTGAAGAGTGCATCCAGATAAGTACAGCTCTGGCTGTTTAGTCTATAAAAAAGAGAAAAGGAAAAAGTAATACAGTCGAGCCCGGATATGTCGACGGCCTAGGGGTTTGCCAAAAAGTGTCGAAATAACTGATGATCGAGATTACAGAAAACTAATATGGCGGCAATATATTACAGTACTTGCACTTGAAATTTCTTTATGTACATGATGTGCGTTAATGAATGAGAATGTACATGCACGTGTTTGGTGATTTTTTACACAACAGCGTTGCCACGATTTGTTTGATGACACGATCGGCATGCTATAAAAATGTACATACATGTACATGTTTGCTAACAACAAAAGGTTTATGTACACATGGTTAATATGGTTTCTTTACAAAGTCTAAACTGCTTTGTTGCCTTTATCATTCTACTTGAAAACAAATGCATCAATATGACATATAACGTGCTTGAAATTTCTTTATGTACATGATGTGCATTAATAAATGAGAATATACATGCACATTTTTTTTTTTTACACAACAGTGTTGACGTGATTTGTTTGATGATGCGATCGGCTTGTTATAAAATGTACATTGTTTGCTAACAACAAAAGGCTTATGTGCACCAACTAACAGCAGAGATTTACCAGAACATGTATACAGTAAAAACGTACAAACCTTTCATTATATTCTCCAACATTGCAAACACAAAGATTGCTCACAAAATCAAAAAACCTGCAAGGTGTACATGTAGTTCGTTTTTACCAAAAAGCTAACCAGTATCAAAATTAAATTCATGAGTCATTTTGTGTGTGTGTGTGTGTATGCATCTAAGGTGGAGGGCAGGAGGAAGGGGGGGGGCCCGAAGCCGCCTCTAAAATGTATATGTACAGTGTATCATACAAGCGGTTACTTCAAAAGTAACTTTAAGAGGTGTGAGCCAGCTGAAGAGCAACAGAGTGCCTATTTTGCCCTTTATTGTTAGCGAGATGGTGAAATGGCATCGATAACTAAAATTTTCAAAAGCGACGAATAACTTGATGTTAAGTGATGATTCAGGCCCTCTTTTGTGCTCAAGATACATGTACAGTACAAAGAAACAAACAAAGAGATATTGTATTAGTGTTCGGCAACATAACAGAATCGACATAACTGATGAGAAAATGCTAACAAAGAGGGAATTTGGTCCACCGGTGATTCTTGATACAAACCTTTCATTATACACGTATGTACCGTATGTGTGTGTTTCACTCACACTCACCCCAGAAGTGGCAATAGACCTTTCATCTTCATGATATTCTCTGTCTTGATTTGCTTCTGGGGGATCCCCACAGCCTCCCGGTGCGTCTAAGGTGGAGGGCAGGAGGAAGGGGATGAAACAGGTTGCACCTATTCGGCGCACACCCTCAACTGCTCTCCGTCAGTGGGGGGGAGGGGGCCGAAGCTACCTCTGAAAGCATCCTACAAGCGGTTACTTCAAAGTGGGCAAGAGAGGTGTGAGCCAGTTGAAGGGCAACAGTGTGCCTATTTTGCCCGTGGCAAACATCACGCCCAATGAATAAAACCCTTCTTAAGTTTTAAGCTGCAGCTTTTTAACAAGAATGGCCATTTATTGTTAGCGATTAGTCACCACAGGGGTCGAGATGACCGATTTAAGTCACAATTTTGGCCCTCTTTTGTGCCCGAGATAGTAGGATTTGGCAACATAAGCAATCAACGTAACCGATGAGAAAATGCTAAGACAAAGAGTGAATTTGGCATTTCCACTTCAAAAATGTCAACTTACTAGAGTTGGCAAGTTAACCGTTGCCGAAATAGGTGGACTCGACTGTAATAACTAATTAGTAATACAAGTAAAGTTTTAAAAAATAATGCCAAACTTATTGTGGAATGTATGTGTACAACTACACTCACTTTGTTTTAAAATGGCAATGGCATGGAATGGTATGTTGTCAGTGCTTAATGAGTAGTGCTATGCTAGAGACATATTTTTATTGTTCTACAATATTTTATAGATTCCTACCTACATATATCTGAAGACACTATTGTTTTTTTCAACCATCTCTGCTGCAATATCATAACCCAGGCTCAGGTAGTTTTCCCATGGAATCTCCGCATTTTCCATTTCATCTGCAATTAGCTTGAAGATATTCTCTCCTGCAGACATAAATACAAATCTTTGTATAGTATTAATGACAGTGGAGTTGTTAATAGTTATTTTGAGAAGTTGCATTGGTAAGGATAAGAAGGGGATTTGATGGTGGTCCTGCTTGAACCTCTTCTTTCTCTTAAGCTCCCAATATATTCATATTAATTATTCAAACACACTGTGGAATGAACTGATTTAAAAATATTTTAACAAATAAATTACTGGAACAAATATGAAATTCCATTTTATTTCAGTTTACTATTATGTATTTTCTGTTGTTAATTATAATAATGATTAAAATTATATAATAATATATTTTATTAAGATTCACATTTATAAAATTAAATTGTGAAATGTCATGACATTTTTCTTACCTGTTGCCATATTATTGCAAAGTGGAACACTAAGCAGTTCTGAATTCACAACAGTGGATGGATCAATAGTTTTTACAACAATAGTTCTTATCCTGCGCATAATTGGACCCGCCTATAGACACAGTGAACGGCCCATTCACCCACCACGTACTGTCGCAGGTTTATCTGGACAATTTTCACCAAATGCATTACCATGGCTGTAGCTTTGGACCGACCACATTGCAAGCCTGAAAGTGAAAAATTTTGTTCTATAATAATTATTAATCTGCTATTGTACTACTCAGTACTGCTAAAGTGCTAGGAGTTTGATATTCATGAAATAGGTTCTAACTCACAGACCAATTATTATACTAAAATAATGCATAAACACCTATTTCAAACATTTAAAAATACCCCCCAAAAGTAATAATAATTTTGGAGATTATGGTTAAATAAAGTCCTTAAATAAAATTATCAGTAATCACTAACCCTAACTCTTACTGTAAAAAAGAAAAATAGAAAAGAAAGAAAAAAAGAGAGGATTCAGATTGTCTCCATAGCAATAGTAAGCTTAATAAATAACCTCAACAGTAGGGCAGGCTAATTATTAATTAAATATAATTTAAATTATTAATAACCTTTCCTGTAACTTTAGTTTCACTCATACATAAAAATAAGACAAAGACTAGAGGTCTCTAGTCAGAAAAATGCTAAAACAAATAGTAAAAACTAAAAAAAACAAAAGAAACTTATTAGCAGCAATTTTGCTGTCATGAAACATACACTTGAAAATGTCATGAAAGTTGTCAGCAGAAGCCAATGGTAGATTGTTGAAATCTATCAAACACATAGTTGCCTCAGCCCTTGTGATTTGTAGCTGAAGATGTTCGTGTGTTTCACTTTCAGAATCCTTCTTTGGCTGATAAAAGGCCTAAGCTGCCTTTCTCCTTTAATAATAATATGCTACAAAGACAGCCAATTTATAGAGTTAGAGTAGATGTTTCGTCGGCACTAAGTTTAAAATATATAGTTCCAAATGCAGAGTTAATTTCAACAGATACGATAACTATTGGTCAACCGAAGAAGCAAACTACCAATGCAGTTTGTTATAGGGTAGCTGGAGCCCGATAGTATTTTACATAACGACTTAAATTAGATGGCAGCACCCAAAAATAAATAATAAAATCAAGCATTCAGTTTTGTTATTTTCATTTAAAACTTTTTAAAACATGAAAAATAAAAAAGAAATTGTGAAGCTATCTCAATTTGTTCCAGAGATATGCTATTTTTAAGTTTTAAAAAAATGGCAGCAGTGAAAAAAATGGTTATTTCGACCATTTTTAGACTTGCTAAAGACTAACTAAAATCTAACATGCAGTTATGAAAGTTTGATACTTTATTCCTTTCTACTTGCAGATAACCGAATACAAAGTTGTAACTTTCTATATGATTGAAATAACAAAATGCCTAGCTGCAGAAGTTAATAAAAACTATCATCAGGATAGTTAGAAATAATGCGATTGATGAAGTTTGACACTGCATATCTAATTCATTAATTGAAATATATCATTGAAACTGTTCACATATGTTCAAATATATATAAAGAATATGCCCAATTTTTTCCAGGATGTTATTTTCATTTGATTCTAGTACAGGTTGGCCCAAACTTTGTAAAATCATCAAAATGAGTGATGACGGCACTTAGTTTTACACAAAACTGGCCATAACATTTGAACCATTTGCATTGATCATCATGAAATTTTGCAGTTTGATAAATATTACTTTGCTCATTATGTATAAAAAGTTTCAACATCTTTTAAGCACTAACAGTAAATTTAAGCATTAAAAATGCATTCAAAAATTGTGCAATTACACAGAAATAGTAAACACTTTTTCATATCATGTGAGAAAGTTCTGTTCTCTTTGTTTGCTCTATACCAAACAAAATTAGTTATTATCATGTTTCACTTACAAAAGTTAATCATAAAAATGTTAAGATATTAATTAGTAGATAGCAGCACAGTAGTAAGCCAGCAATAATCAATGTATAAAAGTGCAAATTTTCAAAACTTTTCATTCACTGATTTCTCAACATCTTTAATTCAAACAAACATTCAAAATCAAGTTTAATGTTTCTATTTCTTATGATTGTAAATTTGTAATCTTGCTTGTATGTGGAAAATACATGGATTGAATAAAGTTGATAATTATTCACCTATGTCCTGTTTTTTCCAGCAGATTTACAAGACAGAATGTGTGTTTTGGCATACAGTGTTTTTTACCTTGGCTTGTGTCAATGTGTGCCACACACAAATACATATATTTGGTATCAAAATAAAGATAATTAAATGCTGCATCCACTGCTATGAAGTTTGGCTTGGTTTATTCTGTACACATTTTACAAATGAATTTTAAACAAAAGTTGGCAAGTAATCTGCAATTTTTTTCATGAAAAAATGGTCAAAAGTACACCATTGCTAGGCTTGAATAAAAATCTTTGCACTTTATTTTGTGCAATTTAATGTGTAATAAAGAGAAGACACTGTACAACTTCAAGGGGTAGGGATGGACAAAAGTTTATTATGGATTAGGCTAGTCATACCTACTGTACAAACACTAAAGTTGAAACTGTAACTAAGCCAGTGCTTGTACAATTAAAATAATTTTGGCTTTCTTACTTTAAAAAACAAACAAACTATATTTAGATGTTAATTATTTAAACAGACAAGTAAAACTATGGAACGTCAAGGTTAGAAGTGAAAGTAGCATCTTTGCAACATGTAAATACTGGATAGGCCTAATCTTCCTTATAATTAAAATAATTTCAGTTTTCTTACTTTTTCTGAAATAAACTATATGTGACCTGTCACCACAAAAAGATACTTAAGTCGGATTTTGGGGGTAGTGAGATATATATATCAAGAGAAAGAAAATTGAAAGGGCTTTCTGTTGATATAAAAATAAAGAGTGTAGGACAAAATATGGAAAAGTTATGTTTGTTTGAAGTGCACTACTGTCCGGACGGCCATTTTGAGAAAATCGGCCTCAAAGATTGAACACATTTCTGAGAGGTTTTTCCTTAGCAACCATATATTAATCTGCTTCATTTGCAATCAGAGTTGAAGAAGACACAATAGCTAACACTGTAATAACTATAAACAACAAATATATTGTTACATCATTTACAGACAACAGTCTTTTTAAGCCATAACGATTAGAATTTCTGTATGCGAGAATGATTATTGTGGCTCACAGAATATTCTGTTTCGATCTGTTTGCACCCACATGACCAGTTTTCACAATCTTTAAGTTCACTGTCTTCACTAGTTTCGCCTGGTCCGCAAATGCTGACATCTGGCTCTTCTATTTCAGTATCACTATCAGTTTCACTGTAAATAACACACTTACACTGGCACCACTTGTGCCACTGCCAGCAGTCTGCTTCGTCTTTTTCGTTGTTCGATCACGCGATTCGCTGTCCGTGTCACTTTCAGATGAAAATCCATCAGCTACATCCTCATTAGCAAAATAATCAGATATCAAATCTTTAATCTGAATGCTTTCTTTTTCTAAGATGTTGCTTTCTTTACATGAATTCAACAAATTAGCGATTCGTTTCTCCATGTTTACATTACGCATTACAGGACGAAACTGTCTCCCTTGTGTGCGTTTCAACCAATCGCGACCGTCTTTTTATGAGAGCAATGCTTGGTAACTATGCAAGCTTTGATAAACTGTCTGCGGATTGGCTGACGCTTTTCACTTTGTTTACGCCAAGCACAGCCTTATAAAACATTCTGATTAGACATTATAAATAACCAGTGTCATCAGCATAAAAATAGGCTTTTGCCTGAGCATTCTGATATACAACATGATGAGGTTCAGCCAGGGATTCTACCGTCTACGATCATCAGATTATAGCACTTTTGGGCCATATTTTTCCTTCGAAGTTAGACAGTAGGTCACAAAAAAATAATAATAAAGCTATTTCTAGTTCGAATTAAGGAAAAACACGCTAGTAATTTGTTGTTCGATGGTTTGGGAACACGCTAAAATGAAAATCTCAATTTCACCCATGTAGACCCCCACCTTCGTTTTTGCCGTTTTTCTTGGCTTAGCCTTGCGCGACTTAAGTATCTTTTTGTGGTGACAGGTCACATATTTGCACTATATTTAAACTGTTTAAGTAGGCCTAATTATTTAAACAGAGAAGTCAAACTATGAAACATCCACGCTAGAACAATAGAAGTGAAAGTAGCGTCTTTGCAATATATATACTGATAAACTCCCTTGATTTTTGTAGTGACCTAATTCAACATCAATTTATGAATGAACCAAATGTGCACTTTTACAAAAGTATAGAGGCTGGCGGGCTTAGGTAGAAGCAGCCATTTTTTTCAGTCTTTGGAAATGAATGAAATTTACACCATATACCTATCATGGTGAAAGAAATCAATTTAGAAAAGATGGCTGCTTAATCTTTCATTCTTTTTTTTAAAACGCAATTTTGAAAAATGGAAAAAACCGCCTTTTTAACGTTTTTTACATTTTGCCATTTTGCATGCATCCTAAAGTAAAAACTATATATCCGACAGGGCTAAATTTTTGTATTCCTCAAGTATCCAATGCTGACAGGAAGCCTGATTTATTCTAAGGTGATAGCTTTGTAATTTTTTTAGTTATAGATTCTCAAAAATTAAAAAAAACCACAATTTGTGCATTGACATTTTGAGCCAAAACTGAAAATGAATGATGATATTAATGCTTTTTTGCTTATTTTGAGTTCCATTTGACTTGTTTAAGTAATTATAATGAAATAACAATTAAAATATCTGATATTTTTAGTTAAAATGCATTTATTCATGTTTTATGTTTTAAAATTTATGATGATTTAAAAGGGTTGAGGGGTGAATGAAACTAGTTACAGTTGATTATGAACATCTACACAGCAGTCTATTAATATTATTTAGTACTCTTGGAAGCTGTGATAAACTGGCAAATGGTCCACCCTTATTTCGTGGTTGAGTCTATTGTAATATAGTGTTGTATTGTTCATCGCCTGCAAGAAAATGCAATTTAAAAATAAATAGGAAATAATAGCATTAGCAGAATTAAGAATAACAAAAATGTTTCTACAAAGTTGAGTTAACAGATTAACAAAATATAAACAGGATACTATAATTATTGTTATTCTGAAACAGGTTCCTCAAAGTCTTGGCCAATTTTTACAAGTTAAATTAACTTTAACAACAATTTCTCCTGTTCTAATCTGCCATAGTCAGTCCCCCCCCAAAAAATGAAAATCTGCACAAACGAAAACTAAATTAGTAAATAGGCCTAATAACTAATTAATGTGTATCTGAACCTGTTACTATTGATGCTACCATTAAATAGCTGTCAAAAGTGTCATTTGTGAGCCATTATAACATACTAGACATATTACATAGTAAATAAATCAGTAACTTATTGTGGGGGGAAAACGATCTAAGATTATGTCATATGATGTGTAACCAAAGTGAAGAGATTATCAAAAATTATAATACAAATTACAGCAGAAATTGTAAATAATTATTGTTTAATACAATCAATTGTTAATAGTCCTAGTATGTATAAGTATAGTATAACTTCAATTCACTTGTCTACTCTCATGTCTATGAAAGTATGAGTATGACCAATGACGATCTCGATTGCTACCGTCTATACGGTGTACAGTACAGATCTATAGTAATAATATATTAATATATTATACATCTGACAAATAGCAGTTAAAAAAACAAGAATTGTCCATACAATTAAATAAAACCTTTTTACAACTTCAAGAGCTATAGTAAATTAAGCTTAGTGAATTACTTACGCGGCAAACAAGCACAGCTGGCAACTCCATGATAAACGCTTTGTGAACAATGCTTCCTCATGTTTAGGTCTTCGCGCGTACACACTTGTCTTCTAAACGGACTCCGCTATGAATATGCCACTTTGTCATGCTATATATCATTTTAAAGAAGAGATTTTCTACTTTCTATTGATATAACTATAAGAGAAAAAAAATCTATATTTTCAGAAATAACCGTGCAAAAACATAATTAAAAAATAAGCTTTTTTCAATCAACTTTTACATACAATAAAAATAAAAATATAGATTCGAAACTAACACGGTTGCATTCTACATTCATTTTTCTTTAATTTGATATAAGATACATTCTGATAGGACAATCATAGCAGAATCCATTTTAGTGTTTGCAAAGTATATCAAAACATGATGGTAAAACCAGAGATTGAGATTTTTGCCATGGCTATCGAAACACGCCATATCTAATTTAATGCGATTACACATGCTTCCACTCACTCTCTCACAAATACAAAATACATTAATGAAAAGTTGGAAGATAGTTTTATTCAACAAACTATTTCACAAGCATGATAAATACGGAACATAAACACAGCACTTGTGGCAAAATGGTAGATTTTTCGGAATTTAGTAGTTGTCTGCTATCGCCATATAGAGGCTGGTTCTACCTACTACTTATATCTTTGGCCAACTTGGGCGGTGGCTCAAGGAAAACCTAGAGCGGGTGACTGTAAATGAGACAAGCAGTTTTTCATAACTGATTGGGGGAAAAAAAAGAAAATGAAAATGAAAACGGAAGAGCGGGAGATTCAAGTAAGAGCAGGAAGGTAGGCAGGTCTGACACAAGCTGGTGACAGTCACCATCTTTGAAAAGGTTATGTAAATTGACTTTTAATTATTTCTCTGAACTCACTCTCATTTCCAACATAATTTGATTATGTATTTATGTTAACTGACTGTTTATGTCTATATAAGGTAAACTGAACAATTGTCCAGCATTGTAGTGAGGTGATGTAAATGTCAATGCTCTTGTGATTATATTCATATGTTGTATATTTGATTTAATAAATTTATTGACATTCTTACACATAACTGATAGCCATATGTTGAGAGACAGTGGGGATGGGGGCTTGCTAAATATAGATTAAAAGATGGATTTGTCCTCTCCTTTGGTAAGAAGTTTTCCACCAACAGAAATGTTGTGTGACGGTAAATGTTTGTCTTTAAAAGTTTAATGTTGTGGAAGGGAGAAAATGTTACAGTGCCTGTATATCTGCCAAGTGAGAGAGACGAGTGGTGTCTTCTAAAGAATTAATAACATAAATTAAGATTCTCATCACTTGTATTGTTGTAATTAGTTATCGGTGATCAAACTTAATTCAATGCATTCAATACACACTGCAGAATTAATAGCCATAGACAAAGCACTAGAATTAGAGAAACCAAACACCCAAAAACATACTCATTAAGAGCACTACAAAGCGTAGGAAACCCATTCTATCAGAAAAGACCACAAATAACAAACCAAATCAACCACCTTATAAATAAACTGAGAAACAAAGGAACCCAAACTACAATCTTATGGATACCCAGTCACACCTAACAATGAAACATCACACTCACAGAAAATAAAACAAGAGACCGGGGAGGTGGGGATATGGGATTCATACACGGAAAACAACTCTGCACCCCAATCATTAAAAGTTAGAACTGAATTAAAAGTGCAAATTAAAAACATATATTAAAAACTCACTCACCCCCAAGTTCCTAACATATCCCACATCATCCCGACTTAGATTTACCTCAACAAGATACATACACAAATTAAGTCACTCGTCGTCAAATTATGGGGGAGCGCTTCGCCTATTTCGCGCTGGGAAAAGAGATTCATCAACCGGAAGTCTATAAGAGGTAAAGGTCATATTGCTCAGTTCATTTCATTTCAGTTATCTTTTCCTTTGCTTTAATCACTGGAAATGGTTGAGTTGCCTGACATTGGAAAACATTGCAGTTTTGAAAGTTGCAATCAATTGGGTATGCAAGTATAGAACTTTCAGTGTACTTTAGAATTAACTACTTTCCCACTCCCATATCCAGTGCGTCTGCGTTTTTAAAAAAATTAAAACGAATTTACAAACCGACTACTGATACTGATAATGAGATTGATACTTAAATCATGACAGCAAATGTTGCAATTATTGAATTAATGAATTATTTACTTTTTAAAAATTTTAAAGACAAAGCTATATTATTATAATTTATTAACCATTTAGTGTTAGAGCTAAACTTTATTTTTAAAAACAAACAAACAAAATGGTTATGGTTTGCTGTGACAGAAACTTGAAAAATAAAAAAGCGAACTTTAAATTTTCTGCCTTGCAACTATGCCTATCTTAGTATCTACTCAAACTATTAGCCTTAACAAAAGGCTAACATTAACATAACTAACTCAAAAGTTATTGTAGAGCAGAGGTCGGGAACCTTTTTGTCTGAGAGAGCCATGGACACCACATATTCTGAAAAATAATTCTGTGAGAGCCATACATTATGTTTAAAACTAAAAATTCAAGTAAATGTGTGCATTTTATGTAATTTCAACACTAAAAGTACAATAATTATGTCTCTGAATTCTTTTTAATAACATTGTTATGCGGTTGCTAATCAATAATTATAATGAGTATTTCTTGCCATTAATGTGACTTCTGGTGCTGCATGGCTTTGCTGATGGCTTTGTAGTCTGGTTGATACGTGGTGAGGTTAAGCTTCATGCAGGCGTTGAGACTTTAGTAGACTTTAGCTCATTTGTAGAATGAAATATTGATATGCAATTAATATGTAGATCAAAGGAGTCTAAAGAATTTTTTTTTATAATCGAACATTTGTATGCGAGCCAGATGCAGCCATCAATAGAGCCACATCTGGCTCGCGAGCCATAGGTTCCCGACTCCTGTTGTAGAGAGAGATATTTATTAAAGTATGGTTACAGAGAGAGAGGAAATGATTACATTATTAGAGACATTTATTAAGTATGGTTACCCATACAGGAACAATATGTTGAAGTGTATTACAACAAGATTTGTTGTTTTTTTGTGTGAAGATATTCAGGATTTGTTGTATTAACATGGCACATATGATCTTAAGCAAATAAATTTGGTCACTAAAACATTTAAGGGGGAGTATTGATTATGATGATACTTACACTCTATTTTGCATGGGATACAGAGTTCTTTACTGTCAATGGCAGAATGTAGAATTGTCTGGATTTGATAAACAATAGCAATCATATACACAGTAAAATCTTTGCATTTTTAATAGAAGTACAATTTTGAATACTGGTGTAATTAGTTGTACAAACTTTCATAACTTTCCATAAAAAAACGCATATGTTGTTAATTTTCTTTAGCATATCACCTTATTTATAATGATATATGTATATTCAATTCATAGATACACAATACAGTTACATGTGTAAATTCTGTATGTGTTGATTCATAAATTATATGATATTTTATTAACAACAAACAATAAACATAATTTTAAACTGTTTTCTAACTTGTAGACATAAATGTAATTATATATAAAATAAGCATACAATGATACATACGACAACAAAAAATAATAAAATGCTACAAATTTTTCCATTTTCAGAATATTTACAAAATTATTAATATTAATAACTGTTTGCAAAAATTATTTAAAACAGATAGCATTAAATCAGTGGTCCCCAACCTTTTTATGGCTGCGGACCGGTCAACGTTTGATAATTTTACCGCGGCCCGGTGAGGTGGGGGACGTTGATTGTTTATATTTAGATTGTTTTGATTTAATAAATTTAATTGAATTGTATTTAAACATGCCTTCAAAATAAAATACAGTTACACCAAAAAATGAATATAAAGTGATTTAACATTTAACTCACTAAAATGCTAAATCAATGAGAACCCTGAGCTTGTTTCTTTGCAACGAGAAGGTTCCATCTGGGGGTAATAGGAGACAATGACACCCGAAGTGTGTTGCTTATGTCCAGTTTATTCCGATGTTTTGTTTTGGTTGCTGTCACTGCAGAAAACCCCGCTTCACACAGATAGGATGTCGGAAATGGCAATAGGGATTTAAGTGCTATGGTGGCCGTTGTATTGGCAGGTGAGGGGGTTTACAGAGCCCAGGCTAATACCACATCGTCTGTACTTAGTGTGTATGTGCACCCAGGATGTTCACCAGTGTTGTTGTTGTTGTTGTCATTGGCACTGCTGTTGATGTCCCCGGTATCCGTTAGGCTGTATGTAGGTGGGTGTTGGCAGCCAGTATAGGTGGTCAAGCATTAGTTGAATTAGATCCACAAATATCCCCACTGCATGTGATGTTGCTCCCTGTGCTGCCACCATTGTTGTTGTTGTCGCAGCACTGCCATTGTTGTTGTGGCTGTAGTAGATGATACTGTTGTTGTCGTCTGATGTGTTGTGGCGGGCGCCTTCTTTTTGATTTGGGGCTCCGTTCTGTAGTTTTTCCTTGTGTGTCTGTTGTGGTTGTCTTTGTTGCAGTCCCTGGTGGTGACTCTGGCTGTGGATTGGTGGCATTTGGTTTAGTCGTTGTTGTTTCTTATGGTGTAGTTGGAGCGTTGTCGACTTCTGTTTCGGTCTGTGCGTCAGTTGTCTTCACTTCTTTTTCTGTTTGTATTTTTCTTTCTTGCGTCTTGATATGTACCATTTGTGTGCTAGAGATTTTTTGGCGTTTCTTCTTATTTTTGGTGGTAGTTGTTTTAATTTCTTTTTCTTTGCTGATAGAGCTTGTAGTCTGAGTTTCCTTATTACCTGTTGTGGGTTTTGGAGTTTGCGAGAATGCCTGTTTGATTTCTTGTTTTGCTGTTTGAGTTGAATTCACTTTGGCCGTAGGTGGAATTTTCCAGATGATGTTGGTGTTTATTCCCTGTTCTGTTGTAGTGGCTTGTAGAGTTTGGGTGGAAACGTGGCTTTTTCCTTCAAAAACTGTGGGTTTTCGCGTTGTTTCCTCTTTTTCCATTTGTGAAGAGCGTGTTTTTGTTGTCGGCGTTATTTTCCAGATGATGTCTGTCTGTGTTTCACAGTCTGTTGATGTAGGTTTTTTTCCGGTTGTCTTGTCAGGTGCTTGTTTAAAATCTTGTGGAGACCAATTGCGGTTAAGATGGCTTGTTGTCTAGTGTAAGTTCATCTTCGTTTTTGTGTGGAAGAGGGTCAACAGCAAATTAGTGAACGCATTTTTTAGTTCAACGTTATTAGTTTCTAGTGTGAAGGTGAAGGGGGTAACTTTTTTTATGCCCCCATTTTCGGTTGGTTTGCTGATTTCACAGCAGTATTTTGTCCAGTCTTCTCCTTTGTACTTCTTAATGTTTGCACCTCTTCAAGCCTCTTTTGCCGTATCTGTCTCAGCTGGGCTATGCGCTCGTTTGTGAAACAGAAAGGGCCGTCCGCATCTTCTGTGACTGACTCAGAATCGCGTAAAATGTCACTTGGTGGAATGGGCAGTAGTGGCATTTTTGCCAGCCCTGAAAAGGGCTGAGGCTTGGTGCTGGCTTGTCTGGTGTGGTGCTTTGACATGACTCTCCTCCCGGCAGTCCGATGGATGGAGTGCATTTGTCGGTGGTCCAAAGCGGAGTGTGTTGGTGTGGTTGGGAAGTAGAGCTTGAATTCTTTAAAAGCAAAGACAGATGATCGTGCACCAACTGGGAGAATGAATGCTCAGACTCAATCTCGTCCATGGAAAGTCGCACAAACCCGAGAGAAATACTCCACAATTAATAAAATTGGGTGGCCCGGTACCATTTGGTCCGCGGACCTGGGGTTGGGGACCACTGCATTAAATAATTGTTTCAGTACAAAGTCCTTTTTCTTTTAATATTTGAACCTGTCTGTAAGTGTAACAGTGTAAGATAAAATTGTTCCAGAGATAGGACATTTTGCAATTTATGTCGTAATGATTTTTTCATCTTTAGTCTGAATGTGTTAAATTTGCTTGTTTGATGATGTATAGACCTAATATATCATTGGCTTTTAGCCCAGTTTTTCTAGAAAAAATGGGGCTTAAACATCTTGGTACTTTATTGTTTTAAATACAGAAAGAATAACATTTAAAGCCACTTTTTTGAATGTTATGATGTTTGAATATGCACATTATAAAATATTATGAGCGCATTTATGTAATTAAGAGCTCTGTTTGTACACAGTTTGTAAACTATACATGTAATATATTCTCTCAAAAGAACTTATACATTTTTATGATTTAGAATATTTACTTCTGTTTTAATTTTAACTTAGCTATTTCATAACTGAAGATTTATCATTTTTACAGTGTATCTCAAAATAAATGAGCATTTATTTATCTTATAAAGTGTTGATGACTAACTTGTATATTCAAATGATGATATTTCATAGAATTTTGCATGCAACTTTTTATAATTTAATGCTATTATGTAAACACATTTGTTTTACCCTGAGTCAAATTTGAAAAACTTGCTGGGACTACTTAATATAAGTACACATTTATGCATATGAATGAGTTTAATTTAGTAATCAGTACCTTTCATTTACTTTGGTTTAGTGATCTTCTTACATAAAATTAAAAGTACATAAAAGTTTAAAACGTACCTGTGTATTCAAGAAGTATAGTATTTATAGTATAGTATATATTTAGCACAATAAACAAATGTGTGCTTTTGCAGTATGTTATAGAAGACACTAGATGCTTAATAATAAAATCACACACACACACACACACACACACACACCCCCCCCGTGTATATATTATTATATATATATATTTATTTATTTTCAGATTTTCTGCCATTTCAGTGTGAAAGCTGTGGAAATATTTATTGGTATGTCTTAGTGAGATTTTTTTAATTGAAGAACAGTTCAGAAACAAGTCAGTTCACTATTTATTTCTAATAAAAATAAATTATAATTAAAATCGTTATTATAAATCATAAAAGTGTGTTTTTGTTTTAAAAATCATATAACAAAACTGTGCTTTTTAAAATTTTTTATATTAAAACTCAAATGAAATGTGAATATGTAATGCAATAATTTAATTTTTATTTTATTTTCTGCTATTGACAGTTTAGGCAGGAACATTTTAAGGTGTGACTGTGAGATTGTAATAATTATAACTAATTTGACGATGTATTGTCATATGTACCTTCTGCTATAACTTATAAGAAAGATAATGAATTACTAACAGATATTAATAAGCTGTTTAAACAAATTACATTAAAATATATATAGATATTCTTTCATTGTTTGGCATACCATATTTTGCCTGACTTTCCTAAATACCTTTTGCAGAGACAAATGCAAGGTAATGTGACTAAAATCTAATATTAACCATTGATATGATTGATTAATTATATCTAAAAGATGCAGTCAGAGATATGATCACCTAAGACTAAAGCAGAAATTTATAAAAGAAACATTCATGCAGAATATTTATTGGTGTATCATTGATTAGATAACATGAACAAGTCATTTATACAAGATTTCTTTAAAACCAAAAATTTGACATAACAATTTGCCAAATTTTAATTACTAGTAATTTCACAAGCTATCACATGTTCATTTTAAGTAACTTTTAATATAAGTTTCAACAAGACATACCTGTATTTTTTAAATTTAAAGAGCACTCATTTCTCTGACTAAACCTGAGTCTTTTATAATCAAACACACATGTACACACGTACTTTTACACATGTTTACATAAATCAGAGACTCCATTACATTATTATTAACATTATGAATTCAGAAGTTTATATGGAAAATGCAAACATAATTTTTTCGGGTCTTTAGATTTGATTCCTTGATATTTTTAACCAGTAATGATACATTTTAAATGTTAGAGCATTTTAGTATTTTAGATTGAGTGCTAGAAATCACCAGAACCAAACTTGGTTTAGTTTTAGTTTAATTTTATGATGTTTTATTTAAAATGCATTTATATTCCTTTTTTTTTAATAATATGTTTAAGAATTGTTTTTAATATTTCTGCTTTAAGTTTAACTAACAAATCCTCTTTTTATCTGTAAAATTCATGTGATTATGTTATATAAATTATTTTTAAAAAATGTTCTTTTCAGCTTACACCATAAAGTAGCAGATATTCACAACTGTTCTGCAGTAAGTTTTGATCATGTTTTAATGGTTTTTATTTTTGAAGACCACAAAACCTGTATAAACTATAAAATAAATTATTTATTGATTGGAAAGTTTGCAGATTTATAAGATAGTAGAGTTAATTTCTCCTGCTGAGCTTAATATATATGGTTTTGCTTTCAGCTGGTAATGATTTAAGATATAATTCTATTGCCACGTGACATATATAGTGTATAAAATGTATAAAATGCACAAGTGTCATGATATTGAGAACAGTTGCTTATGTATTTATTTTATTAATAATTTAACTACATGTATAAATAATGTTTGGTTTTGTAAATCTGTGAATTGAACTATTACAGAGATAAAACTTCTAACTTAAAATTTAATCTAAAGTAATGCATTTTATTTTTAAAAACATTATATAACACATCAAGAAATTTACCCATTTGCTTCTGATAGTCTTCTTCATGTATGATACTTAGTACAAGATATTTTGCAAAACATTATTACTTCTTGCTTCTGACTTTTGGTAGTATTCACAAAGCTCTAAATTAACTAACTACCTTTACATTTTCTATTGCAAAAGTCATTGTTGTTGTCACTAAAACCAAGGGAATACAGAATTTGTTCAGGAATGTAATACTTTTTCACACATAAAAATTATTGACATAATGTTATAAGCCAATTATTTTTATATGGTCTATCCAGTTTAGCTTTAATTTGCAAAGTTTTTTCCTTCTATTACTGTATTAGTGAAACACTTTATGGGTTAGCTGCATCCAGACATTTAAATTTTTTTTTTGTGTGTGGGGAATGAAATTGGCACTATATGTCATTTCTTATCAATGCATAGTAATTAAAAAATATCCCAAATAAATAAGTATTGCTTTATGTTGACAGCATATATTTCAGGAAAGATCTGTGGACAGTGGGCCTCGAGCATTTTCCTGTAGTATGAATGGTTGTTCCAAGAAAGAATTGACATCCATCTTTTGCGATCATTGCCAACTTAATTTCTGTCTGAGGTAAATAATAGTAATAAAGGTCATTTATTAGAATAGCTAACCTTTATGAAAGAAAAGTTTTATACCAAATAAAAATATAGTAATACACAATATTAAAACTAGTACATCATAAAGATTTTACATACCACAACAAATGTACTTAGAGTTGTACCAGGAATAAAGAAACAGAGATCTTGAGATTAAAAGGCTGCTATTGTTGATGAGTAAAAGATGTTTCAATAGCTTTTAAAATGATATTAAGGAGTGACACATTAATTGAGTTTTTGAGTTGATAATGCATTCCAGATGGCAGAATCATTATACAGGAAAGAGTTTTGACCACAGTTTCTTTGCTGTATTTGAAGAATACTGCTTCTGACTTAGAAAGCAAATAGTAAGATCGTATATACTAGGGCTGTCAGTTTTTTTCTAAAAAGCTGCCCAGATTTTGAATGGGTACCCATGTATCCATTCAAAATTAGCATAATCTCCATCGCAACTCATGATCTCTACACAAAGCTACTTAACCATTAAGCGTGCGCTCTCTTTCACACAGTAGCCAATGGTAGGCATTTAGTGACTTACTATTAGTTATGATCTTTATATGTACAACACAAACAAGTGACAACACTAAAAATAGATCGCCTTTATCTGTGCTGTTGTTGTGGCAAGTGCTTAATTATATATTGTGGTTCAGGCATTTTATTAATTTTTGAAAGCCATCTTCTATGGTGCTGATCGGTCTGCCGTCACATGCAATAAATGATGCAAAACTGCAGTCAGTCTCAACTGACCGTGCTTTGGCCAGCAATTTTGCTTTACTTGAGAAGAAGTTAATGATACTGGGTGGAGCAGCACTTGGCTGATCAACGTTCAATTTATGTAGTGTGGCCAAATGGCATTTAATTGTGCTTTTGTTGCCACCCTTCACCGACAGAATTTCATCGCACAGATTGCATTTCACCATGTCACTATTCAGTCACTTGGCATGACTCCACAGAGACAATGTCTTACCATATTACAAATATTACAATAATATTATTTAATTTATTGACGTTAAAATACTGACAAGTTTGTTTACTGAAGTCTTATTAACATGCTACACGTATTAATGAGCACAACAACCACAAGTGAAAGGAAAGGGTGCGAACTTTGGTGATCCATGTTGTCCATAATTAGACCTAGGTACAATGGCTGCTCAGTCAGACCTGCCTAACCCCCACCTTAGGAAACCAGAAGATCACTGGTCCAAAACCAGAAGATTTTGAATGGAAACTAGAAGATTTTATGCGAAATACCAATAATATAAAATAAATGCAAAATAAAAACAAATAAAATTAATATTTGTAAATAAACTTACCAATATTGTAATGATTTATGCAAAGCACAACAATTTGTCTACTTTTTTGTCTAGTCTCCATTCCACTGTTTATTTTAAATGAATTTTTGTTAAGCATACCAAGTGTTAGGCAGTTTTATTTAGAAATACATTGGTCAAGATATTTGTTTAGACTTCATTTGAAGAAGGATTTTCACATTTCACAATAATGAACCATTAAGTACTGCATCATGATTTTCACTTTTACAGAATTCATTAAATATTTCATAAATTGATTAAAATATATATATATATTTAATTTTTTATTATCTACTGTACAAGCCACAAAAAGGAACATATGCCTGTTAAAAAAATTTAAGAAAAAAGTTATGATTTTTTTTATTGTACCCATCTAAAATATATATTTTGGGAGAACATGTAGAATTAAAAAAAATTACTTAAAAAAAAACAAACCCTAAAGCATATAGGCTTTCATCCATGCACAACCTTTTAACTTTATGTATGAGGAACTAGTATACCAAATTTCAGGGATATGGAATAATTACAACTATTCAAAAGGGGCCTTAGCATTTAGTTCAACAGAGGAAAAAAGCCATTTTGAGAAAAACCTTCAGGGGTAAACAGGCTTTACCACAAAAACGGGTCACTATTTATAGTTACACTATTCATACAAAGCAACCAATCAGTCACTTTTAAAATTCCTTAACACATTTCTATACTACAGAGTATTTTGAATTTTTTAAAATCACTTTATAAATAACATTTTTATATTTTAGTACACTGACCCATTCCATTGTCACTAGCGAAAACACACTGACGGTGAACAGGTTAAAGTAAAATAAAGACTACAGAAGTGTTCAGAGTTGTTTATTTTTTTTTATAAATATACCCTATCCATACTACATTGGACTGCTCTTAGTCATTTAGCTCTCTTAACAACACAGAACTAAATATGCTAACCTTTACATCCTCACTATACAGTCTTTTTATTTTCTAATTCTATAGAACCAGAATATTGCAAGGATAATTTTAAAAAAATATATTTATCAATCTACATTAATAAAATTTGGAATATATATTGTCTTTGTTATGAGAAAGCAATATCAGTTGTTTGTTTTAGAATATCTGGTTCAGATTTTAATTTATAAATATAAAACACCTATATTTTTCTAAATTTACACGTCCATTAGACTAGAGAAAAACAGTGAAAGTAAAATGTTATTAAAAAGACATTATTCTTCAATAAGCCTGCTTTGTTAATTAAGAATTGGATATGATTATTATTTTTTTAAATGTTTTATGCATTTCTTTGTCTTCATGTATGTGTATTTATTATCATACCTTCTAAAATTCTTTTATAATGTGTGTACTGCGTAATCACAAAATATCAATGGCTAATTTACAAATATATATATAGGCCTATATATATTTCTAACTTTTTAAAGCAGAAATGATTAAAAATAAAATTAAAAATTCGACTAAATCAAAATGTTCACAATTCTGTAAATTACTTTCAAACAAATTTGACTCAGGATAATTTCTTTATCTCCGCTGACTTTTTGTTTTAAAACTTATGTCACTTTAAAAAATTTTTTTTGAAGTCTTACATATTATATTAGAATAATTACAACAGATTCCAGAAAAATGATTATTTGAACCTCTATGCAGTTTCAAACAGGTCTACCATTATTGAAAATGCCAATCTTTTTCCTAGCATTGCAACATAATTCGTCAAAGTAGCTCGTTTCAAACGGATAATTTCTGAAGAATATTGCATAGACTGTCTTACATGTAAGCTGGATATTATTTATTAAAGTAAATATTTCGTAATTGTCAAAATGGCATGGCATGTTGCATGTACTATCGCTACGCGGCCGCCATTTTGAAAAAGCGAACTTTGTCTATCGGTCAAACGGGCAGTAAAAACGTTATGAACCGAATTTGCCTATCCCACTAAGCTCTGTCTTCTAAACATAAAAAAATATTTAAAGAAAATGTTTATTTCATGAGCGAAATTGTGTTTTGTCAACTAAAATTAATAACGGCCGACGAATAAGATTCCGGAAGTGTTAGAAAAGGATTCGTATGCTGAAGAGTTCCTAGCAGACGACAGACAAGCAGGTTTTTCATCCTGTCATAACCGATTGTGAAAAACGAAATTGAAAATGAAAATGAAAGTGGAAGAGTGGGAGATTCGAGGTAAGAGCGGGAGATTCTTCCGCTAAAAGCGGAAGGTAGGCAGGTATGCTCAGTGCATGAGCCAACCCATGGCTGGCACAATTAAGCAGGTGGGATGCAAGTGTGACAAGAGGGTATGTGTGCTAAATTGAGCCACCAGTGTCAGTTCTCTTATCTATCTTGTGATTGTCTTGCTCTCCCATTGCACCCCCTTTACATTACCCATTTCTGTGCCTCATCCTCAGCTGTGCAGCACCCTAGCTAATGTAAAGACATAACAATTGCATTATCAGGGATATCTGTTCAGTTTTACTACTCAGGTATTAGCACAGCAACAGGTTCCTGGGTACCTGTTGCCACCACTAGTGTTTACATTTCATTAGCTTTAGTCAGTCAGATTTGTTAAATGCTCAAATGCAGGTGGAAAGATTTTCATTCAGGTAGTCATTTTGCATGCTGCCTTTTAAAAGCTGTTTCTTCAAATATTAACTACTTTATAAGCCCATGGCTTTGCCCACATGAAGGTCAGTTTTCAGAATATGTTGCTTAAAGTAAAATTATTTTATAGTAGTTTTTTTTTTTTATTATTGCCAGAGAAGAACCATAATGCACAATGCCAAAAATGTGTTTTTTTAATATCTGAACATCAAGAAATCTGAAGTGTTAGTATGGCAATTTTTATTTTAAAGCTAGATTGAAATTTGGTTTCAAATTTTACGTGTGCATTAAAGTAATAACAGAATATAGACTGTTAACTACAAATTTTTGTCAGAACCAAATGCGAAGTTTACAACTCTCTAGTAGGAATATGGTACTCGTGGAAGCTAGCATTCTTGGTGTTCAACTGCACTTTCAGCTGTTCTAGAAGCTGATTGTCAAAGTCTTTGGGAAGCTAATCATATCTCATGCTTTTGAGCATTTTCATCAGCTCTCGCAGTGGACTGCCTTTCTTTCTGAGAACTTAGATGTTCCCCTCTCTGATTGGCTTTCTGTGAACTGCATAAGCCACTTTCTTTTTGCATTCATTGAGACTGAATTAAGGTTTGATCTCTTTCGGGGAGGCATTGCAAAAATAAGAGCTTACTACATAATGTAATCCACCAAAACAATATTTATTACAGCCTAAAATCTAATACACACAGCAATGAGTGAATCCACAAAGCATCTGCAGGGTACAGAAGTTAGATTTATTTATAGGCCATCATGCTGTTCTGTGTATAAGCCATGGCCTGTTTGAACTTTACTATTTTCATAGTTTTAGGGCTGCTGGTGAGCTCACTTATAGGATAGTGTGATGTTATATAGCGTGTCTTGATTTTAGGGTTCTAATGTATAGAACAATATCCATACTATGGTTTTGGGGTTAACTCCAGCCAAACAAATAGATATACAGACAAAACAGAGGTAAGAATTTTTATATATTTAGATTAACATATAATTGTTGTAAGCCACAATGTGTAATTACTAATATATATGGATAGGTGAATACATTTTTTTTCTTTTCAATTCTTGAAGTCACCGTCATCAACAAGATCATTTTTGTTCAGAGTTGGTGGAACCATCAGTGCGTAATGCTCAGACTGCTCAACATGTGCTTCAGATTCAAGGTAATCTTCTAATGTAATTTTTTTCCCATAAAAGGTTGGATATTAAATCATAAAAATAGGTGGTATGAAAATATAAAAATTTTGAAATCATGGAGTAAGATCTCACTTCACCTTATTAACACATTCATTTGAAAACAAATGTCTCATGGCATAATATCTAGAGCAGGGATCACCAACCCTTTTGATACTGAGAGCTACTTCATGGGTACTAATCATACAAAGGGCTACCAGTTTGATACTCTTTGAGTTTGCCTTTATACATTATTAATAATGTGAATACTTAGAAAAGGCCTGCAGGCAACTCATATGGTCTTTGCGGGCGACCTGGTGCCCGCGGGCACCGTGTTGGTGACCCCTGATCTAGAGTATATCCATATGAGATATTTATTTTATATTTTTCTGAAATTGCATATTCACATCCTTATATAACAATTTTATCACCTAATTGTTTACTGTGAATTATTTTACAATCAGTGTAACTCACAGAAGTGTTCAAAGTGGAAGTATACTCTGTGAAGTGATTTCCTTTGCTTACATTCAATGGACAGCAACACCTGCATAGTATACTACCATGAGATCTCATAATTTTGTCTTTAGTTAAAGTATCCTGGCATATAGATCTACAATTATTGGCCCCCAAACTATACATGTATACCTAGATATAAATTCTTGATCACCTTCACCTTACAGTAGTCATTATAATGGGTTTTTTTCTTTGTTTTGTTTGTTATTTTTAAACAACTTTGTGCATTTTGAAGACTTCAGTTCCATGCAGTAGGCTTTGAGTTTGACTTCAAAGAAACTGTTTATTTTTGGATAAAATACTGCCTCTTTCAATCATGGATTTGCTACAAATCTCACTCCTTCAGCAAAGTAATCATGAAAATATATATCTGGAAAATGAAAACCACCCTAAAGAAATGCCACATAAAAATGAGGCAAGAATTCACTCAAAAATTTATCACTCTCTAATTTGACATTATGTGCATGAGGTCATAGTTCTCTATTTAGAAATTTTTCAAGTGGATGTAATTTGCATTTTTTTTTAGCTGTCAAACAAAAATGTCCAGAATATTGATTTCTTTCAGGTACAGATATTTTTAAGTGGGATTTATTCAATTGTTTGTTTTTAATTGGTTATAGAGTTTAACATTAAATGGATTAATAAGGGTTTTAAGAAAATGATACTTATTCTTTAAGAAGTAAGCATGTTTATTGATACATATGATTTGGCTCTTGTTGTGCTGAGTGATAAAATGTAAACAGGTCTCAAGAACTCCAGTAGTTATTTTTAAAAAAAATATTTAATTAAGTTTTACAAAATTGACTACCGAAGTATTTATTGAAATACAGTAGAACCCCACTCATCTAAAATAACTGGGACTAAGGCTTGTTTGGATTGCTGAATGTTCAGATTAAGTGGAATTTTATATGACCACACTGTGGATAGTGTGCATTGCATTGTAGCCATTGTTTTCTCCACCATTAGTGCTGTTTATCATATGTGCACAGCTGGTTCCTCCACCAAGTAATGTGTGGTAATTCACCAGCTACTGTCATGATAATAATTCATACCCAGTTTGTTATGATTGCCTCTCTTTGTACTAGAAATTATCTTTAATATTCAATAACCCTTTATTAAAATGAACTCTCTCTTGTGCTCTCTCTCTCTACTGAAGAATAATATTATCATTATTGATAAGTTTCTTCTGTTGTTAATTGTTCCCCAGTTTATACATAACATCATAAGCTACAGTAATATAATTTTGTATTTGTATTTTGTAAAAAAAAATCTATAAAAGACTGCAGCATATTTTTAGCTTACTATTTAATGTTCTATACAGGATTATATATATAATCAATGGTACTCTTGCATTTCTTGTTTAAATAATTAAGCCTTAAAATAAATATTATATTGGGATCAGGAGCAGTGACATTCTGTGATAATTATTGCTAAGGCCAAATAGTTAAGGATGAGACATAATGCAAGTTTTACCATTGCCTCTTTTCTGTAGTCAGCTTATGTATATGCCTTGAAAAATTAAAATTTCCTTCGTGTGTGATGGCAGAGTTGTGTGTAAGTACTGGCCCTCCCACAAGAGGTGCAACTCCATGTGGTTTAATGTGTAAAGTTATACATTGAATATAAAACTGATAGAGTTTGTATTAAGTTCATTATTTAAGCTTCACATGGTGAAAAATTGTATATCCCTATTTTTATATTAAGAAGAAAACATAAATTTCCTTAAATTTGAAACTTTATGCATGTGTAAGCAACTAAAAAGTTTGGATTTATGTCGCGGGTGCTGGTGGTATGCTGATTGTAGCTAGCCACTCTCTCCTCCTCAATGGCCGCGATGCCGAATCTCCACAGAATGGTCAAGATGTAAAATTAGCCATTCTCACATACAGACACCGCAATATTCTTGTGGGGGAAAATCTTTATTTTGCCATCTGAGGTAAAGCGTAAAAATCAGCGTGAGTGTGAGTAGCGTTTGAATGTAGTGTGAGGGACGAACGGAATGAGCAAACAAACAACCGCACCAATGCACTTTCACAACAAAGAAAGAAAGCCCAACTCTTGAAAAAGAGTTAACAAAAAATTTATTCTAAAAAATGGGGTTACTCTCATTTGGTGTTAGTTGTTCATTCAGAAGCATCCACACACAACATTCATGGGATGGGGAACAAGAGCGATGAAAATGATGAATAAATAAAATAGAATAACAAAAATTAGTAATGTGATTAGCGGTGAAGACCGCAATAACAACTGCCAGATAAAAATCATTGGCACAATTCTCTGGGTGAAAACACAGTACAACAATAAATAGAGCGGTGGTGATAACTGCAAAAGCTATCGTGCATTACACAACTGGGGTGAAGACCCAACTCAAGTAGTATATAATAAATTACAATGGCGGTGAAAACCGCAAATATCAACACTACTGCAATCAGTGTATCACAAAAGAATAATTCTTTAAACTTAATGCTTAAATAAAGCTCAGAGTGAAAACCCAATGTAAATGATGATGTCAACAATAAATGTTCATGAAATGTTCAAGGAGGGAAATCCAAATGTCAGTAATAAATATTGAACCAAAACTAAATCAGTGAATAATCAGAAAATGTTTATAAAATGTTCAGGGTGAAAAACCTGAAAAAAGTGAATGCACCACTAAATTAACTACTTTCCTACTTACTAATATTAAGAGGCAAACGATGAAAACACTCCTGCAGGAACACACGTCTGTATGAAGAGTGGAAGAGTGAAGAAAACTTGGCCATACCTGCCTACACACTGGCAAAGAAAAACACAGTTACGTAGTTGCCAACACACTGGCATACACGGAAGTAAAGAATAATGCACAGCCCCACTGATGAATGAAGCACGTACCAAATGCAGTGAAAATCATTAAAGCTGGCACTGAAAAGTGAACCGCCTTGCAAAGGGGTGATGACCCGATTGCCTCCCTTGCTGATCAGCAAAGAAAATCCTCTGCAAAATGTATGAAGCAAACATTGGTGTACGGTCAAAATGCCCCCTCCACACACAACTCTTCTGCCCCCCTCCCCCCCAGTTTCGTACAAGAACCTTGGTGAGAATCTGTTGATAGTGTATGACTCCGTCAGTGGCTAGGCAGAATGCAGCAGCCAGTACCATAAACGACCAGGTAGTCGATGCAAGTGTTTGAGTAAGAGGTCTCAGCCAGACGACAGTGAACATTTGACAAATAATTTCCAAGTTACGATAAACTGGGAAATAAAATCCCATGGTGGGCCCAAGATGGAGAAATTGCATAGAATTCCAACATAGCTTTTAGACGACCCACACACACGTACACTACAGATAAATGTCTTCCAAGTCCTTTTATATAAACTAACATTTCTGGAAGCACTCGCACGAGAATCTTAACTCTTTCTATTGTTGATTGGTGCAATCACTACTAGGTGCATCCACTAATATAGTCTGTAACTAGAATTATATTTCAAAACTTAAAAAAGGCTAATCACAATCTCTATCTACAGTTGAACCCGGATATGTCGACATCCTATGGGTTTGCCAAAAAGTGTCGAGATAAGAACTAGATTAATGTGAACTATAGAAGTTTCTATTATTCTACAAAAGTTTTAAAAAATTTCTTTGCTGACAGGACAAACAATTTATATACATACTTTATACTTTTGTTAAAATCAAAGGGCACTCTCGAACTCAGATGGCATTAGAAGCGACTATGTGTTGGTGTCTCCGTTCTCACCACCATTGGAGTTTCCATGGTAGATATTAACTCAACAAAGATGACTCATGCATCGATCATAGGGAATCACTCAAGTTGAGGAAGCAGCATCGAGGACCCCAAGAACAAGAAAGGCATTCCCTAGGAATATTCAAGGGTGGTGCTTTAATTCGGTCTACATAATTTTCTGCACTCTCTCTCTCTCTCCCCAGTCACTCAACTTAAGTGTCTGCAAGAGAATTGTTAGCCCTCATACACACTGCACTCGATACACCTGTTATAAATCCAATTGATCTATAATAGAGTCATACATTCAAAAATACATAAGTAACTTTACATATCAAATGAATCAACCTATATCAAGGAACAAAATCATTCTAAGTCCAATACATGAAGCAGTAATTCTAATATACAAATTATCCTAAGTTCATTCTCGCATATTGTACCAGACAACTTACCACTGCTCACAGTCTGCCTTTAGAACCAGACTTTGAATAACGATTACAAATACTGAGAAAGAATTTGACTGGCCATTTATACTAACTTTGCATGTCAGCTAAATGGAATCACTCTTCTCACCCCTCCAGCTACTGTTCGTCACTCAGTCATGTTTGCAACTACATACTTAAGCTTCCGGTTGGAAACCATCTCTTTAGTATGATGTCACTCACACTCAGCCCTAGGCTATGAGACCATTACTATATCCACATCGACTTAGCTTTTGAAGAAGAGTGAAAAAAAATGGCTACCTACACCTTTACATTAATCTTCTTTCCATTATGCAAGAGTGACTCTTGAGCATCACCCAGCTTCATTGGACAACGTCAGCCAATAGTGCTTCAGGAAATAATGGAAAAATAATCTAATGCTGTTGCAGTCATTACATCAGATCCATCAGGAACACAGCTCCTGTACCAGGTGCATTAAAATCATTGACAATAAACATTGAATGAAAATGTTTAATCTATTCATTATCATTATGAATCAGTGGATCTGGACCAACTTCAATATAGGTGTCAGACTTGCTCCTATTGCCATCCAGATTAAAAGCAATATCATTCTAAGTCTCACTATCATCTGCTGTCATCTACATTCAAATCATGATCTACCTGCATCTCAGACCCATATAATGATCATTTGCTGGATTGAAGAAAAACTGATGAAACAGAATAGTTAACATTGCTTGACTCAGAGTTGCTGTGAAAATGTGATGTTATTTTGTGATTTGCACACATATGGCACAAATGAGGCCACAAGGATAGAAGCAGATTTTAAAAATATTTGTTTAATAAGTAGCAAGTGATGATGCGAAGCATTGATATAAAAATGAACTAAATTCTGACTGGCTTCAAAATCAGTCTCAATTTGACTTTATAAGCACTTGAATCTGTGAGAGAGGGCAGGTGTGAAAATGTGTTTCCTTTTGTGAGAGAACAGGGCATGAAAATGTGTTTAATATCTGTGAGAGAGTAGTGTGCTCTAGCACACATCAGGGAATGATTTAATAAGGCAATTAACCTCAAATAGAGCTTTACACTTATTACACATTTGTGTTAAATATATAAGGTCTATATTATTTAAATACATAAGAAAACCAGAGATAATTTAACATACTAAATGAAACCACATGCCCTATGACAGTATATAGCAAATAACTGTATTTGCAAATGAGAAAAAAAGCAAGCAGCATGAATTTACAGTTGTACAAAAATTTGGGATACAGCCATAATAGTGGAGATTACATTACTGCTTATCATTTAGGACTGTCTCCCAATAAAATGTCTCTTATAACAAACCATTTTTAAGTGGTGAAAATAGACATACATCAAAAACAAAGACAGATTAAAATAATTTCAAGATTTGACTGTTGTTATCATTAATTAAATAGTTGTATATTTGACAAGATGTTTTAATCTATGGTACTTCACTTATCTCATTATGTTTGTATTTGTTTATTCCCTTTAGTTACAAGGGTGAATGCTTGTTTATTTTAGGCCTAATTTAAATATGAAACAATATAAACATAGCAATTAGAGCAAGTCTATTAATACTATTGTTAGATATATGTACATCTATATGTATAGGTACTTGTTAATAGTGTCACTCTTGTGGTGTCATTTAATAATTAATGAAAGATGGAGGGATTATAAATGAAAGTCAAAGTTCACAGTATGTATCACAAGAGATTTACATCATTCATTATTTGATATATTCCTAAAATTATTTGAAACTTTCTCTTCATCATGCCATGGTAATTGTCCTTTTTGTCCAAGTATTCAAAAATTCAAGTGTTCAAATACAATAAAAGACAGGCTCTTATAATGTAAGCATAAGACCATTTCTCATTTTTGAAAATATGCTGAGAAGATAATTTTACAATTTGTATAAATTCTTCCATTTTTTCTTGTGCTGTATTTACTTTTAAGGTAATGAAAGTGAGATGCCAGGTTAATTCAGTAAGTGATATATGAGAACAACCTGTTCTTTTTCAAAAGAAGTAAATTATTACTGTCTGCTAAATAAAATTATACAAGCATTCTATCAGTAATTTATACAAAATTACAAATATTAATGAGTGGTGAGGTTTGGAATTGTCAGTATACTCTGTTATTGTTATAAAGTAGCTCATTATGCATTTGTCATGTTTATTTATATTGCTGAATTGGAAATTATTCATCCTACTGTATAATAGAGTATATCAGTATAAAAGTTTTGAGTTCTTTTCTTTCTCATTACTTCCACACCCACCCACCCAACCATCCATCTGTCTGTGTATGATGTTCCCATTTATTACATTATATAAAATCTTACCTTGTGTGTGTTGTGTGGGTTTATGTGTGCGAGCACAAGCTTCAGAGTTTTGGAATATAAAATAAATCAGTGTGTGTATACTGTTAACACAGATAACAATTCTTTTTGATACTGCTGTATATTTATAATGTGTTGCTATTGATCTACATCATATAAAGATTTTTCATTAACAATAACCATTATTTTAATTTGCAATTATTATATAATAAACCTGTCGTGTCTGAAATTATGAAAATCAGTTTTGTTAAAAAGAAAAATGTCAGTTTAACACATTGTTTTATCAGCTGTTCAATGTGAAAGAGTTCAGTGGGAGAGAAAAAAAATGGCTTGGTCTTGTGGAACAGTCCTTGGAGAAGGAAGAGCTGGAACCTGAAGAATTGGTGGGTTGGGTGGGTGGTGAGGCAGTAATTGGTGATCACCTCTCCCTAAGAGTTCACCTATTGTAGGATGAATGATAGTAAAATAAGAATATACAAATAAAATTACAAACTACAATAATAATAATAATACCTAAGCCTCTATGATCTCTTCACACACACACACACACACCCATCCCCCCAAAAAACTTTGTAATTATTATGCTGTTCGTTTTGATAGAATTTGGTCCACACCCGTTTTATGCTAAAGTCAGGAAAATCAAAACTTAATGAATGCCAGTGAGATTTACACATGCCCTTTCATACTAAGAGATGGTAAACTAATTTACAAATACCCTTTTATACAATAGATTATTTATATTTACTGAATTCTTGCTAAGACCTAATATATCTAGTTTTATGTTTGTGCTTTTTAGAATTCTATTATGCAAAATCCTTTGTTTGAGTATATAAAGATGTTTGTGAATTTATTTATCATTTCATCATTCTCTCATTTCAGATTGTCAGTCTGTGTAATGAAAAAGGATGCATTGAGTAACAATTATTATTCAGCAACATTAAAACTGTTACCTCTCAATATGTATTTTGTTTGAAAAGACTTTATAAATTTAAAAATAATATTCTATATTTATCTTTAACATATAATTTGTATGTGTAATTTTTTTCTTTTTCTTTTTTTTTTTTTTAGTGTCCAGATCTGCAAGTCTTTGCAAGATAACTCCCAAATCACCAAAATCTGTACAGATTGCAGCAAAACTGCAATTAATGAAACTAAAAAGCAAAGCAGAAGGGGACCGAGGAATTCCTGAACCCGAACAAGTTTTTTTTGAAATATTTTATCCACTTTCATCACAGTTACCTTCAAAGTCAATGCTCTTTTCAAAGGTAAGTTTTTTCAACAAAAAAAAGTGTTCTAGCTTTTTCTACAGAATTACACATGCATTGAAAAAGTGTAAACTTTATATGAAATTAGTAACATTTATAAACAGACTTTTAAAGGGCAAGTATTATAAAAAAAAAAACAATCTGTAATTAAACAAATAGTTATCTTGAAAAAAATATTATACATATATAACCATTCTTCTTAAAATCATTGAAACACATTTACCTTATATACTTGAGTGTAAGTTGAGAAAATTGTTTCTATTACAAATCATCAAAAAAGATCCTTTATCTTGTAAACAGTTCACAAAGATGACAGACATTAGAGATGATAAGTGTTGTTTGCCTTTTGATATCTGTACTAGTATCTGTCGCCGCTATACCCTAGGGTGACTTTGTAATAATGAATTATATCAAATATGTGTAATTAGTTATGATACAAGACATCTACAAGTGCCGATGCAGAGTATGGGTCACTGGTTGTTTGTGTATATCTGCAACTGTTACGCTGATATACTGGTACGTTGCCAAGTTTGGCTCTGCCCCCACTCAGATCTGAGCTGAGAATCAATTATTATGAATATGTGACCTGTCACCACAAAAAGATACTTAAGTCGCGCAAGGCTAAGCCAAGAAAAACGGCAAAAACGAAGGTGGGGGTCTACATGGGTGAAATTGAGATTTTCATTTTAGCGTGTTCCCAAACCATCGAACAACAAATTACTAGCATGTTTTTCCTTAATTCGAACTAGAAATAGCTTTATTATTATTCTTTTGTGACCTACTGTCTAACTTCGAAGGAAAAATATGGCCCAAAAGTGCTATAATCTGATGATTGTAGACGGTAGAATCCCTGGCTGAACCTCATCATTTTGTATATCAGAATGCTCAGGAAAAAGCCTATTTTTATGCTGATGACACTGGTTATTTATAACGTCTAATCAGAATGTTTTATAAGGCTGTGCTTGGCATAAACAAAGTGAAAAGCGTCAGCCAATCCGCAGACAGTTTATCAAAGCTTACTATAAGTTACCAAGCATGCTCTCATAAAAAGACGGTTGCGATTGGTTGAAACGCACACAAGGGAGACAGTTTCATCCTGTAATGCGTAATGTAAACATGGAGAAACGAATCGCTAATTTGTTGAATTCATGTAAAGAAAGCAACATCTTAGAAAAAGAAAGCATTCAGATTAAAGATTTGATATCTGATTATTTTGCTAATGAGGATGTAGCTGATGGATTTTCATCTGAAAGTGACACGGACAGCGAATCGCGTGATCGAACAACGAAAAAGACGAAGCAGACGACAGCTGACGATAACTGACTGTACACTGAAGTGAAAGGTGTGCTATAATTACTGGATTATTTAAACGATATTTTTTTTAAGAATGTGAAAGTAATGCAGCTTTAATCTGTGATTTATTTAGTGGAGCTAGCATCAGATTTAGAAAGAGGTATCAATTCAATATTATGCTTTAATTTTAGAATATTCTGTGAGCCACAATAATCATTCTCGCATACAGAAATTCTAATCGTTATGGCTTAAAAAGACTGTTGTCTGTAAATGATGTAACAATATATTTGTTGTTTATAGTTATTACAGTGTTAGCTATTGTGTCTTCTTCAACTCTGATTGCAAATGAAGCAGATTAATATATGGTTGCTAAGGAAAAACCTCTCAGAAATGTGTTCAATCTTTGAGGCCGATTTTCTCAAAATGGCCGTCCGGACAGTAGTGCACTTCAAACAAACATAACTTTTCCATATTTTGTCCTACACTCTTTATTTTTATATCAACAGAAAGCCCTTTCAATTTTCTTTCTCTTGATATATATATCTCACTACCCCCAAAATCCGACTTAAGTATCTTTTTGTGGTGACAGGTCACATATAGTTTATTTCAGAAAAAGTAAGAAAACTGAAATTATTTTAATTATAAGGAAGATTAGGCCTATCCAGTATTTACACGTTGCAAAGATGCTACTTTCACTTCTAACCTTGACGTTCCATAGTTTTACTTGTCTGTTTAAATAATTAACATCTAAATATAGTTTGTTTGTTTTTTAAAGTAAGAAAGCCAAAATTATTTTAATTGTACAATACAAAGACGTTTTACCTTATGCAGCCAAAGGTTTTGTTCTCATACACAACCCGATAGGGAGGGACTCCATTCCTGTTGCCACACCAAAGACAAATTTCTGAAATGAGTAAAGATAAAAATTCACCCTGAGTCTTTTATCAACCTTGTGATAATAGTTGCGCCTATTAGACACGCTTTCGATCCGACCATTTGCTTAGCGTTAATATGGATTATGTCTTTCCTTCTAAACGCACACGCTTACCTAGCTAACAAAGCTTCCCATTGTATACCAAAACACACACACGTGCCGCAAAAAATAATCTCTAGCTAGCTTATTGGCCATTGATCACGCAACTTAAACAACAAACACTTGATCACCTATCTCCCACAAACATCAAACCCGGTCAATAAATCTACCACCATGCATGACTCATTTGTTCAAGACCTTACTTCTAAATCAACATGATGCAATACACACACATCATTCAAATTACAATGATGTTCACTTTAAATGCAACAATGAAAATTTTTATAAAATATATGGGAAATTCCCCATCATACAACAGTATCTTTCAGATATTAACACATTACTTTTAATCATAGAATATTAAGTGTCAGCAAAATATATTTAATTACCGAAAATTATAATATTTCAACTTCTGTAAATGAATATGGTAATTATTAAAATAAAAATATTCTCTCTAAAGCTTATAAAGGCAAATTACATAAACAGGAAAACAACCACCCTCATTTCTTTTCTGACTGATAAATATAATGCCACAATAGTTCTGATAAATACTTTTTATGTTTTCTTTACATCAGTTAATTCTAAACACAGTCATTAGAAAAATATTTCTTTTAAAATTAATTCTTTAGTATAATAAGTTTGAAAAGGAAGCATTTTATTTTAATTTTTAAAAGAGACTGATATAATCTGAAAGTGTAGAATATGTAGAAGGCTTTGCCGCCTAAGCACTTCAGAAATTTGGGGTTGATGAGAAACTGACTCACAATTGAATATCAATGCTTGTACAGTTGTAGATTTAATGATATATAGTATGCAATATATGTCAGATTCACATGCCTTTGCACATTTATTCAGTGGCTCAGCATCCTGACAAAAGCTGGAGTTTTATTTTCAAGTTTAGTAGCTGTAGCTTTAGGCAGTGCTACTTATGTCACCACATTCTGTAGAGATGTATTTTCAAGCACAAAAAAAATAAAAAAATAAACTAATTTTGGGGGAAAAAAGTGACATTTTCCTTTTAAAAAACCACATTTCTCTCCATTTCTGTTTGTTTGCAGGAGTGCATATGACAACTTTATGTTTCTGACTCTATTCCTTCTTTGGTTATGCTACATTATTTTGTTACATCATCAATGTATCTACATGTATGCTGTGTATTTGCTATATAATACCCAATCAGCCAATATCTACAGTAGTGATAGCATTGTCCAACATGCTCTGTGATCTAAAATTAATCTTTACAAGTCACCTGCAACTTATGATTCCGTGGCAGCAGAAACAAAACTTTAGCACCAGCATCAAGTTGTTATGGTTACTACTACTTGACATGTGTCTTCTGAGCATGTTTCAGATTGTCAGAGTTGAATGACAACTATCTTTTAGTTTGTTCTGCAAGTCAGTAATTTTCTGATATGTTTTTACTTCTGTCTGTCCATATTTGTTCAGAATTTTCTTTGACTCTTGAACATTTCTATCAAACATAAAGCATTTCAGACAGAAAATTTGGAATAATCTGAAACTTTTCAGTATACATATGTGCAGGTAAGTATATGCACTAATCATATGGATTTCTTGTGCACAGCCTTTCTGAGAGTTTCAGATGTTCTTGAAATATTCAACAAGACTGTTAAACTGCAAATGATAAGTCATATTTATTAAAAAATAGTGATATGCTAAGCATTTGTTTAATTTCTGTTTTGATACTTATGAACTGGGTCAGTTTGTCAAAATCTCCTCTGTACACTTACACTTAACCCCATTTGTCCTATGTAATTATCAGATTTTATTAAATGTGACTATACTATCACTGAATAAAATCCTGCATCTAGGAGTATCACAGTTGGTTCCCCATGTACATAAATATCTACAGTTAAAATATTATTTCATGGTATACATCATCTTGTAGTGCTCCGGGCATGGCTGCAGTTAATGCACTTAGTTGTTAAATAAGGTTTAGCAGTACACTAGAAAAATCAAAATAAATATTTTATTTAATTTGTGTATGGGTTAAATTAGATGTGTATTTTTCTTAAATACAGTTCAAATTTTGTAAACATAATTTTTTTTTTTTGCATTCTAAAGTATTATACTTTTTCAGGGTTCCTGCCAGGTTTTTTAAATAATTTTCCAGGCATCCCCAGACCAAAAATTTTTTTAATTCCATACCTAAAAGTAAGAATAATAATTTATAATGCACCTGAAGTTGGTCAACAATTTGATAACCAACCAACAATTTTAAGAATACAATGGAGACACATAAATTTAAAAACAAATATAACGCTAATTTTAAAAACAAATAATTTACCTGAAAATCTCTACATGAACTAGGCTGTAAAGAATGAAATTATTATTTATCAGCTTCCTCAAATTTGGAATATAAGTTGCCTTTGTTATGAGAAAGCAATATTTTTTGTTAGTTTGAAAATATCTTGTTAATTTTTACTTTTTAATATTAATATATTAAATATCTACTGTTTCAAACTTTGTTAAAAAATTAACAAAATATTTATTACTCTAACTATAAAAAATGTGAAATAAGGCATTTTTATAGCTAGAACATAAGCTGAATAAATCTACATCTACATTTTTTTTAACTGTTATAAATTTTTTGCTAACTTTCCTATACACACATACATACACACCAAGAAATTATATAAGTTATAAATTTCACTATTTAAAACAACTATTGCAGACAGGTTTTTTAGTATCTTTTTAATTTCATATACAAGGAGTTAGTGTGCCAAATTTCAGGTACATATATTTATTATATATATAAAATTATTCAACAGGCATGGTGTGCTTATATCGGAGCAAATTTGTCAATTAAGAAAGATGCATATAGTAAGTAAAATAAGGACTGCAGATCTTGAAAACTTTGGTCAGCTTATTTTTTTGTATAAAAAATACCCAATCCCATACCACACTGTCCCCCTCTCCCTCACTGTTAATCATTTAGCTTTCTTAATTGCATAAGTAAAAGTTTGTGTCTTCTATATCCTCAATATATCCATATCTTAAAGCTTCTATAAAACCAGAATACTACCAAAAAAATGGAGTAGGCTGAGGGTATATCAATTTACAATTTTCAGTTTTGGGATGGTAAGTTATCTTTGTTGTGGAAAAGCAGTACTAGTTATTATTTTTGAAATAGTATGTTTACTTTTTATATTTAAAATTTTTCTTTTAACATTTAAATATCTATTTTTTAAACTTCTTTTTTTGTTGTTGTTACCACTTACCAATTTTGTAATATATAAAACAAATCCTTTAATCATAATTTTATTCATCAATGACTCAAGATGAAAAACGTTATCTACTGTGTTAAAATATTTAGACATAAATTGGTGTCAAAAATTGCATTACAATTGGAAGAAAAAGTTAAGAAAATTAAAGTGAAAATTTTACTGTAAAATTTAAATGTTATTAAAGACATTATTCTTCAGCAAGTATGCCTTATTAATTAAGAATCAGATATTTGTTTTATGCATTCCTTTGTCTTTATGTATATGTAGTATATACTTTCCTTAACTATTATAATCTTAACTACTAAATACTTTCCTTAACTATTAGAATATTATCTATTAAATACTTTCCTTAACTATTATACACTGTGTAATATTCATAAATAATATGACTATTCATTTTCCGATATGAGTATTAATTATTTTACAAATTTAAAAATAATTGTTAATAGAATGATTAGAACTTAAAGCTTACTGCAAAATATGACAATCAGAACCTGTTTAACACTGGATCATTCTCCTTTTCTTAAAAAAATTTGCTTCAAGACTCAAGTTTGTCACCGGTCCCCTTCTCTCCGAAGAAAGGAGGGTGGTGGCTAGTCAACGCCATGTAGGACTTGCATAGGTATTATCTCAAATCCACACACAGAATACCAAGATGGTTGTTTGTCTCAAATTTTATTCTGCATGTAGGTTACGTATTGCCGACATGTTTGCATGTGTGATTGCATACGGGTAAGGGTGAAGTGTAGACAGCACAGACGACACAACGTGTAACAACGACCACAGACACTCTTTCAAAACCATAGAAAAGGAAAAGGAAAAGGAAAAGGAAAAACCTCAATGTCAAAGTATAAATTCAAATTTATTGATCTATGGGTTTCCTCTCACATGTTGGTTAGTCAGCCATCCACAAGTCACACCCATGGGTTAGGGGGAAAGAAATGAAAGAAAGAATGATGAATGGTGAAATAAAATAAAAGAAATATAAAATTCAAGATTCTTCATGCAGTACTATTTCTAAATAGGGCCAAGCATTTTTCAACATAAAATACCAGTCATTATTTAAAAGTTCTGGAGCCACTACTCCTATATAAAAATTCAATAATTTAAAAGAAAAATGACGCCATTTGACTTGCAAGTCCTTTTCAAGATAGTCATATCAACATCTTCAAGTTAGTCACATCAACATTTCCTTACTAATCTTAAAATGATTCTTCACTGATAATCGTAGACTTAGGTTTAAAGTTTATTTTTTTTAAATTTAAGGTTTAATTCTTACTTAAGATTCTAAGTTTTAGTTTAAGTTTTAGGTTTATGTGCTCTGAGATTCCTACACTAGTTAGTATTTTTCTACTCACATAGTTGTTGTCACTTTCTCCTTATGCTGGGGGGTTTGAAGATACACAAACACCGTCGACGTCTCGACACTGATTTGCTCCCTGGAACCCAAGTACAGCCGTCCCTGCTGCTACTGTTTCACTTCCTCGTTACGCTTCTCATTAGGCCTATTTCTCAACTCTTACCTTTTCAATACTTCTCATTTCGTTTCTCATTTCTTCTCTTCTCATTAACGTTTCTCATTTCTTCTCTTCTCATTAACGTTTCTCATTTCTTCTCTTCTCATTAACGTTTCTCATTTCTTCTCTTTGCATTAATTAATGGTCACCCTTGCAATTACTGCGATATGCCATGCATGATCACATACCGCTTATCTGCAATATCTCTCAACGCAGTGACACTAATTGTCCATCAGGAATTCATCTCTGCATGGAAAATAGTTGATCGCTCACGGGTCTTTGCACAGTCTTTGAAGAACCCGAGATGACTGTACGACTGGCCATCTTGATTTGTGACGGCCCTGATGGTGCGCCTTCAAATACAGTTGGATAGATATCTGGCACTCTATTGCAGTGTTCAAGAGTTCTCTAGCTGGTTTCCTCCCAGCTCGTAGAGTCCTTGGTACAAAAAGCAGGGAGAAACTCAGAGGGTCTTCTTACCCCTCTACCAAACACTACATTCCTGGTGTCTTTTTCCTTTGTTTCTGTCTCCATCATCCCCTTTTATGTGCAAAGTCCTTGTACATCATTTTCACTGAGCTGATTAGAACACCCCCCCTCCAGCACACAGTACCCCCATCCAGCACTGCATATATGTGCTGACGAATATCCTGACTGTCCACTTCTATTTAGTGCCAAGTATCGAATCCAAGTTGACATCTTTGATATATCAATTTGTGGCTAACTACCTAGCTCAGAGCACAGTCCTATTTTGTTTTTAAAACTACGTTACTATGATGACTCATCACCACCTGGCAAGAGTACACTAGTCATATAGCAAGAAATGGTTGTATACACAAACTAACACATATAACTATAACAATATAAATATCAACTTTCCAATAACTCAAACTTCTACTTCAACAAGTAATTTCACAATAACAATATCAACTAAACTTTTTATAGTGGTGATTCTTAAAAATAAGTTACATTTCAAAACTCAGAGCCTGTTTTTCTCGCAGACAAAATTAGCATCTCAGTGGCCTATCATGTATAACCCGTACACTGACAGGATTTATGTACTTGGCATTGCTGACCACAGAGGGGTAAATGCGTGCTTCCTCAAAAGTTAATTACGCCTTTCCATTCCCCTGCACAAACCTATTTATTCCTCAGCTAGTGTTTCCACACTTAGCTTTATTGTTGACAAAATGGCCATTTTAGCCCCTTTCTATGTTTAATTTGTCTGTTTCGTTAATCGTTTAGAGTATGATGACACTTAGAGAGAGAAAAAAAATCTAATATTTCCTCATGTACGTGACAAAGGTAAAAAACTTTTTAAAAAAAGAATTGATTTTTGTAACCTTTATATTAGCATAAACTATAATTATGATTGGTTGCAGAATTGCTATGAGGACTATCAAATATACTATAATTACAAGAGATCAATATTTTTCTTAGCACTGTAGAATAGTTCATCAAACAAGCAAATTTTCATCCGATAATTTCAGAAGAATATTGCACATACTGACTTATATGTGAGCAAGATACAATTATTTTGTAAAGCATAAAAAAACATGATCTATTATTTGAAGTCATCACTACCAGACACCAGCCAAACATTAGAGTAAAAAATGTTCTGCACCAAATTTTTCCTGTCCCATTGATCTTTGACATAAGTTTTAAGCATAAATAAATATTGTAGAAAAAAATGATTAATTTGTGAGTGAAATTGCGTTTGTGAACTACAGAAAATTTTTACCGATGAAATAAAATTTCAGAAGTGCTTGAAAAGGACCTGTATGTTTAAATGTACTTAGCAACTGACTGTTTCTACCAATCAAATCAAGCTTCATATACAATCTGATTAAATCATACCATTAGATGGGGGGTTTCAGTTGGTGGAAAACTTAAAAATTAAAATGTTTTTAAAATATTTTTAAATACTCCCCTCTCCCCTCAAATTTAATATCTTTTCCCAGAATTCTGGACCTGCATGGGAAGGAATCCTGCTTGTTATTATATTATTGTCTTCTTTTTTTATATTCTGATGACAGAAATGGTCGGTGGGCAAGATTATTGACATCATTGCCATGAAAGCTGGAATCAGCAACCCTAACAATATAAATGCTACACAGGTATTTGGAAAATAATTTAAACATTATCATTAATGTTTAATTTTAACTCTTACTATTTTATGAATGGTATCTTCAAGGTGTCCATCTTTAAAATCAAAATATTAAAAATGTGTATGTTCACAAGTTCATTCCATCTCTATGTACATATTTGTAGTGGTGCTAGTACAAGACTATTTTACAAAATATATTTGTAGGCACTTGGTGCTTCTTGGCAAATGTGTTTCCTTGAAGAGTAAACATCTCTCTCAACCATCACACAACAGTGAATGATTATTCACCAGTTCTTCATAAATACTCAGCAAATAGTATTCTGTTCCATTTCATTATACAATTCTCATTCAGAAGCTCAGCATTATTTTCAATATCTGATACTTATAATATCTCTAACACTCCTCTAGTCACATTAGCAGATATACATTATTAGCAGATATACATTAATAAATAACATTAAATGTCCCTATACAAGAATAATGTTACAGTGCTTTGTTTTCACTCCTTAACTAATGATTATACTTATATTCCTTATAAATTTTTGTACATGTTGACATGGAGTCAAACCGTATCCTTTTCATTTCTGCATGCCATTATTTATTTTGGGGATTTTTAGTCTAAGGTGTCCACTGCAAACACAGATGCATATTTTGTCTCAACCAACTATTGGTTGAAATGGAATTTTACAAAACATATCGGACATTTGATCCCGAATCCAAAAACTGGTTTTCTTTTACTCAATAGCCCATTTCAGCAGGGCATCAAAACACCTGTAACTTTTCTTTATAATACATTTCCCTTATTGTTTTCCTAAGCCATACAATATGCGTTCAACACACTCACCTCTCTAGCAGGGTACATTCAATTCCACCCTGCTCATATAAACAAAAATCTAGAAGTACGGATTCATTTACGTGTATAGTGTCACTCACTGCCAAATCTACTACCATTCACCCCAGTACTCTACCTTTCATGCATTCAAATGTTTACCCATAGTCATCTTCCATTTCATGCATTCAAACTAGTTATATCTGCCTGACCAACAGCTAAACATATTATTCAATTCTTTAATTCTAAACATAACATTTATTTCATTTTCCCCAGTGCTACCATATTATTTCAGAATCTTTGCTCGACATAATATGAACTCTTCACTCCAAATTTAGTCATCAAGACATACTCCAAGGTCATGTGACTTTGATCCATTCCTGCATCTGTGTTTCTTGAATGCCATGATACCATACTGTCTACATGATGCTGTTAACACTTTTCTGTCATTAGAGGTCTTTTCAAAAGCCAACTCTTGATTCTTTTGATAGCAAAAAACCAAACCAAAACAAAAAGCCCTCCTGTTTCTAGTCCTCAGTTATGTCCTAATGTTAAAGAAAGTTGTTCTCTCATAAATGTCATTTCATAAATAAAATTCCACAATATTACAAGGAATTGATGCAGTACTAGAATAAGCACTTGTGACTAATGAATTTCTGTGCACTTTGGATAATGGCAGTACATGTATTTCAATTCTTACTCCTTTTGAGCTATTTCTTCATCTCTTGTGTTGGGCATTTGTGACATAACATCATAGTTAAAATTATACATGACTGACGAATACATAGATAGTATCTGTAAATGGCAAGAACTCCAACCAAGATCACCTCAGCTTTAGTGTCCCAAGAGGATCTGTTCTTGAACCAATTCTTTACATCCTTTATACATAAATACATAACCACTCTCAAGCACTGTGTGTTGTGTTCCAGAGTTACACAGATTGTATCTTATGTAAGAGATACTAAAGTTTAAATCAGTGAAATAAAACAAACAAAACAAGTTGGATCAAACAAGATTCATATCACAGTGAAAGATTGCAGATGACAGTTCCATTGAATTAGTTCTTTTTTAGAAAGTATTACTATTAGACATTGTTTTACCATCAAGCTAGCCAAATGTTTTGAAGTACAGTTGCTACTTAGCCACCCAGATTCTCTGGAACAACCATTCTTGGATATACAGTATATATAATTTGAGTCTGAACCTGGAAACTATCAGCTGCATCTTTGATGTGATGGTGAGATTTATTGCACTTTTGATACTTCATTCTGCATCACTACTTTTGTCCAGCTCTATTTACAGTCTAGACATTCTGACATCGACAGACTACTTTAGTGGAGTAAAAATAAATGTTTGATTCATATTTTTATAATTACTGTTTACCCCTTAATAAAAAAAAGTAGTGTGTATTAAATTCATGTGCTCCATGATGTGACTGATATCTAGAACAAGGTTAGGCCCATACACAAGACTGAGGGGACTTAATTCATTATCTGACAATGGGATGGTAATACCAGGTTACCTCTCACTGGATGATAGTTACACACCCCACTTTGGCGGTCTTTACTCTACACACATAATCATGTTCATTGAAATTGCATCATATGCATATCTAATTTATGCAAATATACATATTCTTCATATTAAATGATTTAAAACTGCAACTACTGCATCTGGTATTGAACAGAACAAACACTGATCTGTTTCAATGCGGCAGGAGTAATTTCTACCTAAAATTGTAAAAATATGCAGAATAAAGGTATATCTGACTATAACTGTTTGGGCTTACAGAACATCTTTTAACAGAATGCAACTCCTACATAAGATGTGATTCTAATATATATATATTATGTATATGGTGTTCATCTTATGTTTATTTTGTATATAACTTTTTTGTTTATTTTGTATTGTGAAGTATTTATAACTTTTTTTTTTTTTTTTAAAGATTGAGAGCTCTTATAATTTATAAATTACCATTATGAAAACTACTTGTTGATGTGTTAAGAAAATTAATAGTTTCTGAATTATTTCACATTACAGTGTAAAGCTGTAACAAAATGTGGTAAACTACTTTTTCTTTTCTTTAACTTTTTAGAGTAATTAATTTCACTAATCCTTATATATGAAGAAGAGATAATCTCAAATGTGGTACCATGAGCACAAATGTAGTACAATTATTGGAGATTTCAGTTGAAATGATGCTTACAGAATACATTTACATAAGAGTGTAGCATCATTTGAGATGGGAGGTGGCGTATCAAGCACAGTATATTGATTTTATACACCAAAGAATATACTTATCTGACATCGCCTCCATTGGTCATTCAGTCTGTTTTAAATGACATTGTTAAAATTCAATTAGCACACCTCACGGATATTAAACTAGATTTCTCTTATAGAGGAGCCATATTTTATTAATGATCACAACAGCATAGATGGTCAGAAAGTTCCTTTTTAAATGGGAGAGTAAAAGATCTAACCTAGAAAAAATGTGCATGATAGCGCTTATTTCCACCTGAATCAGTATTTTTTTTAAAGGTAAAATAAAACCTATTTGCTGAAATAGCAAAATATATGGTCAGGATGATTTTCTTTATTGTTTTAAGACATGCTAAAATGCATTTTGCTTGTTCCATTCATTTCAGCATTTGTGTGTGTGTGTGTGTGATATTTTGTTGAGTTGATTTTTCAAAATTATTATATTATTATTTAATATTTAACTGAAGGTCACTTGGTTATTTGCTTAATGTTCAAGGGTTTTGTAGTTGCGATTTGAGATTTGACTTAGAAATAGATTGCTACTTGTAATACTAATAGTATACTAGGCATTTTGTCTAAGAAACCAATGTTGAATGGATGTTGGGTTTAATAGTTATTTTATTTAAACTTGTAAGATGTGGTGAGTATCGCTAAAAGAGACACATTAGTTTTACTTTGATAAAATTCCTTTAAAAAACCCATTAAAACTTTAAGATTTAAATGAACATTTGTTTAATCTGTTTCAGAAACTTCGATTATTTGTTAAAAAGACGGGTGAAATAATGCCAGCACATGAGATACTAGAAGATTTGCTAGAGAAGCACAGTGATATTTACAGTGGCATTTCTGTAATTTTAGAATCTGTCTTGGAACATCAGACTGCTTTATCAGATGTTGATATTTATAAATCCTAAAAAAAAAAAAAAAGCACCAATGAAAATAGCAACCAATGAAAATAGCAGCTATGACTTGTTTTTTTTAATTGAAGTTTTAATAGTCGGATGCTTAAGTTTTAGTAAATGTGCTGAAACTGTAGATAATTGAACTTTTAAATTTCTTACCAGTACTCTCACTGAATCAAAACATCCATAATATCAGCTATTGGAAGAAGTTAAAACCAAATTAATCTAATCAATCACTAAAATAAGCACTAATAAGAAAGATGCTGAATTATGTTTTGCCTATCAAAATTGTCATTTTTTAACTAATTCATGCCCCAAAATAACGTTTTTTTTTAAAATATATTTTGCTTCTTTTGGTGAATGGTCCTCGATTCATATTATAATGGGATTGTAAATACATGTAATAGTAGAGATAGTACCTAAGCTTCCACAAAGCAGATAGTTCTAAAGTTAAAAAAAGATACATATAAGTTATCTTTTGAAAAATGTAATCCAGATAATTTTTCAGATTAGTTTATTACAAATTACAGAAATGCAATATCACTGAGGTTGAATATGTATATATATATTGTTTCTCCATGATAGAGATAATAAATGGTCACAATAAAACAAAACAATAATCAAATACCACAAAAAACCACAACCCTACTTAATTTCTGGGGATAATGCAATTTGACACTTGCTCTGATGCCAAGTGTAAATGATCAAACTACTGTCGTCATTCTAAATCAATATTTAAATTGTTTTAATCTTCAGATTATGTTCTTCATCAAAATGTAACAATTTGTAGGATAAGTTTGCTCTGAATGATGCATGTAGCTTAGTGGCAATAAATTGACTCCTGTCAATACTTGTGAATATATAATTTAGAGCATGACCATTCCAGTTCTGTTTCATATATATAGATATTGCTGCTTCCAGTGATAGTGTGCTGAATTGGAAAAGTTTTTTTCTCATGCCTCATTCAATTAAACTAAAACAACATAAAATATTAATGAAGATAACTTTTTCCAAACATATATCTTTATTTTACAGGCTGAAAATAACATACTATAGTTCAACCCTGTTGCAGTTAAGTCATTAATTCTGTAAATGCCAAGAAAAATTAATTTACAGTTATATTTACAAAGCTGCCAAACAATCCCACATAGGAATTTTATTATATAAATAACTCTCATATGTAAAATAAAAAAATCAATTTAATGTCATAAAATATTTTGGAACTTTGTGTGTGCATGTGTGTACATTTTGTGACAAGTCTTATTTTATAGAAATATTCAGTGAAATAACTTAAATGAATGTATACATGATTCAGTTTTGATAATTCAGTTTCATGAAGTACAGTACTTTCTTCTAAAAGAAACATATTTAATTTCTCTACAAATTCTGGTATTATGTATAGTAGCTGATAAATTTTAGATGCATTTGCAAGTAAACAAAGTTAACTAGTTTAAGATAAACATTGTCAAAAAAAATAGAGAGAGAATAGCTAAAAGAGTCAAACACAATGTATCTTTTTCATTTCATAACTGAATGAACATATTTTATATTAATTTACTTGTGATTTTTTGTTATTGTTATTAATAAATGTCATGAAATCATATATATATATATATATATTTTCACCAACTAACATGATGAAGTTAGAAGGATCTTGTGTATGTTCAAATTATTTTTATTTTAGTAATGAATTTTCCATTAAAAACCATTAATACAGAGGAGAGAAATGTATCCCTGCCTAATTCGAAAATTAACATATTTATAAACTTAACCACTTTATGAGTATTTTATTGTTTGCCTTGATTTGCAAATTTAATAATGTCTTTTACACATGAATGTTCTTATTTAATTAAATAGGGAAAAGAAGTGATAAGAGTTAGTTAAAGGGAAAGTAGCACACAGATAGTATTTTAAGGGAAAAGTACCTATATGCCTTTAAATCACAGATTTCAGATATACAAACTAGGCATTAAAAAAAATTCTGAAAAACTGATGTTTTTGGTTCACACCTTATGATATTTTATATAAAAATATGTAATATCACCATTTACTGAATTTTGCTTTAGCATGAAGTGATGCTTATTTATGAATTTAAAAAATAACAGCTGTTCAATACAATCATGAAATACTGCTACAGCAAATGAATATTCTGAAGTTTGAGTGTCCAGCAGTCAACTGAAAAGCTCTGAATATGCAAATGTAGAAAATGAATTCACTAAGCCTCATGTTATTTTATTTGCTCTTTATACAAAAAAAAAAAAATTGAAAGAAAAATAAAAACTACAGTTTGAACTACTATAGGCTATGTGTAAACTAATATAGGCAAGTAGATCTACATAACTACAAATGTGAATTTAAAATGATTATATAAAATGTTTGTATATAAAGTTTGGGCCTTTTATTACAGAGTAAGAAGAAAATGTGAGGTTGCATTCTTTTAATTACAATAATAATTATTTTTTTTTAAATTATTTTTTCCATTACTTTAGTGTCTAGGCCAGACATCATTTTAGATGTTTTTATGATTTCAGTGGTCCACCATGTCTTATTTCTTTATCCAGACTCATTATTAGATTACTGAATAATTTGGGTGTTTATAAAGTTATTTGCTGTATAAAAGTGTCTTAAAAAAATTTCTGCTATTATATCAGCTAATTTTTCATTCATGAATTGACCTATAACTTAACTAGTCCAGTTGGTGTCTTATGTGAGTAATTTTTATGTTCTGATAATTTAATTTTTAAAAAATCATTTACTAATTATTAACATCAAGAAGAGTGAATTTACTTATGTAAAATTACTTCAATCATAATCATTAGTAGGTATTACATTTATATATATATATATGTATCTCTGGCTGATGGGCAGTGTGACATAGTCATTGATGTACACATGTAAGCACATATACAGGCAAGCATGCAGTAGACTCCAGTCATCCAAAAAAATATATATGAAAATCGGGATACAAGCTACTAAAGAAAAATGATGCAATAACATAAACCCATACTGAGATTGCAAGGGGATAAGGAGAATGGCTGCATGCAAGTAAAGTGTTTTGTTGTTCTGCAAATACATAATTTGAAAGTTGAAAAACCTTTAAATAATCCTGTTCAAACATAAAAAGACTGTTTTTCTGTAGAACAAAAACTAGTTCAATTTTTTTAAATCTGAAAAAGTGTGAGTCTAGATGCTAATAACTGAATACAGCATTGATAATCTAATATTCAGAGGTAGGAAAATATCTTTTTTTTATAAAACATTTTTTTTTATTGTTAGATTGCAGTATATCCAGTAGTTATAAAATAATCCCTCTTTAAAACAAATGTACTAAAGCATTTATGTACCATACATGAAACTGAATGCCTAGGTATTCATAGCCATAGCTAATATTGGTATAAGTTACAATAACAATAATAGTAGATACAAAATATATGTGCTATATATAATATATAATATTGAAGATGATTAAAATAAAAAATAAGATAACATGATAATAGAAAATAGGTTTTATCTAGGGCCACATTTTGCCTTCTTTGACAATTAAATGTCATATGCTGCATTCTTCTTTAATAAAAAGTAAGATTGCATCAGTAAAATTGGTTCAGAGGAAACATTAAATTAAGATTATGCTAGAACAAACCACGGAAGTAGGTACATGATATTTTATTTCAGAAGATGAGAAAATATCTTCAAGTAAAACAAAGGATATTTAAACTAGCACTCAACATAGGCAGATCACTAGTAGTTTACTATTCTCTGAGAGCGTAAATGAAAGACAAGAGCTATAAACTATATTTTAAAAGCAAATAATTATTCATTAAACAAGGGCAAACTTTACAAAAACTTATACAATGATAAAAATATTCTAAAAGATAAAGTGTATAATCCTTATAAGACTTTTTTATTTACATACAACACAAAATCATTAACTTGGGTATATGTATGAATAAAACAATCCTGAGTTTATAAGTCATACATAGAAACACACAGGTACACACAAGAGATTTTATGTCATATGATTAACTGATATGAGTTAGACATTTATTGACTTCTGTAGGTCATACACAGAAACACAAATTCATACGAGATTTTATGACATATGACTTAACTGATGAGTGTTAGACATTTGTTGACTTCTTCCATTACTAAATTATAAAGAGGAACTTCCCCCTGGAAGCCATTGTCTTCAACACTTTCTAAAAACCTGATATATTCTTCTGGTAAACTGTGCTGTCTTGCACCACGCAAAATGACATCTTTGTAGTGTGGAGATGGTTTTCCTTCATCCTCTACTAGCATTTCATAGGTTCGACAAAAGAATGTTTTATTTGCTCCATTTGTCACTTCCACTTCGATGGCTTTGTAGTTTAACTCTTGCCTGAAGAAGAAATTTTTAAAAAAGGAATAATAAATAATAGTCATGCTGGTGTGGATCTGTGAAAATAATGTCATGTTGGTTTGCTGACTTAAAAATTTTTTTAAAATCCCTTGAACATTCTGCACATCCAGGCAGGGAGTTACCTAAAATATTGCAGAACATACATTTGGATTGCATTACAATTAATGATAGAGTGCCAAGGGTATTTTGGCATTTAAAGATTAAACCTGTATTATATTGCATTGTTTTTGACTGCAGATTGACATTTTCTAGTATTATTTTGCTGAGATACTTTGTTTGCAACAAAACACATTCTATTTCTAAGCTATTTTTATTTTCTTCCACTGTTTATTGAATAATAAAATAACATCAGTAATTAAAAAATATTTCCTTTATTAGTTTAACTCAAATGGATGATGGTATTGCTAGTGTTTCTACAAAGAAAGTTATGAAAATATTTTGTGTTCTACAGCTTACAGTGAAAGAATACTGGACACTAAAAAATGAGTGTTTATAAAATATAAGATTGTTATTATATATTTCAAAATTAGTTAACAGCACAACTGGATAAAGTTGAGTTGCTATTGAAATTTGAATTGATGGAGGATGTGACATCACATTACAAAAATGGCAAGAATGAGAGCTTCCAGAAATTATGGCTATATATGCAGACTGAATGCAACTTCAGTGGGTTGGTGGAGAAGTAGCTCAAATAGTGTAGAGTTGGATTTGGTGGCAAATTCTAGAAAAATGTATAATACACATTTTCTTCAGGACACTTTAAAGCTGACAATTTGACTTTAAGGTGACTGCATAAAATTGCTAAGTGGGTGGTTCTAGGAACTACTGATATAAATCTAAAATAATCACTGTACTTTAGAGATATAGAAATATTATGTGTGAGAATTTTGTTTATATATAAACTTCCTAATTTGTAAAGTTGCTATCAGTATCAGAAATATGGTAATGTGCTTTGGAAATCAGTAATTCTTACTAAAGTCTGAAAAGCACACACACATATATATATATATATCTTTCTGAATAATATATATTCAAAAATTTATTTATATATTTATTTGAAAATAAATCTTAATTTTATATCAGTTTAATTTCAAAACTTAAAATACGATAAGAGACATGTTTAATGTACTCTGATACATGGTAATTGTGTATGCAAAGTTTCCTGCAAAGCAGCTATGCAGGCTAAACTAAGTTTTGAGACCAGCTGTATTATTTAGAGTTGTACCACAGGCAGGGAAATATTTGAGTTCTCACTTCTCCCTTCCCAAATAAAAAATTGGCTTGGGTTCCATCATTTCTGTTAGTGTTAACATCCTGCAGTTTCTCAAGTTATCAGAAACTCCAACATTCTATTTAGACACACAAAAATAAATGCTATTTTTTCCAAGAACATTTTGCTTAATTTACAGCAATATTTCATTGAATACATCAGAAAGCTTGTAACAAATGTACTGTTTAAACTCGGACTGACCATTAAAGCCACTGTTATGCAGCATTACAATTTGTGAATGTTCTTATGAAAAACTACAAGGCATGAAAAATGAAAAATAATATAGAAAAGAAATCAGGAAAATCTAAAAGCCAGATGCTGCAAGATTAAGAGATTTCGTCAATCTGTCTTGCCAAATTCTATGCCAAATGGCATGGCCATTTTCAGCTTCTGTAGTAATGTGGTGAAAACTGCTCGAATGTGTGAACATCACAAGACAAAGTAGCTAATTAAATGCAAGCAAACACCACTTTATCTACTGCAACCAGACTAGAGGAAAAAGATTAACATAATTGTTTCACAATTGTACATTTGTTTTCATCCTTATTGGTACAATATTCTGTAAAGAGCTTCAGTTGGAGACTAAATCAAACCGTGTCACAATGCTGGTTTTGACTAGAGTGTGCCATGATTTTAACAGACCTACTGTTAATAAAATAGTTTAGAATGTTTTTAAATTAAAGCCCTTATGTTTACACTTTCTGATGACTAATTAATAAAGGACAGTAAATTTAAGAAAAGTGTGTTCTTTATTAATTACAATCAATATTTTAAACAATGATTATTTTATGTTGAAACACATAACCTCTGCCATAGAATAACATTTGTTTCTAATATAGTGACTGTGTACATTAAAGAAACATAGCTTCTAAGAAATTTTAATGTTGAGAAAATGAAAGAGAAGGAATTTTTTAAGGCAAATAGTGATTCCTTCCACCACTTTAGGTATTATGAAATTCAGACAAGATTCTCAAAACAACATAGATACAACTGTCTGAAAGTGCAAACATCAGATGGATGGAGAAATGAACAGCAACAACAAAAGATGAAACAAAGATATCGCCAGATACACCTGCACTAGTATGATCAATTGACAGAAACTAACACAAACAACATTTAAACAGAAGGCGGAAACAGAAACTCAAACCAACACTACTCATCACAATGAAGTTTAGACTAATCTAAGTGGCTAGAGAAATCTACACAAATGTGTTAGTATAAAAATGCACCATACCTCTATCAATGACTATAAGCAAATAGTGAAAAGGAGAATGCTGGCCACCCAAATGGGTGAGAGGACCACAGAAGCATGAAGCAGTAAACACTTCAAAACACCTCAACCATTCACACAGAATCAAAGACTAGTGAGTAACTGCCAGCCAACTTCCTATGGTGGCTGAACAAAACATACGATCAAAGGAAGTGGAATTGGAAAACATTCTCCAAAATGAAAGCTTCTGGTGGTTATCAAAGAAACATAACACAACTTTGCAGAGCTAGTTATGGAAAACCAAAAGTAGACCATAACACAATTGCACATACCAATAAACAACCTGCTTTTGAGCCAAGAACAGTTGCACTTGGGGTAAACTGGCCAAGTTTCAAACTCGGTGATTTAGTATTTGCAGCTCTATAACTTATGATTAGAAAAGAAGAAAACGTCAAAATGATGAAGAGAACTAATCAATAAAACTAATCCCTAACAAACAAAAAATATTTTAAATATTGCATGCAACAGGATTACTAGTGGCAGGAACCAGACCCAATACCCTCATCCACCACAATTTCCTTGAAGGAAAACAGTGGACACTGCATGCTAGCAAAAAAACCCAAATAATATGTGAACAAGTCAGTACTATGTCGGCGGTAGTTCAGAGCTGGGGGAAATGCTATAAATGAACCAGTATTAAAAATAAAATTCTTCATAATGGACACAAAAAAAAAAGAAAATCAGGAAACACATTACCTATCCAAGTTTTCCTGATCTGCCTCATCAAGCTCCCACACAATGCCACGGACATAACTGTTGTTTTGAGGACTGATAGTGGCTGCTGCTCCACCCCAGCTTGACTGATCACCAAATGTTAGCTTATATCCCTGTGTAATACACAAATCACTTGGATTGCAGGTAGGCTGTCAGATTTTGAAGTCTGAAAGAGTAGGTAATATGATTATGATGTATTCATAGCAAAGATATAAATCATTAAATGTATTGATGAATCTCAGATGAGTCTTTGGAATCTGAAAAATTAAACAGTGGCATATCATTTGATGTATTTTTATTAGGGCTGCGGAAATTATCGTTAATTTTTTTAAACGATTAATCAAAGTCTTTTCTCCCATCCCTTAGGCAAATGAACCAGAAGTCTAAAAGTAACAACATGGCAGTGGATAAATATAAACAAATTTCCAGACGACTACACGAACATTTTGGTTTTAAAGTATTGACTGATAGAAATATTGAAATTACTGAAAAGTTTCTTTGCATTCATTGTGATAAATCGTTTTGCCTACCATGGTTCTAACACCGCGCTTACTTACCACCTCCATAACAAACATCTACTACAGCACAGATGTCAAACTCAAGGCCCACGGATCATATCCAGCCTGGCATACAATTATATCTGGCCCGTGAGAGAATTTTAGGCAAAAATATTTTTTAAATGGCCCAGTGATATGCAGTGCAAATCAAATTCCCTAAAGTAGCAGCCTTGCCGAACGACAGGCTGCCTGAGAGATCAGAATAAGTGTTGTTGTGTTGTTCCGCTCACACTCACCCCAGAAGCCGCAAGAGACCTTTCATCTTCACCATGTCCTTGGCCTTGGTCTGCATCTGGGGGATCCAACAACCTCGTGGTGCGTCTGAAGGTTAGGGCTGGACGGCTGGTGGAAGGGATTGAAATGGGTCGCACCTATTTGGCGCACACCCTCAACTACCCTCTATGGGTGAGGGGAGGGAGCTGAAGCCACCTTTTGTCAGAATAAGTGAAAATGAAAAGTGTATATTTAATGCGTGGATATTCGACATTACAGTAACCTAGTAACATCCTGTTGCTTGTTTTGGATTGGCGCATAAGAAATGAAAGTGTAGTGTCCGGATATTGCAACACTCCTTCCCGCTTACGTAATATCAATCAAGCGTCTGTCGGTAGATGCACAATCTTAATTTTAAATCAAAGCTAGTCCTTAATATGGCCAAGAGAAAAGTTGATTCTTAAAACAGAGCCTTTTAAAGCCGCTAGAGGATGAATATATATTTTACTGATATTGGCGGTAAGCTTGTGTGTCTAATTAGTGGCTGTGATCAAGGAATATAATCTGAGATGGCACTATGAGACTAAACATAAAGACAAGTTGAAAAACCTGAATGCAGAGCAGAAGCTACAGAAGGTAAAAGAATTAAAGAGGAATCTAACATCACAGCAGACGTTTTTCACCAAAGCAAAATCACAAAGTGAAGCTGCTGTGAAAGCAAGTTTTATTGTGGCAGATGAGATCGCCAAATCAGCCTGACCATTTACTGAGGGAGAGTTTCTGAAGAGCTGCATGATGAAAATGTGTGACGGCTACCTTCCCGCCGCACTATTGACAAACTGTTGACTGCTAACAGCAAGATTCAAAGTGTTAAAGAAACTGTGAAAAACGCAAAGGGAATTGTGCTGACATTTGGTTTTTGGACATCTTGAGGCAACGAAAGCTATTGTGGAATTACTGGTCATTGGATTGCCAATGACTGGAAATTGAAAAATGTTGTTCAATGCGTGAATGTTGTTGAACGTCATTATTCAGACAGTGTTGCCGAGTTATATAAACAGTTTGCAATAGACTGGGATATAACGAACAGAAATCAGGCTCTAGTTACTGACAATGCAAGAAATATGGTTTCAGCTGTTGATAAAACCGGTTTTGCACATATTCATTGTTTGACTCATAGCCTACAACTGAGCATATTGCATGGATTTAAAGCCGCTGATACCAAAACATTGTTTTGGCAAATGTCGAAAAATTGTCGGACATTTTAAACATAGTACTGCAAATTACAACCGAGTTGCAATAGAGAAGCATTAACCGTCTTTATGTCAGATGAGAAGAAGCAATACAAAGGTCCAAAATTGTCAGATTCGGATTGGGATAAGATTTCCAAATATGTAAAAGTTTTGGACTTATTCTGTCAGACCACGGTCCTGTTTGGCGGTCAAGATTATGTTTCATGTAGCTGTGTATTGCCACTGCTATCATCGTTGACAAAACACATGACTGTAAACGATGATGATCGGGCTACATAGCTAAATTTAAGGCAGCATCGATTAATGACTTCAGTGAACGTGTAGATAATATGACAAGTTTTGAAATACTACAGATTGCAATAGCACTTGATCCACGCTACAAATACCTGAAGTGTTTGTCAAAAGATGCAAAAGAACTAACTTGGTCACGTATTGAACAACAAATAGCAGTTGATGTTCGTGATGAGCAGATGGAGACTGTTGCAACGAATGATACTGACATTGACAATGAAACTTTGTGAACCAAATGAAAAGCGTATTAAGTAAGCTAATAGAGTCTGACTCAGTCACGGAAGATCATGTCGACAGTTCTTCTGATGAATTACTGCGTTATAAAATGGAGAAGAAAGTTGCTGAATCGGTTGACCCTCTACAATGGTGGAAACTTAATGAACATCGATATCCAAAATTGGCATTCCTTGCCCATTCTGTGCATACCGGCTAGTTCAGTTCCATGTGAACGATTGTTCAGCTGGTTATATTGTTAATAGGACGCGCTTGTCACTTGAACCAAATACTGTCCACATACTCGTCTGTTTGCATAGTTGGTTATTAGATGACATATGAACAAGACAATCCAGTGTTATTTCGATTTTGAACAAATACAACTATAATGTGAGTTATCTGACAATAAATTTCTTGTTTTAATCAAAATTAACTATTAATTAATCATTAATATTTCAAAAGTTAACTATTAAATTAATCGTTAACAGCCCCAATTTGTTTATGCATACATGCACATGCTCTAAACCGACTTAATAAAATTATTTTTTGTATATATGTCCAATATTCTTGTATTGTATCACCCTTGGAACTGGTAGAGAAGTTCATTTCGAGACAAGTAAAAAAAAATGTGCTTAGGTGAAATAAAATTCCAAATTTTGCACAAATAAAGTTAAATTACCAACAAAAAAAAGTTTTAAAAAAAAGTTTACTGGAATACTGATATTTTAAAAAAATCCTTATACTGTACTTAATTAGTGGGGTATTCGGTTCATTTCTTCATAAAAGCACAGGGCATAACAGGAGATATCTATTACGTATATGTGTTGTGCATCATGTGTGAATTCCTGATGGACAAACCCTGGGGAAAAATTTAATAATTTCTTATGCTTTATATATGGTCCAATATTTTCTTTAATATAATATCAGGTATGAAGAAATTCATTTCACTATTGTCTAAGAAAGAAAAATTTTATCAGACAACAAAGATCATACTGTAAATGCTGCAAAAATAAAATTACTTGGTGAAAATTAAAAATAACAGTTAATTCAGCTAATGATGTTAATAAAATATTTCTATTTTACATTTCTATTAATATTTTGTTTATGGAGTTTTCTGCTGGAAAAGGAACCCTTTGGAAAACAACATGAAAGACAAGTTCATTCTTCTTCTTTACGTTGACTTCTTTTCCCCACAGGAATTGTGGGAATCTTTTCATCTTCTTGATGTTCTTAGTTTCTGGAGAGTTCCTATGGGGCCTTCCTCCTTACTCTGTTATTCTAGGAGTAGGAGGGTAGTGCTGTTCTATGTTGCTGTGTTTGAATGCTGTTTTCTCTGACTGCTCAGGTTTGCGTCTGTTGTGAATTTTTTAATTTTTTTTGACAGTTGCAGAGCTAGTCAATTTCCTGATTAGTAAATTGACAAGTTCAATTTGCATTTGTACTTTGTAGCCAACTCAATTCATAGTTAATTTAGAAAAGTATCTCTTCATCTTAAAACATATTTTATAGCTAAACTTCAAGAAAAGCAAAATGAATGAATGTGTGCATGCACATGTATGTATGTACTTGAGAATGTGTGCATGTGTGTAAATATATACTGTATATTAATTTTCATTGTATTAAATAATCCAATAAACTTACCTTATCAAGGTTTTCTTAGAAGCAATAATACATTAAAGGAGAATTCAATATTCCTTTTTTCTGCAAACGTCGGTCAAGTTTGCGAAGAAATAATATTTTTAAAAGGCACATTCTTTGTAACACTTCATTTCTACATAAATCAGATCCAAAACTTTTATTCTTCTATCAAACAAAGATATGTCAGACAAAACCAATATGTGCTTTTTAAATAGTTCTTTTACCAGAAGTATTCATATGCTAATGTTTCTCAAATTTATTCATTATATTCAGTTTTAGGAAAACTAATTTGATTTAGTTTCCTTTTAAACATGTTACAACAGAATTAATAAATTTGAAAATATAAAATAATGACGATAATATTGCGAATCATTTTTATATTTTTCAAAGACACCATATTCTGGAAAGATAATTTTCTTGTCATTCAGTCTTGGTGTGATGAATTTAAGTATCAAATAAGAAAAAATAGCTTTCGTTTCCCATTCAGATCACATGGTTGCAAAGGAAAGGTGGGAAAATTTTCAGAACCATCGATGTTTCAAAACAACTAAGATTTCTGATAATCTTGATAAATTTTGATTAAATTGATTAGCATCATAAATAGCTTACACATATATATATCCATGTGGTTTCTTTTGCATCTAAATTTTCAAATAGCTGTGCGTATGTTTTAAACCTGAGCTAGTACAGTAGTAAGGGTAGAAAGAATATAAACATTGCAATTATGTTTATTATATTTTTTAAAACAGTATATTTAAATAGATACATTGTTTATTACATGATATTGTCTTTGCAGCATAATAACCTAGACTATTTTATGTTTATCTGAGAAAAATGGAGCTTATTTTATGATGGTTGATAATTTTGTAACTGGGAGATGAATAAGGTTTCCACTTCCAATTTGTATCCAGATTAAGTTAATAATTTAAATTACTGAAGAAAATACATTTGTTGTACTGAGATAATTACACTGCTTATTTTTTAAAAATAAATTCTGGTAAAATTGTCTCAACCATATTTTCTAAGTTTTCAACAGAAACATGTGCTTTTTAAAATTTTCAAACTCCTATAATATCAACATTTTAATAATTTTATCTTTCATTTAATGTTTTCATGTGAGCATTAAGCCCTGTTGTAGATTTTAGCATGTAAAATAATTAGATTTAATCCATTTTATGTTTCGCACTTAATGTAACAAAATGGTACACTTGCCCAGGGAATGAGCTATATATGAAAAATTTTTACTGCAATATTAAGTTATTAATACAAAAATTAGCAGAAACAAAAAATAATGAGGACTGAAAAGTTAATGAAAAAATAACTCTAAATAAAAACAGTTTTTGTGTAAGGATTTATTTTCGCTTTTTATTTGCAGCTAATTCTAAACCTAACTCTTCTCTAAAGAAAACAAATCCTAATCCTATCTCTAAAAAAAAACACAACCCTAACCTTTCTTTAAAATAAAAAAATATGTATGGAACTGGGGTACAGTCACAACATACAACTTTTAAAAAAGCCCAACTAATTTTTTGAATATGGGGCAGCAGGTTACTAGAGTGGGCAGTTACAGCCCTGCTTGTATATTTCATAGTGTGCTTATGAAATGGTGATAAAGTTTCACATTCCACCTACAGGTTTTCTAATGCCATTTTGATGTTTGAAAGATTTAGATGAGTTCTATGAGCTGAGGGTTAGTCATGGCTATACAAAATAATGTTTATTTCAATAATACTCAATAACAGATGATTAAATTAAGTTAATAAAATATATACTTTTCTTCATATAATACACTTAAATTTTGTTAAGTCTTAATATATGTTTCATGCTGTCTGGTTTTACAGCTTCTGTTTTTCACTACAGTATTTTAACAACCAAAATTTATATGAATCTTTATCATATAATGATTATTTATCAATTCATATAACAATCTGGCATCTCAAACAATAACTGAGGTGAAGACTTATATCGATGCAAACTTTACCTTTCAATTAATGAGTTGAAATACTCAATTTTTTATTTATTTTCTTTATTTAATATCTCCAAGTTTGTTCAATGTTGCATCTGTAAATATGTACATTATGTTTATGTACACTGTGTTTGTTTTTGTATAATGTATCAGTGTGCATACAGTTTTATATGTCAAAATCTGTATTTACTTTAGTACGTTGATACAATTTTGAATGCCTTAATTTTCAGTGAGTCCCTTCACCCTTTTCATTTTCAAAGAGTACATTCATTTCTAACTTATATTTCAAGTTGCTCTTTTGTATTATTTTGTGTATGTGCATATAATATATATATATATACACACATGTATGTTCGTGTTGTAAGTTAATAATAATTATGTATGTTCAACCTTACTTCTAAAATAATACAATGACTGATTATTTATCAAAACTGAACTAAAACTGTTCATTTGTGGTTACTGCTACATAAAAACATTACCCTACATCAGGGGTGCACAAACTTTTTAGACCAGAGGGCCAAATTTCCAATTGTTAGTGCGTGGAGGGCCGCCACATGGATGGGTCAGTAGAAAAAACAACACAAATAATGAAATAATGTGCTTTACATTCGTAATAATGGTAACATCCAAAAGTCCTCCAGGGGCTGCATAGAACCCTGTCTCGGGCCGCATGCAGCCTGCGGGCCACAGTTTGTGCATCTCTGCCCTCCATAATAAATGTATATTAGGTACTAACAGAAAAAGTGATGTTTAGAATGGTTAAAAATTATAAGAAAATTATACAATTGTAATAATTGTTTGATAGGATTTTTCACCCCTTAAGTGTATCTCTGAATAAGTTCATTCAGTATCGATCTCTGCAGAGTGAATCCCAATTTAAATTGCCTTATGGATGCGTTCATAGTGAACTTGTTGAAGGAAGGATATCTTACACATAACAAATAAAAAGATGTTACTGTGTTGGCCAAACTTTATTTTTAAAAATTATATTACACTTTACAATAAAAACTCTTTGAGTCTGAGATAATTTCTGTGAAGACTCCTGCTCTCTATCCAGTGCCATGTTTTACTGTTTTCGTACCATACACTGATACAGAATAAAATTACAAAAGTATGTTTGTACAGTTTAAATTAATTTCTAGTAAAGAAAAAGTAGTATAGTTAAAAATTTTCTGCAAATTCAGTTATTTCATATTTAAATCTTGGAAAATGTAGTAATACATGTAATGTTTAACCTGCTTCTATATTAAGCCTATCTAATTACCAAAATTACAGGCCTGTGGAGTGTTTTCAATAAAATCATCCATGCTAAAGGAATTGGTAGTGTTTTGTGTTCTGCATACTGTATACTGATAGTGATAGACGTTCCAATAAGATGAAGCAGATTGTGGTGAATACTGGTGGATGTGGTGAAAGGTCCCCTTTGTGTGACTGTCACAAATATCAGTCTGGTGTCATAACAAGTTGCCAAACCTATACACCAAGTTGACCAAAGATGATAAATACTAAAATAGTAAAAATATTACACTGAAGACGAAAAAAAGAATAATGTTAACAGGCTCAATAAAGTCTAACTTAAACAAGAGATTCTATATTATGATACTTACCTCTAATTTGCCAACGCATTTAAATACAGCGCTTGGATTATTGATGGTCAACCGCTCACGCAACATATTGCTGCCGTAAGCAAAGTACAAAAATGTTTTGCTTTTAGACATATTTATCAGGTTATAACAAGTCTTCCAGAGCGACATTCGATGTGGAAAGTCATCTAATACGATACAAACCTTAATTTATAATAAAATTAAGAAACTGCAACGTCTAGACAATATTAATATAAGTATATGTTGAGAACTGAATTGCTGGATATTTTGTTCGTTCATTTTCTACACCTTAATCATGACTTGGCTAGTCGATGTTTGCGGAAGCAATTGATGAGTTATCTACCCTGCGTGCAATAACTAGCGTTTGCGTTTTCGCTTACGTACATACTAACATAGTGCCAAAGAGATCCGCCATTAGGACATTTTCAGAACCATTATTTGTGTATTTAGAGATCAGTGGGGAGGGACTTGGGTGGTAGTGGTGTCATTATTCTAAAAGATTTATGTATAAGGATGTGAAACTTTGCTGCAAGTTGAGCTTGCTTTGGGTTACTGCTGTAGAATTATGGATATTCCAAAATCAGGGGAGTGGTTCTTTTGCGGAGTAAATTTGCCTATCCCTATTTCTAGACTTAATTGTTAGGCCTTATATATAATTGTCAAAATGACTCGACCTTGGGGCAGTTCTTATGATGGTATTTTTGTGTCAGAGTTGGAGTAAACAACTCTGGTGGAGAATATACTAGAAAATTGCTGATGCAATCCAAACCTGTTCCAGCTGGATGAATAGGCTAGTTTTTCTTATTAATAGTCTGCACTTCTTCATAACAATTTTATACAATGGGGATGGACCAGAAGTTTCTTTGTTGAAGAAGTACTCTATTCTATCACTTTCAATTTGAACAAGAGTCCGGTCCTAAAGGTGATCGTTAGCTTATGGTAAGTTAACTGACTGATAAAGAAAGAATAGATTTTTAATATTTCGTACATTCACGAAATTTATTTTGAATGTTCCTTGTGGTTTGTTGAGTAAACACACATGGAAAATCAAGAACATTTCTCCAGATCTGCTTGATAGTGCCTGAAATTCAGGATGATTCTCTATGGCATGTTTGGAGAGTGTGTAGAAGATCCTGGAACAGTTGTGTAACGTGCTTATATATGGGACTTCACCTAAATATGAAACGCAGTGACATGTTGCAAACTGTATGATTGCGAAACATCAGCAACAGCCGCCATCTTTGAACAGGTTATGTGCATTGACTTTTAACTATTTCTCTAAAACTGCACTCTATTTATGTGATAGCCATGAACTTGATTATGTATTTATGTTAATTGACTGCCTATGTCTATACCAGGATAAACTGAACAGTTGTGTTAATTGAACATTGTTGTGAAATTTATTGACCTACTTACACATATTGATAACCATATGTTGAAAAGACAGACAGTGGAAGGATGGGGGCTTGCTAAATATAGATTAAAAAAGGATTTTGTCTTCTCCTATGTTGAAAGGCCACCAACCACTTGGGGGGGGGGGGGCTGCAGGGGAAGTAGTTACACCACTATAGAGTATATGGACAGTTATTAAATCTGTGATTTTCTGGATAGAAAGGTTTTCTGTTGTGTGCAGTGATAAACTTTCAAATAAAACCATTATTCCTAATAAATTGAAAGCCATTTAACCAATAAACAAGTACATCTCAGGAACAAAGGCTTTAAATACTTTAAAAGGTTGCTTAAACCAACAAACAAAACAAATAAGCTATTTTGAAAACTCTTGAAGAAGAAGAATCAACAATCAGTGTCTTTTAACATTTAGCATGTTTTCCTTTAAGCTTATAAATCAGATTTTACTCTACAAATTAATGAGTCTATTGGCATAAATGGTAAAGTACAACTTTTTGCATTGGTTTCATCCCTATAAATGAAATTTTATGCCTTGCAGAGAACTAGAATTCATGAAAGGTCAAAATATATTAATACTTTGCCTCTTTAGAAAATTTGGCACTTTAATAGAAGTGTGTGGGTGTTTGCTCAGATTTTGTTTCACTTGACAAAGAATAAAATCAAAATACATTTACCAATTGCTTTCTGCATGGGAAGGCTTTTGCTGGAAAGACATCTGTTGTGAAAAGGCTGTCTGAATGGTCACTTTTGTGAAATATCGAGGAACTTGAAGCACGTATTATTTAATTGGAACACAAAGTTCCAAATATAAATAATTAAGTTAGCCAAACTTTGAGCTAATAATCAGTGATACTCTAATTGTTAATATTAGGCTTTATGCAGTATGAATTAGAACTGCACAATTACTATCCAAAGGAAGTTTAAGATCTTTAGATTGTGTTTGGATTTTTAATGTCTATCAGACTGGAACTTTTGTGAGCTCTGGATTATATCTCAACATGTTAAAAACATCATTGATAACTGTCGCATGTCCGGTTATGTTTAACGACTCTGTCCTATATTAGATTTCCCAAATATCATATTGGTTATTAACTTCTAATATCAGTGACAGCCAGATGGCCTGACCTATCTTCTATGAGTATGCCAGAGATTCAGGCTATTATGCAATGACACACAGCTAGATAAATCAGTTGACATGCCTAAGATAGTAACGTTGTCTCCCCCTTTATTTATTAATTAAGAATTATGATTCTATCAGCCCGGCTCACCCCCAACTACCTTCCATCCTTGGTTACAACAAATCATGTAACAAAGGGTAAAGATAACAAATGAAATTTAATAACAAAATTGTAATAAAAAGGACATTAGTTAATTTGCAGAAAGTTCTAGAATTCGTCTATCCCACTGAGCCCAATTATTATATATTGTTTTTCGATCTTGTTCATTTATTGTGTTGAGCACACTTATCTAAATCTAGAGTCTTCTGAAGATCTGCAGTCATCTATTCTGCTCCAACAATAATGACATCATGCAGTTGTCTTCCGTTATGGCCAACCCAACATCGGTTAAGAACTCTAGGCGTCATCCTCAGAGAGTCCTTTCGACAGACTTAGGGTGGTTCCGAAACTGGCTGTAATGAATAACATCATTCACTATAGTATCCTATTACAGTGATTAATCGTATGGCGACAGTGATAGACTCCTCTTTATAAAGTCATTATTCGTTAGCTACACACTAGCTTACAATTCAAAGTCAATAAAATATTTATAAGTGAATAACAATGATTTTCCTTTTACAACTGTATAATTTCTCAATATAATATAATTAGCAATGGTTCACAGTGATACTTATTAAACAGTAATTTATCTCTCTCTTAGCACTACCAGCTACAAATGGTTTAACAAGCATGAACATAGCAAATACATGTGCTTATGTTACCTCGATCATTTCTACAAAAAAGTAATCAATCGCTAACGCCACTTAGCTTCTATGAGAAAAATACATAAATCACACAATCATTTCACAATCACATAAATATTTTACATAGCATTCTACAAATGAGAAATACAATAATTTAGTTATAATTACCACTATCGTAATATTTGTGTGCGGTCAATATGATCTGCCCTTGGTCATGGGTGCAGTAAATGTGTGCATCTAAGGAATTTAATTCATTGACGAGTATATATGAATGGACTCTAGGTCAGCCAGCGGATTAACAATATGTCATTATACAGAATGCAAGTGACCAAATATGGGCGTCTCGTATCCGGTTAACGCTTTTCCCATACCTGTCCTTCACCTTTTAAGTGACCCAAATCCTACTAACTCGTAAACAACTATTGCACCATCCATGCGCAATTCAACTAGTGGAATTATACTACTCACAATTAAATAAAGATAGTTAATTAAAACACTAATAAAATATGTCTCATAACTCAGCATAATTTGCCTAGACTTTCCTGACAATAATTAAAGATCAACTAAAGGTCAATTATTCATCTTTTAACATTTGCTAAATATTCTAGTTTTATTAGTACCTATACATACAAGTTTTAAGAATAATACTCACAGAATTTATTAATTCAATAGTTTCTCAAATACAAATAAATACATAAAATGTATATATGAAAACTTCTCTTTGCCAAACATTACAATTCTCAACGATATTTTAAGATCAGTGAAGACTTTCAATGTATAAAGAATGATATAATTATTTCCAACTTTTTCAAGAAAAATACGCATAAAAGAAGTTCGAAGAGACGGAAGTTCATGCCCTGAAATTTGAATAATGATGACCTAATATTGAATTTATATGTACTTATCGTTATCAATGTCTACTATTCAATGTACACTAATCAACTTTTGTAACATTTAAAAATGAATTATGTTAGAAAACGGTTTTTTAAAATTAATTTTTTTAAAAACCTATTTTGGAAGAGAAATATTAACAAAAATTGCCTAATATGTTACAAAAATGTAATCGATTTAGCTATAAGATCGGAATTTTTAAAATCGAATTAGATCAAAAACCTGACCTGGTTAAAAAAAAAAACGGATGTCATTTTCAAATTTAGAGTGCAAAATTGTTCTAAATCAGTTGAAAAATCTTAAGACAACTTTAAAAAAATTTTTTTTTTAATGACGCAGTATAATGTTACACTAACATCACAAACATGCAAAGTCTATACAGATAATATTATAACTACAGTTATAAACATTCACTCAATTAAGTAAAAAATATACACTCTCCAAGCATAACTTGCAGTTTTATCTCGGCAGTATTTTATATCTGCTAGGGAAGATGCTTCAAACCCACTGTAGGGGCCTATATAATTTGGTTGCTGCCTGGCTCAGTTCTGGTGAAAGCTATTTGCTACATTCTAGACATATGCATTTATTTTGACCACAGTCTACTTCACCTGAATTAGGGAGGAAAACCTTTTTTAAGTTTAAAAATTATGCAGTTGCTCTAGTAAGCTGACCATGTTTACGGTTACGCGCTTCCAGAAATTCTAAGAATTAGTCAAGGCCAATGGAAAAGGAAACTTCTGGATACGTCACTAGTAGACCTGCTGATTTGTTAAAAGTTTATCAGGCTGCATAGATGGGAACAATACATAAATGCATATATTCCAGAATAAATGAAGTATCAAGACAACTTTATGCTTAATTTTAAAATGGACTCAATATAAACCTACATTTACTTTTACTAAACAATACATATTTACGTTAACATGACTCTTAGTTGACAGCTTGAATGAGCATCATGAAATATACTCCTTTATTATCCCCCGCATATATCATACACCATCTCTCTCTCTCTCTCTCTCTCTCATGACGAGCACCTAGTGTTACAATTTACAAAACAAAATAACATCTCACTAAAAGAAAGAAGTAATTTTATGCCGCACTTGCACACGCGCACATGATTGGTACAAATCATTAGTTAAATAAATGTTTCTTTAAAACGAAATGCCAGTATTTAATGAAATGTGCATTGTAACGAAATGTATATTCTTAAGTCTTGAGTAACAAAACATAGGCCTATATATGCCTTTTCTTGTGAATTAACTCCTATGTTAGAATTTTTTTCTTCAATTTTATAACTTCTCACTGTATGAATGTGTTCAAGGAAAATATCCGTGTTAAGGAAACGCATTTGATCCTGACTTGATGGCTTTTTACCTAAGAGACTGCTCTTGTTAAAGAAACGTACATCTGATCTTTACCGTATGTATAACTGCTTACTCATGGTAACTTCCTCGTTAAGAAACCACGCTTGATCTGGCTGTCCACTCATTGGAAATTCCCCTATTAAGGAAGAAGGAAGCGCTTGCACTTCCTGCATGCATTACGCGTACAAGGAATATCGTGTGGCTTAGTACTCTGTCTGAGAACCACTATGACAAAATAACACCAGTAATTACCCCTGTCATTCAAAAGGCCTTTCAATACAAACTGATTTCAAGAAAATTGAACATATATTAAAGTTGGTGTGAATTTAAAAATGTACTACCTTAAACTTAAAGCTGCCGGGATTTCAGTCGCTTTGTGTCTCCTGATGGTGGTGATCTGCAGCTCAGTGAATCCAGGATTTAAAGCAAGAATTACAGAACGAGCGTTAAATTATGGTAGGTTTCTTATTCTTAGCGTTGTCAGTTTATATTAATTGTACATGTAAACAGATCAGGTTAAAACAAACAAAAGTTTGTAGAGTAATCTAGAGAAGCTTTCTAATCTGTCAGAAGGTATACTAATTTATAATAAATATGAACAAACACCGAGACTATTAGAGTTTGTTCAGGTGTGATTAAAATTTAGTATATAACAGACAACTGAAATCCTTAAACTGTCATTTCCGGAAATTTGTTCACTTGTTGAGTAAGTTGTTCTTAATTTTAAACATGCTTGTGTAATAATGTCAATAGTATAGATGAAGATTATTTCCACTTTTCCAGCAACACTTTGATGCGAAAACTGAGTACACACACAATTTGTTGGGGTTTGATGACTTTCTTTATTTACAATTACAGCTAGTCAACAAGCCATCAATTCTTTGGCAAGCATTTTACCTTCTTCCAACATCCCTGACCAGTCTGGTAGCAGTGGGGACCTCCGCTATTTTCTAACAAAGTATGTTTGTTATCTGTAATTTCAAATGAATCAAAACTATCTATGTGTATGAACATAAAAATTAACAAACAGCATAATCATTTGTCATTTGTGATGACAATGGGTTTTGCACACAAATTTTTGTTTTATGGTTGTTAAGAAAATGATTTAGTCATTTAAATCCAAATTAATTATGAGACCTCATATTTATTGAATTACAATTATTTGTTTCTGAGTAATCTTCATTCTTTTTTGTGGGAGTTTGTGATTGAAATGTGTAGAATGCATACAAACTTATATAATTTAATAATTTGACAGAAAGATCTGCAACATATTAAGGAATAAGTGGACAGTCATCTTGCTGTTTACCTGATCTGCCTCAAAGCTGCATCTCACCATTCTTCTAGCTGACCTTTTTTTCAAGTCAGAACAGAAGAAGGAAAGAACTTTTTAAGCTTCTTACTGGTGACAGGTTCCAACAGCTAAGAGATTTTGTCATGCAGATCACCTCTATGTTCTTCCCTGTAAAATATAATCAGGGAACAAATGCTAAGTTTCCAGTTTATCATCTCTAACTTCATTCTTTCTTACATTCAAGTCTCAACTTACAGTTTCCTGCAACAGTATTTATTAGCCTGATACATGCATACAGCATAATAAATACAACATAATAATTTATGAACATGTTCACTAGAAACAATGTCATGTGTTGAACATATTACATATAAGCATCATAATTTCATCTCTACATAAAATGCAAGTATAATATATCAAGAGCAAAATGCATGAAATATTTCTAAGCGCATTCTCTTCAACCAATCAGTTAACTCACCATTAAGCCAATGGCTCCTTTCATGACCTGATTCCACACCAAATTCAAAGTTATTAGAAAATAGAATTATTTCAGCAGGTAAACTTTGGTCTCAGCCCATTGTCTATCTCATTCTTTGTAAATCTTAACCATTAGATATTAAAACTTACTCATCCACATAAGGCTGGTTTAACATTAGAAGATAGCTAATAGAACAGAATATAGGATATTACATTATTAGCCTTTTGCTCAACTGATAGTTTCATTCCTGTTTGGGGTGAAAAACTAACGATTTTACTGTATCCCCCCTCCCCCCCCCCCAGCGTAGGGTGGCAGATTTACTGACAATATTTAGTCTGTTGGATGGGGCAACATATTGGGTCCTATATGTACAGATTCTTTTGTAGAAAAAAATCAGAAAGCGCAGACCATTGTGCAAAAATAGTTCTTCACATAATTGACGTTTTCAACATGAGTGTAAAAATCTTCCTTTGCCTCCCTGAAGGCTTCCAAAAACTACCAGAAGCTCCATGCTTCATGACATGATTTGTCCTTGAATGTCTATTTTCATCGCGCCGCACACTCTCTGTGGTCATTTCTAATACGCATTGGCTTTCTTCTTTGTAAACAACATTTGACCGGTCACTTCTAATACACATTGGCTTTCTCCTTCGTAAACAACATGTGGCCAGTCATGCATAATTACCCTAATTCTTTAATATACATAATCCTCACAAAATATATATATTCAACATGATATGATAACACTCACTGTGTCTAGATCGTCTGTCTAACTAAAGAGATCTTACTTCTTAGGTGACTGTTTCTGGAGTTACATAATACATATATGAGTAATAACAAAACTCTGGTTACTTCCCCTAGTTTTGTTAGTTTTTAAAATGAAATAAAATATATTTTTTGTTCCTCCTTTTCTGTGACACACATGGAAAAAAGAATATACTTGTACTTAAAATTGAAATCTATTGTATATAAAGTCATAGAGTATTTATAGAAAGCAAAATACAAAAATCTAAATATCATTCTTAAAGGTAAGCTTACATTGACAAAAGCAAAATATTTTAACAGCATAGACTGAACTGTTTTCTTATACTTTAAGTCTTCATACTTATGCTGGTAGATGCAGAGTGCTTTATCCACATATCAGTAAATTTGCATGCTTTGATTGAGGTTAGGATCAGCACCCATAATTTTTTGCTTCACAACTTCTATATATATATATATGGACATTTTCAAGCAGGCGAATTTCAGATCTTCCAAGAGCTCTGCCCAGTAGAGCAAGTCTACATTGTGAAGAGTAATTAAAATTTCATGCTTTGTTTGGGAGACCACAATGCTGTATTTTTTCCCAACTGAATAGTACATGTACTGTGAAACTAAGTCTAAAATTAGTTTTAATGCTCATTAATAATAATTATTTTATTATTATATTATTACTTCTGTATTATTAGGCCTTGAATTATCATTATATTTATAATAAAGATCTGTTATAATGTTAAAGAGTTGTCTAAAAAGAACTATTCATTATCTAAGGTTATGAATAACTTATTCCACCTGGGGTTTTTTTTGGATTTTTTGCCTTTATATGATTTTAACTAGTTAGACATTTATAGTTAAACTATATTTCCTAGTTAAAATTAGTAGAGGTGCTTATAAAATTTATCATTGCCAAGGTTTGATTATGTGAGACTCCATGAGATTAGAAGCTTAGATGCTCAGGAAAGGTTTCATTTGCTTTTACTCCCGCAATAGATATCTGGTAAGTATTCTGGTAAAATATTATTTAATTTTACTTAAACATTGCATGTTGTAGCTTCTCTCTTTATATAGTGGTCATCCTTCTATCAAGCCTAGTTAGTGCATAACTCATCATTTAGTGTGTATAGCAGTTTAGTTTGTGTTATTTAGCATTCTTAGAAGTTCTACTATTTTGTGCTAGGTACTTCCTTTTAAAAGAAATACATTTTTCATGTTATTTGGATTAACTTACAGCATCCACATTACAAGTTTCACAAAACCTGACACCAGTATAAGAATGGTCCCAGGGGATGGCCTGACTTGGTTAGTGTCCAATGCTGGCATCAACTTAAGTGCCGACTGGAGGATCAAGTACCAAAAAGGATGGTTAGTTTTATGTTTGCTTTTCCTTGTATATTGCAGTAGGTTTGCTTGATTCTATTTTTAACACTGTTCAAACTAGAACACTAATATTTTTTTCTGCACATGCACCCATTATTAACATTATTTAATTGTTCATTAGTGGAGATAAAATAACATTCTACAATATCATTACACATTTCGATAATCATTAGAATTATGGGGCACAAGTTGACTTGGTCACTCTATTCTATGGCCACATGTCAGGAAAAAATAGCAACAATTCTAATTAATCACAAATAAATATGCAAAATCACGCAACAACATTCTTAATAAAGTATAGTTAAGAAATATTAGGAAATCAATGTGTTACCTTGTCTGAATATTTAGCGGGCTTATCTTTGATTCACGGAATATGTGCAACCCTTGTAAGTCTAGGCAAAGTTCCCTTGTGAATAATTTCCCAATTTGGTTTCACAGTATTTATGCACATTTAAGGATTAATGGTGGGAATTTTGTCAGTCAAGTGTCGGACTTGAACAACAACCCCCTCTCCACTAGAGTTTGAGTGTATTGCTTAACATGCATGGACATTCCTAATTGCGCACAATCTGCTTATGGCGCAACACGTGGCAAGTGTGGTAATTATGTCACCGTTTGCAGTCGCCAGTGTAAAAGAAATTTAAGAAATGTATAATACAAAAAGGCAAAGACATCAAAAGGGCTTAATATGACAATGAAAAATAAATTTTAGATAGGTCAGGCATAATTTGCCCTTGACCCACAACATTCACTTGACTTTGAGGATGCTTTCAGGTTGATCTCTATACTTCTAATATTTGCACATGGAAAAATTGCAAATTGATATGGTAGTCTGTCTGCATAGATTGTGGTAGGAACTAGAAAAATAATTTCTTGCTATTAAACATGCAAAATTCAAAATATTGCAATAAAAACATTTGACGGCAAAATTTTATATGTTACCAATGTACATAAATGAACTTGATGATGATACTGAGAATAACATATATTCTTTTTATATTAAAGCTTAAATTCTTAATAAAGACTCTATTCTCTTGTTTGCACAGTTGCAAACTTTAACTACATAGGAAAGAAAGAAACACAATTTGACTGTGTTTTGGCCCAGAGCATTTAGTCAGTCTGTGCTATTATTTTCTTAAACTTTGTTTTTATTTAATTTTTAATGCTAAAATAAAAACATTTATAATTGTTAACTATGAAAGGACATTTTTAGAAAAGTTGAAATTAAATGAAATATCATTTGGTTCTTTTTAGGTAAAGATGCATGATGTTGATTCCTGTTCATTTAGTCTTTAATGTAAACTTTTTTGTGTGAAATGTAAATCTATATTACTTTTTAGGGAAGGGAAGGAATATATTTTAATAATTTTTTGCATTTAATATAATTTCATATTATCTTGTTAGGTTTAAAATTTCAACTTCAGGGTCTGTGGATGCTTCCATGAGAGCTGTTGATGCCACTGTTACATTTGCATTAGGTAAGGTGATTACTATAGCAATAGCAATTCAAAAACAGTGTTTTTCTTTTTCAAGGATTTTTTTATTCTGGTGCTTACACTTCCATTAATTTTAAAGGTATAAATCTTGTTTTATTTATAGTTTATTATATGCTGTGGAATTATCTTTAATACTTTACTTAAATCATTAAATGATTAATGTTTGCATGCATACATTTGAACTTGGTCATGAGCATTGTTTACTTACCTGTAGATTAAAAGTTTAAAGGCAATTTCTTGCTAAAAGTTGTGCATATTATGTGTTACAACCATTATTTTTCATAAAACAAATAATAAAATATATTATTTTGCACTTTATGCCTGTTAATTGTTATGTATGTGTGGATAAATGTAGCTAATGATGTTGGTTTTGTGTGCTACATTCACTCCACTCACACTTGAAGCTAAAGGCAATTTGAAAGGCAAGTATGCAATCACAAAGTGATGTAATTGATCACTCACCAGACAGTCTGATAAATAGATATAATAGGCTTGCATTGCCCCTATTAAAATTCAAGCCTAGACGGGGGATAAAACAAACAGAAGAACTGATGAATGAATCTATGACATTTAATATTTAACAAAAGGATAGATTGAAACCACTGGTTGCTTAAAGGTATTGTAGCAAATTCTAAGTAGTGTTATGGTCGGCACAATAGACTTGCACAATAGATCTACTACTCTACATGTCTTATAGTATTTGACAATCTGCTATGCTGAATGAGCACCACTTGACAAGAGTCAATAAGTTTACACTCTTTCCCCTAAAAAAACACTTGCAGTTTAAACTCTGCAATATGTTTTCTCCACTGGGAAAGATACTTCTAAACCGCTAAAACAGAGGATGTCTCTCCAAGCAGAATTGCTGATTGAGGATGAGTGACTGACACTTAGGTCTAGGATGAGGTATACTGGTAGCCAAATAACAGTACAGGTCTGGAATGTAGCAGGTAGCCTTTCACCAGAACTGAAACCAGCAGGAACCAAGCTCTGTAAACACCTGTGTAAATACAGTTGAAAGTTCTCCAGCTAAAAAATTGCTTTAAACCATTTACATTCTGATTTTAAGTGATATGTGCTTTTAATAATGTACTCATTTGCAACATTGTACAGTCAACAGAGTACTTTAATGATGTCATCTGACTCAGCAGGCTCACACTCTGTTCCACATAAGACAATGGCTGACAATAAAATTATCAATAACAAGCTGCATTTAGATGTCTTATAATATTGACTATGACAACAGTTGACAATACTTGTACACATATATTCTCAGAGTAAATAATTCCTGTTTACTAAACAGCATTTATCTTTTCCACTAGTGAGAATTACAATCATAAAATTGAATACAGATTATAATTGAATTTGTCTGATAAAGTAGACAAATTCATACAAGGAAAATAGTAGAAAATCATCTCCAGTAATATCGAAACAAGAAGTAACAGCAGAGAAACATATTTCAACAAAAGATTGTGCAGTAAAAAAATATATGAGAAGTAAAATGGTTAATAATTTACATATTTAGCAAAAGGAATGCTCTCTCACACTTTAAAATATAGTTTTAAAATTACAAGAAGAGAAAAATATAAAGTATTTTTCTATACACAGTAAATTTACTGCTCATGTATATAACACTTGGAGCACTCACTATCCTCAATTAAATGGCAACAGTCTGATTATTTTACATTTGGGTGTATGTATGATTGCAAATGATTATTTCACATTATTCATACAATTTCAAGTTTTTTATGTCAACAAGTTGCATGCATGCATGGACATCAGTCAGCTGATCATGTCAACATTCCACACAATACAATTCTAGAACCAAAGATTAAAACCACTAGCTGCTTAGAGGTATTGTAGCAAATTCTAAGTAGTGTTTAGGTCAGCTCAATAGACCTACTACTCTACATGTCTTATAGTATTTGGACAACCTGCTACTTACTCTACATGTCTGTGTGGATGGCCTAAAATAAGTACTAAGGTCTTAGGCCTGATGATGTGGGCTTGCATTTTTAATTGTGTGACTTAGAAAAGGAATAGGAAAGGAAGTTTCTCAATCCTACACCAGTATTAAATTTCATGCTTGTAAGACAAAACTTTCCCATGTTACATTTTTGGTGTTAGTATTGGTTTTAACACAATATCCATAAAATAACATGGTCAGTATAGGGATTACTTTACTAAGTTTAATTTTGTGTCATATTCATTAAAACTAACCTCTACAACATTATGAGTGTGACAATTAAGTTCCAGAACAGTTCTGTAAACACCATATTTAATTACTTATGCACTAATAGTTGTTATTGTCCTTTTCTGAGTTGTTATTTACACTGTTCAAAGCATTTTTAGAACTCTTTTACTGAAATTCTTTTCAGGCCATTTCCCTAAATGCTGACAATGTCTGAAAGTCTTTGTCCTTTCAAAGCGATCTTCACTTTTGGAATATTTGAAAGTTGCATGGGGCCAAATCATGCACATATGGTGGATGGTTGAATTTTGTTATAAATTATTTTTTGGGTTTCAAACTCCCAGACTCCATGTAAAACATTATCATTGAGACTAAAACAAGACATACATATCATGATCCCAAGTAAAGATAATGTTGATTTAGTTTCATCATTTTTTATTATTTCAAGGGCATTGTTCACTCTAAATGTTTGAATAAAATGGAAGAGTGAACCAGGATTGTTACTTGGCAAGGTTGCACATGGCTGTTCATTGGAAAATACCGGAATATTGATCTGTTGCTTAGATCTCATGTTAGGCCAATGCCTGTGCTCATGACATGCTTTCTGTCTAGTAGTTTGAGGCCAGAATAACTATCATTAAACTGGGCCATCACCACATTTGCCAGATTTGGTTCTGTGAAACCTTTGATTATCCCTAAAACTGAAGAATACTTTAAAGGACCATTTTATTTTAGACATTGCCAACAATCAGGGATATATGATAACCATTTGGAAGAGCATTCCAGATGAAAGGTTCCAGTAAATATTGATGTGCAAGGAAATAGTTTTGAAGTGACAACAACTATTAGATGTAAGTAATTAAATACTGCTTGACTCGGACATTCTGAGAAATAAATTGTCATACCTTGTATGCTGAGCTAGAATATTCTGATGTTAAATTAGTGAATATGCATTTTATAAACCTAATCCTAGGCAAAATGTGTTGCTTTTAGATGCAGAAGTACTTTGATCAAACTGTATCTTTAGAGAATCCTTCATATGTATCATACATTAGCTTTTGCTCACAGTTTTGCTTGCATAAATGTCAGTTTTCAGTGAATCTTTGAAGTAAGTAAGCATCCACTGTATCAGTGAACCATGAAGTGAGTAAGTGTCCACAGTGCACTTAGCACACCACTATTTATAGCCATGCTGCTCTCTGTATAAGTCTTCCCCCCCCCCCCCCCGGCTGGTGAGTGCTTCTTTCTGTAGGATACAGCCTGGATAGGTTTGTGTAATGCAGGTTCAGCTGACATTACATATGCAATCTGACATATAGGCTTAATCCTTTACTGGGCACAGTGGCTGAAAGCAGCCAATCATCTGATCGGGCAAAACTTCCGAAAGTGTCTGTATCAACCAGTGTTCCTTTCTCACACATCTTTCGATAAATCGCAAGACTTCTGGTTGCCTACTTCCTGTATAGTTGATTCTGTGATAATTGAAGTACATTTTGATGCATTCATTTTTTCATAAACTTTTTTTTTCACTTCACATTTGGTGTTTCAAATGGATTTTGAATTGTTGAGTGATAGTGAGGAGTTTACGGGATTCAATTTGTTGGACATTGAAATGGGAGAAGTTGATTTTGAAATCCTGAAAATTCTTGCCTGTGCAGACCTAAAAAAAGGAAAAATGTGTGGTTAAACTTTCCTAGCAAGTTCCTGCAGTCTAATGAAACAAATGTGGTTTTGTAACATAGTTGAATATAGAGAAAATCATTTTAATAACCATACTAAATTAAATTAGGCTTCAGCCTTTAGCCTACTTTTATAAGTGTATGAGTTAATTGTCAAAATAACAAATCTTTCTTATACCAAGCCCAAATCAGAGTTTCTGCATTAGTTCTTGAGAAGTTGTAGCAAAGGTTTGTTATTATTTGTCCGCCAACTGAATTAACCCTTTCTGATGAACAGTTAGTTGCTTGTTTAGCAAGAAAGTTGCACGCCACACTTGACAACACTGGTAGTATGTTTTTATTTTCCTTCCAATATTGCAACAGATCATTATCACATTCATTTATGGGCTGCCTCAAATATGCACTGACTTCACCTTCACGTTGAGCCATTGACATGTGCTGTTGCTTTCTTCCTTCTTTGCATTGTCTACTTTTTCAAACTCAGAATCAAGCAGGCTTCCTTAATGACTGGGCATGTTGACATAGTTGACTGTATGCTGTTGCTGGCACTCTGGGCACTGCATTCAGGTGCATTGGACCTATTGCTGGTAGTAATGGGCCCAAGTGAACACAACAGTACAAGATTCTCAATGTAAACTTTTGCTTGTTTCACTTGATGCTCAGTGAATAATGCAGTTTTGAATCTGGGGTTGATGAAAGTGGCTAATACTAGTAATAGGTAGTCTTTGGAAAAATCAAATCACATAACCAGTTGACCTAAAAGCTCATTTTGAAAACATTGAATACCAGGCATTGCAAGAGCACAAACTCTTCTTTTAGAACTGAAATACATGGAATAATAAGACTAACGCTTACATGCATGTCAGCACTCAAAATTGTTGTAGCCTCTGCTGTTGATTCCTGCATATAGGCCTGCTGAACAACTGGCATGATATTTTATATTTAGTGAGCCATTCGATTCAAACACTTCTGAATTAAATTGAATATTCTTGTGATTCATTTTAGAATCAAATATCAAAGCTTCACAGATCCCTAACACTAAGGTATACAACAGTAAAAGTCTGATCAAAATCTGCCCTGTAGTTTTTTAGTTAACCCTGACCAAATAAACAGACAACATTTCTAGAGATGGGGGGATTTTTTGTTTCATATCATTCATACTACCCAAAAAACATTTAAACTCCACTTTATTTTGTATGTATGGACAGAAGTAGAATTATATCTATCTATCTATCTATCAGATTATTGGAAAGTGTTCAGTCATACTTGTTTTTTAAAGAATGCTTTGTTTCTAAATATAAAACCAGTGAAAAGCTTTCTTACAGTGATTTCTATCTAATTCTATATTGATCATGAAATAATTTGAAAGAGAATTTAAAGAAAATTGAAGAAATAAATGTTGGAGTACATTATTTCTGATAATACAAAAGAAAATATGTGTAATATAGTAAAATCAGCATAAGAATACTTCTGCCCTTGAGCATTTAAAAACTGAACAGTTTCATTGGATAACAGTTTGGAACTCCAATTTAAGCATAGACAAGAAAATGTACTCCTACATTAATTCCAGTAGTATAACCAACTGTGAAAGATGTGCTATTCATCACTGATACAGACATAATAGGAGATATAGTCAACATATCTCATTTAAGAAGGTAACCTTTGTTATGATCTGCCCAGCATTAATGAACATAGTCTTGCATAATGAGTGGGCCTGTCTCTTGTTATCATAATCAAATGGCATAATTAAATCACACAATTTCATTTACTGAAATATGTAAGTACACACACTCACAGTATTAATGCAGAGTATTTCTTTCATGCCATACTAAACTTAAATATACTCTGTTTATACTCATCCAAATACCAAAACAATTAAACTAGTAAATTTCATTAGTAGACAATGGAAATAACTGTATATATAAGATAGAGTTGTTACTCCAGATATGTTAATAAAGTTTGAATAAAAAAATAATCTTACTACAATTGCCTCTCTATAGCTTTGGCCTACTGAAATAAATGTTATATTTAGTCCATTGTCAATTAATTAATGGTACCTCTAATAGTATTCATACATAGAGGCTAGTTAAAGACACAATGTCATAATGTCAATAGTTAAATGTAGTTATGATGATTGGAGAGATAATTGTCCAATATAGCAACAATATAGTGATAATAGTGACAAAGTAATATGATATCACAACCATTAAATATGGCAGAGTTAGTTTATCATTATCATGGTGGACAGCAATAATTGATGAGTCACTTGATATACACTGATTGCAGAGGTGACAGTGCTGCATCTAGATTGGAAGAAGCCAGAGTATAAATTGACTAGGATCAGACATGAAAATCATTACTGGTGCAGATGTAGCTAAAATGCTGGCAAGCTTGTCCATTATATATATTTATATATATGCTTAATAAGTAACTTCCGAAATGTAGTTTATGAAATTATTGCAAGATTTTGCATATATAGTGATTGTTGTTTATAATTGATTACATCTTTTTATTTAAAGGTGCTGATGACAATGGTAGACCGTCGGTAGCAAGTAATGGGTGTAGTAGCAGCATTGGCTTTGTGAATATTGACATTCATGGGGATATCTCATTCATTCTTAACCTCTTCAAGGGACAAGTAGAGAAAGTGATTCAGAGGATCATCCCTGGGAAATTATGTGATGCCCTCAACACACTCATCAATAATAATGCAGAGAAGCAATTGCAACAAATTAAAGGTTTTTGAATAGAATTAATGAAATTCAAAATTCCATCTAAAACCAGCAATGGTTTGTACATTCTGTGGGATGAGCACACAGCTTTAAGGGTTATAAATCTGGTGTATTTTAAGGGCTATACAATCTGGTGTATTTTAAGGGCTGTAAGTATTTTACCACAAAATGCAGATTTATGAATATGTATTGGTAATTTGTGTTCAAAGAAACTAAAAATATTTGTTTCAAATTCTGTGCTCATTTTCTAGTAATTCAGTAAATCATTTTATTCTGATGTTTGCAATACTCAAAATTCTTGAGTATATATCTTTACCTAGGAATCACTTAACTGCTAAAAAATCAATGCTAAATTTGTAAGGGAGACTTATAGTTAACCTTCAGAAAAATATTACTACATATTAAACATAAATTTACAAGAATAAAATATTTTTTGTTGTATGAGACAATCTAAAAACAGGTTTAAAATTGATATATAAATTTAAACTTGAGTTTTGGCAGGCTTAACTAAAATGAGTAACTTATTATTTATTGTTATAATACTAATCTGTAATATATAAACTATCCTTGATATATATCAGTTACTTAGCCTGCCAGCTAAACTTTCATTGCTTCACATTAATATAATACTATAATTATTTTCAATCCACATATTCTCAAAACTTGGCATAAATCCTGCTGTTTATAATGCACTTACATTTGCAGACAAGCTTCTCAGCACTAAGGTTTGACTACTGCCAAAGCTGTGAATCCTCTTGTATGATTTTCGTTGTATGTGACAGTCTAAAAACAGTTTTAAAGCTGATATATAAATTTAAACTTGAGTTTTGGTAGGCTTAACTAAAATGAGTAACTCATTATTTATTGCTATAATATTAATATGTATTATAAAAGCTATCCTAGATATATCAGTTACTTAGCCTGCTAGCTAAACTATATGTACCATAAATTTCATTTGCTTTATAATTGTTTATAATTTTTGTTGTTGTAATTTAAAATTAGCATGCATTTTTTATTCTTAATGATAGTTTTAATAAACTTGTTAAATATATAACTTGTATATTCATTTATATTTTTTGTTAAGTTTAAATTTACCTATTGGAATGTATACATTTTCTTCACACAAACATTATTCAGAATTATATGTGAAGTCTTTTTTTATCTTATTTTTCAGTTGTTACTGATTTGCTGCATGGATATTTTCAGCTAGACTATCGATTGATGACAGCTCCTCTCTTACAAGCTAAATATATGGAGACCAGTCACAAAGTTAATATTGATTTTAAATACATTTTCCTTATTTAAGTAGTTATAACAGCATTGTATTGTGCATCCATTCAATGTTAGTGGTAGTAAGTAATAGATAACATTTGGCATAAATACAACTCATTATGAGACAGTGGGGCAGAACTCACTGGTTACTTATGCTTATTTTATACAAAAAAGATACTCATTGTGGTTTGCTATTATATAATTGTTTGGTTAGTTATAAATTTATTTTACTTAACATTTCAGACATTTGATGCAATTTAATTTTTTTGAGTCCACTACAACAATTATGAATACAGAATGGCATATTTTTCCACAGGAAATCTTTAGCTTTGGTATATAATTATAAGCAGATTGTTGTTTGTTTTTTTCTTTTTATAATTCTTGTTGGTTTGTTTCTCTTACATCTCCTGTAAAACTATTTTTTTTATTGTATTTATGATATTTTTAAAATATTGAGAATAGAACAATTACAGTTGGATAGTGTTGCAAACAAGAAATTGTTCAGGATGTATATTAGTCTCTTCATTTCAAATTTTATTTTGTATTATCCATTGTAATGCAATGTTCATCTTTATAATTTCTGCATGATGTTCAGTCCTGAAGATATATCTTTAACATTTTCCAGTGGAAGCAAAAAAAACCAGGATAATCTAAAAATATATTATAATTATTCTTAATGTATTTTTAATATCTGCTCTGCCATGTCAGGCATTGTCCTTTACTCCTAAACTCTTGTAACAGCAATGCAAATCATCTAGTATATCATTAACTGAATTACCTGCTGAGAAAAACAAAGATTAAGCCTGTAATTCTTCTTGCATGAACTAGTCCTATTGAAGATGACATATGTTTTGTAAGTAGTGGGGTAATCTCTATCAGTTTTGTTTTGGCTTTTGTAATTCTTAACATTGTCAGATGAATTTCTTGAGGATGTAATGTGTGTCTACTATAAATGTTTGCAAAAACCTTGCACTAAATGCTTACACTTCTTTCATCATATCCTTTTATCTAGAAATTTAGTTTTTCATATTTTATTGGTAGTATAATTTACTGATGATTTGGCATTATTAGCAAATATAATAATGATCCTAACTTATTACCATCATCTTGTATACTGTAGCCCATAATCAAAGAATTGTTCTGTCAAATGTTTCACTTCCACTATTGGGTTGTGAAATTATTGAAAGGCCTGATTGGGTATGAACACTGGCATTATTAGTGTCATTCCTTGAATGTAAAGCACAAATGTTGAGCTTTACATTACCTTTATTATAAGCTTTTGCCCATGTGATCACCTTTGGAATTTGGGGAGTATCATCGGTGTTCTGTCTTTGTAATCAGAACACAGTTCTTTAAAAACTTGGAAAACTCTAGAGGTGTAAAATTAATTTCAGTAATGAAATGCAAAGTGTTAAGTATGAAAACATTAATTTGTTGCAAAATAGTTCAGTAGAAATTACATATGTTTGTTAACATGCTTCACAGTTATGGACGAATTGTACTAAAAATTAATTTAAACTTTAATAATATACCTAATAATTGTATTTTAATGGTTTAAGAACATCAAGACTAGACAGAATGCAATATCATATATTTCACTGAAATTAATATCTCAGAAGGTGGTTGCTATCATTTTATTTCATTGTATATTAACATCTGTTTGACAAAAATTTGTTACAAAGAGTAAAATTAGGATGAGTTAGTGTACTGGAGGATTTTATTTGGGAATCATTATTAGGAGAGTAAAGAGGATGTAGAATTTTATGTCTATGGACCCCAAATCTGACCCAAAGCAATCAGTCTTCTGAATGTCATCTCTCCAGACTTCTGTATGTTCTGTATGTTTCGCCAATGTCAGAGTTAACTAGCTGCAGGGATAGAGAACTATGCATGCAATTTCAGGTGAACTCGTGTTATGCTTGTTGTACATTTTGTAATCTGTTCTGTGATTTAATGTAAACTTCCTTTTCTATTCTGATGTTTTTTTCTTTATATATACATTTTTTCCATTTTTAACTAGAAAGTATTGAAGTTATTTCTTACCTAGTAATTGTTCTAGGAAGCATTAATATTATTCTTCTAAGTCTGTAGTCCTAATAATTGTTCCGAGGATTAATTGATGATAAATATTCTTTTCTTAATTAATAAGTTTTAGGAGATCTGCGATCTCTTATCCTGGCCTTGAGTGTGATTTTCAAATTATCATTAATTGTAAATGTGAATTTATTATTATAATTTTTCTTTAATTTGTTTACTTTTTACTTATCTACTCTCAATTCTTAGGGGTAAATGTGAAATGGGTGATAGTTGGGGGCTCTGCCAATGATGTAATAACGATAGAAAGCTGGTCTACACACATTTTTTAAGATAAGTCCTATCCCCCAAAATAGGGAGCATTTTGTGGAGGGCTAGAACAAGGACAGAGTAACTGACAGGACATTTCAGTTTAGGGCTGTTGTACTAGACAAGTAACACCTTAGAGGGGGGAATACAGATTCGATAGACTTTCAGGGTTTGACTTGGTCGCTCCAAGACAACAACGACAAGACCCTAGGGTGATTGTGAGTGATTGGAAGAGAGAATTATTAATATGCATTATTTATGAGTATAATAATATAATTAATTAGTAACCAAAGGACGCACAAAAACCTTTTGCCACAAATATCAGTATTTGTTTTTAAGGGTCAAAGGTTCTTTTACTATTTCCCCCCTAATGGATGTTAAACATAGGTTTAAATTTTGAAGTTTATTTTCTAGAAATTACATTGATTTTCTGAATTTATTTATTATTATGGATGCTTAGTTAGGCATGCCTACTTATTGGAAATATGCTTTTTGTCAAACTGAAATCAAATATGTTTTTATTATTACAGATGTGTATTCTCACATTGTCTTTTGTTAGCAGTAACAGGTTATATTCTGTAAATATAATTTGCAATAGTTTACTTTAAAAAAAATTTAGGATGCATATACTTTCAGGGTGAAATCACATGGAAGGCAAACCCACATTCTGTACCTTTCTCACCTGAGCCATTTCCACAGACAGAAGCTTCTTCCAGCATGCTGTATTTGTGGATTTCTGAGTATCTCCCTCACACCTTTGCCTATTCAGCACAAGAAAATGAATATTTCCAGTACAACCTCACTGCCTCAAAAGTGAGATATTTAATAAAAATCTTGTAAGATGCTTTTCCATCATTAGACTAGTGTCCATAAAATGATTTCCATTATTCGACTAAGTGTCCACAACACTCAGAATTCTTACTTATAATCTTTGACAAGCCTTATATCACTCTTGCTTCTCTACCTTTGTCTTGGGGAAAAGTAATTTATTAAAATAAAAGATATATAAACAATAGACCTAAAACAGCAATTCTGGAATTTGGCCCTCAGTTATCTGACCATGCAGATTGTTTCGTTCACTATCTAGAAGCTGATTTGTTTAAAACAGCTCATCATCTTGTTTGCTATAATTCTTGACAGGATTTGTCATGTTATCAGGAGCCCTGATATGACTGCAGTTTCTTTTTTACTGTCAGTCATTTCCAGGAGCTTTCTCCATCAAGACTTTCTACCAGAAACTTTCCAGTAAAAAAATTGCACTTTCTCAATCAAGGAAATCAGATGTTTTAATAAGAATTTATGTATTTTTGAGACTTTCATTTCACCATCTTCTATAATTTATATTTGACCAATATGTTGAATTTGCCTTTGAAATTTCTTTATACATTTCTGTCATTTGGCTGTCATGTTATATTCATGTGGTTTAATTGCTCAATTATTGCTCAAAACCATCCTTGTCATTCTAACCAATACAGACAAGATCTATCCTGGCAAAATACTAGAGACAAACTATTAGAAAAAAAATACATATACGTTCTTAATATCATTTAATATTTAAAAAGCCAGTCACATAAAGTCAGAGAGAAGAAATGAACAACAAAAAGACCCAAGTATAAAACAGAATAGCTTATACTAATATAAAAAGATAGATTAGAAAATAATTGAGCAATTAAACCACGTGAATATAACATGACAGCCAAATGACAGAAATGTATGAAGAAATTTCAAAGGCAAATTCAACATAATGAGCTGTTTTAAACAAATCAGCTTCTAGATAGTGAATGTTATATTTTAAAATATCATATTAACCAGTCACACAACCATAATACAAAGAAAGATAATTAAATTATAGTATTTTTCTGCTAAGTATAGACAAAATAAACTAGTAGAAAATGTGCTATTACTGCACGGATTTACAAAATTAGAAATTTTTAGTAAACTAGTAGAATGACTCATTACTGCAAGAACTGACAAATTTATAAATTATTTATAAATTAGTAGAGACTAATCATTTAGCAAATAAATATAATCAATTCATTATCATTGTCATCAACTGAAACAGCAGCAGCATCAATATTTGTTTAACACCAACATACTAAATTTTGTTTCCAGTTACCACCTGAAAATCGTACACTTCTTAACACCACTTGTACTGGAATCTGCATTGGATCTCTCATACCTTCTGTAAGTACAGTATTAGTATGCACTTTTAGAACATTAAATATTGAACTGGTTCCAAATGTATGGGTTATTCATTTCCACATATTTTTCAAAAGCTCTCATGAATTAAGAATAATACACTCCTACCTCTTTAAATAAATCACATGACTGAATTCATAGCATCCCCTCTTGTTAAGAAAATGTCTTATCCAGCAGACTTCTTTCATCTGGCAATAGCTGTTTTATGTTTCACTTGGTCTAGTAATAGATGGATTATGTTTCTGTTGATTTGATAGTAGCTGGATTATATTTTTGCTGATACAATAAACAGCTGGATTATATTTCTGTGGATCTAGTAAATAGCTGGATTATAGTTCTGTGGATCTAGTAAATAGCTGGATTATAGTTCTGTGGATCTAGTAAATAGCTAGATTATATTTCTGTTGATACAATAAATAGCTGGATTATATTTCTGTGGATCTATTAAATAGCTTGATTATATTTCTGTTGATCTGATAATAGCTGGATTATATTTTTTGTTGATGGAAAGTAAGAAAAATATCTAGAGTATATTTCTGTTATCTGTTACAGAAAGAAAGAAAAATAGCTGAATGCTATTTCTAGTACAAGTAAGAAAAATATCTGGATTGTTCAGTGTACCGTTTGAAATTTAGTTTGTGTTTAGTGACCTGGCCCTCATTGTGTGATCTTGTATGCCTTTTGTGATCTGGTAAATCTTTTATGATATGGTAAGCCTTTGGAATTTGGTATGTTTTGTGTTCTGATATAGCTTTTTGCAATTGATATGCCTTTTTGATCTGTCCTTTAATGATCTAGTATGTCTTTGATGTGGCATGCCTTTAGCGATATAGCATGTGTGATATAATACAGCTTTTGTAATTTGGTATCCTTGTGTGACCTGGTATGTCTTTTGTGATATATAGTTTGTGATTTTGTATATCTTTTCTGATGTGGTATTCCTTTGTGATTTGGTTTGCCTTTAGGATGAGGCATGTTTTTGTAATCTGAGTGTGCCTTTGTGATGATCTGGTATAGCTTTTGTGATTTAGTGTGCCTTTGTGATGATCTGGTATAGCTTTTGTGATTTAGTATGCCTTTGTGATCTGATGTCTTCTGGTGATGTAGTATATCTTTTGTGATTTGAATGTCTTTGCAACCTGATATAACCTTTGTAATTTACAATAAGCCTTTAAATTTTGCAAAAGCATAAATTGATAAATTTGAAGACTTTGCTACTTTGAGAAAGCACAGATGTCCACTGTAATTTGAGTTTGCATATTAATGACTATATCTGCTTTACTATCTAAAATTTTATAAACAAACAAACTAAAACTAAACAGGAACAAGAGTAATTTTCCTAATCCTCACCAACTGCTGGGACTGCACTATTGAAAACCCCCAGCATTTGGGAAATACTAGAATACAAGAGAAATGGGATTTTGTTCACATGCCTTTGTTAAACTCATTAACGCCCGTCTGATGGTGTTTTTCTTGAAATGCAAAAAATAAAATGCACTAATATTAAAGTAATGTAAACATGATGGTTTAAATATGTTAAGTGTATAAAAGATAATGGTTTAGTTAGGGAAGATTTTTATGTGAAACTGTAGAAGATTATTATTTTTAATAGAAAAACTTTCAGTTAAAGAATGCTTTCTTGCATTTTAGAAAAATAGAAAAAAAATCCAATTATAGAATATAAATACTTTCTCTTACCTCAGTATAGCTGTAATAATAAAGAATATAAATACTATTAAAATAAGAAATTCTGTCAAAAGTAAAATCCCGAGAAAACATTTTATATTCTTTTCTTTTTCACAAAATTAAAAAGAAATTCTGTTAAAGTAAAATCCCAAGAAAGCATTTATTTTCTTTTTTTTTACTTCCAGTAATGTTACAATTAGAACCCAGACTCAATGATAGCAAACTCCAGCATAATGGTGGCAGGCTCCAAACCTTGGGTGAATTGCAAACTCCAAAGCTGGCTGCAAATTCTATGCTAAATGGCAAACCTTTCAGATTTCTTTAGAAAATTGAGACACTCCACATTAGCAACTAATTTATCCACTTCTATTCTCTTATATCAGTCTCCATCTTTTCTCAAACAAAAAATTGACTGAATTATAATTTAAACAATTAATTTGAACAGCATAAAATATAACTAATTAATTATAAAGTCTAAAATTCATTCATATGCAGAGGAGGTAATAAACTAGCCACACCAGTTTTTCATTAAGTCTAAGATGATATACTGTCAGTTTAAGTATGAGTTTATGTTTCAATTCATATCATATATTTTTCTTTTCTATTTTGAAAAAGCAATTTGATTTTTAATACTAATTTACACTTGATTGTTTAGGTCAAATTAGGTATAATTTTGATGCTTGATATAACTTATTAATAACTGTACCAAATTAATTCAATTTTATGTTTGTTGCCATTCTCATTTTATATTGTTAACTGACACTGTTTGGACAGAACATTCCTGATTTGCATATTGATCTAGACTGTTTGAACATACTACTGTTAGATGTTACCAGTCACTATTCTGGATTCTGTTGCTGTTCCAGAAAAAGATTATAATTACAGTTGAAAATGCCATTATTTGCTAGTAATAATTCATTCAACACTGTAACCTAGTCAGATTTACAGAATTGCACTTTTTTCAGAGGGTCTGCAGTTGCTCTTATGCAGTAATCAGCAAGTTGAATGGATAATCTTGACTTTTTATTATGTATATTTTTCAAAAATATTTTTTGTTGTTTCACTGGTTATTTTAAGCATCATTGCATTTGGAACATACGTCTTTTCTAAGATTTACATTTCAATGATTAATGTAAGTCTTGTTATACTGGATGGTTGCATTTGAAGAGTCATTTGTTTTATAGAAAATCACAAGAAACGGAAGATCTGTAGATCAATAATTCATTTAACAAGAGCACAAGATTTTGGTCCTTTGAGTTTTATCTAATTAATCATACATTTATGAATATTGCTTATTAGAAATGCCACTTAATAGATCTAAATAGACAGGACAAATGTAGTCCAAATAAGCATTTTTAAAAAATACTTTCTTATATTTTTTCATTTCACATGTGGATTCATCATTTTGTTTTGTCATGTTATCGTTACTTCTTTTAAGTGTTTTATGTAGTTTGTATGATTGTAAAGCACTTAAAGCTTTTATAAGAATACCAGTAAGTAGGGGTGTATTAAGAAGAAAGAAGAGGGGTGAGGAGTAGTCCAAATAATATATTTTTCTGTGTCCAAATTTTAAAATTATTTAAGGGGATGGTACTCAAGAATGGACCCAGCCCAAATGGGAAAAAATCGGTCCTGGGTGCCAAATATTTTAGTTACATACTTAGCCAGTAAATGCTAGAGTAAGACAGCATTGTCATATTTAAAATTGTTAGTATGTGTGTATTTAAAGTTTCTGTTGGTAAAACTTATAGTAAGACAATATTGACTTTTTAAAATTGTCATTGCGTGCTTGTGTGTGTGTGTGTGTGTGTGTGTGTGTATTTTGTGTGTGTATATGTGTGTGTGTATGTGTATGTTTTGTGTGTGTATATGTGTGTGTGCATGTGTGTGTGTGTGTGTGTGTGTGTGTGTGTGTGTGTGTGTGTGTGTGTGTGTGTGTGTGTGTGTGTGTGTGTGTGTGTGTGTATGAAATATATTTAAAGTTTCTACTGGCAAACACTGCAGTAAGATGGGTCATCATCATAAAGTTCCTAGTACATATATTTGTGTGTAGGTGTGTTTATACACATGAAATATGTTGAAAGTTTCTGTTGGTAAGTGTTGTAGTAAGATGTCATCATCATAAAGTGTTTGTGTGTGTGTGTGTGTGTGTGTGTGTGTGTATAATACATATGAAATGTATTCAAAATTTCTGCTGGTAAGCTGTCATAAGATGACATCATCATAATTAAAATTACCTCTGTGTGTGGTTGTGTATGTGTGTGTGTGTATGTATGTGTAAGTGTATGTGTGCACATATGTATGAACATTTGAAATGTAGTTCAAGCTTCTGCAATGGTAATTTTTACTGCTAATTTATAATTGTTTAATTATTTAAATTGTTATTTGCAGATAGCTCAGAAATACCCAGACAGTATTGTGGAAATGCACTTTAATTCAACTAGCATACCTCTAGTGGCAATGAGACAGGACTTATTGCAAGTGGGTTTTAATGGAGATATTGCTATGTATGCCAACACTCCAGATGGTCAAGTTCCCTATCTTCTTACACTTAATGTGGTAGGTACTTTTTTTTCCTCTTCCATCACAGGTACATTTTATAGATTATTTGCTTACCTGGCTTTTGCATTAACTCTTCAAAATCTGTAAATTTGAATTAAGTATTACAAATAATTATTTTTAAACATGTTCACAATGTAACTTATTATTGATGTGTATACCATTTTAAGTTGTACATATTACTTTTGTTCAGAGAGAAACATCAGTAACATAATTATGAAAACATGATTATGCAGTTAAGAGTGAATATCCACATTGTGTTGATTCAGTTTTTACACATATTTCATGGATGATTAATAATGTCACATTAAATGATTTACAAGATTTTGTACTGAACAATTAAAAAAAATATTTACTGATTAAAGGAAAGGAAGCATACTAATAATCATTGTTGAAGATTAAATTAATTATACTTGCTAACTATGATGTAATAAGTTATTTCTCATACTTCCTAAAGATCATTAAAGACACAAATACAGTACCATGAAGCATTAAGTTTAAGTTTAAAAAAAATTATTAAGTGATAACAGTAATTCTAAATTACATTTATCTTGTATTCACACTCTCATATATAATTATTTGTAATTTATTGAAGTAATTTATTGTGGCAAAATATATTTGTAGTTATTAGTATTTTCCAAACACCAGCTCAGATTTTTCCATAGACTTTCTATAGACCTATAGAAATTAATTATTTTTCTTTCAAAATTTAATTAATGATAGACAGTAATTAAGGCAACAAGTGCTTGTAGTTGTTTAGAATTTAAAGTGTTCAGTTGCTTTCTTGCTTTTTTTCACTAACTGTAACTTCAGGTTGCTATTATTTGTGTGAGAGCCTGATTAATCATTTATTCTGTAATGAAAAATGCATCAGTAAAACAGTAATATTAATATTTTAATCATTTAATTATTATTACTATTAAGTTATTTACTTATTAGTAGAAAAATAATAACATGATGTCAGGCAGATGAGATAAGGTGATCAACTGTATTCATTTAATGTGATTGTTTATGTGTATGTGTATTACATTACTGTGGAGTTAAATGCTAGCACAGTGTGTGTGTGTGTGTGTGTGTGTGTGTGTGTGTGTGTGTGTGTGTGTGTGTGTGTGTGTGTGTGTGTGTGTGTATGTGTGTGTGTGTGTGTGTGTGTGTGTGTGTGTGTGTGTGTGTGTGTGTGTGTGTGTGTGTGTGTGTGTGTGTGTGTATCAAGTGTAGACAATAATAAAAATTACATTGTATGACACAGCAGTGCATATACAATCCACTACTAATAACAAAATTATTATTATATACTTAAAAACGACTTTTGTTCATTTTTTCCTTTTAAATGTATAATATAGAAAACTGCAAAAATTTGACACTTCTATGTATTGTCAGTGTACTTTAAAATTAATATTTCACAGTTTCACAGAAATGTTTTGATTAAAATTGATCTTTAAGTATTTACAATTTAGATGTAGCAATAGGGGAAAAAACACAACAGAATACCTGTACATCTAGTACAGATTATAATATATATCTAAAAGAATACAGTTTGTGCAGGTCTGCTAATGCAAGAATATGTCTGCTAATGCAAGAGTTTGTGGATTTGCTAATAAACACTTGTGTTAGTACATTTGTACATACTAAAACTGCATATAAAGCCATTTAAAAACTGCACACCAAACCTGCACAGACTGCACTTTTGTATTTTGCAATTTCTGTACTTGCATTAGCAAACCTGCATAAACTGTACACTTATATTAGCAAACTTTAATAAAATGCACACTTATATTACCAAACTTTCACAAACTGTACACTTATATTAGCAAACTTTCACAAACTGTACACTTATATTAGCAAACTTTCACAAACTGTACACTTATATTAGCAAACTTTCACAAAAAGTACACTTATACATGTATTAGCAAACTTTCACAAACTGCACACTTGTATCAGCAAACTTTCACAAACTGTACACTTATATTAGCAAACTTTCACAAACTGCACACTTATATTAGCAAACTTTTACAAACTGCACATTACACTTTTTGCAATTCCTCCTGTACAGTGTGCATACTTGTATTATATTAAGAAACCTGCACAAACTGTAAACTTTTATTAGCAAACCCTATATTAACTGCATACTTGTGTTTGATTACCCTATATAAATTTCACACTTGTATTTGCAACAGCAGACATGCATAGACTGCACAACACCATGCACACCTAGTACTATACATTAGTGTTTACATTAGCAAATCCAACACAAACTGCTGCTTGTACTTAATGAACTGCTTGTTTATGTTTGTATTAGAACACCCAATTTGAAACTATACACTTGATTTGAAGACCTTGTACAAGCTGTATACTTGTATTAACATACCCAATACAAACTGCATATTTTTATTGACACACCCTATACATATATACTTGATTAATATACTCAATATAAACCATATACTAACTTGTATTAATAAACCCAATACAAATTGCATACTTGTATTAACACACACCACACAAGCTGTAGACTTGTATTAACATACCTAATACAAACCATATACTTGTATTAACATACATTAACCTGTTATAAACTGCACACTTGTATTAACATACCCAATGTCAACTGCACACTTGACCATGTTTGTTATTCCTTTACTACAGTTGATAAAAAATGTTTAGAGACAGATTGGCACTTTGCAGTTGTCTAATCTCCGACAGGCAATTAATTGGGATATGTACCACATGATACAACAGATGATGTAAACTATCATCCTTGGTCACACTTGCAGAAGAAGAAATCTACTTCTGACAAGTGTCTGTGTCATCACTCCACACAGTAGGTTGTTAATGATTAGTAACTGACTACTTGATGTTTTGTGTGTAATGACAGCGTATTAATCAGTAAGTCATGCTGAACATCCAAGAAAAGTTTGGTCTCTTGGATCATGTCTGGGGTTTTATCTGTTCACCCTGATTAGTCTAAGATGTTCTAATTTCACAGTGCTCTGAATGGTCAGTTGCAGGAAGGACAATAATATCTATTTATACTTATCCCGTAATGGTTCACTCCTTATAAGAGTATATTTTGTCAGACTGTTTTTGTCACCACATAATCCCATTATGTTACAGTATAGATCTACTAACATTTCTGGCTTGCCATATTATTTTTAATTAGTCTTCTGTTTCTTGTTTTCAGTCAGCTACCTTCAATCTGAGTGCCAGCATTGTCAATGAAGTATTGATTTGCAGAATCACAAGCTCTAGGTATCACTGATCTCTTTACAAAATGCATGAAATAAATTAAACATATTAGTTTAATAATATTGCTATTAATTTGAAATACTTGCTCACTGGTTTATTGTTTCATTAATTTGAAAAGCAAAATATTGTAACAAAAATTACTTCCATCTTAGTTATGTATTATATTTGTTAAGCATTCACTATAATGAATGTAAGCCAAGCTGCTAACTTGCAGCCCGTGGGCCATTTGCAGCCTGTGTGACGATATTTTGTGGCCCCCACTTGATATCAAAGTTTAGTGATAGTGCGGCCTGCACGTTTTTCTCACGCACCTTGGGAGTTTTATAGTTTTTGTCACCTATGGGCTACCATACCTCGGGATCATGACAGCAACGCTGTGTTGCCAAACTTGGCAACTTTCTTTCACCAAGCCTGTTACATATTGCTACCATTTAGCAAAGTTCATAAGTATCCAGATCTAGCAAGCTGATTCTATATAGATTATAAACCCTACAGGCCTACACACAGATGAGTGGTTTAGAAAAGACAGAATTTTCATGTTGAAAAAGCAGGTGGATGGTTTAGCAAAGAAGAAAAATAGTATATTGATATAACAGAAAAGGAAGAACAGAAAAATGAATAAATAAAGGAATACACAATCTAAATAAGTAAATATGTTTAAACAAATAAGAAATATTAAAGTAAATAAACAATATACCAACAAAAAAGAAAGATTATATAAAAATAATTGCAAGTATAGTCTGTCCAGAAAAGAACAGTCAGTTTAGCAACATCAGCCTCTCGGCCAACACAGTAGAAGAGTGCATTTCTGACCTGTCAGGTAACATTTACGATCAACTGCATGAGAAAGCTAAACATTTCTATGCATACTCAGTCGCTCTTGATGTGAGCACCGATGTCACTGACACTGCACAGCTCGCAATATATATCTGTGGTGTTGACAACAATTTTGAAGTGATAGAGGAGTTGCTCACAGTGATTCCAAAGATGCCGGTTACTATGGAAGAGTTTTGTTGGAATAATAACCAGTGGAGCACCATCGATGACAGGGAAGAGAAATGGAATCATAGCACTTGTTCAAAGAAAATTGGAAGAAGAAGGTGTAGAAGAGGCAATTGCTCTGCACTGCAATATACATCAGCAGGCCCTTTGCAGCAAATGCCTGAAGTTTGACAGTGTGATGTCTGATGTTGTGAAATGCATCAACCATATCAGATCCAGGGGATTAAAGCACCAGCAGTTCTGTGCCATTTTAGAGGAAATAGAGTCAGCAAATATAAGGATGTGCTCTACTACACCGAGGTATGTTGGCTAAGCAGGGGACAGGTCTTGAAGAGGTTTTATGAGTTGAGAGCAGAAAGTGAAAACCTTCATGGGGAAGGATGGGATGGCTGTTCCTGTACTAAGTGATCCCAAATGGCTCATAGCTTAGCTTTTCTTGTTGACATCATACAAGAGCTGAATGTACTGAACAAGAAATTACAAGGCCAGGGGCAGCTTGTCAGCGCAGCATATGACAATGTCAGAGCATTTTCCACAAAACTTGTGTTATGGAAATCCCAGCATGAAAGGCACTCATGGATTCTGGCACACCATTCAGTAGTGAGATGTATGTTGATGCCATTGTAAAGCTGCAGGAAGAATTTGATCACAGGTTTGCAGATTTCAAGAAACACAGAACCACCTTTCAAATATTTGCTGACCCCTTCTCCTTTGATGTGGAAGATGCCCCTCCTGTGCTTCAAATGGAGCTAATTGACATACAGTGTAATTCTGAACTCAAAGCCAAGTTCAGGGAGGTGAGTGGAAAAGCAGACAAGCTTGGACAGTTTTTGAAGAATTGCCCCTTACCTTCCCTGAGCTTTCCAGGATGTTCAAGTGGACCATGTGGCTATTAAAATGCAGAGTTAATTTTCTTTGACACAAGGGAAGCAAGTCCATAGATATTGAGTCTCAGTTCAAGTTAGCTTCTGCACTGGCAGTTTACCGTGATCAGTTTACGAAAAGATTTTTTTGCTGAATGCTTCTGTGGGCCTCCGAAAACTCTGTGACAGGCCGCATGCGACCCACAGGCCATAAATTGCCCACCCTGGTTTAAACCATTCTTCAGTGCACATGTCAGTTGAGAATAAAATGATTTAAAATAATTATTCAGCACTGGAGCTGTTCAGCTTATTTATTAACTAGTCATTAAAAATATATAGCATAAAGTGCAGTATACAATTATTATAATTACTCTTTTACAGGTTATTTACTTTAAAGTTATATGTTTCAAATTTATAACATGCGATATACAATTAGCATTTTCATTATCATAGAGCATATTTAAGTTTATTCACTTAAAGTAAAACATTGAAAAATGTATGATATTATAATGTGCAATCATTAATATAGAGCAGAAGTGGGCAAACTTTCCAGTGCAAAGGCTGCATACACAAATTCACACCTTGTCACAGGCTACATAGTTCATTAAGTAAAATAATTAATATTTGAATAGCAAAAATGTTTTTCTAAATAACATCATAATTAATTTTCAGTTGGGTGTTCATTTGGCATAGCATGGTTACATTTCTCTCAAAATTAGAAATTTTACACTTGAGAAATTTAAATAGTGTGAACATAGGACTTGTTCCTAGGCCGCATGAAAACCCTTGGCAGGCTGCATGAAAGCCCTTGATGGGCTGCATGCAGCCTGCAGGCCATAGTTTGCCCACCCATGGTATAGAGCATATTTTTACTAGAAGTTAAACATTAAAAAAATGTATAATATTATAAAGTGCAATCATTACTATAGAGCATATTTTTACTAGAAGTTAAACATTAAAAAAATGTATGATATTATAAAGTGCAATCATTACTATAGAGCATATTTTTACTAGAAGTTAAACATTAAAAAAATGTTTGATATTATAAAATGCAATCAATACTATAGAGCATATTTTTACTAGAAGTTAAACATTAAAAAAATGTTTGATATTATAAAATGCAACATACATTTATTATCATCATTACAATAGAGCTTTTTCAGTATATTTATTTAAAAGTTCAATATTTACAAAATATATATTATAATCTGAAATATACAATTATTATTACTCTAGAGTTTCTTCAAGTTTATTTACTTAGAAGTTAAACATTAAACAAATATATGATATTATAAAGTGCAATTTACAATTAGTGATGTCACTACCACACACACTCTTTGGTTATTTACTTAAAAGTTACACACTTATAAAAGTTAAACGTTAACAAATATATATTATGAAGTGCAATACACATTTAGTATTATGATTGCTGTAGAACCTTTTGCAGCTTATATATTTAAAAGCTCAAATCATAAACATTATAATACTATAAAATGAAGTGTAAAAATTTGTTTTATTTGTTATTGTTATTTTTGGTATTAAACATGTTGCTTCACAGCCTTAGTATACTTCAGTCATGTCCTGCAAATATGCATCCATATCTAATTTCTTCTTGCCTTTTGGTATGCTAGAAGCATATGTTGATTAAAAATATTTAGTTGTTTTGTGCATTTATAAAATTTACGTACCTTTACTTTTTAGTGTGTGTGTAAATTGCAGTTTTGTAAAGTATTTTTCTGAATTAACAGATTTTAAGTGAAATAAAATAAAGTTTTTATATGATCTTATTAGAATTATATATAATAAATGTTTTACTCATATTCATTGTGTCCATTAAATGAGGCATTTTTTGTTGTTGTTGAAAATGTTTTATAAATAGCCTCCATACAATCAAATTAGCCTTCATTTATTCTGGAAATTCTTTTTTTTTTTATATAGCTTGGAAATACATGTACTCAAGTCTGCAGTGGGATATGTGAATGTAAGTAGTCAGTTATCTTCATGCAGTTAGTCTGACCACATGAACAGTCTTATTAAAATGTTCACCATTACTTATGTTAATCTGACCTTTTCAGTATCAGTTTTAGTTCTTGGTTAGTTATAATAGTAAAATGTTATTAGTAAAAGTATTAGTAAAATAAATACACATTCTAAATATACTCTTGTTTGTTTGTCTAAATATGCAGTTAGTATATTTTTATTTATCCTTTTTGCTTGTAATAATAATCTTTTAACCCAGATATTCATGTCCTGTCTTCTCATTATTGTCATTTAAAAATGTTTTTTTATTTTCACATTAATGATGGTCATGGTGGTCAGTTTATGTAGCAGAGACTGCTACATCATAGATAATATTTTTTAAATATGTAATGATAATGCATATTGATGTATAGTGCACTTAAATTCAGAATTATAAATTTAATATACATGTAATTTAAAGAGATTTAAAATGTAAATCATCTGTTTAATTTAAAGAGATATTTACAGCCTTGTATAGGAAAAATGTTGAGAATAAAACTATTTATCTTTTATATAATTTTTAATATTTGAGCAGTAAAATGATTGCTGCAGTTGCAAGCTCTGTAAAGTATAGCCAACTTTTCTATAATCTAGCCAAAGACTTGGTTATTTGGATGTTCACCACTTTTGCATGAATCTTTCCAGGTATGATCTACTGGTTATGTTGTACATGACAAGAGTTAAAGTCTACTGGTTGAATACCTGTATATGATAGAGTTATGGTCCACTGTTGCGATGATGAACATGGCATGAGTTAAAATATACTGGTTGATTACCTGTACATGACACTTATGGTCCACTGATTGTGATTGCCTGTACATGACAGACATAGTCCACTGGTTGTTTATCTGTACATGACAGTTCTAGTTCACTGATTGTGATTGTCTGTACATGACAGACTTATAGTCCACTGGTTGTTTATCTGTACATGACAGTTCTAGTTCACTGGTTGTGATTGTCTGTATATGACAGACTTATAGTCCACTGGTTGTTTATCTGTACATGACAGTTTTAGTTCACTGGTTGTGATTGTCTGTACATGACAGACTTATAGTCCACTGGTTGTTTACCTGTACATGACAGAATTATGGTCTACTGATTTGTATATAGTGACTGATAACAGATGGGATCTTTTCAACTTTTTTTCAAAAAAATTTGGAATAAAGTATAATTAGGTAAATAATGAAATAATCTATTTAAATTGAGAAGACTTTTTATTTGTCTAAAGATTTATTAGTGCAATTAATGTAAATTTTATTAGTTATGCCTAGTTAGAAAGAGTGAGGAGGGCATAGAGACTAGCATGCTACACAGTCATGAAATTGTTTATGTATCTGATGTTCATAATTTTACATTGCATTCAAAGCATTATATCCTAAATTATATTCAAGAGATGTTTTATGAATTGTCTATTAAATGTTTTTCTTTCTTTGTTTTCTTAAAATCATAATAACTTTACAGTGTGTGTGTGTGTGTGTTTCGTTGATTGGAATATATTTGTTGCAATGAAATGCTTCTTCTACATGGAAACAACTATTATCTATATAATATAATAAAGATAGAAAAATAAAGGTAAAATGCAACAAAATAAAATGATGTCAACGAAAATTTTTGTATTGCAGTTTTACACAAATGGCATATGATACAGATAATTTTTCATATCACACTTTAATTATGTTCTCAGTGTATTTTCTGTGTTATTAGTATTTCTATATTATTATTATTATTGGGGGAACAAAATATTTTGGATATTTGTAATTAGGACTAACTGTTTTTTTAGTATGGTTACAAGATATTGTAAGTGTACTTGCTGTGTTATTATTTTTTTTTTGATGGGGAGGGGACAGAATAATATTTTGGAGTAATGTAATTAAGATAGACTATTTTTTCAGAATGGTTACAAGATACTTTATCTGGGTACAGGACAACAATTTTTTTGTTTTTGGTTATGTCTTTAAAGTACAAATCATAATTCCACAAGTCATTTGTAATCAGTTTTGTTTATATCTTTACAGGATAAGGTTATCAACACCATGGCAGGGCTAGCTTTAAAGCTGTTTGTAATACCAGAACTCAATGGTAATGGCTTTTCAAGGCCTTCCATTTTCTATGCCAATATCTTTCTTTCTTTGTTATTAAATGACAGCATTTTATAATTTAGTATGTGTTAAAAATGGTTTTCAATATACAGAGTATTAATTTCTGTAATGTGCAATTACATAAAGCATTACTTCCTTCCCTATCTGACAACAAACTTATCAAAGTACTGTCTTTAATAGGTAGAAAGGAGGTGGACATTATTTAACAGCTCTGGTTTTAAACAGTTGATTGGTTTAGGATGGTGTATAGTTTCATTAATTAATTTTTCTTTCCCTCTCAACAGACAGCCCCATCAATTTCAAAACACCATCACAAATGGATTAACTTGTATTTAGCAGGGATAATTCTGAGTCATTCAAAACAACACTACAAATGGATTAACATGTATTTAGCAGTGATAACTCTGAGTCATTCAAAACAAGAGAATTAATAGTTCAAACTTAATACAAAACACATAGGACAACACTGCCCTTTGTTAAGTTAAAATTACTAATACTGCTAGAGACTACTACTGACCCCTCAGATGTCATCAGTTATTTGCTGAACTTTTCAGAAGTAGTGGTCCATACTATGATTTCACTCATCCACCATTTCCTGTCATTGATTAAATTAATCACAATTCATATTGAGGCATAAGTAGATTCATATCAACTAAAAAGCTGTCCATCCTACCCAGATTAATGTGTTCTTGGTGGTAGAACTCACTCCTAAATAATAATCACAAGGTGTAAGGTTTCCCAGAACATTGTGTATTATAGCATTAATAGTTCTGCTTCTTTTCTAAAGACAATCATGGTCACAGTGACCACAAGTCTAACTAAAGCAATGACAGAAACAGGTAATAAAATGTAATAGCTGCTTATAAGAAATGGTAATAGAGTAAAAAAGAGGATTGTGTAAATAATTTATACTTTATCCTTACTATTTGTGTCAAAAACATTTTAGAATAATGGCTTGTTACAAATTCATATGAAAATCATGGAACCAAATTTATATTAATTTCAAGATTTTTAGGCAAAGAATTTGATGATATATTTTAATTTTTTTCTAAACTTGATGGGTTTAGATGCATGCCTGACATCAAGTATACATACACAGATAAGTAGATGTAATATAATGAAAAGGAAGACAAATGAATGAACATGGAATCTAGTGTTATAGCCGTGTCCTCTTTAGATTCTAGGACCCAAGGTTGGATAAATGAACATAAACTCTGATATTGTGGCTCAGCCCTTTTATTACTAGGACCCAAGGCCAGATTGAAGAGAAACTCTGATGTTGTGGCCTGGTCATATTTGGATTCTAGGACCATCATAGGTGATTGAACATATGATACTGTGACCTGATTGTATTAAGATTCTAGGACCCAAGGCAAGATGTTTCTTGAATGAGCATGGAAATTAATGTTGTAACCTGACTGTATTTAGATTCTAGGACCCAAGACGTTTCTTGAATGAGCATGAAAATTAATTTTGTGACCTGATTATATTTAGATTCTAGGACCCAAGGCAAGATGTTTCTTGAATGAGCATGGAAATTAATGTTGTGACCTGGCTGTATTAAGATTCCAGGACTCAAGTCCAGATGAATTAACATAAATTCTAATGTTGTGGCCTTTCCATATTTCGATTCTAGTATACAAGATGAATGAATATGGAATCTAATTTTGTGTCCTGGCCCTATTTAGATTTTTAGGACCCAAGAAGGGGAAAGTTAATCTGGATGAGGAATGCTACATCATAAAGTTTTATTGTACTTTGTGTTCCACTCTTCACATTTGTTTCATGGTGATAATTTCCTGAGATGTGGAATGCTACATCATAAAGTTTTATTGTATTTTGTGTTCCACTCATCACATTTGTTTCATGGTGATAATTTCCTGTGATGTGGAATTCAAATTTTCCTTACACTGAACTATCTTGTTTAGAAGCTGAGCATTAGCTTTGCTGATGACATGGTTATACATTATTATGGAACCAGTATTAATAAAACACAAAAACAAACTTTGACACACTTAAGAACTGACATAGAATGATAAAATATGAATTCACCAAATGAATTCATAAAATACTTAGTAGTCACAACTATAAAGTTATAAGAGAAATTAATTTAAAAGAAAAATTGTTTGTTTACAACATCAGTCCTATATGCAATTAAGTTCATGTTCATCATAGTAAATGACAGTTACTATTTTAATCCAAGTACTGTCTAAAGTCCCTTCAAGCAAACTTTTTTATTGAATCCTGGGACTATTTAACAGCTTTCCACGACAATTTTTGTATCATCTAGGTTTAAAGTTTTCACATGTAATTCTTAAAATTTGCATTGACTCTCTGCCTCTGCTGCTTATTGTGTAGGTAAAACATGTTTGGAACAGGTGCAGTCACACTCACATTTGTGTTTAGGTTTTCTGTAGATAGGCTATTCACTCTGTAGACACACCAGTTTACATACTGCATTTCTTGTCACTCACTAAAAGAAAAAAGAATTGTCTCTACGAGGCTTCATGTGTTTGAAAATGCGAAAATCAATTGTTTCCATCCATGGAGTTAACTGTAATATATATGTATGGGTGAATGAAGTCCAACATAAAACAGTAAAATCCTACAACAGAAAAGCCTATGTCTGAAGTGTTAGAAACTGCTAATAATTAACTTAATAGTCCTTTCAGTGTGCTGTAGAAATATTTTAGTTATAAGAAAAATGTGTTCATTCTCATATTTATTATTGTTAATTAAAACTTAGTATTAGATATACAGTTCTTAATACACTTTTATAAAACATTAGAAATATGTCAGAAATGCATTTTGGAAATATTTTTAGAAATACACATTTTAAATACATTAGAAATACACATTAAAAATTCACATTTGAAATATATACTAGAAATGCATATTTGAAACACATAGAAATATATATCTGAAATACATGTAGGAAATGCATATTTCAAACATATTATTTCAAACATATTTCAAATATGTATTTCTGATGTGGTATTTCTGTTTGAAATACACATTACATGTAGGCCTTCTGTTGCTTTGATCTTGCCTTTCTGGATGATAATTCTGCCACATTTCTCAAAGCTGAATTTCATGTTAATGTCCTCACTACACATTTTGACAGTACTGATCAATGAATTGATATTATTTTTATTTTTACCAAAAGGCTTTAGATTGTTCATATAGATTAAGTGATTAATAATATGCCTTGATTTCATTCTGTACCCTAATCTTGTTTTCTGAATGACTTGACACAGAGGATTTAGAGCTATGCAGAACAGAAATGGTGAAAGTGAATCTCCTTAAAAAAATTCCACATTTTATTGGTATGTCTGCAATATCTGTATTGTTGCATGTTAGGGTAGTTATAGGCTTTTGATAGTCAATCCATGCCATTGCAAGATTTGTTCGTTGTTTCTTGCTGTCAGTAACTATTGCCTTATCAATTGCCAATTGGTCCTTCGTTCCTCTGCTGCCTGGTCTAGCACCCTTTTGTTCATTGTTTAGAAGTTTGTTTGTTTCAAGGTGAGTCATGATTTTGTCAGCTATAATTCCTGATAGTAACTTCCAGGTGGTTGATAGGCATGTGATTGGACGATAGTTGTTTGGCATTGTGCCTTTCTGTGGATCTTTCATAATCAGACTTGTTTTTCCCTTTACCATCCATGCTGGTAGAGTTCCTGGTTTGTTTAGTATGCCTTGCAGTTGTTCAGCAACTCTGCCATGTAAGGAGGTAAGATGCTTCAGCCAGAATATTTGTACTTGATCTGGTCCTGGGGCTTTTCCAGTTTGCCATCTTTCGAACCTTCTTCTTTATTGCTGATTGTGATGGTGCATTGTTCAGGTGTCTCTTTATGATCATCTTTCAGTTCCTGAATCCATCTGGCGGAGGCGTTATGTGTATTTGGATTGCTCCAAATGTTTTCCCAGAAGGTCTTGGTATCATGAATGTTTGGTATTTGTTGTTCTGTTCTGGAATTTCCTTTAAATTCTTGGTATAGTCTTCCAGGGTCAGTTCGGAATATTTTGTTCTGTTGGAATTGCTGACATCTTGCAGTGTATCTCTTCAGATGGTGACTGAGTCCTTGAAGTCTTTGCTTTGCATCTTCTATTGCAGACTTAGTGCTTCTGTAGTTGAGATGATATTTGGTGACCAATCTTGCCTTCAGTTTTCCCTTATTTTGTTCTGCTGCTGTCATTTGGCTTATTTCTTTTCTAGTACACTCTATTTTCTTTTCTATTCTCTTCTTCCATGGTGGCACTGAAGGTTTCAGTGTTTGTACTGTGTCTGGCCTTATATATCTTTCAATTACCTTTGCGGTGTGTATATTAGACTGTTGGTTTCTGTGATATCTTTTGTGGGGATACGTTTTAGTACTTCATTTGCATTCTCAATTGCTGTCCTTAGAGTTTTGTTGTTTTGCAACCTTCTTGATGGGGTTCTGCCTTCAAGTGACTTATTTTTGTCCATGAAGCATTTTATGTCTTCAAACAAGTGTTGCTGTTCTTCAGTGAAGTCGCATGGAATTTCCCCAGCGAGGTTGTCAACTGGAATTGATTGCTGTGAGGCTGTGGAATTTTAATTGTCTTCAATGTCAGTGTATCGGGATGTAGTATTCGCTTGTTGCTGTTCTATCTCTTGTATTTCTAGGGCTGTAAGAAGCCTATTATTATTATTATTATTATTGTTATTATCTAGTCTCTTTCCACGACTTCTGTTTGACTGTCGGCTGTGATCCAAGGTCTCGGAATCTTACCAAGATTCTGGGAGATCCAAGGTTTTACGGAGGATGTGGGCACTTCCGAGGAGCGCTGCTTTGAGTAGTGGAGCGATTCTGTGGTTTCCAGGGAGTTTATTCAGGTAGCCTTCCAATTCTGATGTTATGTTCCCCAAGGCTCCTATCACTATTGGTATCACTTCTGCTTTTACATTCCACAGTCTCTGGATTTCTAATCTGAGGTCTTGGTATTTTTCTATTTTTTCTCTTTCTTTTGTTTTTATGTTTCTATCACTTGGAACAGCGACATCAATAATTGTTACTGTTCTGTTGGACTTATTGAGAACTACAATGTCTGGTTGTCTTGCAGGAATCACCCAGTCTGTTCTTATCTCGAAGTCCCATAGTATTTTGACTTCTTCTGTTTCGGTGACTGCTTCTGGTTGATGCATCCATGCTCTTTCTGGGGTTTTTATACCATAGTTCTCACACAGATTTCTATGTATGTGTTTTGCCACTTCGTTGTGTCGTTTGGTGTATTCTGTTCCAGCCAGAATCTGACATCCAGATAAATCCAGGTATGTCCTAGTGCATGCTTCATTGTTTTCTTCCATGTGTCCTTGTCTGTTTCTGGGGGTTGGAATAGTCCACTCATCTTTACTGCTTCTATCAGTGGATCATCTTTGTTGTTATTCCAGATTAGTCCACAAGACCAATTACTTCTCCTTCAATGACACCTTTGAATTTCTTGAGACCTCAACCTCATTTTTCGAGATAAACAGAGCCTGTCTACATCTGCTTTGGGTTGTAAGGCTTTATGTACTGTGAGTAGTTTCCTTGTTTTTCTGTCCAGTTCATTTATTATTATCTAGTCTCTTTCCACGACTTCTGTTTGACTGTCGGCTGTGATCCAAGGTCTCGGAATCTTACCAAGATTCTGGGAGATCCAAGGTTTTACGGAGGATGTGGGCACTTCCGAGGAGCGCTGCTTTGAGTAGTGGAGCGATTCTGTGGTTTCCAGGGAGTTTATTCAGGTAGCCTTCCAATTCTGATGTTATGTTCCCCAAGGCTCCTATCACTATTGGTATCACTTCTGCTTTTACATTCCACAGTCTCTGGATTTCTAATCTGAGGTCTTGGTATTTTTCTATTTTTTCTCTTTCTTTTGTTTTTATGTTTCTATCACTTGGAACAGCGACATCAATAATTGTTACTGTTCTGTTGGACTTATTGAGAACTACAATGTCTGGTCGTCTTGCAGGAATCACCCGGTCTGTTCTTATCTCGAAGTCCCATAGTATTTTGACTTCTTCTGTTTCGGTGACTGCTTCTGGTTGATGCATCCATGCTCTTTCTGGGGTTTTTATACCATAGTTCTCACACAGATTTCTATGTATGTGTTTTGCCACTTCATTGTGTCGTTTGGTGTATTCTGTTCCAGCCAGAACCTGACATCCAGATAGTATGTGTTCTGTTGTCTCATCCATGGATTTGCAAAGTCTACATTTGGAATCATTTGAAATTTTCATGATTTTCGTTTTGTGTGCTTTGGTGTTGAGTGCTTGATCTTGTGCAGCTGTTATGAGTGCTTCTGTTTCTGCTTTCAATCCTGCCTCTTTCAACCATTTGTACGTTGATTGCTTTGTTGATATTTCGTCTGCTTGTCGTACATATTGGCCATGTAGAGGTTTCTGTCTCCAGCTATGTGCTAGTTCTTGCTTCGTTGTTTTCTTCCATGTTTCTTTGTCTGTTTCTGGTGGTTGGAATAGTCCACTCATTTTTACTAATTCTATCAGTGGATCATCTTTATTGTTATTCCAGATGTAGTCCACAAGTCCAATGACTTCTCCTTCAATGACATGTTTAATTTTCTTCTTCTTCTTCTTCTTCTTATTATTATTTTTTTTTTTTTTTAACAGACAAAGGGTCCAAAGGTTTTCCATTGCCTGTGACTGAAAACATAAAGTTTATAAATTCCCAATTACATTTTCTTCAGGTCAGTAGACAAACAGAAATTAAAACAGTACATCAGAAATGACTGATTTATGTGTGTGAATTGTGAATGTGTGTGTGGTGTGTGTGTGTGTGTGCATGCATGCGCGCGCGTGTGTTTGTGTGTGTGAGGAGGGAGAGAGATTATTTATTTTATGTTATTCACTCAAAAATTTCCAACATTCCAAATTCACATTTCCCTACATATCATTTTATTTTCCTTCTAAAGTTCATCAGGGATGCTTTTTGAACAAATTACAAAGTTTCTTATTTTTGGGCAAATATGACAAGACCAAACAAAACATCTCAACATGTTAATCTTAGAAAACTACTTTTGTGATTGACTATATGATTGTTAGATACCCTTGAAGAAACTAAGTTTATTGACTACAGTATTTATTCTCTCTACACCCCCAAAAAACTTATTGACATCTCCTCGTGAACATTTATTATCATTCTGTTATCCTTCAACAGCTGAAATGTTCATCAATTATACTTTCAACATACATGTATATTTAATATGTCTTAACGATCATGAGATATTTATGTAAATTTTATATTTTCAAAATCTTTTCTAAGATACTATGTTTTCAAATGAGTTTGTTTATGTCCAGGGTGCTCTGATGATTGAAACAGATGTCCAATATTTAAAGCATTGATAAGTCGGCCATACAAGGGTAACATTCATCATACAATTGTGTATTATTCATTTAGTCTGTATTAAGCATGTGTATTATTCATGTCACCTGTACTAAAGATGTGTGTATTATTCACATCAGTCTGAACCAAGCAGTGTATTATTCATGTCAGTCTGAACCAAGCAATGTATTTTTCATGTCAGTCTGAACTAAGCAATGTATTATTCATGTCAGTCTGAACCAAGCAATGTATTATTCATGTCAGTCTGAACTAAGCAATGTATTATTCATGTTAGCCTGCACTAAAGTTATATGTATGATTCATGTTAGCCGGTTTGAAATTTGAAGAGATATTCTTTATTTCAGCTATTCATTATTTATGTCAATCTGTACAAAAGTTGAATGTATTATTCATGTTATAAAGTAAAATATATGTTCATTATTTGTATCAGCCTGTATTAAACATCTGTATTAGTGATGCGAGTTTGTAAAATACACATGTATTATTTATGCCAGCCTTCATTAAATCTTTCCCTGCCATCTCACAGCCATAATAAGTGCACCAGAGCTCATTGTGTCTCATGGCTCTAAGCAGGTTAAACTAGATCAACCTGATTTTGAAGCCAATCACAGGATTGTTTGACATCATCAGTTATTGCCTTATTAAAAAAAAAAACAATGTTTGTAGCATGAAGTTGCAAGTTTTTGATTAACAGTCACAAAATGTCACTTTTTTTTCTTCAATGTGACTTCCAGAAATCATTTGAATATTTCTTCATTCTAGCAAAGGAGATTAATTTTATACCTTCAATGGTGGGCATAAATTTATCTACTTTAATACTGTCTTCATCATCATGAGAGTCGTAGTTGGTATTTATGACACCTCTGGGCACCCTTCACTCATTATATTTGTTATTTATTAATTAATAAGACATAACTAATTACAAGTGATTGAGAATCTTAATTTATAGTTATTAATAATTCTCCCACAAGACCAATGTGTCTCTCACTTGGCAGATTATAAGGGTGTCTAAAATTCTACTCTTTACACAGTAAGACAGACATTTTACTGTAGCATGTTCTGCAGGAAGCTATTTACTAAAAGAATAATAAAAATCTGTCTTTTATTTATATTTAACGAGCCCCCATCCACCCACTATTACTCCAACTTTAACATATACGCAAGAAGGTTAATAAATTTAACATTAAATTTATTAAGTCATCAATCAAATATACAACATATGAATATAATCAAAAGAGCATTGACATTTACATCACAACAATGCTTGATTAACCTGTTTGCAGGTGTATGGCCATATATATGCATAGATCTAAGTATAGCTGTGTGGCATTCAGCCATATGTGTGGAGTGTACACACAGTCTCAATGTTACTAATGTTAGTCATTCAAAATGAGCCAATCAGTGTGAAGCAAATATGTGTTTCCCTTACAGACAATCTGTAACAATTCTACCATTGGATAGCTGTAATTAGATTGCTCATGTGATAGAAAGAGCACATTTTTCTGGTACACCCACTGCTCTGGCAACCATTGTGTTTGTCATGCACAGAATTTGTTCATCATGGTTTCTAAACTAGTTCAAGTCATAATCTTTTTGATTTTTGGACTAATATTTGTGTCCCCACATTTGGATCAAAGAATGATTCAGCTGATATTTCCTCTAATTCTTCATCTGAGGAAGATTTTTTGCCATCCCCTAGTGAATTCATGGAAATGATGCTATATGAAAACCGGTTGCATACATGGAGTATCAGCTTGGCTTTCATCTTTCCACATACCACTTAAAACTTTTGCATTTGCGGGAAGCAGTAGAGTACAAATCCCATTTGCACAAAATGCTACAATACTCGGTTTTTGAAGCATTTTACTAGAGGATTTCATGCAAAACATTGTCGAGTACGCAAATAGTTATACTGCGAATGCAACCAGACAATTGCCCAGAGTCCCGTATCATGAAATAGTGTAATAAAGCGGTATCTGAAATTTTTCAAGTTTTAGGGCTTATTCTTTTGATAAGAATAATGATAGGAAACCTTGTATTGATCATTATTTTTCCAAGGATAAAATTTATGCTCAACTTTATTTTGTAAAGTCATGTCAGGGTGCAGATTTTGTTGCTAAGCTTTTACATTTTTCATTCAAACAGTGTACCTGCAACTGGTGATCATATCAAGAAAATCAGACTGATTATTTCTCTTCTTTTACTCCTGATGAAATTGAACACATACTCAGTACTTATTATTTTTACCTGACAATTTGCTTCTGTAGTCATTGTACTATACAGACTGTATCAGAGTATGCAAAATTTATAAATTTTACTGATATTGATTTTTATTACAATATTTTCTGCATCTACATTTATGCTTAACTCAGTTTGACTGGTCTGTGGTCTAAAATTTCATTTTATTATTCTTAAATAAATATATATATAAATAATCTTACCAAGCAAATGGAGTCAGATCATATATGAAAACACATATTCAGTGGATTTATAAAAATAAAAAAAATGTGCATTGGACTCCCGTGTTGGGATATATGGAAAACAGTCAACAAGAACTTTTACTTTACCCAAAATAATATAAATTTGGACTATATTCAACTTGAGGAAATAATTTTCATTTAGAAAATATCTTAGGACTGAAAATTATGCTGTCTGGTGATAGTGGGTGGTTGGGGGCTCACTAAATATAGATTAAAGATGAATTTATCTTCTCCTTTGGTAAGAAGTTTTCCACCTGCTGAAATATTGTGTGATGGTAAATGCTTGTCTTTAACATTGTGGAAGGGAGAAAACATTTAAAACGCCTGCATATCTGCCTAGTGAGGGAGATGAGTGTTGTCTTCTGGAGAATTATTAATAACATAAATTAAGATTCTCATCACTTGTAATTAGTTATGGATGATTAATAATCATAACCAATAACTAGGGTGGCTTTGTGTCACACTATGTACATGTTAAAGTGGACTTTAAAAAAGCTTGAATATGAATGCTACAAACAGGTTGGTTTCTGTACTAGTTGTATTGGACTTTTGGCTGGAGAAAGAATAGTATAAACAGTTTTGGTAATATGTACATGTTGAAGTGAATTTCAGGCTTGAGAATGAATACTTTAAACTACTTGGTGTTATATACCTGTTGAAGTGGAATTTTGACAGGAAATTGAATACTATAAACTGTTTGATGTTATGTATATGTTGAAGTGGACTTAGGGTAGGAGAATAAATGCTATAAAATAGCTTGGTGTTATGTGCATGTTGAAATGAACTTTGGGCTTGAAAATGAATACTGTAAACAGCTTGATGTTATGTATACATTAAAGTGGACTTTGGGTTGGAGTATGAATACTATAACCAGCTTGGTATTATGTATACACTGAAGTGGACTTTGGGCTGGAGTATGAATACTATAACCAGCTTGGTATTATGTATACACTGAAGTGGACTTTGGGCTGGAGTATGAATACTATAACCAGCTTGGTACTATGTATACACTGAAGTGGACTTTGGGCTGGAGAATGAATACTATAAACAACTTAGTATTATATGGTTCATTTTAAGAAAGGCAGGCTTAAAGGTAGAGGTGTGGAAATAGAGGTTTAGCAGTGACTGGAATAGTTTATAATGATTTTGGGGGCACCTGGAGAGGGAGGGGTTCAGTTCGTGTTTTTGACTTTATGTAACAGTTCATTCACATTAAGCAGGTCACTGTTTTTAGTAAATAACATGGTAATAAAGGTCAATTAGGAAAAAATAGGTAAACTAGAGAGGTTGCTCAAAAAAGTTTGACTAGTACATACATTAGTGGTTCAGAATTTATCCTGAATTTTAATCATAGCAGTACCTTGTATTAGGTAAACTTTTGTCTATTCTACACATGTATAAACTTCTCACGTTCCTGAGAACATTAGTATACCTATAAATCAAATTTTTTAAAGAGATTGGTAGTCATGCAAGAACCCAAGGTTGCACTTCTGTATTGCTCTCAAACTTTGGCCTGGGAATTATTTTAATAGTCTAGAAAATAAATATTTGAAGACACATGAAGGAAATATAGGGGCAAGCCCATAATGTCTCAAGTGCTGAGGTAGTCTTATGGTATTATGAGGCCAATCATTTTGTAGTCTTATTTCTTAAAAATGTAATTTCAAATAATTGCTTCAACTTCTTAATATTAAAGATAGCCAATTTGCATTCTAAATTGAATGATGCACAAAAACCTGGCTATCTGAATAAGGGATATATCATTACCTTGTATGTATTGATGCCCCAAGGTTATGACTTGCTCCCATTATGTTAGATTTTATGCAGCAGTGCATAGATTAAATAACTGTACAAAATAATGCCAGTCTATAATACAATTGACAAATAATAATGTGCCAGATTTAAACCACCCTGAAATAAAGTTCAAAATGTATTTACTGAAATGGCATAGTACTTTGTTTAGATTTTTACAAATAACTGCTAATAATTTTAATAGAAATTAAAATAATGACAATGACATGTTTGTTCCTTTTTTATTCTTTGAAGGTAACTGCTTTGACCAAGGCATGAGACTTTGGCACAAGTGATTTGAAGAGACAGCAACTTATTACTGTGTATCATGACCTTTCAAACAAGAGTTAAAAAAAAAATTACAGACTGTGTATAAATGATACAAGAGATCTGAAAACTAATATCTTGTCTATGTCATCATTTAGATCTACAGTTTTTTCATAAAATTTGCAAGAATCATTAATACCGTCCTCTTTTAAAAAAAATAAGGATGCACTTTAATTATTATTTTTTTCCCTTCCTTCAATGTATTGAAATATCCCTTCCTTAAAATGCATAACTATTGTCTAAAGTGGTGTGGTATTTCCAGAGAAATATGGATTTTGGAAAAAGGAAAGAAAGAATGAAAAGATTGTGATTCTAAAATGATTTGAGAGGTGAACCATCATGAAACATTTTATGTCTAACATATTCTTAAAATACTATCATGTGAAATGCTAGTTTATGAACCAGTTTCTCAGATTTTGTAATGCATGAAGACTTTTTCTTTTATACTCTTATTGCCAATTTTTGCAAAATATGCTACATGATTTTCATGGTTTATAGACTTTGGTCACTCTAAGCACTAATAACTGGCTATATCATTAATATTCATACTCATCTATTGCAAGTATGTAGTATGTATTTTTCAGCACCTTTTTGTTTACCTTTCAACACATTTATTCATTCAATGATCATGGTTTTATTTTCCATTTATATGCTTTCATTGCAGTTATTATATTTTTGCCATGCTTTTGTTCAATAAACAATAAAAACCCAGTGGGGAAGAGTGTACAGCGCTTGTTGTGCTGATAAATAACCATTGCTTTATGTTCACATTTTCAACTGGTTCATCTCTTCACATTATTTGTAGATGGTAAGAAATATTTTAAGAAGACAATTATTGATCCATTACAATTTATACAGCTTAGTAAAAGATGTACAATTCTAGTACAAGAGCTAGCATGAATTAATATTTCTAAATCATATGAGGGAAAAGGGTAGCAATTGAATAAAACAAGAATGCTACTAATTAATTTATCACTTATGCAGAAACGAAAACCTTTTATTAAATTATAATATGCTTTGAAAATTTACCAAAATTGTATAAATAAAACAATATAATTTTCACATTAAGGAATTTATATTTTCATTGCATAGGAATTCATCTTGCATAACAAATAAAAAAATACATCACATCTTGCATAACAAATACAAAAATTACATCACATCTTGCTTAACAAATACAAAAAATACATCACATCTTGCTTAACAAATACAAAAATTACATCACATCTTGCATAACAATTACAGAAATTATATCAAGGCAAAAGGTTACCTAAGAGGCACATATTGCTACAAGATGAGTCAGCAAAACAGAGATAAAAAAGAGAAATTTATATGATCTTCAGGAGAATTGATATAATAATCAGGGATGAGAAATGTGAGAAGTATACAAACATCACTGAGTGTCCCATTCAAAATGCATTAAGAACTTTGTGAATATACAAGGTATGCATACAATATTTAGAATTGAGTACCCAAAGTATACAAGTATATCAAAGTTGCTGAGGACCCAAATTATATACTATATTAAAGTTGCTGAGGACCCAAATTATATACTATATCAAAGTTGCTGAGGACCCAAATTATATACTATATCAAAGTTGCTGAGGACCCAAATTATATACTATATCAAAGTTGCTGAGGACCCAAATTATATACTTTCAAAGGTGATGAGGACCCAAATTATTTACTATAAGTTGCTGAGGACCCAAATTATATACTATATCAAAGTTGCTGAGGACCCAAATTATATACTATTTCAAAGGTGATGAGGACTTGAGCTAACAATATTTCAAATTTAATGAAGACCTGAACTTGAGAACTATAAAAGTATTTAGAAATCACAGAACATATTCACACATTTGAAGTTTGTGGAGAAGTAAATATGCCTATCCCTATTTCTAAACTTAAATTGTCATAGTGACCTGATCTTGGGCACTTCTTATGATGGTACTTTTGTTTCAGAGTTGGAGTAAACACTTGAGAATATGCTAGAAATTGCTGATGCGATGCAAACCAGCTCCAACTAGATGAGTAGTTTTATTATCCAATAGTTCAGATTTACAAGAACAAGACCAGCCAGTGAGCTGAGATCAATGTTTACATGCTGTAGAGAATTCTATTGTCTAATCATTTGAATTTAGTGTGACAACAAGTCCGGTCATGAAAGGTGGCTGTTAATGGTGAGTTAACTGACTGATTAAGAGAGAATGGACTTAGAAATATTTCATCCATTTTTTTTGCTCTTGATATGTTATACTTGTATTATGTGAGTAGACTATTATTTCTACAAATGTTTGAACTAAGATGCTTGAATTTAGTATGCTAAACACTTGACATTGTTTTTAATGAACCTGTTCTTAAAACTTGATATGCTGTATTTATTATGCTGTATGCATTTATTAGACTAATAAATATTGTTGCAGGAAATTAATATGTTGAGACTTGAATGTAAGAATGAATGGAGTTAAAAAGGGATAAACTGGAATCTTAGCATTTGTTCCCTGATTATTATTTTTACAGGGACAAAGCAGCCTTTCCAGGTATATTCTGAATCTTCTGGTTTACTTATTATAAACTGCTATGACCGTGATACATTTGGGAAGCAACTACTACTGTTTTAAGTGTAAGGAATACACTACACTCCATTGATGTATAGTGGCAAAGTATGCTGATTACATTGAGCAATTTCTGGTACAAGGAAGTTACTGGAAAATTGGTATGGTTAGCTTTGAGAGAATATCAGTGAATCAGTTTTTATATGAGGAGAAAAACACATGGAATTGATGTGAACAATAAACTTGTGACAGTAGATGGATGGGCTCACTAAATATAGATTAAAGACAAATTTGTCTAGTCCTTTAGTAAGAAGTTTCCACCTATAGAAATATTGTGTGATGGTAAATGTTTGACTTTAATGTTGTGGAAGATATGTTGCCCCACATATCCGCCAAGTGGTGTCTGCTGGAGAATTATTAATAAAATAAATTAAGATTCTCATCACTTGTAATTAGTTATTGATGATTAATAAATTAATAATAACCATTAACTAGGTAGTGTTGGCATCATAGAGTTAATAAATACATGTACTCATATTGTAAAATATTTAGACACTGTAAGTTTTAAAGATGCCCAAGTTTTAAAATATTTAGAAGTTGCTCAGTTTTAAAGTATTTTGAATTTGCATGATGCAAAGTATTCAGAAGTTTCTGAGTATCCAAGCTATAATGAATCAATAGCTAAGAGGTCAACATACTTGAATTGATGCACCTAGTGGTGCCTGTTATAGCTTGGGTACTCAGTAACTTCTGAACACTTTATAGCTGGGTACCTTGCAAATTCAAAATACTTTATGACTTTAGTACTCACCAACTTCTAAATACTTTAAAGCTTGGGCATCTTTACACCTTGGAAACAAACAAGAAAGAAATCCAAGCCACACTGATAACAAAGGACCAAATAGCCAACATGCAAACCAGCAAAATGTAGACAAAAGACAAAACCAGACTGAAATGGATCTACCCCAAAAAACAAACCCACTTGAAAAACATGCCAAAAGACACATTGACAGAAAGAAATCAATGCTTCCCTGAAAACTTCACAAGGGTGAAGTCTACTACAGGCCTCTACTGATCAGAAACACAAATGCATACAAATTTTGGGTGAAATTCTGTTGTCCAACAACAAATTATAAAACACACTTAATTTAATTTTTAAATCATTCAGGCCTATAATACAAAAATAACTGTAAAACAAAATTTATAACCTCAAAACTTTTAAAGGACTTGAAAGGATTCGTTTAAGTCCGACAATATTATCAGGAAAAAAAAAGTCCTTAAAACACTAGGAATACAGAAAATAATACTTGATCATGATGTTATTTACATCCATAGGTAAAGAATGAAAGAATGAAAGAATGAAAAAACTATTGCACAAAGCCTTCTTGAACATAAGATGAAGTTACTCTGGTGAAATATATTTATAAAATAGGTTTGAAGGAGGAGTACATTTCTAATTTTAAAAAAATTTGTTTCAATTGTTTCCCACAATCACCTCTTCGTATATCTAGTCCAGATACATTAAACAGTTTGTGATGCCCGGAAGTCACTCTTGCCTAATAAAAACTGGTGGTGAGAGCAGAGACAAAAATTACCATTGCCATCCTATTTCCAGACAATCCTATTGTGCTCAACAAACTGTAAATGAGTGAAGAGGACTCTGGCTTATTAATTAATAAAGGAATTCATAATAATAATTATAATAGAGGCCAAATGTACTATAGTGGCCACACAGTTTATTAAAACTAGAGAAATATTTATAAAATAACAATTTTTGTTGTCGGACGTCAGGTCTTGAGAAAGATTTCACATCTTTCAACATGTTTTATCCAAATTTTCCAAAATCAAATTTCTTTTTTCTAAAATTCCAATGTATTTGCAAATCTGTTATGTCAGAAATAACACCAAATTTGCCAGGGGAATCCAAATGCATTTTTGTACATTAAAAGCATTTACAATTTGTTTAAATAGTTGAGTATTTGCAAAGGCTAAAGGGAACAGAACTACCAAGTCATACCTAGTTTTGGTGCAAATTCAGTTTCAGTACAAAGGACTGTAAAATTAAGATAATCACATTGCACCACAACTGACATTTGACTGAGCAAACTTTACTGACCAATTACAGCAACAATTCACTATTTTTTAAACATGCTGATGCTTCCAGCACAAAGTTAATTAAGTCCTAAAGATGCAGTTGACTGTTGAAGCAATTAGGATTAAAGCCATGACATGGCAAGAGCAACCAATGCCCAAAGTACAGATGTCCATGTTTTGTGACTTAGTTTTCATAACATTTCAGACATTTATCATCAATATTTTTTAAACTGTTGGTATTATTTGCTTCAAATTATGCACGCTCTATGTTCACGCATACTAACACACTTTCCAAACAACCATTTACACAGAAAACTTCTGATTCAGTTCTATTTTCATCTAAATAACGTGACTTTCGGTTGCTCCACCTTTTGGCAACTTGTCAAATATGAAATGGGCAAACTAAATTCAGCAATGTTTTCCAAAAATGAGTAATAAACCAAGAAAGTGTTCATATATTCAAAACTATATTCACATTTATTTCAACAGGCACAATTTTATATAACAGCAGACATTACACATTTCACATAGTAGTATTTATTCCTGTCATAGGGTTAATATGACTTATGTAATTAATAAATTCCATTATAATAAAATCTCATTTGGCAGTATTATAACTGTTCAACACACATCAACACATTTATTTCGTCACCTAAATCTGGTACATTTAAAGAGCCTTCCTTATGTGATGTAATCATGACAAGTTAAGACAATACAAATTAATGCATTGTAAAAATGTTACACTATTATACACTAGTAAAAATTAACAAATAGACTCAACCAATGGATTAACAATTAAAATTTAATAATAAAATATTTGTTAGTGGTACAAATGGATACCTGGTTACATCTATTACACAATTGAAAAATTCATTACATCACAAATAATTTTTACAATTATGGAGATATTTCCAAAATTCAAGCTGCTTAGAATTCTTCTGTAATTTATTATTTTAACTAAATACACAAACATTACAACTTTAAAAAAATCTTTTAAAATTATTAAATTAAACTAATGATAAAAACAAGTATTTAATAAAACAGAAATAATTTTGTTTATGATAAACTATTAACTGAAAAAGCAATTTTCCAGTATACACTATATTTATTTTAGAGCTATCCAGCTTTAAAACAATATGGGTATAATAGACTAAAAATCTTCCAGCAAATGGTATACATTTTTAAAACTGTAAGTTCCAACAGTGAAGGGGCTAATACACAGCTTCTGAAAAAAAATTATTTCAAGTCTTGATGAACTTCTAATGATAGTTCAGTTTAATCCTACCATTCATTTCAAGTCTCTTCAGTCTTGCTAGACTATTTACTTCTACTAATGTCTCACTCTTCAGTCTTGCTAGACTATTTACATCTAATGATGTCTCTTCATTCTTGCCAGACTATTCACTTCTAACAATGACTTCATTATTTTTAGACTATTCACTTCCAATAATGTCTGGCTCTTCATTCTTACTAGACCGTTCATGTCTAACATCAGCCTCTTCACTTTTGATTGACTATTCATTTTTCATGAAGACTGTTTCTTCATTTCTGCTAGACTGTCAACTTTAATGTCTGGCTCTTCATTCTGGCTAGTCTACTCATGTCTAATGATATCTCTCTCTTCATTCTTGCTAGTCTATTTGTATCTAATATCTCTCTTCATTCTTGCTAGTCTATTTGTATCTAATGATATCTCTCTTCATTCTTGCTAGTCTATTTGTATCTAATGATATCTCTCTTCATTCTTGTTAGTCTATTTGTATCTAATATCTCTCTTCATTCTTGCTAGTCTATTCATGTCTAATGATATCTCTCTTCGTTCTTGTTAGTCTATTCATGTCTAATGATATCTCTCTTCATTCTTGTAGTCTATTTGTATCTAATGATATCTCTCTTCATTCCTGCTAGTCTATTTGTATCTAATGATATCTCTCTTCATTCCTGCTAGTCTATTCATGTCTAATGATATCTCTCTTCTTGCTAGTCTATTCATGTCTAATGATATCTCTCTTCATTCTTGCTAGTCTATTTGTATCTAATGATATCTCTCTTCATTCCTGCTAGTCTATTTGTATCTAATGATATCTCTCTTCATTCTTGCTAGTCTATTTGTATCTAATGATATCTCTCTTCATTCTTGCTAGTCTACTCATGTCTAATCTGTCTCTTCATTCTTGCTAGTCTATTTGTATCTAATGATATCTCTCTTCATTCTTGCTAGTCTATTTGTATCTAATGATATCTCTCTCTCTCCATTCTTGCTAGTCTATTTGTGTCTAATGATATCTCTCTTCATTCTTGCTAGTCTATTTGTATCTAATGATATCTCTCTTCATTCTTGCTAGTCTATTTGTGTCTAATGATATCTCTCTTCATTCTTGCTAGTCTACTCGTGTTTAATATCTCTCTCTTCATTCTTGCTAGTCTATTTGTATCTAATGACATCTCTCTTCATTCTTGCTAGTCTATTCATGTCTAATGATATCTCTCTCTCTCCATTCTTGCTAGTCTACTCGTGTCCAATATATCTCTTCATTCTCGCTAGTCTGCTCAAATCTAATGATATCTGGCTCTTTATTCTTGCTAGTTTACTCGTGTCTAATGGTATTTATTTCTTCAGTCTTGCACCTCTATTTTTAAAAGCATTTGTCTCACAGTCTTGTTTGGCTCATTCCATCTATGACAGCTAACTAGGTATTCTTCAGTCTGACTAAGTTTTCCATTGCCTCTGTGATGCTCTTAAGCTTGTTGGCTAGGTCAGCTTCCTGCACATCAAGAATGAAACAGTATTATAATTACACATAATAAGACCAGAAAGGTCTGTAATGAGAATTGGTTACAAACTGAAATCTATAGATTAATATTATCTCTAAATAGTGTTTAAATCTCGAAATCCTGATTATTTTTTAATAAAACTGCAGCTCTCTTACTTCACAACACTGAACTAGAGATGGTTATGAAGCCCAATTATTATTATATACAGACTGATTAAAGAAAGACAAAAGTTATGAAGCCAATGGAAAAATAGATAAGCTTACAACTGCAAATAGTTGAACTATTGTGATTAGATTTTTTATGTGAAAAGACAGAATGGTTTATTTTAGTTTGAATATTTAGTTTGAGAGGCAGATGGATCTACCTCAAGCTGAAGTTTTGCATGACCAAATAAGACAGGTGGACTTACCTAACATTGAAATGTTGAGTGACAGACCAAGGGACCCACTTTGTTGAAATTTTGGATGATGAAATAAGGCAATAGACCTACATTACATGGAAGTTTTAGAAGATTAAATAAGGAGATGGATCTGTCTTTACAAGGATGTTTTGGGTGACAAGCAAATGGTCATATGTTGAAGTTTTGGATGACAGGCAGATACATACCTGATGTTGAAGTTTCTGAGCAAGAGGCAAATGAGTTTTGCCTTTTTGTTGCAGTAAATGAAGTTTCTTGACAACTTCCATTTGCGTTTGTTTCACCTTGTCCTGCTTATGACATAATCGCTCTAGTTCACGGGTAATGTCTACATGACACTAAAATGCAAAAAAACAAATTATTATAATTTTTTAATGAATGCATTAGCATATCAGTTTTATATATAAATAAAGTGAAAATAAAATGATTTGCAATTTCTAGGAAGTTTAAAGAATTAGCATGTTATTGATTGTCACAAAATAGTGCTCCTAAACCAATAAAATTATGTCCCAGACCAATACAAAAAAATATGCCCCTATACTAATAAAAAGAAAATCATGGTAATGCACTATACCAGGGGTGCACAAACTTTTTAGGCCAGAGGGCCACATTTCCAATTGATAGTGCATGGAGGGCCACAAGTCAGATTGCACATGGATGACAACACAAATAATGAAATACATTCGTTTTTGCCTTATTAACCTAGATTTAGTCTTTATTAGTGAGAAGGGTGAGCCTGAATGTTGTTAACAACTTTGTCAATATTTGGTTCGAGTTTTGTAGTCGCCAGCCTCAAAATCGAACTGAGATTGTTGTCGGTCAAATTCGATCTCATCTTGTTCTTGTTCATGTTCATTACTGAAAACGTTTGTTCACACAAGTATGTGCTGCCGAATTCTGACAACAACTTGCAAGCCAAGTCCTTGACATTTCTGTATGTGCTTGAGCTGAGACTTCCATAAAATGTTAAAATGTTGTTCTGCTGAAATGATGACTTCAGTTCAGGTGAACATTGAAGATCAATGACCTCCAGTTGACAGTGATCAGGCACGTACTCTACACTTCATGAGAAAGGATCGCGAATGAAGTTGAATAAATCCTTGTGCTCCTTGAAGGCATCAAAGCGTTCAGTAAATTCCTTCAGCAATGTTTCACAATTGCAATGGTATCTGCTGAAGTTACATTGGTACTCCTTCTGAAAAGCCGAACAAATCAGAAAATAACAAAGATTTCCAGCTTGCAGATTCGAACAGAAGAGCCTCAACTTTAACGTGAAGGACTGCAGTTCCTTGTACATATCAAAGATAAAGTGATCTTTGCCTTGGAGACGCTGGTTGAATCTATTCAAGTGATCTGTCATGTCTGTCAGAAATGCCAAGTCTGCCAACCACTGTTTGTCAGTAAACACAGCCGTGTCTTTGCCTTTGACAGTAAGGAATTCACAAATTTCCGTTCGCAACTCAACAAACCGTTTTAATACCTTTCCTTGACTCAGCCACCTGACATCTGTGTGATACGGAATGTCTCAATATTCTGCCTCAATGTCTTCAAGAAATGATCTGAACTGTCGATGGTTAATCCTCTGGATTGTATGAAGTTCACAGAATTAAAAACGAATTTCACGACATTGTCAAATTTCAAGATTCGTGCACAGAGCGATTCCTGATGAATTATGCAATGGTACATGTGGACACTATCTGTTGGAATTCCAAGCCCCTGCAAATGTGACAGCAAATGAGCAACAAATCCTGATGCTCTTCCAGTCATAGCAGGCGCACCATCCATTGTAACGCTGGCTAGCTTTGGCCACTGGACATTAAGGTTTCCAAGAATGGAAGTCACTCCTCCAAAAATATCTTCACCAGTCATCCGCCCATGTAGTGAAGCCATACTGGCTAATTCTTGAGTTATTTCAAAGTTCTCATCCACTGCATGCACAAAAACCAGCAGTTGTGCTATGTCAATGTTGTCAGTGCTCTCGTCCAAAGCAATTGAAAAGTACTTACAGTTAGCAAGTCTTTCACATAACTGTTCACAAACGTCTGTTGCTAAGTATTCGACTCTGGCGTTGAATGGTCGTCCGTGAGAGTGGGACTTTGTTGAAAAGGTCCGCCTTTTCAGGACATATTTCTGTGCAAACAGCTTGGATGCAGTCTTTGAAGAAGTCACCATCAGTAAACGGCCGTGATGATTTGGCAACAATATGTGCTACTTTGCAACTTGTACGAGCAAAATACTTGTTTTCTTCAGACTTTTTTGTGAAGAAATGTTGCTGTGCTGACAGACCTTTTAAAAGTTGCTCAATTTTGTTGTTTCTGGCAGCGCCTTTTAAGTCATCATCAAAAGTCGCAGTGTGCTTTGTTTTGTAATGCCGCTTGCAGTTGAAGTCCTTCATCACAGTAACAGACTCACAACAAATTAAGCACATAGCTGCTCCATTAAAATGCCGCATAAAGTATTTAGCTGTCCACTCTTCTTTAAACTGACGATTTTCGTCTTCAATTTTACGCTTCTTATGCGCAGGGTTTCGACATATTTACAAAGGGCAGTGGTTTAAAAAACAACTTCACTTCATGCCGAAACCTGTTTCCTGTAATTCATTCAGTACATTCCAACCAGACATCCACAGCCACATATTCACACACACTGACTGCACCATCCCCCCCCCCCATCCCCACTGAACTTTGGCTGGCTGGCTGCCAACTTGGGTTTAGATATAGACGCTCTTTCTAATGCTATTTGATGTCACCATACTCAAAGATGCACAGATATTACTATTTCAACACACATATATATATAGTCTTTGATCAGCTGAACTGAACAATGTGTCCAATACACAGCACTCTCACCTCAATACCGCATCCAGTGTTTGTTTTCAACACAGCACAAGATGCATGCACGGGAAAGCAGACCACTGTTCTACTCCTTGTTCAGATTAATGTTAAAAGCTCCTTGCCCGTTACAAATGATGGTAACATCCTAAAGTCTTCTGGGGGCCGCAGTTTGTGCACCCCTGCACTATATCAATACATTTTAAACTCAAATGTAACTATTTACATCTCACTCAATTACTGCTTAACAAATTCAGTTTCAAATAATTTGTCTAAAATTGCAATATGTCACTGACTTTTTACACATCTGACCTGAGAGCCAGTCTCTCACTATACCTACACTTTTGATTTGAGAGCCAGTCTCTCATTATACCTACACTTTGATACGAGAACCAGTCTCTCACTATACCTACACCTTTGACCCAAGAATCAGTCCCTCACTATATCTACACCTTTGACCCAAGAGTCAGTCCCTCACTATATCTACATCTTTGACCCAAGAGTCAGTCCCTCACTCTATCTACACCTTTGACCCAAGAGTCAGTCCCTCACTCTATCTACACTTTTGACCCAAGAGTCAGTCCCTCACTCTATCTACATTTTAGACTTAAGAGCAGTAGGGGGTAGAGGCAAGGAGGAAAATGCCTTTCCACATTTATCAAAATTATGGAGGCAACTGTTCTCTCGTTTGTTCAAAATGTCACTAACTGAATTTACATTCTAATTGAAGGAGTATTAGTATTATGTTCTCAGAGAACAGCCAATAACACCTTGCACACAAGATTAAATGAAAAGTATTAATTTTAAATACTGTGAAAAATCTTTTTCAGCAGATGTCATGTTTATATTATGTCATAAATTTTGTTGGTGGAAGATAGTTTTCTTGTAAAACTATAAATCCTGTAAAGTGAAATGCAAATATCAATTAAGTTTAAGCAATGTTGTTTTTAATTTTGAAAGTACACATTAATATTGTCACACAATAACAGCTTGTCTTATTCATGTGTCAGTCTGTTTGTCTTCTGGTCAAAGGATTCGGGAATTGATTTTTATCTAATCTTATGTCTTGTTAAATTTTACTTGAGTGATGATCATTAACTTGGATTATTTTTGAGTTTTGTCAAATATGCTTTTTTTTTTTTAAATGGATATGTTCTTGTGATTCACATTTCTTTGGACACTACATCATAGGGGTATGCTTACAGTTATGTATTAGCTCATCTATCACTTAAGAGTTACTTAGATTTATTTAGGAAACTGACATTTTCATTTATAATTTTTTCATTATTAAGTCTTTCATATATTCTATTATTCATATTTTTCTTTTTGTGTCTAGGATAGATATTTTTGTTTTCTTTTGCCTTTTGGTTTGGGAAATATCTTTATTTCTTGGAGATGGATTATTTTTATGTGCATGTTATTTTTCTTGTTGAGCTGTCATGTGACAGAGATGACTGACATCCTTCCCCTGCCCTCCCCCCTCCCAAATCAGATGAAAGCATTAGTCATTATTGTTGCAGGTGGATTTTTCATGCTAGTTCCCTTATTTTACCAGTGTATGTGTTTATAATATATGGTCAGCATTAATATTTATCAAATTTTGTAAATACATTTTAAAGTTAACTGTTTGTTCCTCTGCACAACTGTGAATGAGTTTTATTAATTAAAAAAATTTTCTTTGCTCTCTAGTATACAGTAGGCTACATTCTCTCACTCACATGCACCACACTTCATGTCACAAGTCATAACATCCCCTCCCCCTACCAAGTCATTGCATTAAACATCTTGTGTAGAAAATATAATTTAAATTTTCTTTTTCTCATAAAAATATTTATTAAACTGTAAGATCAAGTAAGCAATTATATAGTGAATCTGACAGTATTTTCCCATTTAACTGGTGTAATTTAACAGAATCACTAGTTTTTACCTATCTGCTATCAAGTGCTTTCTTATTTAGCATACAATGCAAAAAAGAAAAGTGTTTTGAATAAAAGTTATTACTATGCACTTATAACAAAGACTGGATACAGAGTCATATAAAATGCAAGTTATGTTGGTATTTTACTACTTTCATGCTTAAAACAAAATTAATAATTTTGTAGTCTCATTCTCCCCACCCTTCCCCCCATACCCACATCCACAAAATAAACCAATCAATCAATCAATCAATCCATCCATCTGTGAGAGAGTAACGCAACCTTGGGTATTCCATATGGTGTTATTTTGGAAAGTGCTGAGTTGAAGTAAACAGCGCCAGGCAAGACATTCTAGATTGCTGACATAAAGCAAACTGAGTGAGTAGTTTTCTATTATCCAATGATTATGTGATTAATGAGAAAAAGACTAGCTAATAGGCTGAATTTAAGGAGATCTCTTGCTGTAGAAAATTCTATTCTCTAATCACTTTTAAATTCAGAGTGTAAGGAATAAGTCCAGCTTTGAAAGGCAGTCATTAGCTTGATGGTGAGTTAAAACTGACTGGTTGAGAGAGAATGGACTTATAAACATTTCATGCATTATTGCTATTGATATTTTATACTTATGTAGAGATGTATTAATAATGAAGTGACTTTTATTTATACAAATGTTTGAACTAAGCTGCACACATATAGTGTGCTAACACTTGAGATTGTTTGAGATGCTATATTTATTTTACCATGTGTGTATCGGGCTAATAAATACTGTTGAGGATAGAGTGTACTGTGATAAACAGGAAACTTAGATTTGCTCCTTAATCATATTTTGCAGTGAACAAGTGGCCTTTCAGTTTCAAGTTTCACCTTTTGATTCTGTGTGTTGAATTTCACGCTTCAAGTTTCAAGTCCACGTGCTCACCAGTTTTAAACCTGAGTGACTGGGTAGATGCATGAAACATCTGTTGTGGTGTGTGTAAGCATATGGGAGTATGCTACACACTTTTGATGTTTCAGAGCAAAGTACGCTGGGTACATTCTTGTATACTGAAAGTATCAGAATTATTGTGACAGTGTTCCTCTTGAAGGAATTGTCATGGTGAGCAGAGCACTAAGAGAGTTCGAGAAGAAAGTGTGCGTCAATGTTTTACATGTGGGTGGCAGGAGATGTGTTGACATGCAGACACTGTGACATTGTTGTAAAAGCAAGTGAAGAATGACAATGCAGTGATTAATCCAGGTCATGCAAAATATTATATTAATCTACCTCTAATAACTCCATTTCTATTCTTTGATAGGTCTAATCTCCGATTGTACTGACTCTATTGTTGAATTGTAATTATATTATTTTATAAAGAGACTGTGTAACATGAAATTATCTGAACGTGAACTTGTGGAATATTGATGTCAAGTAATCTATTTCATTGTAATTGTCATATATATATATATATCTGATTGTTCAATCAATCACTAAATTTATTGTTAAATATATTGACCTTCTTATGCATATTGATAATTTTATGTTGGAGAAGAAAGTGGATGGATGGGGGCTCACTAAATATAGATTAAAAGTCAGATTTGTCTTCTCCTTTACTAAGTTTTCTACTCACGGAAACATGTGAATGTAAATGTTGTTTTATGCTGTGGAAGAGAGAAAACATTTACAGCGCCAAAATATCCACCAAGTGAGACAGACAAGTAGTGTCTGCTGGAGGATCAGTAATAAAATAAATTAAGATTTTCATCACTTGTAATTAGTTAAGAAAGTAATTAATAATAATAATAATAATCATTTTCATTTCCATCACACCATCCATCCATCCATCCTGACATATAGCCCAGTAAGCAGTAAGGCTTACTTAATAACTAGCTCATATAGCAGTTTTTACATAATGGATAGCCTCTCATAGGATTTAGGTTAGGTGCGTCAAGGTGTTCATATGATGACTGCCAACTCACATAGTGACTTACTTTCAAAATCAGGTTGAATGCTTTAACATGCACCTGAATAGTAATCAAATCTGCATAATGACTATCATTCTGGAATGGATCACATTCCTTATACAGGGATCCTCTGCATATATATATATATATATATTATTAATTTGAATGAATTAATTTTTTTTTTAATGATTATTTTTACCTCAATCAGTATGCAGTATTGGCAATTACAAGTTTTAGTAGAACCCCTGTTTACTATTACATCAAAATTACTTGACAGATCCCTTTAATTATTTATTTTAATCAATTTTTGTCCAACAAAAATTTTAATATTGTATTATTTAATCCATCAATAATAAACTTTTAGCTAGCATTTGAAAGCTTTGCAAGGTTCATCTTGAGGTGTGATTAGTGGAGAAAACCTTTATGTCAGCAAAAAGATGGCAGCCACTGTCAACGAAGATTGTTGCACATCCAGGTGGAATAGGATAGGATTTGTCTGTTATTATTTCCACTGGACTAGTCTTGGCCAAAGACTGCAATACTCTCACATATGGGGCAAGTTCTCCTTTTGACCTTTCATTTTCTACAAGAATGAATACTGGAGAAAGAAAAGAGGAAAATAAATAAAATATTTAATTTTAAGCCTACTGCAACATATAAATGTCGTTTTCAACTAATCACAATACTAAAATTAGCTTAAAACATTTTCCCTTTTTTATATATGATATTAATTAATTTCCAAATTAAAATGAACTATTTGATTTGGTGCAATGTATGTATGCATACATTCTCCAATTCATATAGGTCAATGCCTAATTAGATGGCCCAGGGTCTAGTGGTTATGCTGAAGCCACAATGCACTTCAGCAATTAGCCTTTGGGACTCTAGAAATCATATTAATCTAGGCATTGATTATTTTTTTCCTTTGTTATACACAGCAATTCACTAACACAGGTCACAGTGAATACACTGCCCCCTCTGACATGCTGGACAAGGGCATGGGAACTATGAGTTTTACCTGAGAATCACCATGGAGCATCAGACTAGATCAAACAAAGAACTGACAACTCTGAGTGATCTTCAAGCTACCATTTATTCTAAGAGTATATGTTAAAGCCCTGATAGTAAGCTTCTATGAAAATATGTGTGGGTAATTTGTTGTTTGACGGAAAAAGTATTAGGTATTTGCTGCACTGATGTCTTTAGTCAAAGTGTAACAGTTAATTATATTTTATAAACAATAAAATCTTTTATTATGAAACCATGGATTCTTCATAATTGAGGAAATGATATTAAAATACATTCACTCACCCGGGAAAATAGCACTGCCAACATTGTATTCATGGCGTAGTGATCTTAAATGATGACAAATGCTCAGCATGTGAGACATCTCTTTATCTACTTTCTCATTTCTCCATGGGTACTTAATAAAACAAACAGAAATTACTTAGATACATTCTGCGACATAATCACAATTGATGTTACATTGTCTTTCTTCCCCAAAATTTAACACAGACAAAACAATTATGGCTCATTATTATTAGCAAAATAACATTTTTTTTGAATTTTTTTTTCTAGTGCATATAGCACTTTGCTTATATGGTTAAAGATAACAGACTAACTAGAAATCATTTTAAAGCCAAATTATCTCATGTTCTGAAATTATAATAAGATATATTTCAGATATATTAAAGTTACTGTGTATTGCAAAGAATGGACTCAGCTCATAAATTTTTAAGGTTTTTAATTAAATAATAATTCTTCCCATTTGATCTTTTTACTTAAATACTGAAAAGGTGGGAAAAACCTCACCAAACTAACTAGATGGAGGCTATTTTCAGAAAGGAACGGTGGTCCTGAAAATGAAATGATGTAAGGATGGGCAGATTATTCTAACAAGAGGATGATTCTTTAATACAAATGTCTCTGTTTAAGACACAGGCTTAAAAAAAAAATCACTTACCAAAGAAAGATGAGATGATAAAAAATTAAGATGGTATAAAATATAAAAAATGGATTTATAAATATTATTATGAGTAAAGGATAAACTAAGATGTGGTTGGGCTACAAAATGAACTACTTGTTCCATCTGTCACTCCACTCATATCAGCAGTTAAGGGCAAATATACACTCAAAAAGCAACATGACTGGTCACTAACCGTATAGATTGAAAGACTGGTATAGACTTGCCCTTAGTTACACTCAATCACACATAGACAAGAGTAGTGAGGTGATAAACAGAAAATTCTGATGAATGAACTGATGACATTTAATATGTAACCAAGGAGTAGATTGAAATCACTGGCTGCTTAAAGATATAACAAAGACACATCAATGTTACAAAAGCAAAACAGATATGCAAAGTCTACATGATTAATGCTATAACTACTGTACAAATTTGAAGAGATTCAATAACTTTATATTCTCCAACAGCTCTTCATAGGGCCCAATGGCTTGCCTAATTCTTTACCGGGCGGGTGTTTTCCTTTTTTTTTTATCTCTATGTAGGCAAGAATTTTCAGGATTTCAGTGAGATTTAGGGTTACGTTAGTAAAAACATCATATCTTAGGTATTAATGCATATATTTCAATGAAATTAAATGCAAAATGAAGAAATGAAAGCAGCTTTATTAATATCATCAACTGAAGTATACTTTCAGGTGTTAAATTTGAATCCACGCATGAAAATATATATTTACACAAAAAAAATATTATCCAGTTATTGTCTGCTACAAACACTATGTACACACACTTTGTTGATGCCAGGAACAATAATCTGTTGTCAGATGACCAATACATCTCGGCAGGTTGTGAATTCCTATCAAAATCGTAAGTCCAAAATAAGTCTTAATTTCAGTGGCATTAGTTTCCTTCCAACCTGGATTGCCATTTTGTTTTTCCGCGATTTTCGGATGTGCACACTCGTTCGTTTATTCCGCTATCTTGTCAAATGTTTCTTCTTTGAAAAACTGGTAGAAGAAAGCCAGCTGAGTACTATCATTAGTTACAGTCACATTCGGCCCCATTTCTTTATAAATTCTGATATATTCAGTGCTAAAGTACTACTATTCCAACCGTGTGCATCTCCAGATACCCCTTCCCTCTACTCCGCTTCAATATCCTCAGAATCTGACGCACTCTCCTCCAAAATTTGAAAAATGCTACATGTGCACGCTACTGGCACTAATGTCACTCCTAATCCTATCGTTCGATTCAAAATCAACTTCTCTTACCTCATTATCCGATAAATTGAATCCAGTAAACTCCTCACAATCGCTCGACAATTCTAAGAAATCCATTTGAAACACCAAACGTGAAAAACAAAGAAAAACTTTATGAAAAAATGAATGATGCAAGGAGAAAATGTTTCAAAATGGTGTGGAAATCATTGTACAAACGTCATACTTCCTGTAGACACCGGAACTCTCCATGATTTCTCGAACGATATGAGAAGAAAAGAGCACTGGTTGATATGGACACTTTTGGGCATTTTGCCCGATACAAAGTTATGGCAGTTTGGGGCGCTCCGCCCGGTAAAGAGCTAATTCTGTTTCCCATTTCCTCATTCATGACATGATCTCTATACAAAATGCCAAGCAACCTTCGAGAGCATCTCATTTCAGTAGCTTGTTTCCTCCTTTCACTGTGAGAGTCCATGACTCACAGGCATATAAAAACAAAGATACAACCAAGAAGCACATCAGTCTGATCTTTGAGCTGACTGAGATGTTTCTGTCTTTCCAAACTGTCTTCAGCCTTGCCATTGCTGCTATTGTCATCACAATCCTGGACAATATTTCTGGTTTTGATCCTTGTCTGTCACGATGGCTCGTAAGTACTTGAATTTATTAACTATTTCCAGTTTCTGATCACCAATTATGATGTCATTGCCAATGCCACCAGTGTTGTTGGTCATCAATTTTGTCTTCTCTGAACTATTTCCATACTAAAAGCAAAAGCTGTCCTGTCCAGTTTTTTCACTAACTGAGCTAGCTTCTCCTCATTTCCTGCAAGGCCATTGGTGTCATTGGCAAAGTGTAAGTTTGAAATTGTTCTGCTTCCAATACTGACAGTTCCTTCATGGTCTTCCAGAGCATCTGCCATGATTCTTTCAAGGAAGATGTTGATGTGAATACGTGAAAGTAAGCAGCCTTGTCTAACTCCCACTGTTGTCCTGAACCAACCTTCTAATTGGCCATTGAAGCAGACTGAGTTGTGGCTTTGCTGTAAAGGCTTTCTATGACTTTGATCAGGTTGGCATTGATTTTGTACAGCTTCATGGTGGACCACGGGCTGCATGTCACTGTCAAACATGTTCTTAAAATCTACATGATAAAGGTCTTTTGGTGCTGGAGGTACTTCTCACATAGCAGTCTCAGATTACAAATCTGTTCAGTTGTGCTTCGCCCTGGTCTGAAGCCTGCCTGTTCTTCAGCTATGACTTCCTCTGCCTGCGGCTTCAGTCTGTTTAATATGATCTTTAACATGACTTTGCTTGGGTGGCATATAAGACATATCGTGCGATAGTTCTGACATTGCTGCAAATTGCCTTTTTTGGGAAGAGTTATTATAAGTCCATGGTGTTGGCCAGATCTTATTGCAGATTGTTAGTAGGGCATTTATCATGGCTTCTCCCCATTCTGAGCAGTATTCTGTCCATCTCTTAAGAAATTCTTGATCTTCTGTAAGACATTTCCCTCCACTATCTTGAATGGTGGAGGAGCATCATTGTTTTACACTGGTAAGATCTTTCACCAGCAGGTATGCTTTTTTGCTATTATTTTTCTTTAGATTATTTTCTATATCTTTACACTGGTCTTCAATCCATGTCTCCTTTTCCTTTTTCATGCTTTTCTTGATAATCTGGTTGATTTCCATGTATTGTTTTGCTCCTTCTACTTCTGATTTCTTATTCTTTAGCTCTCAACGCTTGTCACACAGATCAAGGATGTCAGCTGTAACCCAAGGTTTCTTTGCTCAAGTCTACACCATAGTAAATCTCTTAATTATAAATTTATTTGTGCTAAGTGTTGGTTATATGGTTATATCACAACTAAGGTGATGCAACTAATGTTGGACAAGCTTGGGAGCAACAAATTTTTGTGATACAGGACAGGGGTATATCATATTTCAGTGCAGTTGTTGAATCACCACCCATCCCACCAATCTTTATAATAAACATATGCAAGCATAATGATTTTGTCTTGGCTGTGGTAACTCAAATAGTAGTTGTTGTTATCTGTCAAGAGGTTTGCTGTATCGGCTAATATAAATCCATAGACCTGAGTAGGTCTGTAACAGTTTATTCTTTTCATGCAGATTCTGCTTTTTCTTTGGAAAATGAAAATGATGGAATCCTCCTTTATTCTTTCCTTTGTGAAAGTGAAATAAAAAGATAAGTTTTATGTAATTTTCCATTTCTCTCATTATGCAAGCTTAAAGAATGCCTTAAATGAGAGGTTTCCAACCATTTTATATCTAAGGACCACTTTTCTAACTATATACAAGTTGTGCACCAGTAGCTTTACAATTTATTGGTTACATAGGTACTGGAAAAGCCAAAAATGCCGTGGACCACAGTTTGGAACTACTGCCTGGATGAATCATTAAAAATGGAAATCTCTGTGCCTAGGTCACTTTAGTGTTGTCCTGCACCAGAAATGATTTGACATGGGACATATATGTATCAACACTTGTTAACACACATTATGATTGGCTAGTCATATTAATCTAATGCAGTAATTATTGGTATTTTTTCCTTTAAGCCTAAAATGGCTATCTTCTGGGCAGAAACAATAAATGACTAGTATTATAGCTGAATACTATTTACATTAAGCTGCCTTTCAAAAACAACTACCTGCAGAATAATACAAAGTGAATTCTTACATCATCAGGAGCTGGAAAGGAAGCGATGCATATACTTTCTGGCCAATTCTGACTTTTGACTGGTAGTCGCTGGAAGAGTTCTTCAGTTAAGTAAGGCATGAAGGGACTGAGCATGCGCAAAAAGCTCTCCATTGAAAAATATAAAATTTGTTGCACCACTTCTTGGTGTGCTTCGTCACCATACCGAAACACTGATTTGGAGCATTCCTGCACAAACAATTAGGTACCTATACAGTAATGTATAGAAAATGTGTATATTGTATGTGTGTGTGTGTCTCTAAGGAGGGAAAACGATTAATGTATAGCAGCATTGATTAGTACAATGGCTATTGCCTGTTTTATATGTTATTGCTAGGCTTGAAATAGCATTTGCTAATTATAGTTCAGCATGCAATTTTAGTTGTCAAACAGCCCTTTTAAGAAAATACTGGATCATTAACACTTAAAAGAAATGAATGGATTAATAATCTTGTAAATTAAATTAGTGAACCAACAGCCTTCAAATTTATTTATTTTTATTATTTATTTCATTTTTACTAAAGACGCCACTCCCTTGTAGACAATGACATACATACATAACTGTCATTAGATAAAACAGATCATTAGAGACTACATGTGTGATCTAGAAAACACATCAATTGCTATGTTAGAGTTGTCTCACATCGAAATCCAGCTGAAATTTCAATACTATCACTTGATGTCATTACCCTATTTCTACTATTAGTGGATTTTTTTAGCCCCTTTTCAGAGCTTTTTTCCCCCATTAAAATTAGTTGCCTGTTTTTGCTTCCCTGCGTCATCTCATCACCACACTTGCACTTCCAAACTTTTCCTGCCATTTTTATCCTTGTTCTCCACCATACTGAGAGATCAGTTCTCTCATGAATGCAAGACAGAAGTGTTCTTTCATTTTTTTATTGTTGGGGGGGGGGGGGGAGATTTCCTGCTCAGGACCTTTTCTACACTAACTTGTGACTGTTGTTCTGCTCCCTTCACCTTTACATCATGCACACGAGCTTTCACAGACCATATGCAACAAAGGAGTCAACCAGAAGAGCAAAACCAGAGAAGGAAATCTAATTGTGGGAAACAAGAGCACTTTAAGGACCACTCAACTTGCAGTAAGTTCTAATTTAAATATACTGTCTTGCCTTTAACTAGGAATAACTAGACTAGATTACACTCAACAGGTTAGGATAAGGAAATAACTCTGTTTTTCAAGCTTCATTACTAAATAACACCTCCTTTCATTCCTTTCAACAACCTCTACTCATCAACCTAGTCATATCTATCATCATGGCTATCATACCAACAACCTAGACTGTTCTCCCTACCTTACCAGAAGTCGTTCTAAAAATGTTACAGATGACTTACTCAGACATCTCAAAGTCTCCTCAAAGGTTTCAATTCTACCTTCTCTATCAGAAAACCTCACCACAGATCTGAAAGAAACAGAGATTATCTATCATTCACCAATGAGGAAGACATCAGCTGTCATTCCACTTTCCAGCATCCCCCACCATTCACTATAATGTAGATCACACAGAGAACATACAGCCAAGGGAAGCTTGCCAATATCAACCACCCACACCTCAACAGGCTGCATCTACTCCTCCTTCCCAGAATCAGCCAGAACTGGACCATCCACAGATGAGGAAAAACCAGACCAATCCATAACAATAGGCATTCTCTCCTATTCCCTCTCAAATTCCCAGTGATCTTAACTACTCAGGATCTCCACCTACTATCGCCATCTATAGTGCAATGAATTATCCAAGTTGCTGGCATCATACTATCACAGACATCAGAAAAGGATACAGAGGATCTATGACAATGTGCTCTCAGAAATGCAACAAAAGAAAATACTCAAAATCAGAAAATGGGGAGAAAAAGCTGTTAAATTCTCTATTCCTCAACTATGCAAACCATCATTTAGTATAGGAGTAATAAGATCTGTTGAGATTGAAAAAGATATTAAACCACAAACACCATCATCAAAGAGATCAACAAATCTTTTACTTCCAAATAATAAAGTTGAAATTCCAATGCATTACTTTGCTGCTTGACAAGCAAAAGGCCAGAAAAAGCCCCAAGTTGGGCCAGTTCTAAGTAATGAAGTGGTACCTTTTATTGGACGTCCACTAGAATATTATACTAAAGGCAGCTTGGGTATACCAGTAATAAATGTACAAACTCAACGACCTGCACAAGATGACGTGGCAACTACAACACTACCAAGTGCTACCTCGAACCAGAAAACAGACAAATTTAAATGCTGTCTAAGCAGTGAAAATGGCCATGGCTCAGTATACAGAGGCTGCAAAATAGCCCTAAGACACCATTGGCTATTACTATTAGATTAAAGGCAACTGGAAAGCACTCATACAGGAGAGGCTCTCAAAAGTGCTGAAGAGGAAGAAAAAAGAAAAAGAAAATAAAAAGAAAGAGAAAAGAAAGAACATAAATCAATGAAACAAAATCACAGAAACTTGATGGACAAACCTCAAACCACAGAAAGAGGCAAGAAAATCTACCTCCAAACATCCCATCACCATTTCCACATCTTCCTCTCCCCAGTCTTCCATGAAATCTCAGCATTCCCCCCAAAAAAACACAAAAAATAATTAAAAAAAAATCTAACCTTAGAACCCAGATTAAGACACTACTCTCTACAAAAATACCTCTCATTCTGCTCCACTTTTTCAAGATATGTTTATGACATTCTCTCATCGTTGCTCACTCTCTGATAAAGACAGATGCGTGTCTGCTCATTTTCAACAAGTCACATATTCATATCATTATTAAACCAGTTCTTTTAACATCTGTACTTGTAATAAAGTCATATAAATCTCTCATCACTGCTATGCTGCATTAACATTCTTTAACATTCTCCCATCCACAATATTTTTCTGAAAAGTTTACTGAAGTATACATGTATGGAGACCTCCATGTTGTTTGTCAAAAATAATCTCATCTTGTGATGTGATTTACATAATTTCTTTTGGTGAAAATAAAGAATTTTAATTTTATTTTCTAACAGAAAAACAAAATAGATGGAGTAAGTTTTGGGGTAGTTAAGTGAAAGTTAAAGGGTAGTTAAGTGAAAGTTAAAACTATGATTGTGACTTTATGGTTTTATTATAATAGATGGATGTATTCAAAGTTCTGTGAAATCAATGTGAAATATGGTTGGCAAAGACAATGTTACTAATTCTTATTATTATTTGAAATCTTGAAAGGTGTATTTGTAGCAGTTATTATTTAATCCTTGATGAATAACTATTTTAGTTCATGGCAATAATGTATGTTAATAATTTTTTAATCTAATCACGGAGAAATGTAATGGTGTAGTACTGTGATTTAAAATTAAAAACTGCACTCAAAAATTCTGTATGACAGTTTTAATATATACAGAACCACTAAAATATCTGTGAAGGAATATTATTTTATTTAGTAAGTACCCTATTTGCCACATATTTTGTCTGATGTATACTTTGTTATAGTGCTTATCAGATTTATGGTTCTAAATTTTCCTCATCAATTTTGATGTGTACTTTGTTATAGCACTTATAAGATTTATGGTTCCATATTTTTATCAACAATTCTGATCACAAAAAAATAGTTTGATTCAAACTTTTCAACACTTTCTCAAACAATATGAAACTAGAAAAAGTGCAAAAAAATTAGTGATGATGATAATTACAATTCAAGACCTGCTAATGTCTGAAATACAAAAAATATCAGAAAAATGTTAAAAAATTTGGTCAAATTCAAAGTGAATCTGAAAAAAAATTGCAAACATTCTGAGGAAAAATGGACCTAAATCTAAAAATGGAATAATTCCATATAATGTATAATTGTTTGTCAGTTATGACAAATCATCCAAAAATGCAAACATTAGGTTGAAACAATAAAACTGTTATCAGTGACTTGATATATTTTAACATATATTATACAGTCACCTTTTAAATTATCTCTTGGGGAGAGCACTCTTTTTAGCCTTAAATCTTGTATCGTAATTAATTATTTTTTAAAACTGTGTAATAATGTAGATTATTTTGATTTGCTCATTTCATCCACTAACCATTACAAATATATTTTTGTGTGAATGTGTGTGACTGAAATATTGTATTATCAAGGTGCTTGCACAATCATAAACTTTGTGATTTACACTTTATATTCCCTAAATTAAAGGGTGGGAGTGAATGTGAATGCACTCACCACCAAACACCACAGCATAGTTTAGTGAAGCAAATCATAAATCATATCAAGGAATGTTGTATGTGGAACAAAATGTCTTCATAAATCATAAATCAAGGAATGACTGAATGCAGAACAAAATGTCTTCATAAATCATAAATCAAGGAATGGCTGAATGTGGAGCAATTTGTTTTCATAAATCATAAATCAAGGAATGGGTGAATGTGGAACAATTTGTCTTCATTAATCATCAAGGAATGGCTGTATGTGAAGCAAATCATAAATCAAGGAATGGCTGTATGTGGAGCAATCATAAATCAAGGAATGGCTGTATGTAGAGCAAATCATAAATCAAGGAATGGCTGTATGTGGAGCAAATCATAAATCAAGGAATGGCTGTATATGCATACACAAATTAGGAGCCTGGTGTAGATTGTTTCTTAAGAAACTTCATTTTTTATAAAAAGAATTAACATTACTCACCAAATAAACATCACAGAATTCAGTAATCCAGAACTGATGCAGGGCTTTGGTTGCCTGCTGCAAATTGTGTGTTTTAAAAGCATTGTCACATGCTAAAACCAAGTCACTCAGCCGACTGAGTAGCCATCTGTCCAATGCATTGCCATTCTCAAAGAGCTACAATAGAATTGCTCTCTTAATACTGCACTGCTTTAAAACTCTTGAAATAGCACAATATACATAAATATTAGGCCTGATAAGTAAAAACACAATACAGAATAACAGAATGCCAACACACACCTCAAAGGAAATATTTGGCATGATAAGTAATAACAGAAATACTAGGCTATGTCAACACACATCTACAAGGAAGATAAAGACAAATTAGATGAAGGGAAAAGAATTGGTAAATAATTACTTTTAGAACTATTGATAAGTAACAGTGTGTTTTATTTAGTTTTAAAAAAAAAAGATACTTCAAATTCTAAAGTGACAACTTTTCTGAAAGTTAAACAGAATGTTGTTTCATCAATGCAAATTTTTTATTCTTCATTAAAACAATGTGTTATGATCACCATTTATGGGAATATCCTATTTAAAATACAAACCTGATCGAAAGAATGTAAAATTGTACTGAATGATTCATTATTTTTTTACTTTTGTCAGGAGTGACTATTTTTTTGCAGGTATGAATTTTCTTATTTTTTTTTTAGTGACACTCCAACAAGCTCCAGGTTCTCTTCTCCTTCTCTCTTCCTCCTCTACCCCAATGACCCCATTTTATTTGTGACAAGATTTTGATTATGCTATTACTAAGCTATTTAAAATATACTAAAAAGCACAACTTATTGAATATAGTGTTATAGAAAAGTAATACAGCACTGAATTCTAACATCTGCTCTCAATATGCTACCTAAAGGAAAGGGTAGTCGATGTTTGGAGGCAGCTGGGAGAACTCGTGCAAGACAGATTGTAACTTATATATACTTTCTGAAGGAACATTATTGTAACAATTATTCCTATAGAAACTTAGTACATTTACATAAAAATATATAATGCTGCTACAAATTCAACCAACAGCTACTTTAATGCATTTTTCTGTAGGGTAACCTAAAAGTAAAAGAGAAATTCAGCTGTAACGACATAAAAATAATAATGATGGTGAAGAAAAATAAACTGGAACTTGTAGATCACTAGATGATTACAAAAATGAAAACAGCTATAAAACATGTACTTTTAAAGATCAAGGTCCAAAAGTATTGAAAATCCAAAATTCTGGAACACCTAAACTTTTCAAATAGGAGAGTTGGTAGAGTACAAATAAACTCAGTTATAATGCCTAGTACTCCTACATAAGCTCTCACTTTCAATCTCATATATATATCTAGTTAGAGACCAACAAATAAAGGAAGGAGAGAGACAAGTTTGTTTAAGTAAGAAGGTGAGTACAAATTTAAAATTAAACAGAGAAATAGAGACTAAGAGAGAGATACATCGGGGATAAAAGCATTGGGTTTCAAACAATATTGTGCAAATAGGTGCACTAAAAAATATTCAACAAAACAAATTAATCCAATTAATGAGCCCAGAAAATATCAGACTACATGATGAACTTCCAACTGTATGTACACATTACAGTTGGAAGGGCATGCACTGATATAAAAGAAAATCTTGTCCAATGATATTTTATATACAGCTGATTATACTTTCTAGATTAAGATCTCAGTATATGCTTACTTTTTTAGTATATTCAATTTTCACTTTATTTATGGCTTTGTTCTAAACTAAGATCTTAACCCTTTGAACCCAAGATCCTGCTATAGCGGGACAACAAGAAAACAATAATCCCCGGTTGCCCTCAATAGCAGGATGAGTGTATAAACTTATATCCCGAGATACAGTTGAACCCAGTTTTGTCGCCGGCCTAGAGGTTTGCCAAAAAGCGTCGAGATAACCGAAAACCAATATGGCAACAATATATTACAGTACTGTAACGTGTGCTTAAAATTTCTTTATGTACATGATGTGGGTTAATAATTGAGAATGTACATGCACATGTTTTTGGTGATTTTTTTTTTACACAAGAGCGTTGCTGCGATTTGTTTGATGATGTGATTGGTATGCTATAAAAATGTACCTACACATTGAGTGGCTAACCAATTTCACATAGAAAATTAATAAAAAAATAATTTTAGAAAATTTACAGGTTTTTTTTTGCTCAGGGAGCCAGGGTTATAGGTTTTTAGTACAGGGTTCAAAGGGTTAATATATGTTTCTCACTTTATTTATGGTTCTGTTCTAGAATCAGTATTTTACATCTTTCTATCTGTTAGAGACAGGTTATTCCCAACTGTTTAAAAGATTTATTACATGAATTATTTTAAAATACTAGTGCATAAATATTGTTTCCTATCAAATATGATTGTTGAAACACATAAATTCTTGCAAGAGATGTATTGTAACAGAAGTAATACAAAGTGAAAGTGATTGGTGCTGACTTACTGTGGTAGAGGACAGAGGGATGAAGGTAGTTCCAATATGTTGTTGCATAAATCGAAATGCCTGCCAGATTTTATTGCAGAATGAGTGGCTAGTTTTAGCATGCAGAATATCTAGGTGAATTTCACTTGCTGCACATGAAAAATATAGAAGAAAACAGCACAGTATGATCCTTTACTCTTAATTCCCTTCTCAAATTTTGTTTTCTTAAAATAATGATACAAACTATTAATTTTTCTGTACTTTGAATTCAAAGGACATGAAGAAAAATTATATGAATTTATGTACAACTTGACAAACAGAATATATATATTTACAAAAAGAATTAAAAAAATTCTTTTAGTTATTACATTCTCTAAAAGGTGTATAGATGTTATGGAGTGTAGGCCAATTCATTTCATTCCAGTCATTTACAATGACTTATGACTGACTATATGATAAGCTGAAAAACTTCTAAGTCATTTTGTTTCAGGGCAAGTATAAGCTGAGTTCATCATGAATGCACTAGTAACAAGGCATGTTGAAGATCAGGCTCACATATGAATACATCAGTAAAACTGTATGTTTAAGTTCAAGTTTTTACATATAAATATATCAGTAAAAAGACAAGTTTAAGGTCAAGCTCCCGTATGAATACCTCAGTAACAAGAAAAGTATAAGATTAAGTTCCTGGAGTTTAACTTTAAGGCTTGGTTCTATTTTCAAATATTTTCTTCAGCCATGATTAATTAAGGAAAAAAGTACACATTACTAGTCACATGAAGTTAATTAAGAAAAATGCAAACTTATTCAGTCTTTAAACAATTAAAGTAGAATGAACAAAAATCGCTAGACTCATACAAAACTATAAACACGTGCAATAGTTATGAGTACCGTTGTAAGTATAAACATTATTTTATCACCCCAATATTGAAACTTTCTGCAAGTATAACACTCACTCTATTAAAACAGTTCCCACTACTGCTGTAACTATCAATACTGTCACTATAATCTTGATTCTTGCTGAACTCTCAACACTGACTATGTCACTCAAGTTCTGATTCATCTGTACTGAAGGTAAAAGTATTAGAAACCAAATAATCCAATAAGAAATAAATATGGAGAAAATAAATAATGAAAGTTTATTCAAATAAATAAGATATTTTGGATACCCAATTCATAAAATGGTAACAAGTGAAAGATCTCTGATGCGCTTACAAATGATATATCACTTGGTAAATCCAAGAAAAATGCAATAGAAGTCAATATCTGTTGTGTCCACCATTTCATAAAGAAAGAATGTGTCTAGAAATCTTGCTAAAAGATCTGACCCTATCCTTTTGTTCCCTGAGATATTGCAACTCTTGCAAAATCTGTGACTGATGATGACAAACATGATGCAAAAATTCAATATACATTATTTTAGTGGCATAACACCTAGTGCTATGTATGAAATTCAATTTACCTTTAAAGTCATAAGAACACAGCGTGAAGCGTAAAGCATCTGCTCCACACTCTGGAATGCCTTGAGGAAAATCTTTCTTTTGTCCTTCTTTTGCTGTGGCAATCTCTGCTTCATTTAACAATGTTTTATCAAGCTTGGCATGTAAATCCTTATAGAAATAATAGAAAATAAATAATTAAAATAGAGGATTAAAATGATAACAGCACTGATAGGAAATATATTATTAAAACTGTGGATTAAAATGTTAACAATAAACAATATGAATCATCAAACCATTGAAAACCTTTGTCCAACTATTGCATCCAGATCAAATGCAAAAATGTTCATGTGATAAAATCGACACACAGGCAATTAATACATTAATACTTCTCAATACATGTATGTTGATTTTCAGCAAATAAAATATGGAACTATATTTATAGTCATGCTTTTCCTGTCTATATTTTGAAATATGCTTCCTGGAATTGGAGGCACACATACACAGACTGATGAAATTATCTCTCATGTCTCTTTCTCTCTCTGATGCTTGGCACTTTTCATGCCTAGTCATGTCCACTACCATAAGAGATCAGAGAACCTTTAAATATAATCCTGTCTATATTTTGAAATATGCTTCCTGGAATTGGAGGCACACATACAAAGACTGATGAAATGATCTCTCATGTCTCTTTCTTTCTCTGATGCTTGGCACTTTTCACCACTACCATAAGAGATCAGAGAACCTTAAATATAATCATATATTATCAGGAAACATTAAATATTTTCCTGCAATACTTATTAGCTTTTTTGCATGATTTTTCTGGCAATTAAAATCAAGTACAGGGACAATAAGAAGGTAAAAACAATGCTTAGAGGCACCCATCTCAAAATCACAGTGGATATAAAACCACAACCTATTTTAATTTACATTAAAAAAAAATCTTTGAAAAGATAAAGAAAGTAATATGATAATGATATAACAGGCCATGTTTTCAAAAGCAATGAAATGAATCGCTTCCTTGTTCACTAATCAAGCAGCCATTTCAGTCACCTCCCCACGAAAGGAAATAAAGTAAAACTGGGTAATTGGCAGGGCTGATAATTCCAGTAAGCCAAATTCAAAGAAAATCAAAGTAGTAGGTTAATGTATGGCATCAGTGAGTATTAGAAATTTATTTTAGTTGAGACAAATTTTGAAGGAAATATCATTTACAAATTAAAAACTTTATGTGAGTGTAAATCAATGTCAACTATTTCAAAGTCTATTAATAAATTCTTCAATTAAACAATGAAAGAAGCAAAGAATTAATAAAACATTTGGTTTGCATTTATTTTACTTTATTTCTATTTAAACTTAACATAACAATGTCAACTGTCCAATTTAACATCATATAAATATAAATATTAGGAACTGAAGAATAGACATTAATCCTATAGTTTGAAATTTACTTAGAATAACCGATGTATTTACAAATATTAAAAGTTGAAAACTGACACTATAATTAAAAGTTGTTCATAACTAGCCAAAATTTAGAGTGAAAAACAAGACTGTTGATTTAGTAACATTAACATATTTAATAATAATTGTATTGATTAATGAATCAAACAAAAAATGTCAATAGATTTAATGTACTGTCTTCTATAAAACACTGATTAAAAAAGTAGAATTTGCAAACATTTAACAGTGTCAATGATTTTGCTCTTGACTGAAATGGAACATGAATTAAAAGTGCACTGCTTACTTTCAAATTAGTTTCCAAACAATCCAAAAAAAACTCTGGCAAGTATCTTTTTCAAAGCATTACAAGGAAATTTGATGATTATACTTCTGAATCATTTTCTCAAAATACCTTCATATTTCTCAATGGATAAGGTGAGTGAGAGTTATGCACCTCTAGGTATTCCAACATAAGGTTATCAATATGTGTAGGTTAGATCAATAAATTTAACAAAAGATTTATTGAATCAACAATCAAATATACATATAACAAATACAATAAAAAAGATTACTTGACATCAATATTTCCATTAAACTATGTTCGAATAATTTAACATCTATACATTCTTATATCCTAACACACAAATGAATAGATTAGTGTCCACACAAATCATAGGATATTTATCAGAGAACAGAAAAGGAGTTATTAGAGATAAGCTACATAAGCTGATTTAGGCCTGTCTCAGTAGTCTTTCAGGTGCTTTAGTAACAAAGTCACAAGTTATTGTTCACATCACTTCCATGTGTTTACCTTCTCATGTTACGGAACAATGATTCACTGCTATTCTCTCAAGGCTAATCTGGTGCTCTGCTGAAATAGCTCCCTCAAGCAGAACAACAATTGTAGCAATTTCCAGTAACCGCATTGTACCAGAAATTGCTTGATGTAGTCATATCTTGCCACCATACATCACAGGAGTGCAGTGTATTCCTTCCACTTACACTGCAGCAGACACCTCTCGTGTGTTGTAGCAGTCTATTATAATCAGTGAACCAGGAGATTCCGATAAAACAGGAAAAGGCTGCTTTTTCCCTGTAAAAATATAATCAGGGAACAAATGCTAAGTTTTCAGTTTACTTCTTTCTTACATTCAAGTCTCAACTTACAGTTTACTGCAACAGTATTTATTAGCCCAATACATGCACACAGCATAATAAATACAGTGTTATAGTTTTAAAAGCAGGTCCACTAGAAACAATGTCAAGTGTTTAGCATATTAAATATAAGCATCTTAGTTAAATATTTGTAGAAATAATAGTCTACTCACATAATAATCTCTACTTAACTGCAAGTATAACATATCAATAGCAAAAGTGCATGAAATATTTCTAAATCTATTCTCTCTCAATCAGTCAGTTAACTCACCATTAAGCTAACAGCCACCTTTCATGACCGGACTTCTTGCCACACCAAATTTTAACTTTGTAACATCCTCAAATTGCAGTTCTTTACATTTTCTCTCACATTAAAACAGAGATAACTTGGGTAATAAAGTGTGTATTGAAGTACCATCTGGCAAGAGTTTTAAATATCCATCCATCCATCTAGCTATATGATAATATATGACTGATATAAAATAGAAAACAAGAATTAAATACAGTGTTCTCTGTACATCACTGAGACCCTTGCATAAACAGAAATGGAACAGGATTTTCCCAGTGAAATATATCTGCACGTAGATGTACACTATAATTTCTGTCCAACACAAAAACTAAGAGACTAAAAATATGGAATTAGGCATCTATTCTGTGTTGTGTAACTTTGAGTTTGGCAAACAAAATAAAATTAAAAAGTCTGAATGGTAGGGTTAGAATTAGGGTGGATTCAAATTTATGTAAACAAAATTCATGAAAACAAAGAACTCACTGTATTCCACACCACTAAAGTTTTTTAATATATATAGCTTATGAAACAAAAAAATATATGATTATTTTATCATTATATTATTTATTATTTCATAAGACAAACAAATGTATTATTAGTAAATATGATTATTTAAATTTTAAAAAATATGCATATTAAAAATATTCATGAACAGAAACCATGCATAATACATTCCAAATCAGGAAAAATGTTGAAACACTAACTGTATGGGAAGTCAATTATTTAGAATGAAAACTGCATTCATATACATGTATAAAATACCAAGAGAGAGAGCTAAAATCAATAAAAAGAAAAAGAAAAGTGCTGGTTCTTGAGCAATGGCAAAGCATGTCAAGGCTGTGAAGAGACCAACTCTTTGGTGGTTTGTAAACAGAATAACTAGTATGCAATGTTTCAGTTTGCTACAATGGACATTAACTACTTGAATAGCACAAATGGCATCATTTCTATGTCACAAGTGGCCACTGACTGCATGAGAAACACTAATGACATTATTTGGAAAATGTCACCTATAAGGCCACTAATAACATAAGAAATATAAAGGGCCATTGACTACTTGAGAAACACAAAAGACCACTGACTACTTGAAAAACACAAAAGGCCACCGACTACTTTTGAGAAACACAAAGCCACAAACTACTGAGAAACACAAAAAGGTATTCATTTTGAGTTTTAGATAAATAGATAACAGATAGTTGATTGTCTAGAGCAAGGGACCATTAAAATTTTGTTTACAGACCAATGATAACAAAGTACACACTGTAGCTAAAAGAAACACTAAATGTTTGCTAAAATATATGCAAACAATATAAAACTGTAATAATAAAATTTTATTTTATTTTGATATTTTGCTTATATGAACAAAAACACCTTTCAAGTTAAAAGTTGAAATTCTTTTAATAATTCATGTAATTTTTAAATAATGAAACTCACATTTTGATGTATTTTACACAAAGAATATTTACTAAATACTGTCTTTGATAAATTAAAATTATTCAATATTTCATTTCTCCGTTAAAAAAATAAAGAATTCACAAATTAAAAGGGGTCATTTTCTAATATTTTATTATTAACTTTATCACTGATATGAAGTAAAACTGCATGAATACAGTTATTTTTACTTCAATTTTTAGTTTTTACATTATGAAAAATACCTACACAAGCCAAAGGGACCATTTAAAATTTTTAATATCTCATATGCCAAAGATGACTAAGCACAAAACATGGAAGATAGTACCACTGAACGTCTGCAAAAATATTTTCTTTGCCATCAATTACTTTTTAAAAAAAGCCCGTTAATATTTTTTTTTTCACTGGTAAAGTAAAACAGAACAGTACTATTTCATTTAAAAACAACCAACCATGAATATATGCTTTGTCAACTGTTAGGAAGTAAACTGTGAAATTATTGTTTCTTTTAAAGAAGTACAGTAATATATTCTTTGTCACTGGTTAAGAAGTAAAAACTTTATTTACTTTTAAAAAGCACATTAAATACTGTAAATACATTAAAATACTGTAATTTTACTAAGGTTTCATTACACTTGAAAAATAATCCATATATAAGTAAGATATCTTTTAAACAATTTTAAATGAATGTAGTTTTAAAAAATGCTATTTAAAAATTATATAACAATCCAATTTATCTAAATCATGCTTTAGAAAAAGAAAATTAAATATTTAATACCAAGATGGCAGCCTACTTATTGATATATGTTGTTAATTCTAACAAATCATACCATCATACTTACTACTATTATTCCACTTAACTTCCTGATTTTTCTAAATTATATATTTGGATTAAAAAATGTTAGATTTTCACAAAGTGAAGTTCAAGTCAGCAGCTTCTGTAAACCTGCAAATTTGAAATGATGCTGATCCCAATTTCTTTCATGAAAATTTATATCTCCAAACAAGTACTAATAAAAATTTCTTGAAAAAATGACCAACAGATTGGGATAGATGTCTACCAGCTTTACCTTTTGTTTAAGATATAAGAAAAACCAGGATTCATCTTTTTAACTATTGTATCTAAGAAGTCCTTGTGAGCCATAAAATGCTTAAATGATATGATGCTTTAAATGCTTAAACTATATGATGAGATGTGAGATCCATGACTTACAGTAAAGAAATATACTGACCAATACAAGCAGTTCAATACCTGCAATGATGCACCATGAATAATATCTAATGGATCAATGACATTGCCCAATGATTTGCTCATTTTGCGACCCTGTCGGTCTCTCAATATTCCATGCAACAGGACCTGTTGTGATGAGAAATAGTTTCTTGTACAAGGAAAAAAATAATCTCCTACACAAGAAATACAATTACAGAAATAGCACAGAACATTTGACAATATATAAATAATAGAAACAATACTTCTAAGCTTTAAGCATCAAATGCAACTTTAAATTTTCAATTATTTATAGAAACAAGAAAAACCTACAAATATATTAACAAATTGGCAACAAGTACAGTTAATAAATATAAAGTGAATTACATAATTTTTAAAGTGAAAAAAAAATTGCAGAAATTAATGATGTAAGGAATATAATGCTAACAGTATTTGTATGTAAATATATAATTCTCATGATTATCATTGTTTACTTAGCAATTTTTATGAACAATAGCTTACATAATCTTTCCTAAAAACTATATATTTCACTAACCATTTAATAATAAATGCTACTATTGTCCAGATGAAGGTACAATAACAAGTAACAAAAATTCTTTAACACCTTTTTGACAATTACAAAACAAATAACACATGAGTATTAATGATCTTCCACTCAAATAAATACTTTTTTTTATAATCAAATAGATTTTTATTGCTAATCTTTTACTGCTTTTAGTATTGCTCTAATGAAGCCAACTAAAATAGGCTTATGTATTTGCATATGAATATATAAATAATATAATTAAAAAATAAGAATCTAACAAATAAACAAACCAAAAAATGCATTCATGATGTATCAATTATATTATTTCAAGAAGAAAAATTAACTTTTAGAGAACTCCAGAAGGTAATGTAGCATATTTTTTTCTTTTTTCATAAAATGTAAACAAGTCTTAATTCATAGATTTCTGAAAATTGTATTCATACTTTCAGATCTAACCTTACATATTTTACTCTCAGTAGTCTCAGAGTAGAAATGATGTTTGTTTCAGAAGGAAAATGGCTACAATTTGTTACCATTCCCTAGCCTGATGTCAACTTGAATTATTGTATTAGTACAAAAACATACTAATTCAGCAGGTATAAATTTAATACATTACAGATATTTGAACATCCACTTTGCTAATTTATTAACTTTAATCTGTTCTGCAGTGGACAGCCGAAGCACTTATCTTTTTATTTGTCTATATTCAGCATAAGCAAAAAAAAATTCCACTGATTAAAATAATAATCCTGGCCATTCAATACTGATTCTGCTGGCAATGTGCCATCTTTTGTGAACAGGTACATATACTACAATCTTTTACAATCTGAGAAGTGCAAATTGAAGTATGAATTAAAAACATGGATGCAATTGCAAAACTGTTCCCTTTAATATTTGCTTTATGTAAAGCAATATGAACTTCTTACTTATTATTAGAAATAGTTAAGCTTGTTTAATGTATATGGGCTGCACAAATGCACATGCATGTACACAAATGTGCTTTCCTAGCTAAGAATCTGTTACAATACCCAGTGTCAGCTTTTTAGCTCTTAATATTTAACATAAACCAATCATGAAAATCCAGACTTTCATAAGGAAAGAAGAGGGAGATTACATTTTAAAAAATTTAATGGGGCACAAATATTGTCTACAACTCTGTCTTTACATCAAGCATTACAACAAAGTACATGTCATAGGCAGAAAAGCTTATTATATATATATCACTGTATTACAGACATAAATGCATGATAGTGTATATTTATTAAACATCCTGAATAAGACAAAATGTTGAGTTTAGCAACATTATTGTAAGTGTTTAACCCCTACGTCGGTGTTGGGATGAAATGGGTCACGCACGCACACAGGCTTAGTGTTAGCGTGCTTGCCATTCTAATTTTAACCAATCAGTCTGAAGTAAACATGTGTCCTGCCTCAGCAGCCAATGTGTTCTAATTTTTTCATTGGATACTATAGTTGGAATGATCATTGTCTTTCAAAAAGGGGTTTTCCCAAAACAACCCTTGCTTGGTACACACTTGGCAGCCATTTTGAACAGTTTTTTGATAGCCGGGCAAGTTTGGGGCTGATGGCGTGTTGACTGCTTGATCCTACATAATAAAGTGAATTGTGTGGCTGATTCTAAAGAACTGTAGATTAAATTCAACTAGTCCCTACTAGAATATTTGATGTGATCATTTGATAATACCACCAAAACCGGTCATCATTTTGTCAAAGTACCACATGGCTTCGTGTGGTTTTCATTGTGTGCAAAAAGCATAGAGCTTTTGCTAAAAAAATATACATTTTACATTTTTTTTCACATATGAAAAATAATAACATAATTCTTTTAAAACTTTTCTTCAAAAACAGTGGTTTTATTGGATTTATTTTCATGGATTTGGGCAAGTTTACAAAAAGGTAAGACAATTTTTTTCTAATCATTATTAACTTTTAATTTGAAATAAATAAAAAATAAATGTAGTACTAAGTCTATAATAGTTTTCAATTAACTAATTTTCAAAATATTTGTAGAATAGTAATAAAAAATAATAATAAAAATAAAATTAAAATATTAATAATAAAAAAAAGATCATATAATTTTCAATTTCAACTAAAAGATAAAACATTTTATTATTTTTTTTATTTTTGAACTTGAAATAAATTCAAAATTATATTTTTTAAAATTAATTAATATGTCTATAATAAGTAGTAATTTAAAATTTTAAAATCCATTTATAATTACAGTCAGTTTTAATTTTTTAGCACAATGACCTATTCAATTATTGCTTAGCGATCAATGTGACACTGAATGGGTTAAAGAATGTTGAATTTAGTGACCATGACTGTATAATTAAGGTATTAAAACTGAAAAACAAAATCTGATTTAGGAGCATCACAATAAAACAACAACACTACTTCTGAGCAAAGAAAGCAGGATTTAAATCTTTTCACATGGTCTTGCTTTGAGAAGGTTTCAAGATCCTCACAATTAACTAAATGTAGCAACTAGTGGAAATGTTTACAATGTCTTGTATATTTAATAAAACTATCATAAGAATAGAATGTGTAGTCACAAGAATGGAATATGCAGGCAAAAGAAGGGTATGGGTAATTAAAAGAACAGACTGTATAGTTACAAGAATGGAATGTGAGGACAAGAGTGACATGGGTAGCCACAAGAAGGGATTGGATAGTCACAAGAATGGAATGTAAAGACATAAATAGGGCATGGGTAGTCACAAGATTGGAATTTTTAGACACAAGTAGGGCATAGGTAGTCACTAGAATGGAATGTGTAGTCACAAGAATGGAATGTGTAGTCACAAGAAGGGTACAATTAGTTATAAGACATGGATAGTCACAAGAATGGAATGTGTAATCACAAAAAGGGTATATGTAGTCACAAGAATGGTATGTGTAATCACAAGGAGGATACATGTAGTCATAAGACATATAGTGACAAGAATGGAATGTGTAGTCATAAGACATGGGTAGTCACAAGAATGGAATGTGTAGTCACAAGACATGGGTAGTCAATAAAAAGTATTTAAAAGTGAAAAACTATCACAAAAATTGAATTGAACCAGTAAAATGTTGTCATAAATGATAAAGAGGAAAAGAATCCACCTACATGATTGAATGGCAGGCAGTCAGTAAGCTCCAGTCCAAGCATTACCATACGGGCCACCCAAAAAAACAAAATATCATTGCCAGTCTCCATTAGACTCAAAGGATATAGATCTTGTAAATCTGGAGTCTAGAAATAGAAAATGTCAATATTTTAATACAGTGTTTTCACTAATGGAATAAACTTATCTGACTACCATTGAAATTCAATGAGATGAAAAATGTTCTTTAGAGCAAATATACATTCTATTAAAATTAACATGCATACCAGCTTAATCCAATCACAAGATACAGTAACAACACTTAGAAACACTACTATATGTTTTAAAATATATTAATTTTAAACCAATCTGAAATGGCTCCCCAAGGTTTATCAAAATATGTATTATATTTCAACATTTTATATCAAAGATGTATTCATCACAGGAATTTGAAAGCTGGTTCAGTGTGATTATTTAACATTAAGAAACAAAAAAAAAATGCTGAAAAAAGAACTATGTACAGAATTTAAAATTTGCCACATTTGTTTTTATGACTTATTAGCATAGATATAATGATGAAACATTAACTCATACAGGAGTGGAAATTAAAGACTGTGCAGTCATTAATGTAGTCATTCTCTTTTTTAATTCTTTAAGAGTTCTTTAGTCATAAGAGTTAAAAACTAAATTTCATACATGATACAAGAGCAGAAATTAAAGATTGTACTGAACTTCAGTGAGAATTGCTTTATAAAATGAAAAAATGAAAAGAATTCGCTGAGAAATTAAAACTCATAAAATTAAAGACCACGAGAAGAAAAATCTAGGTCATCTGTGCAATAAAACTTAATCAAAAGAGTTAAGTGTATGGTAATGTATATAAAAAAAATTCCAGTCATTGTCCTTTTAAATATATTGCAATATACACGATTAAAAAAAAAAAAAATCATGTTTTTGCAAGATTATCAACAGTGATTAATGTGCACAAAAAACGTGATGATGACAAACAAAGTTAAAAATCCACTCTTTTTTATACTGAAGGCATGACACTTGACAAAAGGAAACAGCTCTGCACAAATGTTTCTTGCTGCTGCAGACCATGTCTCATGATACATGCAGAACAAAGAAACAGCCTTAAATGGACTATCACCTAGAGCATTTAGTCACTTGGTGTTGTGATATGGTGATCTGTCTAGACAGTCTTCAGTGAGCTAAATAAATCATTGCCTGTCAGGTAAGCTCCCACACTGCCCAGATATCTTTGTATTATCCTCTAAGATTGATGACATGCAGTTTTGATTTCTTGGTGCATTGCTGACTCATGACTGACTTTTTTTTGTAGACATGATATGTAAAATTAATTCAGCTAATGTGAAATATCTCATTCAACATGACTTTCAGTAAGCTAATGTGACATGATCTCATTTGACATGACTTTCGTTAAGTTAATGTGACATGATCTTATTTTATTGTACAATTTTTATTTACAAAGAAAATGAAAACGGAAAATTGGTCACGCCTCAGAAACTACATACAACAAGGTATTCATCTATTAAAATATCAGCAGGATGTTATCCATTTATCGAAAAACAGGTAAGTTATATATAACTTTTTATTTATTTTAGTATTTTTACAATACAAACTTTCATATTTTAAAAATTCTTAAAAACTATGTGCTTGGTATTCTACTATATGCATAAGTTATAGATATACAGAGATGTTTTACACGTGCTACTATAACAAAATAATAAGCAAAATATATCTTTATATTTTAAAAGTTTTGAGAAAAGTATTAAAACATTGAAAATATGTATGAAAACTTTATTGATAAAACTCACCAAGGTGTACATGAATTAAATAAACAATAGTGACATGATTTTTAATATAATGACAATGTATACTATAAATAAAAGATAATCCAATTCTGTGGCATTTATTTCGAACAATGAATATGCACAACACAGGTTCAAATATTTTATTAATCATAGTACATATTTTTATGTTCAGTAAATGATGTGTCACAATCTGAATAATGTTTTTAACTTTCTTTCCACACACTTCTCCTCTCCCCTCCCCCCCCAAGCTACAAACACATATCACAACAGAATCTATAAACTGACCAATTTCATCTCTAGTGACAATGTTGTCATGAGATTTTTTCACCCCTTCAGTGCATTGATTCTAAGGCTGGATGTGTTTTGTGATTCTCTAAGCTTATGTTTCAAACCTGCAACTGTTTTGAATATTTTACTTAGGTACTGTTTGTCTGCTTAACTTTCTTAACCTTTCTCAAATTTGTCAACACTCTACTTTTTAAATCTTTGCTCTATAGCATTTTTATTTTTTATTTTTTATTTTTATTTTTTGTAATTTAGTGCTTCTTTCAATCTGATTAGGTTATTTTTCTGCTGATAAAAAATATTATTTTTCAGTTGATAGCAGCACTGTCGCTTATTTTCTTTTAAAATTTGTCACTTACACATGTTAGCTCTTTGCTTAAGTTAATTTTTTCTACCTGGCACAATGAAAGGTTTTCTGAAAGTTCTTCTATCTTTTCAGACAGCAATTGAATCTTTTGTTCTGAGTCAACTTTACTATTAATACTAGCTTCCTTCAGAGTTTGCAACTCAATTTCAACTATCTCCATCTTACTCCTACTGGTTTTAGATTCATGCACGTTTCTTATATGCAGCAATCTCATGTTTTGCAGAGCCCAGCTATTGTTTTAAGACTTCACAATCCTGACAACAGTCTCTAAATACTAGTACTAGCTTTATTTAAAGACTAAAACACTTTAATGAAACTTTCATTTAAAAATAAATTTACTCTGCCAAACATACAGTCAAATTTGTTTGGTAATTTTAATATTAATCTACTAAATGTAAATCAGCTAAAATCAACAAATATAACTCTTTCTGATTATAACGTGGATTATTGGAGATTTTAGCAAACCAGCAATATAAAGACTACAAATTCAATACTCCTGCATTCTACATAAATTGTGCTGTAAGCAAGATAAATATGGAGTCTACTATTCAACTGCTAAATTAAATACCTTCAGATCAATCTTACATTAGTAGGCCATCCAAAGACAGAAAATGGCAGAAGTGCTGCTGAGAACCAGGTATCCAAAACATCTTCCTCTGGAGTGAATACAATAAAAATTAATAAAATAAATGTCATTAAAAAAAAATCTTTGGAAATACAGCCACAAATATCTTTGTACAATGAATGTCTATATAACATTTTTATAACTTAAGGTTCAGTCCACAGTTAACAATGCTCTGCTGAAGAAAAAGGCAGCACCAAACTGCTGTAAATTAGAAAACAATTTTTACAATATTGTAAAACAAGCCTCAAAATATTATATTTACTAAATGTTTAGCTAAAATTCTCACAGGCGTTCAATGACAGCTTCTGGCCATTACTGAGTAGAAAGCAGCATGCTTTACAAAGAAAAGATAGCTATGATTTTCACAAATGCTGAGCCAATATATCAATTTCCGTTTCTGTTTAATTAACTTCCTTAAAGCTAGCTTCAACTGCAATTAAGAATTTTTTTATTTGAATGAACTTTGCAAATAAGGGTTAAAAATTGTAGAACATTTAAAAGAAATATAATACTTAATAAAAGTAAAAAAATATGCACATTTATATCCTCTCCAAAGAATCCAACACTATGTTGTATGAGACACAACATAGTTTACAAAGAGGAATGAATGCCAGAAGAATCATTTTTTAAAATGCTGCAAATTTTAAGATCTGTAAGTCAATTTTTTAGGTTGTACATTATAGGAATGATAGAAAATATTAACAAATAAATATTAATATCACAAAAATATGAAATATATATTTTAAAGAACATATCTGCTATTAGTACCCTAATTTATTCATCAAAATGAGTCTGATCTATATATTCAATTTATGCAATTAAATGGCAGGATGTGCCATTTAATTTAGTAGTATAATTTTCTGTGTGTGGAAGTTTTATATTATTATATTTCATTTGTTTAGTATTATGAAGTGAATATGTGAAGGTAAGTGAACAGCCACTTGTCTCAATATGGAATCAGGAGACAACTTTAGTTTTTTATCTGTGTAAATTGTGGACTTTTGTAGCATGATTGTGTGGTGAGTGAGCATGTGTAAATATGATCTTGGATTAAAGACTTTTTTCTAACTTGTATGTAAGCATGTGTGTTTGCTTTTTGCAAGTGAAAAAATTCAGACATTTTGCTTTAGTTTTTGTAAGCTTTTTTCTTTTTTATAATAAATGTAAAGCATAGTCTAGTTTCATTAGTGTGTGCTTGGCATACATTTGAGAGTGACATGTTATGTACTGATTGAGAAATGTGATCAAATTCATACATACCCAAGTGAGTCATGCGAATTTATTATAATGTACAAGCTGAGCTACAGCAAACAGCCACTCAAACCATTTTAATACTAAATTGTAGAACTATAGAATACTTTATTAATAATACATTATTTTTATTATTGCGATTTTCTATATTCGTATTTTACACAAATTCAACTGCTGTCATTACATCTTGAACTATAAATGTATGTTTGATATATAAATATAAAACCATGTCACACAAGATTTACAAAGTGATCTCACTCATAAATATTTTACAATCTGATGATATATTAATATCATGTAAACTCACAGACATACATTTATATATTTTAATGACACTGTGACAACATGGGGTGAACCTTTTACCTCCAGTGAATTAATAATTAATTTAATTAATAATCTAATTAATTAACTTTGTCGACGGGGTCAGAGAGACTAAGTCAAGCCCTAGAACTAACAATTTTGCTAATTGTTCTCCACTTCTAGGTGTTACTCGTCCAGAGTGAAATACTTTCCTGCAATTTAATATTTATGCTAGGTATTACAGCATTATCCCCTCGCCCCTCACATGTACTCATTACCAGCTTAAGAAGCACTTTTTTTAAAGTATGCATGACTGACTTGTTAGAAAGATTAATATTTTTGGCTGCCCCCACACCTTAAGCCTGCATACTTCCTTTAATTGATTTAGCCAAAGTGGGAAAGTGAGAATCAACAATTTTATTAACTATAACATAAATAACTGATTAATAAAATTATTCACATATGCACACATACAATAAATATTAATATTTAAATTACAGGAGTAAATTAAATTAAAATGCATAAAATATTTTTTATAATTTTCATTATATATATTATATATTATCAAAACAGCAAACCTTGAGAAATGGATTGGTAGGAACCTAATGGAAACTGATGAAAAAAATTCTCCACAGCTTCATCCTCACTTCTGGCTGTTACCCATACCTCTCCTTTTGGTGTCTAACAACAGAATCATCAAGAACATTATAATCTAAGAATTAAATAATAAATACAAAGAACATTATACTCTAACAGTCAAATCATAAATATACAAAGAACAATATACTTCAAGAGTTAAATAACTATCTTGTTACTACCATGTATATCTATCCATCTGGTGTCTGTAAATAGAAATAGAGCAAGAGCATTATCCTCTCCATACTTCTCTGGTGTCTAAAAACACAAATGCACAAAACATTTTATTCTGCAAACCTCTTTTCTAGAGTCTATAGAACATAAATGCAAAGAAAATTATACTCTAAGAGTTAAACTGCTATTCTATCATATAATTTATAATTGAATCAATTTTGAAAGAAATGTATGCTGTAATCTTTAATAAGGTAATGTTTCATATTATGTTGAAGAAATAACTGTTTGCATGGTGATTACAATGCAATAATTAACTTTTAATATTTGCATAGGTTATAAGCTTTAAAAAGTAAATAAATAACTAAACAATTTGTTGATTGTTGCTCTTGAAATGCAGTTATTTGTAAAAACCCTTAGCACAAGTCAGCTCAAAGAAGCATTAAGACAGGTTAACAGAATCAGACAAATCTGTCTATATTAAGACCATAAATTCAAACTTGTCAGTTGTTTAATTAATATTAATTTTTTAAAATGTGAAAAATACATGACTTTTAAAAACTTAATACCACCAGGAGAATCAATAGCAAAATTAACATAAACTGATATAATGAAAGTGTAAATATTAAGATAAATTTTACTCCTGAAACTCCAAAGAATTATTTCTGATTTCTTTTTTAACTTTTGAAGGTACTCATAGTGACCATCACAATGACATGACAGACTGTACCAATAAGCAAAATAAATTACACAATCTTGAACAAAGACAAAGCTCAAAATTTAATGAAAAATTATAAATAATCAATATATTCAAGTACTATTATTCAACATTTTCTCAAAAGAAATTAAGGTAATTAGCAGCTGAATGTAATTTGAAAACTGCTGTGGGAATTTATCTCAGCTTTAAAATAGCACACATGCACACATGATGATACACACCAGATAAATTAAATTGTCTATCCTCACTAAGCACAATAACATACTTGTAGTCTGTAAGCAGGAATTCTGTGGCCCCACCAAAGTTGTCTAGATAAACACCAGTCTCTGTATGTACACAAAATGTAAATAAAATACAAATACATAAAATATATAAGATAAGTATCAAGATATAAAGTATAAAGCAAGTATATATTCTCTCTTTGTCTTCAATTATGATTTTATTTGTATATATTTCCTAAACTGGCAAGAGTACTATAATAGTCTGATCATATTTGACCCTAGTAAAAATAAGGAAAAAAGATTTTCTCAACTAATATTTATTTAAAATACTTTAATCCTTCAGGTGTCCTTGATTTGTGAGATACCTCTTATATGATCAGTGTTTAAATATCAATTCTTCAATTCAATATCAATTCTTCTTTTAACAGGATGAATTGAACTTTTACCAGTATCTCTGTTCTGAGCACACGTTTACAGTTGACTCACAAATATTTAATAGTCACAAAGCATGGATCATGTACAGTACTACGGAAACTCATACAGTACTCTATAACAGTTTTATTAAGGTAGAATGGCTAGTCACAAAGCATATTTCATGTACAGTGCTACAGAAAAACTACTGTACTCTATGAGTGAAATTCAAAGTATTATGAAATACATGTATTAGCATAGCTAGTCCCATTTCATGGATCATGCACAGCACTACAGATAACCTTACTGTACTCTATAACTATAAGTAAGAATCAGAGTATTATTTGGGACAAATTATAAAGTAATTCAGTATAATTGTTCAAAATATAAATAATTATTCTGTGAATTGTTGACAGTTCAGAGGTTCCTTTAGACTCAAAACAAAATGTCATGCATTATAATTATGAATATAAAGTCAAGTTGTTAATTAAAAAAAAATGTTGACATGTCCATCATCTGTTCTTATTTTCTGTTGGGGAACTGAGACATAAACTATATTTAGTATTATAATCACTGATTGTTTTCTTTTAGTTTTTCTCTTTTGACTGCCTTCACTAGATGGCAGCTGCTAAATTGTGCCGGCTGTGGCAGCTGCTGTACCTAGATCTAATTCAGTAATTGTGGATGACATGGATCACCATAGCTCACGCCATTTCCTGTGCTTGTTAACACGCATAAACAAACTTGTCAGTATTTTAATGTCAATAAATTAAATAGTAACATTGTAATATTTTTAATACGGGTAAGACATCGTCTTCACGCCAAGCAACTGGATAGTGACACAGCGAATTGCAATCTGTGCAATGAAATTCTGTTGGTGAAGGGCGATTGAACTTGATGCCCTATTTTTAAATGTGTTATTGTTGTTGACATTTTATTTAGTTTTAGTTTAGTTTATGCAATGATTGATCATATTAAAATTAAAGTTTGTGTTGTACATATAAAGATTATAATTAAGAGTAAGTCACTAGATGCATACCATTGGCTACTGTGTGAAATAGAACACATGCTTAATGGTTAAGTAGCTTTGTGTAGAGATCACCAGTTGCGATGTAGATTATGCTAATTTTTCAAGCGGGTACCCAGTCAGCATTTTAGAAAAAATTGACAGCCCTAATAAAGACACTGAAAGGTTAGACTAATTGTTCTCTCTTTTAAGAAAAGGCTAAACCTAAGCTAATTTTTGACTTGTGTAAATTATTAACCAATATGGCCACCAATGTGGTGGAATCATAGCTAATTGAAAGCAGATGGGTTAAGTGTTCTGAATTGAAAGCATAAAAAAGATAGAGAGAAAAAACCCAACTATAAGAGCTCACAAATAGAGTTAGAACCAAATAAACGAGCAAAGGAAAGAGAGGATAATGAGAAAAGTATGAGAGTATGAACTGGAAAGGATATATTTTAGAGAAAGGGAAGGGGGTTAGTTCACCTGTTAACCCACCGGTATCAAAGACTATTAATACAGATTCACCACAATACACAAAACTTTTCCATTTAGAACTGTGACCTTCATTACTCTAGTTGTTTTTTAATTAGACTTTTCTTTGTAATTCACCTAATACTTTACATTTTTCAATTCAGTTAAAAAAAATCTAGTCCACCATTTCATAAACATTCCAGTTGCCAATATAAGAAATGAAACAACACACAATTTTGCTTTGAAACCTATATTGTGTGGCGACTAGTAGTAGTACCGTTAACTTCTTTTGCTCTGCAGGAATTGCACGAAAACTGTTCATCTTCTTTAGATGTTCTCGCATTCTGGAAGATTCATGTCAAGCCTTCCTCTTTTCACTTTTCTGAAGATGGTGGTTGGTGTTGTGTTTTGCAGTTGTGTTTCTTTATTCCTGGTGCTTGCTTCACTGCGACTGTTGTGGGTCCTTGTGTATGCGTGTGCTTTCCCCCCGAATTTTTCCTGTAATGAGTTGAGTTTGCCTAATGTGTAACATTAAATTCTGTGTTGTTTCAGAACCTCCTTGTGTGTTTTGTTGCTTGTACCATGAGCACTAGAGCAGCAGGTTTGAGACCTACCAGTCTTTGTGCCCATGAGTTCTGCTGCACTTTTCTGGTGTGTTGTGGTTGACCATCTCGCCATGTGTGTTGTTACAGTCGGGTTGAGGTGTGCAGAATTTTACTGTGTCCACCATTGGTAGCTAGGCTGATGAACTGACGGCTGTTTGAAGTTTGTTATTTTCTTTTTTGTTGGGGTCTATGCTGCCATCGGAAACTGGTCTGGCAAGTTTAAAACCCTCTACTGGCTGGCCACTTGCCTCTGGATACCATAGCATAAAAATTTATCATTAACGGGAAATTGATGTAAAGCATGCAAGTGAGTTGTTGTTCATGTGATGGGTGTGCTCTGAAGATTACCTGAGTGCCCAGCATTGAAATGTAATGTTGATGGTGCTGCTATTGTTGTGAGTTGAAATCTGTGTTTATAGATTGTAGATTTCTTGTTGGTGTATGGTGTACTGGTGTACACTGTTGAAGGATGTTGTAGGTTTTTCTTCTTTTCTCCACAGGCTAAAGGAATTTATATTTTACAGTACCAGCTAAAGAGATTTGTTTTTGAGAATTGTTATCATTTCTAGGTGTCTAATAATTTCTATGACATGATATGATTTGCTTATATAGAATTAAGCTAGTTTTCTTCAGTGTTCTGACAATCAACTGTCTTTTCACATATTCTTTCTCCCATTGCGTACATTTGTATCACATTACTGATTATTATTTATTATACCTAATGTAATAATTCAAATGTAATTAGCTACACATTATGTTTATGATATAATTCATTAATCGCTAAATATTAAAATGTCTATAGTCTGAAACTTTAAAATTAAAATAATTTTTATTACATTTTAAGTTTATGGTATAATTCACTAATACTATAACTAAATATTAAAATGTGTTCAATCTGAAACTTTAAATTTTAAAAAAATTATTACACATTAAGTTTATTATATAATTCACAAATATTACAGCTAAATATTAAAATGTGTTTAATCTGATATAAATATGTTTTTAAATATGTTTAAATATGAAAAACATATTAAAAAATAACAAACAACAAAAAAGAAACATGGACTGGACAAAAAAGTATCAAAAGAAGTTTTAATTATGCTCTGATCCTATACATAACCATTAATAAATACATTTTAAAAATACTCACTTGTCTTTATTTAGCCATTCAAACCAAAGAGCTTCGTGGTAGGGAGCTGAAAAAGTTAACCTTCCTGTCTGCACAGCCTAGAGACAAATGCTAAGCAATACAGTATTATGTACATTCTAAATATAAATGTTAAGCAATACTGTATTATTATTATTATTATGAATGAAGTAATAAAAAAATGTATAATACCAAAGAGATGAGAACAGTAAACATGGCTCCTAATCATACTCTATTCAATGTGTGTAAAGTTGTGGAATTTGCTGGTACTGATCTCAAAATGTTTCTAAAAAATAATTATCGTATGTATAAATTATTTTGCATTCATGTAAAGCATTTTAAAAATGTCCTATGATTATAAATGAATTGAACCCATTCCATGACAGAAGCACATTTTTCCACACTGCACTGTAGATTAGAGGAGTGTGTTTTTCTGCACTGCTCTGTAAATTACATAAGTGCGTTTTTCTACACTACTCTTTCATAAACATGTCTAAGCGTATCTATGTTGAAAAGCAGAAGGTTTTTTTAATACCAAACTAAGGCTGATTTTGAAGCCAATCATTCATTTTCAAATCAGTTTCTGAGGTCAACTGGCATTGCTTATTTTAAAATTAAAAAAAAAAGTTTTTACCCACACTGGCCTAATTTGCACCAAAGTGCTGATCAGAAATGGCAGACACATCATAGCAGTTCTGAATCAAACAATGCCAAGTGTTCTGTTCCATTGATTTTTCTTCAATCCAGGAAGAAGGATCACGTTATGGGTTTCAGATGCAGGCAGATAATGATTTTTATGAAGATGATAGTGAGAATGAAAGTGATACTGCTTTTAATCAGGACAACAATAGTAGCCAGTTGACTTCAGTATAGAAGTAGATCCAGACCCACCGATTCAAAGCGACAATGAATGGACTGAATAAGCAAAAACAATTATATTATTCTAGATTGTTTGAGTTGTATTTGCATGCATGTCTGTTCTTGAATGTACAAAGTTAATTGTTAATTAGTTTCATCATCGAAGCAATGAATCCACAAATTTTTGGGTGAGTACAAAATTTTCAAAATATATTTTATTTAGTTTTTACTTTAAAAATTATTTTTTATTCCTCTTTATCAGTTTTTAATTAAATTAAAAAAAAAACATGTATCACTGGTTTTCTATTTCAATAAACCAGAATATTTTTAAATAGATTTTTGAATGATATAATTGTTTTTGAGTAACTTTTATTACTATTATAAATTAATTAGGACTTGTTTTGTGGGTGATAAAACAGTTCAAACATGATAACCCATTTTTGCTCTCATTTCATAAAACTTTTGTAGGGTGTCAGATCTAAGAAAATTGACTGGTCAATAGGAAGCTGCTTTGATCTAAATGAGCATCATTCAGAAAGCCGCTCTATAAATAATGGCTCAGGGAAAGATTAAAGTGAAAGTAATGGAATTAATTATCATTACTTCTCATTTAGTATTACTAATATTAATACTGAGTACTGTATACTTGACGGATCTGTTTCTAACAATAATATGTGCAAAATGAGAGAAATGTATTAATTAAAACTAATATATGATAAAAATATGGATTATATGACTGTAATCTAGATAAAATTTTTGTTACATGTGCCATATAATATATTATATGGTATCTAGTACAACATTTAAAGACAAAAATTAACTAATCATGTATTTTATGCTTATAGAATCAAAAAGTAAACATGGAAAATAAACTTCGGTGGTGGTGGTACAGGTTTAACTCTTTCTGAAAACACAGTATAGCAAAAGACAAAAAAGTGAGTATTTCAATGTGTAAGATGGCAAATGTATACTACAAGTGTGTGTATGTGGTTTATAAATTCATTTATCACAAAAGTGTCCTGAGGAATTTGTAATTTGTCTTAAAATGAAAATGTCACATATTGTCAAAATTTAGCATAATCTTCAAGTATAATAGCTAAAGTGAAACCTTCAGTGGGATAAAATCTTAGTAGCTGCGTGTATATTAATTATTTATAACACAAGATTCTATAAAATACCAAATTCTTTTTTATTTATTTAATATATAGCAAAATCAGATTTCTGTTCATCTATACTTCATGAACCTAACAAAAGCATCTAACATGGTGTGTTTGTAACTTACATGTATAGCTCGTTCCGCCATTTGCTGACATTTCAGAAACCACTGCTCTTTGAGACGAAGTTCAATAACATCACCTGTTCGACTGTTACAAAAGAAATGCTTCTAATTATGGACAATTCAGAAATGCAACAAAGAAAAACCTACCTATAATGACTTCAAATGACTGATATTAAAATTATGTTAATGACAGAGTATGTAATTAAAATAATTAATTGTAGTACAAATACTCATGATCTATGTGCTCACAGATAGAGGGTATTGAAAAAGCATTTATAAATTAAGAGTTCATTACCAAACTCAGAGATAAGCAAAGAACTCTGGAACATGGTTCTCAAAGATGGTAGCCCACAGATCACCATCATGAAAAGAACTATTTTCATGAACTGTATGTAGTGAATGATCTGAAATGACTGATTTAAATTATTAAATTTGTTAACTTATATTAACTCTAATTATTACTTATTGGGAAATAACTGCTGAGTGATTTTAATTATAGATATTAGTATTGTGTGACTTACTCCTGGGTAAATGAATAAAAACTATTTTCTTTAACTCTAACATAATATCATACTGTACTTATACATCAAATCCTATACTTACTGTAAGTACACTCTTCACCTATCACATTTGTAAGTATTTACTGTGGTACACATAGTTAAACTGACTCAACAACACATTCCAACAAACAGGAATGTTTTTCAGACATTTGAAAATGCACCATTTCTATTTATATGATGTCTGAAACTTATCATTTATATCAGCTTTAGGCTTTTTTAAGAAAAGAAATTTGTAACCATGGTTATGCTAAGAGCAAGCCTGAGATTCTATAATGTAATTATGTATACAAGTCATACTCTGCATGAGTGTGCCACATATGTGGGTCCATTTGAAATGTGTTATTTTAAAAATATAGTATTGAAAAATCATGTGAAACTGATTCTGTATATTAATAATTAATGTGAGAGATATATAAGATATCTGCATGAATTTCTGTTTATTTTGTAATTATACATAACTAGCTTTTGTCAGCAGCTTTACTCAATATGTCAGTTTTCAGAATATGTTGCTTGAAGTAAAATTATTTTACAGTAGGGTCTTTTTTTTTCTAATTGCCAAGTAAGAACCATATGCAGAATGCCAAAATAAAAAATGAAAAGATAGAGGCAAGGGAGAATGAAAAGGTTAACAGAGAGATGGGGGAGAAATTAATCAGTGAAAGAAAGGAATAAAAGAAGTGATAAACTGATAATAAGGGAAAAGAGAAAATGTGATAATGGGGGAGAAAGAGAGAACATGATCAAGAGAAAGAGATAAAAGGAGAGAGAGAGAGAGAGAGAGAGAGAGAGAGAGAGAGAGAGAGAGAGAGAGAGAGAGAATTATATAAAGAAAATGTGGTTTGACCTCTTTTGGGTAGGCACTGCAAATTTAAGAGCTAACCATACAAATTACAATGTAATGCAATCTACCAAAATCCAAAATACAATATTCATACAACATAAAATCTAATATCCAGGATGAGAAATGCAAACTGAGGAAAGCACAAATGGTCTGCTGTGCATGTAAAAACACAGCGATTGCAATAGTCAAGGCCTGCACATTATGCTTTACTTTTGATGGAAAAATTTTGTAGTTTTAGGTCAGTAGCAAGAAACCTGTGCACTTGCTCTTTACTTTTAATGGAAAATTTTGTAGTTTTAAGACTACTGGCAAGCTCCCTAATGGGATAGTGTCACCAACATTCCCCCCTCCAGCTCCAAGAGTGAAGCAGAGGTGGTGCAGTGATTGTCAGTACCACATAAGACCTGTTTGCTGTCTGTCACATTTGTCCACACACATACACCATAGATGTCTGTCTGGTTCTCTTTATTATGCATGCAAGGGTTTGCATGTGAGATTGCCTATGGAATGAAAAATATAAACAATACAGGACAGTACAGGACAAAGACAAATGTAAATAACCACACTCACCCCCATCTCAAAATGACAGCAAACAAGATATTTATCTTTGATGAGTATAAATTAAGTATATTATTTTACGGGGTTCTCTCTCATGCGGTAACTATAAATCATCCATCATAAACACTCTCTCTGGGAACAGAGGTAACTTCTAAACCATGAGTGATGATAAAACAACAAATTCAGAATACACAATAATGAAGTAGTTACCACTTCTCAATAATTATATCAACAGACATATGATTATTTCTAAAATGTCAGAAAATGTCCAGGAGCTATTCAGCTTCCCCATACTTGAACAAAATTGATAATAATCTTGAATTAAATCTTGAATTTTTAATTAGCCTTACATACTCATAGCTAAGTTATGTGCACTGAGGTTTTTCTAAGGATGTTTTAATGTTATTTTAATGTTATTTAATGCTAGTTATTCACTGTTCAAAATTGAATAAGAGAGACTGGTTCACATGCTGTTATCAATGGTGGTGTAGAGAGATGGAACAATGATACGAGGTCATGCAGGTTCTCAGCTTCCGCCATCAGTGACAAGATGTTGTTATGCCTCACCGTCATTGATGTACCCTCACAGGCGTGGTCCTTTGCCCTTCCATCAGAACAAGTGCCCGGATGAAAAGTGCTTCACCTCAGAATATGTCTAGTCAAAGCCCTCTGGCTGTCACACTGTAAAGGCATACAACTTCTACCACCAAAGTGAAGGCTTGTTATTCCAGCGAACTTTCACTGCATTGAATTGTCCAGTTACTTTACCATCATAATAATGAAGTTACTTTACCATCATAACTTCATGGGGCACTCAATATGGCAACAAAGGAAGACACACAAGGAAATAAAGCCAATTTCCTCCCTTCTCTGTCTGCTTCTCATAGTTTCTACAACTGTCTGTTTTTCTGGTGTTTCAAACTACTTGTTTCTTCTGATGTTGAAAACAAACTATGTTCTCTCAAAGAACAAATTCACAACTCAGACTATCTGTTTCTCTCAAATTGAAAATAAATTCTCAACTGTTTCTTCCTCAAAAGCAAAACCTCCTTTATTTTCTTTCAAAGGCAAATTTTCAACTCTAACTGAAAATTCTCAATTGTCTTTCTTTCCTCAAAAATTAATTCTGAACTGTCTCTTTCTTAAATGTCAAATTTCAACTCTTTCCTTTCTCAGAAGCAAATTCTGAAGTGTCTCTTTCTTAAAGGTAAAATCTCAACTCTAAAGCAAATTTGGAACTGTTCTTTTTCTTAAATTTCAACTCTTTCTTTTCTCAAAAGCAAATTCTGAACTGTCTCTTTCTTAAAGGTAAAATCTCAACTCTAAAGCAAATTCGGAACTGTCTACTGTCTCTTTCTACATTCACTTTTATCCCTGCTTCAAGTTCGTAATCTCTTCACTTGTTGTCTGAGGGTTACGTGAAAAAAATCTGCAAACTGGCAATATTGCCATGCTACATAACCCTGTCATGCAAAGCACGTGATTCTCAAAAAAAAAAAGTCTCTTTGTTCTCGTTATCTCAAGCATGTACATAATACTAGTACCTCTAGTGCACTTTAAGTTTTACTAGGCCAAGAATTACAAGTACTACATTTGGTAAAATATTTGTACATAAACATGAACTTTAAAATTTCAGAAATAACAATTCTTCTTTACCAATCATTCACTCAAAATATTAAATAGTAGAAACTACGCACAACACCAATACACAAAACTTAACAATATACGTCTTATCCTTACATGTACAATCAACAATACAGATTTATTAATAAAAGTCTCGGTGTAGCTTTAAATTATAAGTCACTGTAGAGAAGTATAGTGAGGGTTTTGTTTGTTGTGTATAAATTATGTTCTTCACTAGTATTAAAAAGAAAATATTTGGGTTTAACTCTGGCATGATACCGAGTAGATATCGAGCATGACCCGGAGTAGGTTGCTTCCCGACAATAGAAAATAAACACAATGGAAAGGTCATGCATCGTTAAAGATAATAATTTTAAAAAATTCTTTGGTGAGTTTTATTTCCCCCTATTTTTTTTTTTACAATTAAGTTCTAATCAAATAGATATCTGTCATAATTAAAAAATCTTTTATCAAAATTATGTAACATATGATATGTCAATCTTTCCTAATTTAATCTTATTGTTTTGAAATGTAGGTAAATTTATGCTTGTACCTTTTTAACTTAGCATTTCTTAAAATAAACAAACACACACTGGCTGTGTTATGTGGTGGTCAGCGACCTTGACTGGGATGATTGACGTAAACAATACAAAAAAAAAAGTTTGGTGGCTATCTCCCGCCTCTGTGACAGATAGCATGATGTTATAAAGCCTATCTTGATTCTCCGCAACAACAGAAAAAGTCATATTAAAATCTGGTCCAATACATTTTTATTTAAACCCACACAAACCACAACCATAAAAATTTGATTATATTATAGATATTTATTTTGAACTAAAATGGTGCCTCTTATTGTGACAGGCTAATGTATTGCTATCTTCTTTAATTTTTATTGTGATAAATAATCCAACAAACTTATCATATCAAGGTTTTCTTTGAAGTAATAATTCAATAAAGCAACATTCTAGATACCTTTTGTTTTGAAATGGTCAATTTTTTTATGAAATAAGATTCTCAAAAGAGAATGACTTTGTAACACTTTGTTTTCAACATAAATAAGATCCAAAACTTTTATTCTGCTATCAAACATCTACACGTAATATATAAATGACATGCTATTTACAAAAGTAGTGGCAACAAAATTTTTAGTCACGGATGTTTGAAAACAGCTAAGATTTCTGAAAATCTCTATACATTTTGAATAAAATGATAATCATAATTTATGTACAAATTCATATGGTTTCTTTTGCATTTAAAGTTCGCAAAGCTTTTGTGTTTTAAACCTGAATAAATAAGGGTAGAAAAACCTGTGAATTGCATTTAAGAATTTAAACATCCCGATTAGATTTATTAAGATTTTTTAAAAGTTATATTTAAACAGACATATTGCTTATTACTAAATATTATGTCTACTACATAACAACTTTGCCTGTTTTATAATTAGTTGAGAAAGCTTTATGTGATGGTTGATATTCTTCGTCATTGAGAAATGAATTTGGTTTGTACAAAAGAAGTTCTAAAACCTATTTTAAACAAATATGTATCCATGTTAAGGTATTAATTTAGTCTAATAAAGAAAACATATTTGTTGTAATTATATTGCTTATTATTTTGCACTTAATGTCACAAAATAGTACACTCAACCAGAGAATGATTTATATCAACAGATAGAAATTTGTAAACACACATATGCTAAGAGTATTTCTGAGATATTATCATGAATAACAGCTCTGGATCTTTGAGTAAACACAATAAAGAAAGAGTTTATCTGTGATTGTTATAATGTACATCAACACTTATAGAAGTGTTTAAACAGATATTATAATAGTAATTTTTAAATCCTTACAATGCATATTAACAATGATAAAAATAATTTAACAGATATACTATGAGTATTGCTGAGATCATTAATATATATGTCAATATTAACAAAAATAAATAAATAGATATACTAAGAGTATATCTGTGATAGTTAAAGTGTATACTTGCAAAGAAATTCATTTAAGTACTTTTTTTTTTAAAGGTGAAAATGTATAAAATGTTTTATATCTCACATACACAAGCTTATAAATTGATATGTCAATAAATGAGGTTGCCTTTATAATGAAGTTATAAAAGAAGGGAATTAACTTTCCTCTTAAGCATACTTACATATTTTTTATTCCATTTCACTGCAAGGTCATAAAATGATTTATAAAGAAATTTAAACATATTGCAAGCCACCATTTAAAAATGCTATTATAGTGGAAATGTGTGATTATTTAATGTTAAAGAAAAATTATATTCTGACACTTTAAATTATTGTCTTTAATCTGATATGTCATTTGTGTGTGTATTCTTTCCAAAATTAGTAAACAGAAATGTCAAAGCAAACTATAAAATTCTTTGAAGCTATCACTTATCAGTTTAAACAAATATAAGGAAAGTATTTTTCAACAAATATATTTCTATGCAGCCTAGTACAAAATTATTTATTTTATATACAGGGGTGTCTTATGCAATTTGATAGTTCAGTAAACGATAGTTTATCAGACATAAATGATAGTTCAGTAAACTCTCATAAGTAATCTATTTGGGGTTCAGTGGACTAGAAGTATGGATTGGAAAAATACATTTCCATCAGTAGCCAAAACCCTCATGTTGTAGCTACAAGTTTCTAACTTTATCCTTATATTGATTTTGTATTAATCGAGGGCTATTTTATCAATGATGTGTCATTCCATCTCTATTAACTCTGGCTATGGATAGGGACAGCAGTGTACAGTGATCATGTTGTATACTAGATTTTAAATATTTTGATTAATAAATGTATTTTAAAAATCTCATAATAAGAAATTCAGATTAATCATTTATAAAAAAATATATATGTAATTTTATTTAATTAGATACTAATGTGTTGAGTGACAAAAATACTCATATATTACCAAAACCACCATTCATACTTCATTCTTAATACAAAAAAGAAGTAAAAATATATGCAATGAATAAGATTGAAAAATAATAATTAAATATAAATAAACTAAAACAAACAAACAAAATAGTAAATAATTAAATCAGTCTTTAGTATTATGAATGAAGTGGTGGTTACAAATCTTCATTTCCCCTACTGAGATAATTTTCTATTCAAAATGTATTGCACAGAACTGTAGAATTAATCAGAACATTTCAGAAGATGTGCCTATTTGATAAAACCAGTATGTTTCTGTTTAATTCCTCAAAAGAGGAAAACACATTCATTATGTATCAACGACAGAAAAAGCTACTAGTAAATTATATTATATACGTGAAATAAAAACAAAATGTTTCAAAAAGTAAGAATCATGTGTGATTCTCATTCTAATTTCACATACTTTCTACTGTTTGCAAAGATGGTAAGATTTCATCTATGATGGAGCTATATAAATTAAAAATTAGAGTAGGTGGTTAAAAATCTTTTACTGCAAGATTTCACAAATAGATGATAGGTGACAGCCTAATTAATCTGAAATTATATTAAAAAAGAAGGGGCAATTATTATTGTATATGGTTTGAAAAGTGAATGAATGATCTTTCAAAAAAAAGATTAATTATGGTTCTTAATATATAAGAAAATTTGTTACAAGTCTTTTGACAGATACCTGCAAACTGGCAGCACCATGGCATGCTCCCGTTCACCACGAAACAGACCCAGACTCTGTAAGGCTTCTTGAATTTTCTTTCTTGCAGTGAATCGCTTTAAACCACAAAACTCTTGTCCAGCCTCTTTAGATAGTTTCCCTTCATCATCTAAGATACTGAGTTCACTGAGTCCATGCTTTCTGCAAATCTGAAGGTCAATAGAATCATGTCCTGGTGTTACCTTCACAGCACCTGAGCAAATATAGCAACTTTATGTAAATTAAGCAGCATACACTGTATTACCATATACTGATACACCTCCACTCCTTTATTTATGATGAACTACACTGCCAACAGATTGTACTTTTCTTGTAAAATTAGAAATGTCAGTAATAAAGTAGTATTATTCATTCCAAAGTTAGCACAACAAATATGCATCAACATCACACTGAAAACAGATGCCAAAGAACCATTTCAGCTCAGAATATGCAAAAAACAATGAAAGTTAAATACATGACTATCAAAGGGATAGTATTGTTTCCAAACATTTTTCGTAAAATTTTAAAACAAAATTATTTCGATAAAATAGTTGTTCTAGTATGAATGAACTTTGTGAAATAAAATATATTTTCTTTTATGAACTTTGCCAAACAAGATTTTGGGCATCTATGGATGAGTTAAAACAGGGGTCTCCAAACTTTTTAGCCTGAGGGCCGCATTAACTATCAAACAGCAGTTCGGGGGCCGACTACACACTCGAGGTCCAAATAAAAAAGAATCAAAACATGGATGTTGTTTTTTGCCCTCAAATTGTTCTTCACATATTTAATTCTTGAAAATGTTTGTTCACACAGGTATGTTGTTCCAAAGATTGAAAGGTACCTTGACATTAGTTTTGACATTAAGAAAGTTTTCCTTGTTCAAAAAACTGGTAAAAACCCACCAGTCCTTCTTTGAACTTGTCCCTAAGGAGGTCATCTGCTTGCAACTCAATGACCTCCAGCTACAGTTCATCTAGGCAACTGGCCACATCTGCTTCAAATGGGTTTTGAAACAGTCTCACTTCTTCTGCCTTTGAATCCAAGTCAGAAAACTGCTCCTGAAACTGCAGCTAGAGGTCTTTGATGATCTTGCATGCAAATGACGTGGGAAACTCAGCTGTTGCTTCAGCCATGAAGACCTTGCATTGCTGAAAGTGCGTCACATTGTTGGCCTGTACTTGTTCCAAAAACAAGACAAGTTTGGATCTGAAGGCCTTTAGGTGGGTGTATAGATCAGAAACTAGATTTTCCTCTCCTTGTAGTTTTAGGTTAAGAAAATTTAAATGACTAGTTATGTCTTGCAAAGGCCAATTTCTATACCCACTCTTCATCAGATAGTAATGGCTGTGGCTTGCCTTTACTTTCCAGGAAGTCACCTATTTCCTTTCTTAACTTAAATACTCTGCTCAGAACTTTCTCACAACTTAGCCATCTTACTGCTGTGTAATATGGTAAATCTTGCAAATCTGTCTCTGTATCTTTCACCATGTCTCTGAACTGTCTATGTTTGACCACATGTGACCTATTAAATTCACCATCTTCATCTCAGGATTCAGTACACTGCTAATGTCCACATATTTAGCACACAAAGCTTGCTGGTGAATAAGACAGTACAGGAACATTGGTTGTGGAATGTTTTTCTCATTACACATCTGCTTCACTTGTCCAACCAAACCTTTCTTTATGCCACTCATGTTCTTTCCTCCATCAACAATCAGGCAACTGAGGTTAGTCCAGTCCAAGTTATAATCAGCAAATTTTTTTTAACATACTGAATATATCATCTCGGGTAACAGTGCCATACATGCTATGTATGGAAGCCAGCTCTTGTGTTCATGTCTTCATCCACACCTCTAATGAACACAAGCAGTTGAGAGATGGAGCAGTGGTCCAGCAATTCATCCATTGCAATTGAAAAATGGTGAAACTTGCTTGCATTTTTCGCTATTTGAGTCACAATGTTTTCACCCATGTCTGCAACATGGCAGGCAATGGTATTTGCACCCAAAACTACATTTTAAAATTGTTTTGACTTTTCTGGGCAAAGTTCCTCGGCCACCGTCAACAAACATTCCTTCACTACTTTACCATCTGTAAACAGTTTGCCACTTTTAGCCAGGACGTAGGCAACTTTAAACTGGCCTTAGTTAAAGATTCATTTTCATTTGAGGATTTACTGAACAATATCCTCTGAAATGTGAGTTGATTTTGTAATTCAGAAAATTTTTTCGCATGGACTTTACCCTCCAACTGTGCATATTTCTCCTGATGTTTACTTTGATGATGACGGCGCAGGTTGTATTCTTTCGTCACAGCCAAGGTTTCGTTGCAAATCACACACAATTCTTTCTTGCTGGATTTGATGAAGAAGTATTTCAAACTCCATTCTTCTTGAAATTGCTGACACTCAATGTCTGTTTTTCTTTTCCTCTTCTCGGCCATCGCTAAGCATTAAAATAAAGTGAATTCAACATGAATAGTGAAAATGAAAGTATCTTGCACACAATATCGCTAAAAAAAACCCTGATTATGCGAACTAATTTCGTTGCAATTATAGCTGCAAATGACCTGAAACAATTTTTAAAAAGTCTTATGATTTCTTAAGTTAAACTTACCTGAATATAGTGTGCAAATATATCCACTTATGGTAGAGAGATTGTTGCTTTTAATGTTTCCTCTTCAGATTATTCGAAAAATTCTTACTAAACTAACAACACTCCCAATACTTTAAACACACTGGTAAGTAATTATGCGAAGGAAATTATCACTAAATAAAATAGAGTGCAACATGTTTTGCAATCAGACGCTGACATCAACACCACCTCATCACAGCAGTCAACCACAACTGGCAAAATAATCAAGTCTTGAACAAGCAGCAAATCATTTAAAAACTCTGCCACTAGATGGCATTATATTATCTCATTGACTGTGAAAGGAAGTAGAAAAAGTAAGCAGCAAATAAGGTTTTGCAATGTAGTGATCAGTTGGAAAACATAACGCACTATTGTGCGCCTCTATTTTAATTCGGTAAAAACATAATGTCCATGTACGCGGCGACTGATCTTGGCAGGATACACATAAATTTCCGTAATTTTTTTCCATAGACAAAAAGGTCTCCACGGGCCGGATGAGAGGTCCTCATGGGCCAGATGCGACCCATGGGCCATAGTTTGGAGATCCCTGAGTTAAAACAAAGATGTGATGAGCAGCATGGTTACTAGTCAAGACAAAATTGTAAGCAATAATGAATCACCAGAGATATCTCAAATATATTATTAAAAAGAAAAAGATTAGTCCCTTATTAATTTGAGTCTGATGAAACAGAAAGTGGAAGTGATTCAGAAGGATAGAAAGTAGACACACTGACAACACAGGCTGTAAGTCAATTTCAACAGAAGCAGATGATAGATTAATCCAGGATTGTGGAGTTGTCTAAAAAATTTCCGACTCCTGAAATTCAAGTCCAACTCCAGATTCTGATTCCAGCTGTAGTTTATTACTAATATCATATGGCATAAAATTCTATACATAAATGGAGTTATATCTATGTGTATGGTATAGGTATAAATAAATGAAGAAGGGGTTTTCAGAGATTTCATTTAAAACTACATTTCAATTGTACAATAATTTAAAAAGTCAAAATATACTTAATATGATAATATTTATCTAAATGAAACTGGTTCTTTAAAAAGATCCCTTCTAACAGGTTTGACTTAATTGCTTCTTTCAAATCAGATTTTATTTCTGAGAGCAGAAAACAAATGTTCCATAGTGATTTGAGTCAGTGGTAATGCAGTGACAGTCAAAGCAACATTTTGAATAATCTTGGGGTAACAGGGTATTGTATGTTAGTGTTCAATTCAGTTCAGTCAAATTTCTCAACTTCTTGGTAAAAATTTATTTTGGAATTAGTTAGATATGATGGACTTTCTCTTTATTTTCCAAATTTAAGGGCTGTATATCTAGATACTTTTCAAATTCTTCATCTACATGGTTACTGTTAATGACGATAAAGAAGGTGATTGAATGCTGTCATGTAGCACTTCAGCTATTGTCTCACTTCTTGTATACCTTTTATATGAACTTTTAATTTATACAGCAGAAGATTGTTTTTAGCTGACAATTTCAATAACTTCATAAAGTAATTTTTACTTCTGTTGCTTAAAGTGTACTAAATTAATAATAAACAACTACCATGAAATGTTATTTCATTTTTCAAAAAGTTTTGTTTTACTCCCTGCATGGTTCAAACGTGGGTGTGCCTTAGAATTGTCTAATAAAATTGGGAAATGAGTTGGGACACTTTTACTAACTCCAATCAAACACAACCAACTCCATGACTCCAACTCCTGGCTCTAACTCCACAGCCCTGGATTAATCTAGTCCAGCAACAATCACAATTAACTTCTTTGATTAAACTATTGAATGTTTAGCAAATAGATTTATTAGAATGCAGATCTATGTACTGTGGCCTTCAAAATAACTGTTAACACATATATAAACACATCTAAATTTCTTTTTAAATCAACGATCAGATCTTTAGTTGGTCATATTCTCAACAAAATTACCACTTATTAATATATATATAAAAATAAAGCAACCAATATTCACAAATTATATATTTTAAAAAAAATAAATAATTATAATAAAATTTACAACAGATTAAATTAATAACTGCATTATGCACAACTTTAAATCACAAAATGTATTACAATGCAATTAAATCTGTATGTAAATTAAATTATACAAAGAAACTTATCTTCTTTTCAGAAATTTTTGGGAAAAAAAACTGATTGGTTAACACTTCGGTTTTAATCCGAATAGGTTTTAATTAGGCAAGAGTGACTTCCTAGCATCACAGGTACCATTTAACAATATTCATATGGGCAAATGAATAAATAAAGAAAAAATATCAAAATTTGATTTACAATGAATAACCAAAACAAAATCTACTCTTTTTATTGTCAGAATGAGAATGTGATACTGGACGTGAAAGCATATGATTTTAGTATGAAAAAATAAAATGAAAATCTTTCATCCATAGCATTACTAGTGGTAAACTATCTCTTTCTCCGGCTAAAAATACATATAACAAGCAGTAACCACTGAAAAATTAAGAGGATAAATACTTATTATTTTAAAGCAATGGGAAGATAAATGTTTGGTATTTTAAAGCAGTGGGAGGGTAAATACTTAGATATTTTACAGCCATTGTCTAAACCTCTGAATATTATACTACAGTTCCATTATGCATACTGCAGCAGCTTTATGTTTCTCTATGCACCTGACAGGTGTGCAAGAGCATAAGGAATATGAGATGTTTTATGACAATGCTTGGACAAAAGTGATTTATACAATTATGCAATATTCACTGATACTTTGTTGAGATTATGTAATTACCTAAGGGTATGAATGGGGTCAGAATTTAGTAGATACATAAATTATGTGCTGAAGTTATGTGCTCATAAGTGAATTACACTGATTAAACACACCTAAAACTTGTATTAGAATAAACACTTTATATACACACACACACACACACACACACAAACATAACTTGTACTGATTTTGTCAGATACCTGAGCCAAATTCTCTGTCCACGAAAGTATCAGCAATGATAGGTAAAGTACGAGGAAGAAGAGGATGTTGAATTCTGCGACCAATCAGATGAGAGAAACGAGGATCATCTGGATGTACTGCTACAGCTGAGTCTCCTAGCATTGTTTCCAAACGTGTTGTCGCTACAACAATCTCTTCATCTGAGAAGACATTTTTGCAAAGAAATTACAAATTATTAAAGACTATATCCTCAAAACATATTTGTCACAATATTTTAAAAGTAGTCTTTTATATTTAAACCCACACTGAACAATGTACTTTTGTATGAACTACGCCTCTCATATGAAAGAATAAGCTATGCCGAATAATTTTGCAATAAACTGTTAAGTGTAAATGAAATACTAAGGAGTAAATTGTGATGAATGATTCTAAAATAAACTGTATGTAAGTGTACATGAGATAATACAATGAATGATTCTGAGACAAACTGTTATGTAAGTGCAAATGAAATGCTAATGAGTAGTGTGCTGTTTTTTTAATGACCTACAACTTAAATGCACATAGAAAATACTGCTATGTGTTTTAATAATATTACCTCAAGATCAACATTTGAAACAGAGGACTTTATATATACCATGGAAATGCTTTCTGCTTTCTATTAGTTTTAATGTACATTACTGTATCTCTGCCCAAACCCTATGATATAGATTGACTGACTGACTGAAGGAGTAGTTTATATATGTATATAATATACATGTATATGTGTATGTTTGTATGTGTGCATGTGTGTGTGTGTGTGTGTGTGTGTGTGTGCATGTGTGCGTGTGTGTGTGTGTGCGTGTGTGTGTGTGTGTGTGTGTGTTTTGACATTGCTCAGTGTGACTCTCAGTTAACTGGAAAATACCCCTACAAGGCACCATTCACCCAAACAAGATAACAGAACTTGTACTGGGGGGAAAAAGAATGGATTTGTATTTCAATATTTGCAAACAAAAAGTAGACAATGATAGCCATTTCACACAATTTTCATGGATCAAAAACTGACTTTTATTTAATAATAAAAATGAGGAAACTATTGTATTCATCATAATACTAACTTTTAGCATTAATTTCATATAACAATGTATTTTAATAATATGCATTAAACTCATTTCTTTCACAGTACATACTTTATTATCTCACATATAAGAAAAGACATACCTGAGTTTTCAATAGGGTAAGCAAAAAAATATAACACTCCAAACTCAACTTTCTCTTCATAGCCTGGTACTGGACGCTGTGTACGACCATTCACAGACACTTTTTCTACCTAAGAAATATATATACAAAATTGCTTTATTGATGGAGAATTTTGTTTTGTCTAATAATATATTATGTTTACAAAATGTAAATGGACAGAATTATAAAGGAAGCTAATATATACTGAAGTGAAAAACAGAGATATAACATTACAGACAAAAGAGAAACAGACCTACAATGCTCCCTTAGCACAATTAATATTTTTAACTTTGATAAATATCCTACCAGAAAATGGACAATTTACATGAAAAATTGCAAAAGATGTATTCATCTCTCATATCCTCATATAGCTTTTTGAAAAATCTTGCCTTCAATGGCTGAATTCACACTTTAATCACACATTTCAGGATCAGATTCAGTGAAGAACTCAGATGCTTTGATGCAAGAACTTCCCTGTAAATTATGAAATAGGTCCAAAGAGCACCCAGAGCTTTGTGAGTGTGCCTGCTATCTTCCATAATAGCCAGACATAGAGCAACCAACATCTTTATAGACACCAATGCATTTTATCCAATCTAAATTGTTTTCAACCATAAAATGTCAAGAATCTTGAACAAGTCTTGAGCTTATGCACCTGCAGTAATATTTTACAAAAAAGAAGATCTTCCATAATTTTATTAACATCTATGAATCAGACATAGCAAATCAAATGAACATCCTTGTTACTGTCCATGGCTTCATTCAGCTCAACCCAAATTCCTCCCCTTTCATTCTTTCAATTAACTGATCACTGAGGTCTTCAGCCATGTTGGATTCTGCAAATGATATAGTAGAGTTGGATAAAGGGATTTACTTTTGAAAGCAGTTTTCATGCAGATTCACCAACCATAGTGTTTACCATATTACTGCTGTAAGTGAATTGACAGTTATATATATAAACTGAGAACCGAGAAAATTCGAGAGTTATAAACATTCCAGAAGGAATGAATAAAACATCAGTAAAAGGAATTCAGCACAATCTAGTACTGAAATAGCAGTTCAAACTAGATTGGGATGAAGCGCACACATCAAGTAAAAATGGTTCACACAGTGTCCACTAGATGTCACTACTGCCTTATACATTGACAGTCCTACTATCTTCTATTTTAAAAAAATTTTTTTTGGGGGAGGGCTACTATGAATTGCTTTACGCTAACATTTTCATTACCATCTGTATGAAATACAAGTGCTAAATTTTGAATATACTGCAGCATCCTTGTGACATAGCTATGGCACACACTTTGGGAAACACTGGGCTAGGCAGTCATTTCATACATTAGTGACAAAAAGAATTTCATTAAAAGGCTATGTAGTCTCTTATGTACTTGTTATAAAAGAAAAAAGAATTTTATTATAAGCTATGCAGTAATTTCATGCACTCAAAAAAGAAAACATCATTAAAAATGCGTAAATGAAGTTTAGTAGCATATAATTATTGCCACACCAAATTCAACAGTAACATTAATTACAATCTCTACATCTGATTAAGCATGTAAAGTTAAAAAAAAAAGAATAATGAAAGCATTTTTCTGATTTTTGTTTTACAGTTAAGATTACACTCTACATTATATATATTTCTCAAGAAACATTTTTACTTCAGTGACTTTTGCTTACAGCCCTATATTTCAATATCTAGTAAACAGAACAGGACTTTCAGCAAGCAAACAGTTATAATTCATTGATCTGAACCAAATCTTTAGACCACTAACAATGCCATGAAAATATGTAATATTATATGTGCAAAGATACTACTAAGCAGTTCAAGTAAGATTACAAAAAAGGACTGAAAATAAATGTGAAGCAACAATTAATTATGCACATTAGCAAACCTGCAAAACTAACTCTCTTTGCTACTGAATGTGAATAAAGTGGACTGTTTGTATTACTTAGAATTTATGCTTACGATTAATGCTTTGCCATGCATGGACTGGTTTATGTGCACTCATGCTACACCGTCAGCTTAATGCAGCCAAGACAATGTTTTTTCTGACATAAAATGTTGTCAGTTTACTAAAACTACTTGCAGCAAGCTAAATGTATTTTTACTTTCAGGTGGCATTTTAGTACTCTCATCTGTAGAAGCATTTTTGATTTCGGTTGTATTTAAAAAATTTTTTAGTTAAGTAAAATCACTTTTTTAAGTAAAAGCATTTTTTCTCCTCATGAAATATAACAGTGAGTCACAAAAAATTTTTTTGGTAAGTTGTCTAATTTTTTCAACTGATTTAGAACAATTTTGCACCACTAAATTAAAAAATTATATCCATTTTTTGTTTAATCAGGTCATGTTTTTGTGCTAATTCAATTTTTTAAAATCCAGTTTTATAACTAAATTGATTACATTTTTGTAATATTATTAGGCAATTTTTGTTAATATTTCTCTTCCAAAATAGGTCTTTAAATTAAAATATTAAATAAATTTTAAAAAATCGTTTTCTAACACAATTCATTTATTAAATGTTACAGAAGTTGATTAGTGTACACCAGGGGCGGGCAAACTCTGGCCCGCCAAGCATTTTTGTTTGGCCTGCCAAGCAATTTACAGTTAACATTGCTTCTGGCCCGCAAGGCAAAAGTCACTAAAACAAATGGGCATTATTATACCTTGTCAAACAGGCTAAACTAGTCTAAAGACTACATGTAATTTTAACAGTTTGAATTACTCACACAGAATCTGCGCACATGTACAATTTATGCCTCCGGTTGTGTATATTCCACTAGCACCTCTTTATAGTTTGTTGACTTTTGAACTCTCCCAGGCCTAGAATAGATGTACAATTGTAAATGTATGTCAGCATCTGTACTCTGCCTCAGTCATGACCTGACCTTCACCACGACTAATGGGCAAAGGGAAGGAGTCTGGAGGTGAACAGAGGTGCGCACAAATTTAAAATTCACAGTTTTTTGCCATCACAATGAATTGGTTGTTGCATATCTGCTATTTCTTTGCCATTATTCCACCCACCCAACCCAATTATGTCTGCAATCCTGCATCCTAAAAATTTAAAGTGGATATGGAAAGTCGGACATTTAACTCTGAGTGGACGGAGAAGTACTTTTTGATAGAATGATTTGGACAAGCTCAGTGTCTGATCTGTTTGAAAACTGTTGCTGTCTTCAAAGAGTTTAATGTGCACCGTCACTGGACTTCGAAATTTGCTTTAATGTCTGCCTCTGAGAAAAAAAAAATACTATTGCTAAACTCACAGGCAATATAGAGAAAAGCAGTTTGATGTTTCATAAACAAACATATGTGCATGAAAAAGTGACACACCCCAGTTATGAAGTTTCACTATTCCTTGCTCAAAGAATGAAGCCATTTTCTGATGGAGAGACTTTATCAAGGAATGTCTCATGACTGGTGAATTCTGTCTGTCCAGAGCAACGTTCGGTCTTGGAGAATATGAGTCTGTCATCCTGTACATCATTCGTCATCACGTTGAGAAGATGTCAGAAGAGTGATTGCTCAATCTTTGTCGCCTATTCTCTTGCTCTTGATGAGAGCACTGACATGAAAGATACAGTCCAGCTAGCTATTTTCATACAAGGTGTCACTGCTGCCCTCAAAGTGCATGAAGAATTCCTTCAGATTGTTCCTACATGACACCACCACTGGGCAAGACATCTTCAATGCCTTACTTCAGTGTGTGGAATATCACTTCCTTGATCTGTCCCATCTTGTATGTGTAACGACTGATGGTGCACCGGCAATGATTGGAGAGAATAAGGGCGTGGCTTCTTTGCTTGTTCACCACTGTCAGGCCCTTGGACACAACCAGACTATCCTTAAATTGCACAGCATCATTCACCAAGAATCCTTAGGTGCCAACTCTGCAAACCTCATTGAGGTCATGTCAGTTGTGGTGAAGGTTGTAAATTCCATACTCTTCCAAAGTCTCAATCAATTTCAGGCACTGATGGATGAAGTGAATGTGCACTATGGTGACCTCTACTTTTGTGAAGTCAGCTGGCTAAGTCATGGAGCCATGCTTTCTTGTGTGTGTGACCTGCAACAAGAAATTTTCAACTTTCTTCATGAAAAGAACCTTCCCTATGCTGATAACTTCACTGACCTAAAATGGCTTGCTCGTCTGGCCTTTCTCACAGATTATCACCACACACCTCAACACTCTCAATGTCAATTTGCAAGGTAAGGATGTTCACGTTCCTGAAATGTATTAACACATCACAGAATTTGAAGTGAAACTATACTTGTGGGAATTCCAGTTGTCTAATGGTCAGTTTCAGCATTTTCCATGTCTTGCTGCTTGTTCCATAGCAGATGTCGACTTGGAGACTTGTGGTGCAATCATTACCTCACTGAGGGAAGAATTTTACTCACATTTTGGGGGTATCAGACAGTGGATGACGTTCCAACTTACTTGCAGATGGAGTTGGTAGAAGCAGCGATGAGTTAAAAGCAAAGTTCCGCATTTCTTCTCCTCTTTCTTTTTTTTGTGATGTCATCCTTCCATCAGGCAAGTTTCCACATTTAGTTAAACATGCTCAGCGCATTGTAGCTATGTTCGGAAGCACATTTTGCTGTGAAGAACTGTTCTCAAAGATGAAATATACAAAGAGTCGCTTTCACTCTCAACTCTCTGACCATCATCTAAATTACATTCTTCACTTGTCAACCTCATCAGTTAAGCCAGACATTGAATCACTGATTCGTTACATGGGTCTGGGCAAGTTCACAAGTTCTACAAAAAAATAAGACTATTTTTTTAATTATTATTAATTTTTTAATTTGAAATAAATTAAAAAATAAATGTAGTACTAAGTCTATAATAGTTTTCAATTAACTAATTTTCAAAATATTTTGTAGAATAGTAATGAAAAATAATAATAAAAATAAAATAAAAATAATAATAATTAAAAATTGATCATATAATTTCAATTTCAACTAAAAGATAAAAAAACGTTTAATTATTTTTTTTAATTTTTGAACTTGAAATAAATTTAAAATTATACTTTTTAAATTAACTAATATGTCTATAATAAGTAGTAATTTAAATTTTTAAAATCCATTGATAATTATAGTCAATTTTAATTTTTTAGCACAGTGACCCATTCTAATTATCGCTTAGTGGCAGATCAGGTGAACGCTGAACGGGCTAGAGGTACAGAGGCAAACTGGTTACCATTAGCAGAACACATTTCAGTGAACACTTGCTGCTATCAAAGAACAATCTCCAATCTTCAGGATTATACTGTAGCACTCCAAGCTTGTTCAGAAGCTGTGCAATAATCTGTACAGTACACCAGGTCCTTCTCTGTAGAGAAAAAAATTGAGGTACTCTTGATGTCTGTTGCGGTAGAAGGTGATGCGAACACTGTCAGACAGGACGTTTTTTCCCCTCAGTCTGGATGCCAACAGTTCAGCAGATGACTGACAAGCTGAGATCGCGAACTAGATCATTTAGTTCCCTTTTGCAAGAAAGGATTTGAAGCATCATCATCAAGAACCCTAATTCTTCTTCTTCTTCTTCATATTCTTCAACACTAGAGAAATCTTCTTCACTAATGTCTGTAAGTTCTCCAGGGACAGTTACTGGAATTTCATCACAATGAGCTACTGGATCACGTGCTGATTCAAGATTGGGATACTTAAGGCTGCTCCGGTTTTTTCTGTCAATCCCAGTCACATCAATAGCGAAGAAGTAGCAGTCAGTGACATGGTTTGTTGGTTCCTCCAAACCATAGGAATTCAAACTTCTGATAATTCTTCTTACCTTTGGTCCAACGACGCATATACTTGGTGCATGTCTTGTATACCATGTGTAGCGCCCAAACTTTATCCTGGTCACCAAATTTTATACCAAAATAAGCATGGTAAACACGCTTTATAAAACCTATTACTGGATTCCTGTTAGGAACAATGGTGTATTCACCGCAGATATAGCAAAATACATTGGGTTTATTTCTGGCCAATTCTATTTCATTACCTAAAGAAGAAAATATCAATTATATCAATTATTCAAAAATTAGCCTATGTAACATCTTCATAATTATGCAAAACAAATTATAATTTGTTTACTTAAAGAAATAAGAAAGAATTTTACATCATATAAATAGAAAATCCCTTACATGTAAAAAAAACCCCAAAATAAACAATAACAAAAATCACAATAGATCAATAAGTTGATCAAAGTTGACCTGATTGAACAAAACCAATGTCATTTTGGATCAGGCACAATAAAACTGTCCAAAATCCATCAAAAAAACTTAGACAACAAATTTGATGTTATAATAATCACTTATACTTCCTTGCACTGTTTCAATCTCAAATTCAATTCACTGTCTTCATAGGAGACTATAGAAAAGATGAAAAATATTGTTCTGAATTTATTAGAGATTGCTTTGCTAAATGATTTACTTTTGATGTTACTTGTTCCTAAAAGACTGCTTTTACTGAGAGATCAGTAACAAGTTTTCAAATGAAATTATTAAAGGAATGCTAGCAATAGTGACAGATGCAGATTATTTTCTTTTGACATATAGTTTGTTGTGGGATAATATGCATAGTGTTTTTAAGTACCTGTTGTCAATGACATACAAGGATTTCAGTATATCAATACTGTTTTATCAATACAACAAACCTTTATATCAATTTTTTAAAAAAGGTTTATCAGTAATTCTGTACTGATAATTTGTTAATTGTTGTTCATTTTGAAGCATTTTGTTGTAGAGTAATATTGTAAATATAAGTGTATAAATAAACCGTAAGCACTTTCTAAATATGGTGTCTTACCTCAATGTCAGATACAGATGACTGTAGAGAACATGACCAGTTTACTAGCTGTCTATCACGATAGATTCTTCCCTTACTGTGAAGTCTGATAAACGCCTCATCAATTGCAGGTGACAAATTCTAAGTAAAAAAAGGAAAAGGATAAAATTCTGAAAGATGTTCAGGACAGCTTATATAAGGTTTATTAAAAACAAAATAAATCATTCAGATGAAGTGAAGAGAAACAATGGCAATATTATAAAAAGCAATTTAGTGTTTTGATTATATATGGCAAATTTTAAAATCATAGACTCTAACAGATAGTTATAATGTAAACATTTGAGAAGCTGTACTTTTGTAATATTTTATATTTTACTAATCATACATGGGTGATGATGTATGAGAACAGAATATGAATACTTATGCTGAGAGTATGACTTGTGACTAAGCCAAGCACTGTCTACATTAGTGTCTTATACTGTAGATCTTAAATGCATGGGAAATAAGCTCTGAAATGAGTTCTGACAGATAATGCCTCATCCTCCCAAAATTAATGAAGCCTAATCGTTCCATTATTTGTATTCTCTAATACAAAAGAAGAATTCTGTGCAGGAATAAGATAAATGTATTGTCTAAAGAATGGTACATATTAAAAAAGCCATGCTTTACCAATTAATATTTTGTTGAGGAGAATTATTATTATATCCATATAACTTAAGAAATTACATTTATGCTGCTTCTGTCTCTATATCATTGAGAAATATAAAATTATTCTTTATAATTATTTCTTTATTTAGTTGCTTGTGCAATTTATTTCTTGAAGTGACCAATGCACTTTTAGTTCAATAGTATCCTATATACATGTATATTTCCGTAAATTAAATGGAAGAAAAATAATATTTCAACCCACAGTATCTTAACACAAGTTGAAAGTAATATTTTAACACAGTATTTCACCTCAAGTTAAATGGAATAAAACTAATATTTCAAATTGGAGTACCTTATATACTGAATGAAATACATGTATAACAATTTTTAAAGCACCCTATCACAAGATGAAAGGAAGAAAAGTTAATATTTCAGTATTCAGTAATACTTACCACATGCTAAATTAAAGATATTAATAGTTCAAAGTACAGTACCAAAAGTTGAAATGATAAAAAATAATATTTCAGCAGGTAGTACCTTACCTTATGAATGGAAGGAAACTAATATGTTAATATATAGTACCATTCCACATGCTGAACTAAAGAAAAATAATATAATAAAATAATAAAGCACCTTGGGTTACACTATGAATATTACAACATAAAATACCCTGAAATCAAATGGAAGAAAAGCAATATTTTAACACACAGCAGTTTACAACATGCTGAATTAAAAAGAAAAATTTCAGCAAACCATACCTCATCACAAGATATTTAGAAGAAAACTTATTTCAACATAAGTACCTTTAACCAGACAAATTACAGTAAAACACAGTACCTTACCAAATGGTGAATTTATAAAAAACCCAAATATTTTAACATATATCACCACATCGATGAAAACTAATATTTCAAAATACAGTACCTTACAATATGATGATTTAAAATAACTAGTACTTCAAATGCATTATCTTATCACAAGATGATGGAAGAAAACTATTTCAAAATATGATATGCTATCACAAATTTCCAAAAGTAGACAATGCTACAAAAAAGAAGTCTTTAGCAGTGTAAGTACGAAAAGTCCAGTAGATAGTCCCACTCATTTTTTTCTACTTGATATTGTACAAATGTTTTATGCTCAAAATGTGTGTTCTGATGAAATAAGGTTGTATAGAAAAAATTATGATGATAGCTATAATACTTTTTGAGATATTGTCAATTTAGTGTCGTAATTTGTGATCAACATTTTTTAGACGAATGTGCAGTTTGTCAAGTTCAGTACAAGTAAAATATAAACCACACTGATCAACAGTCCAACATTTTAAATTAACATAATCACAGATAACAAGAAAAAACAGACATAATGCAGGATTGAAATTTAAGTTTATTATAAATTGCGACGGAAAACATGCATTTGTTTCATAAAATTGCTTACAAAATGCAACAAACTGGAATATTCATGGCATCAAAGTATAATAATCAACTGGTGAACAAAGTATATCCAGAATACATATTATTAAATCATTTGCTATGTAGTTAATGCCTATTTTTTTTTCCAAAGGCATAGCAACAACAGTGAAGAAATTATTTGATGCTGAAAATGGCCATTTCAACTAATTTTAACCAAAAAAGAGCAGTAACAAAGTGTTTTAGGGAAAACGTAAAAAAGTAAATTGTCATATCTCTAAAACTATACAACATACAGAGTTGATTCACATATCAAAATGATCAGTAAATTGTGCTCTATCTAAATATATACAGTTATGTTTAATCATTTATTTAATTTACATTTTTAATTTTATTATAAAATTTCTATTTACGAAGAAAATGAAAATGGATAAATTGTCATATCTCTTAACTACACATAACACAGTTATGGTTCACCTATTAAAATGACCAGCAAGATGTTATACATGTAACTAAACAATTGTTCAGCATTTTATTTGTTTTAATATTTTATAATACAAAATTTAAAATCTTAAAACCGTATTAAAACTGCTTGATTGGTATAAAAGCACTCTACATGTATATGCATACATACATCAAAGATAATAAAGATGTTGAACCCATGCCATTGCTAATTATATCACTACACACACACACTAAAAAACCTAAAATATATCATTTTATTCTGAAGGTTTGACCAGGTCTTAAATCACTGAAATTGTGCATGAAAAATTTATTCTTAAATTAATGCTCTGCACACATGTACATGATTTAAAGAAATATTAACATATTTATATAATTATAATGTAGGCTATGAATAAAAGATCATTTCAATTTTATTTATTTCAAATAATGAATATGCAGAATAACACACAGTGACACACATACAATAAGCATCATGTGGTAACAAAATATATGTTTAAATTAATATTAAGTCTTGAACAGAGGTAATATGTTTAATCCCAGTAACTTCATACTGATAGAGAAAGTAATATACCAATAATATAATATTATTATAAGTAATATCCAATACATAATTTTATAAATAGAAAATTCTTCTTGCAAAACTCTAAAGTCAGCAGCTGTCCAGGTTCTTCCATTGGTTATCTCCATTGTTAAGCCCCATTTAAAAACAAACTTGGCATTCACATCATCACAGTCTATGCTATCACACCACTTCAAAATATTCTTATTTCTATACTTGTTCCATCAATATTATTTTGCACTGTGAACTTCTAATGCCTCACTAATCACAAATCCATTATCATAACAAACAGCAACACCTTAGCTTGTAAATCCACCATCTTGTTTCAGTCTCTTTGGTGGTTGGCTACTTGGAAAGTTATCTACATTAGTTGTTCTTGCCACTTCAGTTTCATCTAGGCTACTACCTGCATTTACAACAGCCCAGCATGTGCACAATCCGATACTGGTGTGCCTTCTAGCAAATATTTGCATAAATTATTTTATCAATGTCACGGCCGCCATTGTTGTGCTTGCTGGTTTGTTGCTGGCCCCTCTCTCCTCCTCGGTGGTTAGGGGGGGTCAGACCCAGTTGCCGCGATTTGCCGGGATCACACCAAATGATCAGATGTTGTTAACCACTCTCACACTCAGACACCACGAATAATCTTGTGGGGGATAAGATAACTTTATTTTGAGATGTGGGTTAAATGTGAAAAGCTGGCGTGTGTGTGTGTGTGAGCAGGCGTGTGAATGTCGTGTGAGGGACACACAGAACAAACAGACAAACAACCACACCAACACACACTTTCAAAACCAAGAAAGGAAGCCCAACTCTTGAAAAAGAGTTTACAAAGAATTTAATTTAACAAGAAAAACGGGCTTAACTTTCATACGGTGTTAGTCATTCATTCTGAGACGTCCATACCCAACATTCATGGGACGGGGGAAAAAGAGCGATGAAAAAATTAATAAACTAAAATAAACAAAAAATAAAACAAAGCAGTAAACTGTGATGACTGTAAAAATTATCTAACTTTAAAAGAATAAATGTCTTAAAAATAGTGGGTGAAAAACCCAACGTCAATGAATATTAATTTTAAACTCCACAAATATTCATCCAATAACTAATTATTTGTTAAAGTCAAAATTAAATGTTTGTGAAAAATAGTTCAATGATAATAATGTTTATACTCTAACTATCCTACCTAGTAATGCACCTTTAAGAAAAGTTTTCCTACTTACTAGTTTGAAATTAATGTTGAATTGTCGATGCTCTAGCGAACACAAAGTTAAAGTCACTGACATCTATGAACAAACACACTTGGATGGCAAAAACACAGCAATATTTGTCCCATGTTGCCTAACGTTGGGACACTTGGTTCTATGCTGAAGAACCCAGGCGGCTGTCCTCGATGACAGTACAAATCATAGCTCATGGACACCTGTCTTCTGCGACGGTTCCAAAACGTGAGTGGCGTAGAATATCCTTATCTTGACGCAATCCTGAATCCCCTGCAGAACCTGTCTATGGTCACTGGTGATCAGCTAAAGCTCAAGTTCGAACCCATGCAGAGTAATAAGGACAAGCTTTATAATAAAGGTTGCCACGACGAATTGAGTGCGACAAAACATACGTCTAACTCTATACTCTACGTGGAGAATATTCAATTCTTTCCTCCCCTGTCATGATGAAAATGGAAAGATTGTCCAGACTCAGTGTAGGCACTAATTCGAGACCATTACACCTCTCTGTAGTCCAGATGGCACACACTGGTTTAAAATAGTTCTCATCGGTCCTTTTATACATACACAGTTCTCATTCTCTCACAGATAAAATTCGTGCGTGTATTCCTACTCTATTGACGCTATGAAGAAGGTGCATTACCCTAAGAGGTGCAAAACTTCTAAAATATAGTCCCTAATAAAATTTGTAAGAAATACTAATAAAAAACTAAACACATTTTCCATATATTGTAAATATAGTTATCAAACAACTAACACTAATAATTTATCAAATATATTTTTATAAAAATGTTAAAAATATAAACTTAGCCAACTTGCTGGCAGTGTATCTAAACAAAACAAAACAAGCGCCCTGACATTAAAATTGGAAAACGAACTGCTTTCAATACCCTTATTTAACCTCTCAACCTGCTTGCAGACGACCCCTGCACAACGCCCTTTGGGTCGCACATGGGGCAAGTGGAGACAATCAAGGGAAAAAAATAAATTTTCTGATTACTCCCCCCTTTTTTTTCGTGACAATCAACAAGGGTGTTGATGTCTTTACCTTTTATTTTTATATTCAGACTTTTATCACCCAAATCATCCTTGTACCTATGATTACTATGGAGAACTACTAGTGCTAGCTTTATTTAAAGTCTGAAGCTCTTTGTAAAAACTTTCATTCATAAACAAAGCAAGAATAATTTGACTATCTGGTTTTAAAGGACAAGTTTAAAGAACAGTGCACTGCTTGTGTTTTAAGTGATTCTGTATTTTATGTTTTTGCATTTTTTGAGAGATGGGCAAAACTGAACAAGCCATGCATTCAGACAGCAATCTTTCAAACTTAATTCCTTGGCAAAACTTTGAAGTTCTCAAATCAGATTATCAGAAACTTCATAAACATCTGTTAATGAATCACATACTTCAACAGCATCTCCTGACTAATACCATACTTTTCACAAAAAGGCCCAACACTAAGTTGTAATGCTTTGGAAAGAAGTTTCCCAGTTGTTACAAGGGGTTCTTAAGTTCAGTCATAACCCTGAAAATAAGTTAGTGTACTGCTCATCAGCTAAAAAAAATATTCCACAAATGTTCAACCCTTAAAATTTTCTTTAAAATAGTATGCAAATAAGTATGCTTCTTCAAAATAATCTGTAAGTAGGATAACTATTAGCTGCATACTTTTAATATAACTTGCTATTAATGTAAAGAAAAAAGTATACATTGCTTACCAGCTAAATGAGTGAACAGACCAAACAATATAATATTTAACTATCACTCTTTAAAATAAAGTAAAACATGCAAGAAATATTAAGTTAGATATAAGATTAAGAACAAATGTACAGCAGCCTGCTGTCTTTATTATTAAAACACGAAACAACAACCTTAAATTAGCTATTTCTCCATTTATGTAGAAGTGTAAAGAAATTACAAGTCAGGGGAGGGGGGGGGGACCCCCAAAATAATTAAAATGAGATTTTTTACACTGTTAAAAAATGTTCAAATAAGAAACAAAATGGGAAAAGAATTTTTCTTAAATATAAGCAAAAACGAAATAAACTAAATATTAAGTTTGTGTTAAAGTAAACAGAACGCTTAAAAGAACTGAAACATTTCAGAACGATGTTTTTCAAATGATGTTTACAATTTTAGCAACTAGAGCAGGGGTCACCAACCTTTTTGATACTGAGAGCTACTTCATGGGTACTGAGTCATATGAAGGGCTACCAGTTTGATACACTCTTCTAGTTTGCCTTTATACATTATTAATAATGTGAAGACTTAGAAAAGACCTGCAGGCGACTCATGTGGTCTCTGCAGGCGACCTGGTGCCCGCGGGCACAATGTTGGTGACCCCTGAACTAGAGTTATCTTTTCTTGTTGAAATTAACGATGATTTAAAACTATTTTTTCTAAATAATAAAATTGTCATCCCTAGCTAAAATTAAATGAGCAAATAAAACAATATTGATAAATATGATTGGCGTCTTTAAAACTAAACATTTCAAGAAAATAGTATATTTTCAAATCTTTGCAAAAGAGTCACTCCAAGATCGGCCTATATTTGAAAGTGTTATTTTGGAAACTGTCAATAATTCTACTTGAAAAAATAATAATATGCTTACAAAAAATTCAAGAAAATGAAAATAAACATTAATAAACACTCACAAATAGATCTGACTGATAAATGGTTTCAACTGATCGTATAGGGCAGAATAATCAGCGTTAGTGTCGGTACACCATGTCTCAGAAATGAAAGCCATGACTGACGTGAACTGAGAAAGATGCTACGGGGTTTTGAATTTAGCAAGAACTGCATGGGCTAATAATCCCGTATTGTGTCTTGTTTTTGGAAAGATGTTGAAATGCTGAATAAAATGATATTTTTTCCATGATTTAGTGAAAAATATTTGACTCCCAAAATTTGTCTCAAATGTTTTTACTTATATTTTTGTGTGTGTGTATTTTTAACATACAATTATGAAAAAAACATGAGTGGAGAGAGTTATCTCTCTTCTTTTTAATGGACCAATCAGAATTTAGCTTACTTATTCATGCAGCTATTGCAAAATTCTTAAAATATGGTATCTGAAAACGCAAATTTTACTTTTTCGGCCGTGAGGCGCCCGATGAGAAATTTTGGACATAACCCTAAGGTACTTTCGTCAAAGTTTACAGATACAATAATAAAGTTCAGATGAAAAGCAAGAACATATTTATTTTAAAAGACAAAGGATAGCTCTTTATTTTTTATATAAACATTGTTAGTCCAGGGTTAGTGTGAAGAAAACTGCTGTGAGTTAAAGTTCAGTGAATTTGCTTGCAAAAGTGCGTTTGTCCCCTTGAAAACAGCAACGTTGGGACTACCTAAGTCCAGGGCCTGTTGGATAGCACCTCATAAAGCACTTTACAGATGAATTTTAAAAACGATTTCAACATAGAGTATCTCACCACAGGATGGAAGAAAACTATTTCAACTCTGTACATACTTTGGCATCTGAAGCTTTGGAATTGCCATTTAAAAAAATACTGCATTAAGTTAATAATTTTTGTGATTTAAAAATGTTACATATTCAGCTTTACAGAATAGTTTTATGCATGTTATATTTAAGTCATATTTATTAAAGTATATTAATTGTCCATTGAAATCAGGAAACAGATTCTGGAAGAGAAAGGCAAACAAAATTTATACTAACTTAAGGTTATAACTTTGTTACAAGAGAATGACTGATTACAGTAAAGAAGGATCAGGATGTTGATTCTAACTTATAAACTTTAAATTTGAATACCAATACCGATGAATAAAACAATTTCCAGTTAAATCTGAATTGTATGGCAAGCGTTTAAGCAAATATTCAAATCAGTATTTTTTTATGGAGTCTGTAAATGTAACAATCAATAAGCATTTAGTCATAGTCTTTATAAAGTTAAAGAGGAAAATCTACTTAAGTGAGCATTGTATGAGATTCTAACATTTATGTCCAGTCAATTAGTGTCTGGGTCCAACATCATAACACATCTAATGGAAAGGTGGGAAAATGGCACTTGAAACTGAACTGCAAGAGAGTGACTATTGGTTAGTCTTAATGTGTACAGGTATCTAATTTTAATGAATAGCCAGTTTATGTCTTGGGCAAATGTTTAGTTATAAAGTAGGGGGAAGAGTTTGTGGGGATTGATTTGTTTAAGATATGACTCAATTTAAGTCTTTATGTGTATGTTTCTGTCTAGTCACATAATTTAATCATACCTTATCTAATGTAAAGAAGCTTCGACTCCAATCAAAAGAGGATCCCAGTTTCTTCATTTGCTGCTCAATGATATCCCCCTTTCTGGTAGTAAATGATTGAGTATATATATGCATATTAACATTTTTACATACAAAGCAAAGATCATGTTCTGCAAAACAATGTATATAATATGCATAATTATTGTCTAAACAATTTACTTAGTTGACATGTATGCTTTAATACCCAGTGTTTGGTGATGTAGTGTAGTGTAAAAATGGTATAGTATAATAATATAAACACAATGCAAATAATGATAATTTCTACCTCTAAAAATAAAAAGACAGGCTGCAAAGCATTTTATGAGATACAAGGTAAGTATGGGAATTCCCATCTGCCACCTTACCATTCCACCACATCAAGCAGTCAGCAATGGATAAGTGATGTTTAATGGCATCAATGTAAATATGCTATAAAAGCTTGATGATAGCCATAATTTTTCAGAAAGAGGTAGGCAATTTGTATACCTTTAAAGCATTGTACCAATAAAAACATGAAAATAAATATTTAAAATTGTAAAATCCCATAAGGAAAACTCTTCATAAATTCAAATGCTCTTTGCATTAATTAGTTTGAGTTACCTAGGTTGCACTTTTTTTTGCTAAATTACACTGCTCATATCATTTTCATTCAAGTTACAATTTTGTTTTAAATATACATTATGTATATAATTTTCTATAGAAAAATAAATGCACTATATTGACAGAATTAATTAACAACTTACTTCCTATCTCATTAATCTGTGGAGACAATTTTTATTTTAATTCTTCAACTTTAGATAGTAATAATGAATTGTCATAGTTCCTGCTTTTTCAAAATATTTTTCTAAAATAAAATGGAATGAAAAGTAAGTTATACCTGACAAAAAATATTAGATCACAAAATTATTAGGTCAATTCTGATTGCATATATAGGAGGTCCCCTACTTATGGTGGAGTTCTTTTTTTTTTTTGTTTGACTGAAGTTGATGTTCACTTACAGTTCACTTACGGCTTTTCTCCTCCACCAACGGCAGTCATGCTAATGTCTATCATAAAAAACATTAAACAAACATTTATTTTCACTAAACAAAAAGTAGTGTAGTATGTCAGGCTTCAACAAATTTTGGGTACATAGAATTTCCAGTTGTAAGGAATCATACATGGACTATAAATATGATATTACCATGGTGCAAACACCAACTTAATCTTCCACATATATATATAAATGTTTACCTTAGCAGCTTCTGTTGACAAACAGTACTTCAAAACACTGAATGCTTCCAGAATGTCATCAGATAGATTAAATGCAAATGAATGGCAAAGCATCAAACTAAATAAATTGGGAATATGGTGTGACCCGCCTGGTGTGTTAATATTAATTATGAGTTATTAATTAAGAACTACTTTATCATTAATAATCATAATCGCCTATAAGTGATTAAATTTAAGATTTTGTTCCTTAACATATGTCCAATGTACTATTTAAATATATACTAAATTATGTGCGTCAACTTTTGCTCCGTCACATATGGCTTGTTGGGATTTGAGCTTGTCAGGATTGTGCCTTTCAGAGTTATGGTTTGTCGAGATTTTGGTTCTCAGGATTATGACCCAAACCCTTTACGAGCACTCATAGAATTTTATTTCATCAGCCGATATAAACTGTAGTTGATAAAATACAATTTGCTTGTGAAATATTTGTGTAGGATCTATCTATCTATCCCTTAGTCTCGTCGACTGTTGGGTCACCACAGATGACCTGAAAACCAGTTTCCTCAATTCCATTCTGTTCTCTGCTAATCTTACTGTATTGCTCAGTTTCAGTCCTGTCCACTCTGAGATGTTATCCTCCCATCTTTTCCTCTGTATTCCTCTCCTTCGCCCTCCTTGCACAGTTCCTTGCATGATTGTCTTGGCAAGCCCTGTTGATCATGTGATGCCCATACCATTTCATTTTGCGTTTTTTCACAATGGGCAATAGCTCTTCATAGGGCTTGCCTAATTCTGTTTCCTATTTTCTCATTCATGACATGATCTCTATATGAAATGCCAAGCAACCTTCAACCTTCAACCTTCAACCTTCAAATCTCATTTCAGTAACTTGTATCCTCTTTTTGAGATCTGCTGTGAGGGTCAATGACTCACAGGTATATAAAAACACAGAAACGATCATGGAGCACATCAGTCTGATCTTTCAGCTGACTGCTGTGCTCCTTGGTTGTATCTGTGACATTATATTAAATTAAATTATATTAAGGCAATTTATATTCCAAATCTGAAGATTGTAGGTTGATAAGTAATTTTTCCTTCTTTTGTTTAGCAATGTGGCCTTAAATTGACATTTGTTGGGTTACCAGAAGCACTGCACTAATAGCTTACTCTTCTTTCCACTTCCAGACTTGAGATACAAACATGTCCCGCCCCAGCTGATGTCGTGTTTGCTGACTTCTTGCCCATAGCATCTTCTCCACCATCACCTGTGTGGCAATGCCAGCATGATCTAATCCAGGCACCCAAAGTGTTGAATGGCCTTTCATACGATGCCTGCAAATGAGGTAAATATATATATGTGAAAACAAGCAAAGTTTCATTCAAACTGATCCATATTCTACATTTTTGTGTAAAAGATAACAGTTAAGCTAATAACTCTTCTAATAATGGATAACACCAATATCAGAAAAAAAGCAAATCATCACTCACTCTTATAACTAAGCAAATGATGAGCAACTGCAAAATACAAAATTTAGACCCCAAAACAATAACACATTTTTTAATTTTAATACTTCAAGTAGATTTTTAATTTTGTACTATTCCTTAGGAGAAACAACTGCTATTATAGGTGAGGTGTTTAATTAATTATATATTAAAGTTAGCAATAAGTTAAGATTTGAATTGAGTACATATGTTAAAGAGAACTGCAAATACTCAGACACTTTCCAAACCAGCCCAAAACCAGTATCAGAACTGTAACAGTAGCACTGATTTATAATACTGTACCTGAAGAGTTGAAAATTCTTTAGCAGGAAAGTTGAGAGGGTTTGCTGAAAATAAAGTGGTCTTTAAGATTAAGGAAAGAACCTTTCAGAGAGTACAGAAAGTACTCAGAGCAGGTAGTGGCTATGAAGAGTAAACATAGTTTCTTGTTCAGGAGAGCTTGATTGGTAGTCACATAAGGGGTACCAAGACACTGAGTAAGTTAATGAAGAAATCTTTTGATCAGGCATAAGTGGTGATGCTTTTGTCAATCTTGTGATGTGTGTCAGTGCATGATAACTGTCACAAAAATCTGGCTTCTGACTCACCATATATTGTGCGTGGTTTTCCCCTGTTCTGTTTTGACATTTGTGGCCAAGGGAGGCAACCATGTAATTTTACTCATTAATGTCATGTCAGTCATGGTAGAGCTGAATTCTTTCTGGACGCTTAATTTTGAGAATATAACTAATAAGCTTACAATACATTTCTTTTTACTTACTGGTAATTTTAAAGTTAAGTTGTCACTTTTATTAAATATGTGTATACTCTAATGCTAAGGTTTATATTATTAGTTTCTATACATTTTGAAACACAAACTTTATAAAAAAAAAATAAGGTTGTGCTTTCTGAGCAAGCAACAAAACTTCAACAACAACATCAGCACCAGACAACAGCCACCAGCACTGAGCAAGCACTAACAACATCTAACCCCAACATCTAACCATCAACTGTGCTCCTTGATTACTTGTGAGGGGAACCAGTCCCACTAGAGCATTACAGATCAGTGAACGTTTTATAATGAAATGATCCACAAAAGTTCCTGTGGTGACGTTAAATGTAATTGTTACCACCACCATCTTTTAAGAAGTGTTGCACAAAAGTGGCAGAAGCTGGAAGCATCCCCTACATTCATACATATACATCAAAAAGTGTGTTTCAAGTTTTGCTGTTGTACGCTTTAGAGTGAAAGTGTTCGATAAAAGGAATTCTGTTATTTTGAAACTTGCTTTAGAATTATTTGATTTTTTTGTATAAGTTAGAAATTCAGCAATTCAGTGTGAAATGCTTTTACTAAATGTTCTAAGTACTTGAGAATTTAGCAGTTAGAACAAATGGAGTAGTCTAAACTAGATAGTGGCGCACTAGAGGTAATTAGTTTTTTTTCATTTACATGCCTGAGGTGACAGATCATTCAAGTACTCTCATGAACCTATTAAAATGACAACCAAAATGGGGAGGCAGGTCATGCCCTGGGTTGAGACAGTGGTGTAGAATTAATTGCATAAAGACAGAAGAAGACTCCAAGATGATGAGGTGATAGTTTTTATCAACATTTAATTAGTGTTTAGTTTCACGTACTTGGACAGGACAATTAATTAGAAAACCTTGTCTTAGTTGGTACACAGTTTTTGTAGCCAATGGAACAGCATTTTTATTTTAGCCCACTATGGGGCACTGAGAACTGTAGTAAATATAAACTTACGTTTTTGCCAGGAGAGAAAAGGTAAGACAGAAAACAGAAGAGACTTTGAGATTCATGCACGCTGCATGACCTCCTGCCAGCTTAGTAAATATTTCTCTCTTTGTGATTTTTTTTAAACGTCAGATTATAGATTCAGTTAAGGACCTAAAGCTGAAGTAAAAAATGGAGTTTTAACTCAAGGAAAATGTCTTACAAATGGAAGGGGTAAAAACGATGATAGACAGTACGAGACTTGAAACTGAGAATTTGGGAAACAAGATTGTCCATAGTGGTGTTTCATTTTATTTCTTTTGTGATGCTATGCTAGACATTCAGAAAAGTTGTGATGGCAAGGCAGAATGTTTTAGCTGGGCAGATGTTTTTCCTTTTTTTAGCTCTGTGCAGGCAAGAATTTTCAGGATTTCAGTGAGATTTAGGGTATGTTAGTAAAATCATCATAGGTATTAGTGCATATATTTCAATTAAATAAAATGCAAAATGAAATGAAATGAAAGAAGCTTTATTAATATCCTTAATTGAACTATACTTGTCAGGTGTTAAATTTTAATCCATGCATGAACACATATATTTGCACACAAAAAATTATTGTCCAGTGATTGTCAGCTACAAACACTATGTATACACACTTTGTTGATGCCAGGAACATCTAACCTGTCATCAGATGACCAATACATCTCTTCTGTCCAAGGTAAGATTGTGTAATAAAACAAGGTATTGAAGATAGCAGTGGTCAGTTCTAAGATAGCTGTTAGAATATTTCTCTCTCTCTCTGTAATTTCTTCTGAAGTTTGTACTCAACTTCAGTGTAACTGCATGTTCATCAGCTGTGATAAGCAAAAGCACATGTAATAAGGTTTGTGGTTTGACAATAAAGGCTTGACTGATCTCTGATGTAGTCATCAAGATGGCAGATCTAGCAAAGGATTTTTAATTGATCTGTGATGCTAGCAATACCAGAATCCATATCTGTCTATTCCAAAAGTATATGGAATTTTAAACCATATTACAGTCGAGTCCACTTATTTCGGCCTCGGTTAACTTGCCAACCCTAGTAAGTCGACATTTTTGAAGTGGAACCGCCAAATTCCCTCTTTGTCTTAGCATTTTCTCATCGGTTACGTCGATTCTTTTATGTTGCCGAACCCTAGTATCTCGGGCACAAAAGAGTGCCAAAATCGCCACTTAAGTTGGTTATCTCGACCCTACTGCTGACTAATCACTAACAATAAATGACCATGTCTTGTTAAAAACTGCAGCTTAAACTTAAGAAGGACATTGTTTTCTTGGTGTTTGCCACGGGCAAAATAGGCACACTGTTTGTTGCCCTTCAACTGGTTCAGAACTTATGTTAGCCCACTTTTGAAGTAACCGCTTGTCCGCTTGTAGGATATTTTCAGAGGCGGCTTCGGCCCCCTCCCCCCCCCCCACTGACGGAGAGCTGTTGAGGGTGTGCGCCTAATAGGTGCGATCTGTTTTACCCCCTTCCTCCTGCCCTCCACCTTAGACGCACCGGGAGGCAAGAAGCAAATCAAGACGAGAACATCATGAAGATGAAAGGTCTATTGCGGCTTTTGATGTGTGTGAGTGAAACACACACACACACACACACACACACACACACAGACACACACACACATACAAAATGACTCGCGAATTTAATTTTGATACTGGTTAGCTTTTTGTAAAAACGAACTTTGACACCCTGCAGATTTTTTTGATTTTGTGAGCAATCTTTGTGTTTGCAATGTTGGAGAATACATGTATCGAGAATGGACGGTGGACCAACTTCCCTCTTTGTTAACATTTTCTTATCAGTAATGGCGATTCTTTTATGTTGCCGAACACTAATACAATGTCTGTTTGTTTCTTTCTTTCTTTCTTTGTAATGTACTGTCTAGCACAAAAGAGGACCCGAATCACCACTTAAAATCAGTTCTTCGTCGGCTTTTGAAAATGTTAGTTACCGATGCCACTTCGCCATCTCGCTAACAATAAAGGGCAAACTAGGCACACTGTTGCTCTTCAACTGGCTTACACCTCTTAAAGTTACCTTTGAAGTAACCGCTTGTACCATTCGACACCCCCCTTCCTCCTGCCCTCCACCTTAGACGCACACACGCACACAAAATGACTCGCAACTTTAATTTTGATACTTCGTTAGCTTTTTGTAAAAAAAAAAAAACGAACTACACGTACACCACACAGATTCTTTTGATTTTGTGAGCAATCTTTGTGTTTGCAACGTTGGAGAATACATGTATCGAGAATGGATGGTGGACCAACTTCCCTCTTTGTTTTTTTTTTTAGCTTGCCGATCGCGTCATCAAACAAATTGCGGCAACGCTGTTGTGTAAAAAATCACCAAACACGTGCATATACATTGTACATTCTCATTCATTAATGCACATCATGTACATAAAGAAATTTCAAGCACGTTATATGTAATATTGAAGCATTTGTTTTCAAGTAGAATGTTAAAGGCAAAAAGCAACAAAGCAGTTTAGACTTTGTACAAAAACCATATTTACCGCGTGTACATAAACCTTTTGTTGTTAGCAAACACGTACATATATGTACATTTTTATAGTATGCCGATCGCGTCATCAAACAAATTGCGGCAACGCTGTTGTTTAAAAAATCACCAAACTCGTGCATGTACATTCTCATTCATTAACACACATCATGTACATAAAGAAATGTCAAGCGCATGTTATAGTACTGTAATATATTGCCGCCATATTGGTTTTCTGTAATCTCGATCTTTAGTTATCTCGACACTTTTTGGCAAACCCCTAGGCCCTCGACATATCCGGACTTGACTGTATCTTATAGTAGTATGATAATCCATGATGAGCAGAGAAAACTACTCTGTCAGAGAGAATGCCTGGCTATTGTGTTCAGAAATCAAGAATTCCAAAACTATCTATATAAGAGGAAACTGATCTTCAAATAGATCAGTAATTGCTTATGCACTAAGCATAATCACCTGATAAGTCAAATTATGTGGTAGTTTCTGTTTTAAGAGATTACCAGATAACTATCAGTATTTCCTGGCAATCAGAATGACCTCAAGAACAAACATAACAAATCAAATAACAAACCAAATACAAACACTAGAAAAAAAAAGAGTAAAAACAACGCTACTCTGGATCCCCAGTCACACCAACATTACTGGAAATGAAACAGTGGACAAGGGAGCTAAATACGGAAGCAAACAAGGCAAACAACCACACACACCATTACACACATCAGAAATACACACTCAAATAAAAAACATATACAAAAGAAAGACCCCTACCCCAACTCACAAACATAAGCCATAACAGAGCAATATACAGACTGCGATACAATAACACAAGATATACACACAAAACAAACAACGAAACAAAAGCATGCATGTACTGCATAACAGACAACACAATCGAACACTTCCTACTCCAGTGCAATAAATACACGGAAGAAAGAAAAATCATTAAATACACAACAGACCTATTAAACTTACCATTCACCACCCAAGCACTCCTATACCCCAAAGAACACACATATTCCTATGTAAATCAAAGATAATATGTGTACCAAATTTGAAGGCTGTAGCATGAAAAAAACTTTTTTTTTTGTTCTTTGCGTGTAGTAATGTGGCCTTACCCACCTTCTTTCTATTCATTATTCTCATAAGTGTGCTTTTTCTGTTGAAAAGACAATTTGAAATATGTTTTTCTTGGATAGTTACCAGACAAACACACTCAAAGGCTAGTTAAAACCTGAGAGCATTATTCTACTAGGTGAATGAACTCTTATTAATTATTTTCCCCTTAATTGGAGTGGGTCCCTAATTAAAGGTCTTGTTTTTTATGCATGCATAAATAAATGTGTTCATTCAATAAGTATTCAGGAAGCACATATTTTATAACAGAAATTCTTACTTCTGATTATTTTTATATTTAATGGAAACTAAAAGAAAATTACACAACCTCTGAGTTTCACATTTCAAATTTAGAGGTTGAAATTCATAACTGATAACACTAGATATGAATTTCTGATTTAATGTTTTTCTGTGAATTTGTAATCTGTAACTAAAGATAATGTGGTTTGTTTTTTTTAACAAAAATTAACTTTATAATCAATAAATTCAAGAATGCAGAGATACATAATAAATAAATGCTTTAATTGAATGTACTAACATTATTAGTGTAAAAATATATCAAATAGATATAATTTACATAATTTGTATCTTTAAACAATTCTACAAAGATAGTAATGAAAAGCAAAATTTTAACAACAGTTTATGGAAACTGCATTTAATTTATCTTTTAACTTATTACATGTATTTTATTTTCCAGAAAAACAAGTCAAAATGCTGACATTTCCTTCTGGAACTGTCCCAGTCATATAAAATTAAGATCACTTGATTACCCACATAAATGGTGCTTACCATCTGACCAATGCATCCTGAATGGAGTTTGTGAGAGCATGGCCAAGGTGCAGTGTGCCAGTCACATTTGGGGGTGGGAGCAGCATCACAAATTTCTCTTCATCTTTAACTGACTAAATTAACATAGGAATTGCATCTTTAGCTGTTTAAATTAACCAAAGGAAATGCATCTTTAGCAAACTAGATTAACCATATGAAATTTCATCTTTATGCTAGATAACCAATACAAAATAACATCATCATCTATCTAGAATAACTATATGATTTCTGACCAGAATAACCAAAAGAAATTTATCTAATTAGATTAATCACATGATATTTCATTTTTATTTGGACTTGATTAATTATAGGAAATTTTAACTGCCATCTGATTAGATTAACACTAGGTTACAGTAGGTAAATACTTCTTAGGCTTGCTAGATTAATCATAGAAAAAGTTTTTTTTTATTTGACTAGATTAACCATTAGACATTATCTTTTTATCTGAATAGAATAACCATATGAAATTTCATCTATATTTGATTACACTTACCATAGGAATTACATCTGCATTTGACTAGATTAATCATAAGAAATGTCATTTTTATCTAACTAGTTAACTATGGAAACTTTCTACAACTAGAGAAATTTGTATCTTTATTAAATAGAAAATTTATCTTTGTCTGACAGATCAACTATAGGTAGTAACATCTTTATCTGATTAGATTAAATATATAAAATTATACCTTTATCTGACTAGATTAATTTCAGGAAATTACATCTTTATCTGGCTAGATTAGCACAGGAAATTGCATCAGTCTGAATAAATTAATCATAGGCATATCATTTGTCTGATTAGTTAACTTCAGGAAATTACATCTTTATCTAACTAGATTAACCATAAAAACTATATCTTTATCTGCCTAGATTAACCATAGGAAATTTAATCTTTATCTGACTACACTAAACTTTATTAACTTCATTAATGCATTGCTTGCTACAGGTCTCTGATACATGCAAATTTAATTAAACTATGAGTATGCTACAGTTAAGTGACTATGATGTTTTTAATTAATGCATTCACAATAAAATAAATGTCAAATGAACAGTGGTTTTAATGGTTGCAAAGAATTTTAGATTTAGTTACCAGTTATCATGGGACTTGATTTCAATGCATTTCAATATCAAACAAAACACCTGAAAAAAAGTTACTTGTATTGTCTGTTTCGGCAGACATTTTAAACATTTTGAAAATGTAAAATTATGTAACTTATTATTCTGCACAGTTTATTGAAGAAAAAAATAACAAATAATAAAACTTCCATGCAAGTGTCATGGACTAGTGCTTTTTAACTCAATAAAGAGTAAGAATCTAATATATAATATGTAGAACTCAACAAACTTTTAAAAAATTAAAATTTAGTCATTATTATTTCATTTATTGTAGAAAAAAATTATCTACTATGTTGTTATCCATGGAACAAACAGGCTGGTCAGAACTGGGACTATTTCACTAAATTCTTTTGGTATTTTGTCAGAAAAACAAAAAACTTAAAATTAAGTTTCTTATAATATAAAAACTGTGCTACTTTCTTTATATTAGTAATATAAATTTAGTAATATAGATTTAGATGTATTATCTTATTATTATCTTATTAATAAAACATTTATATAAACAAAATAAAATTACATTAAAAAAATATCTGTTCATAATCATAAGCCATATAAATCAGTGCTTCTCAAACTATCTGATGTAGTGAACTAGAAATTTTTTCCCCACTATGCCCAGGGACTGGTTTTGCTAACTTTAAGGGTATTAAATAAGTGAATTGAAGAATTATAGATTTTTTTAAAATGAAAATATTAAACAATATATTACATTCAGTTAAGAAAAAAAAAGCAAAATAATATTACTAATATGTATGCAAGTGGCAAAGAAATCAGTCCACAATCTGAAATAGTTCTGACCAATTTGTTTCTTTTCTTTTTGTCTTAAAGAAATATGGAATGCTCATTTTGGAACTAAAATACTCTTGTCTGGATGTGATAAAGAACACACATTAGCATGCAAAATTACAACAGGAATTGCTTAAGGAGTTAAGATCAGTCTCCATAGAATCACATAAGGCAGTGAATAGTCTTGAATTTAGTATTCACTTTTACATGCTTTTCTTTGTAACAAGATTTTCTTGGTGAATGAAACAGTGCATTTTGACTTACATGTGAGTGCTAGAGCCTCAGTCTGGGAAATCACTACGGAATGATGCCATATGCTTGCCACAATGTCATCAGAACACATGTCTACATAAAACTTAAAATCCAACATACAGTGACCAACACTGCAGTCTTTCACAGCCTTGAACATGTCAAAACTAGTTGAATTTGTTGGTAGTGCAGCAGCAAAGAAATATTCTTCCTTTAAATCATCATCATGTTCAAAATGCATTAAAAATGCCATGTTAGCAACTTCTGTGCATCCACCAAGCTGAAGGTAACTAATTTATTTAATTTTTGCTAAATTAATCTATTCTAAGAGCTGTTCTTCCATACTGTAAACCAGCTCATGAATTGGTCAAGATATATAGTGTCATATGAGAGTGGCACATAGGCCACTTTCTTTGCTGCTCTTCCAACATTTCCAAACACACCCTTCACATAGACCATCACCAGAGTCTCAACAATTGTGTACAGGTTTTTGTCTAACCAATTCAAAGGGTTTCTAAGAAGCTCATAAATCATGAGTAAAAAAGATCTGTTTCTGTTTAAAAATCAGCATCATTCCTTTCCAAAAGCTCTTTTGGTTTTGAACTCAAGTCTTCATGTTTAGTTACAAAATGCTCTGAGTTTTAGCATTGTTAGATAAAACACCATCACTGAGGAATTGATACTGCACAGTCATCTTATGAACTTACTGTTCAGAGAGTCATATTTTCAAGTGAAGTTAATAAGAAATTATTTTTGTTGATGTTTCAATTTTATATACATCACTCTCATTTGATAGTTCACTACTTTGATGCTTGGCATGACTCTTCTTCAAAACGTTTTCCATTGGACCTTACTTTGCCTTATCAGTCTAATAATAATGAATTCTATTACCAGGCATGAGTTTCAATATTATATTTGTGCCTGATTCCCACACAGACAGGACAATGTCAAATTTACAATGTTTTACACGGCATTAGAATTGATAAAACATTACCTTGGCCTATGCAGACTTTACCAGGCAATGTGGTATATTGGTTGATACAAGTGACTACAAACCTGTTGATTACTTCAACTGTTTCATGCTGTTTTTCTGCAATTAACCAAAAAATCTCATTTTTCGGCAAAATAATTAGCACCCAGATGAGTTAAATTCTGCATTATGAAGTTGGTAAGAAAAAAAATAGTTTTTGCCCAGTCAGACAAAGATAAGAGCAAACTCTGCCAATTCAAATTTAAGAATTATACAAGATTTATAGGAACAAAATGTCAAACCTGTAAGGCCCAATTAAAGGTGTTACTCACTGAATTTATGACAAAAATAACAGGTCTATTATTAAATTAAAGATTCTAGCACACACGGAGTGCACATATGTTTTAAGAATAAAATATTAGATAAATGAATATTTCTAATTTCAGAAAATGTTAAAAAGTAAAATTCTCATAAAATTGACCAATTCTCTTTATTTTCATTTTTTTTTCCCCCTAATCAGGCTGTGATTTTATCCAGGTTTGTGATAAATCACATATATATTAATTTTAAAGTTAAAAACAACAGGAAAGTTTTGAAAAAATCATTGCTTATTCAGTTATTGCCTTTATTATTTTATCTCCATCTCATAGTGGGTAAAGGATCATGGGTATCACACTTCGAAGAATCACATTTTTCCACAAAATTCAATTACACTTGACAAATTTCTTATTATTTTGTATTATATTAATTAATAAAATTTTAATTAATACTGACTTTCTCAGTATTAACCGTAATAGCAGGCAGTCTGCAAATTGGATTTAATTTCTGTACATGGAAACGATTTCAAAATTACAAGACACAAGAAGTCGCTAACTGGTTATTTGTTTGAAATTCATGATATAAATTTCAAAACTCTACATTAATATATATTTACTAAAAATCACCAGATTTCAGAAGCATCTTAAATTTAAATTTGTAACTCTAGATTAAGGTTAAAGACTCCAGAGTGAATAAGAAAACAATCACATTGGCAATACTAGAAGCTTATTCACTGTGGGCAGTGCTTATGTATGTTCATGGAGCTGCTTTCTTAGTTTTGCCTAAGTTTCAAGTGTTTGTGCTTACAAAGTGCAAACTACAGTGCTTTGGCATATCGAATTTCTCTTTGTTCCTGAGGGTTGCTGTGGACCAGCAACTGATTGCTTGTGGACCAGCACCAGTCCTTGGATGACCACTTTGAGAAGCACTGATGAAAATGATTTGTGATAAAGAATATATTTGTGATTTATGTACTGACAAATAGATTTAACATATTATCACTAACAGGTCAGAATGAATTAAAATATTAAGTCAAATAATAAGGTTTTTAAAATTCTTAGTTATTATTTGTAAATATTTTTTAATTCAGTTTTGCAAGTTCTATAATGAAACTTGAAAGGAGTTAACCTTTTGACTTCCAGCCGCATTTTTGAGCATGCTTCATATGTCACAACACAAAGAGCTCTGTATTTTTGATTTCAAACAGCAGAGATCATGTGACTGAAGTCAAGTGATAGCAAACACACATCATTGCAAATGGCAGCTGCATTTGTTTATCTTTAGCTTTCAATTTTGGTCGATTTTCTTAATTTTTTTGGTCAAAGTTGTGAAGTATGACTTTCTCTAGCAGCCAAAATGAAGTGATTCAATGCTAAGGAGGCTACTCGATTTTTTTATAGAATTGCTTGATGATGGTGATGTTAGAGATGAAGAAACTAGTGAAGATGAAAGGGATTATGTTGTGAAAGATATCAAGGACACTACTTCAGACTCTAGTAACAGTGATTTTGAAGCACAACCAAGTACATCAGCAGGTAGACATGGTCACGGTGTTAGTGGATGAAATTGTCAAAGTGAGGCAAATGTTGAGCAGCAGTATGTTTATTTTTATTCCTGCTGGACATGACCATGGTGAACAATTTTATTATTTACTCTCAGTGGTTTGAGAAACTTCACTCTCCAAGAGACAGGAATGAATTGCCAGTAACACATTTGCTTTTCAGAACATTTGTTATTAATGGACGGGTTGGAAGGTTCACCTGTTGAGGTGCGACTTGGGCCTATGCAAGCACCTACCCCACCCCATCAGAAGTTTACACGAAGACAGGGACATGAATCAATCTGGTGAAGATGGGTGTGATGCCTAGAGGACATTGTGTTCACTGTAGTCTGGGAGTTCATGAAAAGCAACAGTGTGAGTCTGCTTTCAGATGTGTTGTCTGTCGTGTGAGGCTGTGCAGGGATGGGTGTTATGACAGATACCACCAGAATGTTTGCTGCATCATAGAGTGAGTAAAAACATTACTGGTTTCTTGTTCTGCATGAAAATGCATTTGATTTTCAGTGTCAGCATGCTATGTATTTCTGATGAGTTCAGGCATTTGGACAGAAGAATACATGCATCAGTTAGAACTAAACTGTATTTTATTTCACTAAAACATAAACACTCTCTGGCATATATCTTCAATATTTTTTTATGTAACATGTTGGGGAAAAAAGAAACAACATAATTTTTACTATTTTTTAATTGATACTTTTCCTTGGCAAACAGGAAAAAAATGTATATTATTTCCCTTGTTAAGCAGTTGTCTTCTCTTTAAAGCAAATAATTATTACTGATTAAGTGTCCATTCGCTTCTTTACAAGAATAAATATACTTTTGCCAACATTAGTTCACTACATTAATTATTATTTAATAAATTCAGAGATATCTGATTTTTTTTACAAAATTAATTAAATGGTTATGGAAGTCAAAGGGTTAAAATTTCTGAAATAGCTACAATGGAAATAATTATAAAATATATGAAATCATGCACAATAATAAATTGTTTTGTGCTTTGAAAATTCTAAAGAATTCAGTTAATGTTAGAATGTGCAATCAGAGAAATTCACAACAAAATCAAAGAAGTATCAAAAAATAAAACTTTGACTATAAGTAGGCCTCCCTATAACAGCAATATGGACAATAAGGTATTTGCAAGGTGAAAATGTTGATAACCAGAAAATGTTGGGACATTCTGGACTTTTGGAAATCAATCAAAACAAAGTAAACAAATTTGAACTGATAAGAGCAATTCAAAGAATGTGAGTCATGATACTGAAGTCACTCCAATTAAAAAAATATATTGTTATTGTTGGCCAGCACTTTCTTCAGCAAGCACTGAAAACGCAAAATGTAAACGATAGAAAAAAGAAATACATTAAAATATAAGTAAGTTAGCACCTTTTGAGCTTTTAAGGTAAAAAATCCTTGTTTTAACCACCATTCATACCAAGCTGCTTCTACAAACAATGGACTGTATACAGAAGGTAAGGCTGTTGCTGTATCTGAAACACATATAGATAATGCTCTCTGGAAAAGTCAAATTACATACTTCAATATGAGCACTCACTCACATACATACATTTACACCCACACCTGCACCTTTTTATCACACACACACACACACACACACACACAAACAAACAAACAAAAACATACTTATACTAGCATCTTTTTATCAGTCATGTGTACACACCTACACCCAGAAATATCTTGCAACACACAAAATGTAGAGGTATGCTTTTGAGCTTTTTAATTCAAAACCTTGCAATACACTCTCTTTCGACAAATTTTATACATTGTTGGTCTATACAGAAAGAATAAGATAACACAATAACATTCACACATACCATTTGGCTTATATTGAAACTATAATACTGTTCGTTTTCATTTACACATAATGCTTCAATTAATTTTTCTTTTGTTTATATTTTATAGTTAAAATATTAATATCTACTCATTATCTACTCATCTTTTAAGCATCAGAACAGAATAAGCTGAAGTGACTGAAAATTTACATCTGCTTCTCAACTTGATTTAGACCACTAATTAGAAGATTAACTCAATTCTATGAGTGAATGTTCAGATTTGTATTTTCTTGCTCCTAAAAGTCCTATAGCAGAAAACTGGAAGAAGTGGGGTTTTTCTGTTGTGGATGAAAAAATCAAAACCAAAAAAACTTTACATACTAATGAAGCTATATTTCAAGCTATAAAAAAAAAAGAGCAACCAATATTTTTTTCAAAAGTTCATGCCTACATTTATAAATTTATGTAATGCTCTATTTTTTTACCTTTTAATTTTATTTCTTTTTATCTGAATCTTGTATATTTAGCATGAAAAATGACAGGCAAATCTGTCTAGTAGCTTCTGAATTCTCCTAACTTTAGCATAACAGATGCCCTATGAACAAAAATGTCCAATTACTAGAAGCTCTGTATATATAACATATTTTGTTTTGTTTACATAATACAACACTACAACACTTTTAATATAATCTATATCTTACCTTTTTTTTCTCCCACAGCTGTCACACCATCATATGAATACCTTTGAAAGGTAGAGTTCTGAAATAATAAAAATTATTTTAACATCAAATGAAAATAATAAAATACATTCAGCAAATTCCCAAAATATTTTATGACTGACTTGCATAACCTCAATACAAAATCAAAGATTATAAGGAGAAAAACATCAGTATCAAATAACAGAAGACACAGCTACACAAGAAAGATTGGTGGGATGACATATTGTTGATACTCTAAATCAGCCTTTCTCAACCTTTTAACCCTGGAGGAACTCTTGAAATAATTTTCAGATTTCCCTGCATAACATTTTTATATCTACAACCCACAGATCATTTGGAGTGTGATCAGTACATTCTAAATATAATAATCCAATAAGATTGTCAATGCTTTTTGAGTAGAGAATGGTATTTTTTCTGTGGATTTGTTTATCCTGGTCAACTTATTAGCATATTCTTTTAATTTGCTTACTCATCCCCCACAAAAATAATTAGTATTTTGAAATGATTTTATTTTTTAAGTAGAATCCGTTTCATGTAGAGTGTCATATTCCCTATATGTAGACAGTAAGAAATAATGAACACTCACACAAAGTTACTGTATAGATATAATTCAGGCTGGGCACTGATGAGTTTGGGCCTGCCACAATTCTGGTTTTATGTTGGCATATTTACCATATGGACTGACACAATTCAGGCTGTATGTTAACAGTTACCATATGGACTGACACAATTCAGGCTGTATAGTGACAGTATGGACCTGTCAGAATTCAGGCTTTATGTTGGCAGTTACCATATGGACTAACACAATTCAGGTTGTATGTTAACACAGTTACCATATGGACTGACACAATTCAGGCTGTATGTTAACACAGTGACAGTCTATCTATCTATCTGTGACAGTAAATTTGCCCCTCCCTATTTTTAATTTTAATTGTTATATAAGTTGCTAAATTGTCAGAGTGACCCGACCTTGTACACTGTTTATGGTGTTATCTTAAAAGTGTTTGAGTTGAAGTAAACAGCCTGAGGCTAGAACATTCTAGATTTGCTGAACTAGTGGAAACTGAGTGAGCAGTTTTTTTATTATCCAATGATTATGATTTATGAGAATGAGACTAGCCAATTGTCTGAGTTTAAGGAGTTTACATGCCGTAGAGAATTTTGCTGTTTATTCACTTTTGAATTTGAAGACAAAGTGAGAAGTCCGGCTCTGAAGGCAGTCATTAGCTTGAGTGGTGAGTTTAAACTGACTGATTGAGAGAGAGTGGACTTGGGAAACATTTCAACCATTTTTCTATTGATATGTTATACTTGTGTTATTACTAAAGATGTACTATGTAAATTGATTTACTTACTACAAATGTTTGAACTAAACTGAGCCTATGTGGTGTATTAATACTATTAATACATGACATTGTTTGATAAATGTATTTATTGTACCACGTGTTGATGGACTTATAACTATTGTTGCAGGAGATTGTAAGTTTTGAGTATGGAGTGTAAAACAGAATGGAATTATATTGTAATGAATAAGAAACTTAGGCTTGTTCCTTGATTGTATGTTGCAATCATTAAACAGCCTTCTGATTTCTTCTTCATTGATTGTAGATGAGTCTCAGTCTGTGAATTCGACCCAGAGTTGTGAGTCTCAAGTGGAGCCTCAAGTTCAACTTTCAAGTTCCTAGCTGCCCTTTGTTTGTTCACTAGTCGTGATTTGAGTGACTGGAAAAGCACAGGAAACTTGTTTAGTCATGATTTGACCGGAAAAGCACGGGAAACTTGCAAAGTGTGTTGCAGCGTGTAAGCATAAGGAAGTATGCTACACACCTACTTCCAATGTACCAAAGCAAGGATGCTAAGTACCTCAGGTCGATTGAGAGGAGCAACGCATCAGTGTTTTCTTGCGCACAAAGCAGGAACATGTGCTGAGCGCGGACATTTTGACATTATAATATTTTGACACTGTGACATAATTGAAAAGGCCAGTGAAAAGACTGTGGAAGCTGTACTTAATCCAGATTATGTGAAGTTTGAAATAACCTATTCTAATAACTCCCTTTCTATTTTCTGCTAGGACTAACCTGCAATTTGTATTGACTGTATTGTTGAACTATAATTAGCTGTAATTTTATTAATATATATGTAGAGGGAAACTGTAAACTATAATTACCCAAATGTGGGTTCATGGAATATTGATGTCAAATTATGTTTCATTGTAATTGTCATTTGTATGGTTGATTTTTTTCTTTTAAATAATAAATTTATTGATCTTCTTAATCTTATGCATATTGAAGGTATTATGTTGGAGAAGAAATTGGGTGGGTGAGGGCTAGCTAAATATAGCTGGATTTGTCTTCTCCTTTAGTAAGAAGTTTCCACCTGCAGAAACCTTATGTGACTGTAAATGTTGTTTTATGTTGTGGAATTGTGAAAATGTTTACAACGCCAAAATATCTGCCAAATGAGAGATGAATGGTGTCTGTTGGAGAATCATTAATATCTATCTATCCCTTAATCTTGTCCATCATTGGGGTACCACTGATGACCTGACAACCAGTTTCCTCCATTCCATTCTGTTCTCTGCTAATCTTACTATATTGCTCAGTTTAAGTCCTGTCAACTCTGAGATGTTATCCTCCCATTTTTTCCTCTGTCTTCCTCTCCTTCGCCCTCCTTGCATAGTACCTTGCATGATAGTCTTGGCAAGTCCTGTTGATCTTGTGAATTGCCCATACCATTTCATTTTGCATTTTTTCACAATGACCAATAGAGCTCTTTATAGGGCCCAATGGCTTGCCTAATTCTGTTTCACATTTCCTCATTCATGACATGATCTCAAAACGAAATGCAAGCAATCTTCGAAAGCATCTCATTTCAGTATAGTATATGACAGTATAGGCCTGCCACAATTCTGGCTTTATGTTTGCACACATCAATCATATAGACTGACAGTGACACAATTCAGCCTGTATGTTAGCACAGTTACCAAAAGGACTGATACAATTTAGGCTGTATGTTAGCACAGTTATCAAATGGACTGACACAATTCAGGCTATATGTTAGCACAGTGACAATATGGGCCTGCCACAATTCTAGCTTTATGTTGGCACAGATACTATATGGATTGACACAATTTAGGTTGTATGTTAGCACAGTGACAGTATGGGCCTGCTACAATTCTGGTTTTATGTTGGCACAAATTAGAGTATAAGTCTGACACAAGTATGGTCTGTATTTCAGTATGATCTCACTAATACTCTTTCAGTTTTGTTTTGATTTTCTTTAAGAACAAATAACAAACACTGTCAAAAAAATTGCAACATGCTACATATTAATTATTTACACTTCAAAATTTCTATGACATGAAGTGGAAGAGGACTGTTTACCTAGTTTGTATAATGGTTCATTTTCTGGGCAAGTGTACCTTTTTGTGACATGAAGTGCAAAAAAATAAAGTGGATTAAATCTAATTATTTTATATAAGATAAAAATGTTGATTTTCAGGAGTTTGAAATGTGTTAAAAGCATGTTTTTGCTGAAAACTTAGAAAGGATGAGATGTGTTTTCCCAGAAAAAATATTTTAAAATAAGCAATATAATTATCTCAATCCAGTGAATATATTTTCTTTATTAAACTAAATTATTAACTTAATCTGGATACATATTTATTTAAAATGGGGTATAAAACTCTAACTTCGTCACATTAAACACCATATGGCTTCCAGTGACAAAATTATCAACCATCATAAAAGAAACTCTATTTTTCTCAAAACAGGCTAAGGTATTATGCTGTGAAGATAATAATTATAATATTAAACAAAAAACAAAGTATCTATGTAAATATAATTTTTAAATATAAAATAAGCCTAATCATGATATTTTTATATATTCTTGAATGTAATTCACAGGTTTTTCTACTCTTTACTCTATACTAGTTTAGGTTTAAAACATAAACATCTATGTGAAACTTTAAATGCAAAAGAAACCATATGGATCTGTACATAAATATGCAAGCTATTTTATTACTAATATTAGTATTTATGGTGTTATTGTTAATCAATTTAATCAAAATAAATTGAGATATAAGAAATTTTAGCTGTTTTGAAACATCAATGATTCCCAAAATTTTCCTGTCATTGCTGTTATCAATTTGATCTTAATGGAAACAAAAGCTATTTTTCTCATTTGGTATTTAAACACATCACACCGAGACAAAATGACACGAGAGCTATCTTTCCTCAATATGGTGGTGCTTTGAAAAATATAAGAAGTATTTTTTATATATTATAGTCATTATTTTATATTTATAAATTTATTAATTTCTTTGTCATGTGCTAAAATGGAAGCAAAAGCAAATTAGTTTTTTTAAAGCTGAATAATTATTAATACAACAAACATTAGCATATGGATATTTCAACTGCACTGAATGCTTAAATAGCACATGACTTATGTCAATGTCTGGTAAAAGAATAACACTATTAACAGTTTTGGATCCGATTTATGTGGAAAGGAATTGACAAAATTGTGCATTTTAAAAATATTACTTCTTATCTCATTAACTTCTGATATAACTGATAACTAAAATTGATTGTTTTAAGATAAAAGGGATATAAAATATTGCAGTACTGTATAATGAATTATCACTTCTAAGGAAACCTTGATGCAGTTAAGTTTGTTGGATGATTTATAACAATGAAAATTAAAGAAAATAGCTACATGTAAGCATGTCACAATTCCGTATTTCCAAATGATGCACAATGCAATGACAATCCTGAATAAAACTATTATATCCTATTAACTAATTAAGATGCAATTTGGGGCGGTACTAAACCCTTTACAAACTGTATCTAGATATATGTGTAGTGCACTTCTTAATTTTATGACATGCTAAATCAGTGATACAAGTGTATCATTGTATGTGACCACCTAATGAAATGTTATTTAACATTTTCTGTCTCCTTTACACAAGTAATGAAAACTGGAACATCTGGCATTCTATTTTTATTTATTTATTACCAGTCTCTAATTTTTGTATGTTTATACTTTATCCTTGGTGCTCCATCAATTAAAATGCGAATTTCCCCAGTAATCGCGAATTTGATGTCTGGAATATTGACTTTAGCAGTAATCAATGTACTACTAATGTAGTATTCTGAAATTTGAGGGATTTTTTTACACTCACTTTTCTGAGAGAGCTAATGAAGAACCTACTCACTTCTTATCTCATTAACTTCTGATATAACTGATAACTATTTATGTACAAAATTCTTCCCCCCCTCCAAAAAAACAAACACCATACCCCCTTTCCAAACTGATTTCGGTAACTTTTGTTGTTGAACATTTAATTGTGCATAAAATAAATTTGAATCGTTTGTTTAAAAATTAAAATTAATTATATTGTGGATATAGTCTATGTTATATATTATTATACTTTAAAGTATCTAGACTATGTGTTTGGGGTGTAAAATTACCAAGAATATGACTGTTTTTGCATTGACTCTGTGGTTGGTGAAACACTGAGTTTAACAGAAAAATTACTTAGTGCGGAGCACTGGAGTGTAATGTCTTTGATACGTGAATATTTATATGTGTGAATGGTTAAGCTTAACCTGCCTGTCGTGCAAATAAAAGTCGTTTCTTGGCTTGAAAATATACTGTTGATAAGTTGTTCTTGTAACATGCTTTCAGATTATTCCATGAACTTGCCATTTTTCCGTGCAAACTTTGTCAGAAGTACGTCCCTTTATACTTTCTTCGGAAGAAGTCCGAAAAGTGCGAACGTACACGAACAATTTCCGGGGTTCGAATAAAATGGCGGGGCTGAGTGCAAGATAGTGCGGAACAGTGCGGCAGACACACACACACACACACACACACACACACACACACCGATTCCCCGAGCTGGATTTTATATACATAACTTCAAACACACTGCTAAATACAAGCTATTCACTAGTTTTCACAATATTCCAACAGTGCGTTCTCTTGGAGTAATTATTTTCCTGTTTAAGGCTGTATGGGGCTGGAACTGCATTCGAATAAATTTGGCGAGCTGAGTACTGGCAGACATTAGCTCTCTCCCGAACAGGTTTTAATGCACATACTCTCAAACACACTCATATAGACAAACTGTAAACCTATTTTCACAACATTTCAAAATAGCGTTCTCTTTCAATAAATATTTCATAAATTTATATTTGGAATAGATATATAGTTTAGCGCAACCAGTACTCTCGGTGACGTTTTGTTGGGAGTTGGGCAAGATGTTAATTCGCCACCACCCTGAGCCGCTCGAAACCTTGGGCTAGTCCTCAAAACACTCATTTTAGCTGGCCATCATGTTAGAAAGATGAATGATAGATAATGCAGAATAGAAGAGTGATAGTTCTAGAAAATAACTCGAGCCCCCCCCCCCCCCCGATACATCAGTAAGTAAATACAGGTGACAGACTATAATATATAACATGTGAGTCATGTTAATTCGAGTAGTCTACTTATCAACAATAAATGTATTCAACAAGAAATAAGACAGCATGGTTACATATAGTAAATAGTTCAGCAGTTACAGTTAGAGTTTATATATATTTAAGTTCATAATCATGACCATGTGATGTCATAAGAGAATGTGAAAATGTTCGTTTTGAGTCCTATGGCAGTTATTTGTTTCGTTCGTATAAGTGAATAAGAGAAAACTAAAGGCGCGCTCGCTACTCGCTGCAAAAACACACAGCGTAGCACTTAGAACAATTCTTAACTCATTTAACTTCTTTTGCTTTCTCACCAATCATTCATCTTACAACATGTCTGCAAAAGAATTGATCAGCCCCATACATCTTTCATTCATTGATACAGTATTTCAACATGAATTATATATATATATATCCATAAGTCAATATAATTCTAATATATCTCAATCGAATAATTCTAACCCAACATGTAAACAGGTCCAGATGGAAAGTCCCTACCCACCTAAGCCCAAGCCCATAAATCACAGGTGTTAAACTCAAGGCCCGCGGGCCACATCCTAATTGACAAATCATCACTGACCTGGTATATCCAAATAACTAGCAATGAGCACCCATGTTCAAGATCTGACGTCCGACTTATTATTTAATATATTATGCCCCCCCCCCCCAACTGCTAAAGCAGATCGTTCTCTCCAAAGCATGCCACTCAGAGAGCATGGGGGTTAATGAAGAAATAGTACATTTTATTAGCAAAATAAATTATCTGCACACTACATAATACAATTCAGTATTGAGTCAAGCTGACAGTATTCTCATAATTTTGTTGTTGTAAAATACACGTTGTAGTGTGACGTCACATTTCATTAGAAAATTTTGATCCCCTCCAAAAAAAACCCTGAGTGACATCACACGTAAACGACCCCTAAATTATATTGTGGTTTTTCTGAGTGTGCCCCACGCACACACGCAGGCAATCATACACGCCGTTTATTTTTTTTAAAAAAAAGAAATGATTGTTTTTGACGACAGCATCATTACATTGAAGCTTTAGAATAGATGCTTTTTGAAACATGTATTGAAAGGCAATCCAACAATTAAACCTGAAACATTTATAGAAATCAATGATTCCGTTTGAAACATAACTGTGACCTCGATTTTTGGAAAGTAAATGTAAAATCGATAAAAGGAAGATAGTTTCCGATTTTGTTTATAGTCGCTTGATGCAAATTAAAAAGAAAATGTCAATTTTCTGCTTATTGATATTTTTCGATCTAAGTCATTTGCCTGCGACTCGCATATGCAATAATACTTCTGATCGCACTTTCTCTCATTGGATTGCCAATAGTTGCATTAGATCAAAATGCAGCGAGACTGTATAAAACTATCGCAAGAAGCAAGAATTTTACAGTTTTCTATTTAAAACTTTACTAATATTTAATATTTTTGTACAGATTAAAATTTAGTTTTATACAATGTCATATTATCTGTCGTTAATTGCACTCATTGTAATTAATGTATACACTTCTGCCTGTAGTATATTTGAGTGCCAAAGCACGAGGGATATAAATCAAATTTTAGTAACAGAAAACGAAGAGACGACCTTGATCTTTAATTGTGCTTTTAAGAATAGGTACTCCAACGATCCCCTCGTATTTTTAATTCTCTGCAGTAAAATTGATCATTATGATATTGCATCAGTTTTGTTTGATAAAAATATTAACTCATTGCAGCCGATTGATGAGATGTATTCAGAAGACACCAAATCGTTACTGTTTGAAATACAAGCAGTTTCAGAACAAAACCGCATGTATGTGGAAGAATTCAATGTTACATTAAATGTGAAAGGCCATTTTATTGGGCGAACATATTTACAACTGTATTTCATTCTAAACACTAATACGAGTATAAACGTGACGTATTTCAGTCAAAAATGCAAATACGCAGAAATGAAAGAAATTGTAGAAACAAGCATTTATAGAAGCAACTATTCGTTATTAGGCAGTTTCAGTGAAAGTACCACAGGTATAGCAATTCACACTTCTAAATATGGGATTGTGGTCGTCAGGAAGGAGCGTCCCATAGACACAGTTTTTAACGTCATCATTGTGCTTTTGGTTGCCATAGTAAATTTAGGAATGGGGTGCAAAACAGATATGGCAGTTATCAAATCAACATTCAAGCAACCAGTTGGCCCTGTTATTGGTTTCTGCTCACAGTTCATATTAATGCCTCTGGTATATCAATTATATTTTGATAAAAAATTGTTTTAATCTCAGTTTTACATTTTTTATTTGTTTGCACATTTTACATTTATATCAAAATATATTGTACTAAATAGATTGAGAGGAAAACATCACTAAAATCAGTATTTAGAGCTGGGATTGTGAGTGGAGTAGCATATCCTATTATGTATATATTTATAACACCTGGATAAGTGAATATTAGTACATTTTAAAATTATTGTAACTTTTCATGCTTAACAAATTTTCATCTCACTAGTTTGAATACATGTGTCCATAATTTACATTTCTCATTTTCTGAGACCCTAATAATTATGATGACGGAGTACTTGTATAAAAGCTCTAATTGTTTTGCAATATTTACATATAAAATGCACCCAGATCTTTATATACAGTAATATAAGCACATAATCATCCCCACACCCCAATCTCTCCAAAATGCATACATACACAGATCTTAAAACAATTTGGTAATTGTGTAGGCCTGTGCTTTTGCAAAATGAAAACTAAAAAAAAATTTATTTAGAGAAAACACACATGAATGAATTTACATATGTACATTTTAAACAAGCAATGACACAGAAGACGTACTTGTTGAAGAAAAGATGTTTTTAGAGCCCTCTTGAAAACAACCTTAGTCTCTTTGTAATTCAGCTCAGAAGTCAAAAGATTCCAAGTATAGTTACCCTGATAAGCAGGTTCGATTGACAAGATGATTTAAACTTTGCTTTCTGAAAGTTGAAAATGTATTTATGTCCAAAATTCTTTTAGTTTACATTTTAATGTACATGTGCTTATAATTCTTGTACTGTTCCAATGTATTTGTGTCAGCAGTGCAATTCTCATACTCTTTGTTTGCATTTATGCCTCTGAATCTCAGTACAAAAGTGTTGAAGTTGTTAGAGAGCATGCATTTAGGGTACCTCTAGGACAGGGGTCACCAACCTTTTTGATACTGAGAGCTACTTCATGGGTACTGAGCCATACTAAGGGCTACCAGTTTGATACACTCTTCTAGTTTGCCTTTATACATTATTAATAATGTGAAGACTTAGAAAAGGTCTGCGGGTGACTTATGTGGTCTTTGTGGGCGACCTTGTGCCTGCGGGCACCGTGTTGGTGACCCCTGCTCTAGGATGTGAAGTGTTTCCAGTACTAGAAAAGATACAACAGTTAAAAAAGACAACAGAGAAAGAAATGAAACTGATTAATTCTTTAAGTACTTTACAGAAAACAAGAAAAATAAAATAAAAGATAAAATTTGACAGATTTAAATTTGAAGTCAGTATATATTCCGTAAGCAAAGCACATATAATTATACTGAAAGTAAACTAATCCATTAAGTATTACACAATTTCAGACAAATTATGCAGCCCATTCATGCTGATAGAATAGTGTTATGTCTGTGGCTGAAAGTCTTCCTACAAAATGTTATAGAATTTTTTTTTTTAAATGCATATATTTGATATAAATCTAGCTTTCTTGTTTGTAGTTTCTGTTTTTGCCTAAATTTATTTTATGTTTTATTTTTATTTTGAATTTTTATCTTGACAAAATCTAGACATAAATGTTTTATATTTTTATGGGGTTTTTGTTGTTGTTCCAAACCTCAGTTTAGTGTTTTATTTATACTTTATTTAAGTTAGTTAGCAAAACAATATTTAACTAATTAAAAAATATATCATTATACATGATATCTTATTTAAAGAAATGATTCTTTTCATTTATTTTTTGTGGCAATATGTATATCTAGATATAAGAATTTGGTTACAGTTTACTGTTAATGTTGTATACATCTGAATTCTAAGTAAGTGCATATTATTATTATAATGACATATTTTATAAAAGTTAAAGTACTGAAACCTCCCTATATTAGTGTTTCAATTATATATTAGTATATACAGATTGTTGTATAATGATAAAATATATTGTAGTATATAATATATACTAAAATTTTAGTGTACAGCCTTGTAAGCTATTTGTTGGTTTAAAAAGAAAAAAAATATATCTTTTTCAGATTTCCTTTGCTGCTGCCTATCTCTTTTATTTTGGACCAGCATTGTCATTAGGGTTCTTTGCCCTTGGCTGTTCGCCTGGTGGCTCAGCTAGTAATGCATATACTTTGCTGCTAGGGGGTGATGTATCACTCAGCATCACTATGACATTCATCAATACTATTGCAGCTTTAGGTTTGTTGACTACCATATATTCTATTTTCATCTTTTTTTTTTTACCTGGCTATTTTTAGATATTGGACATTACAAGATTTTGAGATGAATGGTAAAATTATGTATCAAATAGTGGTATATATAACACTTATATTTACATAAGTCATTGTGGCAAGTAAAAATTGCTACTATTTTCCATTGTAAAGTGAGAATTTATATAAAAGCTAAGCAACATCTGTTGATTTAAAAAAAACGGAGAAGAATTGATTGTTTGATTAAAGTGTATACCATGTATATTGCAGAGTAAAGTAATAGGTTTCAGGAGATTTCTTTTGCCCTGTAATGATAACAATATAAAATAGTGTTTGTGAGCACTTTAATAACAAAGTGGTTTGGTTATAGTGTAAAGTAGATTGTTTTGTGAGCACTGTAATAGTGTAAAATGGTTTGTTTTGTGTAACATCTTTTCTAGAATATATTAAATCTTGATTACTCACAGTTATTTTTACATCCTTCCAAAATTCGAATAGATTGAGTCTGATGGAATGTTGATATGAATGGTGGCATGAACAATGACAATGATATGAATGTCCATGTAGAAAAATAGAAGACCACAACCGGAGTAGAGACGTCATTAAAACAAGGTTTCCTTTCATGGGTCAAACATGGCCTTTTCCCTGACAACCTCTTGGTGTCGCATGATCAGCACTCAACATGATCCAAAAGTTGACTGCCTATCCATAGGTCGGGTCGAATGGGCTCTTAGTTTCCGCCATCAGTGACAAGTCAATGTCGCCCTTGCTGTCAGTGATGTTCCTCATTGCATGGTATTACCATCCCTGTCAGTTTCCATCCTGCCTGGATGTAACCAATCCACCCATGGAATATGTCTGGTCAAAGCCCTCTGGCTGTCACACTGTAAAGGCATACAGTTTCTGCCACCAAAGTGAGGGCTTGTTATTCCAGCAAACTTTCACTGCATTGAGTTGTCCACTTACTTTACCATCATAACTTCATGGGGCACTCAATATGGTGACAAAGAAAGATACTCAAGGAAATAAATCCAATTTCCTCCCTTCTCTAACTGTCTGTTTCTCCTTGTCTCTCCAACTGTCTGTTTCTTCTGGTGTTTCAAACTACATGTACTTGCTTTTTCTGATGTTGAAAACAAGCTACGTTCTCCAAAGAACAAATTCACAACTCAGACTGTCTGTTTCTCTCATATTTAAACAAAACAAATTCTGAACTCAACTGTTTCTTCCTCAAAAGCAAAAACTCCACTGCAAAATCTCCATTATTTCTTTCAAAGGCAAATTCTCAACTTTAACTGCAAATTCTCAGTTGTCTTTCCTCAAATATTAAATTCTGAACTGTTTCTTTCTTAAAGGTAAAATTTCAACTCTTTCATTCCTCAAAAGCAAATTCTGAACTCTCTCTTTCTTAAAGGTAAAATCTCAACTCTTTCTTTTCTCAAAAGCAAATTCTGAACTAAAGCAAATTCTGAACTTCACTTTTATCCATGCTTCAAGTTCATAATCTTTTCACTTATTGCAATTGTCCAAGGATTTCATGAAAAAATCTGCAAGCTGGCAATATTGCCTTGCTACATAATCCTGTCATGCAGAGCATGTGATTCTCTAAAAAAAAAAGGTCCCTTTGTTCTCGTTATCTCAGGCATGTACACAATACCAGCTCCCTCTAGTACACTTTAAGTTATACTATGTCAAGAATTACACTTAGTAAAATATACCATACTGAACTTTAAATATTTCAGAAAAAACAATTCTTCTTTACCAATCATTCACTCAAAACATTACAATAGTAGAAACTATGCACAACACCAAATCACAAAACTTAACAATATAAGTCTTATCCTTACATGTATAAATAAGTAAGTGACTACAGATTTATTAATAAAAGTCTCATTGTAGCTTTGAATTAATAATCACTATAGAGAAGTATAGCAAGGATTATGTTTGTTGTGTATAAATTACGTTCTTCACTAGCATTTAAAAAAATACTGACTGTGTTATGCTGTGGTCAGCGACCTTGACACCGGATGGTTGACGTAAACAATGAATTAAAAAAATTGATTTTGGCGTCTACCTCCCTTCCTTGTGACACTTTTCAACATTTGTACATGAAATACACAATAATAATCTTCATACAACTGCTCAAGAAAGCAAACTAAGCATTATATAACAAAACAAAATATTGATTGCACATACATGAGGACAACCTAAAACAAAAATGTATTTAGAAAAAAAGCTCATTTTAAAAATGAATTCATAAGTGTATAATTGAAATAACTGACACAGAAAAAGCAGTATATTTAGTTGATGAAAAATATCCTGAGAACCCTCTTGAAATTGACTACGACCTCTTAGCACTTAGACAATATATTTCAGTTAGATTAACTCTTTAATGTTGACCATAACAGTCTTGTGTCTGTTGATGAGCACAAGTTCAAGTGTGAGATCAGTCAGGCACTTAGGCCTGGAACCAGGCACTGAAGTACAACAGAATGAAGAGATGTTGTATTTTCATGTGAACAGGTTTCCAGAGAAGAGGCATGACATGGTATTCTAAGAATAATCTTATCTATTTAAACCTTTGGGAGATTTTTCCAAGAGTATAGATTTAGAACAGATGATGAGAGTTAAATTGATCAAGTTGGGAGAGCACCAGTGAATATATAAAAGTTTTTGTAGCATCTGCTGTGAGAAAATTTGCAAATAATGTTGATTTGTCTCAGCTCTAGTGTTCTGTACTTCAAGTATTGAAGATATGTTGGTGTAGTGAGAGATCTATCAAATATTGTACCCAGATGTATAAGTGACTGACATATATATTGTATGTATTAAATTTGAAGCACTGAAAGAACACTATTTGTCTAATTTCACAATCTATATATACTTAATACTATGATAATCTTTAATTTTGTAAAGTGCTTAAGAGATGAACTGATATAATAATATACAGACTCAGACTGAACTGAAGTGCTCATACATATCTGTCTTTGTTTTTGGCAATTAGATGTCCAACCACAAGTTATAATTTGGGATACATATTTTGATTGCAATGATCATAATCATAATTATACAAACATTTCTTTCTTCACTAGTGATTTATTTCTACAATTTACCATTATTATTACTGTAATTATCAGGCTCATCTTGTACTTAACAACTCTGTAAAAAAAAAAAAATTGGAACATGAGCATAATCAAAACTGTTGAAATATAATATATTTTCAATTATTTTATTTTGTAACTTTGAAAATATTTAATTAAAAGAATATGATTAGTTAACGGTACTTACTGACATATTTTGGCATCTGTAATGCAAAGGACTCTATGACACCTTGATTTATTATTGAACAGACTGTAACCATTTATACATCTGTAGACCCTTTCTTTATTGCCAGGTATGGTACCACTCTGGATGTTCACACTTGGTCCTCAGCTCTACACAAATTTGCAAATTACAATTCCATTCCAGAACATTATTTTTTCTCTCCTTGGACTAATTATTCCTGTTGGCATTGGATTCTTTCTCAAAATAAAGCAACCCAAATGGGCAGAGATGTTGGTGAAAACTAGTAAAGTAACCATGGTTTTATTTCTCATTTTTATGCTGACTGTTGGTGTGTATGCAAACCTCTACATCTTTCATCTAATGAATGCTCAGGTATTTTAATTATTTCTGTCTTTACTTATCCGTCCATCTGGATATATTTTTATTTATGCTTAATACAATGGAACGAGCTTAATTCAAGCAAGGATTTTCAGAATTAACAGAAATTTCTGTTGACTTTATGCTACACATTAGCATATAATTATTTAAACTCTAATATGATTCAGACTGTTTTCTGTGTTAAAAAATATTAATTAGGTTCCACTTCATATTATTTTATTTATTAAGACCTGATTTTTTGTGTAAAAATAGTATGAATTAGATTCCACTTTTATTTATTAAGATTTGACAGATTAATTATTTATCTTTATTTTTGGATGTTTAAGTTCAGTTTTCTGAAATTTTTCTGTTGGTACTTTGCTGATTACACAGATGTGCAATTAATTAATCACATTAACAGTATTAATATAACAGTACTTGTAAATTATATTAAAAATAATGAGTTCAAGCTGCATAATGCACTATTTGCTATAAACTCATAAAGTTGTAAAGGTTTTGAACCCTAACACTATTAAATATTAGGATACTGTTCCAAAAATAAAATATGTGTAACAACTACTTAGCTGTTTTGAATATTGACAAATTATTTAAAGCTATGAATATAACTTCTAAAGTTATGACATTATAAAGTTATAATTTTGCGATTAGAGCTCAACAATCAAATGGTCACTGCATAAAGTAGTGAAAGAACAGATGCAAAGTACATGCATTGGTATTTGAATAGTAAAATAAATTATTTATACTGACTTGTGTTTGATTAGTTTTAAAATAGTGCTATGGAAAGTAACATTTTAAAAAGCTATTGAATTACTTTTTAAAAAGAATAAGAAGTGTAAAATGCAAAATCCCACCAGTTAATTAATTTCATAATTAAAATCTTTCCTAATTGTTTATTTCATATTACTATTCTCATTTTTCTGAATTTGTATTACTATTAGTATTGTTATTTTGAAATGTTTATCTATTTGTATGTGAGTTTTTAGCACAGCCTGTCAGCAGCATAATTCTATTATTGTAAACATTTTATTTGAACCTTGCTGAAGGCTGTGTGTGACTGCTTGCATGTTTGAAGTTTTGCTGATATGGAAAAATGTTTCTATATTGATGTTATGGTCAAAATCTGAGTATTGCTCCAGTATATTTTTGGCCATGGTTGGTGAGAAGTTGTTTTGTCATGGAGGCCATGGATTAAAATTATATAGAACATCAGGGACCCATTGAGTAGAGTACATGCAGCATAGGGGAGTGGGGAGGACTGTGACATGAGATCAGCAGATGGGGTTGGGGTACTGATAATAGTTGCTCAATGATTGGCTGGTGCCTGTGCTCTGAACTGCAACTTTCCTATAGATTGAGATATTAGTTGGTGGGTTTGGATCCATGTTTGTTAAAATCTTTCCATGCTCTCAATCACACAAATATCAATCCCCCACACTGTCATAACTGTATATAAACCAGGTCTTTGCCCATGAATTTTGTCAATTACTTTTGTTAGTCTACTAGTAGCACAAATTTCTGAGAGTTGTATCCATATTTTACTTGGAGTGAATTTTGTGCATTAAGTTTTTGCTGGCTTACTTTGTGCAGCAGTATTGTTCCTTTGGAGGTGGATTGGTGTAAATTCTTCATTGAACTAGTGTGGGCAAGTATCTTTCTAGGGATTTTGCATAGGCTATTTTTGGTAAAGAACTGTCCAAGAATTCTTTTTATCTAATGACTGTTCACATCCATAAAGTCATGAGTGCAACATTGTGATTACTTAGGGTGAACTTTTGTTAATTATATTATCTATGTGTCCATAGTCAGTACTTTTCAGATAGGGATGAATGATATTATATGATAATCTGTAGGGATATGCCTCAGTCATAGTATGTCATTTGAAATGCTTAAGATGATTGTGTGAGGGCTGGGTAAAGAATGAAGTCTTCTTGTGGTGATAGTGTTGCTCTTGAGCTTATTTAGATTTAGAATACATTATTTTTATCCTTTATTATCGGAAAACCTAGTGTGTATAGCTAGTATCAAATTGTGACATTTGCAAGTAGCAGAATTTGATCACACAAACTGTATAGGATATTGTATATTGTGTATGCCTGAAATTTATCTTTGTATTATGATTCTTAATTCTCTTTTGTTTTCCATTTTATTCTTTCTTTAAATTAAATAGTTAATAGTGTTTGTATTCCACTTTGTTGTGTAACTCACTTTGTGTCATGGTGTTCACATTACTTGTTTGTCTGCTACGATTATTGTGTAGTCTTGGTTTTATATCTTCTTAGTATTATTGCCTAGATAGAGTGGGGTGGGGATAGGCTAAGCCACAAGTGACTTTTAGATGATACCTAATGATAACATGTTTATCTTCCAGTAAATTTGATATGAAAGAATTAATATAGTATCAGTTTTGGAATAATGTCTAAAATTGGTAGAAAATATATGTTGTTTCAAAAAGAAAGACACAATAAGGCTTGAAATATTCAGTATTTCCATGTTTAATTTTTTAATATATTTAGCAAATAAACCTTAGTATAATTGTAATTTGATAAAGTTTCTTAAGCAAATATTTTTTTCAATCTTACCTTCATTGAGAAATGCTTTGCATTTTCTGTTATTAGTGCTTTACCATTCAGTCAAGATGGATAGACAATGCTAATAGCTATTTCAAGCTTACAATACATTCATAGATAAAAGCCTACAAATTCTGTTGTTTGCAGTGTACCACTCAGACAAGAAAGAAAGAAAGAAAAAATGCATTCAGTACCATTGTGGCTGATTTATTTTTCAAATTTATTTACCATTTAAAATTAATGTTTCAAACAGATGGATTTGTGATTGAGCTTTTGTCAGCCTTACATCTGAAAGTGGAAACCATGAAAAAAATATGCTGTGTAACAGAAATACATAAAATGTACACTGCATTTTTAAATATACTATAATTACCTATTAATATATCATTTATTTTGAAATGATTATTAAAATATAAAATAAAATAGATAGCTTATAATAATTTGACATTTGTTTTGGTTAAGCTAGTATTACATAATTGTGCCTATATTATTTTTAGTCATTTTTACTTCATAGTCCACTTTCTCCATATTTATATTTATTGTTAATTTTTAGAAATATTTTTAATTACAGGTGTTGGTGACTTCTGCTGTATTGCCATATCTAGGCTTTTTGCTAGGAGGGTTAGTGGCCTTTGCTGCACACCTTAATCAGAAGCATATCCTTACTGTAGCTGTGGAAACTGGTATTCAAAACACTGGTATAGCTATAGTCTTACTACTGCTTTCACTTGATCATCCTGAGTCAGACATTAGCATTGTGGCTCCAATAACATCTGCACTATTCACACCAATTCCCCTGTGGATAGCCATTGGTGTTCGTCAAATTCACAAGCACTGTCTTGTAAAGCATCATCATTTACCTACTGAGGATGAAAAGGATGTCAGTTCTCATTGTACAGAGCAATTATAGCATTGTGATTTAAACTTCAACATGTTATAAAATTGTTTTAGATTATTAAAAGTGCATGTATTTAAATCTAGAAAATTTAACTTAGCTTTATTTTAATTCTTTATTATCATAAGAGAGTGTTGGAGAAATTCTTGTTTAAAATAAATGTTTTCTGTATGTCCATCCACCAAAGGGAAAAGTCTTGACAATAACAAAATCCAGTAACTAATGATTGCTTATACACTGAATAAAGAATACTTAAATTTAGACTGTTTGCAGTAATCATAAATTGGTAATACTGTGTGAAAAATGAATAGAGAGACAATAAAAATTCACAGTTGACACCATTTGCAGTAGGAGGGGAAAATAGATGTTATATCATTGAGCAGTAAGGGTTTGATTTCTTTTGTTTGTGATGTATTGGTGTAATATATACAATTGACTTTCTGTTATTGTCACAATCTCCCATTTCACATCCTGCAATTGAAACAAGTCAAAGTTACAACAGCGCATCTGGATAAGAAAGTGCTACTTTGCTGAACTAGTTGATTAAAAAAAAAAAAACTGTTTTCCTAATTAATATATTTTCATACCTTTTCTTTATTATGCTTTAATACTCCTATGCCTTTTCATTATTATGAATAATGTGTACTAGAATGTTGGGAAGTTTCCATATTGAATATATACCAACTGATACAAAATAAGATTTTATCAAATTTTACAACTCTTAAAATTAAAAAAAAAACAAAAACAAACTTGGATCTTGTTTTTATAAAGTGGTTTCTACTAAAGTGACGAACTCATATCTCTGCTTTTATGGAACATAGTTTTCTTTTTAATGACAGAATGAGTTGTAATTACAAGTATCAGGAAAAATTCAGTTGAGAACTTTACTAAATTCAACTTTCTGACTATTTGTTTTTTTTAACTTCTGTTTGTATAATAAAATTGCCTACAAAAATGTTTTTGTTTCTTGATAAATAGTGTATTATAAGTTTTTTGCTCCTTTTCTCGTTTGTCCAAATAACCTTTCCATGCATTAAAATATATTGGGAATTTTTCTTTTCACAAAGCTAGGATTAGGAAAATTTTGACATAGATTTAATTGGGTTTTTTATTGTGCTTGAGTACTGTATCGAATGAAACAAAATCTGTTATTTTTAACATTGTACCACTGAAAAAAACAGCAAAAAATGGTGCTGCTATTATATAACATTTTTGAGTTTGACCCCAATTATGTTTTAATAATATTGCTGCTGCTCCTTGCAGTTAAATTTACCCCATTTATCTGTGCATATTTCAGCCTTTTATTGATATAGAAACTCAGTGTACACTCTAACAGTTTAACTCTGGCAATGTCCTGCTAGAATAGAGTTAATGTTGAGGTATATTTCTATGACAAATTGTTATGAATGCAATATGGACCCAAAATCAAAACCCTGCTCCTCAGATCTTATTCTTATAGCTGTGAAGCAGGTAATTTTTTTTTTGCTGTTTATCACACAGGCAGTTTCCAGTGCTGTGTAGAAGATGTCATGCAAATAGAACACCCTTGTATGCCAGTCTTGATATTGGATCATTTCACTAAGGCATTTGAGTCCTGAGCAATCAGCTGTGGAATTCATTTGAAAAATTGTCTGTGTAGACATGCAAATCCTTGATCTTGAAAACACTTGTATTTTTGTGATCTAACGCTTGGAAACAGTTATTTTTGGATAAACTGTATTCCTTTAAATTATATTTGGATCACTGTAAACATTTTTCTTCATGAAACAAATGACTAAAATTATATATGTATTATTGTACAATGTTGAACTTGTGGCTGCAATGTATAGGCACTTGCCATACACACAAAAGGTCTTATGTTTGAGTCTTTAAATCTGTGAAAAATGTATATATACATTGAAATTGGAAGCATGTAAAGTTGTTCTGCTTGAGAATTGCATTATTGGTATCAATACTATTAAAAAAAACTATTTGCATATAATTATTTCTTACTTTAGTGCATAAAAATCATTAAATATAATATGCAATTATTTGTTAAATATTCACAGGAGAGAAATTGGAGGGTACATCTATTTAATTTATTATGGTATGTAATACATATATATCACCTTTGATCAGGTTCATCATATTTGAACTTGTCATGTACACAGCACTGTTTGAACTCTTTCCAGTACTGGTCAGATGAAATCCATGTACCTAGTATGTCAGCTTATATTCCTGCTTAATCGGTCAGCTTACACTTCCAACTCCCTAAATGGTCAGCTTACATTTCCACCCACCCAATAGGTTAGCTTACATTTCAACTTATTTAATAGGTCAGCTTACACTCCAACCACTTAAAAGGTCAGATTACACTTCCACCTTCCTAATTGTTCAGCTTATACTTCCACTCCCAGTTTTCATTGCTTTGACCACTTTATTTTAATATAGTTTTCATTGGTTAGACTGCATTATACAATATGACTAGATCTGTAAGCATGTTTAATTTGTATTTCATACTGAGCATGCAAGCTTCTCCCAAGAAGTTTTTACAAGTAACATCAGGCAGATATTAGTTGACAAGTCAGATAGTGAAGCATAATAAAGAGATAATTTTATTTCTGGTAGCCTATTGAAAAACTGAGTATTGAGTCTTCATATTCTAGGCTACAGTTTATTTTTTAACCTTTTGAAGTTCATTTACAAGGTAGAGTGGTAAACCTGAAAGAAAATTCAATATAAAGAATAACACTTAATAAGGCAGAATCAAACAGCAAAATAAAAAAATAACAACAATATCAGCAACAGGAATAACAGATGACAAATAATTAGTGTGGGAATTACAAGTTAACTCTGCATGATGTCACTTTGGGAGCGACAATTTAACTCTGCATGATGTCACTATGGGAGTGATAATTCTGCATGATGTAACTATTGGAGTGATAATCTGATATCACTTTGGGCTAACAATTTAACACTGCATAATGTCACTATGAGAGTGACAATTCTGCACGATGTAACTATTGGAGTGACAATTCAATTCTACATGATGTCGCTATGGGAGTGATAATTCAGCTGTGCATGATGTCACTATGGGAGTGATAATTCAACTGTGCATGATGTCACTATAGGAGTGACAATTCTGCATGATGTCACTTTGGGAGTAGCAATTCAACTCTGCATGATGTCGCTATTGGAGTGACAATTGAACTCTGCATGATGAAGCTCTGGGAATGACACATCAACTCTGCATGATGGTGTCACTATGGGAATGATAATTTAGCTCTTCATGATGTCACTAAGGGAGTGATAATTTAACTCCTGCATGTTTTGTGTGGAGGAGCGATTTAACTTTGATTCAATGTGGTAATGACAGCTTACCTCTGCATGATCTTAGTTGGGAGTGACAGCTTACCTCTGTATGATCTCTGTGTGGAAGTAACAACTCTGCATATCTTGTTGTGGCAGGAGGTTTAATTAAGGAAGATGTTTAAAAAGACTTAAAACCCTAATGTCCACTCCCACTTCAGATTTTACAAGTTTTTGACAATGAAAGAATATTTTGAATATTAACAATCACAAAAGCTACAAGACTCCCAATTCCTACCTGATATAGAAGACAACAATTAAAAGAAAAAACCAACTAATAAACATGAAGTGTTGGGATGAACACTTTATGCAAAAGAGTAATGGTTGCAGAAAGAAAATAATAATAATAATAAAAATAAATAAAATGAAAGTTTGGCGACCATCCCTTGTACTGTCACACTCAGTGTGGGAATGACATTTTGCATTTGCATATTCTCTTTATGGGAGTGACTAGTAAACTCTGAATGACCTCAGTAGCATTATTTCATGGTGGGAACAACAGTTTAACTCTGCGTAATCGCATTTTTGTGACAGTTTAACTCTGCCTGATCTCAAAATGGGAGCGACATGATTTCAAAGTGGAAATGACAGTTTAACTCTGTGTGATCTCATTGTGTGTGACTGTTTAACTCTGCATGATCTCAGTGTGGGAGATAAGTTAACTCTGCAGGATCTCACTGTGGAAGTGATAGTTTAACTCTGAATGATTTCATTGTATGTGACAGTGTAACTCTGCATGAACTCACTGTGGAAGCAACAGTTTAACTCGGCATGATCTCAGTGTGAGAGTGGCAATTTAGAATCCAGAAGCATAATTTGATAGGTCTTATCAGAAGTGTGACTGAGATTAGTCATGCGATAAACTATTTGACAATGAATTTAAGAAAATAATTAAGATTATTATATTCCCTCATAATTAAAGGTTGATCTTTGCAAATATTCTGATTTTCTTTTATTTAAATTTTCCTCTGTGTTGCTGAGCTCTTGAATCATTTTACCCCATATGCCTAAACTTTTTTCCCATGATAGATAATTTGTGCTTATCATTGTCTTTGAAGTTTCAGACTCCTGAAAATGATTCTGCCTATACGATTAATGACTTTGTTTGAACTAACTTCACTATGGTGGAGTTACATTTGTGGCATATGTCATGCCACAGAGGCCAGTTTGTGTGGTCAGTCCTACATCTGTTCCTTTGTGTTTTCTCTTTGTAAATCTGAGTACTGTGTGATTGTTAAAGTTTTAATGTGTGAATGATGGGAAAGATTTAAGTGTTTCTTTTTAGTCCTTGTAAATCTGAGTACTGAGTGATTGTTAAAGTTTTAATGTGTGAATGATGGGAAAGATTTAAGTGTTTCTTTTTAGTCCTTGTAAATCTGAGTACTGAGTGATTGTTAAAGTTTTAATGTGTGAATGATGGGAAAGATTTAAGTGTTTCTTTTTAGTCCTTGTAAATCTGAGTACTGAGTGATTATTGAAGTATTAGATGTGTGTCTTTTAGTCCTTGTAAATCTGAGTACTGAGTGACTGTTGAAGTATTAGATGTGTGTCTTTTAGTCCTTGTAAATCTGATTACTGAGTGACTGTTGAAGTATGAGAGCTGGTAATGAATAGAGTAATTGTTTCGGACTGAATTTTGAGATACGGTCAGTGAATTTTATTTGTGTGTGTATGCATCTGTATGTATATTTGTCCTTAATAAATATAAATAGCATTTGTAAATATTTCCAGAGTTCGTTTATAGGCCAGCCCCATATAAGCAAGCTATAATTTTCTTTCCATATTAAATATTGTTTTGATTGGGGTTATTAATTTATATTATTCTTTTATCGCACCTACTTACCGGACTGAGGTATAAATATATAACTTTCTTTTCATTGCACCTACCTACCTGACTGGAGTCATTAGTTTATAAATTTCTTTTTATCGTACCTCCTTACCGATTCGGATTAGTAATATGTTTCATCTTTTCTCGAGATAATTAAATCCCTTATTCGGATCAATAATCTGCAATATTATCTATCCCTGCTATTATTGCACTAAATTGGATTAATAAACTATAACTTTATTACCCTGATTGAGATCAATAACCTATCATTTTATTTCTCAAGCAAATACTGCCCTGACTAGGATCAACAACCTACAATTTTCTTTCTAGAATAATCAGTCTTGATTGGGATCAATAATATCTTATTTCATTCCATAGTTATTACAACTTTGATAGGAATAAGTAATCTATACTTTCATTCCACAGTAATTACAGCCTGGACTAGGATCAGTAACCTTCAGTTTTTATTTAGTCATTATAGTCCTGATAGGGATTGATCTATAATTTTCTTTCAGTACTATCAACTGCTCTGACTGGGATAAGCAATCTATAACCGATATTCTTTCCTAATAACTAGTGTTTGTAATAACTATGCCCTGGGTAGGGTCAATAGTCTGTCTAGAGACCAATGAGCAATGTTATTCATTACTATATATCAATAATCTGTCTAGAAACCATTAAGCATGTTATTTATTATTATATAACAATAATCTGTCTAGAAACCATTAAGCATGCTAGTCATTACTATATATCAACAATCAGACTAGGGACCATTAAGCATGCTAGTCAGTACTATATATCAACAATCAGTCTAGGGACCATTAAGCATGCTAGTCAGTACTGTATATCAATAATCCATCTAGGGACCATTCAGCATGCTAGTCAGTACTGTATATAAAAAAATCTGTCTATAGAGACCATTGAACATGGTAGTCATTACTGTATTTAGAAAATCTGTCTATAGAGACCATTGAGCAAGATAGTCATTACTGTATATCAATGAAGACCGTAGAAGTGAAAATATTCATTGCAAAATCGTAATTGTACAGGGGAGTAATGTAAGTGGTGTACAGAGTCTAAATACTAATGACAATTTTTGCGACATAGAAATCAGAATAACATAGGACTAAAAACAACAACATCCTGGATAGATCAGTCACTATTTTTGGGCAAAAGCGAAAACACTATTGATTAGAAAATGTCTTGTAGCGGATCACATGCGTAGCCAAGGTGTTGACAAGACAGTTTACAAAAATGCCGTTATGACCATGCATGCTTGCGTCTTTTCATGCTTCGTCAAGCGAAACTTCTAGGTGAAAAACCGTGAAAGCAGCAGGTAGAGTCATTACGACGCTGCATTTCCATGCTTGATGTTTTAGTGTGCAATGAGGCGAACATTGACTAAGGAAATGCTCTGTGCTTATTCATAAATGACTGTGTATTTTGCAAGTAAGGCTGCCGGTCTGAATACATGCTCTGTGCTTATTCATAAATGACTGACTGTATTTTGCAAGTAAGGCTGCCGGTCTGAATACATGCTCTGTGCTTATTAATATATGACTGACTGTATTTTGCAAGGATGCCGGTCTGAATACATGCTCTGTGGTTATTCATAAATGACTGAATGTGTATTTTGCAAGTAAGGCTGCCTGTCTGAATACATGCTCTGTGCTTTGCAAGGATGCCGGTCTGAATACATGCTCTGTGCTTATTCATATATGACTGACTGTATTTTGCAAGTAAGGCTGCCGGTCTGAATACATGCCCTGTGCTTATTCATATATGACTGACTGTATTTTGCAAGTAAGGCTGTCGGTCTGAATACATGCTCTGTGCTTATTCATATATGACTGACTGTGTATTTTGCAAGTAAGGATGCCTGTCTGAATACATGCTCTGTGCTTATTCATATATGACTGTGTTTTGCAAGGATGCCGGTCTGAATACATGCTCTGTGCTTATTCATATATGACTGACTGTATTTTGCAAGTAAGGCTGCCGGTCTGAATACATACATGTTGCAAGTACAAGAAGATTGTAACTGACAGTCTGCATAAACTTAACAAATCACGTGAAACAGAAATCCACATCAAGATATAAGAACAAAAAATCCAAATATTTCAGTAATTTCTTTCTAAAATTCTGGCAAAGTTTAAGTATTCATCAACTTTTATAAATATAATTCTACATTTAAAAGTAGAATAAAAATCAAAGTTCTCGTTGATCATCACATGACACAAAGAGGTTAAAATTTTCTGGACCATAGTCAGGTTAAGGTCCTTTCTTTATTTCGTGTGCAGTGGTAAGAAGACAATTTGCTCTTGGCATGTGACCTGTGTTCAGGATATAAGTGTCCTGGCTTCAGTGTAAAGTGCTGTACCTTTAGTATAGAAGTGCTCTATCTTTAGTATAGAAGTGCTCTATCTTTAGTATAAAAGTGCTCTATCTTTAGTATAGAAGTGCTCTATCTTTAGTATAAAAGTGCTCTATCTTCAGTATAAAAGAATGAATCTGTGCCGTTATCAAACTGAGGATGTTTAGTGTTTTTTGTTGGCTTTTGTGAGGGTATTTTTTATTTGTTTACTGAATTTTATGTTTTCTCGAAAGTGATTCCTAAGAATTTGCGTGTCTTTGACTAATGTATGTATGTTGGTTTGTTTTCGTTTAAGTGTGGGGAATGCTCTCTTTTTTTTGTTGTTTGGGGTGGGGAGGGGAGTCAATGGCTGTCGTTTTGTCAGGTGCTAGGTCAAAGCAACAAAGGGAAAGGGCACAGACAGGCACACCTTGCTAACAATCACCAGATCCCTAATACACTCAGTAACAGACTAAGGAAACAGCCACAAACAACCCCAAAATTAAAAAAAAATTACAATCAGTGCAAAACAAGGCACTCCACACACGCACTCCCAAACACTAAAAACGAAGAATTATAATTATATATAACCAAACAAGACACCTAACACTAGTAGAAAGAAGAGACAAGCAAACACTTAAGCAATGGGCCAACATGGGTGGCAGAACACAACATGGGAACAACCTCCCCACAAACATACACCTACAGAACAAGACATGGGACAAAAAATGATACACAATGCAAAAGTCAAGGAAAACCAAACCAAATGGATGAGAAAAAACTACCCCCATACCAACTAACTAAAACACTACTCGAAAAACACAACCTCATCTCTCTCAACACAGAAGGCCCAAACACAAAACCCCAGCCCCCTTGGACAATCACCTCCCCCATAACATTGACCTAAGCTTACTCAACGCCCCCCCCCCCCCAAAAAAAAAATAGCCAAATAGGAGCAGCAGTACACACCCATAAGCACCCACACATACAAACTGAACCAAAAAAAAACACACAATCCTAACAGCAGAACTAACTGCAATCAAAAATGCACTTACATTAACAATAAACACCCCACCCACACAGCCACAAATTAATACTCACAGACTCACTAACATCAATACAAAATTTAGCAAATCCTTTCAAATCAACAAGAAGACAAATCACAAACTAACTATCCAAATACATAGCTATATTGGAGGGGAAAGGCACAAAAATCAACACTACTATGGATCCCCAGCCACATAAACATTAGAGGGAATGAAACAGCAGACAAAGAAACACAATACAGTAGCAAACAAGGAAAACCACTAAACACGCCAATACACACACCAGAAGTTCACGCACAAATCAAATACATATACAGAAAAAGACCACTACTCCCCCTTCCAGCTATCCAACGTAACCTACAACAATCTATAGAGTATAGACTAAGGTAAAACTCACAAGATTCTCACACAAACTAAACCATGAACACACACACGTATCCCATACATATACACACACACACACACACACTCATCCCATACCTACACACCCACTCATCCTATACATAGACACACACTCATCCAAAAGAAAGAGAAAAGAAACATGCATACACATAACGTACTATAATCCGCCCCACGCCATACCCCACCACCCACCTAATTTGAATAACAAGAAACAATCAGTACTGAAAAAATAATTGGACGAAACAAGAAACACAATCGATACTGAACAAATAATTGGACAAAGCAAGAAACACAATCAGTACTGAAAAAATATTTGAAAGAAACAAGAGAAATGATCGGAAATGATACAATAAGATCAGACCGAAAGACAAACAGTAAAAACAATCTGACAAATCGAGACATAAACTTACTAAAACTGATACAAATTTTACTGTATGGTTTAAAAGATTTCTCTAGGAACAAAATACAGTTACAAATTAAACCAAAGTCAGGTTTAAATGGTTTTTCAAGGGAACAATTTAAAAAATAAAATTAGGTTAACTAACGACAAAGAAAGAACAAGTTCGTTGAATTTATTTCTTCTGCTTGTTTACAAATTTAATTCCGCAGACGAATAATTCCCAAATTAACTTTGAAAAAATGTATTAAGAATAAATGTATCAGAACTTTCATTTTTCATATTTTGGCAGAAAATGTATCATGCGAGTGGAATTGTCGCTAATATTACCTTGAATCAACATTCAGCTGTTAAACGCTTCCATGGAATGTTCTATTGAAGAAAGATTTTTTTGGACAAAATTATAGCAAATATCTCAACACAGTAAGCTGTCAGACTATGGCAGGCTGTGAAGAAGACGTTACAGGGGTGGGTCAGCATATGTAGAAGGCGCTGCTGGTCTGCCTTTCGGCTTGGCTGGCTGCTGTGGGGCTTGATCTCGATGTGAAAAACTGTTTGCATCATTGTCCGCTGAAGATTGTCCTGTGGTAGTGTAAGAGTTATCTGTTCCAGAGGTACAGCCACACTCCTCTAGCGCGCGCTTTGAGGCGTCCTTGAAGGCAAAACTACGAAAGCAACACCCAAAAAACATCAGGAAGTATTGGGAAGATACTGACTTTAAAGACACAAAACACCAGGAAGTATTGGGAAGATACTGACTTCAAAGCACACAAAACACCAGGAAGAAATACATACTGATTCAAAATATACACAGAACACGAGGAGAGAAAAATGTTGGCTTAAAAAGTACCTGAACATGAGAAAATAATGCTGGCTTAAAAAGTGAGCACATAAGCATAAATATATAAGTCTCGTACAATAAAATCAATAAAACTCATCACACCAGGACAACAAAGTCAAAACAATAAAATGTAACACCCTCGCATGCTAGAATTAAGCCAGTAAAATTTATGTCTGGGTGAAGTCAGTAAATTTATCATCCCTGGGTAGTTAGAATGAAGCCATAAATGTTTTTATCCCTGGGCAGTTAGAATTAGGCTATTAAAATTTATCAAGCCTGGGCAATTAGAATGCAGCTAGTAAAATGTATTACGTTCGGAAACAAGAATTAACAAGCCAGTAAAACGTATTACGCCCAGCTAGAAGAATCATACAAGTTAAATTACTTTGTCCTTATAAAAGAATCAAGCCAGTAAAATTTGTCTCCCGGATTGAAGTTCCAAACGAGTAAAATTATTACGCCCGGATAGATGATTCAAGCCAGTAAAATTTATTACACTCGGATAGCAGAAACAAACCAGTGACATTTATATAAGAATCAAAACAGTAAAATTAGCAACCCCGTATAATAGTGACAAGTCAAATAACTGTATCCCTTACTCCCCATATACTTTTTCTTTATAAACCAAAAATAATTATAAAAAACTCACTGAACTGTACATTGATTATAATTGTATCGTAAAGAGTAGACTTAATTCTTAGTACAGAGTACATCTCAGCAGCCAATACCTACTTATATAACTGGCCTTTGCCTATATCTACTTATATAACTAGCCTTTGCCTATACCTGCTTATATAACTAGCCTTTGCCTATACCTACTTATATAACTAGCCTTTGCCTATACCTACTTATATAACTAGCCTTTGCCTATACCTACTTATATAACTAACCTTTGCCTATACCTACTTATATAACTAGCCTTTGCCTATACCTTTGAAAATGAGTGTGCGGTCTAAAATGTCCCTAGTATGTTTTTTCACCTTTTAGTTAGCGACTACTTAATATGCTATTAGAAGAAAATAATTTTAGTTGTCTTTACTTTTTAGTAAGTGTCATGATAAATGTCATTAAATTAAACTTATTTGATTTGTTTTTACTGTTTAGTTAAAGACTGCTTGATATGAATCGTTACATTGAGATAATTTTATTTGTATATTTAGTTAAAGCCTACCACATTAATTTTACGTCTTAAGTGGGACTATTTTTTGTGTCTTTAGTTCAAGGATATTCCATTTTAATGTGTCTTTAGTTAAAGACTATTTGATATATATTAAGTTAAAGACTATTTGATATATATTAAGTTAAAGACTATTTGATGTATATTAAGTTAAAGATCTTGTTAATATATATTTTTTGCTGTGAACTATCTGACGTCTATCTTTAGTTAGATACTAACGATACGTTTTGTTGTGGACTATTTGACGTCTATCTTTAGTTAGATACTAACGATACGTTTTGTTGTGGACTATTTGACGTCTATCTTTAGTTACATACTAACGATACGTTTTGTTGTGGACTATTTGACGTCTATCTTTAGTTACATACTAACGATACGTTTTGTTGTGGACTATTTGACGTCTATCTTTAGTTAGATACAAACGATACGTTCCTTAGGATTATTTGTTGTGTATCTTAAGTTGAAATCTTTGATATGTGTCTTTTTAAATACTTTATGATGTTTCTTTAGATAAGACTATTTAACGTGTCTTTTTAAAGACTTTATGATGTTTCTTTAGATAGACTATTTAATGTGTGTCCTTTTAAAGACTTTATGATGTTTCTTTAGATAAGACTATTTAATGTGTCCTTTTAAAGACTTTATGATGTTTCTTTAGATAGACTATTTAAAGTGTGTCTTTTTAAAGACTTTATGATGTTTCTTTAGATAAGACTATTTAATGTGTGTCCTTTTAAAGACTTTATGATGTTTCTTTAGATAAGACTATTTAATGTATGTCTTTACTTAAAGACTTTTAAACTATATCTTTAGCTAGTGACTATTTAATGTGTCTTTACTTAAAGACTTTTAAACTATGTCTTTAGCTAGTGGCTATTTAATGTATGTCTTTATTTAAAGACTTTTAAACTATGTCTTTAGCTAGTGGCTATTTAATGTGTGTCTTTACTTAAAGACTTTTAAACTATGTCTTTAGCTAGTGGCTATTTAATGTGTGTCTTTAGTTAAATATTTGATTTGTCTTTCTAAAAAAATACTTTTGGTGCGTCATACGTTAAAATAATTTGACGGTGTCATTTTTGTGAAAGACGTTTTGATAAATGTCTTTAGTTTAGACTATTTGAGATGTTTCTAGTTAAAGGCTTATTGATGTGTCTTTTTAAAGATTTGTAACTGTGTCTTTAGCTAAAAACTGTTTGAATTATGTCTTTTGTTCAGGACTACTTGATGAGCGGCTCTAGTCCAAACCATTCTCGGCTGGATAAGGATAATATCAAATAATTTATGGTACTTAAGTCCAAACCATTCTCAACTGGATAAGGATGACATTAACTTATGGTACTAAAGTCCAAACCATTCTCAACTGGATAAGGATAATATCAAATAATTTATGGTACTTAAGTCCAAACCATTCTCAACTGGATAAGGATGACATTAATTAACTTATGGTACTAAAGTCCAAACCATTCTCAACTGGATAAAGATGACATTAATTAACTTATGGTACTAAAGTCCAAACCATTCTCAACTGGATAAGGATAATATCAAATAATTTATGGTACTTAAGTCCAAACCATTCTCAACTGGATAAGGATGACATTAATTAACTTATGGTATTAAAGTCCAAACCATTCTCAACTGGATAAGGATAATATCAAATAATTTATGGTACTTAAGTCCAAACCATTCTCAACTGGATAAGGATGACATTAATTAACTTATGGTACTAAAGTCCAAACCATTCTCAACTGGATAAGGATGACATTAATTAACTTATGGTATTAAAGTCCAAACCATTCTCAACTGGATAAGGATAATATCAAATAATTTATGGTACTTAAGTCCAAACCATTCTCAACTGGATAAGGATGACATTAATTAACTTATGGTACTAAAGTCCAAACCATTCTCAACTGGATAAGGATAATATCAAATAATTTATGGTACTTAAGTCCAAACCATTCTCAACTGGATAAGGATGACATTAATTAACTTATGGTACTAAAGTCCAAACCATTCTCAACTGGATAAGGATAATATCAAATAATTTATGGTACTTAAGTCCAAACCATTCTCAACTGGATAAGGATGACATTAATTAACTTATGGTACTAAAGTCCAAACCATTCTCAACTGGATAAGGATAATATCAAATAATTTATGGTACTTAAGTCCAAACCATTCTCAACTGGATAAGGATGACATTAATTAACTTATGGTACTAAAGTCCAAACCATTCTCAACTGGATAAGGATAATATCAAATAATTTATGGTACTTAAGTCCAAACCATTCTCAACTGGATAAGGATGACATTAATTAACTTATGGTACTAAAGTCCAAGCCACTCTCAACTGGATAAGGATGACATTAATTAACTTATGGTACTAAAGTCCAAACCATTCTCAACTGGATAAGGATGACATTAATTAACTTATGGTACTAAAGTCCAAACCATTCTCGGCTGGATAAGGATTACTAAAAGTAACATGGTTTTAGAGTCGAAACCATACTAACCTGGATAAGGTTTACTGTAAATGATTTATGGTACTATAGTCCAAACTATTCTCGAATGGATAAGGATTACTGCAAATAACTTATGGTATTAAATTCCAAACCATTCTCGCCTGGAGAAGGGTTGAATCAAATAACTTATGGTACTAAAATCCAAATCATTCTCTCCTGAATAAGGATTTTTGCAAAAGACTTATGGTACTAGAGTCTAAACTATTCTCGCCTGGATAAGAATTATTGTAAATAACTTATGGTGCTAAATTCCAAACCATTCTCGCCTGGATATGGTTTACTGCAAACAATTTATGGTACTAAAGTCCTAACAATTCTCATTAAAAATGGATTACTGCAAATAACTTATGGTACTAAAGTCCAAACCATTCTCGCCTGGATAAGGTTTACTGTAAAAGACTTACTGTACTATAGTCCAATTCATCCTAGTCTGGATGTGTTTACTGCACGTAGCTTATGGTACTAAAGTCCAAACGATTCTAGTCTGGATAATGAGTATTGCAAAAGATTTATTACTAAAGTCTTAGAGGCATAGCTTGAAATAGAATTATTGAAACAATTGACATGTTATTTTTAGTTTCATGAGTTTGCTGCGAGGTTTTGGCAGATTAAGTTGTCTCAGCTGTGAAATTGTTTTTGAAACACTACATTGGCATGATTCATTTTAATTAGCAAAATCTCCAATTTTAAAGTCTGCACTCATCCAGGTAAAAATGAGACAACCTCACGACACAGAAAGGTAATGATAATGCTGCTTGAATTATTCAACTACCACCAACCATCTTTCTGGCATTTCTGATGACAAGGATGTGTTTTCTGAAAAAAATACTGCTGAAAGAATAATTCTGAACTATGCTTTTTTTAATGCTGTTAATATTTCAAAGATGATGTAGAGACTGAAATCATTCAAAGTATATGTAATTATTGAGATTTTTCAAACCTGGTGTAATGAATGTGACAATTTTAAAGTTGATATTATAAGGATTGTACTATCTTTCAAAGTTGGCGTAGGGACTATGAGATCTTTCAAAATTTAATGGTGCAAGGACTGTGAGATCTTTGAAAGTTGTGTTATTACTGAGGTCTTTCAAAGTTGGTTTAGGATTGTGAGATTTTTTTAATTTTGGTGTAGGATTGTGAGATATTTTAAATTTTAGTGTAAAGATTATGAGATCTTTCGAAGTTGATGTAAAACTGTTAGATCAACGAATGTATCAGTTACTCCTGTATTCTCTTTTACTATTGTTCACATGTTTTATTGATGTGTGTGTGTGTGTGTGTGTGTGTGTGTGTGTGTGTGTGTGTGTGTGTGTGTGTGCGTGTGCGTGTGTGGTGTGTGCGTGCGTGCGTGCGTGCGTGCGTGCGTGTGTGTGTGTACTTGATAGAAAATTTAAAAATTGCTTAGCAAATTTGCTTAACGTAGAAATTTATTGTGTAGATCAGTAGGGAATGTACTTCGATCTTTCTTTAGTTACAATAATCACGTTGTAGTATTTTATAATGTGAGTATTTTTAAATCAAAACCACGTGCTATGAATTTGTTTCATTGCTTGTAAGAGTCCACCCACATTACAGAGAATGCAAATAAATTTATAAAAATCGGTCGATACTTCTATGATTGTTGTGTTCATCTAACACTAACATTGATTATAATTATTTTATGAACACGGTTTCTATACAAATGATGGGTCTTCTATACCTAGCATGTTAGCCTTTTCACACCCCATCAAGTAGACATAACTCTGCAAAAACTAATGCAACATGAAAATTAAAACACTTTTGATAGATATACAAAACTACAACAAACTAAACCTTTCACAAAGATTCCTTTACGCAAGTATAATTGTCATTTCTTAATAAACTGAAACCATGATTCTGTGTTCAAAGCAAAATTTTTATAAAATGTTTTTCCGTCTGAGTAAGAACACTTCTTGGTATTTGCAAAACCCCATTGAGTAATCAGAGATCGGTGGCGATATGGAGACAGGAGAGTGGAAGAATGACTTATAAGACAATACCAATTTTAACGTGTCTACGTTGTGAATGACTTGACTACCTCTGTAAGCCCTATTAATCTAGCATAGGGCACAAATACTAACAAAACGGCAACAATGAAATTGACTGACTGACATGCATATAATTACCTGAGACGATAATATGCATCTTCCAGATTAGTGAAAAGGTAGTCGTCAAATTGCTGGAGCACACTTTTGATCTTGTCGTTTACCTTTGGCGGATCTGCAGAACTTTGGACTTCCTGTTTGTCAGAAGAATCCAGCGCCTCAGACTGGTGGTCTGATTCTTGACTTTTGACGGGTGCTGCGGGCTTGTAGTCAGCTTCTTGAGTTGGGTACACTGATACAGTTATCAGTACCCACATAAACACAAATACTTTACACTGCATGCTGCCAGTAGAAATGATATCGAGTTTTGACTTGTTCGTAATTTGTCAAAGAAGTGCTGTAAACAAAAGTAATGTATTAAACTCAAAAGAAAAAAATGACGATACAAGTGTGTTATACTAAAAGAAAAATCACTTGCTAAGTAATCATCTAGAGTTCATTGCCATATTGTATAAGAGATGTTTAAGTTTGTTACAGTTCATTACCACATTGTATAAGAGATGTTTAAGTTTGTTAGAGTTCTTTACCACGTTGTATAAGAGATGTTTAAGTTTGTTAGAGTTCATTACCACATTGTATAAGAGATGTTTAAGTTTGTTAGAGTTCATTACCACATTGTATAAGAGATGTTTAAGTTTGTTAGGGTTCATTACGCGAAAGCGGCGAAGCCGGAAGCGCCCCCTACACTCATCATCATAGAGTTCATTACCACATTGTATAAGAGATGTTTAAGTTTGTTACAGTTCATTACCACATTGTATAAGAGATGTTTAAGTTTGTTAGAGTTCATTACCACATTGTATAAGAGATGTTTAAGTTTGTTACAGTTCATTACCACATTGTATAAGAGTCGGTTTAGTTTGTTAGAGTTCATTACCACATTGTATAAGAGACGTTTTAGTTTGTTAGAGTTCATTACCACATTGTATAAGAGTCGGTTTAGTTTACTTTAGAGTTCAGAACCATAATGGTTTAGCTTATAGTATTGTTCATAACCATAATGGTTTAGTTTATAGTATAGTTCATAACCATAATGGTTTAGTTTATAGTATAGTTCATAACCATAATGGTTTAGCTTATAGTATTGTTCATAACCATAATGGTTTAGTTTATAGTATAGTTCATAACCATAATGGTTTAGCTTATAGTATTGTTCATAACCATAATGGTTTAGTTTACAGTAGAGTTCATGACCATAATGTATAAAAGTTATTTATTTTTTTGTTCGCGTCTAGAGATCATTACAATAGTGTATGAAAGTTAAATTTTAAAATGTATATCCTAAGTTAAAAACCGTAATGTATAAAAGTCACGTTTTTAGTGTACATCTAGAGTTAATAACAGTAATGTATAAATTTAATTTGTTTTTAATTTACATTGAGATCATTACAATAAAAGTTAAATTTTAAAGTTTACTTCTAGAGTTAATAACCATAGTTAAAAGAAATATATTTTAACTTTACGTCTAAATTCATTACCAGAGTGTAAAAAAATCGTTTTCATAGTTTAGGTCTACAGTCCATTACCACAACCATTTGCTGCTAGTTTACGTCTAGAATATACTAAAAAGTTTATAAAAGTAGTTCTTCAAGTCTATTTCTTTAGTCTACACTTCATTAACATAGACTTTGCTTTTAGTTTTCATCTAGATTTTATTGCACTAATGTAAAAAGTGCTTCATTTTAGTTTACGTCTTATTTCAAAATGAATTCCGTATCTCCTAATATAAAGTTACTTTGCTTAGTTTTTTTTTGTCTAGAGTTCATTACAACAATGTATAAAAGCCACTTGCTTTAATATTCGTCTAAAGTGTTCATTATTTTATAATGTATTAAAGTCTCGTTATTTATTTTTTGTCAAAAGTGTTCATTACTTTATAATGTATTAAAGTCTCGTTATTTATTTTTTTGTCAAAAGTGTTCATTACTTTATAATATATTAAAGTCTCGTTATTTATTTTTTTGTCAAAAGTGTTCATTACTTTATAATGTATTAAAGTCTCGTTATTTATTTTTTGTCTAAACTCTAAAGAGTTCATTATCACATCATATAAGAGTGACTTAATTTACTTTTGGTCAAAAATAGGTTTATTACCACAAAGTTTTATATCATTAGAGATATGAAGGTCTAATACAACAATTGTATAAAGTCACATTGTTTAGTTTTGGTTATAGGTGTTTATTACCACAATATTTTGATTTTATCGATACATGAAAACCATGTGATAGCCTAATATAAAGATATGTGACAAAGATACTTAGCCTAATGACAAGGTATATGACAAAGAGACTTAGCCTAATGAAAAGGTATGTGACAAAGGTACCATGCTTAATGAAAAAGTATGTGACAAAGATACTTAAACTAATGAAAAGGTCCGTAATTAGTGATACATATGAAAAAATTTGTCACTTGTGATAAATAATCTCATGAAAAGATCTTTCACTTGTGATAAATAATCTCATGAAAAGGTCTTTCACTTGTGATACGTAACCTAATGAAAAATTCTGTCACTTGTAATACTTACATGACAAAGTCGGATTCTGACTCGTGTTCATCACCAGCACAACAATCACGTTATAAAAAAATCATCTTCCAATGCTTTGTTTATACTGCATGAGCATAGCCTTTTTTTTTTAACAGGGAAGACAATAACTGTTAAACTTTAAAAAGCTATAGTGTGTGTGTGTGTGTGTGTGTGTGTGTGTGTGTGTGTGTGTGTGTGTGTGTGTGTGTGTGCGCGTGTGTGTGTGTGCGTGCGTGCGTGTGTGTGCGTGCGTGTGTGTGTGTGTATGCGTGTGTGTGTGTGTGTGTGTGTGTGTGTGTGTGTGTATGTGTATGTGTGTGATCCTATAAGAGAGAGGGAGAGAGCAAGACAGGGGTGGAAAGTTTGATCTGAAGTTTAACTGCTGTAATTGGTCAACGACCTTGATCACTACAATACCTATTTGGAAACGTTGTTTTATTCTAACATTCAAGAAATCCACTGACAGTTTTATTTGGCCAGATACGAATAAATTTGTGATCGACAAAAGGCAGTTACCGTTTAACGATTCTATTAAATTGAGCTTTGCTTGCATATTCATTTTCACATGCTAGCATTGTAGTCAGCCTTATATGTGTTGCTATGGTTTTAATACATTAAAAACATTTTAGGGACGTTTTATTTCTTTTCCCTAGCAATACTGATTTAAAACAAGTTTCCTGGACGAAATCACGTTACAATTTTGCTAAGAGGGACAAGTGAATTCAGTTTTATAAACATTTCTATTGTATATTAAAGCAGCTTGATGGTTATTTACGAAGACTTAATTCATTTAAGTATTATTGAAGTTAATATTTCTTTTTTTTTTTTTACTTATGTGTAAATGTGACAATACTGACACCATGTCATTGATGACATGTGTCTAACTCAGAATATATATCTAGAAAGGAGTAACGTTTTTAAATGTGTGTCTAACTTAAATAGGCACATAGGAGTAACTTATTCATTAAACGTGTGTCTAACTCAGAATATATAGCCACATAAGAGTAGCCTATTTATCACATGTGTGTCTAACTCAGAATTTATGGCCACAGAAGAGTAGCATATTTTATTATACTTGTGTCTAACTCAGAATTTATGGCCACAGAGGAGTAGCATATTTTATTATACTTGTGTCTAACTCAGAATTTATGGCCACAGAGAAGTAACGTATTCATTATATGTGTGTCTAACTCAGAATATAAAGCCACATAAGAGTAGGACAAGTAACACCTGGGTAGGGGAGGTAATTAGAGATTACATATCCAGGGCTTGACTTAGTCACTTTAGACCTCAAAGACGAAGACCCCGTCGAGGATGATTGGTTAATGATATTCTTGGAGAATGAATATTAATGTACACGTGAATAAATATTTATTAATATAAAAATATTTATTACATAACCGGAAATTATCCTTTTCACACTATCATTGTTGTCTCCTGCCAACAGTGTTATCTCCTTGCGCCACAAGTGTTCCTGCTGTCTCTTTCCATTGCTACTACCAACGCTCTCTCTCTTTGTGCTAACGTGTCATTACTGTTTATATTCTTTCTCTCTATTGCTGTCTCCTTACTCCACTAATGTCTAATGTCTCTGCTGTCTCTTACCACCACTTCATCCAATGTTGTTTTTCCATTTTCTCACTGCTATTGCTGTTTCTTTCCGTAATTCTTCCACTGTTGTCTATTGCTATTATTAACTTGCTATCTTCTTTTTGCTATTGTTAATACTGCTGTCCCTTTTCATCATTTTTGTCACCTTTCCACCACCACCGTTTGTATGAAATAGTTGGTACTATGCGCCGAATGCATTTCTTAATAAATTTCTATTTACAGCTAAGAAAGCAAATAGAAGAGAAAAAAAGATTTAAAAAAAAAGATAAAAACCAAGAAAGCACATCATAAAAGAGAGAAACAAGGAAAGATATATAATATATACAGGAAAATATGGGATAATGTACTTGCCAAGGTACCATTAAGTTTAAATCTGCAACGCCCAAAGAAATAAAACAAACAAAGCCCCTCCTACTGCGATTCAGACTTTAAGAGGGATGTGCCACTCCAAAGCTTGGACTTTAACAGGGCTAGATGATACTGACAGGCAGGTCGAGCTGAGAGACACTGGTTAAGTTTATAAAAACCGACAATTTTTCGCAAGTTTGTTAGTATTGTTGTTTAACTGCTTGGAACTCCACACCATTTTCCAACCTCTTTTACTTATCGAACCTTTGGCATATTAAGCGATATTGCTCTTTCTGTTGTAGTAGAAGTGCTGCATACCTATGTACACCAAAAGTGTAGTCGTTGTCGCAGTGGCGCTGCTTTGCGGCGTGTATGTCGCCCACTGTCAGTCGCAAAACTCACCACCACCAATTGGTAATGCCGGTACCACGACCACGGGAACTCCAGGCAATTTTACACAGCTTGACCCACAGAGCCTGTCGGTCCTTAAAGAACTGAGCGACATGGACGCTGCCCTGTTCAACCTAAGAGCGGGGCTTATTCGCGCCATACAACGAGTGGCCGGCAATTGTGGTTGCCAACGCTTCCAGAACCTTTTTGCCCCTGCCAGCGAATCGGGAAGTGCCAAAGATAGAACCGGATCGGGTGCCAAACCGACATCCAATTCGCCAAAGTAGCAAACGAGCGTGACTAAATAATGCACGAGGTAAGAAGTAGCAGCCTTACATTAAAATCAATTTAGTAATCCGGCCTTTCCATTCATAAGATCATCACAAGTACGACATACACACACACACACACACACACACACACACACACACACACACACACACACACACACAGAGAGAGAGAGAGAGACGCACACACACACACACACACACACGCACACACACACACACACACACACACACACACGCGCACGCACGCACGCACACACACACACACACACACACACACACACACACACACTCTATATATATATATTGTTATACAACTGATATTTAAAAAAATCATTTCTTCATGTAGCTTTGATGGACGGTTTTGTTAGAGTGTTATATTGAGAAAAGAGAGAACGTTAGTATTAATTTTGTAATTTGCAACAAGTGACATGTTTTTCTACCAGTCTTTAATTTATTGAGGTATGAGGTATTGCCTTACAGGGATGGCGTCACACTAAAATGAATATAATGAGATTAATTATCATTAATATATAATAACAATAAAACATAAGTATTCTATTTTATTTAACGTTAAACATTTATTATATTTTAATTATTTTTATTATATATTTAAGCTAACTGTCTGTACATTACATTATTTTTAAAGCAGTTAAAGCTAATTATATTTTAAATTCTTAATATATCCCAGCTACATATTGTTGTTCTACACAAAGGTGCCAAGCGTTGTCCTATTTGTGGACGTTTAAAAATGTAAAACTCTACAGAATCATAATCATCATAATATAACAACAAATATCATTGTATTACCTCAAATATGACAACAAGTACCAGTGTATACCCATTAATATGACAATAAATAGATATTATTGCCAAAATATAAAATCAGTGTATGCCCACAAATATGACAATAAATGTCATTGTATGCCCCCCAAATATGACAATAAATATCATTATATGCCCCCCAAATAAGACAACAAATATCTTGGTATGCCCATAAATACGACAATAAATACCACTATATGCCCCCCCCCCCAAATATGACAATAAATATCACTATATGCCCTCAAATATATTACAATAAATATCATTGTATGCCCACAAATATAACAATAAATATCATTGTATGCCCACAAATATAACAATAAATATCATTGTATGCCGCCAAATATAACAATAAATATCATTGTATGCCGCCAAATATAACAATAAATATCATTGTATGCCCACAAATATAACAATAAATATCATTGTATGCCCACAAATATAACAATAAATATCATTGTATGCCCACAAATATAACAATAAATATCATTGTATGCCCACAAATATAACAATAAATATCATTGTATGCCCACAAATATAACAATAGATATCATTGTATGCCCACAAATATAACAATAAATATCATTGTATGCCCACAAATATAACAATAAATATCATTGTATGCCCACAAATATAACAATAAATATCATTGTATGCCCACAAATATAACAATAAATATCATTGTATGCCGCCAAATATAACAATACCAGAGATTGGGTAGCCGTGAAAGTCCATGGTGGAATCTGTTAAAATGGCGCTGACTACAAGTAACATTGCCGAATAATAATTTTACACAAGCCGACAAAGTACTTTCATTCATGAGGTCCGGGTTAGCGTATCAAGTATTGCAGAAAGGGGCGCTAATAGGCTTTCGTTCATGAGGTTCGGGTTAGTGCAAGGTGTGGCGATATATATTCTTAATTTATCTTTTAATGAGCTGCAGCACTAGTAGGCTTTCGTTGATGAGGTTCGGGTTAGTGCAAGGTGTGGCGCATATATTGTCAGACATATTATTTCTATTATGATGTAAAATTTGTAATTAACTTAGATATTGTTAGAATTATTTATAATTTATTGCCCGGTTTACCAAAGATCATTTGCATAGGAAGTTATAACTTATAAATTCAGAAATCAGCACCAAGGTTGAAGTCACTCGCTTGGTTACTTGAAGTTAAGTTGAAGTATTTCGCTTGACCCCATTCAAGTGAGTTTGAAGTCATTCACTTCAATACTTCGCTTCGTCAAAAGGAAGTCAGGATGAAGTCAATTCATTTTTTGCTCTAAGATCGAGAGCAAATAATAGGAGATCTTCATATAATGCCGTGCACATAAAATGTTTGAAAAGCACGTATTTTAAAAACAGATTTCATTTGCAGCCAGTCAAAACTGGATTATCTCTTTGTAAGGTTAGATACAATGCAAATATTTCTATCGTCACTCCCGTTGATTTGATTGTGAAGCAGCATTCAGTTTAAATCTCGTTTATCTAATAAACGTGCCCACGGACTGAAATCAGTTTTGTTACTGGCATAATATCAATGGATGCTCTGGAGGTGCTAATTGATGTGTTCATTCTAACAAACAATCCCGCAGGGCCGCAGCTGTGAAAAGCGTTTTGTTTACCAGTGTCTTCATTTGCAATTACCCGTGTCCGGTGGCCATAGTTTTTGATTTTTTTGTTGTTATTTGTTTTGTAGCTTTTGTTTGGTAAAGGCGAACTAGGTGAACGAACATAAAGTTTGACTCTGGCATCAGAAGCAATCCTTCTCTCTCTCGGAAAAACATGAGGGATTTTCTCTAAGCATAATATGCAGGCATAGTATATCAACTCTCACCACAATAGGCGCGCACAGCATGTCATTATCTCTCATCACAGTATGCACACACATCAACTCTCACCACAATACATCAGCTCTCATCACAACAGTATGCACACACAAAACATCAACTCTCACAATAGTTTGCACACAATACATTAGCTCTCACACAATTAGTTTGCACACACAATACATCAGCTCTCACCACAATAGTTTGCACACACAAAACATCAACTATCACCACAATAGTTTGCATACACAATACATCAGCTCCTACCACAACAGTATGTACACACAAAACATCAACTCTCACCACAATAATTTGCACACACAAAACATCAGCTCTCACCACAATAGTTTGCACACACAAAACATCAACTCTCACCACAATAGTTTGCACACACAAAACATCAACTTTCACCACAATGTGCATGCACGACACGTCCTTAATTCTCACCAAAGTGTGTGAGTGCGTCACTCTCTCCCCTTTATGTGTACGTTGACAAAATGTCAAACTGTTCTTAAAGTAGAACTAGTTCAAATGATGTTACTAGGTTAAACAAATATCAACTACATGTTTCAATAATAATGTATTAGATCAGTTCCAATGATTTATTACTAGTTTAAACAAATATCATTTGCATTTATTAGTGCTAGTATAATGATTTGCTACTAGGTTCAACAAATACCAACTGCATGTTTTAGTAGCAAAGTTCTTTTTCTAAAGCATGCTCATGTCTGTATTTTTACTGAATATTTGCTATATTTCGGTTGAGTGTTGGCAGCATACAGCTATATTTGTATAATATATTTGTAACACAGAGCCATATTTCTGTATTAGCCACACCTGGATGTTGATTTGCGCGATTCTGTAACTTGCAAGCAATGCTAATGAACCATGACAGTTGATTTGCGCTTCTTTTACCTGAGTAATAAACAGACATATTACGCAATACGCCTACTTCAGCACAATAAATTCTCGCGCTGTGCAGCACGTGTGGCGCGAACCATTTAGTTAACATTGCTTTTACACGCAAGGTGAAATTTTTATTTACCTGTCAACGTCATAAATTGAGCTGAATACTAATTTATTGTTTGTTTCTGATTTCAGGCGCATTTTCTTCTTCTCTGACAATTTACAACGTCACAAATGAGGGAATGAAGTATTACCTCAATGTCAAGTCCGGACAATTTACTGCAGCACCTGGTTTTCAATATCTAAAACACAACTTTCTGCGCCGCTTATCAAGGCATAAGAAGGCGATAAATTTCTATTAAATATTTTTTAAATTGTTATAATATGTGCCTTAAGTTTTCATTTTTCTCTGTTTGAAAGAAAATATAATAGACTTTTTATTTCAATCGTTTAAACCTTTATTTAACAGTTAATAAAAATAAGAAACGTTTATTATCTGAAATTATTGAAACTTGGCACTAATGAAAGTATTCTAGTCATGTGTAACAATATTTCCAATAATAAACATAATATTTCTATCATTGCTATTAATTCTTCTTTCTTATTTTTATATTTAAGTGCAAAAGTTAATATAAAAATAATAGCAATAAATTATTTCTTTATCAAAGAAAAAATAGAAAATAACCTGCTTTGAGTCCAGTGACGTGATGTATTAATTTATGGTTGACTGCTTTAAGTATTATTATTTGCATTGCTCGATCACTCTAGTGTTAAAGTTAACTTCTGTTTGAGTCTATTACTACCTGGCATACAATGTGACAATTAACTGCCTTTGTTGCATGTTCTACAATCAACTGATTAGTCCTTTAGTCTCGTCTTACATGCTTGCTCTTTGCATCTCGTATTATCTGCTATGCAATGACACTTGCTCTTTTCGAGTCTCGTATTATCTACTATGCAATGACACTTGCTCTTTTCGAGTCTCGTATTATCTACTATGCAATGACACTTGCTCTTTTCGAGTCTCGTATTATCTACTATGGAAAGTCTACTAAAACATCTGTAATGAAAACAAGTAACAGGACTATATAAAAGCGTCTGCGTAGAAAGGAGTTAAAATAATCGTTTAAAAATATGTAATTCTTACTAGACTTATATTAGCATCACTTTCCCAGTCGGTCATCATTTGTGCACACACTATTCGCAATTGACATGTTGCTAAGCAACAACTGCTAATAGAAACCTCTCCCACCGATAAACACACATGAACCTTATAAATTTTTTCCACAGATTTCACAGGAGGCGCTGCCAGCCACCTTCCAGCTTGAGTGGAACGGTGCAACTTTACAAAAGGTGGCAATGGTTAAAGCATTATACATTTCAGATAACGGGCTATACTCTAACAACTTTATAAGAATTCCTTATGGCTGGCTTATGGGGATTTTATTCAGATAACGGGCTATACTCTAACAACTTTATTAAGAATCCCTTATGGCTGGCTTATGGGGATTTTATTCGGAACGTCATCAAACAGGAAGACAACCATATTGAAGACATAAACTAGCTTGTTTACATTTATCTTAAAGCCTTGGGGTGTATTTTTTGTTTTATTTATTTTAAAATTTATAAACCTTGACAAAATTATTGTAAATTATTGTCGAGGTGTTGGAAAAGATATTTATAGTGAGCTAACTTGCTACAGGTAATTGCAAACAAAGGGAAAGAATGTAAAACTATAAACTGGATAGTGTAGCACAAAGTATGTATCAACAGCAAGAATGCTTCCTCTTAAATGAAAATTAGACATCATTCAATGGAAACAAGCGTTTTCGATGCGGTACAAAATAAAACAAAAGACGTCAACATTTTGACTAAATATCTTTCTTGAAGACAATAGCAATAGAAAAAGTAAATGTGTACAATATGAACGTTTCTTTTTATGTACTTTAAAAAACTTCCATAAGAATTTATTGTCAGAAAGCTTTCAATATCCAATTTTTTCTTTATTCGGCCGAGAAAGTGTTCATTTCACAAATTTTCATTAGTAAAACTGCGCAATTTTTTTAACATCTAGTATACAAGTGAACTGTTTACATCATATATTTGAAGGTCACGCAAACGAGCAAGGCCGTTTGTCTCAAGCTAATGGTTGCATATAATTTGGCATTTAGCCAGGGTAGATCAACTGTTGCTCTCAGCTACTATCCCCGTCCTCTAGAGTCTAGAAATTATAATGACATCAATCCTGGCTATGGATAAGCATGGTTAACTAGTTACCCGGAGTATAAAACCGACAAGAAGACGCACGCCTAGGGATCCCGCAGTTTAAAGACGCACGCCTAGGGATTCCGCAGTTTAAAGACGCACGCCTATGGATTCTGCAGTTTAAAGACGCATGCCTATGGATTCCGCTGTTTAAAGATGCACGCCTAGGGATTCCGCAGTTTAAGATGCACGCCTAGGGATTCCGCAGTTTAAAAACACACACCTAAGGATTCCGCAGTTTAAAGATGCACGCCTATGGATTCTGCATTTTAAAGACGCACGCCTAGGGATCCCACAGTTTAAGGACGCGCACCTAGGAACTCCGCAGTTTAAAGACGCACGCCTAGGGATCCTGCAGTTTGAAGACATATGTGGTGGGTTCAATTTGACTATCAGTTTTATAAAAAGAGTAAAAGGTATAAAAGTAGAATTGCTCCAACATTTATCTTGTAGTAGGAATGAAATAATAATAATAAATCGGTATATCGCTGAGTAGGCTTAGGCCTATACTGATTCTTTAAGTTTTTCATGAATAATATAAATTATGATTTCTTGATACAACTGGGCCACAGAGGATTAAAATCAGAAATGCTTGTGTTAGAATAAGTATAAATGTATGAATCTGGTATTCTTGGAAAAAACCCTACAATTATCAAAGTGTATAATTGCCAATGAATGGAACCATCACTGTAGTCATCTAATTACTGCAAATTGGAACGTGGATAAACCATAAGCCATCATCGCTTTACGACTAATTGGAACATGGATAAGCCCTAAGCCATCATCGCATTACGACAAATTGGAACATGGATAAGCCCTAAGCCATCATCGCATTACGACAAATTGGAACGTGGATAAGCCCTAAGCCATCATCGCATTACGACTAATTGGAACGTGGATAAGCCCTAAGCTAGGGGTGCACAAACATTTTAGGCCAGAGGACCACATTTCCAATTGATAGTGCATGGAGGGCCGCAAGTCAGATTGCACATGGATGGCTCAGTAGAAAAACACCACCACAAATAATGAAATAATGTGCTTTACATTCGTTTTTGTCTTACTAACCTAGGTTTAATCTTTATTAGTGAGAAGGGTGAGCCTGAATGTTTATAACAACTTTGTCAATATTTGGTTCGAGTTTTGTAGTCGCCAGCCTCAAAATCGAACAGAGATTGTTGTCAGTCAAATTCGATCTCAGCTTGTTGTTGTTCATGTTCACGTTTGTTCACACAAGTACGTACTGCCGAATTCTGACAACTAGCAAGCCAATTCCTTGACATTTCTGTATGTGCTCGAGCTGAGACTTCCGTAAAATGTTAAAATGTTGTTCTGCTGAAATGATGACTTCAGTTCAGGTGAACATTGAAGATCAATGACCTCCAGTTGACAGTGATCAGGCACGGACTCTACACTATATGAGAAAGGATTGCGAATGAAGTTGAATAAGCCCTTGTGCTCCTTGAAGGCATCAAAGCGTTCAGTAAATTCCTACAGCAATGTTTCACAATTGCAATGGTATCTGCTGAAGTTACATTGGTACTCCTGAAAAGCTGAACAAATCGGAAAATGACAAAGATTTCCAGCTTGTAGATTCGAACAGAAGAGCCTCAACTTCAACGTGAAGGACTGCAGTTCCTGGTACATATCAAAGATGAAGTGATCTTTGCCTTGTAGACGCTGGTTGAATCTATTCAAGTGATCTGTCATGTCTGTCAGAAATGCCAAGTCTGCCAACCACTGTCTTTGCCTTTGACAGTAAGGAATTCACAAATTTCCGTTCGCAACTCAACAAACCGTTTCAATACCTTTTCTCGACTCAGCCATCTGACATCTGTGTGATACGTAATGTCTTGATATTCTGCCTCGATGTCTTCAAGAAATGGTCTGAACTGTCGATGATTAAGTCCTCTGGATCGTATGAAGTTCACGGAATTAAAAATGAATTTCATGACATTGTCAAATTTCAAGATTCGTGCACAGAGCGATTCCTGGTGAATTATGCAATGGTACATGTGGACACTATCTGTTGGAATTCCAAGCCCCTGCAAATGAGCAACAAATCCTGATGCTCTTCCAGTCATAGCAGGCACATCATCCGTTGTAACACTGGCTAGCTTTGGCCACTGAACATTATGGTTTCCAAGAACGGAAGTGACTCTAAAAATATCTTCGTCCGCTCATGTAGTGAAGCCATACCGGCTAATTCTTGAGTTATTTCAAAGTTCTCATCCACTTCACGCACAAAACCCAGCAGTTGTGCTATGTCAACGTTGTCAGGGCTCTCGTCCAAAAGTACTTACAGTTAGCAAGTCTTTCACACAACTGTTCACAAATGTCTGTTGCTAAGTCTTCGACTGAATGGTCGTACGTGAGAGTGGGACTTTGTTGAAAAGGTCCGCCTTTTCAGGACATTTGGAAAAAAGGTGTAAACGACAATTCCGGTCCATTGAGGCATGAGTTAATAAATACTCGATCAAGCCTTGTTACAAACACTTGTGACAGAATATTCTCAAAGTCCGGTACCAGGTATACCGTTAGCCAGTAGTAAGGGTCTGATCGATAATGTGAAAATGGACTTAGAATAATTTTATGTTAAGTTTATTGTTCATGCATTTTGATTGACATATGTTAGAATTTTCTATTGATTCATTAATATGTATAGTTTATATTAGAAATGATGTCTTCATGAATGGAGTATGTAGGAGGGCTAAACAATTCTCCTGCAGATAATATGTAAGTTGAATGATTGGAGAGAAAATGAGAGGTAATGTGGAAAGTTATGAATTGTATCTAAGCTCTAAGCTTCCATGTTGTTACAGTGGGCGTGCCTTCAACCTTCAACCCTCTTTCAGTCATTTTTAGCTATAGTGATGTTCAGCTATTAGCCGTTCTCTGGTCCTGTCTGATCAGCATAGACTCTACAGTGTGCATTAGTTATGTCTTGGGGAGGCTTCGGTAATCTTCAGACTACGATCTACTACGGAATCCCAGGGTGGTGTGAAACTGAGACAATGGCCGCCATTGTTGTTCTAAATTCCAGATGATCCCATTGTGCTCAACCAACTGTGGAATGAGTTGAGTTGAAAGGGACATCAGCATTGTGTTGATGACAAATCTCTTCAGATATCTTCTATATGATGCTACAGACCAGGTCATGACAATAATTTGTATAACTCTAAAATCCTCTCCTCGTTCAATCTAATGAAAAATCGAAAATCTGGTTAGAGATTGTTCTTCAGGCAGACATTTTAGAATATCAATTATCTAGAGTAGAGTTTTGGATAGTGGACATTTAAATACGTGAACTGTTTTCCAACTTATTTGTAGTTTTTGTGATATAGATATTATTTTATAATAAATCATTCATCTTTTGTTATATCCTTCTTATGCATGTGCATTGATGAATGTCTAGAGTAGTTAGTAGGTGGAAGGGGGGTCGGGAGCTATTATTGAATGAAAGTTAGTCACTGTTGTGAATTTAGATTACTCCTTAAGTAAGAAGTTCCACCTGCAATAGAAGTTATGTACAGGTAGCGCGTAATGCTTATAGTGGTATGTGAGTGGGAAATTCATGTTAGGAAACGAATCCTAAATTTAACCACTGATAAGCGATTATGGTTATTAATGATAAACGAATTCATAAATAATAACGCATAATAGAGATTAACGCACCACCAGGGTCACACCTGGCTGAAAGAAAACGGTCTAATACTGTTAATTACACCAAACCCCATTCTCTCGACTCTCAAGTGGAATTGGCAACATCATAGCATGATTCTCTCTGCTCTCATGTGTAGGCGGAGACACCTGTTGACTACACCATAACATGATTCTCTCTGCTAACTGTCAAAATCGAACACTGTTTTTTGAATTTGTCCAAGTCACAAGCACAAATCAGAAAAAGTAAATTCACATCTTAGTCTCTAGCATCCTCCAGTAAATAGAAAAAGAACATGACAATTGACATTTTTCGAACAACTTACCATTCTCCTGGATTCTTGAAATTTTTGGCACCACATTTCAGCTTGAACTGTCAGTTCTTAATTCATTACCTAGTTATTTAAAAAGAAAAGAATTATGGCTGAATTTATACTAAAGAAATATATTACTCTCCTTTAACTTCTACTCGGAATGAGAGTTTATGCTTAACGCACTTCGTATACAATATTCATAAATTTGAAACAAGAGGAAACAACTCACATACAAAAGTGAAACAATAGAATTAATTAGAAAGAAATAAGAATAACATGGGACATACACTAGTTATGCAATAGGATTAAAGAGAACTAAGGGAGAATAATAGGGGCATACCCAGTCAAACAATAGGATTAAATAGAACAAAGAGAGAATAATAGGGGCATACCCAGTCAAACAATAGGATTAAATAGAACAAAAGGAGAATAATAGGGGCATACCCAGTCAAACAATAGGATTAAATAGAACGAGGTGAAGATAGGAGACAAACAACAGTCGTAAAATAGGATTAAAGAGAACAAAGTGAGAATAACATGGGACATACACAGGTCAAACAATAGGATTAAATTAAACGAAGTGAGAATAACATGGGACATACACAGGTCAAACAATAGGATTAAATTAAACGAAGTGAGAATAACATGGGACATACACAGGTCAAACAATAGGATTAAATTAAACGAAGTGAGAATAACATGGGATCACTGTTTCTTGAATGCATTGATAATAATAATAATCATAATACAGATCACTGTGTGCAATGAAATTATGCTACGCATCACTGTTTCTTGAACACAGTCAAATGATATTATATATGCGTACTGACTTTAATAACATCACTGTTTCTTGAACACAGTGAAATGATATTATATATGCGTACTGACTTTAATAACAGTTCTGTCATCACAATTGACCCTAACGATCTTTAAAATTGCTTTTGTTAGGCCTTTGGTTTTAAAAAACAAAAGCTCGACGCTATTAAAATTTTAAATCCCACCATTCCTTATCTTCCATTTCTATTGAAATTATTAGAAATATTATACTGTCAAATATTTTCTTGTTTAGAATCTCGTAGTCTCAGCCTACCCATGATGTCAGAGTGCAGAATCAGCGCTTGTTCTGTTGTTAACATCACTGTGAAATTGACAGGCAAGATTTTACTTCTTACACTGCTTGACCTATACACACTTTTTTTTCCACACGACTAACCATGCATGACATATGAACTATCTTCAGCATGCGATTGGCATTCGTTACACAACACACTTTTTTTCCACACGACTAACCATGACATATGAACTATCTTCAGCATGCGATTGGCATTCGTTACACAACACACTTTTTTTCACACGACTAACCATGACATATGAACTATCTTCAGCATGCGATTGGCATTCGTTACACAACACACTTTTTCCACACGACTAACCATGACATATGAACTATCTTCAGCATGCGATTGGCATTCGTTACATAACTATGTCATGATGTAAGAATACAAATAGTATCTATAACAGTCAAGATCTTCAACCCAATCCACCTCAGATGATGTTCCACAAGGTTCTGTTCTTGGACCACATTTTTCATTGTATCCTGTACACAAGCATACTCATGGAATCTATAAGATATAGTCAACATTCTTTCTCATATAAGAGTTTAGTCGCATGGAATAAACTGCCTTTAGAATTAAGACACGCTATTATTTTGCAAAAATGCTTTTAAAACATCTTTTCTTTTTACCTACAACACCATTTACTTTTATGATCTCTGTTTAGTATTCTTTATTTCTGGCTAACATATAACTCTGTGTGTGTGTGTATATATGTGGTGTGTGGTGTGTGCGCGCGCGTGTTTTGTGTGAGGGAAAGTTATGTATACAATATGTTAAAGGTGCTGCTTTGATAGTTTACATTAAAGTTCAGCGCCAGGAGAGCGTTTGAGCTGTTATCTATCGCTGTGGAGAGGTCGTAAAGAACTTATATAATCTTTATGTTTAACTAACCTTGATATTTATTTCCACAATGCGCATGGTTTAGTAATGAAAGAAAGTAAAATACAAACGTATGTTGCAATAGACGACTACACAGAAATCCACTATTGTCTCGTGACACACACGCAAACATCTGACATGCGCAGGAAGACCACGACAGGAACGCGTCTCTCAGTTCGGTTCAAACACTGTATAATTACTGCAAAATCAATTATCTTTAGAAGTTGACGGTTAGCATACACACACACACAATCAATTATCTTTAGAAGTTGACGGTTAGCATACACACACAAAATCAATTATCTTTAGAAGTTGACGGTTAGCACACACACACACACACACACACACACACACACACACACACACACACACACACACACAATCAATTATCTTTAGAAGTTTACGGTTAGTACACACACACACACACACACACACACACACACAAAATCAATCCGATAATCTATGAATATTCCAGGCAAACCTGACTCTTCCTCGTGACTTTGACACTCTTCCTACGATGTCAAAGCGTATTAAAGATCCCTTCAGTAAGAAACCATACAGAACATCGACCCTTTATCTCAGCACGATAATGTTTGAAACGATTAAAATATTGTAAGCCACAAAGAGTAGTACAGTAATCACTAAGACCATTCCACTATTTATTAAAATAGCTTAACTATTCTAATCAATATAGTACAGTAATCATTAATATCATTAGGTTAATGACTAGAATGGTTGAAATCTAAACTATACTAGACTATTTCTTTGATCACTACCCTACTGATTAGAATGATTGGGGATCAAACTTACCTCACTGGAAGTCTAAACCAGATGAGGAGCGCACAAAGTTTAATTTTGCTGAATTAGAAAGGTGTACACCAGATGAGGGGAGTGCAAAGACTGGTTTTGCTGAATTAGAAAGATGTACACCAGATGAGGGGAGTGCGAAGACTGGTTTTGCTTAATTAGAAAGGTGTACACCAGATGAGGGGAGTGCAAAGACTGGTTTTGTTGAATTACAAAGGTGTAAACTTGGTTCTGCTGAATTAGAAAGGTGTACACCAGATGAGGGGAATGCAGAACTGCTTTGTTCTGTTAGAAACAGAGATCTAAATAGAGGAGGAGAATGTAAAATTAATTTTGGTGTAGTGAAAATTCTGTCCAATTGTAGATGAGGTGGAATGGTATGTCAACGTTTGGTGGAAAGGTAGATATGTCTATATGTGGTGGAATAGTATATTTATGAGTAGTGAACATTTATTCTATGTGGTGGAAGTGTATATTTATGAGTAGTGAACATTTATTCTATGTGGTGGAAGTGTATATTTATGAGTAGTGAACATTTATTCTATGTGGTGGAAGTATATATTTATGAGTAGTGAACATTTATTCTATGTGGTGGAAGTGTATATTTATGAATAGTGAACATTTATTCTATGTGGTGGAAGTGTATGACTATGTGTAGTGAAAATTGTATGTTTATATCTGGTGGAAAGGTACGTCAGATTATAGTGGAAAGGTATGTCTATGTATGGTGGATAATGTATGTATATGTGAAGTAAAAAGGAAGGTGGGTATGTGGTGGAAAATGCATGTCTATGTATTGTGGAACAGTACATAAATGTGTGTGGTGGAAGAAGTACGTCTGTGTTTAGTGGAAAGATATTATTGCGTGTGGTGAAATATGTACGTCTATGTGTGGAAGAAATGTATATCAGTGTGTGGAGGAAATGTATGTCTGTGTATGGTGGAATATGTATGTCTGTGTGTGGTGGAAATATATGTCTATATCTGGGGGAATTTTTGCCTGCGTGTGGTGGAAAATGCATGTCTGTGCGTGGTGGAAAAGTATGCCTATGTGTAGTTTAAATGAATATCTGTGAGTAGTGGAAATATATATCTATATGTGGTGGAAATGTATGTCTATGTGTAGGGAAATTAATGTCTCTGTGTGTGGAAATGTATGTCTATGTGTGGTGGAAAAGTATGTCAATGTGAGATGGAAATGAATGTGGTGGAAATATGCCTATGTGTTGGTAAGGTATGTCTATGTTTAGTGAAATGGACGTCTGTTTGGTGGAAGAGGTGTGTCTATGTATAGTAGAAATGTATTTCTGCGTTTGTGGAAAATGTATGTCTGTGTGTAGTGGAAGGGGTATTTGGACCCTCATCTAATATAGAAAGAAAGTGACTTGTAAACCATGTGATTGTGAACACGTTCTAGTGACAACTGCCCTCATTGAAAAGGTTATGAGCATTGACTATAATTATTTCTCTAAAACTCCACTTCATTCCTATGATGAAACTATAATATGAAACTGATTGTGTGTGTGTGCGTGCGTGCGTGCGCGCGCATGTGTATGTGTGTGTGTTAATTTGACTGTTGCTGTCTATGCTAGGATAAACTGAATGAGTGTCTAACGTTTAACCAGACATTGTTGTGAAACTCTTTTGATTATATTCATATGTTGTATGAGACATACCATTCCACTACACACAGACATTTTCCACCACATTTAGACAGGTCTCTTCCAACACACACAAACATTTTCTACCACAGACATATATATTTTCCACTACACACAGTCATACATTTTCCATCACACATAGACATACATATATTCAACAAGAACAGCGCTATTTCTTTTTTTGTTATTTTTATTCAAACTGTACTTTTCAACAAAATTAACACGCTCTGTTGTGTTATGTTTATTCAAAATGTATTTTTCAACAAAATTAACACGCTCTGTTGTGTTATGTTTATTCAAACTGTACTTTTCAACAAAATTAACACGCTCTGTTTTTATTGCAAATGAACGCTTTTTTTTCAGCAAGGATAGCAAGATCTCTTCTTTGTTGTTCTTTTAAAATTGAGATGTACTTTTTCATTTACAAGAATAGCACTATATCTTCTTTGTTGTTTTTTTAAAATTCATATGTACGTTTTGATTTACAGGAATAGCACTACATTATAGGAATAGCACTACATCTTCTTTGTTGTTTTTTTAAAATTCATATGTACGTTTTGATTGACAGGAATAGCAGTATATCTTCTTTGTTGTTTTTTAAAAAATTCATATGTACGTTTTGATTTACAGGAATAGCACTATCTCGTCTATATGTTTTTTTATTCATCGACAGGAATATTACTTACTTGTGTTATTTTTTTGTACTGAAACTGAACTTTTACGAAACAAGAATTCACTATCTCTTCTGTGCTATTTTAAAAATGTAATCTGTACTTTTTCATCAACGAGAATAACATTATTTCTTCTGTGTTGTTGTTTAAATTTCTACTTATACATCAACAGGAATAGCATTATTTCTTTTGTGTTATTTTTTAAATTCAAATTGTACCTTTATCGTTAGCAACTAAAGCCCCCAACTACCTTTTCTGTGCTATTTTTAGTAATTCAAATTTCACATTACATTTGTAATAGCTAATTTATGTTTGGTGAATTCATTAATTTTATATTATCTGAATCTTTCGCTCATGTCTTGAGCAGTTATATGATACTTTGTTGGGTTTTTAAGAATGTAGAGAGCTTAAAAGTTTCTAAAAATTTCTATTAATTAAACTTTATTAAAAGTTTCTAAAAGTTTCTATTAATTAAACTTTATTAAAAGTTTCCTAAAACGTCTATTAATTAAACTTTATTAAAAGTTTCTAAAAATGTTTGTTAATTAAACTTTATTTAAAAGTTTCTAAAAATGTCTGTTAATTAAACTTTATTAAAAGTTTCTAAAAATGTCTGTTAATTAAACTTTATTAAAAGTTTCTAAAAATGTCTGTTAATTAAACTTTATTAAAAGTTTCTAAAAATGTCTGTTAATTAAACTTTATTAAAAGTTTCTAAAAATGTCTGTTAATTAAACTTTATTAAACTATTTGTTATGACGACAGTATGGAAATAAACCGCGAAATTATTAATGCTCGTTAGCAATTAAGAAATCCTTACTATTTTCCCTGAAAAACTTTCCTAGCTTCTGTAAAATAATACGTATCCCGACTGTCTATAAAGAAATAAGCCTACTAGTATTTTCTCACTATATTAAAAACCGCTTTTCTTATTTACCAGTCACGTGGCACGATCTCTGGCACAGGTGGATTTACCCGTGTTTATACAGCCGCCTGCAGCCTGTCGACTGTTGAATCAGTGGCAACCGAACTAATCTATCTTCCATAAACTTTGATTGCAGAAAAGCCACATAGAGAATAACTTAGGCTATTAGCACCACCTGTCCGCAAGACATAAAGACGGATGTTGGTTTGCTAATTTTGTGTATAAAATTCAACCAGCCTTTGTACTCAGTGAAAATGAAATGCTACAACTACAACACTACAAACTACAACGCTATACATTGTAACACTACAAATTGCAATCTGCAATCTACAATCTGCAACCCTAGCTTGAGTGTAACATAAAGCGTTTCGGTATCACCTGTTACAGACTATCTATTTTCAAAGCAGACTGAACATTATTTATAGAGCATATTGGATGAATACAAACAGATTGGACACTGTTTTGCAAATCAGATTGGAAAGTGGTTCTAAGATAAGCAAATTGGAAACTGGACATTTATAGAGCAGACTGGAAACTGGTATTTCGAAAGTTGACTGGAGACAGATTGTTCACAGAGCAGATTGAAGACTGAATGTTTACAGAGCAGATTAGAAACTGATAGTTCAAAAGCAGACTGGAGACATTGTTCACAGAGCAGATTGAAGACTAAATGTTCATAAAGCAGACAGCAAACTATTAGTTCAAAATAGACTGAGAAGATTGAAGACTAATGTTCATAAAGCAGACAGCAAACTGTTAGTTCAAAATAGACTGAGAAGATTGAAGACTAATGTTCATAAAGCAGACAGCAAACTGTTAGTTCAAAATAGACTGAGAAGATTGAAGACTAATGTTCATAAAGCAGACAGCAAACTGTTAGTTCAAAATAGACTGAGAAGATTGAAGACTAATGTTCACAGAAAAGAGAGGGAACAAGTGGCAGACTAAAGACTGATTGTTCATAGAACAGGTTAAAGACTCTTGTTTACAGAGCAGACAGGAAACTGGCGGTTCAAAAGCAGACTAAAGACTGATTGTTCATAGAACAGGTTAAAGACTATTGTTTACAGAGCAGACAGGAAACTGGCGGTTCAAAAGCAGACTAAAGACTGATTGTTCATAGAACAGGTTAAAGACTCTTGTTTACAGAGCAGACAGGAAACTGGCGGTTCAAAAGCAGACTAAAGATTGATTGTTCACAAAGCATACTTCAGACAGGTTGTTTACTAAAGCAGACTAGAAACTGTCAGTTTAAAAGCAAACATGACACATAGTGTTTACAGAGCAGACTGAACACAGACTTTTCGCAGCATTAACAGGATGGTTACAGAGATTTAACAAAGCAGACTGGAGACTGGAGACTGATAGTTTAAAAGCAATGTGGAGACAGATTGTTCACAAAGTAGACTGAATACTGCTAGTTCACAGAGCATACTGGAGAGTGAAGTTTAAAAGTAGACTGGAGACTGATTGTTAAAGAACATGTTGGAGACTGGTAGTTCACAGAGTATGCTGGAGAGTTGTAGTTTAAAAGTAGACTAAAGACTGATTGTTAAAGAGCATGTTGGAGACTGGTAGTTCACAGAGTACACTGGAGAGTTGTAGTTTAAAAGTAGACTGGAGACTGATTGTTAAAGAACATGTTGGAGACTGGTAGTTCACAGAGTACACTGTGAGCTAGTGTTCTCACAATAATAATAGTCTTACCCAATGGCTAATACTACTTACATGCCAGGGAGCTAGTGTTCTCACAATAACAATAGTCTTACCCAATGGCTAATACTACTTACATGCCAGTGAGCTAGTGTTCTCACAATAACAATAGTCTTACCCAATGGCTACTACTCTATGCGCACTCACTCAGACAGCTTATCTTTCCCTCCACCCTAGTCCATGCTGGACTTTCACTTCAGAAATAAAGTTTATACAACATTTCTAAATCGTACAAATTACAAATAGCATCTCATTAAGAAAATATAGATAACATTTGAACATTTATATTAAAAATATGTGTGAGGATTTCCCCTCATATGACAGATGCAACCAGTCTTACTTGAAGTTCAATTACTAAAATCATGCAAGAAATTTTTTATATCACTTATAGATTATAGTAAAAAGAACAAATATGGAGGTTACTGAGATGGTTAGTTATAAGGTCCATGACTAATCTTAATTTAGAGTGGCTATGATAGTGCGTAATACAGTGGCTTGTTTTAATCATCTGTTTTCGACAGCATACCCTATTCATCATATATTTTGGATAAATGATAGTTTACTGCAGATGATAAGGTGCAATCTCTAAAATTATGTAAATGGTATTCATTTTACCTTGACTCCGACAATTCTCACTACTGGTTTCCCAATATATATAGTTTTTCTGGACATTGGGAGATGGGAAGTGAGAGGTTAAGGGAATTATACAACAGCTGTCTTTCCTTCACGGACTGTTGTCAAACTGACATCATTTTCTCTCTCAGTTTTTAGGGGAATTATACAACAGCTGTCTTTCCTTCACTGACTGTTGTCAAACTGACGTCATTTTCTCTCAGTTTTAGGGGAATTATACAACAGCTGTCTTTCCTTCACGGACTGTTGCCAAACTGACGTCATTTTCTCTCTCAGTTTTAAAACTTTTTACATACAAAGTTATAAAGTAGTAAAAGGATATTTATTTTCTCTCACCAGCAGTTGAAGAATATTTGTTTGTATTATTGTGTATACATTTCCTCTGTTTTCCTTAAATCGTCTGCTTAATATATTTTTCTTATTTTCTCTTTTTGATCGTGCAGTCTTGGACTAGTTTCAAATGATCTTGTATTTGGAGTATTCGCTTTCATGCAAATCACAATGCTTTTTTTAAACGCACTAGTTGTCAAGCGAAGTTAAATTTACTTTGTCGAAGCAAAGTGTCTTAGGAATGGCTCACTGACCGATAGTTGAATTCGAAGCAGTGTTTTAGGAATGGCTCACTGATAGCTGATAGCTGTAAGCAGAGTGGTTAAGCAATGAGATATTGCAATAGTAGCTTTTCGAAGCAAGTTGGGATTTTGAGATAGTACTGACATTGGACGCATATTGGGTATAAAACAAAATGGGTTTTGAAAGCAAAGTTGTTATGAAAACAAGACGGGTATGAAAATAAGGCGGGTATAAAAACAAGACGGATATGAAAACAAGACGGGTATGAAAACAAAACGGGTATGAAAACAAAACGGGTTCTTTAAACATGGATCGCGCACGCAGACGCCTTCTCTTGGTGCTGAGGGAAAGGAAGCCGTGGCGTGCGTCAGTCCAAGACTCACAGTGTCAATGAAAAGACTTTGGAGAATACTCACTGGAAAAAGCTAGCACGCACGCTCAGTGTCAGTGGAACGACTTGGAGAATACTCCCTGGAAAAAAACCAGTACGCACATACTGTGTCAGTGGAAATACTGAGAAAGCGTTCCCTGGAAAAAAAACAACTAATACGTGCAAACACTAAACTATTACACCCTGAATTCGATTACCTTTCTAATCAACAGACAGATACTGATTGCGTAATAAACGTATGTATTTTAGAGGAGTAGTTCCCAACCTTTATACTTCTAAGGATCACTTTTCAACTGCTAATAAGTTGCGGACCACCAGCTACACAATTTAATGGTTAAATACATAATGGATATCGCAGCCACGGACCATCTGATAAAGAGCCGCGGACCACAAGCTGAAAACTACTGTTTCGGATGATGGCTCATCTTCACAATTTTCCCCATATTTTGAATCTGGTGTTGAAAGAAGATAATTCAATATCGTCTTCTCCTTGGTATTAAACATTGTATCTGAATGGCAACACTTTACAATGGCATGTTCTTATTTTTTCTTCCGGTTTCTCAATGACACGGCTTTGCTTTAGAAATTTACTTTATTGTGTCGCGTTCTTACTCAATGGACGTAGTTTACGATTACATACTCTGGATGCCACTCTCTCTTGAATGTAGCGATTGTTTTTCAACAACAATTACGTGCCATTTTTTTTTTCATGAGTATGGCAAGTGTTTTTCGACAACATTGCACGTGCCGTTTTCTCTTGAGTGTGTTATACGTTTCTCAATACAAAACTTCACGTGTCATTTCTACGGAGTGTTGCAAGTACTTTTCAATGACAGCATTTCACTTGTCATTTTCTCCCGAGAGTGTTAAGTGATTTCCAATGACAGCAATTCACTTGTCATTTTCTCCGAGAGTGGTAAGTTGTTTTCAATGACAACACTTCACGTGTCCTTTTCTCCTGAGTGTATTAAATGTTTCTCAATGCAACACTTCACGTGTCCTTTTCTCCTGAGTGTATTAAATGTTTCTCAGTGCAACACTTCACGTGTCCTTTTCTCCTGAGTGTATTAAATGTTTCTCAATGCAACACTTCACGTGTCCTTTTCTCCTGAGTGTATTAAATGTTTCTCAATGCAACACTTCACGTGTCCTTTTCTCCTGAGTGTGGAAATTGCTTCACAACAAAGCGTTTATTCTGACATATCGCTTGCAACAAGTAAATGCTAAACAGTGAAATTACTTATGAATAAATAAATATGTAAATTACCCATCTAAACCTGTACATGTATTTGAAGTCGATATCAATTAAGTATGAATTGGGCACAAAACTCTGGCTGCTTTCTCATTGCTACTTACCTCATTGCTACTTACCTCATTGTTACTTACCTCATTGCTACTAACCTCATTGTTACTTACCTAATTGCTTCTTACCTCATTGCTACTAACCTCATTGTTACTTACCTAATTGCTACTTACCTCATTGCTATTTACCTCATTGCTACTTACCTCATTGCTACTAACCTCATTGTTACTTACCTAATTGCTACTTACCTCATTGCTACTAACCTCATTGTTACTTACCTAATTGCTACTTACCTCATTGCTACTAACCTCATTGCTACTAACCTCATTGTTACTTACCTCATTGTTACTTATCTCGGGACTAATATCATTTACACTCTTATCATTTGCTGTGTGCAGGTTTTTATTACACTCGTATCAAATGATGTGTATAGCATTTTTAAGACTAGTATCGAGTGATGTGTGTAGCTATTAAAAGACTAGTATCAAGTGATGTGTGTAGGTTTTTAACGACTAGTATCAAGTGATGTGTATAGGTTTTTAAAGACTAGTATCAAGTGATGTGTGTAGCTTTTTAAGACTAGTGTCAAGTGATGTGTGTAGCTATTAAAAGACCAGTATCAAGTGATGTGTGTAGCTTTTTAAAACTAGTATCAAGTGATGTGTTTAGGTTTTTAAAGACTAGTATCAAGTGATGTGTGTAGGTTTTTAAAGACTAGTATCAAGTGATGTGTGTAGGTTTTATACACTCGAATCAAATGATGTGCGTACTTTTTTAAGACTAGTATCAAGTAATGTGTGTAAGTTTTCTAAGACTTGTATGAAATAATGCACGTAGTTTTTTTTAGATTAGTATCAAGTGATGTTTGTACGTTTTTAGATTCGTATCAAATGAATTGTGTAGGTATTTTTTAACACTCTTATCAAATGAATTGTGTACGTATTTTTTAAGACTCATATCATATGAATTGTGCAGGTATTTTTAACACTCGTATCAAATGGAGTGTAGGTAATTTTTTTAGACTCGTATCAAATGAATTGTGTAGGTATTTTATAACACTCGTATCGAATGAATTGTGTACGTATTTTTTAAAAACTCGTATCAAATGAATTGTGTAGGTATTTTTTAAGACTCGTTTCAAATGAATTGTGTAGATAATGTTTTAGACTCGTATCAAATAAATTCTGTAGGTATTTTATAACATGTACGTATTTTTTAAGACTCGTATCAAATGAATTGTGTAGGTATTTTTTAACACTCGTATCAAATGGATTGTGTAGGTAATGTTTTAGGCTCGTATCAAATGAATTGTGTAGGTATTTTTTAACACTCGTATCAAATGGATTGTGTAGGTAATGTTTTAGACTCGTATCAAATGAATTGTGTAGGTAATGTTTTAGACTAGTATCAAATGAATTGTGTAGGTATTTTTTAACCCTCGTATCAAATGAATTGTATAGGTAATTTTTTAGACTCGTATCAAATTAATTGTGTAGGTATTTTTTAACACTCGTATCAAATGATGTGCGTAGGTTTTTAATTTTTTTTAGACAAGTATTATTTGATATGTATAGTTTTTTTTTATTAGTATCATTTATGTGTGTGGGTTTTTTGACTAGTAACATTTAATGTATGTAGGTTTTTTGACTAGTAACATTTAATGTATGTAGGTTTTTGACTTGCATCGTTTCATTTGTGTTTTTTTTTATTAGTTTCATTTTATGTGTGGGTTTCTTGACTAGTATAATTTGATGTGAGGGTTTTTTGACTAGTATCATTTAATGTGTGTAGATTTTTTGACTAGTATCATTTGATGTGTGTTGAGTTTTTGACTAGTATCATTTGATGTGTGTAGACAAATTTAATTTTGCTGGGTTTTTAAAAATACGTACTGCAAAATACCCGAACGATGACAAGGATTAATAAATAATTATAAAATATTATTAACGACTTACATCAAATTCATGAAAAGATACAGATCTAATAATAAACTTGAATTAAAGATGTCCGATTTCATTACAAACAGATAGAAACCTAAAATCTAACTGAATTTAAAGATGTCTCAATTAATAGAAACTGATATAGGGCTTAATGAATGAATTGCACTGAAATTGAAATAGTCTCACCCATTCTAAAACTGATATAGGGCTTAATGCATGAACTTTATTGAAACTGAATTAGTCCCACTGATTAAAAAACTGATGTAGACTTAAAACTTGAATTGAATAGATATTAAAAGCATTTTCACTAAACAAAACTAGAATAGACTTAAAACTTGAATTGAATAGACATTAAAAACATTTTCACTAAAAGAAAACTAGAATAGACTTTAAACTTGAATTGAATAGACATTAAAAGCATTTTCACTAAACGAAAACTAGAATAGACTTAAAACTTGAACTGAATAGACATTAAAAGTATTCTCACTAAAAGAAAACTAGAGTAGACTTAAAACTTGAATTGAATAGACATTAAAAACATTTTCACTAAAAGAAAACTAGAATAGACTTTAAACTTGAATTGAATAGACATTAAAAGCATTTTCACTAAACGAAAACTAGAATAGACTTAAAACTTGAACTGAATAGACATTAAAAGTATTCTCACTAAAAGAAAACTAGAGTAGACTTAAAACTTGAATTGAATAGACATTAAAAGCATTCTCACTAAAAGAAAACTAGAACGACATATGGCAGGATGATGTAACAGTTATTTTCTGAACGTACAGTCTATATTTGTTACATTCCACTTAATTTTTAAAAATATTAAAAGTATGAACCCAGTCTCCCGCTTTGATCAACAGTGCAATTAGCACTGACTAGAGTTCATAAAGGTTTTCAAACGTCACTTTATTTATATTCGTTACAATAATTTTTTTAATGAAAAGAAATAATAAATCAACCCAGTTCAGATTTCTTTCATTGTCTAATAAACTTTAGTGAGATGAAAGACAGGTAGGTCTACATAATACGTTTCATACATAATATGCTTCATACATTATAAGTAACTCAAATATTACTTAATACGTTTATCATTGCTTCATACATTATAAGTAAGGTCTACATAATACGTTTCATACATAATATGCTTCATACATTATAAGTAACTCAAATATTACTTAATACGTTTATCATTGCTTCATGCATTATAAGTAAGGTCTACATAATACGTTTCATACATAATATGCTTCATACATTATAAGTAACTCAAATATTACTTAATACGTTTATCATTGCTTCATACATTATAAGTAACTCAAATATTGTTTGAAACTATTAAACAAATTAAAACCGATCGATAATATTTAATGTGTTTTCATAATTGCAAGCAAAAGGCTAGGTAGATATCACTGGTGGCTTTACATTACAGACATAACAGGAAGTAAATGCTAATTAAAATTGATCTTTCAAACTACAGGAAGTTAATACAAATTAACATGTTGTAGCATAATATCACAGAAAGTAAATACAAATTAAAATGTTGTATCTTAATACAGGAAGTATATGCGAATTAAAATTGTTGTAGCATAATATTACAGGAAGTAAATACGAATTAAAATGTTTCATCTTAATATTACAGAAAAAAAGTTAACACGAATTAAAATGTTGTAGCATAATATTACACTAAGTAAATACCAATTAAAATGTTGTATCTTAATAGACCAGGAAGTTAGCACGAATTAAAATGTTGCAGCATAATATTACCTGAACTAAATACGAATTAAAAAGTTGCATTTTAATATTACAGAAAGTAAATACGAACTAAAACGTATCTTCAAATTACAGAAAGTTAATATCAAATAAAATGCTGTGTCTTAATACTACAGAAAAGTACATAACAATTAAAATGCCTTGTCTTAATATAATAGGAAAGTAAATATAAATTAAAATGCCGTCTTAATATTATAGGAAAATAAATACGAATTAAAATGTATCCTCATATGAAAGTAATTTACATTAAGGTTGGGTTACTTTAAGATATTCTTTGAACAAAATGTCTCTTTAAATTATATTCTCGACTAGGTCTCTTTGAATTATATGCTCGACTGGGTCTCTTTAAATTATATTCTCGACTAGGTCTCTTTGAATTACATGCTCGACTGGGTCTCTTTAAATTATATTCTCGACTAGGTATCTTTGAATTACATTCTCGACTAGGTCTCTTTAAAAGTTTAAATTATATTCTCGACTAGGTCTCTTTGAATTACATTCTCGACTGGGTCTCTTTAAATTATATTCTCGACTAGATCTCACTGATGACAGTTTTGACTAACACTCGTCATTTTAAAAAGATATCTATCTTTATTAGCACATGGTTATTATATACTGAATGGCGTCTACAGATATTGTTGTTGACTAAGGGAGTGAATGTCGTCAACCTACCGCTCTTATGAGGGAATTATCATTTATTTTCCTGAGGGAATTATCATTATTGTCCTTCACACGTTTTTCTGAGGGAATTATCATTATCATCCCAACAAATTTAACTAAAACTCATTTTAAGAATGGATTTCTTTATCATAACACAGAGTTAAATCATGAATTGCACGTATAGTTACATTTACTAACACCACATGAATACATGCTTGACGTAACGATGCTATTCTATTTAATTATAATGTTTATTTTTATCTTTTCACTCATGGAACCAAATGTTTATATGTTTCCAAGCTTTTCTAAATTCAGACTGCAAATCTTTTACATCCACGAAAAGGGCATCCTAATAACAGAGAATGTTAAGCTTTGTTACAGTGTATAATCACTATAGCTCACAGGGTTGTCAATACAGGACTCGATAGGTGTTTGTTGCTTGAAGTACATGTAATGTTACATATGTTGCATTGATAGTGCTGCTTAAGTACTTGTAATGTTACATATGTTGCATTGATAGTGCTGCTTAAGTACTTGTAATGTTACATATGTTGCATTGATAGTGCTGCTTAATTACATTAATGTTACATATGTTGCATTGATAATGCTGCTTAAGTACGTGTAATGTTACATATGTTGCATTGATAGTGCTGCTTAATTACATTAATGTTACATATGTTGCATTGATAGTGCTGCTTAAGTACGTGTAATGTTACATATATACTTCTATGATAAAGCTGTTGACGAAGTACAGTAATATAACTTTTGCTTAACAATATAAATTATTTTTTATACATTCTTTCTAATTCGGCTGATCATTTTATGTATATATGTTGAGCAGTAAGAGGGCGGTGCAAATGGCATTATGATGTTATGTTCAAAGTTATTACATACGTCCAAAGGGAGGGACAGATTTTGTGCTGGGGTGGCAGCTATGTGTAGTCGATAAGGGCAAATATTGCACTGGTTGACGAAGACTGATGCAGCAACTGGCAAATATAGACTTTCTTTGAGGCCGGAAGGTAACCAAGCTGAAAAGCTGACAAAATGGAATTTGCCAGCTGAAAACTGGCAAAAATAAGTAGACTTTCTTTGAAGTCAGAGGGTGGTCAAGCTGAAAAGCTAAACAAAATAGGCATGCTTTCTTGGAGGCCGAAAGGTGTCAAACTGAAGAGCTTGCAAACCAGGCATGCTTTGTTGAAGGCCACAAGGTAGGATGTCAAACCTGGTTGGGATTGAACGGATGTACTAGAGCAATGGCTGTCAAACCGTGGGAACCTTTGGGGTTATACAGTAAAATTAAAATTGGTTGGACCCGTAAGACCGGTTGAGTCATGATTGAAAGATACCCGGAAATATAACCTTATTCTTAAAGTGAACTATCTTCTATGAATGATATACATGTCGAGGGTGGATATATTTTGAGTTTGTCTAGAAAGTAAAGCCGTCAGAAGTCCGTCCTCTATACTTTCAGTGTTGTCTGACCTATCGAAAAATCGAGTACTCAGTTTTGTACTAAGTTTAGAACTTGCTACGTTTGCTCGATACACATTTCATTGAAGTGACAGACCAATCAAGTTGGCACTCCTCACTAGGTCACACACTTAAGAATTGAAGTGACAGAACAATCAAGTTGGCACTCCTCACCACGTCACACACTTAACAATTGAAGTGACAGAACAATCAAGTTGGCACTCCTCACCACGTCACACACTTAAGAATTGAAGAGACAGAACAATCAGGTTGGCACTCCTCGTTAGGAGTTACCAATACCAAACAATTTGACATATTTTATCAATACCAAACAATTTGACATATTTTATCCATACCAAACAATTTGACATATTTTATCAATACCAAACAATTTGACATATTTTATCTATACTGTGGCGGAGTAAATTTGCCTATCCCTATTTATAAACTTAATTGTTATATAAAGTGTTAATTTGTCTAAATAACCTGACCTTGTAAATTCCTTAAAATGGTATTTTTGTATGTGTCAGAGTTGGAGTAAACACTCGAGTTGAGAATATGCTAGAAATTGCTGATGCAATGCAAACTAGTTCCAGGGAATAGTAGTTTTTATTATCCAATGGTTAAGATTTACGAAAACGAGACCAGCCAATGGGCTGAGATCAAACGTTTACTTGCTGTAGAGAATTCTATTGTCTAATCATTTGAATTTGGTGTGGCAAGAAGTCCGGTAATGAAAGGCGGACATTAGCTTAATAGTGAGTTAAGTGACTGAAAAGAGAGAATGGACTTAGAAATATTTTGTGCCTTTATGATATTGATGTGTTATATTTGCGTTTTAAGTAGAGAGAAATTGTGAGTAGACTATTGTTTCTACAAATTGTAAACTATGGTGCTGAGATATAATGTGCTAAACACTTGACATTGTTTCTAGTGAACCTGCTCATAAAACTATTATGCTGTATTTATTAAGTGCATGCATGTATTGAGCTAATAAATACTGTTGCAGGAAACTGTAAGATGAGACTTGAATGTATGAAAGATTGAGTTAAAAAGGAATAAACTGAAAACTTAGTATTGTTTCCAGATTATGTTTCATTTATCTGAATCTCCTGGTTTACTTATTATAAACCACTGTGAACATGATAGAAGCGAGAAGCATCTACCGCAGTGTGAGTGTAAGGCATACACTACACTCTGTTGATGTATGGTGGCAAGATATGCTGACTACAATGAGCAATTTCTGGTACAAGGAAGTTACTAGAAATTACTACAAATTGTTGTTCTACTTGAGGGATCTAATACAGTGAAGGAATGCCCAGGTTAGTCTCGAGAGAATAGCTGCAAATCAGTGTTCTACAATGTGAGGAAAAAATCAAGTGGAATTGACAGTAGTAATGTGAATAATAATATTAATGTTTGGTACAAAAAAGCATGTGAAAGACTATTGAGACAGTACCCATCCTGGTTATATACAAACTATAATTGCTTATCTCTTTTAACTCCATTTTTGTTCTCTGATAAGAACTATCCTGTGATTTGTATTGACACTAAATTGTTGAATTGTGCTTTAGGATATAAGACTGTATAGATTTAAAATTATTCAAATGTGGATTTGTGGAAATATTGATGTCAAGTAATCTTTTTTCATTGTATTTGTTATATGTAAATTTGATTGTTGATTTAATAAATTTATTGTTACATTTATTGACCTTCTTACACATATTGATAACCTTATGTTGGAGAAGAAAGTGGGTGGATGGGGGCTCGCTAAATATAGATGAAAGGTGGATTTGTCTTCTCCTTTAGTAAGAAGTTTTCCGCATGCGGAAATATTATGTGACGGTAAATGTTTGTCTTTAATGGTGTGGAAATATTGTGTGACGGTAAATGTTTGTCTTTAATGGTGTGGAAATATTGTGTGACGTAAATGTTTGTCTTTAATGGTGTGGAAGAGAGAATAGCGCCCGCGCATATGTACCAAGTGAGAGTGAAGAGTGGTGTCTTCTGGAGAATTATTAATAACATAAAGTAATATTTTCATCACTTGTAATTAGTTATAGGTGATTAATTAATAATAATCGTAACCATTAACTAGGCGGCGTTGGCGTCACACATACCAAACAATTTGATATACTTTACCTACATCACTTGGTTTCAAACACTGATCAACGATATTAAGAGATGCATTTAAATATGAGTATTGCATTTAAATAAAAATATTGTATTTAAATAAGCTTATTAAATCGGTTTAATTATACAGAACAAGTCAGTTTAAAATTACATTCGGTCATCAAACTATTCAGTAATTTATTGCTGTAGTTTTCTTACATTTTGCTAAATTTCCAATCTGGAAAAGATATTTATAGGGCAATCCACCCCAATAACTTTGACGATAAATAACCTGGTGCAATAAATAAAGACAGATTAGCTAGTGCGTAGGGCAATAATTATAGTTTACCTGGGCAATAAAGACAGATTAGCTAGTGGGTAGGGCAATAATTATAGTTTATCTAGGCAATAAATAAAGACAGATTAGCTAGTGGGTAGGGCAATAATTATAGTTTATCAAGGCACAGAAATGTAACTTAACGAAGACAGAGTAGACAGATTAACTGGTACAACACAGAAAGACAACTTAACATAGTAGAGCACAAAAGACAGCTTGCCTGGAAGATCACACAACGGTAGATTGCACAAAAGACAGCTTGCCTGGAAGATCAAACAACGGTAGATTGCACGAAAGACAGCTTGCCTGGAAGATCACACAACGGTAGTACGTAAAACACAAAAGACAGATTGCCTGGAAGATCACACAACGGTAGTACGTAAAACACAAAAGACAGATTGCCTGGAAGATCACACAACGGTAGTACGTAAAACACAAAAGACAGATTGCTCGGTGAAACTCATAAAGATAATGTACATGGTAGATCACGGAAAGATAATTTACCTGGTATAAATAAAGTGGCTTACTCGGTACAGTATATGAAGACTGCTCACCTGTGGAGCAAATTATAACTTGTCTGATTGAATATATAAAGATAGTTCATTTGGTACAATAAAAAAAATAGTTTGCTGGATAGAACACACAATACATGCATTATTTACCTGATAAAATAAAGTTTGTTTATAACACATAAAAATAATTTACCTTTTAAACTATGGATAACTGACTTTATACGACCAGAAAGATAGCTTACATGGTTTGTGGTATAAAGTAAAAATGCCCTGGTACACTTTATACTAAACATGCCTTGTTATAGTTTATAGTGGCACGTAAACATGCTTGTGTACAGTTTATAGTGTTCAAAACTACTTTGTTAAGTTTATAGTGTTCAAACAAACTACTTTGTTACAGTTTATAGTGTTCACAAACTACTTTATTACAGTTTATAGTGTTCATACAAACTACTTTGTTACAGTTTATAGTGTTCACAAACTACTTTATTACAGTTTATAGTGTTCATACAAACTACTTTGTTACAGTTTATAGTGTTCACAAACTACTTTATTACAGTTTATAGTGTTCACAAACTACTTTGTTACAGTTTATAGTGTTCACAAACTACTTTATTACAGTTTATAGTGTTCATACAAACTACTTTGTTACAGTTTATAGTGTTCATGCAAACTACTTTGTTACAGTTTATAGTGTTCATACAAACTACTTTGTTACAGTTTATAGTGTTCATGCAAACTACTTTGTTACAGTTTATAGTGTTCATACAAACTACTTTATTACAGTTTATAGTGTTCATACAAACTACTTTGTTACAATTTATAGTGTTCATGCAAACTACTTTGTTACAGTTTATAGTGTGCATACAAACTACTTTGTTACAGTTTATAGTGTTCATACAAACTACTTTGTTACAGTTTATAGCGTCGTGTAAATATGTATGCGTAAAATTTATAGTATTGTGTAAGCATTTCCTGGTACAATTATGAGTGTCGTGCAAACATATCCTGGTATTGTTTATAGTGTCCGTATAAACATACCTTGATAGAGTTTACAGTGTCATGTAAACATGCTCGTGTACAGTAAATAGCATCATGTTAACATGTCCGGGTACAGTTTGACGAGTTGTACACACACCACACATTCACTCTTGTGCTATCCAGTTGAGAAATACCATTTGAAGCTAGCCAGTTTAGAAATACCATCACAGTACCATCTGGAGCTAGCCAGTTTAGAAATACCATCACAGTACCATCTGAAGCTAGTCAGTTTAGAAATACCATCACAGTACCATCTGGAGCTAGCCAGTTTAGAAATACCATCACAGTACCATTTGGAGCTAGCCAGCTTAGAAATACCATAAAAATACCACATATGTCTACCAGACTAGAAATATCATCACAATACCAAACTTGTGCTGGTCAGTTTAGCAATACCATCATAATCCAGATTTGTGTTTGCCAATTCGGAAATACCATCTCAAAACCAGAAGCATGCTGGACAGTTTTTGAAATACTATCACAACACCACTTGTGCTGTATGGTTTAGAATACTATTAGAGTACTTTCGAAAGGTATTAGAAATACCTTCACTGCACCAAACATTGAGCTGGTCTACTTAAAGCCATCAACTATCTTATGCCAGAGTACACAAACGCTCCACAATCTTACCGAAAGGATGGAGTGTGACAGAGTGCACAATCTTACTGAAAGGTTGGAGCGTGACAGAGTGCACAATCTTACCGAAAGGATGGAGTGTGACAGGGTGCACAGTAGCACTGAAAGAATGAAACGTGACAGAATAGTTAAATCTTACTGAAAGGTTTGAGCGTGACAGGGTAGCAAAATCTTACTGAAAGGATGGAGCGTGACAGAGTAGCAAAATCTTACTGAAAGGAGGAGCGTGACAGAGTAGCAAAATCTTACTTAAAGGATGGAGCGTGACAGAGTAGCAAAATCTTACTGAAAGGATGGAGCGTGACAGAGTAGCAAAATCTTACTTAAAGGATGAAGCGTGACAAAGAGACAATAGCACTGAAAGAATGAAACGTGACAGAATAGCTCAATCTTACTGAAAGGAGGAGCATGACATAGCAGCAAAATCTTACTTAAAGGATGAAGCGTGACAAAATGCACAATAGTACTGAAAGGATAAAGCATAAGAGAGTAGCACAACTTTAAGGATGGAATTTGTATGTGTACGTATCAGACAAGTCAAGGGTGAAACAGTAAATGTAAACAGTCGTGGGACTTTTGAGAGATGATGTCTATAAATATGGCATTCAAATTACTTTTAGAGTTACAATAAAGCATTTTTAAAATGTGGTATCTGTTTTGTCTTGTTATCAAATAAGCTGGACATTGAATGCTACTCACATATATTATCAGACATTTGTTTAGTGTATTTGTCTTGTTGTATTTGCTCTTTCCCTGCTACAACTTGGATATTCTTGCAAAGGAAGTGTATTATGCCATATGGACCTGCATTTCCTCTAGCTCTAGTGTATGCAGCAGTAGACATGTCTGAGTGATAATTGCTTTCCTTCTCAAAGAGGCATGCAATGCGAACTCTTCAACCAAAAGTGCTCAAACATTTATGGATTCTTTCTCAAAGCATCTGCCACTTATCTTCTTTTATTTCTTTTTTTCTGAAACCTGTCTGGATTGGAGTCACTTTTGTTCAGGTATTCGTTAACAAATTGTCTGGATTCCTAGAAGCATTTAGTACAGTAGAAGTCTACCACACCTAGAATTTTTCATCTTTGTTTACCTCATTACAACAAAAGTCCCTTGTAGTCAACCTTCTTTTACCTCATTACAACAGTCACTTGTACCCAGACTTCGTTTACCTCATTATAACAAAAGTCTCTTGGACTCAATCTTCTTTTACCTCATTACAACAAAGTCACTTGTACCCAGCCTTAATTTATTGTAAATCAGTGCTCTGCTGTCATTGGTCAGAATCTCTCAATAATTAATTTACTGACCCCCTGTGACGGTCACGCCACTTAGTTAATGAAAATGATTATTGTTATTAGTTAATCTTTCATAACTAATTACAAGTGATGAGAATCTTAATTTATTTTATTAATGATCCCCCAGCTGACACCACTCGTTTGACACTTGGCAGATATTTGGCGTTGTAAACGTTTTCTCTATTCCACAACATAAAACAACATTTATAGTCACATAATGTTTCCATGAATAGAAAACGTCTTACTAAATGAGAGAATAAATCCAACTTTTAATCTATATTTAGCAAGCCCCCATCCATCCACTTTTCTCTCCAGCATAAGATTATCAATATGCGTAAGGTCAATAAATTTAACAACAAATATATTAAATGAACAATCAAATATACATAAGACAATTACAATGAAATAGATTATTTGACATCAATATTCCATGAACTCACATTTAGATAATTTTATGCCTACACAATCTTTCTCTATGCATAAAAAAATAAAGTTACAATTCAGCAATAGAGTCTATACAAATTGCAGGTTAGTCCTAAGAGAGAATAGGAATGAAGTTATTAGAGGTAGTAATTTAAAGTCTTTTTTTTACATAACCTGGATTAACTGTTGCTTTAACAGTCTTCACTTGCTTTTGCAACAATGTCACAATGTTAAAATGTCCGTGTCAACTTGTGTCTCCAGCCACGTACCTGGAAAACACTGACGCGCCATTGTATTCGAACGAACTTCAGCTCTCTCCTCACTGTGTCAGTTCCTTCAAGCAGAACACAATGATTACAGTAATTCTGGTAACTTTAATGTACCAAAATTTTCCTGATGTATCTAGCATATACATCAAATGGTATAGCATACTCCTTATGCTTACATGCCACAAGAGATATTCCTGCACCTTCCCGGTTGTTCAAGTTTCTGACTAGTGAACACGTGAAGGGTAACTGGAAACTTGAGAGTTGAAACTCAACTCTACAGTCAAAAGTCAAAAGGTCACTTGTTCACTGTAAAATATAATTAAGGAGCAAATCTAGTTTCCCGTTTATCACAATATAACTCCATTTTATCTTATATCCCATTCTCAACTTACAATTTCCTGCAACAGTACTTATTAGCCTGATACACAAATGGCAAAATAAATACAGCACATCAAACAATGTCAAGTGTTAGCACACTATACATGTGCGCAGCTTAGTTCACATTTGTAGAAATAAAATCAACTCACATAGTACATCTCTACACAATTATAACATATCAATAGCGAAAATTATGAAATATTCTTAAGTTCATTCTCTCTCAATCAGTTTTAACACACCATCAAGCTAATGGCTGCCTTTCAAAGCCGGACTTTCTTCTTTTCCACTCAAATTCAAACAGAATTTTCTACAGCAAATGAACTCTTTAATCTTAGCCCATTGGCTGGTCTAGTTCTCATAAATCATAATCATTGGATAATAGAAAAGTACTCACTCAGCTTGCATTAAATCGGGGGTTACTCTGACAACAATCTATATAACAATTTAAATTTAAAAATTAGGTGAGGAAAATTTACTCTGTCACATCCCCTTATGACATTTGATTAGCAGTTGCCTGGTGATTTGTTAGAGGTCCCCAGACGATTATTAACTATCATATAATCTGCACAATCTTTTCCAACTGTATCATCACTGTATAATCTGTGCAATCTTTTCCAACTGTATCATCACTGTATAATCTGTGCAATCTTTTCCAACTGTATCATCACTGTATAATCTGTGCAATCTTTTCCAACTGTATCATCACTGTATAATCTGTGCAATCTTTTCTAACTGTATCATCACTGTATAATCTGTGCAATCTTGTCCAACCGTATCATCACTGTATAATCTGCGCAATCTGTTCCAACTGTATCATCACCGATAATTTGTGCAATCTTGTCCAACTGTATCATCACTGTATAATCTGCGCAATCTTTTCCAACTGTATCATCACCGATAATTTGTGCAATCTTGTCCAACTGTATCATTACTGATAAGCTATGCAATCTTTTCCAAGCTCATAATATAATCTGTACAACCAATCTTTTCCTGTCTATATCATCACATACAGTATGAGTGGTTTTAGCAAACCATATCACCACTGATTCTTAACAATCTGTACAGTCTTTAACACCTATTACCTCTGATAATATGTTCAGTGTTTGTAGCTTGTATATAGCCTTCAACGGATGATATTTACATTAATATTCTTCAGAGAGTTTGTATTGTTACTGAAATGATTGAGCATTAATCTTCAATTGATGATATTTACATTAATATTCTCCAGATGATATAGTTATTACTGAAATGGTTGAGCACTAATTTCTAATATATAATAATAAAATGATGTATACGATTTCTTCATTGGCTAGATGTATCTAGCTTTTATTCGCTGGGCAAAATTGACAAGCTGCGTATATTTTCTTCACTGGGCAAAATTGACAATCTGCATACATTTTATTCACTGGGCAAAATTGACAAGCTGTGTACATTTTCTTCACTGGGCAAAATTGACAAGCTGCGTACATTTTCTTCACTGGGCAAAATTGACAAGCTGTGTATATTTTCTTCACTGGGCAAAATTGACAAGCTGCGTACATTTTATTCACTAGGCAAAATTGACAAGATGCGTACATTTTATTCACTGGGCAATATTTTTTCAAAATATACTGATATTACACAAGTGACTAAACAAACAAATACTTACAGTAACTCATTGATATACTAACTTAAAATTACGACAATGTACAGTCTTTACAGTTTTGTACAATATTATTTTACATTTTATTCAATCATGCATTTCGATTTTGGTTTTATAAAATAATACAAAAGAATACACAGATACAAGAATAAATAGGATATTTTCACCGTTAACTGAGTTTTCTTTCGCGTAAGAGTTTGATCCTGCAGTTTAAAAAGTTTAACACCATCAGCATCATTATCATCATCACAACATCATCTTCTTCGTCGTCATTAACATCTTTTTTAGACTGATGTTTAAGTACGCAAACGATAATATGTTGTAAGTTTGGCGTGAAAGGATCGTGTTAAGAAGTAATGTACACTTTTCTATTCAAGTCAATCAGAAGTAGATACAAATTTACTCTCTACACAAATTGGTACAAGTAGATAATGTGGGCAATACTTTCATAATGAAGAGGAAAGTAGAAATTTTGTATTAATTTCTATCTGAATTCGATCACACGTTTATACTAAAGTTGGGCAGAAGTAAATACATGAGTTCATCACTTTCTTTCTGATATAGATCAGAAGTAGATAAAATTATAAACTACTTTCAAAGTGAAGTAGGGAAAGAATAAATGAGATTTTGTCTCAAATGACTTGAAGTATGCGGAGTTACCTGCACAACCTTTTGGGATATATCTGTGTGTAGCCGTGAGCCGGGAAATAACATAACGAAAGAGATTTTAATGCAAGTAAAATGTTTTGAAAACGTCATCACATTTCAAGATTTCTTGATCTTTGTCAATGACATTGCTTATGCAAACTTTTACTTCTGTATATGAACACATGAACACCAGCTGCACAAATATATGGGTTTAGGAGCATTACGCAGAAAATTCAGTCAAGTCTATGCTAAAACTTTTCTGTAACAAATCTTACTATCAGCGATTATTCTATTTAATTATTTTTTAAGTTGCACAGAAAGAATCCCTAGTGACTTACTTTCCTTTATCAATAAGCCTGTTGTCCTAGTGCTGTGTGTTGAAGAAATATATCAGAGTGTGTTCAAAAAAGCCTGTTGTCCTAGTACTGTGTGTTGAAGAAATATATCAGAGTGTGTTCAAAAAAGCCTGTTGTCCTAGTGCTGTGTGTTGAAGATATATATAGAGTGTGTTCAAGAAAAGCCTGTTGTCCTAGTGCTGTGTGTTGAAGAAATATATCAGAGTGTGTTCAAAAAAGCCTGTTGTCCTAGTGCTGTGTGTTGAAGATATATATCAGAGTGTGTTCAAAATAAGCCTGTTGTCCTAGTGCTGTGTGTTGAAGATATATATCAGAGTGTGTTCAAAATAAGCCTGTTGTCCTAGTGCTGTGTGTTAAGATATATATCAGAGTATGTTCAGCCAAACTTTTTTTGTCATAGCGTTTTGTGTTAAAGATACTATCATAGTATGTTAAACGTATATGCTATAATGTTGTGTGTTAAAACTATATAAGAATATTGTTTATTAAAGATAATATGTGTTAAGGACACATGTCATAGTGCTGTGTGTAGAAGATCAAAACAAAAGCAACACAAACTGCAAGAAAATATGCTTGGGAACAATCATGCAAGAAAATGACACACACCACCTTCACCAAAGTCATCTGGCACAAACAATCATATAATGGGCAAGGCAAGGAAAAAATAAACAATCCCCGACTAAAACCAATCAACCCACTTCAATCATTAGCCCTTCTACGTCTAATGGCATGCTAATTTTTTTACAATGGTGATTAATCTCTAAAAGACCTGATATTCGACTGTAGGTCACTGAAATGACATGATATATAATTATTTAGGCTATCACTATAAATTGCAACAATAAAACAAAATATAGAATGACAATTAAAAACTTAAAGACATTTAATAATTAAACATACAATAGTGAGCAATATGCTGCCAGCCCCTACTTTTGCTCCACCATCCAAAGTCATTCAAGCTAACGCATTTAAATGCATACTAATCGTTACTGCATTGTTTGAAATGAAATTAACAAATGAAATAAGTTTATTCAAACATTAATGATTCACCTCAAACTTCTGTAAAAACTATTAAGACGTCATTTGGTCACAATAGTCACAACTAACTCTCACGATCAAAATCCAGGTCATTCACTTACGAATATAAAACAGTATAAACCCACTAAACTTATAGCTCTTTAGCAATAGTAAGAGGGCGGAACATTGGCCTAGCCACATTAAATAAAGGTTCGTTGAATCATGCTCTGAAGTAGTGGCTTGTTGCTCCCCTGAATAACAGATTGTGAAGATAACTAACATTAAAACCCTCCAGCTGTTTAACTTATTACAAGAATACACTCCCCATAAATATTTATATTGTACTTTTTACATGTTTTATCAATATATAATCAGTCAAAAATTCTCAACATTACCTAGCGAGCGTTTAAGTGGACTCAGAGCAAGAATGGCATGCAGGACGACACTAAATTCCAGCCATTCCTAGTCACTATGGCAGTTATGGTTCTCACTTACACTATAGCACTGCTTTCGGAAAAGGAAAATATGCCTAAATCTAGAAGACAGTATTTAACAAATATATATATCATATATATTTTACAAATCGGAACATAAAACCTTAACATAGAAGATGTTTAGTTCAGTCTTAGCGTTGACTGTTTTAAAACTCAATTTTATAATTGCGTTGCATTTTCTATTTATAGATTTATAGATAAGTGTTTTAGTAGTTCAATGTTATACTTGTGTGTCACATTAATTTTTTTCCAAATAACATTGAAGTAATCGCTTCTGTAGCACAGTGTTATAATTGTCTTTTTCTAACAGTAGATGTGTAGAATTGATTGCAAATATTATGTCTGGCTTCGTCCATTACAAACTGCATGTCGAATTTCTTAAAATGGAGATGTAAGCTTGCATGTTATTAAAGATGTTATAACAAGCTACTTTTAAATGTTATCGTTCTATGTTTCAGTCTTATAGACTCTTAGGCCTACAGGTTTTCTATTCTTATTACAGCGTGTACTAGACGAATCATAAACTCTTTATCGCCTGTTCTGCAAGGAGTGTAATTACATTGTAAGTTAACGTAGTATAATTTGTAAGCTGGCATAACTCACGTTGTAAGCTGACGTAAAGTTCAAATAAAATAAATCGTCAACACGTTTGCAGCGATAGACCCAGCTCTCTCAGCTCTGCATCGGGACGTGAACACGCATTGCTGGGAGCCAAGAGTCGTGTCTCTTGGTACACTGCAGGCTTGGTGATGATTTATTCTAATACACACTCATTCACTCGTCACATTGACATTGCGCACGCGTGCAAGCACGTGCATGTGTATAATTAGATTTTTCTTTCTCTCAGCTTGGCAGAATCTATAAGCTCACCCAATGGGTGCAATTTTGGATTCTCTGTAGAACTGATAACAATAAATTGTGAAATTTTTACTACATGTATTCTATCGTTCTTTGTATGAAATGTCGACTTGACCCAGCAATCCAATGAATGCGTTAATGCCGTTACTAACAGTAATGCTTTGATATGAGTGAGTTAATGCTACTAGTGACAGTAATGTCTTAAATGAGTGGGTTAATGTAACTAGTGATAGTAATGATTGATATGAGTGAGCCAATACTACTACTGACAGTAATTTCTTATATGAGTGAGCCAATACTACTACTGACAGTAATGTCTTATATGAGTGAGCCAATACTACTACTGACAGTAATGTCTTATATGAGTGAGCCAATACTACTACTGACAGTAATGTCTTATATGAGTGAGCCAATACTACTACTGACAGTAATGTCTTATATGAGTGAGCCAATACTACTACTGACAGTAATGTCTTATATGAGTGAGCCAATACTACTACTGACAGTAATGTCTTATATGAGTGCATTAATGCTACTAGTAACAGTATGTGACGAGTAAATTTGCCTATCCCAATTTCTAAACTTAACTGTTATATAATTTGTTAAATGTCAATGTGATATGACCTTCGGGCTTAGAGATCAAATATGCCTGAAACTTAGTGCTACCCTATATCTTACTTTTGCACAAAGGAGTGTGTCTTGTGTTTGACATTTTTCATTTGCAGTGACTTTGGTACTCTAACTGGATCATGTTGGTATGTGTATCCAGTGTTGTGGTCAAACCTTTTAATAAACGTGTTGCTGTAAGTTGATTCCTGTGAATCCAATTCAAGAAGAAAATTGAAGTTTGAGTTTGGTCTCGAGAATTCACGAAGTTTCTTGAACATTCCTTGTGGTATGCTTGGTAAGCACACATGAAGATTCTGGAACACTCCTACAGGTGAGCTAGACAGTGCACACGAAGTTCTGGACAACTCTCCGTGGTGTGTTTTTGAGATTATCAAAGATTCTGAAACAGTTGTGTAATGTACCTTGGACCATCATCTAATAAGAAAAATGTGACATGTTGCACACGTTGTGAATATGAGCTAGTGACAGATGCAACAGATGCATCATTGAAAGAGTTATGTACAATGGCTATAATTATCTCTCTAAAACTCAACTCTCATTTCTATGATAAAACTATATCTATGAACTTATATATATATATATGAGAGAGAGAGAGAGAGAGAGAGAGAGAGAGAGAGAGAGAGAGAGAGAGAGAGAGAGAGAGAGAGAGAGAGAGAGAGAGAGATCAGGGGTGCACCAACGTTTTAGGCTGAGGGCCAAATTTCCATTTGATAGTGTGTGGAGGGCCGCCACATGGATGGATCAGTAGAATAAATAACACAAATAATGAAATAATGTGCTTCACCTTCGTAATGATGGTAACATCCAAAAGTCCTCCAGAGGCCGCATAGAGCCCTGTCTTGGGCTATGTTTTGTGCACCCCTGATATAGATAGATGTTAATTTGACTGCTGATATCTATGCTAGTATAAATTGAATGAGTGTCTAACATTTAATAAAACATTGTTGTGAAGTGGCGTAAATGTCAATGCTCTTTTGATTATATTCACATGTTGCATAGTTGATTGTTAATTTAATAAAATTATTGTTAAATTTATTAATCTTCTTGTACATATATTAAAACCTTGTGTTGGCATAATAGTGACTGGGTGGGGGTCCATTAAATATAAATAAAAGATGGATTTTTATTACTCCTTTAGGAAGAAGTTTCTACCTACAGAAGTATTTGGTGACAGTAAATAGTTCTTCTTATTATTGTGGAAGGGAGAGAACCTTTACTACACCTATATAATCTGCTGAGTGAGAGATAAATCAAATATGACCCATATTCACAAACTGCATAAAAGCATTTGGGTTCAGATTGTTTTCAGACTGATTGACATAAAGGAATTTGGTGATACTCTCTAGACGTTGGTTTTGTTCACATTTTAGTTCACTCGACCTTATATTTGCTTGGCTTTCGTCATGACCTAATATGATATGACCAGGAAACCACTGGCCAACGTGGTGTTTAGAGAAATTATTTATGTTGGTAGCTTTATAAGTAATAGGTAATAAAGAATAGTGATGTCAATAATTAACCTACTTTACGCACGAAAGACTAATTAAGAGTAGCACGAGTAATAAAAGAGACACAACTGTATGAAGATATCTGACACAAGACCAACTAAAAGAAAAAGACTAATGGTGATGTGAATAATTAAGAGATTGAGGGGACAAGACTAACTTGTGACAAAATTAAGAGTTACAAGACTAGCAAGAATAGCACGAGTAACTAAAAGTGACAAGAGTAAATATGAGTGACAAGACTAACTAGATTTAAGACTAAGAATTAAAGACTAATTAAGAGTGATACGAGTAATTAAGACTAACAAGACTAATTAGTCACAAGACGAACCTAGAGTGACATAAGTAACCAAGAGTCACAAGACTAAGAGTCACACGAGTAACTAAGAACACAAGACTAAACTGACGTAGCTAAGAATAACAAGACTAACTAGTGACAAGACTAAGAGTCACAAGAACTAAGAGTGACAGCTATATAAAGATATCTGTAAGAATGCCTGACAAGAAAGTTTTTCAATCCACCCTACTTTTGTTTGGTGTTTCTCGGGGCTCTGTTCTTGGATTGATCTTGCTCGGCCTTGACATTAAATCGCTTTTAAAAGTCATACGTTCTTGTGTAATCTAAAATGAAATATTTGGCCATTTCAAGAAATCGATGCCTAACCAAGAAAGAAATGCTTTTCGCGACATTAGACTTTTGACGAAATGTAAGATATTCCTGCAAATGATAAAACTAAACCTGTACTGATTGCAACACTCGCATTCTCCTCCACAAAAAAGTTAACTTCAGAAACATTTCCAACGAATTTTGTCAAGTTTTGAGAAATCGTGGTGTCCGTTTGACAGCACTCTCATTAAACCAAGATTTAATACATACATGCAGGACCTGGATATTGTTTATGCCAGAATTCATGCATCCTTTTTTCTATATCCTCTAACTGTTGGTTGACTTTCATAATAAGAGGCCATTACGTGTATATTTTCCTCTTTAGTCCAATTCCTCCGATTTTTTTTTTAGTGGAACACTAAACAGTAGCCCATTTTCCACTAGAACACCCTGAAACATCAGTGTCTAGTTCATGTCTTGTTAATGTGGGTGAAATCTGATCCGTGATTGAATCATTTTATTTCTTCTCCATCATAAATCAGATGGGTAAAAATTGCGTAACAATAAAATAAAATGTTGTTAATGTGCTAGGTATCAATAAATTTGCATAAAGAAATCAGTATATTTGACGAATGAAAGATAAACAGGGGAGTTGATAATTGAAGTAACACAGATGCATTGATGAAAAGACATTAAAAGTAACAATTATTATTATTCCTTGGTTTTAGTGTTCTCATTGCAAGGTGCCATTGAAGGACACATTTCTGACTTCTCATTAAACTACAAATTAATCTAAAATGCTTTTAGAAATAATCCTTATGTGTGAGATGTCTAGGTATGTAGAATCTAATACCACTCACAAACAACACAACACTACATTGAACATAGAGTGCAGTTTTTTCCTCTGTCGTAATGCCACAGCTTAGATATCGATCTGTGGAATGCAAACCTTTAGCAAGCTTTGTCTCTTGCTGTCTGACAGCTGACTCAAGTGAAGAACAGTGGCCAATGTTTGACTTTCCCATCCCACTCATTGAAATCAACCAATTTACCCTCGAAGACCACCCTATCTGCACGATCCCTTCTTCATGTCAGTTCAAGAAATTGATTTGGAGTCTCTGGAACCAGTATAGTTTCATTTTTAGTTACCATTTTCCTGTGATGTATTTGTGATCAATAAACATTGTGATGGACTAGTACCGCTGTGCTTGGTGCTTCCATTTATAATAATTGGCACTTACAAATACCATTCATAATAATTGGCACTTACAAATACCATTCATAATAATTGGCACTTACAAATACCATTTATAATAATTGGCACTTACAAATACCATTCATAATAATTGGCACTTACAAATACCATTCATAATACCTTCACTATGCGTTTCACATTACCTTTTATTATACATTTCACAATTACAAGTCACTTCACAATACCTTTCACTTTTCAAAACACGTCCATGACATGTGCACCACAAAATGCAGTCATAACAAAGATTAAAACATATGCTCAAAGATACATTTCAAAACACGTCCATGAATTGTACAACACAAAATGTATTCCTGAAATTGTAAACTCAGAAGAAAACACCTGAATACACATTTTAAAATCTAGGCATGAAAATATAGTTCAAACTTTATTCCTGAATGCATAGCTGAGATTTACTCGTAAATGCACATTTTAAAATCGTGTTTCTGTAATGCTTGCTTTACATTTGTACATTAGATACGCGGCTGAAAACATTCCTGATACTCAGATCATTTATTCCTGAAATACGCAATTCCAAACTTCAAGCCTGTTCCAGGAATATACAATACTTGAAACATAGAGCTAAAATAGCCACTAAGAGTCATTATACTAAAGGCCTGGTTGCATCTTAGTTTCACAGGGCATAATATATATGAATTCAAGTTGCCAACTTAAACTAACGATAAGCTTCTTTTATAAAAAGATAATCTGCTATTTAAAAACATTTATTGCACACAATTCATCAGTTTACTATATGATATTGAAAGAGAAAGAGAACTCTACTGACCAAAGATACACAACCAAAAATTAGCATAACAAGATTCGAGTTACTAATACTAAAACATCATCATGAACATTTAGTGACAGTACAATTGTATTATTATAACCCTTGCTGTTTATCATCTTGAAATAAGAGTTAATAATCTAGTGGAGAAGATAGATAATCTGATATTTATGTAGTAATAATTACTGATTATTTTTCTAATCCATTATTGACTTACTACTTCTACTACTATTTGCCAGTGAATATACCGGCGTCTTAGTTATAGACCTTTCTCTTCTGGATGAATATACCGGCATCTTTATTTATAGACCTTTCTGTTCTGGATGAATATACCGGCGTCTTATTTATAGACCTTTCTCTTCTGGATGAATATACCGGCGTCTTATTTATAGACCTTTCTGTTCTGGATGAATATACCGGCGTCTTATTTATAGACCTTTCTCTTCTGGATGAATATACCGGCGTCTTATTTATAGACCTTTCTGTTCTGGATGAATATACCGGCGTCTTATTTATAGACCTTTCTCTTCTGGATGAATATAATAGCCACTGCTGTGCAGACTTTTATTTCTAGATTATTTGCTGGGGAATACACCGCTTCTATTCTGTATTATTTGTGAGAAAAAATAGACATTTTCTCTTTAGGGTTGTCTATTTGTAAATAGAAATTGTATTTTCTGGATTATATGCCTTTAAACAGATCTTTCTACTTTAGAATATTTGTTTATAAATGTGTCTATTCTAGATTCCTGTTATTTAACTATTAGTTAGTTGTAGCTCATCTTTTGACCATTTGTTTATATGGTATGTTTAAAATCATTCATTCTATGTCGTCTCTCTAATGATTGTTTGTTATATTATATATTCAATCTCTGATTTTAATGTTTCACTATATGGCCACGTATTAACTATTCATTTCAGGGACAGCAATAACTTCTAGTGCGCCTGATGGGCACATCCCAATAGTTAGTTGAGCCGTTGCATGTGACAAAAGTGATGCAAGTTAGTTGGGCCGTTGCATGTGACAAAAGTGATGCAAGTTAGTTGGGCCGTTACATGTAACAAAAGTGATGCAAGTTAGTTGGGCCGTTACATGTGACAAAAGTGATACAAGTTAGTTGAGCCGTTGCATGTGACAAAAGTGATGCAAGTTAGTTGGGCCGTTACATGTAACAAAAGTGATGCAAGTTAGTTGGGACGTTACATGTGACAAAAGTGATGCAATTTAGTTGGGCCGTTACATGTGACAAAAGTGATACAAGTTAGTTGGGTCGTTACATGTGACAAAAGTGATACAAGTTAGTTGGGTCGTTACATGTGACAAAAGTGATACAAGTTAGTTGGGCCGTTACATGTCACAAAAGTGATGCAAGTTAGTTGGGCCGTTACATGTGACAAAAGTGATGCAAATTAATTGGGCTATTACATGTCACAAAAAGTTATACAAGTTAGTTGGGCTGTTGCATGTTACAACAATGATTCCAATTAGTTTGGTCGTTACGTATTATATAAGTGATATAAGTTAGGCGGGCCGCTACTTGTTGCTTAAGTAACGTTAAAGATTTCAGTAGATTTTAGCGTTACTGCAATGAAACATCACTCGGTGCTTGCGTTCTTACAAACTCAATTTCTTGGAAAGAGGTCAACCGGGTCTTTTCAGGGGTGCACAAACTGCGACAGGGCCCTGTGTGGCCCCCGGAAGACTTTAGGATGTTACCATTATTTGTGGCCTGCAAGGAGCTTTTAACATTAATCTGAACACGGGAGTAGTGCAGATGTTGAAATATTACGTCTTTCCGCTGACGTATTTACTCATAAGCCGCAGTAGACATTTTATCCAAAGATATTATCAGTCTTGATATGCTTTCCTGTGCATCAGTGCTGTGTAGAAAACAAAGCTGGATGTGGTATTGAGATGAGAGCGCTGTGTATTGGGCACGTCTGTTCCGGTCAGCTGATCAAAGGCGTATGCGTTGAAATAGTAGTATCTGCGCATCTCTCGTGTACGGCAACATCAAATAGCATTAGACAGCGCCTGGACCCAAGTTGGCAGGCAGCCGGCCAAAGTCCAATCCCCAAGGCCAAAGTCTGGTCTGGGGACGGGTGGCCAAAGTCCAGTCTGGGGACGGGTGACGCGGGGAAAGGAAGGTGCAGTCAGTGTGTGTGAATGTGCGGCTGCGGATGTCTGGTTGGAATGTAGTGAATGAATCACACGGTTTCGCGTGAAGTTGTTTTTAAACTACTGCCCTTTCTAAATATGTTGAAACCTGTGCATAAGAAGCGTAAAATTGAAGACGAAAATCGTCAGTTTAAAGAAGAGTGGATTTTTAAATACTTTATGCAGCATTTTAATGGAGCAGCTATGTGCTTAATTTGTTGTGAGTCTGTTACTGTGACGAAGGACTTCAACTGCAAGCATTACGAAACGAAGCACGCTGTGAATTTCGATGACTTAAAAGGCGCTGCGAGAAACAACAAAATTGAGCATCTTTTAAAAGGTATGTCAGCACAGCAAAATTTCTTCACAAAAAAGTCTGAATGAAAACAAGTATTTTGAGTTGCGAACGGAAATTTGTGAATTCCTTACTGTCAAAGGCAAAGACACGGCTGTGTTTACTGACAAACAGTGGTTGGCAGACTTGGCATTTCTGATAGACATGACATATCACTTGAATAGATTCAACCAGCGTCTACAAGGCAAAGATCACTTCATCTTTGATATGTACCAGGAGCTGCAGTTCTTCACGTTGAAGTTGAGGCTCTTCTGTTCGAATCTGCAAGCTGGAAATCTTCGTCATTTTCCGATTTGTTCAGCTTTTCAGAAGGAGTACCAATGTAACTTCAGCAGATACCATTGCAATTGTGAAATATTGCTGAAGGAATTTATTGAACGCTTTGATGCCTTCAAGGAGCACGAGGACTTATTCAACTTCATTCGTGATCCTTTCTCATGTAGAGTCCGTGCCTGATCACTGTCAACTGGAGGTCATTGATCTTCAATGTTCACCTGAACTGAAGTCATCATTTCAGCAGAATAACATTTTAATATTTTACGGAAATCTCAGCTCGAGCACAAACAGAAGTGTCAAGGACTTGGCTTGCAAGGTGTTGTCAGAATTCGGCAGTACATACTTGTGTGAACAAACGTTTTCAGTAATGAACATGAACAAGAACATGCTGAGATCGAATTTGACCGGCAACAATCTCTGTTCGATTTTGAGGCTGGCAACTACAAATTTCGAACCAAATATTGACAAAGTTGTTAACAACATTCAGGCTCACCCTTCTCACTAATAAAGACTAAACCTAGGTTAGTAACGAATGTAAAGCACATTATTTCATTATTTGTGTGGTTCTTTTTTTGGTTTTTTTATTACTGAGCCATCCATGTGCAATCTGATTTGCTGCCCTCCATGCACTATCAATTGGAAATGCGGCCCTCTGGCCTAAAAAGCTTGTGCACCCCTGCCCTAGATACGTAATTGAGCGTCTGTAGATAATGCCTTCCACTCGCGCGCTTGCAACACAAGTGACTCGTAATTGCAATTGGATGGCTCTCAAAACAAGTGACTCGTAATTGCAATTGGATGGCTCTCAAAACAAGTGACTCGTAATTGCAACTGGATGGCTCTCAAAACAAGTGACTCGTATTACCTCCCTTCCCAGGTGTTACTTGTCCGAAGTAAAGGCACTAGCTGAACTATCACGTCAGTTGTTAAGTCCTTCTACTTCTGCCCCACACCTAACTCCGATTCCAGAAACAGGGGACCTATTCCTAAAAATGTGCGTGACCGTCTTGTCATCAGTTATTACGTCATTGGCAAGACCCCATCCCTGTTACCCCTGCGTATTACCTCCCTTAAGAAATTAACGAGAGTGGATAAGTAAAATTCAACAAATTTAATAAAGACTAAAATAATAAACAAGAATAAATTTAAGGTTTACAATAATCTCATCAATCATACAAGGCAATGCATAGAGATCACAGATCTCTCAAACTCTTACAGCAATAAGCTTACTCAATTAGAAAATAAATCATTAATTAAGTCCATAGAACAGAGATCGCAGATCTCTCGAAGAATTACTGTAGAAACTTAATCAATACATCATCAAATAAAACTCAGTCACTACACTGACTATCAGAAGATGAAATAAGAATATAAGAAATTTACAATAAATCATAGAACACGATACAGACATATTGTATGATTCACCTGGTTTGTTTCTGCATGTGGTGGTCTCTTTCTCTGTCGAGCAGACTGGCTGGCGGAGAATTCTGGATACTGATGCCTAGACTCAAAACAGTTCTGTATGGCATACATATATTGTCCAAATGAATCACACAGTCACAGTTACAGTTTTAGACACAAATATATAATTATTAGTTATACACAGTTCAATAACACTTTACACCAATCTTTGTTAGATTTACACTGTCTTCCACACCTTGACAAGTACACTCCCTGGACACATGTGAATCTTCATCGCTGGTGCTTATCTCTTGGACTCTGAAGATGTCCATGACCATAATGCTCTCCTGTTATGTCACTTGTATCCACTGTATGACGTGTGGTACCCATCCATCAAGTTAAGTCTCAGGGCTCAGAGTCCTGGCAAGAACTCTCTGCATACTGTCCATTTCCCATTGTCTTCCGTAGACCAACAGCAGACTTGTTTGGAGCAGAATACCGGTTTAACTGTAATCGGTCAGACCTCACAAAATATCTTTGATGCTCACACTTAGAAACTTCAAAATATCTTTGAACTGGAAACTGTCAACTGAACTGGCGACTGACTTTCAAAGCTGTAACATATGTAAGGGTGTTTTCATGCATCAATGCTCGGTTTACAAAGTTTTAAAATCTGTAATCTTATTCTCATTCCTCATACTTAATTCCTTTACAACTTAGTTCATTTAATTCTTCTACATCGAGAATAAAATTACAAGTTTCAATCATTCAAAAAGTTAACAAGAAATTATGAATAGAATGCAAGAAAATACAATAATATCTGTTTAAAGAAAAATCATTATTTACAGTCAGAGATTTAACTAGACCAGATGTACCTCTACGCTTCTTTGACTGCAGAATGTGTCAGCAACATGGGACTTTTCTTTTTTAAAGTAAATTAATTTAATCAGAGACGTGGTATTTATACAAGTTAGGGACTTTGCTGGTGTCGTGCAAAATGCACGCGAACAGTTAGCGTCTGCCTTTGGGACAAGATTAGTTCTTTAGTCTTCCTCCTTTGTCTGCATAGTCACGGTTGAATGACGGTTTTCTAAAGGCCGGTGCCTCCTAAGATAGTTAGGTCTATAGAATTCTATCTAGGCACGTGCAATGCGATGCGTGTGATTACGTAATAGAGTTCTCCAAAGTGAGCTGTCTTATATAACACTTCCTGGACCGTGTGGAATGCAGCTATTCAAACTTAGCAAGCCATTCTTTACAATAGGTCCTTAATAAATAATAATCTTATCATATAAATCTCACCACTCAGATTGACCTTCTTAAAATTCGGTCAGAAGAAGAAAATCATGCATTATAATTAAATATATACAAAATTAATTATAATAGGTCTGGGTTGCATTTTCGGATTTCACACTTTCATTTAATGGCATTATTATACTCATACTTTCATTTAATGTCACTATTATACTCATACTTTCATTTAATGTCACTATTATACTCATAATTTCATTTAATGTCACTATTATACTCATACTTTCATTTAATGTCACTATTATACTCATACTTTCATTTAATGTCACTATTATACTCATACTTTCATTTAATGTCACTAGTATACTCATACTTTCATTTAATGTCACTATAATACTCATACTTTCATTTAATGTCACTATTATACTCATACTTTCATTTAATGTCATTATTATACTCATACTTTCATTTAATGTCATTATTATACTCATACTTTCATTTAATGTTATTATTATGTTTACACTTTCTTCAATGTCACTAATATATTCATACTTTTATCCAATGTCACTACTGTGTTCACACTTTCATTCTATGTTTGCACAAAAGTTATGCTGTACTAGATGGCATGATTCATCACACTAAAAGAAAATGTCTGGGTCAAAGTTTATTTTTAAAAGGTTCCTGTGGTTGTTTTATATAAGCTTCATTCAGTAGAATAATTATTATAAGACTGAGAATGTTATCTGTGAATAAATAATTTTTGACGTTAAATATTCACGTAAAAGTCTCAAAAATAGTTTTAGTTAATTATCGAGGTCACATTTAAAAAAATCGACTCTTAATGCTGCAAGTTATTTATTTATTTTGGTAAGTATACTAAATAGATACATTCTACAGTACAAATGCTGTGGTCATTGCCACGGCAAAATGGCTGACGTTACACTGTTATATGAATGAGCTGGCTAATCAGCGTAGCATTGCCTCTCCATATATTTATAGCTCAGCCAATTATTTCATTGTTTATTTTAAAATACCGAATGATGAGTTGTACTAGTAGTAATACAACTTGTACGTTCTAATAATTAATGAGTTGTATAACCTATCATACAACTGCTAGTGCGTTCTAATAATTTGAGTTATACAGTCATACAACTGCTCGTACGTTCTAATAATTTGAGTTATACAGTCTTACAACTGCCTGTGCGTTCTAATAATTTGAGTTATACAGTCTTACAACTGCTAGTGCGTTCTAATAATTTGAGTTATAGTCATACAACTGCTAGTGCATTCTAATAATTTGAGTTATACAGTCATACAACTGCTAGTGCGTTCTAATAATTTGAGTTATACAGTCATACAACTGCTAGTGCGTTCTAATAATTTGAGTTATACAGTCTTACAACTGCTAGTGCGTTCTAATAATTGAGAAAGAGCCATACAACTACATTCTAACAATTGATGAGTTGTATACTGGTACCCTATCATTATATAAGATGAGCTAAAGATGTAGATCCTAAAACTACGTTCTTAATGATTGAAAAATTGATAATGAACAACCTCATTCTCAACACACACAAAAAGAGTTGCACTACGTCAATTGCTTGTTGTGAAAAGTTATATGAGTAGGATTTACAAATTACACAGGTGTGATAAGTTATATGAGTAGGTAGGATTTACAAATTACACAGGTGTGATAAGTTATATAAGTAGGATTTACAAATTACACAGGTGTGATAAGTTATATGAGTAGGATTTACAAATTGTTGTTAATGTGGGGAACGCTTCCGGCTTCCGCCGCTTTCGCGTTTGGAGAGGGGGGGAGAGGGAGGATTTACAAATTACACAGGTGCGAAAAGTTATATAAGTAGGATTTACAAATTACACAGGTGTGATAAGTTATATAAGTAGGATTTACAAATTACACAGGTGTGATAAGTTATATAAGTAGGATTTACAAATTAAATTGTTGCAATACGTTATAGGATTTACAAATTACACCACTCGTTTTTTTTTGTTTTGTTTCTTGGATGCAGGGGGTGTCTGTGATGAATTGTACAAATCGGCCTTACTACCACATTCTAACGTTCTAAGCCTATAACTATATCAATATGTTTGATGAAGTGTACAATGTAAAATACATATCAAAGAAAAATCATTAATGAAATCATACCTTTAAAGCATTCATTTAATATAAACATGATACATCTATACAGTTCATTACTCACACACACACAAACACATTATGTTTATGCAGACATTCCGACCCGATTTACTGCTTGCAATTAAATCCGTAACAGATCACTTTCAAGTGCAAGACCGCCAACAACGTGAGTAGGAAGAGACTGTTCACAACGGTAAAAGTGGCAGTTGAATCACGAACCTCAAGAAGACTTTATAATTTGTGCGTTACCGTTTATTACATTTAACGTTACACACCCCGAAACAGATCTGTACAGCCACTTACAAACAAACCAATCATTCCCACGCGTGTGTGTGTGCGTGTGTGTGTGTGTGTGTGTGTGTGTGTGTGTGTGTGTGTGTGTGTGTGTGTGTGTGTGTGTGTCGTGTATTTTCACATGAGAACCAATGTTGTAAATTTTCTGCTTTTAAGTCATTTTAATTTTCGGAGTGTTTCCTGTACCCATGACATGTTTTATTTCCTCTCCCCTCCCTAACCCGACAGTCCTAGAGTCTATCACAAAAGCGTCTAAAGAAAAAATATCTAATTAGATTGATGTATGGGCTTATTAATGTACACTAACAAGCCTAAATCATTTTTGAACCATGGGGTGCTATTTTAATGTCAACACAAAAGGATTTTATATAAAATAACTTAATAAAAACATGGACCTAGCTTTTAGTTTCATTGATAAATTCTACTTTAAATTGCACGCTTTATCACAATGGTTAGGTAGACCTTATGAACGTTACAGGTCAAGCACGCTATGTGGTCAAGAAACACAACTGTAACAACCAAACTAGACAAACTAGAAGTTAAAAGTCGGAATGATCTCCCCTAGAAAATAAGACGCTGTTCGTGTTCTCGTATTCAACACAACAGTTTTATTACTTAAATTTTATTTAATTTACAAAAGTTTACATACTTGAAACAACCGTCAATGGCGTATAAAAGGAACTTCCTTGTGAGAGATTAGATCCTTGCTATCCAATTTATACGCAGAGTTTGGCAACAACTGTCATTCTGAAAGCCCTGCAGATTTATATAACATTTTATTTAGTATCATTTTTCGATAAAATGTATTCATTTGTTCTGTCATAAATCTGTAGAGTGTAACTCAGTTTCATAAAAGTACTTATGATTTGCTTTATCAGGCAGATCATATAATTAAATGTGTGTGCGTGCGTGAGTGCGCACGCAAACTAATCCTCGATATGGTACACGATCGCATTTACTGTTTAGCTAATCCATATTGGTTATTGGTACACGATCACTTGTACTCTTTAGCTAATCCATATTGGTACACGATCAGTTGTACTTTTTAGCTAATCCATATTGGTACACGATCACTTGTACTTTTACTGTTTATCTAATCCTATTGGAACATTCCAAGTATATGAGACATACTTATCACTATGTCCTGCAGTTAAGATTAACCTGTGTTTGGGGGCATCTTTCCATTAGTATTTCGCAGTCCTATTACTAACCTCACTATTCTACGTTCCCCATACACACACACACACACACACACACACACACACACACACACACACACACACACACACACACACTACCACTATCAACGCCAACGATAGATGCCTCATCGATACTAGACGCAAAATGATAAATCAGTAATAATTTATTTAACTTCTCTCTTGATTAAACACACTTCATATATTTACAACAATGTAAATATTCTAATAAATATATTTAGATTTGTAATAATTAGACAAAACTGTTAATTACTAACATGGCTTAGTCACTCAAATCATTTTATTAAGTCATCCGCATATACTAAAATGAGAAGAAATACACCACGAAAAAATACGCACAAACAATTTTGGAACACTCAGCTTATGCCAAGGTCACTAATGGTATATAGTGTTCAGTACCAGTTCAGGGGCTTATACATGTTCTTCAAATTCATCCAGTTAACAATCAAGGGCACTCTAAAGTTAAACATAGATGACTATGTAGCATTCAACTAATTAGTTAATAAGGGAAGAGTTAGAGATAAAGTGATAGTTAAAGGTAGTCAAATATACTTCCATTTAAAAGTGACATTCAACTAATTAGTTAATAAGGAAAGGGCCAGAGATAAAGTGATAGTTAAAGGTAGTCAAAATTCTTCCATTTAAAGGTGGTGCCCTTTTCTCCTGAGTCGACGCCCGGCTTGAATCACGCCAGGTGGTTGACGTTTCGGAATTTGTCAACATTGATTAATTTCTGCACCCGGACTGCAGCCATTTAGCGTAAAATCTTGATTTCCTTATACTCACATGGATCCTTATATTAGGTATCCTTCAGCTGCCATTCTGAAAATAGTTGAACTGAGGATCCACTTGAAATCAGTCAAAAGATGATTTGTTCAAAATAACACCGTATCTAGCTCTCAAAAGAGAGGAATAGTTGACTCACTGCAACTCAGAAACTATTCAAAGTTAAATCAACAAAACATTATATAGTAAGCACCAAGTTCAGATCACAGAAACTATATTCAAGCAATGAAACATCAAATACCATAGCGAAAAGAACAAAAGAAAGCACAAAGTCATAAAAACACTGAATCATTCCTGTAGCATTATATACAACACTATATTTCTATTTTTTAAAAATACTTTCAGAACACATTGCAAAATTCAAGTCCAAACCTTTGAGTCACAAGGCTTTTCCAGGAATGGTTCATGAATTTCTCTGAGAGCAGGTCCTTTTCGTGGGATTTTGTTCCGCCCAATAGTCATAGCTTGGGGAAGTAGATATAGGGGCACTATGTTTCCGATCGAAGATTAAAACATGAGTTCAGCTAGGAGGGTTGGCAGTGGCAGTTAACCCCGAGCATCTAACAAATTGAGAACAGTTTATCAGAAGACTTCCGACCATTCTTTCCCCCACCCACCCATCCAGCACTCTGTTTCTTTTTCCGGTATGAATACTTCCTTCCTATGACGCATTCAGTCATTCTCGCCCTCCAATACTCATGTATTGCAGTTTGTTTACGCCCCCCCCCCCTCCATATATGCTTATGTATTGCAGTTTGTTTACGCCCCCTCCCCCTATATATACTTATGGATTGCAGTTTGTTTACGTCCCCCCCCCCCACTATATATACTTATGTATTGCAATTTGTTTACGCCCCCCTCCCCTATATATACTTATGTATTGCAGTTTGTTTACGCCCCCCCCACCATATATACTTATGTATTGCAGTTTGTTTACGCCCCCCCCCCTATATATACTTATGTATTGCAGTTTGTTTACGCCCCAGTTGATCATGCATCCGCTATTTGCCCTATTTCTACTCATCCTTAATCCTTCCGTTCTTTTCCTACATCTAACTAGATTCATGTTTCCATCTTCATATATATATCTAACTCGGATTCTCATACAAAATGAAATAACATAATATAAATTAACCCTAACATTTGATTTATGACTAACTATATTTAAGTATAAAATAATAATTCTAACTAATCACCTAATAAATGACGAGCTTGATATTTCTTTATATATATATAAATTATCTGCATTAGATCATTTAAACAAGAAAATTCACAGTATAGCTACGAAACCTAATCTGTACAACAATATGTTTTCAATGTAAATAGTTGCAGGACATTTATTATGATTACCCGAATCAATGTAAGAAGATTAGTCCTGAAATATCATCAATTTTTATTATTTTAAAATTCAATTTTGAGGTACCAGTCATAAAAGTTTGAATAAGCAGTAAAATGCTTTAAATATTTTCACTTTAGACTTTAGTGAAAGATCGTTTAACTGAACCACAATTGATTAAAATTGCAAAATGCAAATTTCATTATTTTAATTATGTTGTAGTGAATCACTATTTAAAACTATAAAACTATATTCATGTTATAAACAAACTTCTCACCTAGATCTTATCTACGAATTGTGCTATCTTTGTATTGTCCGATCATATCTACGAATACAATTACATCTTTATATTGTCCGATCATATCTAAGAATATAGTTATGAAATCTTTATATTGTTCGATCATATCTAAGAATATAGTTATGAAATCTTTATATTGTCCGATCATATCTAAGAATATAGTTATGAAATCTTTATATTGTCCGATCATATCTAAGAATATAGTTATGAAATCTTTATATTGTCCGATCATATCTAAGAATATAGTTATGAAATCTTTATATTGTCCGATCATATCTAAGAATATAGTTATGAAATCTTTATATTGTCGCAAAGATGCAAAATAATCGTTATGAACATTAATTTAAGTAATGTAACATTTTATATTTAAAAGAGTAACAACTGGGTTTTTTTATAATTTCCTACCATAGCAATCATTTATATTAGAAAAAAAACGATTATTTATTCAAAGATGTTACAGCTGCACATACATGCATACTGTTCAAACCTCACATTATTGTTTACAGAACTTGTAACGGTCGCGAGCTTGGCACTCGTCTAGCAGACGGGCCTTGCAGTCCGTGACACTTGGAGGCAGGACAGAATTGATCACTCCCTGTTATAATGTCTGTGAGTAGGTTTCTGGGTTTTCCCGTGTGTTAATGATATTCTATCAAAATTTTATAATGTCTATGAGTAAACTTCTAGGCTTTCTCGTGTGTTATTCTGTCAAAATGTTAACCTATAATAAGTAAACTTCTAGGCTTTCTCGTGTGTTATTTTGTCAAAATGTTATAATGAGTGTATTTCTAGGCTTTCCCGTGTGTTATTCCGTCAAAATGTTATAATGAGTGTATTTCTAGGCTTTCTCGTGTGTTATTGTGTCAAAATGTTATAATAAGTATATTTCTAGGCTTTCTCGTGTGTTAATGATATTCTATCAAAATGTTATAATGTCTGTGAGTAAATTTCTAGGCTTTCTAGTGTGTTAATGATATTTTGTCAAAATGCACTAATTGCTACAGTGTTCCACACATCCACTCAGCAAGCTTCCGTGCGTTTTCTAACAGCATACTCCTAGATGTCTCCCTTTGCCAGACGGGAATTTAGCCTAATTAGATACAAATGATAGATATCACGGGAGATAATCCATGAAGTTTTGCTATTGTATTCAATCACGTTATGTAGAAAGGGACAAAACAGAATTGGACATATATTCAAGCACGTTATTACGAAGTGACAAAACAGAATTGGACATATTTGTAATAGAAAACGAACTATGTCATTGCTGATATCGACATTTACTGATAATCACTTTTTTTCTCGACTGGTAAACATGCATTATGGAGCAGCAAACTCTTCAGTCTGAATTGCACAATCTGACGTCATCATTGACGTTCGCAAGCGATATAATGCTGAACAGGACATTTACCCCCACTGCCAGCGTGTGGTTAATGAACACAGCTACAAATATCCGCATGGCTACTGCTGGTTTCGCCGTCTTTGGCTTAATTGGTGCGTTGATTAATGTTAAGTGTATGTGACAAAACAAGTGCATGTACAGTTATAGAAATATGCAAATTATAGTGTTCTAACAGTTAATAGCAGTAATTTCTTATCTAGAAGCAAGATCACGTATATTTTAGTAAGAGTTTATAACTTATCTGGAAACATGTATATTTTAGTAAGAGTTTATAACTTATCTGGAAACATGTATATTTTAGTAAGAGTTTATAACTTATCTGGAAACATGTATATTTTAGTAAGAGTTTATAACTTATCTGGAAACATGTATATTTTAGTAAGAGTTTATAACTTATCTGGAAACATGTATATTTTAGTAAGAGTTTATAACTTATCTGGAAACACGTATATTTTAGTAAGAGTTTATAACTTATCTGGAAACATGTATATTTTAGTAAGAGTTTATAACTTATCTGGAAACATGTATATTTTAGTAAGAGTTTATAACTTATCTGGAAACAAGAGCATGTATATTTTAGTAAGAGTTTATAACTTATCTGGAAACATGCATATTTTAGTAAGAGTTTATAACTTATCTGGAAACATGTATATTTTAGTAAGAGTTTATAACTTATCTGGAAACATATACGTGTATATTGTAGTAAGAGTCAGAACTATTTTTAATATTTTGTTCTGACCGCAGGCAACACGCTGGCCATCTTCGTCCTGTGTCATGGCCGAATGTGGTGTTCGACGGCTTACCTGCTGGTCATCCTTGCCCTGTACGATGATGCCCTTCTGCTCATCCATATTTATCGCGTGTTTGACAAGTCGCCACTCACGGTGCGTTTGAAGGTGTTCCAGACGATAGCATTTGGTCCTGTTAATTGGACAGCCACCTCAGGCACCATCTACATGACGCTGATGGTCACGGTCGAGCGTTTTCTGGCGGTGACGAGTCCTTTACGTTCTCGAATCCTGTTCTCGCTGCGTGCCGCGCGCTGGGTGTCGTTAGCTGTACTGCTGGGTGCCGTGCTGTACAACCTACCTCACTGGTTTGCTTTCAACTATGCCCCTCAACAGGTATGCATTCATTCTTTCCTTGTACGCCTATCGTTAGGTATGCATACATTACTATCTTAATATGCATTCAAACAGATACGCACTCATTCCTTTCCTAGTACGCCTATCGTTAGGTACGCACACTTTACTTTCCTAGGTGTTACCCAAGCTATCAAATTTTGCAGTTAAAAAATATAATAGGATGTTTTGTTTTTTTAAAGATATATTTACCTTTCAAAGTTACTAAACTGTGTGAACTAATTTTGGGTATGCAGCATTAATTTGCAACAGGGTTCAACAACACTGAAACAAGACCAATGGAATAGACTTTATTACAAAGCCATAATTAGAAGTGAGGTGTAGAATAAATACAAAAATAAAATTTTATGTAAAATAAAAAATGTAAACATTAAATTTTGTTTAAATTAATTAGACTAAAAGAAAAGTTTTATGCAAAATAAAAAATGTAAACATTAATATTTATTTAAATTGAATAGTCTAAAAGAAGAATGGAATTACTTTCAGGTACTTGTTCACTCCATCACGCTCTCCCCCACCCCACCCCACACACACACAGGTGGATAGAATTCAAATGTATAAAAAATTTGAAAAGCGAATCTGAAGATAGCAAGATTTTAAAGAAGTGTAATAGAGAGAAAAATAAAACGCAAACAATTATTTAATAATGTAAAAAGAGAGAATTTGTACTGTTAAATCAAAAATTTAGATAATGTCAGTAAACTGCAAGCAAAGTCAAACGCCACATTTTACACAGATATTATTAGTAAACTGCAAGCAAAGTCAAACGCCACATTTTACACAGATATTATCAGTAGACTGCAAGCAAAGTCAAACGCCACATTTTACACAGATATTATCAGTAGGCTGCATACAAGGTAAAACGCCACATTTTACACAGATATTATCATTTAACTGCAAGCAAAGTCAAACGCCACATTTTACACAGATATTATCAGTAGACTGCATGCAAGGTAAAACGCCACATTTTACACAGATATTATCAGTAGGCTGCATACAAGGTAAAACGCCACATTTTACACAGATATTATCATTTAACTGCAAGCAAAGTCAAACGCCACATTTTACACAGATATTATCAGTAGACTGCATGCAAGGTAAAACGCCACATTTTACACAGATATTATTAGTAAACTGCAAGCAAAGTCAAACGCCACATTTTACACAGATATTATCAGTAGACTGCTGCTTACAAATGATGCATCGGCCTCTCATAGGCATTGTGATGGCAAACATGTCCTTTTGCACATTGATGGAAATGTTTCATCTTTCTTCATTGGAGGAGGTGATGGTGGTATCTTAAAGTCATCTTCAAGTGATGGCCGGCCACGTTGTTGTTTTTATTTTAAAGCACAGTAAATTTCAATCTAGGCTGGTGCAACACTGGCTTGAAACATTTTCTGGTTCATTATCCCCTTGGGAAGATTTATTTGATAAAAATCCTTCTTGTACAGAAGCCAACATTCTCTAGTGCAATTTTTACATGGAGACTAAAGATCTGTTTGTACCATCATTTTGATCGCAATGTGTATCGATTTTTTGCACTAAAGTTGTTCAGTAGATCTATTCTGATATCTTTTATAACTGGATGTTTTTCCTCCAAGAAAGTGGCATTTGGCGGAACAAATTGCTTTTTCATTCATCGTTAATGAAATTTAGATGAAACCGTTATGATTCATACTGCAGATTGGAAGATGGAATTATATCTTTTTCAGACTCTGTTGAAGATTCTGAAACTTTAGTCGTGGGTAATATTCATCTTCAGCATCACCGTCGCTACTTAAATCAGTCATTTGGCTACCGGCATCACCTACTTCACTACCTAAAATCACCAAAACATCCAGCACTTCATTAGTCTTCTCCTTTGATTAGATGTAGTCGTTTTCTGTAGGTGAAAATATTAACGGTGAATGTAACTGGAGAAATAAAAACAAAATTTTAGGAACACCGAGCAGGACTATGTTAACAGGTAATAGGTAAATGTACTTGAGAAAGTCTGGCTTATGCAAATTACATTTTATTTTATCCGTATATTTGTTAGAGTAAAATGATAAGCTGTAATGACATTATGAATTCATGAATATATATATCACAAAAATTGGCTTATAATAAATATATAAACTTTTTCTGAACGCATTTGTTGAAACAATCACTTGGATTTATGCTATAGTTACTATATGACTAACATTGTTAAGAGACGGTTCTAAGTAAATATGCAGTTTTAATGAATGTGTATCCTAGGGAGATATACAGAGAGAAGTTGAAAACACACACACACACACACACACACACACACACACACACACACACACACACACACACACACACACACACACACACACACACGGGTAATTATTTTTTTATTTATATGCCTGATGTGATAGGTAATTGGAGAACTCTCACAAATCTATAAAGTGGTCACCTGCAATGGGAGACAGGTCACACCCTGAGTTGGGCTGGAGGCTTAATTGTATGAAAACATGGGAAGACTCAAGACTCAGAAATGCTGTGGTGACAGTTTGTATCAACATTTCATTAGTGTTTAGTTTTACTGACCAGTATCTGCTAGGACCAGGACAATTAATTAGTAAACCTATGTTTTGTTTGGTACACAATTTTCCTATCCAAAGGAAAGGAAATGGAAAAGCATTTTTATTTTAGCCCACTAGGGGGCACTGGGAATTGTAGTGAATCTAAATGTATGTTGTTGAGAGAGAAAAAGGGAAAGACAGAAAGACAAGAGAGTCTTGTGTTACATGGTTCTCCTGACCCTTAGTGGGAGTCTGTGCCATGCCATTTCTCTCTTCATGATTTCTTAAACATCAGTTTCAATTGAAGATTCAGTTAAAGACCTGAAGCAGAAATTAAAAATGTAGTTTTTTTTTTAACTCGAGCAAGAAAGTGTCACAGCTGGACTGAGGGATAAAAACAAGGACGACAGTTTGAGACTGAAAATTTGGAGAAGAAGATTCTTCAGAGTGGTATTTCTTTATATTTCTTTCTGTGATGCCATTCTAGACACTCAGAAAAGTTGTGATGGTAAAGCAGCTAGAGCGTTTTAGCACTTTGAGATGTCGCACTTCCATGGCAAGATCATTAATTAATTATTTTTTAATACCATTGCAGTGCATCGATCAGTCAGATAGGACATTTTGCTGTGGATATCAGATTTTGCCTCTATTCTAGATGTTATTCCAGGGTGGACTGATTATACCCATGTGGACTTCAGTGAAGAGTGATACCACATTTGACGATACGTCATTGATGGTGGAGTGCGATATCTTGATTTAATGGTGATAACCATTCAGCACCATTAGGCTTAACCTATGTACAGGAAAGTCTGGACCCAACCTATGGACAGGTGGTCATTTTTACAAGTTACTTTGGACCATGAAGATGTTCTTTTGACACCAGGAATGTATTAGACATGGAGAGCCAATATGCTAGCAGTGAGACAAGAGACGACAATGACCTGAAAATTGAGCAAGCTACATACGGCAAGTATATAACTTTTGACTCCATCATTTTTTTTTCTGTATGAGTAAACAGCCAGCATTGACAACATGTACCCTTTGAACGAACTGCTACCTTCTTCATTTTTCTACCCAGAAAGTCTAGATCTGACCTGACAAATACACACCTAAATGATTATCATATTTTTCTGCATGGGAATCATCTACAATCAGTGCTGACATAACCCACACATTTAACCAGTTATCAAACTTTTTCTGCATACCCGATTGTGTCGTCTTTTCTTCGAACACATCCAATTTGATTTTTGAAGGGTACAAAATAAACCCACTGTAAGTAATCTAAAATGCAATCCATTAGTAAAGCTCAGTGCATATACTATTAATTATGAGTAAGTAGGATTTAGGATTAAACTTTTATCTATTTGCTACTGAATTGTGGAGGAGCAAAATAGCTCGAGGACTCTGTAGTAACAATTTTTAGAAATAACTTTGTACTTTCTAATTGCCGCGCTTTTGCATGTTGTCAATTTGTTGCTGTTTACGTATTTTCTTTACTTCTCTTATTATATTTCATCATCCATCATTTAGAAAAATTGCTCCTTTATCCCCAGAGAGAATGTTTTTATGACTGAATGGTTTATGAAACCAACGATTATATTCACCACACAAAAGGACATTACTAAATTTCTAGTCTAAATATTTCAAAAATCACACATCAATCATACTTTATTATGTACGTTCACTAGATGAAATAGGAAATACACGAGTTAACATTTTCATTCGTCACGTACCTTTAGTTTGGGGTTTTCATGTTTTTCTTTCTGTATACAATCTCTGAGGAAATAAACTACTTATAAGCAGTGCACCGGGAAGGTTTGAATTTTCATGCTATGATTAATATGGCTATGGGACATACATGTACCTTTACTTCTGGCTAGGGATTAATATGGCTATGGGACATACATGTACCTTTACTTCTGGCTAGAGATTAATATGGCTATGGGACATACATGTACCTTTACTTCTGGCTAGAGATTAATATGACTATGGGATATACATGTACCTTTATTTCTGGCTAGGGATTAATATGGCTATGGGATATACATGTACCTTTACTTCTGGCTAGGGATTAATATGGTTATGGGATATACATGTACCTTTACTTCTGGCTAGGGATTAATATGGTTATGGGATATACATGTACCTTTACTTCTGGCTAGGGATTAATATGGCTATGGGATATACATGTACCTTTACTCTGGGACATACATGTACCTTTACTTCTGGCTAGGGATTAATATGGTTATGGGATATACATGTACCTTTACTTCTGGCTAGGGATTAATATGGTTATGGGATATACATGTACCTTTACTTCTGGCTAGGGATTAATATGGCTATGGGATATACATGTACCTTTACTCTGGGACATACATGTACCTTTACTTCTGGCTAGGGATTAATATGGCTATAGGATATACATGTACCTTTACTTCTGGCTAGGGATTAATATGGCTATGGGATATACATGTACCTTTACTCTGGGACATACATGTACCTTTACTTCTCGTTAGGGATTAATACGGCGTTGACTCGGAAGTAACCGCTGCACTAGACAGCAGTCTCATGTGCTATCTGTACATATCTCATATGCTTCTGATCGAGGATTAAACATGACGTCAGCCAGAGAGTTGGGCAGTGGCGGTTAGCTGGGAGTATCTACAACTCGAGAACCAGTTTACACAACTTCAGACCATGATTCCCAACTCCAGCACCCTGTTTGTTTCTTGTCTGAATACTTCCTTCCGACTTATGACACAATCATATTTTGCCTTTCTTCTGTCTGAATACTTCCATCTGACTTATGACACACTCATTCTTTACCTTTCTTCTGTCTGAATACTTCCATCTGACTTATGACACACTCATTCTTTACCTTACTTCTGTCTGAATACTTCAATCTGACTTATGACACAATCATATTCTGCCTTTCTTCTGTCTGAATACTTCCTTCTGACTTATGACACAATCATACTCTGCCTCACTTCCTCATTTACACCTCTTACTCGTATGTTTCAGTTCATCCTTACTTGGTTGATCACATATATATCATCTTAAACACTTCCTTTATGACCACCCTCCAACAACTCACTATGACTCTTATACAGTACGAAATAATACAATGTGAATTAACCATAACATTTGACTTATGTATATATTGGAGTGGATGTGAGTAGTGTTGCCGTTATTTATAAGTCAAATATATAAGCATAGGAATTTAAAAAAAATAACCCTTATTAACCACCTAATAAGTGATGAACATGATTAATTCTCTATCAATAAGTATGTGTTATATATGTGCATGTGTGTGTGTGTGTGTGTGTGTGTGTGTGTTTATGTGCAGGTAGGTAGTTAGCTAGATTTGTGGATATATAGATAGAAAGACAGACAGATACTCAAACAGGTACCCTAATTTAATGGAGATTGAAGCTAGACTAACTATGGTGTGTATGAATGTAATCAGTTTGGCCTGTCTCTTCTGTAGTGTTTTACTTGTGACAGAGTAAATTTACCTATCCCTATTTATAGACTTAATTGTTATATAAATTGTTAAATTGTCAACATAACCCGACTTTGGACACTCCTTATGATGGTATTTTGTATGTGGAGTAAACACTTGAGTTGAGAATGTGCTAGAAACTGCTGATGCAATCTAAACCAGTTCTAACTGGATGAGTAGTTTTTTATTATCCGGTGGTTAAGATTTATGGAAATGAGACCAGCCAATTGGTTGAGATCAAATGTTTACCTGCTGTAGAGAATTCTATTGTCTAATCACTTGAATCTGGAGTGGCAAGAAGTCCAGCATAAAAGGCAGCCATTAGCTTAATGATGAGTTAACTGACTGATTGAGAGTGAATGGACTTAGAAATATCTTGTGTATTTTGCTATTGATATACTATACCTGTGTTTTATGTAGAGATGTATTATGTGAGTAGAATATTACTTCTACAAATTTTTGAACTAAGATGCTCATATATAATATGCTAAATATTTGACATTGTTTTATGTGAATGTGCTCGTAAAATTTATATGTTGTTTTTATTATACTGTTTGTATGTATTGGGCTAATAAATACTGTTGCAGGAAACTGTAAATTGAGACTTGAACTTAAGAGAGAATGGAGTTAAAGATGAATAAACTGGAAACTTAGCATTTGTTTCCTGATTATATTTTACAGGGAATAAGTGGCCTTTCCTTGTTTTACTTAAATCTCCTGGTTTACTGATTGTAAACCACTATGACCATGATAGATGCAAGAAGTATCTACTGCAGTGTGTAAGTGTAAGGAATACACTGCACTACGGTTGATGTATGGTGGCAAAGTATGTTGACTACAAAGTGGAATGTCTGGTACAAGAAAGTTCTTGGAAATTGCTATAATTGTTGTTCAGTTTGATGGAGCTAATACAGTGAAAGAGCACCAGATTAGCCTCAAGAGAATAGCAGCTAATCAGTGCTCTCCAATGTAAGATGGAAACACATGGAATTGACAGTATAAACATGAACAATAAACTCGTGACTTTGTTACAAAAAGTGCATGAGAGGACTATTGCTGTTTTGCCTATATAATTTTATGCAGCAAGTATTATCACTTAACTCTAATATCTCCATTTCTGTTCTCTGATAAGAACTATCCTGTGATTTGTATTGACACTAATCTGAAATTGTGTTATAGGATAAAAGACTGTATAGGTATTAAGATTATTCAAACGTGCTTTCATGGAAATATTGATGTCAAGTAATCTTTTTCATTGTACTTGTTATACGTATATTTAATTGTTGATTTAATAAATTTATTGACCTTCTTACACATATTGATGACCTTATGTTGGAGAAGAAAATGGGTGGATGGGGGCTCGCTAAATATAGGTTAAAAGATGGGTTATCTTCTCATTTAGTAAGACGTTTTCCACCTATGGAAATATTGTATGACGATAATTGTTTCTTTAATGTTGTGAGAGAAAACGTTTACAGCGCCCGCATATCCGCCAAGTGAAAGAGACGAGTGGTGTCTGCAGGAGAACTATTAATAACATAAATTAAGTTTCTCACCATTTATAATTAGTTATGGATGATTAAATAGTTAATAATAATAATAACCACTAACTAGGTGGCTTTAGCGTCACAAAGTGTAAAATCAATTCCTTGCTTGTTGTGTATTCTGTCACTTGTAAGTGTAAAATCAGTTGTTTACTTTTACTGTATTCTGTCACTTGTAAGTGTAAAATCAGTTGTTTACTTTTACTGTATTCTGTCACTTGTAAGTGTAAAATCAATTGCATGCTTCTTCTGTGGTGTGTCACTTGTAAGTGTAAAATCAGTTGTTTACTTTTACTGTATTCTGTTACTTATAATTATAAAATCGATTATTCTGTTACTTGTAAATGTAAAATCTATTGCTTTTACAGTATTCTGTTACTTGTATTGAAGGGAACAAATTTTTCTTCAGTCATAATTATATCTTATCAATGAAGGAAACACAAGTCGCAATCAAACACATTTCATAGAGAAAGTATTTTTTTAAAATAGAAATCAATGTACTTTTATGTACACTAATCAATTCGACTTGCTTGTTGTTATATTCTTTTGCTTCTGTGTGTAAAATCAGTTCTTTTCTTCTGCTGTATTTCCTGTAAATGTAAAATCATTTGCTTGCTTATTCTGTATTCTTTTATTTGTAAGTGTAAAATCAACTGCTTGATTGTTACTTGTAAGTATTCTTGCCCAGGTAACTGTTGATTGTTACTTGTAAGTATTCTTGCCCAGGTAACTGTTGATTGTTACTTGTAAGTATTCTTGCCCAGGTAACTGTTGATTTGTCACTTCTAAGAGCTTGTACAATTTTTGTTGATAATAACATTTTATTAGTTGTAACTCTTCATTTTACTTGCGACTGGCACTTTAAAGATAGCAGCCGCTGCCAGACAACTGCTCGTGCCGCACATAAACAGTATCGTTTGAAAAAAGTTCTTAAATTTTTAGTGTAGTGCCCATGCCGAGATGACACATGTTGCTTGGCTTGGAGTTAACATCTCTTCCAGCCCGCACTCATTTCGCGCAAACTGATTAGAAACCTCCCATTGGAGAAGTGGCTAATATTGTATCGCGCAAACTGATTAGAAACATACCATTGGCAATTGGCAAATGTCGAGTTGAGTAAAAATCCACACCCTCATTTTAAATACAAGAAATGAGCAGACGAGTCTTCTGAGCAAAACATTCCTTAGGTCATTTGCAAATATACAATTTGATCAGAAAACATCCTCTTCCTCATTTTACATACATGAATCGAAAGAAGCTTGCCTTTATCTCATATACATTAATTGAACAGAAAATCCTCACCCTATCTCGAGATGAACAGAAAGAACCTTACCCTCTTCTCACATACATTACTTGAATAAATGATTATTGATGCAGATAGCAGGCACCTTACGAAAGCAGTTTCAAAATGCTTGTATTTGTAAACAATTAGCAAGGCGTTTCAGAGAGTTCACTTACCATTAGATTTAGGCCCAGCTTTAAACAAAATTAATTCAGAACACAGACGTAGAGGTTGGGCAGTGGAATACAAAGGGTGGTGGTGATGGTAAATTAAATATTGTAGTGAAACGGAGTAAAGAGTGGACATTTTGATCTTTAGCTTTTGGCTAGACTTGCTAAAGCGTCTCACTTATCTTCTTTGATACCTAGTGTATCTCACTTATCTTCTTTGATGCCTAGTGTATCTCACTTATCTTCTTTGATGTCTAGTGTATCTCACTTATCTTCTTTCATACCTAGTGTATCTCACTTATCTTCTTTGATGCCTAGTGTATCTCACTTATCTTCTTTCATACCTAATGTATCTCACTAGGCAGCTACGACAGCTATGGTATCTCATCTTCTTTCATACCTAGTGTATCTTACTTATCTTGCTTGATACTTGGTATATCTCAATTATCGTGCTTGCCACTTGGGGTATCTCGTTTATCTTGCTGGACAGTTATGGCACACACACACACTCATCTTGTTTGACAGCTAGTATATCTCGCATATAGGGCTTGACTTTTATAGTATCTCATTTATCTTGACAGTGATAGCACCCTACACATCTTTCTTAGCAGCTAGTATATTTCACTTATCTTGTTTGACTGGTAAGGCATCTCATTCATCTTGCCTAATAGCTAGGGTGTGTCAATTATCTATACATTATATGACCTGGCAGTTCGATTAACACAGAACTAGTTATCCGTGAATCAATAGATAGAGGTTGGCTTTATTTTTCTTCCAGAAGTATTGTGCTATGATGTGGTCCCACTTCAGTCATACCGATATATTGTGATATATGTGTGTGTGTGTGTGTGTGTGTGTGTGTGTGTGTGTGTGCGCGCGTGCGTGTGTATGTGTGTGTGTGTATGCGTGCGTGCGTGCGTGTGTATGTGTGTGTGTGTGTGTGTGTGTGTGTGTGTGTACGCACATTGAAATAAATGGAACAAATATCACTTCAATCATAACGATATCATGTGACACATTAGGACAATATACATGTACATTGAAATAAATGTAACAAATCTCGCTTGTCACAACGATATATTGTGATGTACAATTTACAATGAAAAGATATAGATCGCTGACAATCACATTTCATCGGGAAAGTTAAAGAAAAGAAAGAAAGAAATGTACTTTTATAACTAGGCGTGGCCACTGCAGAATTGGGATTTTACATTTTTTAAAATAAACTTTTTTTTAAAGCATTTAAATTTGTGCACAATTCGATTTATTTTGTAGATCTTTGTCGTTCGAATAAAGTCCTTGTAACGAACCGGAGATAAACTAAGAATATGAATTTTTAAATCTACTGTTACTTTATGTTTATTACAAATACTATTGGTTTACCATCTTTTGTGTTTAATAAAATCGCTTTATGTAAAATGTTAATTGACAGTTAGATCGGAGTTAGAATTTCAAGAGGACTCCACGTTTTACGATATCCATAATTTATTATGAGTCACAGCAATCCTCTCTCCTTGAGTCCTCTGACTTTGGTCACTCTGACTTTGGTCGCTCTGATTTAAGTCACTCTTACTTTGGTTACTCCGATTTAAGTCACTCTGACTTCGGTCAGTCTGATTTAAATCACTCTGACTTGAATCACTCTGATATTTAGATCACTCTGACTTGGATCACTCTAATTTAGATCACTCTTAGGTCACTGATTTAAATCACTTTGACTTTGGTCACTCTGATTTAAATCACTCTGACTTAGATCATCCTGTGTTTGTTTACCTCTTATCGGCCGATTGATATTAATGTCTGATCGATACATTTTTGTGACTTCCTGAACATCGTTAGTAAATTAGTACTTAGAAGTCGTTTATTCTTAATTCTAGTACATTGTGAAGATTGCATTGTAGACTTTCAACACTTTTTGCGTGAACAAAATATAAAGCATTCAGTAACATTTTTCAAGAAAACAATTATTCTATCATAAATATTTTAGTAGTTTATGAGAATAATTTTATAAGTTGGTAAGAACAACATTCAGATCAGATTTTGTTTTTGTTTTTGTAAGAGGTAGGAAAAACAACAATCAGGTTTTGTTCTAATAATAGGGTAGGAAAAAAACAACAATCATTTTTTATTCTAATAATAGGGTAGGAAAAAACAACAATCAGTTTTTATTCTAATAATAGGGTAGGAAAAAACAACAGTCAAGTTTTATTCTATTAACAGGATAGGAACAACATGCAGTTACGCTTTGTTCTAATAAGAGGGTAAGATCAGCAATACGGTTAGGTTTTATTCTAATAAGAGGCTAAGAACAGCAACACAGTCGGATTTTTTTTTAATAAGAGGGTAAGAACAGCAACACAATCGGATTTTTTTTAATAAGAGGGTAAGAACAGCAACACAGTCGGTTTTTTAATAAGTGGGTAAGAACAGCAACACAGTCGGGTTTTTTTAATAGATGGGTAAGAACAGCAACACAGTCGGTTTTTTTTTAATAAGTGGGTAAGAACAACAAACAGGATTTATTCTAAGTGGGTAAGAACAGCAAACAGGATTTATTCTAATAAGTGGGTAAGAACAACAAACATGATTTATTCTAATAAGTGGGTAAGAAACAACAAACAGGATTTATTCTAATAAGAGGGTAAGAAACAACAAACAGGATTTATTCTAATAAGAGGGTAAGAATAACAACATGGTCAGTTTTTTCTGTAATAAGAGTGTAAGAGCAATAGTACAATGAAGCTTTGTTCAGTCCAACAAAATCTTGTTTGACAATACCTTGTCCAACAATACCTGTCATGTAAACAATACCTTGTCCAACAATACCTGTCATGTAAACAATACCTTGTCCAACAATACCTGTCATGTAAACAATACCTTGTCCAACAATACCTGTCATGTAAACAATACCTTGTCCAACAATACCTGTCATGTAAACAATACCTTGTCCAACAATACCTGTCATGTAAACAATACCTTGTCCAACATTACCTGTCATGTAAGCAACCTTGTCCAACATTACCTAGATCCACAATACCTTGCTCATAATTTTTGTCCACAATATCTTGCTCATAATTTCTTTGTTCCACAATATCTTGCTCATAATTTCTTTGTTCCACAATACCTTGCTCATAATTTTTGTCCACAATATCTTGCTCATAATTTCTTTGTTCCACAATATCTTGCTCATAATTTCTTTGTTCCACAATACCTTGTTCATAATTACTTAGTATATAGACTGGACGGGTGATAATGTGCATTTTCAATCAGTTCTAGGGATTAACTTTCGTTGGTCGATTATTTGACAATGCCCCAACAGTGTAAGTGTGAAACAGACAGTCAATGGTACAAAGGTGATTTTCCGGAAGTGTACCAGCTCTGAGACTACGTAGTTATGCTTGAGCAGGCACGTTGTCCTTGTTGTAGTTTGTCTCTGAACGATTAATTCTCATCTTTACACAAACATATTGCCCTCGTAATGCAAACATAGCAATAACAAGTGGATTCACATATATCCGCACATACATAGGTTAATAGACAAAATTATGATTAAACGTATGTATAAAACTATAAAATACTAAATATTATCAATTAACAGCTTCACATTGGATTATTTTTGTTTTATAAACATATTTCAATATATAATTAAAGATATTATAAATGTGTAATATATATATATATATATATCTGCGATTTTCCACTGTATTTGCTGAATGTAAAACATGTGGTACGCTACAAAATAGAAACATCATCATAGGAGATTACTGACTCAAATCGTTCTTCTTACTAGAGGGTTAGACTTAAATCGTTCTTCTTACTAGAGGCTTAGACTTTCTTACTAGAGGGTTAGACTTAAATCGTTCTTCTTACTAGAGGGTTAGACTTTCTTACTAGAGGGTTAGACTTTCTTACTAGAGGGTTAGACTTAAATCGTTTTTCACGACCAGGAAACTTGTTGTTTTATTTCTTTATGCAGAAATTAAATGGATTATGGTTTCCATGAGAAGTTAATCGTAATTTAAAGGAAAAGGTCCAAAATACAATCGCATTAAAACAAGTATATGAAACAGTAAATAATAATGAAGTATTTTTCCACTATTCTATAGACATATTTTAAAAGTTTAAGATATGTATTAGTATGCTGCGACTTATGTTTAGCATAAAAGAAAATGTTATATGTAATGTATCATAATTGAATTATGTTGTAGTTTTGAAAATTGTTTACCATCTTACATTCAAAAGAACGTCGAGAATATTGGGCCTTAGATACAATACAAGAATTCCTTAGGGCCTTCAATACAACCAGAGAATATACTAGGGCCAATCAGTACAATCAAATGAATGCCTTATGGTCTTTAAACAAAAAAAATTGTCCAGAATGAATTCATTTTTAGACCTTAAGTACAATCAAAAGAATGCGAGGAATTAGCATTTTATGAACCTTAAATAAAATAAAAGAATGTTGGAATTAATACTTTACAGCCCTTATTTACTCAATCAAAATATGCCTGGAATTAGCACTTTATGGTCCCTAAATACAATCAAACTAATGCCTGTAATTAGTTCTTTATGTTCCCTAAATACAATTAAACTAATGCCTGTAATTAGTTCTTTATGGTCCCTAAATACAATTAAACTAATGCCTGTAATTAGTTCTTTATGGTCCCTAAATACAATCAAACTAATGCCTGTAATTGGTTCTTTATGGTCCCTAAATACAATTAAACTAATGCCTGTAATTAGTTCTTTATGGTCCCTAAATACAATTAAACTAATGCCTGTAATTAGTTCTTTATGGTCCCTAAATACAATTAAACTAATGCCTGTAATTAGTACTTTATGGTCCCTAAATACAATCAAAATAATGCCAGGGAATCAGTTCTTTATGGTTCTTAAAATCAATCTAAAGAATACCCGAAATTAGTCTGGCCATTAAATACAATTAGAAAATACATGAAATTAATACTTTATAGCCCCTATCCCTTTGTGTGTTAATATATTCTTTAAATACCATCAAACACCTGGAATTAGTATTACATGGCCCTTAAATATAATCAAAAGAATACATGGCATTAATATTATTTGTCCCTTAAATACTATCAAAAGAATACATATTAGATGGCCCTTAAATACAATCAAAAGAATACCTGGAGTTAGTATTATATGGCCCTTAAATGCAATTAAAAGAATACCTGGAATTAGTATTACATGGCCATTAAATGCAATTAAAAGAATACCTGGAATTAGTATTACATGGCCCTTAAATATAATAAAGAATCTTTATGGACATTAAATACATTTAAAAGATTGTCGAGAACTTTATGAAACTTAAATAAAACTTCGGACATCTTTAGGTCCTTAAATATAATCTAAAGATTTCTTGGAATTATTATTCTATGCCTTAAATACAATGAAAAGAATATTTGCAATCAGCACTTATTAGTCTTGTAGACTTGAAATGCAGCCCAAAGAATGCCTGCATTGTTTGTGCAGGTAAATGGCAGCATGTTGACCACCTTTGGGTTGAGTGCAGCTTACACTATCGTCTACAAGCGGCACCTCCAACTTAGTCTCATGTATGTGTTGCCATGGGCAACGATGGTGGTACTCAATATCTTGCTGTTGCGAGCGGTACAGGGAAATCGAGCTTTCCGCGAAGCTTCAGGAAGAAAGGTAATAATGTTTGTGCGCATGTTATTGCTCATGTTAATGTTCATGTTAATGTTCATGTTAATGTTCATGTTAATGTGCATGTTATTGTTCATGTTAATGTTCATGTTAATGTGCATGTTAATGGATACGATTATTATTATTTAATTAATCATCCAAAACTAAATACAAGTGATGAAAATCTTAATTTATTTTATTAATGATCCTCCAGCAGACACCACTCGTCTCTCTCACTTGGCGGATATATAGCGCTGTAAATATTTTATCTCTTCCACAATATTAAAGATAAACATTTACGGTCACACAATCTTTCCATAGGTGGAAAACTTACTAAAGGATAAGTAAAATCAATATTTTAATCTATATTTAGCGAGCCTCCATCCATCCACTTTCTTCTCCAACATAAAGTTATCAATATGTGTAAGAAGGTCAATCAATTAAACAATATATTTATTAAATCAACAATCAAACATAAATATGACAATTACAATGAAATAGATTACTTGATATCAATATTTCCATGAAACCATGTTCGATTAATTTCTATAATTCACAGTCTTATACCTAAAATACAATTAAACAATTATGTCAATACAAATCGTGAGATAGTTCTTATCAGAGAATAGGAATTGAGTTATTAAAGATAAGCGATAATAGTTTTTACATAACCTGGATTAGGTGCTGTCTCAATTATGATTTGTTTTACAGATCATCTAGAAAAGAGCATTCTATACTAATTAATCTGTTTGGTGATTTGTCTTACAGATCATTTAGAAAAGAGCATTCTATACTAATTAATCTGTTTGGTGATTTGTCTTACAGATCATTTAGAAAAGAGCATTCTATACTAATTAATCTGTTTGGTGATTTGTCTTACAGATCATTTAGAAAAGAGCATTCTATACTAATTAATCTGTTTGGTGATTTGTCTTACAGATCATTTAGAAAAGAGAATTCTATACTAATTAATCTGTTTGGTGATTTGTCTTACAGATCATTTAGAAAAGAGCATTCTATACTAATTAATCTGTTTGGTAATTTGTCTTACAGATCATTTAGAAAAGAGCATTCTATACTAATTAATCTGTTTGGTGATTTGTCTTACAGATCATCAAGAAAAGAGCACTCTATACTAATTAATCTGATGATTTATTGTTCCGCAGGTCATCAGGGATGTCGGTGCTCGTTTGACCCTCCCAGTCATTGCTGTGACCTTCGTGTTCTTCTTCTGCTATCCATTTCCTGCAATCGAAGATTATTTATGCAACGAATTAAACTGTGACAAAAAAGTGATAATTATTCTCAGACTGGTTAGCGAGATGACGAAAGTGTTTAACTCCACAGCCAATTTTCTTTTCTACTGCTGTTTCGGTAGACGTTTCCGACGAACATTTTTTCACATGATGTTTGCCTGGAGAAGTCTCCTTTCCCGCTCAAAGTCCGGATACCGGCATCCTAATGAGAGTTTGCTCTATCAGCTTGAAAACAGAACATCCATTTTAAATAATCATTCATTTTTGGGAAGTGACGCTTAATTAATGTTATAAGAAATTCAACGCAATAACGTTTGGGATTTTTCACTGTTTAGGTGGAAAGTTCTTTGCCAAAAGATTTTATTATATTTAAATGTTTATAAACAAATGGGCGCGTGCATGCTGGCACAAACAATATATATATACACTCATAACATAATACACATAATTATACAGCCATACACATAACACAACATGCTATAACATAAAACACATAATTATGCAGACACATAACATAACACACATAATTATATATACACACATACACATAACATATATAATTATAGATACACACATACGCATATCACACATAATTATACATACACACAACATAACACACATAATTATACATACAAACACATAACACACATAATTATACATACATACATACATACACATAACATAACATATTATTATACATATATACATATAACATAACACCCATAATTATATATACACACATGGTACCGGTCTTAATCCCGAAAATATCCTATTATTTCAAAAATCGAATGGGAACTTAAAATATAATTTTATTTGGTAGTTTTATATTTATGGTTTGACGCTCATAAAACAGAAAAGACATACATTGCATGATACATAATGCAATATGCATTAATATAATTTATTATATGTCATTAATTACTTTTGAATAGTCGTAGCTTTTTGAAAAGACAAAAGTATAATGTTCTAAATTTATTAACAACATTTTAATTAAACAATATTTTTTATTTATAATGAAGCATTATGAGCAATTCCACAAAGGCAATCCATCACAGATCGAATTTCACAATCACTCACATCAATCAAAATTATTGTCTCTCAATCGATTGTCACCATCTTGCATTTTAGACAAGGCTCACCCTGAAGTGTACAGTCAAAGCTGAAATTCCTTGATGATACTATAGACTCCAATGTTCGCTCACTTAACTAGGTTCTTTGTGAAATTCTTTCATGATACTATAGACTCCAATGTTCGCTTGTTTAACTATGTTCTTTGTGAAATTCCTTGATGATACTATAGACTCCAATGTTCGCTTGTTTAACTATGTTCTTTGTGAAATTCCTTGATGATACTATAGACTCCAATGTTCGCTTGTTTAACTATGTTCTTTGTGAAATTCCTTGATGATACTATAGACTCCAATGTTCGCTTGCCCAACTGTTTCTCACAGTTGTATTTAGTCCTACACGGATCACAAAACTGGTAGAGACAGTGGTAAGGCAGAAAAAGCATTATCATTGTGCAAATAATGTCATATTCCTCTACAAATATAATTGTTTTCAAACCACCCAATCAGTCATTAGCTTCTTCCACAAGTATAATTGTTTTCAATCCACACGATCACATAATTAGCTTCCTCCACAAGTATAATTGTTTTCAATCCACACGATCACATAATTAGCTTCCTCCACAAGTATAATCGTTTTCAATCCACACGATCACATAATTAGCTTCCTCCACAAGTATAATTGTTTTCAATCCACACGATCACATAATTAGCTTCTTCCACAAGTATAATTGTTTTCAATCCACACGATCACATAATTAGCTTCTTCCACAAGTATAATTGTTTTCAATCCACACGATCACATAATTAGCTTCTTCCACAGATATAATTGTTTTCAATCCACACGATCACATAATTAGCTTCTTCCACAGATATAATTGTTTTCAATCCACACGATCACATAATTAGCTACTTCCACAGATAGAATTGTTTTCAATCCACACGATCACATAATTAGCTTCTTCCACAGATATAACTGTTTTCAATCCACACGATCACATAATTAGCTTCTTCCACAGATATAACTGTTTTCAATCCACACGATCACATAATTAGCTTCTTCCACAGATATAACTGTTTTCAATCCACACGATCACATAATTAGCTTCTTCCACAGATATAATTGTTTTCAATCCACACGATCACATAATTAGCTTCTTCCACAGATAGAATTGTTTTCAATCCACACGATCACATAATTAGCTTCTTCCACAGATAGAATTGTTTTCAATCCACACGATCACATAATTAGCTTCTTCCACAGATATAATTGTTTTCAATCCACACGATCACATAATTAGCTTCTTCCACAGATATAATTGTTTTCAATCCACACGATCACATAATTAGCTTCTTCCACAGATATAATTGTTTTCAATCCACACGATCACATAATTAGCTTCTTCCACAGATAGAATTGTTTTCAATCCACACGATCACATAATTAGCTTCTTCCACAGATATAATTGTTTTCAATCCACACGATCACATAATTAGCTTCTTCCACAGATAGAATTGTTTTCAATCCACACGATCACATAATTAGCTTCTTCCACAGATATAATTGTTTTCAAACACTCAATCACGTCATTAGCTTTTGTAGCAAATATGGCTTCAAAACATTGAATGCTTCTGGAATTTCATCAGTCAGAATAAATGTCATGACAAACAAATAGTGTCGAATCAAATTAAATAAATCGGGATTATAGCTTGTCGGGATTATGGATGTTGGGATTTGACTGTCGGGATTATGACTTGCCGGTATTTTGGCTGTCGGGATTACGATCCAAACACTATATATATATATATAGCATTTGCTTGCATACATTCGTACGTACATACATATGAGAAACATTACAGGTGAGAGAAATACACTCGCACATTCAGGGAGAAAAAGAGTGTGTACATACAAAACAGTATGCACTTGTACATAGAGAAAGAGATACACACAAACAAGCGTGCACCTTTACAGAGAGATATACATGCAAGCAAGCGTACACCTTTACAGAGAGTTATACACCCAAACATGCATGCTCCTATACAGAGCGATATACATACAAACAAGCGCACACTTTTACTGAAAACATACATGCAAACAAGCGCACACCTTTACTGAAAACATACATACAAACAAGCGCACACCTTTACTGAAAACATACATACAAACAAGCGTGCACCTTTACTGAAAGACTTACAAACAAGCGTGCACCTTTACTGAAAGACTTACAAACAAGCGTGCACCTTTACTGAAAGACTTACAAACAAGCGTGCACCTTTACTGAAAGACTTACAAACAAACGTGAACCTTTACTGAAAGACTTACAAACAAGCGTGCACCTTTACTGAAAGACTTACAAACAAGCGTGCACCTTTACTCCCATGTTCATGAATCGAGACATCGACTGGCAAAGAATCAAAGTAATTCTATTAATAAAATACGTTCATGAATGAAACTTTACAGATAATCAAGCGATGTACTTCAGAAGGTCAATTGAACTGTTATAATAACTAAACCAGGCACAAAAAATAAGAACGTTTTTTACTAAAAATATCAACAAATGTCGCATGTTTAAATGAATGTTATAATAACTAAGTCAGGCCACAAATGTCGTATATTTAAATGACTGTTATAATAACTAAGTCAGGCCACAAATGTCGTATATTTAAATGAATGTTATAATAACTAAGTCAGGCCACAAATGTCGTATATTTGAATGACTGTTATCATGCGGAACAAGTATCAGAAAATAACATTTCGAATGACTAATGGCACATTTAAATTATTAGCTAATTATCAGTGAATAACGCATTAAGTGACTAGTGAAGTCAAACTATAATATACTTAAATGACTAGTGGTTTTTTTCAGTGAAGAACTAGTAAATAACAGGTTAAATAAACAATAATAATATATTCAAAAACCTAGTAAATGATCGTAGAATAAAATAATTTAATATGTGGTGACCTTATTTACTAGCAAATTAAAACATCGCCCTTTAAATTATGTGAGGAATCACAAAAACATTGAAATAACTAGGGAATGAGCGAAGAAAATGTTAAAATGACCAGTGAAATCAAAGAATAACATTCATTGACCAGAGAAATCAAAGAATAACATTACTTGACCAGTGAAATCAAAGAATAACATTACTTGACCAGTGAAATCAAAGAATACACATTACTTCAGTGGTCCCCAACCCCCGGTCCGCGGACCGGTACCGGTCCGTGGACCATATGGTACCGGTCCGCGGACCAAATGGTACAGGGCCCCCCAATTTTATTTTTACTCTGGTGTATTTCTTTCGGGTTTGTGCGACTTTCCATGGACGAGATTGAGTCTGAGCATTCATTCTCCCAGTTGGTGCACGATCATCTGTCTTTGCTTTTAAAGAATTCGAGCTCTACTTCCCAACCACACCAACACACTTCGCTTCGGACCACCGACGAACGCACTCCATCCATTGGACCGCCGGGAGGAGAGTCATGTCAAAGCGCCACACCAGACAAACCAGCACTAAGACTCAGCCCTTTTCAGGGCTGGCAAAAATGCCACTACTGCCCACTCCACCAAGTGACATTTTACGCGATTCTGAGTCAGTCACAGAAGATGCGGACGGCCCTTTCTGTTTCACAAAAGAGTGCATAGCCCAGCTGAGACAGATACGGCAAAAGAGGCTTGAAGAGGTGCAAACATTAAGAAGTACAAAAGAGAAGACTAGACAAAATACTGCTGTGAAATCAGCAAACCAACCGAAAATGGGGGCATACGAAAATTTACCCCCTTTACCTTCACACTAGAAACTAAAAACGTTGAACTAAAAAATGCGTTCACTAATTTGCTGTTGACCCTCTTCCACACAAAAACAGAAGATGAACACACTAGACAACAAGCCATCTTAACCGCAATTGGTCTCCATAAGATTTTAAACAAGCACCTGACAAGGCAACACGAAGAAAAAACTACATCAACAGACTGTGAAACACAGACAGACATCTTCTGGAAAATAACGCCGACAACAAAAACACGCTCTTCACAAACGGAAAAGGAGGAAACAACGCGAAAACCCACACAGGAAGACGGCACAACTCAAACAGTCAAAGGACAAAGCTACGTTTCCACCCAAACTCTACAAGCCACTACAAGAGAAAGTGGAATAAACACCAACATCATCTGGAAAATTCCACCTACGGCCAAAGTGAATTCAACTCAAACAGCAAAACAAGAAATCAGCCAGGCATTCTCGCAAACTCCAAAAACCCACAACAGATAATAAGGAAACTCAGACTACAAGCTCTATCAGCAAAGAAAAAGAAATTAAAACAACTACCACCGAAAATAAGAAGAAACGCAAAAAAATCTCCAGCACACAAACGGTACATATCAAGACGCAAGAAAGAAAAATACAAACAGAAAAAGAAGTGAAGACAACTGACGCAAAGACCGAAACAGAAGTCGACAACGCTCCAACTACACCATAAGAAACAACAACAACGACTAAACCAACTGCCCCCAATCCACAGCCAGAGTCACCACCAGGGACTGCAACAAAGACAACCACAACAGACACACGAGGAAACACTACAGAACGGAGCCCCAAATCAAAAAGAAGGCGCCCGCCACAACACATCAGACGACAACAACAGTATCCTCTACTACAGCCACAACAACAACGGCAGCGCTGCGACAACAACCACCGCCGACAACAACAACAACGGTGGCAGCACAGGGAGCAACATCACATGCAGTGGGGATATTATAACCACCCCATTGCGGATCTAATTCAACTAATGCTTGCCGCCAACACCCACCTACATACAGTCCAACAGCTACCGGGGACATCAACAACAACAGTGCCAACGACAACAACAACACCACTGGTGAACATTACAGGGTGGGGAGTGAACATCCTGGGCGCACATACACACTAAGTACAGACGATGTGGTATTATCCTGGGCTCTGTAAACCCCCTCACCTGCCAATACAACAACGGCCACCACAGCACTTAAATCCGTATTGCCATTTCCGAATCCTATTTGTGTGAAGCGGGGTTTTCTGCAGTGACAGCAACCAAAAAAAACAACGGATGGACATAAGCAACTCACTTCGGGTGTAATTGTCTCCTATTACCCCCAGATGGAACCGTCTCGTTGCAAAGAAACAAGCTCAGGGTTCTCAATGATTTAGCGTTCTAGTGAGTTAAAATGTTAAATCACTTTATATTCATTTTTGATGTAAATGTATTTTAATTTGAAGGCACGTTTAAATACAATTAAATTAAAATTATTAAATCAAAACAATCTAAAATATAAACAATCAACGTCCCCCCACATCATCGGTCCGCGGTAAAATTATCAAGCGTTGACCGGTCCGCGGTAAAATTATCAAGCGTTGACCGGTCCGCGGCGATGAAAAGGTTGGGGACCACTGCATTACTTGACCAGTAAAATAAAAAAATAACATTACTTGACCAGTGAAATCAAAGAATAACATTACTTGACCAGTGAAATCAAAGAATAACTTTACTTGACCAGTGAAATCAATGCATACAGCTGTGTAAATGAAGACGAGCGGTGAAAGGGTTATTCCAAGGTCATTTAGACATCACGATCTAATACATTACATTTTCATTTACTGAAAGCTTTTCGCACACAGAAAAATTGCAATGATAGTGTAATTAGTTATGGAAGATTAATAAATAATAATTATTATATTATTATTATTTATTAATCTTCCATAACTAATTATTATTTATTAATCTTCCATAACTAATTACACGTGATGAGAATCTTAATTTATAATTCTCCAGAGAAATCACTCGTCTCTCTCATTTGGCGGATATGTGGGTGTTGTAAATGTTTTCTCTCTTAAACAACATTAAAGACAAACATTTACTGTCATACAATATTTCCGTAGGTGGAAAATGTTTTACTAAAGGAGAAGATAAACCATCCTTTTCTTACATTTAGTGAGCTTCCATATACCCACTTTCTTCACCACCATAAGGTTATCAATATGTGTAAGGTCAATACATTTATTAAATCAACAATATAGAAAATACAATGAATAGATTATTTGACATCAATATTTTCATGAACAATGTTCAAATAATTTTAGTATTTATACAATCTTAATCCTAACACACAATTCAACAGATTATTGTCAATATAAATAACAGAATTGTTCTCATCAGAGAACAGATATGGAGTAATGAGATTATTGTATGTTATGTATTCCTTGTCTAGCAAAGTCTCTATAGTTTTTTGAATGCTATTCATAACAAAGTTAAAAGTTTATTGTTCACATTATTACTGTCAGATCCACGTTTTTCCCCTTCACGTTGTAGAACACTGATGAGCTGCTTTTGTCTCAAGGCTAATCTGGTGTACCGCCATATTAGTTCCCTCAAACAGAACAATAATTGTAGCAATTTCCAGTAACTTCCTTGTACCAGAAATTCCATAATGTAGTCAGCATACTTTGCCAACATACATCAACAGAGTACAGTGTATTCTTTCAATTACACATTGGGGGGGGGGGGAGATACTTCTCGCGTCTACCATGGTCGTAGCAGTTTATAAATCAGCAAACTGGGAGATTCGGGTAAAACAAGAAAAGGTTGCTTCTTCCCTGTAAAATATAATCAGGGAACAAACACTAAGTTTCCAGTTTATTCATCTTTAACTTCATTCTCTCTTACATTCCAGTCTCAACTGCAGTTTCCTGTAACAGTATTTATTAGCCCAATACACGCGAACAGCATAATAAATACAACATATCAATTTTATGAATGTATTCACTACAATGTCAATTGATTAGCACATACAAGCATCTTAGTTCACAATTTGCAGAAATAATAATTTACTCACATAATACATCTCTAAGTAAAACACAAGTATAGTATATCAATAGCAAATTGCACAAAACATTCTCTCTCAATCAATCGTTAAGCTAACGGCCGCCTTTAATGACCGGACGTCTTGCCACTCGAAATTGAAAGCGATCAGACATTAGAATTTTGTACAGCAGGTAATCTTTTGATCACAGCCAATTGGCTGGTCTCGTTCTTGTAAATCTTAAATATTTATATATATATATTTATATATTAAATATATTTAATAAAAACTATTCATCCAGCTGGAACTGGTTTTGGATTTCATAGGCAATTTCTAGCCTATCCTCCACCTGACTTGTTTACTTCCAACTCTGACACTTAAAAATATCAGCATAAACAGTGCCCAAGGTGGGGTCACTTTGACATTTAACAATTTATATAACAAGTCCAAAAATAGGGATTAGACACATTTACTCTGCCACACAGTAAAATGTGCAATTTTGTAATAGTATATAAATAATAATGAAAATAACTACTCCAGTGCCAACATAAGTACAAACATATAAACAATTTAGAAAATTGTCATTTAAATTCCAGCAATGATATGAACAATTACTAACCTCATTAGCAATTATTATTAAATAATAATAAAATAGAAATAATTGGGTTCTCCTGCAAAATCCTGGGGGGGGGGGGCGGAATGTAAAGCGATCGGTCTTGTCTGCTTGAATTTAGAGTAACCAACTAGACGTATAGTACTACAGACTATTCCAACTAGACGTATAGTACTACAGACTATTCCAACTAGACGTATAGTACTACAGACTATTCCAACTAGACGTATAGTACTACAGACTATTCCAACTAGACGTATAGTACTACAAACTATTCCAACTAGACGTATAGTTCTAAGACTTTTCCAACTGCAAGTACAGCTAAAATATTATTCACATAGACAACTAGATATATTGTGTTACCGACAAAAATGTTTAATTTCTAATTAAAGTTCTCAATCTCCCTTTCGTTCATTATTGAAGTCACAAAAATCTAATCATTCTATAAACTATCCTTTCCAGGCGTAACTATGACTAGGGTTTGCCATTTAATATCGATCTTTCTGTGTGCAACCACTCATATGCATTGCTTGCTTACTACACACCTAGGATGTAGGGTGTGAGATGAGTGAATGTGGTACATTACAGTTAGGGTATGAGATGAGTGAATGTGGTACATTACAGTTAGGGTATGAGATGAGTGAATGTGGTACATTACAGTTAGGGTATGAGATGAGTGAATATGGTACATTACAGTTAGGGTATGAGATGAGTGAATGTGGTACATTACAGTTAGGGTATGAGATGAGTGAATGTGGTACATTACAGTTAGGGTATGAGATGAGTGAATGTGGTACATTACAGTTAGGGTATGAGATGAGTGAATGTGGTACATTACAGTTAGGGTATGAGATGAGTGAATGTGGTACATTACAGTTAGGGTGTGAGATGAGTGAATGTGGTACATTACAGTTAGAGCGTGAGATGAGTGAATGTAGTACATTACAGTTAGGGTGTGAGATGAGTGAATGTGGTACATTACAGTTAGGGTGTGAGATGAGTGAGTGTGGTACATTACAGTTAGGGCGTGAGATGAGTGAATGGGGTACATTACAGTTAGGGCGTGAGATGAGTGAATGTGGTACATTACAGTTAGGGCGTGAGATGAGTGAATGTGGTACTTTACAGTTAGGGCGTGAGATGAGTGAATGGGGTACATTACAGTTATTTTGTTTCACGTACAAAAAACAGAATAGTTGTAGTCGAAGACAAACTGCAATGTCAACCTAACTAGTCTCCAATGGAAACTTATTAAATATTCATCTAGTCTTAAGTCACTATGAAATCTGTGTAAAATCTAACACACGGAATTAAATCTATTGTGGCGGTTACCTAATTGTAGCAGCCGATTAATGAACCTTGAGCTTTCATATATGCAGTCGGCCATTAAATTCCAGTAAGCAAAGACATCAAGATACATGTAATAACACTTTAACTTGATCTAAAGTCATGGAGAGGATATACTGTTTTAACAGTCTCGATTGATGTGTGCCTCTGATATATATATAATAAAAAAATTTAAATTAATAAAACGCGTGATTACAAAGGGTGTCTACAAGAAGAAAATGTTAATTATAATCTCAATATCCGGATCACTGATCACAACATTCAAGAACTTGCCAACTAGAACTATTTGTTTGTGCTGGACTACTGGTATCGATTCTCAGTTTGTTGGGTCACACACACATACCCACAATCGCATGCATGGTTTTTCTGGTTGTTGTAGCGGGGTTACGCCGACGATGGTAAGATCCAAATTTGATCCGAGACTGTGTGGCTTTTTCTAGCGAGTATGGTTTTCATGTGAGAAATGTTTGTTTTGTGCTAGACTGTGTCTAGAAAGGTGTTAGGTCGTAAATGTGCTTCATTACGTGATAATAAACATATATTAGTGAATAAATTACAACATTTTCGTTTTTGTTTAAGTGCAAAAATATTTTCTTGGATTGAATTGACTTAAAAGAGGCCAAACTCGATTGTTTAAATCAACAAAATTTTTTTGGATTGAACTGACTTAGGGAAGGCCCAATAAAACAGATGAACATCACTGACGATATTGTTTTAATTAACAAGAAAGATATTAACGGACTTACTATGAAATTCCTCGGGGAAAAACTCTCACGTTCTCTTGAGGATATTGGAATGATGTAAAGATTGTAGAAGAAATCATAAAGTTTCTTCTGATTTTTTTCTTTGGGCATAACTCTGTGTCGTCTCTCTGCCATTTCAACGAAGGCTTTTAGATAAATTTTGTAATTTTATCTCAAGAAACTTAATGTAAAATAATTTTAAACATCTTCTGGCCACTTTTTCGGAAATAGTATTTAGGTCCATGTCAGTAAATCAGCTTCTTCATTTTCAACAATCATTCTTTTTATTTGAAATTCCAACTTCTCGAAGAATGGTCGATGGGTCCTCTGTCTATTTTTTATTTTTGAATCCCCTGGATAATTAGGCTCTTGGCGGCACAGTACAGTAATATTGCTCGGAATCTAATCATCTCTCTTTAAATACTTGAGTTTAATTTCATTTCTGGCATTGTAGAAATTTATTATGCGTTCTTGCTATGTGTCGAGCATCAATCTTAGATCTAAAACAAACTCAAGTGTTGTAATTTTCTTTTAGTACAACCCTTCACAAATAATTTTGTATTTCTTGTCTCTGGCGCAATCATCTTTAGCATCTTGTTCAGGGACCACTAGTGCAATGTAATCATTCCCAACTACCGAACGGAAGAATGCTAGAGCTATCCAAAGATATTCACCCAATTTGTTAAGTTGCATTTCCTACTACCGATACGAAAAAGTGACCAGAAGATATTTAAAATTATTTTACATTAAGTTTCTACATACTAAAAACAGTAATAGGACTAGTAACTACTAATAAAACACTTGTAACTCCTTCTACATACTAAAAACAGTAATAGGACTAGTAACTACTAATAAAACACTTGTAACTCCTTCTACATACTAAAAACAGTAATAGGACTAGTAACTACTAATAAAACACTTGTAACCCCTTCTAAATGCGAGAAACAATAATAAAATACTTGCTAAGATCATCACCACTCTACAACTTTTCTTTCAACAACACTCCACTCTGTCTTTCATCATCTGCAAACCTCTCAACAGCGGCACACGTCGTGCCAGGCGGCGAAATCGGCTGATAACTGGAATCTGCTAACATCCCCACCATCATCACCACCACCATCCCCCCCAAAAAAAACCAAAAATCCCAAACTAAACAACACTTGTAACTCCTCATATATAAAGATAGTAATATGGCTTGTAGCTAATAATACACTCTATAACTCGCCAAATTCTGTAAAATACTTTCAACAGTTCAAATAAAATTCTTTCATTATTTTATGCAATACTTCTATTTCCACTTTGTTAGTTTGTTTTAATATAAGTATGATTAAGGGCTTAATATTTATCTGAAAATGTCGTTAATTTATCAGCTTTCTTTTATGTGCTGTCAGATATCGGGTATGTAGGCCTATATACTTTATACAATTTTAAAACATAAAAATAACAATAACAATAACATCTTGTATCCATGAGTTTTATAATAATTTCAAGTTTTATTTTTTCTCTAACTGGCAGTTGGAATGGGGAAGGGGGGGAATCTATTTTGCCTATCAGTATTTTATCTCATGCATTCTCCGTCTGCCTACTGTTAATGTTCAGTGTTCAATTTGTCGTTTTTATCAGTTTCAGTATTAAATGTCCACCAGATTTTTTCTGCCTAAAATAAAAGAATCTAGTGACAAGATGATAGGAGTAAATTATATCTACGGTGATAGTAACCAAGCTGGTTTGGCATTTCTCACAATGCATCTCCATTTCATTTCGAACTGGTATGCTGTTAAAGTGCAAATAATGGATTTATTTTAAATCTCTTTTTAAAACCTGTAAGCAAGAAAAGCTGATGAAGAGAGTTTTAATAATGTTTGTGGTTATTAAAATAACTTGACTGCACTCTTCCTCAAATCTGGATCGTCAAATGATCGTTTATAAAATTCTAATTTTAGATATCAGATCTCAGTCGTACTACGTCACATGGTGGAAACAAAGCAAGGAGAAGTAGTGGAATTCGTGGGAAGCTTGCTTTAACTAGAAGCCAAAAGTAAGAAATATATTATTAATACAAAAACATAAAAAACTAAAGCTAACAAGATTTTCCCAATATTAACACAGTCACATAATAGACAAAACAATAAGAAGCCATGAGTAAGGAAGGATATATTAATAATAATGAAAACTAAAGCTAACAAGAGTGTCCCAATATCAACTCAATCACATTGCAGAAAAGACAATTAAAGCCAAGAGTAAGAAATATATATTCAAAAACATAGAAAACTAACGCTAAATGATTGTCCCAATATCAACTCAATCACATAGCAGAAAAGACATGTAGATGCCAAGAGTAAGAAAGGATATATTATTAATAAAGAAATCTAAAGATAACAAGATTGTTCCAATATCAAATCAATCTCACTAGGAGAACAATGAGACCTGCAGAAAAACTTGCGTAGTACTTCATACCACATTCGACTTTGGAAATAATATTAACTCATTCACACGGCCGTTCTACAAACAATAATAAAATGAATACATATATCTCTTCCCACAAGTATAATAATATAATAAGACAAAATGAAGAGAAACAACAAATGTTCTGACCAAAATATAATATAAGAATGAAGCAAACTGAAGAAAAATAACGAAAATTATGTTCTCACACCAAAAAGTAAACAAAATCAAGCAAACTGAAGAAAAAGAGAGCAACAACTTAACTGATTTATTCTAGGCAGTGAAGAGTAAATAAGCAAAAGAAATTATGTTAATGTTTTTTAAAAAATGTCACTTTTTAAATAAATGTCCTATAATTATTTATAACAATTACGAACTTATGAAGCGATGGTTAAGGCAGATAAACATATTTCCTATTTACTGTATTGTGCAGTGGATGTTTCTGCAACCATTAGAAGATGAATAGGTGAGCATCACGGTACACAAACATCACGGAACATAAATAAGCATACGGTACACAAACATCACGGAACATAAATAAGCATACGATACACAAACAAGCATACGGTACACAAACATCACGGTACACAAACAAGTATCACGGTACACAAGTATCGCGGTACACAAACAAGTATCACGGTACACAAGTATCGCGGTACACAAGTATCACGGTACACAAACAAGTATCGCGGTACACAAGTATCACGGTACACAAACAAGTATCGCGGTACACAAGTATCACGGTACACAAACAAGTATCGCGGTACACAGTCCTCAAAAAAGAAAGTGAAACGCTAAAAGTAACAAAGTTACAGTGCTGTACGAATGCAGCCTTTAAAACAGCACTGATATGTAGCAAGATGTAACAACTGTTGTAGCTATAAAATGCTGCCAATGTAATGGAGCTCTTGCAACAATATGTAGCAAATTCAAGTAACAGTACTGCCAATGTAACAAAATCATGCAACAGAGCTGTCAGTGCAGCAAGCAGCAAAACCATGTCGGTGCAGAACAGCACTGATGTAGGGGTGAAGTGAAAAACACAACGTCATTCATCCGCACTTTATGTCTAGAGAGAACTTGTCTTAATTTATCTCCACTGGAAAGCATTGCTTTTTGCCGAAAATAGGATCACGTAATCTACTGATCTTTGGGATACACACAGCACTTACTGAGTACACCTATTGCCCCCCCCCCCCTTTCCATGACTCCTGTTCTGTTTCCTCTCACCGGATGCTGGATCTTCCTTGTAGAACTTAGTGAGCCGAGTTATAATCTTAACTAGTGACTAAACTATAATACTATAAAAGCAATATTATGAGGTCATTATTTTAATAATTATTTTATCTAATTAATTAATTCATGTGCTATTTTTTGTTGTTGAGGGGATGGGAGGGATATAAAGTGTTAGAAGAGAAGGTTTGGGTGTTGTGCAGGTAAGATATAACTAATAATCAGTCATTTGAGTGCAGGGTTGTGCATATGTGCGTGCATGTATGTGTGTGTGTTATTTTCTCTTAACATCAAGTAACTTAGGAAAAACCACGTCTCAAAGTTTCTCCTTTATTTCTAGACCTGACTTGCCAAGCAGGATTGACTGTATTCTATCTGTGGTGCTCTTTGATTGTCCATTTCAATTCCTGTAGTAGCATATGTGAAGGTAGGATTGTCCATTTCATTTCCTGTAGTACCACGTGTAGGTAGGATTGTCCATTTCAATTCCTGTAGTACCACATGTGTAGGTAGGATTGTCCATTTCATTTCCTGTAGTACCACATGTGTAGGTAGGTTTGCTAATTTCATTTCCTGTAATACCATATGTGTAGGTAGGTTTGAGTACAGTAAGACTGAACACAAAAGCAAACTGTTGCTATATTTGTATTTCAGACAATGGGAACGTTGTGCAGGGCCTTGATTTATCTATCATTTATACATCTCCATCCAGTCAAACAATACCAATTCCAATCAGCTTAATCGTAGAAGTGAGTATAAATAAGGTGGGGAAACAGAACACCCATACCGGCTACTTTTTTTCTTCTCTGTATTCACAGTCCTGCCACATGGGGACTTTACAGATGTTATGTGTGGAAGTGAGATTCTTATTATAATTAATTATGGTTCTAATGTGTAAATATAGTGATTTATGTTTTACAATACTAATTGAATTTATTATAATTTTGACAGACTGTGTCCGAGAGACAGAGATTGAAGGAAGGAATTTAAAATGTAAGACATATAAATTAGTCACATGGCAATCCGCTATTTTTCGACAGCACGTGCAATCAATTTTTTCTGCGGATTCCTTTATCTACCATGCTGGCTTCAACATGAAGACTGAACCTGCATCATCATTTCAGTCATACATGGAGCAGAGTGGATGCCTAGTCAAGACAAAGAGGAAGTTGGAGCAATCACAGGGGATAACAAATGTACCCACCATCGCGGTACCAGTATAGACAAATAATATCTAAACAGCATATTCAAGGACCGTGAACAGGTCTTTGAGCAGAATGGCACATCTGTCATGGAATGAGAGAGGGATTAAAGAAAACACAGGTGAATTCCTTCCAATATATGCACCCTGGTATAAATTTATCACTATGATGTTACTGTTCTTACTTCATTAGTATCGATTTCTTTGATAACATTAGATTTCTTGAAGTAGAGACATAACAATGAACTGTTTGGAAAAGTATATTACATACTGTGATAAATAATTCATTCTTTTTTTGTATGATAAGCTATACGTCAAGTGTGCACCAAATTGACTAAAGTGAAACAGATCATTTAGTGTTTAATTAACAGTTTGATTTGCAGATAGTCTTATATTATATACACAAGCACACATAAATATTTGTGCCAAATATGCAGTGTGGAAAGGTGTTTTACCATAAATTAAAATATATTCGCCTTTACTGAATATGTGTTGAGTTGTCCAAATGATTTATATAATATCTGTTACCTAAATAAACAATAAATAAGCATGTATAATTGTTCATTTATTTATTATATTGTAAGTACTTAAATAAATACATGTAAATTAGTTTCATTTTCTTGAAAATATACATCACACTGAGGGCTCACTAGCAAATGTATTGCTAACATGCTTAGTTAATGACTGATATAATTATCAAGAAGTACATTTTTTAAAACTTTTTAATTAATTTCTGAAATCATTATTGAGAAATATTTGTTTTACTTTTCAGACATTTCACACAAAACATACTCCATGTTTGTTAGATATTTTTGTGTTTATAGGATATCTTTGTTTATCTGTGAGAGAGAAAGAGAGAGTATATTGTAGTAAAAGAAATGCCAGTTTTTGTCATATGAAAATATTCCTCGTGTTTGTTAAAGTCGGGGGGTGTGTGTACGTTTTGTTTGTGTATCTGCGTGTGTGTGATAGACAGAGTATATTATAGCAGTTGAAATGCAAGTTTGTTTTCATCAAATTAACAAAATATACTTCATGTATGTTACAGTTTGTATATCTTTGCTTTTGTGTGAATGTGTGAGTGAGAAAGTATATTATAGCAGTAGAAATTCAAGTATTTTAATCAAATAAACAAACTATGCACAAAGAACTTAATTAACACAGGTATAAAACTACAAACTAGACAATTCAACAGTTAAGTGAAATAAAAAGCACTGAAAACAAGGAATGAACACAGAACTTAATTAACACAAGTATAAAACAACAGACAAGACAAATCAAACTTTGACTTTACAAATATACAAAATATAGAAAAGAAACATGCATGAATAATAAGGAAAACATAGTTACAATTAAAGTAAATTTTATTTTATAAGACTTTAATATCTGGATCAAATTAATTAAATCCAAATTTAAATAAAATAAAAAAAATAAATTTAGAAGCTGCCTAGCGCTTGTCACTCTTCCCCCGACCCTGAAGATCGTTTGCTGCGTCTTTGCCGAGGAGACTGCTTGGGAGACCTGCGAGGAGAGCGGTCTGCAACAAAATAAAGTCACTTTAAATTTATAACATCAGATAACCCATTTTCCTTTGCAATTTATAATAAACTGAAAAGTAAATATTTTGCATTATGTCCGTTTTCTCCTGTTGTATGTGACTATGTTTATTAGAATTGTTGGACTGTTTTTCAGTGTGGTTTATATTTTACTTATAATGAACTTGGAAAATCATACATTCATTAACTGATTAAGTCTAAAAAAAATTGACCATAAATAATGACAAAAAATTAATGATATCTCAGAAAATATTGCTATCACCAATTTTTTGCACAAAAAACTTATTTCATCAGAACATATTTTGAACATAAAAGATTTGTAATTGTATAATATGAAATAGAAAAAATGAGTGGGACTACCTAATTTTAATATTACTTTATTTTTAAAAAATTGTAAGATAATCTAAATCATAGAATTATGTTTGTCATTATACTGATTTACCAACCTGTATCAGGTTCTGACAAATGCTATATTCATCAGGACAAAATTATAAAATTTTCACCACTTTACAACTACTTATAATTATAATAATTGCCCTTGATTCTGCTGTTTGTGTTATAATTTACAAATCTGATCTTTTTTCAAAGGTTTGTAAAATTTCAACATTACACACTAATAGACTGAGATGGAGAACTGTTGTTGAGGCCCTTTGTTTCACAGGGAATCCAAGGAGATTGGTCAAGTCACACCAATAGCCATTTTATATATCATACAGAAAATTCAAACTCATATATAAATGAATTAGCTAAATTCTCTTAAATAATTACATTTTGTACTTTATATACACTAGGTAAGCCCACTCACTATATGGAGACTGGAGAAAATGTCAACATTCAGCTGATTTCATTCTTTTTCAAAAAATGTCTTCAAAACTTCGGTAATTAGAAGAAATGGGTGAAAATTGATTTAATGAATAAAAAAATCTTCAAACGTTAACTGTGAGTTTTGTTTGTGAATTTGAAAGAGGTATCTGTTACATTTTGATTGATAAACTTACAGGTGGTAAAGCATACTGAAGTGCTTTGGTGAAATTTAACTATACTGATATCCAGCAATGCTTTGGGGTATGCCCACAATGCATATAACAGAATTTCCAGGATTCACCAATAAGAATACAGCTTATATCAGTAGAAAACCAAGATAATGACCTTGAACATAAATAAGCATAGGTTCATATAATCGACCAAAATTTACTCTATGTAATTCTAGTCAAAATTATGCATTCTGTTCAACACATTATAAACTCGGAACCCATTTTCATATATTGACCTTTATATTGTTGAAAAGATCTTTTTCCCCCCACCCCCCACCCCCCTTTAAAACCCAGAAATAATTAACCCAAAAGAGCTTGTGATAATGAACGTGGGAGACCTCAATATTTTGATTCGCACACATGGTGAAAGTGAAAAGATCAATAATGGAAATCAACATCTTGGACAAAACACGTTTTAAAAATGATCAACTAGAATGTTTGAGTAAGTTTTAACAAAAATTATTAACCCGTACCCTGTCAGGCAAAAAAACGCGCGTCGGCAGCGCCATGTCAGGCACTTTTACCGACCAACGATAATTTGTATGGGGTACTCATTTCAAAAGTGAAAAGTGAAGCTAATACTAAATGAATTTGAAAAACGTTAATTGTAAACTATTACATACATATTTATAAAATATGTTAAGTCTTTTTAAAATTTTTTTGAAAATTAAAAAATATATAAATAATAAAAAGTTTTTTTACCTTTTTGTTGAACTTGCGATTTTCTTCATCTGTTGTCGTATTTCTGGAGGATTTTCATTTTATTACACATTTATTTAATAGTCCAAATTGTGTGGAAATGTTTCAGCAATAAAGCCAATATTAATCCAAGTTTATGTCATCATTATTAGTTTTTATAAATCAAGCACACACCACCAAGTACTTTTATTCAATGGCTAAGCGCCTGAGATTTGAAAATAGATCTAGAAAAATAGATCGCATCCAAGTAGATAAATCCAATTGAAGTGAAGAAAAATGTTCCACATATGTCCAGTTCAGTATTTTTTGTACACATAAAAACTATTTCCATTTTACACATCAATAAAATAAGTCCCCAAAACTGATACATTTCAGTCACCTCTGTATCACGCCACTGTTTGATAGAGACGAAGTTAGAAAGATTTGCACGCGATCTATAGTAGATCTGCGGCATAAGTATTCATGAACTCAACAATTTTTTGCACAAAATTCACTGGTAAAAATGCTTCCAAAATATCAACTTCTCCAGTATTTTCTGCAAATGGCATTTGTATTTCACTATTTCCTGAAAAAGCATGTGGCTTTTCCATGCATGTAACAGCCGCCGCCGCCACACTTTGACATGACCGGTTTTCAGTTTTCGTAGTGCTGGCCTCGAGGTCAACTGCATCTAAAATTTCAATAGGGGCTGGTTGAACATTTTTATTTTCTGATAAGAAATCAGACTCATCTAAAATGAATCAAATTCTGACCCAGCTGTGGCTTCAAACTGTGAGTTTGAAAACAACGAAATTTGCCATGGAGATCAACACAAAATGTCTGCGCGTCTTCACAAAGACAGTGGGTTGTATTGAAAAAGCCGCCAATTCAAGCTCATTAGCATACTTATTATAAGTATCCAATGATAAAATTTATAACAGATTGGGTGTGGAAGCCAAACATATCTTTCAATTTTTCTGATTGGTTATTTTTAATGAATGAACAACACGCATGTATCCGTAAGACTGTGACACACCGTGGAACGCAGTCAAGGGTTCAGTCACATCCAGTTGTGACATAACTTGACACCCAGACTGCGAACGGGTTAAATTTCATCAAAATATTGCCACAGTAAAATAATCATTCATTACTTTTAGGTTGTTAGAAAGTTTTATTTTGATCACTATCGAGATTAGCAAAACAAAGGCCATTTAAAGTATGGTTGCAACAAGGTGATGGGTTTTTTTTAAGACAAACTACTTATATTAAAAGCAATCATATACAAGGAAAAAAGGCTGGAAATGATTAAATGATGATTTGTGGTGAATTTCAATTTTTAAAAATAAATTAGCTAATTGGCAATATTTTAAATTAATTTCATAAAGCTCCAATTGAAGATAAAGAATGACAATTCTTAAATTAATGCTAAAGCTCTGTAGCTGACCAGTACCTTTCATTATTTTATTAAAAATGGAGCCTTAAAAAACAATCTAATAAATGATGAATGAGAATTTTTTATTGAATGATTAATCAGGGTTAAGATATATAATAATAAGTGTCTAAGTCAGTGAGTGAATCAATGAATGGTAAAAAGTGAGATCAGAAAAACGATGAGTAGTAACTAGTATGCTATACATACTACAGACTACAATAGGCATAAAAGAAAAATTATGAAAGACTAGATTTTCAATTTTCAAGATATTTTAAGATTGTCAACATGTCTTATATTATGAAATAATATTCACATTAAAAATAAAGATAATAATCATTACAACTGTTGTTGAACTACAAAAAATAAAATGTAAAATAGTAACATTGTTACTAACAATATTTTATTAAACTAAAGACAGTATGAATGTTGCTAGTTTTGAACTGTATTTAAATTAATGTGTTGCTATTAATACTTTGTTAATAACAATAAATTAAATAACTTTGTCAGTAAAGTGTGTGTGGTACTTTCTCAATATACTTTAGGTTAGACATGATCCTTTTGCCTACTTAAGTACTTTGACAGCAATGTTTGTTCTTTCTGTTTTAATCAGGAGATGAACAGTTCTTCCATCTGAAAAGTAAAATAGGACTGAAGAGGTCAAAATGAGGAACGCTGCATGTTCACATTGAACATCAACAACAAGCTCCTTCTACAGATCAGCCTTATTTGAACAGACATTGGGTGCACCTGGGTTGTTCTTCAAACACTATTTGATGAAATCTGTAATAGGGATTTGCTGTTGCATGATGTCAGACTTTTAATACAGAAAAGTATGTACCAATACAAGTGCTCAAAAAAAGATGCTACCTTTTGGATAAACTGGTTGAATTGGAATTCAATGGCAGCTTTTCAAGAAGACATTTACTCACAAAAATGTCACAAGATTTAATAAACTGTAAAGAAAAAAGTCCAAGCCTTGAATACACAAATTAGTAGTCTAGCTTTCAGGCTATATCTCAGTGCAAGTATTGTTTATGTCAACTGTACCCTTCTCTCCGAGGAAAGGGGGGTGGTGGCTAGTCGACACCACATAGGACTTGCATAGATATTATTACAAATCCACACACAGAATACCAAGATGGTTATTTGGTTCGAATTTTATTCTGCATGTAGGTTATGTTTTGCAGACATGATTGCATAACGTGTAACAACGACCACAGCCACTCTTTCAAAACCATAGACAGGAAAGTCTCAATGTCAAAATATAAATTCAAATTTACTGATCTATGGGTTTCCTCTCACACGTTGTTAGTCAGCCACCCACAACTCACACCCGTGGGGCGGGGAAAAAAAGAAAAGAAAAGAATGATGAATGATGAAATACAAAACTCAAGATTCTTCATGCAGTACTACTCCTAAAATAGGCTAAGCATTTTTCAACACAAAACAACAGTCACTATTGTTCTGGAGCAACTTCTCCTCTATCAAAATTCAATAGTTCAAAAGAAAAACAATGTCATATGGTGAGCATTATTGTTAGTATATGCACATACAAATGTGCAAAATATAATTTATTACTTTATTTAATTTTATTTAATGCTGTCAGTTACAGAAATTAAAAACACTGCATTATATATAATAATAAATGTTTCATTTCACCTTTTTCAGTGTGTGTTATGGGTAGGATGTATTGCATGAAACTGCATTTTTGAGATGTTTTACTTCAATATCTATACAAAAAGATTGTCTGAAAATTCATCTTGTAAATGTCCATGGACACCTATATATATGGCTCTGTCAATGTAGGTTGATGACATGAAAATTAAATTACTGATAGTTAAGAACAAAGCAATTATACTGTGTTTATTAAAAAATGCTGTTTATAGAAAAATATTCTCATAACAATTGGTTAATAAATTAATAAAAAAAAAAGGAAAATTCCTATTGACTTATGTATTATCCCACTTAACTAACTTCTTGTTAAAAATAATTTTTAACAGCTTACTCATTTCCTGAATGGTTTCCTTTGGGAGCCAGTCATAATCCACATCTGCATTCTGAGTTCCCATCTCCACCACCTGTCGAGGTTTTGGTGATCGTTTCCTCTGAAACCCAATAAATAAAACTGTTAAGGAAGCATTACACAGTAAGATGAAGGGGGGAAAAAACCAAAAAGATTTTCTTCCTAACATAATTTATTTTGTTTTAAGATGCTTATTTCCCTGTCATATACAGTATAAATCATAAGTCTGCAATACTAATACTAGGTACTCCAAACATATTTTCCAAAATCATTAATAATAATTTAAAAGCATAAAGGCAGATAGAACCTTTTCTGCTGATTTCAATGGTACTAAAATCAATTTTGTTATCTCAATTAGAACCAGAGTTATGTTTTTCCAATATTTAATTTTTCGAAAGATTTTATGCTCAAAAATGAAACTGCACAAACAGCTAACTTTGAAGGTCCATAAAATGAAAAAATGATAAACAATATAGTTCAGATTCTTTAGATAAGTAGTATCCAACATACAAACATGGGTGAATTTTTTAAAGAGGTTTTGCAATGTTATTTTCCAATATATTGTTGGTCAAAATTAGCAATTTATTCATTTTTAGCTGAGAAAAAGCTCTAATGTAGTTAACACATAGTGGACAAAACTGCAATAACTCTGCTTGTAATTGAGCTACAGAGATGGTTTTGGTACCACTGGATTCGGTTTGGAAAGATCTATATCAAGAAGGCACTCATCACAATAAAGAAATCTTCATATTTTGTATACACAATCAGACATTTGCCAATCATTTGTCTAATTTAATGCTTTTTCAGTTCAATGATTCAGGCTCAGTCTAGCTTGGTACCACAAGGAATGTTCTTATATGCTGTATGCACACAATTACACACTTTCCACAACAACACATTTCAAGGTGTGGTGCTTAACTTAAATAAGCGCTGTAATCTGATGACAGACTGTTATTGACTGTTATTCCACAATAGACACCAATAGAACTTCATAGTCACACCTCTACATCATCTTTTTCCAGCTAATATTTTAACCTGTATGCTTACAAAAACTATTTGATCCTTACATAATGTTTTCTGTTCAAAGATTCTAGCCCAGTCAACTATTGTATGTAGAATTCCAGCATGACTGGACATCCTGAATGAGTTTCCTATGGGCAACAGCAAATTTTTCCTGCTGCTGTTGTGCCAGGATGGAGTACTGGAACTTGCAGATCAAGAGATAGCTAAAATATCTATGATAGTTCATTGTGACAGAATGCAATCACTGACAACAAGCTGCAGTGTGTGTGCAAAACAGCTGGCTGTCGATTTCAGTGAAACGCATTGCTTTAACCATGTTTGCATCTCCGTCACAGAGAAGAACATGGATATGAGTTTTGGGAACGTTGTATTCCTTGCATAATTTGTCCAGTTCACCAAATATTCTCCTGTGTATGATTCATCAAGAGTCATTGCTGCTAAAATCACTTATTTCTACTGAAAGTCTTCTGTGAGCCAGTGTGATATAAGAATCAACATGGCTAGGCTGATGGACGGGTCTGTCCACACATAGGTCAAACTAAGGTCTGATTGGGCAGAAACTAAATCATGAAACTTGCTTAATTTCATCTTGTCAGGTATCAAAGAAGAGGAAAAGTACTTCCGACTTGGAATTTTATAGCACAGTTCTACCTTGGCCATTAGACATCAAAATATAATGTCTTCAACAATGGAAAATGACTGCACATCTACTGCTGGGCAATAGCTTTGTGCCAACTAATAGTTCTCATGTTGTCAAATGCAAATGGCTGCTTCCGGTCCAGCATGGCTTCAACAGTCAGAGTACAAGGAGTTGCTGCAGCTGCTGAGGTTAACATATTTTCTTTTTTATCTGTCAGAAACACAGGACGTGTTCAACAATGTACTTGCAGCGCAAATCTGGACAAGATTTGATGTCATATAGTTTATAGAATTATTTCTACCTCTGGAAATGCATGCTTTGCAAAGCGTGCAATTTGCTTTGGACTCATTGACTGCATTTACTCTGAAGTAATTCCAGACTAAACTTGAGTGGTTCGAGATCAACATTATGCGGAGGCTTGGTAGTATATTTAATAGTGACAATCGCTAGTCAATATTATTATATCAATATTTCACTTCTGAAACAATGTTTTAAATCAAGTAAGTTACTCCTAAGTTGTCCACATGGCTAGACCATGCTGTGTTGCATGCTGAAACAGCTCAACAGCTTGGGTATCTATTTATTCCTTAATTTCCACTATTTAATTCTGATTTAAAATTCAAGCTATGTCAAGATGAATGTTATGATTGAATTTATATTTCGGATATTTGTTTAAATCAGCACCAATTATTTCTGCAGATATTGATTATACCGATTGTTTTATTAATCGGCCCGGTTATGCCAACTGATCAGCTCGATTATGAGTATGTTCAATTAATCGGTACAGCAGAAGGTCATCAATCTTGAAACCAGCTTCAGTCACTTGAATTTTTTTCTATCAACCCTCGCCAACTCCCTAGCTCATGACTGTTCAGCTGAGCAGCCATGACTGTAAACACTTAGAACTCATTCAAGAATTGACACACAAAAATGCTTGTATATATTCAACATACGTTGTTCACATTTCTCAAGAACAAAATATTTCACAACTTTTGTTAATACAATGGTGGGTTTAAAAAATAATTCAGGAAGCATATATACATTATCATTTTAGATGGTGGGCATTTCAGACGCGTTTGTGAATGTGCATGTGCTTGTGTGTATGAACATGCAGTATGTTTTAGTATTTCACAGGTACCAAGCTACAACTAATTTTAATTATAAATATACAAGTGGCTTAATATAAGTTGATTTTCAAAGCAGAATTGGCAAGCAGCGAAAACCCTAAAAAGCTGAATCTCACAAATGAAATATTCCATTTATTATGGAATAGTTGACAGCTATGACTGATGGCAAGCCAGAAAGCAATCAAGAAAAGCAACAACAACAAAAATCCTACTTACTCCAAATGTAGCAACAAGCTGCTGAGCTCCCACTAACAGTAGCACACCAAGTGCAGCCAAGAAAACATAAAGGAAAAACCTGAAAGAAAAAATAATTGACAATTCATCTAATTTTTAAAATTTCTTTTTAGCGTTCATGGAACCAGTGGAAGAATTAAAAAATTGTATAGGTGGGAGTTTTCTAAACATTAAAACAATTTTATTTGTGATGTGTCTATAGATGGTTATAAAAAACAATGTATATGGTTGTCAATACATCCAAAATCAGGTATCTAAACAAATGCAAATCATGTCTATTTATACTCTATTACATTTGTTATCCTTCAAAATCAAATCAAAATAACTGTAATACAAGAGATTGTTTTATGAATGCATATAGTAAAACAGCTAAATAAGTTCACAAAATGAGATATATCTGTGTGAAAAAAAACAACAGCCAGCTTACCCATTTTTAATAACAAAATACATAAAATACTAGGCAAATCAAACATTACTGTATCTGATTTATTTGTCTCATGGGAAATTTCAGAGATAATCACATAATATAAGATTTTAAAAAAATAAATCAAACTCATTATTCTAACCCAGTTTTAAGTGATATTATGATTAGTTCTTGTTTAAAAATTAAAACAATCTCTTTACTGAAGAGTTATATCATGTTATTGAAAATCACACAATTAACAAATATCCACAATTACATTTTGACTATCTAATGGTAAAATTCAACAGGAATTCAATAGAGTTATGAACAGATTTATGGGATAATCTATGTAATCAAAGAGGAGGACAACATTCCACAACAAGTCTTTAAGAGACTGGTCTCTTCAGGAAGAAATTGTCAAAGAAGACTTATATCACCAGGAGGAGAAGGCATTACTGGGGCACATACCAATGAAGGACAGGCTTACTCTGCTGTTATATGCCAATGCAAGTGGTGACTGCAAGATTAAGCCAATATTGGTCAACCACTCAGAAAATCCTTGCATCTTTAAATGCAACAATGTCCAGAAAAACAAACTGCCTGTGATGTGGAAGGCTAATGCAAAGGCATGGGTGAAGAGACTCATCTTCATGGAATGGCTGGCCGAAATGTTTGCCCCAAGTTGAAGAAGTACATGGAGAAAAACAATCTGCCCCTCCAGTGCCTGCTGATTATAGCTCCTGCCCACCCACCAGGTTTGGAGGAAGGAGGAAGTCTTTACATCAAGTATGACTTCAAGGTCAAATTTTTGCCTCTCAACACAACTCCTCTGCTTCAACCCATGGACCAGCAAATGATCTCAAACTTCAAGAAACTGTAAATAAAGGTGCTCTTTTCAAGGTGTTTCCAGGTCATCTATGACACTGATTTGACCCTTAGAGACTTCTGGAAAGACCACTTTCCTCCATTGCATCAACCTCATAGACAAGGCCTGGAACGTCTCCACCCGCACCTTGCAGTCTGCCCGGAGGAAATTTGGGCCATGGTGTATACCAGAGAGTCGAAAGGATTTGAGGCAGTCGCAACAGCTAATGTAGTAGATGATATTGTGTCCTTGGGAAAAAGTACGGGCCTGGAAATTGATGGCAATGATGTGGAGGAGCTCTTGAGGACCACATTGAAGACTCACCACAGAAGAGCTTGTGGATCTTCAGAGTGAACAGCTCAAGACATTAAAGAAAGAGCAATCATTCGACAATGAGGAGTGAGTGACTGTTTAAATTTGCTGTAAGTGGGTTGACATCAAAGACTTCATTGTGAACCATCATTCAAACAAACTTGTGGCAAATAGGGCAGTGACCCTGATGAATGATAATGTGATGGACCACTTCAGAAACATTCTCCAACAAAGGAAGAGACAAATTTCCCTTGATCGTTTCAAAAAGAAGCAGAGACATCCGCCAAGAGACAGCGAGAACAAACCCGACGAGGAGTTACCTGTTATCATGGAAGGGGACTCACCTTCCAAGCAGTAACTTCCTCCTCCCAACCACCAATGTGCACCTGTGCCTTCGACTCTCCACTAATTAAGTTGCAGAAAAGTAAATCCTTAATTTGATTTAATGTTGTTTTCTAATATTATTATCATTTTATTCTGTATGTTTTGCCATGTAAAACCCCGAATGATAATGAAAAAATTGTTCTTGGATCCTGGAACAGATTGTTTGCATTTACATTGATTGCAATGTTTCAGTTCACGTACATATGGTTCACGAACCAATTTCTGGAACAAATTACGTTCGTGACTCAAGGTTCCAATATCATTGAATTGGATGGTAATCATATATATATATATTTTTTTTTTTAAGTTGTTAGAAGAAAATTACCATTACCGAAATTAACATAAAAAGATATTTATCCAAGTGCCAAAAATAGTTTCCATTGATGATTGTTTAGTTTCAACTGATGATTGCAATAACAACAAACTTCAAAATAGGAATTTTTTTCTTTAAGAGACAATATATATATATATATATTTTAAACCAAAATGTTTGTGAAACATCAAATCAAATAAAAATATGGAAAATTCCCTGTATCCATTACATTTAAGATTGCTATTAGTGTTAGAGACCACCTAAGCTGAAAACTTATTTTAAACCTCAGCTCAAACAAGTCTCTCAAGGTAATATAGCAGCCAAACTAGAAGTTGTGTCAAAATTATATTTCACACATGCTTAAAAATTGTTGGCTGCTGGTATTTTGTGAAAGAATGAACAGAATTTATCAATAAAACTATAAAATAATTTTAGAATAAAAATAGAACTAATTTCAGAAGTAATAAATACAAAGATTAAAGCTTTACCAATGTTACAAGAATTGTAGATCATAAAATCTTCATAAAATTTTAATAAATATACTAGACATCTTCTATTACTGTATTACTGGCTAGTTGACAGTTGGGAAACTTTTGTGTGCATGTACAAGTACTTCCTGCTAATCTGGGACAGTTGAGCGATTATGTACTTAAAAATAAGGGTAGATCTTCCTACCAGGGATGTCGCTGGATGACAACTTATGTGCAAATTAAAGCAATATACCTAGGGCTGTATATCACATGACAAGTGCAAAATCAACTTAATATAAATGTTTGGGTTGTACATCACTTTGAAAAAGGTAACATTTAACAAAAAGGTAATTTAATCAAAACATGAATGTGGGAAAGTTTAAAATGTTATTTAAAAATTTATTTTATTTATCATTTATCATAGAAATTAAAACTTCAATTAGTAGATACCAACAAAGCAAGACAACTACACTATTTCAAACTGTAAATTTCTTAAATACATTGGACCTTAGGAAAAAATCAAAATGACTATGAAATGCTGCAGTTTTGAGTAAGAGTGCTTTAATATGAAAGTTTCTCTCCAATATTCTGTTCATTCAATGAGATTTTTCTCATTCCCCCATTTAACCCATGTTTTATTTTCACATGATTTTTTTGATTATACAGTTTTTTAAGATGGTACCTAGTCAACAACCTATTTGTACAAAATATACACAATAGTGTGAACACACATTACAGAGCTTCTGATCTTAATACACTACTTCAATTTTCAATCATGGTACTTCGATTTGTATTTCACCCATTCACTGGTTTGCTACAATACAATATCTTATAATATTTAACAAACAAGACCTAAAATTGGTAAACTTGGAGGGAAAAAACCCGGTACATAGATGCTCACCAAAGCTATAGAGAGCTTTGCTAACCATAATACAAAGCATGCATGAGATGAGAGGACAATACTGAGGATGGTGTAACATTCACATAAACGTTTTAGCCAACTAATTTAAATTTTTAACAGACAGATATTTTTATAACAAGGTTCTTCTGATCAACTTTTCTTGGTTACAAGTTAATATAAATCGGGTTGGCAAGGGATTGAAAAAAATGTTACACTTAAGACAACTACATGAGAAGAAGGAAAAAATTTTTTTATGAACCTACAGTCTTCAAATTTAAAGTATATGTTGCCTTTCTTATAAGAAAGACAAAACAGTTATCAGATTTAGAGTATCTTGCTTAGTTTTTATTTTATTAATTTTTTAACATATGAAATTATGCACTATTTCAGCGTTCGTAAAAAATTCATAAAATATGTATTACACATACAAAAAAATTTTAAAGTAGCTTTTCATTTTCTACTAGATAAGCCCCAAACAGTTACGAATGACTGTTGAAAGATTTTAAGTTTAAAAAGTTATGATTTTCTTTTATCATAACCAATCACAAAAATTTATTAAAGAAAAAACTTAAGCATATAGGCTTTCATCCATAAGAAACTTTTTAACTGTATGTATGAGGAACTAGTATGCCAAATTTCAAGTGCATGAAATAATTACAACTATTCAAAAGGGGCCTTGGCCTGTCGGTCATCAGGAAAAAAACATCATTAAGCAAAAAAACGCATTTAAAGTAAAAAAATGTCTGAAAAACTTGTAAAAAATTGTTTGATGTTCCTTATTTTTTATATAAATATTTCTCATCAATACCACATTGATTCCCTAACATATAATCAAAGGTATTGCTTTCAGCAATGTCAGCGTACTGGCTATTTGGCTTTTATAAAATGAAAATATTATCTATAAAATAGGTAAAAACTTATTTATCAATACATATTCTTCAAATCTTGTTTATAAATTGCTTATGAAATACAAAAACAATATCTACCATTAATTTTACAATATCTTGTTTAGTTGTTTTTTTTATTAACCAATTCTAATATGCAAAAAAATAATTATTCAGAATACATTTATTAAACACATGACAAAGATACTGCAGAACTTAACAAGTGTATTCATTGTTGTTTGCATAATTGTCCTACCACTACCATACTGACTCCTAACAATCATTCAGTTCCCTTAGTATTCCAGAACCAAGGTACTGCCTCTCTAAGTCTTCAACTTCGTTAGTATCCTCTTTTCTCTTCAATTTAGTTTTATTCTTGGCTTGGCGGAATCTTCTGCTTGCCTACATCTTCTGGAGTTCTGTGTATCATATGCTTGGAGTACAGTAGATGAGTTACATTACCAGACACTGCACTAGCAATTGCTGCATGAACATGTGCTCCTATGTGAACCGTCTTGGGACACCTAGACCAAATTAGTGAGTCTAAGCACTCACTGACATTTTGAGTGTGGACATGCTGCATTCTCTTAAGATTTGGATCTGACACTCTTCTATAGATAGGTACAAGCTCATTTGCAACTTAGAAAGAAAGTGATAAGCCAGCTTTCTGTTCATGGGTCCAGCGCTGCTCATTTTTTTAAAATGTCGTTGCTGTAAAAACACCAGAAATTTGTACCAAATGAGCATCTCAAATGGTGTGGATCTGCATCTGTACTCATGGAATGCCAAAAATTAGCCCAAATGGCATCATACATACATTACCAAGTTTGTCACTGATGGCTTTACAGTGGCCCCACACCCACCCCACCCGCAATTGTTTGCATTTTTTGTCCATCAAAGTGCCTGATTTTTTTCCAACCAAGTCTAGCTTCTTTGTCAAGGCAGCTCCCATTCTCTTGTGACAGTGGTTCATACATTCTAATTTATCTATAGGCAGATCATAACACTTAGCATCCTTCACAGCTTTATGAGCAACAGAATTACCATCAGACAGCATCATAGTATAACACATATTTCTATCTAACACATTTTCACCCCAGCTTCCATTTCCGTAGCTTTGGGGGACCCTTTATGATTGATGAGACAGTGCTGAGTATGGTCTTCTTCCCAATGAGCCCCCTCTTCAACAGTCATGTGTCATTCTTTACTTTTTGCTAATGCCTGGCAATATTTAGAAAGTACCTCAAAATCTAGAACTAAACCTGTCAGAACATCAATCACTACTCCCACTCCATAGTTAGAAGTAAATCCATGCTCATACCATGTCCATAAAAAAACAAACATGTCAAGTGGATGAACTTTGCCACATTCATCAACAGCAAAAACAGTATTACCATCATTATCATCAATGTCATCATCATCCCCACCACCACCATTTATGTTTGCATATGCTTAAAACAGTTTCAGCAAATGCAATATTTGCTAATGAAACTTTCTTTTGAAAGCCTTTTATTAGGTAGTCCCAGCATTGCTGTTTTACAGGGGACAAATGCACTTTCGCATGCAAATTTATTAAACTTTATCTCACAGCAGTTTTCTTCACAGTGAACCTGAGCTAAGATTTTTATATAAAAATAAAGAGCTATGATTCATCTTTTAAAGTATGTTCTTGCTTTTCTTTTGAACTTTATTATTGTATCCATAAACTTTGATGAAAGTACCTTAGGGTTACGTCAAAAATTTCTCATCGGGAGCGTCACAGCCAAAAAAGTTAAAATCACGTTTTGGGGCAACAATTTTTAAGAATTTCGCAAGACTTGCATCAATAAATAACATAAATTAAGATTAGTCCATTAAAAAGAAGAGAGATAACTCTATACACTCATATTTTTTCATATTTGCTTGTTAAGAATAAACACCAAAATATTTTAAGTAAAATGTTTGAGAAATTTTTTTGGTGTGTGAAATATTGTCTACAAAATTATGGATAAAATATCATTTTATTCAGCAGTTCAATATCTTTCCAAAAACAGGTGGCATCTTCTCTGTCTGCCTTGTATCCACTGACATCAGTTGTCTGATAGAGGCTGAAGAATTCTGACAGTTGGTCCATTGAAACATCAGAAGGAAGAAAAATTGGAAACCTCTTGACAATGGCTCTTAGCTGACAATGTAACACTTGTCTGCAGATCAGTGTGAACAGTGTCAGCAACTTCGACCAAGCTGAGCTGCTGCTGAATGGAAGCAGCACTTTCATTGGCATCTGGCAAAAGATTTTCTTTCAGGTATTTCACAAACTCCACATAGAATTTTTTTCAATCTTGGAGCTGCACAAGTGATTTTCTCCTGGCTTTGCGATAAATTCCTGTGCTGTGCAGATATCAAAGGTTTCCCTGTTTTTGCTAGGGCACAGATAATTACTCTTTCTGTAATATTCTGATCAGTATTTTTGTTTATAGCACTTTTTTTAACTTGTGGTTTATTCTCTTGATTTATTTGATTTATAGTTATAAACTTGATTTATTTCTAAAGCCTTTCTAATTCTTTGATGTCAACAATTTTGCACTCTGCATCTGCCACCTTTTCCACAAAGAGATAATTTATGGATATTTCATCAGTGCTAAGTTTCAGCGACAGGCTTTGATGTACCTATTTAAAAATTAATGCATAATCGTAACTCTGATTCAACACTAACACTACCCCTGAACGCACTAATAACTTGTTTTAATGCATTTAATTCAACAGATAAAATCTGTTATAAATACTATAGTAACCGTGGATGAAACAGAAATGCTCCAATTTGAAACGAGTGACAACCAAAAAACATCCAAGCATACTTCCGAAAACCAAGTGCATTTTGACAGATATGAATTGGTCAACCGGAGAAGCAACCTACCAGACCTGCCTACCCCTCAACTCAGGAAATCAGAAGATCAATGATCCAAAACCAGAAGACTTTTAATGGAAACCAGAAGATTTTATGCGGAGTCTGACATTTTAATAGAAATACCAATAATATAAAATAAATGCAAAATAAAAACAAATGTTAATATTTGTAAATAAACTTACCAATATTGTAAAGATTTATGCAAAGCTCAACACTTTGTCTAGTCTCCATTCCACTGTTGTTTTTAGACGAATTTTTGTCAAGCACACCAAGTGTTAGGCAGTTTTATTTAGAAATACATTGGTCAAGATATTTCTTTAGACTTCATTTGAAGAAGGATCTTCACATTTCAGAATAATGAGCCATTGAAGTACTGCATCATGATTTTCACTTTTACAGAAATTCATTAAATATTTCATGTGAATTTTAAAAATATATATTTATTTTTTTATTATCTACTGTACAACCTTTTATATAACCTTTTAACTGTATGTATGAGGAACTAGTATACCAAATTCCAGGGACATGGAATAATTACAACTATTCAAAAGGGGCCTTAGCAAATAGTTCAACAGAGGAAAAAAGTAATTTTGAGAAAAACACATTTTACACTCAAGGTCCCACCCATTTTATGAACATTTTTACATGCTTAATATGCTATATAATTTTCATAACTATTACTTACGTTTCTCCATCTAATCCTTCATCAGGTTCAACCACTTGAACAGTTTCATTGAAAACTGCATTCTGATACTGGTTGCCTTCCTGCAAGCAAATAAATCATGTTTAACAATTATGCTATTTGCTTAAAACAAAAAACAAAAATTTATTGTGATTTAAATACGACACATGCATTTTTATATTTGTTTAAAAATCCAGTTTTTCACATTATACTGGTTATCAACCTTTACACCTTGCAAATGTCATTACCTGATTATGATTTGCACTGTAAACTTTTGCAAACCCTGCCTGAATATGTTTCACTTTATGAATCCTATTTCTGTACAGTGGTATCTTGCATAACGAACACAATTCGTTCCAGCAGTATGTTTGTTATGCAAAACATGATATCCCATATACTTCTACAGGAAATCGTGCAATCCGTTCCACATTGCCACGAAAAATCAAAGAAATTAGGGGAAAATGAAGACAGGGCATTGTTCAGGGGGGAAAACACTAGTAAAGACACTCACCAAAGCAGGGTATGATGTTAGGTGTTTATGAGGTAAGATGATAGTAAATAAATAAATAAAAAGTTTTCTTACATTTTTCTAGTGTTGACCTTCATCAATTTGTTAGTTGTTTCCTTGAATTAAATCCGAAGAAAATGATTTATGTTAATTACCACTTGAATATAAGTACAAATAATAATTGTTCTTGTGTAAATATTCACTATTTCTTGGGAAAATTGGATGCTTTTGAACAAAATGAAAGTGTCACATGAAAGCCATGATGCTTTGCTTTGAGAACGACTGGGGGTTTTTTGGTTGTTTATTTTATTTTTTATTATCACATGGTCACATCCAAAATTTCAGTAAGCTGGTCGAATTTCATCTACAATTTATTACAATTAACTATATAATAAAGTTCGTTAGGTAGGATCAAAAAACAACTATCAAATCTTCGGTTCAAAATGGTGGCTCTGCTTCAATGAGCGTGGGGTGAATGGGGATTTCCAAACTTTTTAATGATATGATCTTTCTAAAAATAGTTAGCCAAGGATAAAATTTAGAGCAGATTGGCTGCCGAACCCAAACATATCTTTCTCCTTGACCTTTATTGTTATTTTTTTAAATGTACCAACACGTACACTGAGCGAGAGCCCTTTTCAGGCCTAATGACGTACGAAAACGCGACGTCATGTGCCCCCATATAACGGCTACTGATGGTCAACGGGTTAAACACTAATTCCATAATAAACACTTTGGCCTATATTCTGAATTCCATTAATAAACCAGTAGGCTACAATTTCAATGATTAGCAAACCGCAGGGCAGCCCAAGCACATAGTATATCCTGCTACATCTAATTATTTTTTTTAACCTTCAAAAAAAAAATAGAAAAACTATTTTAATGTCTTCAGGAAGCAAAACATTAAAAAAAAAACAAAAAAAACTTTGTATGGTGGTCATGATTTCTGAGTCTACATTGCAACAGGTTTTCCTTTTATCTATCTTACTTTTTTAATTATATTTTTTTTGCTTGCAAAATGACAATTTTAAATGCTAGCCTCCAAAGTTCAAGTCAGAAAGAATATAAAATTAAATAATAAATCTAAATTTCCTTCTAAAACAATTTAAATAGCTTTATAATGAATAAATGTGCAAAGTTTCATTCCAATAAAGATGGCTAGTTTTTGAGAAATCTTCCTAAAATAAGATACAATGCTAAAACACAAAAATGAGAATAAAGAGTTCAAACATCTATCAACATTATTCTAAAACAATTATAACTATGATTTCAACACATGGCATTCCCATATCCTTTCTTAGAAAGTATACAAACATACAATACACTTTTGAATTGTGCCTTGGTTTCTTCCTCAGAGAATACTGTCACTAGAAGTAGAAATTGAAAGGCGAACTAGTGAGTAGTATGTGAGTTTTGAATGTCACTCAGTATCAGGTCCAATTCTGTCTCTTAGCAACAATATTATTTTGATTTTTCCTATTATTCTTTGCAATTGCTAAGTGCGTTTTTCTTGATTGTTTGCTTTTAGAAACTGATTGAAACATAAATTTGGTACATGAACCATTTTTCCAACCTAGGCAAATGAATTAAAAAAGGTAAACAGATGCCATTACAGAGCAACTGTCATTACTTGATGTGTTTTGTGCAATCAGATACACTATTTCTGAGATGAAGGGCCAAAGGGTCAGGATTTCTATATATAAAATAGTTATGGTGACCCAATGTTAAAAAAAAAGGTTAATCAGACATTACTGTACATTTGTCTGTACATAGAAAGCTGAAGGCAGGGGAGATAATGAGGATTTCCTCTGTATATAAATTATGATGGTTAATGCCAAAGAAAGGCACGTTTTTAGAGCTTGAATTTGGCAATTTTACACAGTATTTGAAACAAAAGTGTGTTGATTTGTGAATTAAAAATACTTTTATTACATAAAAACGTTTTAAAGACAAAATGATGAATGATTATAAAAAGAGACACTTTATTAAACTGTCTAAAAATGCAAATTATCCAAAATGACCCAAATGATCACAAATCAATGAATTTTCACTGTAGCACATCACCTTAAATCTTTTTGGTTTTTTATCAGTGATGATTGCTGCTACCAATAGTTCTGTCAGTTCAACACCGCCACAACAAAATAAATGAAAATTTAAACTTTTAGACCTTATTTTGACATACAATTATATATTAATCCCACATATATTAATCAGTTTCAAACAAAAGAATATCAGCATTCAAATTAATTTAGCCCTAATTATTCAAAACCACAGTTTTGAGTATATGTCATAACAGCTGTTTTAGTGATCTGCATAAATGAAGCTGAATTTTTTCATGCCAACTGTCACCCCAACTCCACTTCCCCACCCCAAAATAAAAAATCAAATCAAAGCAATCTAAACCTTCTACACCAAACCTCTACTTCAAAAAAAAAAAAATAAAAAAATTGCATTATATAAAAAGACTTTCATTTAAATATAAGGAGCATTTTAAAATTGCACAGCACCAAATCAGAATGCAATAATTTACACAGCTCCTTTTACTTTAGCAAGATCTCAAGAGGACAAATCTTTATATGTATTTTAAGATCATCCGCTGGCTCTTGCATAAAGAAACTAATAGTTTCACACAAGAATTCTAAGCTTTTTCCACGAGCCTCAGCAAATGAGAATTCTATTCATAAATGGCTTAAATTGTGTTTAAAATTAATTTAAATTAAATTAAAATTAAACTAAAATAAACCTTTAAAATATATACAACCTTAGCAATTTCTTTCACCAATTAAAAATATAAGTCATGTTAGGCAGAAAGCACCTGACATAAATTGTGCTCTTTGTTATACTGAAGTTCCATGGACCATCATAAATGGATAAAAATTCTATATATTTCAAGCCACCCAGCTTCTGAAAAGAAAGTATTGAAGACACAAAAGTGTACATATCTATACTAAAAGCTTTAAAAATATGGTATTATAATTCTTAATTTATTGAATAGTTTCTTCTGTAATATAGATAAAAATTCCAAATATGCAGTTGCTTGTTAGACATTTAACACAATTTAGAACTGATAGGTAGGACAACTCACCAACGACTGAATGAGTGCTGAAGAATCTTATTGCATTTCAATTTATAAATTATATCTTCAGGCACTTAGTCAATGAGATTAACTCTAACATCTAAATACTTTATCATAACTACAATACTACAGAATCACCACAATAGGCATTTACATGATTTAATATAATAAATATATAAGCTCTTTCAAACTAACTGTGTGGTCTGAAAAGATTCAATTTTTTAAAAATTTGATAAGTAAATAATAAACTAGAAGTAATTAAAATATTCAAATTTATTAAGATGACTGTTGCTGTTTTCTGGGCAAAGTAGGAGTCATGAATCAGTATAATGACATTTTACCAAATTTAGACCCTTCACAATACTTTCATATAAAAATAATATTAAATGACCGTACTCCAATATTAAACATTTTATAATATAAAAAAACAATTTGACAGAATACTTTTTCCTGCAAGATGCTCACATTTTCAAGTGAAATGAATGCACGAGTTTCCACCAAACACTCATTTGTTAATGTTAGGGTTCCCAACGTGCTATAAATAATCAATATACAGTCAAGTCCGGATATGTCGAGGGCCTAGGGGTTTGCCAAAAAGTGTCGAGATAACTAAAGATCGAGATTACAGAAAACCAATATGGCGGCAATATATTACAGTACTATAACATGCGCTTGACATTTCTTTATGTACATGATGTGCGTAAATGAATGAGAATGTACATGCACGAGTTTGGTGATTTTTTACACAACAGCGTTGCCGCAATTTGTTTGATGACGCGATCGGCATGCTATAAAAATGTACATACGTGTACGTGTTTGCTAACAACAAAAGGTTTATGTACACGCGGTAAATATGGTTTCTGTACAAAGTCTAAACTGCTTTGTTGCTTTTTGCCTTTAACATTCTACCTGAAAACAAATGCTTCAATATTACATATAACGTGCTTGAAATTTCTTTATGTACATGATGTGCGTTAATGAATGAGAATGTACAATGTACATGCACGTGTTTGGTGATTTTTTACACAACAGCGTTGCCGCAATGTGTTTGATGACGCGATCGGCATGCTATAAAAATGTACATACATGTACGTGTTTGCTAACAACAAAAGGTTTATGTACACGCGGTTAATATGGTTTCTTTACAAAGTCTAAACTGCTTTGTTGCTTTTTGCCTTTAACATTCTACTCGAAAACAAATGCTTCAATATTACATATAACGTGCTTGAAATTTCTTTATGTACATGATGTGCGTTAATAAATGAGAATATACATGCGCATGTTTTTGATTATTTAACAGAACAGCGTTGCCGCGATTTGTTTGATGATGCGATCGGCTTGTTTTAAAATGTACATGTACATTGTTTGCTAACAAGAAAAGGCTTATGTGCACCAACTAACAGCAGAGATTTACCAGAACATGTATACAATAAAAACGTACAAACCTTTCATTATATTCTCCAACATTGCAAACACAAAGATCGTTCACAAAATCACAAAAAATCTGCGGGGTGTACAGTGTACATGTAGTTCGTTTTTATAAAAGCTAACCAATGTCAAAATTAAAGTTGCGAGTCATTTTGTGTGAGTGTGTGTGCGTCTAAGGTGGAGGGCAGGAGGAAGGGGGGTGTCGAAGCCGCCTCTAAAAAGTACATGTACATAAATCGTACAAGCGGTTACTTCAAAGGTAACTTTAAGAGGTGTAAGCCAGTTGAAGAGCAACAGTGTGCCTAGTTTGCCCTTTATTGTTAGCGAGATGGCGAAGTGGCATTGGTAACAACATTTTCAAAAGCCGACGAATAACTGATTTTAAGTGGTGATTCGGGCCCTCTTTTGTGCTAGAGATACATGTACAGTACATTACAAAGAAAGAAACAAACAAACAAACAGACATTGTATTAGTGTTCGGCAACATAAAAGAATCGCCATTACTGATAAGAAAATGTTAACAAAGAGGGAAGTTGGTCCACCGTCCATTCTTGATACATGTATGTACCGTACATGTATTCTCCAACATTGCAAACACAAAGATTGCTCACAAAATCAAAAAAATCTGCAAGGTGTCAAAGTTCGTTTTTACAAAAAGCTAACCAGTATCAAAATTAAATTCGCGAGTCATTTTGTATGTGTGTGTGTGTCTGTCTGTGTGTGTGTGTGTGTGTTTCACTCACACACATCAAAAGCCGCAATAGACCTTTCATCTTCATGACGTTCTCGTCTTGATTTGCTTCTTGCCTCCCGGTGCGTCTAAGGTGGAGGGCAGGAGGAAGGGGGTAAAACAGATCGCACCTATTAGGCGCACACCCTCAACAGCTCTCCGTCAGTGGGGGGGGGTGGGGTGAGGGGGCCGAAGCCGCCTCTGAAAATATCCTACAAGCGGACAAGCGGTTACTTCAAAAGTGGGCTAACATAAGTTCTGAACCAGTTGAAGGGCAACAAACAGTGTGCCTATTTTGCCCGTGACAAACACCGCGCCCAATTAAGAAAACAATGCCCTTCTTAAGTTTAAGCTGCAGTTTTTAACAAGACATGGTCATTTATTGTTAGTGATTAGTCAGCAGTAGGGTCGAGATAACCAACTTAAGTGGCGATTTTGGCACTCTTTTGTGCCCGAGATACTAGGGTTAGGCAACATAAAAGAATTGACGTAACCGATGAGAAAATGCTAAGACAAAGAGGGAATTTGGCGGTTCCACTTCAAAAATGTCGACTTACTAGGGTTGGCAAGTTAACCGATGCCGAAATAAGTGGACTCGATTGGAATTGGAAATAACCAAAAACAATTAGGTAGTCTCAATCAATTTTTTAAATTTGGTACCAATTTTCTCCAAAGACACTAGTCAAAAGTCGTCTATAGGAGGTCTCAAACATCAAACAAGCAAATTTAACACATTAGGACTAAAAATTAAAAAAATGTTAAGACAGAAATTTCAGTTACTTGACATTGTAAAATGTCATATCTCTCTGGAACTATACAGAGTGTGCCAAAGTAGGTATACAGTATTGACCAGGTCATGTTTAGTCTAGGTGTTCGAAATGTCCCTGACACTGTGACACAGAGTAACATACAAATTCTGTTAGCATCAATGTCCATAAATGATTGTGAGATACACTCATTCAATTATTCCACTGTGTGGGGCTTACACTGCCATGATCAGATCAGTACTGTATACCTACTTTTGGCCCACCTATATATTTTACCGATATGGTTCAAATATTAAAAGAAAGAGGAATTAGAATACAATATATCTGAAACTATTATTTTATGCTATCTGTTTTAATTTTTGCATACTATTATTATATAACAATGTTTATAGAATTATGTAAATATTTTGAAAGTGGTAAAACTTGTACCATCGCAATTGGAATTATTTCGTTTTGTGTGAAATATATGCATATTATATATATATATATCTACAATTTCGAATACAGTTTTTGTTGTGAATAAAATACATATTTTATAACTCAACACATTCAGCATTTATACTTGTTAACTGTATTGTGTGTATATGAATATACATATATTATTATAATTAAGGTAATATGATAAAAAAATGAACATATGCATGTATGGAAAGTTATGAAAATTTGTAAAACTACTTAATTCAATATTCATAACTTTACTTCCATTAACAATACAAAGATTTTTACCGTGTACATGATTACCGTATTTATCAATTTATATATATAAAGTACACATTCTGCCATTGACAGTAAGCAATTCAATTTTCCGTGCAAAATAAACTTAAATGTCAGTATCATCATAATCAATAAACTCTCCTCAATAGGATTATATCTGCCATTTTAGTACAAAAACTCTAAATACCTAATCCCCCACCCCCACCCCCCAAAAAAATAAACCTTGTTGCAATACATTGCAACATGTCCTCCTGTCTGGTAAAGCCTTCAAATATGACTTTTAAATAATCTAATTATGGCAAGTCTTGTAAAAAGAAATGCTAAGTACTAAGAAAAAACCAACAAAGAGAATGGTTAGAGGGAAATTTCAAACTGTTAATCAATCCCTCACTTTAATAAATCATTGTCAAATAAATTTTGACACAACACTTTTAAAATCAAAACATAATTTAAAAAACAGATACTACTACTATAATAATACTCATGTTACAGGATATTTTAAATATCAGTTTTGTACAGGAATGAATGCTTTTCTCAGCACTATTTTCAATAAGAAAATATTTATTCAAATGGAGTACAGCAAAACTGTCAAAATATCTAAGCTTTTAATTGATTACCAAAGCCTCAGTGTTAAAGTTCTGCTAATAAAAGTGGTATCAAATAAAAGCTTATGGTTATATCTTTATTTTTTGTTCTTGCTGATATAAGAAAAAGTAAAGCACAGTTGCACACAAAAAGAAATAGGGACCAAATCAAATTTTTCGATCATATCGACATACAGGCTACAAAGACCCATGTTTAGACAAAACACTTCTGACACTTAATAAATGTATTTATTCTTCTTTTAAGCAAGGTATAAGTCACATTTAAATAAAATAAAACAGCAATGAGATAAAGAAATAATCTGAAATTTTAAGTTGCACCATGAAATATCAAACTTTGCTGCAGAAAATCATCATATATGTACAAGCTACTTATTCTAGCAAAAAATTGATGGGACTACCTAATAAAATACAGAGATGTACAAAAAAGTATCTCCAATCCAATAAATGAGTCATTAAGAGACCTATTCTAAAAAAAGAATATAATGTTTTCAGTTAATTAGGTCCAAAGTTATTTGTTCAACATATGGGAATTCCTAGTACACTATCCCAGCAGCAATTTGTTTAATTCAGTACATTCATACTCTGTGCAAGATATAGTAACAAAAGCTGATTTTGCATTTTTTTTACTTAAAAGTACAAAAATATAAATAAAAAAATGTAAACAAACAAAAGAATTGTTCTTTGCATATCATAATTAGAGTAGTAGACAAATGGAATTACACCAGGATATTTACATTATTTTCGATGGGAGATTACCGTCCAATTAATTCAGTAAGATATTTTTTAGAATTGAATATAGATTTTCTAGAACCAATCATATCTGGAAATTGAAGATTACTAAAACTGTTCAAAATCTGATTGAGAGTGACAGAGGTGGGCTAACTAACAGTTCTATTAAGCAAGTTTAGAAGACTTATTTAAAATGAATATGAACAACATATATCATGCTCATTAATTACTGTAATCATCATAAAAGTGAAAATACATTAATGAAAGAGTTAAACAGGTTTTTTTACCGAGTCTTTATAATTTATGTTGACATTCAGTCCAAAAGGCCTGGAGCTGAAGGCCTCATTAGGGATAAAACCATACTCAAATGTTGCCTGTCGCTTTGATTCCACCACTTGGCTAAAACTTAGAGTAGTAAACTGAAACAAAATAGCAATAACAGCTAAATATAGTCAATAAACTATATCAACCATATTTTAATTTTAAACTGCCTATGAATACAACAAAACTTCTTTCTTTAATTTTATTTATAATTATATGATGTTGATAAAATAGTTTAAAATGGATATACAAACACACTTTAGATATAAGATAATGTAGATTCACTTTAACTCATAAAGTAAAAGATTTCAAAAAATTATTAATGTGTAGCTTAATAGCCAATTTACTTTCACATGTCTATAAAATACTGATCACATTAACGAGCTTCTACATATACAAAATTTACCTCGACATTTCATTCCTAATTTTTTAACCCAGGGTCCATAGGCAATTTAGAAAAAATTTCAAGGACTTTTAATAGATATTTAAAGGTCACCAGAATGTGCACTAAGTTTGAAAATATATCTGTGAAAATAATACCTATGACATTATGTTTTGTTACAAATTAAAATAGCATTAAATAAATTTAATATCAATATACAATGCAATGCATTAACCTTTAGCATGCTGAATTCTTGTTTGTAGTTCTAGACTGTGCAACAAATAACCAACATGCATACCAACTTTAAAGATGAAATCACTTTTATTAAAGTTTACATACATTCATAAAACTCCCCCCCCCCTACAAAGGTGTGTTGGTATAAATATTAATATATAAGTTTAATTGGCAAAAACTACTTTTAATGATTATATAAATAAAATAACTAACTGTTGAAAATAAACGAGAAAAAGATTTCTGGTCAAATTTATGTGCCTACACTTACTTAAAGCGCTTATCATACACAAATAATTTTGAATTTTGCACATCTGCAGTTAATGTAAGAACACATAAATGTAGAGACATAAGTTTTTCAATGTATTAGTTATTTCAATTGTAAACGAGTTCAAATGTAAACAAGTCAGAATCTTAAATACGAATGATGGACAATGTAAAAGACAACTATCGTTACTGACCAATAATTTCTGAAGACTATTGCATTTATTGTCTTACATGTAAGCTGGATATTATTTGTTACACTGAATATTTCATAATTATCATGACATGGTGTAGTGCATGTACTATCGCTACCAGGCCGCCAATTTGAAAATGCGAACATCGTCTATTGGTCGAATGGGCAGTAGAAGTGTTATGCGCCGAATTTTGCTTATCCCATCAAGCTCTGACTTCTAAATATAAATAAATATTTAAAGATAATGTTTATTTCACGAGCGAAATTGTATTTTGTCAACTAAAAGTAATAACGGCTGACGAATTAGATTCAGGAAATGTAAAAACGGACTCGTATATTGAAGAGCTCTTAGCAGACAGTCTCGACCAATCAAATCCAGTCTTTTACACATGATTTGCATAAAATCCGATCAATCAGGCTTTAGGTTAATTCAGAGTTTCACACGAAACTGGACTTTAAAACTGGTTAGAGGCAGTATTGTAATGATTATAATGTAAGGAAGATAATCCTTTCTGTTTCCGTGTGCCATGTTTCTTTCTACAGTACAAATAATGGCAGTAATCGAGAGTCAAAGTTTTGCATTTTCGGCAATTTTCGGCTTAAATAAATTTTTCAGCAGAGGTGGGTTCAAAAAACATCTTTATTAGCATAAATAATGCATTTTGTACAGTAAGAAAATATAAAATCCTGAAAGAGAAGACAATGGACAATGAACAATGCAAATATATAATAATCTCAAAAGTTAAAAAAAATTAAGAAATTTATATTTGAGGATGCCCACATTATCAAATAATCTTACTAAAATGATATGCTCTATTATTTATTTAAGTAGGGAATTAATTTACATTTTGCAGGTAGAAGCTGAAATCCTGTGGGTAGCGAAAAGAGGCATCCATACTCTCCACCACAAATTCTCCATCTCCTTTGTTTGTGAAACCAACTAACAGACGCACATGCTTGCCTGCAGGCAATTCTGAAAATATGTAAATGTTTCAATACAAAAAAAACCTGCAAACAGTACAGAAATATCAGTGATGATACAACACAATTTCTACACATTGCACAATTATTACCAACCTCTTATCTCAAGATTTTCCTTGCAAATTAAAGAAACCAATTGAGTTTTTAATTATTAATGCAATACATAATCAGTATCACATTTATATCACTTTAACCCATCCACCCAAAAAAGAACAAAAAGCACATACCAAAAGGATGAGTTGTGTAATTTGCAAACAAAATAACTGCATCGTTTTATTAGTAATAGAAATAATTACAGCTTTAAATATATGTATGAATTAAACATGAATATTAAATAGCAAAAGTGAATACTATAATGCTATTGGTCAAATCATGTCAATTTGGAGGGGGGGGGGGGAAGAGAGTTTTAAAATGTGATGATTATACAGTAAAACCAATTAGACAATGCACCAATGTAAAAGAAAAACAATTCATGGAAATAAAAGCCAAACAAATGGCAAACAATGGTCAAAATTGATTGATGTTCAATGGAATCTAAGATAGAGTGATACAAATAGAATTTTTTAAAAACATTCTATTATGTGGGTGGGGGTTGAATTCGAAATAAATACTTTTAAAATTCCTTAGTATGTCTATAATATTTATTTTTAAAATCTTTTTAAAATTATACTTGCTTTAAATTTATTAGACTTGTAAAAAAAAAACAAACAAAAAAAACGATGAAAATGTTCGTAAGTTCAACAAAAAGAAAAGAAAACTTTTTATTATTATTTGAAATAAATTTAAAATAATACTTTAAAAATTCCTTAGTATGTCTGTAATACTTATTTTGAAAATCTTTTTGAAATATACTCGCTTTTAATTTTTTAGTAGACTTAAAAAAAAAAAAAAAAAAACCAATGCCAAAATTCGCAAGTTTTCAACAAAAACATAAGAGAACTTTTTATTATTTATTTATTTCTGAATTTGAAATAAATTTAAAATAATACTTTTAAAATTCCTTTGTATGTCTATATTAGGTAGTAATTTCAATTTTTAAAATCCATTGATAATTACAGTCGCTTTTCATTTTTTTAGTACAATGACCCATTCAATTATTGGTAAGTGTCAAAATAGCCTGACACAGTGGCATCAGCTGACGCACTTCCACCAGACGATGAACGAGTTAATGATGTTCATATAATACATATAACAGCATTCATCATGCCTTTTTTTAATACTACTGATGTGCACATGAATCCTAAGTCATTATATTGTTTTTTTAAACTAATAGTCAAGTTGATTAAGTTGTTAAAAATGGCAGTTATTAAAACTAACAATTAAACATCTAAACAAATGGGTGGTAACTAAAGACCATGTTAAAAATGACACTTAACAATAAACATGTTATGCACACGAATGCATCTCAAGCCATAATATATAAGAAATGTTTTCACTTGTGGTGATGTAAGTTGTTAAATATGGTATTTAAATAAATAAACATATCCTCACTATAACTGATAAAATTGTATATATGTGATGCTGTCTGGGAAAACCCAGTTACAGTCGCTAAAACTGATTTTGCGCTACAGCCATTTGTAGTTGATTACTCCCCTTTGATAGTCCAGAGTACTTTTAAAACTATGTATAGTGAAAATACTATCCGACATGATTTTTTTTAAAACCAAGAGATTCTGAACTTTAATATATTATAAAAAACTACTTTTGATTTTTCCCCACTTTACCAATACAGTCATTTGTAGTTGTTTACTCCCCTTTGATAGTCCCAAGAGGTATGTCCTTATGAAAATGTACAGTTAAAAAACTATCTGACATAAATTAAAATGTTTTTTTTAAAATAAACATTAGATTCTGAACTTTAAATAAATTATAAAAAACCCACTTTTGAATTTTGTTCACTTTAGCCAGGTTTTCCCAGACAGCATCACACCTGTCATTGCCTGAGAAAAGCCAGCTAAAGTCACTATAATTAATTATGTGCCACAGCCATTTGTAGTAGTAAATTAAAAAAAAATTGGGGGATTACTTTAAAAATCACTTTATTGATCATTATTTTTCAATAATCCAAGAGATTTTTGCTGTTTGAACTGATTACTGGGGGGGGGGGAGGGGGAATCAACTCTTTGATCCAGCATAGGATTACTTTGTCCCTATGAACACGACTTTGCATGGTATTTTTAGTGATCGGAGGTGCTGACACGTCACCTTTTCGTTTCTATATATATAATAAACAAGACATGTGGCTCAGCCCTGAAAATGAAAAAAAAGTCCCACTAACCTTTGGCTAGTAACTTAAAAATTTTAGTAGCCAAACTAAAAATTTTACTAGCCAATTTAATTTTTTTCTAGACAATCAAAATAGCCTAACATAAAAAAATACTGTTTTGTTCAGGTAATCTGAGTGGTCATGTGGTTATTAGCTATAGTATCGTGTCAATTTTATTAATAAAAGTAGTAGTTAGATATTATTAAGATAATTTGGGGGGGGGGGAGTTTGAGAGAGAGAGAGAGAAAGAGAGCGAATGATGTCAGTGTTATACAAATCAATGTGTGAAGTTTGAATTTTTTTTAATTTTCTGAAGGTCTTTTACAACGAAAGCTCAATTTTGTGTTGTTTTACAGTGATGTTTTTATTTTTACTTTCAACTTAATCTGATAAAGTTATCAATAATCAATCATCATCATCATCATCTGCTGGGATCAGAACATCCGGCCACTCAGTGTATTGTAACTTTCTAGGCCTGCCAGATGAATTTGTCCACTTGGCAGCAGAACTCTCAGGCTGGAAGTCTTCCAGTGGAGGACCATCTGCTGAGATCCTGATGAGGTCTTCCAGGGTTTCAGTTGCTAGAGAGCTCCTGACATCACTTTTATAAATAGTATTACCAAATAATTTAGATCTAGAAGAAATGTAACTGGCGACTGAATCCCGATAGTGCATTACGAGTTATTTTTCCGGGCTGCATTATTAAAATGGCACATGATCACGATAAAAACCATGTTGCTATTTATGTTAATGTTTAGAGCAAAAGGCTCAGCATGCACACAGGGGGTGACGTAATCTGTATTTTGCCTATGCATGTTTGCTTTTTGACGTCATTGAGTTCCGTGTCTTTTTATTTTGGTATTACTATTATTATTTTATTATTATTATTCTTTTTTATCTTTTGCTGCTATTGTTATTGTTGGAACTATTAATAATACAATTGTTGTTTATCTAATTTTTAAAAAAATGCTTTGATTTGTGTCTACTATTGCCAATAGTGAAGTGAAATTACATTATAAATAAATAAATCATGCTAGAATTCTAAGTCTATTGTTAACACAATTCGATGTAAAAATGAAATAGAAGGTAACCTCATCTTTGAAGGTTTCTGAAATGGTGTGTACCAATTCTGCTGCCATCACGTGGCTTGCATAGGTGGACGAAATATCAAGTCAATTTTTCTTTTGAAGATCAAGAAGCGGTTTGAACTTTGTAAAGGGCAGCTCTTCTTTTGCCAGCACATATGCAGTGTTAAGTTTGCACTTCAAGTCCACATTGTCCTTTTCAGTCTGTTTCATTCGTTGCTGAACAAACGCCGCATGGATTGTACTATGACCAGCCACTATTGAACCTTGAATAGACAGGTCAGCATCGCGTGCAGCAATGTGCTTTTTGCTAATGGAGTGGCATTGCAGCGTCTCTTTTTTAAAATTGTCAGTGCCCACGATGAAGTCGCATTTTCCCACCAATGCTGGGTACTTTTTGCACATCGCACAGGTCATTTTCTTACTTGTCTCATCAAAAATTAACCAGGAAAATTCATGCTTCCACTTTGGGAGGAATGATCTCTGGGCACCACTTGCCGATCGCTTCATTGTTGATCTTTGTACAGGAAATGAAGAGTGAAAATTTGGGGACTTCTGGGCTGAGCAAAAATACGGATAGGAAAACTTACAAACCCATAGTTGTTCACAAAAAGTTCATTTTAGCGCACTCGCAGTTGGCGACTAAAGTTTTTTTTTTAGTCGCCAATTTTTTTCCCCACTAGCCATGGCGACTAAATTAGTCGCCATTTTCAGACCTGCGGCTGCGCATGAATCAGACATGTCGCCTAAAATTTAATGTTATGATGATTCACCTGCTTCATTCAGAGTTTGGCCACATTTTAAAAATAATTTTAGGATTGAAACTTTGTTTTAGGGTGCAGTTGTGATAATCTGTCTACAAAATAATGTTATATACCTGTGCAAAATTGTGCTATTTGGGGTGTAAATTAATTAATTTTAAAAGCTAGGTATCGAGTTGATACCAACCTGAAGATTCAATGACGTTCAACATTGTGTGTTGTCTGCTGCATTAGCTAGACTGCTGAACAGAAGTGTTTTAGACAACAATACTAACTTTCTGATGCCATAGCTGTTTATTTCAACTCTGACAGCAGCAGTGAAAATGATAAAAATATACAAGCAACTGAGGAAGCAACAGGTTTGTGCAGTTTTGTATGTTGTCATCAGGTAGGCACACACAAGTCAACACACGTGACTGTTACACTGCCTGCTCAGCCAGCACTATCACTCGATCAATTTTAATTATTTGTGTGTTGTTGTTAACCTACATAATTTTAGTATAATTTATTATACCTCAAAATCTGTTTTTCAAAGATAAATTAAAGATATTAAATAATGCTTAAATGTTAAACTATTAATTTATAATAAAAAAAATTAACTTTAAACAAATCTAGAGGAAATAACAACCCTTATCTTGTGATCAAATGTATGAAGAAGATAGTAATAGGTAGTCCCACCGCCACCACTTTACGGGCAAAAACTCACAAATGCACACAAAATTGCTAAACTTTACTCCAGAGCGGTTTTCTTCACATTAAACCTCAACTAACCATTTTTATATGAAAATAAAGATTGATGTTTCGTCTTTCGAACTCTTTTGTTGTTGTTTTTTTCTGAATTTTATTATATTATCCATAAACTTTGCCGAAAGTACCTTAGGGTTGCAACAAAAATGGATCAAATGTCGCCTCAGGGCCGAAAAAGTATAATTCATGTTTTTGGGTACCAAGTTTTAAGAAGAAAGCAGAGCCTGCAGGGTTTTGTAACCCCAAAACTGATTGGTCCATTAAATAGAGGACAGACAACTCTTTACACTCATATTTTTTTCATTTTTGTTTGTTGCGAATAACCAAATAAATTTTTAAACTAAAAAGTTCACAATACATTTTTCGGAAAAAATAATTATCACAAAATAGTGAAAAAAATATCATGTTCTGCGGAATTTCAACATCATTCCAATGATATGCCGTAGTCCTCGATTAGTGACCCTTGCAAGATCCGCTAAATTAAAAACCTGTAGTATGCATCCTGTTTCAGTCATGGCTTCCATGTGCGAAATGCGCGTTGACACTACTGCTGATTTTTGTGACATTTTATATGAACAATTGAAACCTCCTATTAGCAAGATTTTTCTGTAAGTATTAAATAATGATTACTGTACTTTGTGATTATTTTATCTGTAAACATATCTCTATTTTAAAAGCAGAATTATTAATTTTGTCCTTATCATCACTATTGCTTCTGTAGTTTGGAAACAGGTTAGTCGGTGTGTCACTCTATCGTGATTGCTATTTCCTTGCAATATATATTTTGAAGTCGCAGATCGTATTTAAATATATTATTTATTTAATTAATTAATTTTTGTCAAGATGGTAATCTTATTATTTAGAAAAATCGTTTTCTTACAACGATAATTTAAAAAAGAAAAGATAACTCTTGATGCAAAAATTGTAAACAACCAAAACACTTGGGTCTGTGAAATGTTTATTTCTTGCAGTGGATTTATAATAATACTAAGATATTTTATTTAATAAATGCTTTTATATATATACATTTTAAATAATTTTAGCCTGTTTTGTTTTGAACTTGAATATAATGTTTTCCTCTTAATTTTTAAAATCTGTCAAGCTTTTGCCTTTGTTTTGGTTTCACAATCTTTTAATTTCTTTGGTGGTACATAAATGAAGAATAAGTTAACACAAGGACTTTTATATTACATTATTTAATCATTAAAGACAGCAGATTTATCAACAATTCTTGTATATTTTCTTTTAATAAATAAAAAACTGATGAACAGCCTATAGTTTTGTCTTCACATTATTTAATTAGGCCTATTAATTGTAGTAGAATTTTTCATTGGTGAAGAATTAGAAGTTCTCAGTAAAAACAGTGCTAAGATAATATTTATGGAACAATATAGAAAGAAGAATATTTTTTTAAGTGGGGTGATAGCAGTGACTGTGATGATGTGGATGCCAAGTTTTGTTTTTAAATGGTGTTAAACAATGGAGACAACCAACAGAAGAACATGGACAGCTGTTGACTTAAGTGCATTGCATGAAGAATTTTCTATTTATAAAAATATGTACTGTGATTAATATTTGTAACTGTGTTATGCATATTCATTGTTGGAAATAAATATCAGAGAATTAAATTATATTGACAGGGTACATTATTATTATATTAAATATCATGTCACTAAAGAGTACTTAATTCATGTAAATGTGGATAGAGTTTTAGCAATAAAGTTATCCATATTTTCTTATATTTCAAGGCTTTAATTTATTTGTGACAAAACTTTCAAAACATAAAGATATGTATTACTTATTTTGTTATAATTAATAACAGTATGTGTTGAGCATGTTTTTATATCTATGAATTTTACATAAAGAATACCAAGTATACAATTTTAAAGATCTTTTTAAATATGAAAGTTTCTAATTGTAAAAATATTAATTCAGATAAAACATAGATAACTGATCTGTCTTTAGATAAATGGATAACTTTCTGCTGATCATTTTAATAGGTGAACCATAACTGTGCTATGTATAGTTTCTAAGATGTGATCATTTATCTGTTTTAATTTTCTTTGTACAGTGTTGTACAGTAAAATGAAAAATATAACCTAATATGTGATTATAACAGAAATTATCTTTATACATGTAGAAGGAATGGTTTACGGATTATTTTGATATGTGAACCATAACTGTGTTATGCATAGTTTCTGAGATGTGACCATTTAGCTGTTTTAATTTTCTTTGTAAATAAAAATAGTACAGTAAATTAAAATATGTAACTTAATATGTGATTAGACAGAAATTATCATTAACATATTGGTAGAGTATAGTTTGCTGATCATTTTGTTATGTAAACCAACTCTGGATGATGTATAGTTTCAGAGATATGGCAGTTTGCTTGTGTATATTTTCTGTGTTAAACTTCGTTAATGCCTTTTTTTGTTAAAATTTGCTGAAATGGTCATTTTCAGCATCCAATAATTTCCACATTTTCTTTGCAATGCCTATGGAAAAAATAGGCATTAACTACATAGTATATGATTTAATAATATGCATTTTGTTTGTACTTTGTTCATCACTTGCATATGTTATGATGCCATGAATGTTCCTTTTTGTTGCATTTTGCGAGCAATTTTAAGAAACAAAAGCCCATTTTCTTTTATAATTTATAATAAACTTAAAAGTAAATTTTGCATTATATCTGTTTTTTCTTGTTGTATGTGATTATGTTTATTAGAATTGTTGGACTGTTTTTTAGTGTGGTTTATAATTTACTTGTAATAAACTTGGAAAATCATACGTTCATTACGTCTAAAAAAAAGTTGACCACAAATAACGACACTAAATTATTGATATCTCAAAAAGATTTGAAGCTATTATCACAATTTTTTGTACACACTTATTTCATCAGTACAGAAATTTTGAGCATAAAATATTTGTACTATATGAAGTAGAAAAAAATGAGTGGGACTACCTAATAGTAAATATTCTATATATTAGATATATATATACTGAGAACTTGCAAACATGTACTGATAAAAAAAATATTTACCATGTCCATTTCCAGTTGGTTTTGTAAACAGAATAAATGTGTCTGCATCAGGATGGGGCTTCAGTAGTTGTGCTTCTACACCCTCCTCTTCCTCCTATTATAGAGCAATTCTATGAAAAATTGCATTACTTCTAAAATGCTATTAGCTTTGCATCCAGATTTTAAGAATGAGGCATCATAAAATAATGTAGCCTTTAATGTGCTTGATTATTTTTATTCATACACAAATTAAAAGTCTGAAACATCATTCTTTAACTAGAATCTATGTTCATTTTGTGTCACATTGTTCTGTTTTCACTTTTCTTAAAACAGTACTATACTTATTTAAATATTAAAAATAAAAAAGTAGTAAATGTTTACTTGTCTTTTATAAAAGATATGGACTAGAGCAGGGGTGCACAAACTTTTTAGGCCAGAGGGCCACATTTCCAATTGATAGTGCATGGAGGGCCGCAAGTCAGATTGCACATGGATGGCTCAGTACAAAAAGAACAATACAAATAATGAAATTAATGTGCTTTACATTCGTTTTTGACTTACTAACCTAGGTTTAGTCTTTATTAGTGAGAAGGGTGAGCCTGAATGTTGTTAACAACTTTATCAATATTTGGTTCGAGTTTTGTAGTCGCCAGCCTCAAAATCAAACAGAGATTGTTGTCGGTCAAATTCGATCTCAGCTTGTTCTTGTTCATGTTTATTACTGAAAACGTTTGTTCACACAAGTATGGGCTGCCGAATTCTGACAACAACTTGCAAGCCAAGTCCTTGACATTTCTGTATGTGCTCGAGCTGAGACTTCCATAAAATGTTAAAATGTTGTTCTACTGAAATGATGACTTCAGTTCAGGTGAACATTGAAGATCAATGACCTCCAGTTGACAGTGCCTTTTAAGTCAATAAAAATGTCCCAGCGTGCTTTGTTTTGTAATGCCGCTTGCAGTTGAAGTCCTTCATCACAGTAACAGACTCACAACAAATTAAGCACATAGCTGCTCCATTAAAATGCCACATAAAGTATTTAGCCATCCACTCTTCTTTCACCTTCCTTCCCCCCACCCGTCACCTCACCCCATCCCCAGACTGAACTTTGGCTGGCTGCCTGTCGACTTGGGTCTTTCTAATGCTAATTGATGTCACCATACATCAAAGATGCGCAGATACTACTATTTCAACACATACCCTTTGATCAGCTGAAGTGAACAATGTGCCCAATACACAGTGCTCTCACCTCAATACCGCATCCAGCGTTTGTTTTCAACACAGCACAAGATGCATGCACGGGAAAGCAGACCACTGTTCTACTCCCTTGTTCAGATTAATGTTAAAAGCTCCTTGCAGGCCACAAATAATGGTAACATTCTAAAGTCTTCTGGGGGCCGCATGCGGCCCGCGGGCCGCGGTTTGTGCACCCCTGGACTAGAGCTTCATGCTCTCATGTTGCCCCACCCATCCCCAGTCTAAGAAGCAATGAACAAATATTTTTAATCTAACAAGCTATACCGTTTCTGTTACAGCTGAATCAGCATCTTCTCCAATGTCTTCATCTGATGATGGTACACCGTCATCTGTTTCTACTGTGGCATCATCATCTTCCCCTTCCATGGTATCATCAGCAAATACAAAAACACTGCTACGCACAGCTATAAATACAACAGATACAAACAATGAAATAAATGCAATCTCCATAACATCGGCAATATCAGTCACACCCACAGTAGTCTTAACCTAATAATAGTAAATGTCAGTAATATACTATTCAACACTGGCATGTTCTAAATCAATTTTTATTTTAAAGCTAGAGCACACTTGTAGCATCTGTCTGCAATTTATTAATGGTCATCACAAAGCAGATGCTCATGGGGAACAGCAGTTGTTTAAGGAAAAGCTATTCACAATGAATAAATGGTATTTGGAGGATGAACACCAACTTTTAACAAACTGTCACTATGGTCGCTTCAATAAAATTCCTATGCAGTTGTTGTACCCACAACCTTGTTCCATTACGAAATTTGAGCAAGTTCAGATTACAAAGCACCAACTTTTATTAATATTTTATGGGTGAAGTCAGAGAACCATAAAGTCAACTGAATAATGAACAACTTCATCCTGGTTCACAATGGTGTTAATTGTGCAAAAATAACAGCTAACCACACAGTGTAATGTAACCCACTAAAATACAATATTTATTATAGCCTAAAATACAACTAGCAGAATAAGAAAGTCTATTTCAGTGAATCTAATGAGCAAATAAGAGCCCATAGTGCAACCATGCCCTATATACGTACTTTACTATTTTTATAGTTTTAGGGCTATTGAAGAGATAGTGTGATGTTATAAAGCCTATCTTGATTCTAGGGCACTAAGGCATACAACAGTAAAAGTCTATCAAAATCAGTCCAGTGGTTATTTGGTTAACCCTGGCCAAATAGGACACAGGTAAGAATTTTATTATATGTATAGATAATAAGGGAGTAAAATAAAAAGTCAATTAACTAGTATTTTTAGTGTTGGGATGGAGGGGAGGGTGTTTGGTGATAGGAAGGTTGACAAACATTTCCTTTAACAACACTCTCTAAATTTACACCAAGTGTTAAATTTTAGTACAAAACCTCTTAAATGTTTATACAGTAGAATATCATTATCCAAACTAAATAGGACAAGGTTGGTTCAGTTAATCAAAGAGTTCAGATAATCTAACACACACTAACATACCCCCTTTTTATGAAACATAGTGTAATTAACCTACAATTAAATTATTGTGTGCAAAGTTATTATTCCAGCATTCTGAAATTTGCTGACATCCCCTACCACAATTAAATTATTTTTAATTTTTTAAAAAGTCTGATTTATATAATTACAGATAAGATTTTGGTGTTCACTATTAAATATTAAAATTTAATAAGATAATTACTTTTTGAACATGTATCTACTGATTAATAAACAACATTAAAAAAGCATGTAAAATTAGGTATTATTTAATGTATAATAATAATGAGAAACATTCCACTTACATATTCAAGTACAACAAAATTCCAGGTAAATATTGTTTCTGTAGTGTTAGGTGTTCAACATGTACATTGACATTCCCCAACACCACTAAATAGTTACATAAATCATTAAATGTATTGAATGTTCTATGGACAAAGATGCATTTTAGGTCTCATGCTCATAGTCGTACAAGGAGTCTAAGTGCTAGTTTTTTTGTGTTTGGGTCTTAATTGTGTTTTAATGTTTACTCTTTTGACAATTAAATTATGCTGCTGGTTCAACATTTGGATCTTTTCCAGATAAGCCCCGCCAAAAAGTTAACCCCCGCCACCCCCCCAAAAAAAAAGATTATAAAAAAGAGGATATGAAACTTGTACTTTTAGTTTTTATTGAAGAGGTTAGGGTTAGTGTTAGGGTTTAGTGTTAGGGTTAGGGTTAGGGTTAAGGGTTAGGGTTACAGTTAGGTTTAGTGTTAGGGTTAGAGGCGGATAAGGAGTTGTTTTTATGGCGTGATGTCTAGACATCAGAAATAGGTCAAGGTTGGGCGGGGCTTAACTTTTCGCGCGAGCACTTTTTGCATTAGTGGCGGGGCTTATCTGGAAAAGATCCCAACATTTTAACATAAAAGTTTGGGAAGAGATTTTGAAAATAGATAAAAACTGAAAAATACAAATGAAGATAAAATAAAATTAAAAAAATATTTTGTATGTTAGGATCTACACATTAGAAATAAATACTAATTTTCAGTAGTTGGCATTTACATATATATGGCTCATTCTCTGCGCAAGTGTACCATTTTGTCAAATTGTGACATGAAGTGCAAAAAAATAAAGTGGATTATATCTAATTATTAAAGGCCTAATGCTGACATAAAAACATTAAAAAAAAAAAAAAAGGGTAAAAATTATAAAAATACTGATGTTAAAGGAATCTGAAATATGTAAAAAGCATGCATTTCTGTTGAACTCTTAGTAAGGTTGAGACATATTTTACCAGGAAAAAGTATTTTAAAATAAGCAATATAATTATCTCATTATAATGAATATATTTTCTTTATTAACCTAAATTATTAACTTAATCTGGATATATATTTACTTAAAATCCAGTTATTAACAAAATTATCAGCCATCATAAAAGAAGCTCTATTTTTCTCAACTAAACATAAAATGGGCTAAGTTATAATGCTACAAAGAAAATATTAAGTAATAAACAAGGTATCCAAAATAAGCGTAATCATGTTTTTATTCTTTAATGTAATTCGCAGGCTTCTCTACCCTTAATATTTCAAGTTTAAAACATATGCACAGCTATGTGAAACTTTAAATACAAAAGAAACCACATTAATTAGTATATAAATATATAACTTATAAGCTATTTACAATGTTAATCAAAATATACTGATATTATCAGAAAATCGTAGCTTTTTGAAACACTGATGATTGAGAAAATATTTATGCCATTGCTGTTGTAACAATGTGATCTTAATGGAAACAAAAGTTATTTTCCTTATTTTAATTTATTTTAAAATTAAATGCACCATGCCAAGACAAAATTACATGAGATGTCATCTTTCCAAAATGTGGCACCTTTTAAATATTGTGATTTTATCATTATTTTATATTTACAAATTTATTAATTTCTTTGTCACACTTTAAAACAGTAATGAAAGCAAATTTTTTTTTAAAGCTGAATATTTATTAGTATACTATAATAAATAAATTTGAAAAACATCAGATTATGAATATTTATGTTATGTCAATTATTTAAACAGGACAAGACATTGAAGTACAATATGTTGATGTTCCAAAAAGGATAACACATTAACAGTTTTGGACCAGATTTCTGTGGAAAAGAAGCACGACAAAAATTTGCTGATGTACTCGACTCTTCTGAATCTGAATTTATCTGAATATTGCTGAGTTACTTTGATACTGATGCATAGTTGACAATATGCCAAGAGAGGTGGGTATCACCTAAACGTGGAATATGCTTCTAAAAATGCATGCCTTCTGCCTGCACATGGCAGGCAATCAAGATGTTTAATACATTATTATTGTTATTCTAATTCTATGTACTCAGCAATCAAGACTGAGCTAATCTAGTCAAACTGGTAATCATGCCTACGTATTATTTTCTGAGCTATTAAATGACATTTTTCCACTCATAAAATGTGAGTGGGATTTTTGAGGCAGGATTTTTTAGACCCAATTGCTCCATACAAGACTGTCATGTTGTTTAGAAATTAGAGAAGGGTTGGAAGGGATTTTTTTTTTTAGAGACAGGTTATGGTTGGGGAGCGGGATCAGAGAAAGGTTAGGGTTATTTATTAACTTTTCTTTCGTCATTTAATTTTTGTGTCTGCTAAATTCTGTGTGCTAATAACTTAAATATTGCAGTAAAAATAAAATAGCATAATAAAACTTTTGTTCTTCATATGACATATTCTGATATTGATACAGAAACACCATGCTATTTTAAACACAACGGTCGTGTACGGAGTTCTTGGGTCTTCCGTTTACGAAAGTCGTGTATGGAGTAGCAGTCTTAAATTATTGTTTTTTGTTTTTTTTAAGGCATCATAATAATTATTAATAACATTAAGGAATTATATTTAATTAAAGCTACAAGAATGAATTTTTTAAAACTGCAGCGGTAAATGTTAATTTTATGCATTTAAAATGACACTAGTAAGTAGTAAGACTAAGAGTGTTCTTAATTCTTATTAGTTATATTAAACACTTGAGTGTTTGCAATAGAGAAGCAACAGATTTAGAATCCAACTCCAAGTCCAACAATTCAGTACATGATTACAGATCTAGCATTCCGTATTGCAAAACATTACAATATGGCATAATTATTATATATAAGGTTTATTTTTAAAATATATCACTAATTAGCCAGTAGTTAAGCATTCTCGTATAATTTAGCAAAACTTGCCACGTCGATTAAGACAACTGTATCAGTAGGGGTGTTCCGCGTACTTACATGGTCCTACAAACAGCACACTCGTAGGTAACAAGAGTATGAGTATAAAATAAAGTCTTCTAAACAATTTCGCCATATCTGCTCCCTTTTTTTAATCTTACAAATAAATGCCGATGAAAATGGATTTAAACACTGACTGTCTAATTCTCACAACACAAGAAATAATCGTCTGCGGAAGTAGAATGTATTATCATTAAAATTTTAACAACGGCTTCTTTGATTGGTTACAATGCAAAACATTGGATAAATAGAAACTCTCGTAAAATAACTACGTACGGAAGATAGGATGCAGCGTAGCTCTGAGGTGTTTCCCGGTACTACAGATTTTGCTGGGATCTTCTCAAAAAGTTAAAGGTAGATTATGAAATAATTTGTACTTAAGGCCGTTTCTTCTTGATGTACTTTTCAGGTGTAGGCAAAGCTTTTTGTGCCTTTCGATGTCCGTTATATTTCTCAATTTGATAAGTACACAACTGTGAACTATAATATCGACGGACTACATATTTTTAATTTTACTAGACTACTTCAGTACTAATAAAGTATAGACCTAGTAGTAGTATACGAAATGCATTGCATAGGCCTACTGAGTATGTTAGCTGGCATGCATTAGTTATACCGTCGTAGATAGATACTAAGATACATAGATATTTCTTAAATGGTAAGGTAATTAAATGTTTCAATTTTGTTGAAAACAATCGTGGATTAATCAGCGCGAGGAGATGGAGGCCAGGATGGGGAAGGGGGAAGTCCTGCATTCCTTATCAGAATATTTTTTAAAATACTAATGCAGCAATAGCTGTTTTTAGGCCTATTATATGGCGGTGAACTTTATTCATGTTGCCAACATCCTTAACTGTTTGGGCTCCTTAAAAGTTTAGATGCCCCTGAAATAGGTTGTAATAATATAAATTTAATTTTTTTTTTTAATTGCACTTATAAACTTATGCACGCTAATATCAAACCTGCAATAGATTGTTTCCCCATTCAATCACAAATCGCCACAAGAATTACATCTGACCGCATTGATCATGCCAAATATTTTTTTTGAAATCTTGTTTAACAATAACATTAACTGATTAAGCCTAAACATTTGCTTAACCAGGATAGCAAAATAGAAGAGTTATTACTGGTTCGCGTTTATTCATATTTACTAATTTAGATTTGTTTCTAACTTAAATTGTATTTGGTGATTCTTGCTATATGTATATATTTTATTGGTATTATTAATTTTATTAATACTTTAGTTTAAAGAAGAGAAGAATCTTGTTTTCATCCTTCAAGAATGTATCCCTTATTTGAACTGTTTAAAAGTATTAATTATACTATTACTATTGATGAATATTGTTTTTTTAAAATATTTTTCCAGGTATGCATTATGTTTACTACAAGGTATCACTGAACATTCAAAATATTTATTGTTATATAAAACTTGAAAAGCAAAGCCAATAAAACTAAGTAAAATTTAAAAATAATTAACTAATTTTAAAAATTACATTGATGTTATACTATTTTTTTAGTCATATAATTTATATATAATTTTAATTATTAAAACAGTTTTATTAATCGAGCTATAGTGTACAAAAATATATTTTTTAATTTATAATTTATTTTTTAATTTATAATTTTCTGTTTCCATAAAAATATAATAATTTTCCATAAACTCTGTTTTATTTTAAACAGAAGAAAAAAGTTTGTTAGTTTTCTGTGTGTTATCAATGACAGTGCATTTCCATAAACTCTTTTATTTTTAAACAGAAGAAACAAGTATATTATTAATTATGTTTTCTTTATGTTAGAAATGAGAGTAAATTTCATTTTACTAAATTTCATATGTGATTTGCAAAAGTTTAACTAAGGATCTTTGTTCATCATGATTTGTCATAAATAGAATAACAAAGATTTTATGCTATTGCCTTTAACTTATTTGGAATATATTTTATACTTATAGCTTCCAGTTGTTTGAAATATAAAACTGATGTGGAAAACTTTTCTTGGTTGCAGATGTACAATGTCTGGAGGCAACCATAAATTCCACGGCAGAGTGCTTTCCCCATTGAATAGTGGTCTTATGCTTTTAACTGCACGTAACAAATGGATATGCCAAACTGAACCACATATACTAATGGCAGCATTGCAAAAACCAGGTAAAATAACTTCTTGTATATGTGAATATTAAGGTTGAAAGAAGACATTTCTTTGTTTTGCAAATTGATGTTTAATACAGAATTTTATATTTTTTTAATGCATTATGATAAATTATTTTTGGGATATTTTTTTACATACATTGTATATACTTAACTGAGGTTAACTGATTTCAGATATCAACTGCATTACACAGTACATTTGTAACATACATTTCCAGTTTGTTGTCTCTTCATAAGGAGTAGCTTGTATTAATGTCATAAATTAATATATCTTTTAACAGGAACTGACTGTTTAAGCAAATATTTTAAATAAGACACACATTTTATCTAGATAATCTTTATTTGGGCACTAGTACATAAAAACTTTTAAAAAACCTTAAATAGATCTTAAATCAAATAATGAAAATGGTGACTTATATACAGCAACAACTAACTGTTGTTGCTACATTTTGATATGAAAGACCAAAATAATCAACACTAATAGTGTAATACTAGTAATATACTAATAGTAGCATTAAATCTGTTCCTGATCATCATGAATTGTTTTAGCACAAGATCTCGAATTGTGATATAAATTATTATAATAGAAAAGTGTAAACTGTGTTCCAGTTGATTTAAAGTGTAAAACAGTTCCAGAATAACATTAACTGCACAATGGGGAGGTTGATTGGAATTTAAATATATATACTGTAGTATTGAAATGATTCCCCCCCCTCCCCTTTCCAGTATTTTCAGAAAATAAGGAGTTACTATAACTCATAAATTATATCATAAAATCTTGAGTATATAATATGCATATTGACTTTGTATTTGTATTTTATCACAATGGAACAATTTATAATTTGTACTCTAACTGAGCCTGCTGGTTATTTAATAGATAAAATATTGTTACTGATAAATGCACGAAATGGTGCCCAATCTTCATTTTATAATAATACTAACTTCTGTGGAGCCAGCTGACTTTTTTTTCTTTCTTTCTTTCTTTCTTTCTAAATTTCTTTCTTTCTTTCTTTTTAAATTTCTTTCTTTCTTTCTTTCTTTCAACTTCAAGAAATTAAAACAGGTTCTTCAAAAATAAATATTTGTTTTAAGCACCTGCCAAATATGGCCAGGCACCATTCTTGATTCCGTAATTAATATTAAAAAATAATCTGCATATAAAGAATGCATACCCAAACTTTCATAAATAAAATGAACACTATACTCAAGATTTTTGGTATTTATGAGCCTAGATTGATTTGGATTTTGTTAGAAATTAAAATCACATACATATAAACCTTTGCTTTTAGACTAAAGTCGTCGCCAAATGTTTACTAAACTTGGGTGTGAAACAAGCATCACTTGCATTTTAACGCAAGAGACAGTTGCAGCTTTTCACCATTATATCCCACTATTACCAGTAAACTTTGCTGGGCAAAAGAGAATCTAAAAGAAATTACTCATCACTCAGCTACATTTAGGTGAGTAGAATATAAATTCTATTATTTTGTTTTATTGTCATTTATCCAATATAATACTTTGATAAAATAGAGAAATGATACTTACTTTATTAACTCTTAATGATGTAGCATTTTTGGTTGTGCTATTCTTTGGAGACCCAGCAGTTTTAAAACTGTTTAAAAAATTACAAAATCATTAATTCAGATAAAAGGGGTTTTTGTTTATTTTGTAAATCATTTTTATAAAATCCGTTTATATTCTTAAGTGAATACAAAACAATAAAATAGAATTTTTATTTTATACTAATAGAAAGCAATATAATATTTACAATTTAAAAAATATTTTGAGGTGGGTGCTGGCCAGGTAAACTATATAAATAAAATTAAAAATTAAACATTTATTGGCTTACAAAGTTACACATAAGTTGTCTTAAACACTCATAATTATCCTGAATAAAGAATACAGATGTTCCCCGGCTTAAAATGAATGTTTTCTTATGTAATCCATTGTGTCAGGATCTGAACCATCCCACCTATTATTTTTACCCAATAACTTTTATGTTATCATTGTTAGATTTTAAATTCTTTTGGGGGGGGCAATGACTCTCTTAAAAATGGTATTACTAGTGTATGTTACATTGGTAATAAAAAGAAAATGGGGGGTGGGGTGGAATCAATAAAATTAGAAGTAATACTTTGTATAAGCTCCAGCTTACAAGTTACATATGTACGTCATGTTTTAGTTATTACACGAGTTTACATAAGTCACATATTACATAAGCTGAGGGTGCTTGTATGTGGAGAGTTGAAATTTAAATTTTAAAAAGTTAAGTACATTGAAACATTTGTCACATATAGTAAATATTAAAACATATTATAAAACATTATCTACTGAAAAAAAAAACTGTTGTGGTCTTTTAATATATGGTATATGTTTGTGTGTGTTGGGGTGAGGGGAAAGAGAGGATTTCATAGTATAAATAATGCATTTGAAGGGAAGTAACCAAGTAAAAGAGAATTTGTGTTTGTTTCAATTAAAATGATAAAATTGCATGCAGTCTTGTTTTAAATGTTAAACACACATTACTGGTGAAAATGGTAACATTAAAAATTTAATTGCAATACCACTGTGCTGGTTTCTATATTCATGCTATTTTATTTAGTTGGGTTTTTTTATCAGTATTTATCGTATACTGCCCAAGTGATTATTATTAACATTTATTTGTATACAGCTGAATTATTTGTGTAGATTATGTGTAACAGTATAGTAACCTTGCACAGTATTTCTTTGTATAATTTTAATAGTGTGATAAATGTTCACAATTATTGTTTTAATCGGACATGTCACTGCTCTAAACATTATGTGCTATATATAATTGAACCAGCTAATCCACACAAAATGTGGCCAAGGCTTGTTCAAATAACTGAATGTTCAGACCAAGGAGAATTGTAGGGAACATACTATGGATATTATGTACTGCATCATAGATGACAATGAAAGTACTCCCTCCACTGTTAGTGTTACTTTCGTTTCTTGATGTTTGCACAGCTGGTTTCCCCCTCAAGTAGTCTCACACTGCCTGATATTCCTGCATATTTGTGTGATGGTGTGCCAAAGCCACTGTTGTGTGCAAAATTCTTTAAAATGTAATTTATGTTTAAAGGTGTTTACTCTGTTTTCATTATCTCAAACCTTTATTTTAAGGTCTTGTAAGTGTCAGTTCATATTCATAACAAGATTTTTGGAAGTGCTCAGGAAAGTAGCTAACGGAAACCCCTGTTTGGATTATCCAAAATTTTCGACTACCAGGACTCTGATTGGTGAGGTTCTACTCTGTGTGTGTGTGTGTGTATGTTTGTGGATCCTACGGGGTTGGGTGGGTCACTGATATTAAATGTTATTTTCTATTAATTTCTATTAATATTAAAATATGAGCTTTTTTGTGGCAATTCTAGCAATTCAATTCTGGTTATAATGAAAATGGTATGCCAGTAACGAGAAAATTACTGTATAATTATAAATAGCTGATTTTATATTCTGGTAAAATATCCATTAATTTCTTATCTATTCATATTACAGTATTTTATTTTTAAATTGATTCGTATAAGATATTACACATACTGCCGGTAGACCTGCTTATATTTGCTACTTGATCAACCTACAGAGAAGAATTTGTTTTATGTAGTTTAGGCATATCAATAAGTTTGGTGGAATGATATTAATAAATACTGTACTACCCTTAGTTTGCTGGATATTATTATTACCCACTTCAACACATGATCATTATTTAATTAATTTTATAATGGTATTTTCATCTAAAAACAGTTTTAAGCTTTGTTTATTTTTAAATATTATGTCAAAGTAAAGACTGTAGTAACAATGAGGTGTTTACATAATTACTGTGCTTTTTATGAATATGAAATATGAAAACAGTATATCAGAGTAAAAGAGAACTATATTATTACATTTTTACTTTTATAATCAGTGACAAAGAAACCATGTTTATAGTCCTGACTAGAAGTTTATCTTGCTTTGTCTATCATTTAACCAAGGTTATTTACAAACTATTAAAGTATTATTGCTTATCTCTAATAACTCCATTTCTGTTCTCTGATAAGAATTACCCTGTGACTTGTATTGACACTAATCTGTTGAATTGTGTTAGGATTGTATTAGTGTATAGGTATTGAAATTATTTGAACATGGTTTGTGGAAATATTGATGTCAGATAATCTTTTCATTGTATTTGCTATATTATATTTGATTGTTGATTTAATAAATTTATTGGATGGGGGCTCTGTAAATATAGATTAAGAAAGCTTTATCTTCTCCTTTGGTAAGAACTTTTCCACATGTGGAAATATTGTGTGATGGTAAATGTTTGTCTTTAATATTGTGGAAGAGAGAGAACATTTACAGTGCCCACATATCTGCCTAGTGAGAGAGACAAGTGGTGTCTTCTGGAGAATTATTAATAATATATATTAAGTTGTCATCACTTGTAATTGGTTATGGGTGAATAATAGTAACCTATTAACTAGGGTGGTGTTAGCATCACAGTGCTATACCATAATGAGACAGGCAATACATTAATACCTTTCTGTATTGTTTGGAAGGTCAGATAACATTAGCATTGCAACATTTTGTTTAAAAGCTAACTAGGTGACTACAATACTAAACCATTTTGTTTGAAACAATATCCAGGCAAAAACATTATACTATTGTACTGTAACAATGCCCTTTCAGTTATGATTATTACTAATTATGCTTAATAACTATCAGTCCTATTAATGATAGGTGAGCTAATTTAATGTCATTCTTTAAATTCCAAACAGACATCTTCTAGTTGGTCTATCTCAGTATCTAGCACTTTCAGAACTCTTGTTTCCAATTACATACTTTGTAAATTGACATTCTTTTGTCACATAATTTTCCTGTAGGTGAGAACTTCTTGCTAATGGATGGGTTTTGATCTGATTTAATTACTTCTGCCTCCATTACCCTTTCTACCCCACACATCTAAATTAACATATGAAAGAAGTTAATTACAAAGTATTAATAACATTTATTAACCACAACAGTTATAAAAGAATACAAATACAGTTAATTTTTCAAGAAAATGGCAATAGATTCATGATAGCTATTTAGTATAGTCTCACCCCTCGTCTCCCCTGGTGTCGTTTGACTAGAGGAATTCCCTACTTTCCTCACTGTATTTTTGAGCAAGTTTTATCACTGATCATGCTAATTTTTTAACAGTTGTCTTCCAGAAAAATACTGACCGTGAATACATTGCTAAGTCGATTCACACCTGTGTTGGAAGTCATCAGGGCTAGATAAGTATCAGTAACCGACAAGGACTTAGTACTCAGAAGTTGTTACAAACCATTAATTGATGACCAACAACTGGAAATCATTTCTGTTAGTCATGTTTTTGCCTGTCTCTTGGTGCACGTCATGCTTTCTAACTGCCAGTACAACCAACATCAGTATGCAATTCTCACTCACAACCAGACAACTCAAATTTCTCTCATGTAGACTGACTGATTTTCATGGAAGACCAAAGTAAAAATTCTAAGATGCAAATTTTTTTTAGTGTGGACCTTGTGCGCTTTCATTTTTATGGCCTAAACATCTGGTTAGTTGTGTTGTTCTTTTGACTTAGTATAGAATTCCTCAACCATGTAGTGAATGGACACTACTGTGTTATGTGATTTAGGCATTGTGAGTTTTATCATCCTCCAGTCAGTCATTATATGTTCAATTTTATTTTGACATGAGTCTAATCAGATTCTTCTGTAAATCTGTAATGTAGTTTTATGTTCGATTTATAGCTTATGTGGAGTCTAATCAGATTCTTCTGTAAATCTGTAATGTAGTTTTATGTTCGATTTATAGCTGACATGGAATCTATGATGGTACAAAGGGTAGCTACCTGATATTTAATTTATCTTTAAGTTCCTGTGGAGGTGAAGCAAAACACCTAAATTCCCCTGAGTGCACCCTAACATTAGATCTTATGTTTCACAAGCACTTAGTAACGCCTCGATGCATAGAGACTGGCACTTGCCAGTGATCTCATGTGATCTAGCCAACCACGTAGATCAGGTTGTAATAATTCACCAGATATTTAGCCCAACTGACCCTGATACCAATCAGATCAGTTTATGCTCGCGTCAAAATCATTTAAATGCTCCGATGTGTCTCTCTCCTTCGAGGAATGGGCAGCTTATGGCATGTGCCAGTAATATGTCGTCTTTTAGATTTTACAAAAGACATAAGACAGACACCATTGATGGTTGTGTGGGGCCCAAATTTTATTCTGTCATGCAAATGAATGTTTTATTGGCTGTGCGTGCAAATATGATTGTAATGAGTACTGGACAAACAGACAAACGAAACAATACAAATACGAACTCTTTCGCCCCTCTCAAAAACTGAATAGCGAGTTTTTAGAAAGTGTGAATTAGATTTTATTTACCTAATGGGGCATTTCTCTCTCATACAGTGGTTATATCAATCATACTCCTTTCCAATGTCATACACTCGGGGGGGGGGGGGGGGGGGGAAATGAAAATGACATTCAAAAAAGTGAAAATAGAAGTAAATACAAAATTCTTATGCGATAAATCACACCGCTAACATAAAACAATTCATACACACAAAAAATGTGGATTTACCACCATATTTAAGTTCGTATTACATAATAATAATAATAATATAGATATCTGTCCTTGTAAGAATATGATTAAATGTTCTTATTCTTAAATCTACTACAATGTTCAATGTGTGCTTTTGCCTTTATAACTACTCACTTATACTGAGAATGTTTGAAGAGGAGTGACGTAGGTTGTAGCGTCACTCACAACATTGATTTGAAGAAGGATGATGCAACTAGAGTCACTCACCTGATTTGAAGATCAGGTCACTGTGTTTCAGATCTACCATGTATGGCTGGATCTGAGGGTTTTGGTTGATGTCAACAATGATAATTATCCCTGATTTCTCAGGTCGCTTTGTTTGATTGGGGGACCTCAGTGACGTCTGTCAGTACCACATACTTTCGCCGAGTGAATGTGTCCTCGCGTCTATGGATGTAGCACCTTTTGGGTTCATAGAATCCGAAATCACCAACTCCTCCACCGTGGCATAAAACTTTCAGAACAAAGCTCAGGCAGACAGACTGAATGACTTGTCATTAACTGTATGCATATGACGTTGCATGCATAAGCTGTCCTGAAGGTTGAACTTTTCACTTCGCCATGTTGTATTTGAACAAGTTGCCTCGATGTTCGTAACACTTGGCGGTCGATGGATGAACAAACAGGTGGAAAGAGATATTTCCAACTCTCCTTAGTAAACACAACCTAATTTCCTTTATATGAAGTTTCACACAAATTATCGCTCTTATGAAGTTACTGTCCTCATGCAAAATTCCTGTTATCATGAAAATTCTAATCTCTCCTTCCTCCTTTTATCCTTTCACTGAAAGTTCCAAAAGGTTCTAGAAGATTTGCACCTTGTGATCTTCTCTTGCTGATGCACATGATTATAATTGCACGTACTTAACTACCTCAGGCAAAAATCTAATGCGCAATGGCTAATTTTCCTATTTGGCTCATCAACAAGTATACATACATGCACGCACATTTATGAATATTCTGCATTCATTATATATATATATAATCCTCCTTAAATGTGTATATATATATATTTATGCATGACGTGATGCATGCATACTATGTCTACACGTCTGTTTAAAAATGAAATTTGGTGAACAAAATAAATGTTTACATTTATACATATGCATCAGGGTACATACAGTTACTCCCCTTATTCCATTCTTGGCTTGCGCAAACCATGAAATAAAAAATTTAATTTTGGCTCCATGCTTTCCCATGACAGTGAAGTTGAAATCTTGATTTTATATATCAGAATAGCATGAGATGTTAATCTTCTTGCAGAATCCTTTGTCTGAATGAATGTTGGAACGCTGTTGAAAGTAGCCTTAATATTTTTTTCTTGTTTGTTTTGACCTATGACATTACCGCATTTTTTAAGGGTTAAATTCTTATGTTGATTTTATGATTTTATTGAAATTTATATAATAACCGATTGACAATTTTATAAACTGTTACACACTTACTAGTCTTCTACCATCACATGACTTAGTGACATTTATGTTTATTTAGACTAAAAGAACTGTTGCATTTGATTCAAGATTTAAATTATTATAATTATTTTATTTATTTATTTATTGTTAATATTGAGTTGTTTGTTGTCTGTGAAGTTATTGCTTGTTAAATGTAACTTTTATCAGTGAATTTGAAGATGTTGATCGAAACTGTTATGTTCTTCATGTTGTCTTTCTACGTCATTATACATACCATGTGACAAACCCAAGACTTTGGTAAGGGGGGAGACGAGCTGTTGTTCAAGCGATATAGATACCTCTAAATGGGAAGATTTATCCTGCTTGAGTAACGTGAATACCCGTCACAAATATCATTGTGTATTTAAAATACCCAGGTAACAACTTTAAAATACCCAGGTAACAACAATGTATACACTAGTTAACAATATAAATACTATATCTTATTGCTTTACATATTTCCCCAAACAGTTTCATAAAAACCCTACCATGTTGTCTTGCATAAGACCCAGAAAACATTAACACCATACCAAATTGATATATTAATGGGGTGGGGGGGGGTGGAGACAAACATTAGTATTGTAATACTCTTCCAAATTGTTTGAAACAAGCCTTTAAGCATTAATACAATATCATAGTTGGGAACTTGAGACGGCTTGTATAGTAGCATACACTCCACATGAAAGACTAACCAAACCCTGCCCATCTATTTCAAACATTTGATTGGCTCAAGTTTTAATCGTTCCTTTGATAATAATTGTATCATCTTAGTCATAAGAAAATGTCGGGTACAAAGTTATGTAAAACGCAAATATTAGCGCATCATGCATAATGTTGTGTCTTTTTAAGACGCGTCAAAAATACATAATTTATCAATAGGTCTTACACATAATCGTAATACAATTGACATTAAATAATAAACAGACACGTATACGTCTTTATCTACATGGATACTTTTTCTCTAAGTTATGCCATAGAAATGCACGGCATTGGTGACAGAAATTGGGTGAAACTATTTTCTAGCATTCCAGAGCGGTGATGCCAAGCGACCACAGTGAGAAAGTATGCTGGCATGCTACGCTAGTGAAAAGTTTGTGGTCGGTGTGTGTAAGGTTACGCGTCTATGAGCTTAGTGCGTGTTCTAGTATTGGGAGCTGATGATGCAAACAGTGCTAGCGCATGCCAATGAGATGAAGTCTTCGTATGTAGGGATTCCTTGCTGGTGTCTCTCTGTTCTATTTCTGGCAAACATGCGGAGTGACTCAGCACCTTGCCATTCGGACAATAACAGAATCCCCTCACAGAACTGCTGATGCCAGCGACAGCTTGCCTAATCGCGGCAGCTCTTTTCAGCCATTGGTTACTGCCTAACCTTATTCGTGACCCCTGCGAGTTTGCTGAATGAACTCGCGCTTCTGTTGTGTCTGATTGCTTCTAGTTTACTCATCCTACTCCAACGCTTGCATTTCATTTGCCGACCCCCACCCTCACGTCGCTTCCCACCACCCCTGATTGCGGTCGAAACTACCATTCCCACACACTCATACTTTCTCCCTCCGCCCTAGTCCTCGCGAATTGAATAAGAGAGGGTAACTGCTGATTTCGGTAATTGTCTTATTCACCGGTCTTATTCATTTGAGGTGGCTTAACGGTACAGGTAGCAACTGAAGTGTCGGTTGTTGCTGCTTTCAACAGTTGATGTCGCTATTGATTGGAACATCGGCTTTAATTTTCAACCCAGATTTCGGCCAGTGGTCAACGTTCTTTCGTTAGTGTTTGCTGGTATTTGTCTGACAATTGAGCAACGCTTAGAAGACATCGAAAACTGAGCAAAAATAAATTAAGGTAGGAACAAAATTTTCTGTCAAACTAACTGACTTCGAAAGTTTTTGGAAACTGACATTAAACTACTTGTCTGTTTATTCATAAATAGATATTGATTGTTTGATATTAAAGTCATAAGAATGCTTATAAAATATTTGAAAATAAAGAAATGAAGTACAATACTAATACTAGAACATACCCTTCTGCCCTCGGGACGCAATTTGTGTACACCTTGTTTTAGGAATTAACTCTCATTTTTTTTAACAACAAAACACTTTTATAATTTAAAGGTTTTACTTTTTGAACGTGTTCAGATTACAGTGATGTGAGTATACATTTAATTTGTTAGGATTTAAATTCTTATTCGTAATTCTCATTTTGTAATGCTTTTTGATTTGGCGAAATACTGAATTTGAGTTACAAATCTGTGAAGAACTTGTGCAACATATCACAGAATATTTTATCATCGCACTTAGGGTTAAAATTTATTACCAGTCCTGAAAATGATTTATGTTGTAAAGAATTTTCAGTATTGATACTTGATTTTTAACTTGTTTGAGCGCTAGAAATATTAAAAAATATTATTGCTTTTTAGCTCACATTTGTAGCTTTTATTTTTTTCTTTTCTTTGGTGTTAAAAGTCGGGGGGTTTTGTGTGTTGGCCTATCAGCGCTATATTCAAAAGTTGCAGTGATTTGTTAATTGTAATTTGTTAATTATTTTATTCATCTGTCAGTGTTCTTTGTTTGTTTATTGTCTACCCTGAATCTGCAGATCTATTTCTCACTTTCGCGTTTCACATTCTGTACTGTATTTGGCTTTTCTTAAAACTGTTAATCCAAGCCCTGATTTGAAATCGAGCCTATTTGGCATATTTTAAGGCATGCTTTTAATTTTAATATTCAGGTACAGTAATTTGTTATCGGCCCTCCCATGAAGATTTTTTTGTTTGTTTTTATTTTCCGTCCCCCGCAAATTGAGCCCACATATATCAAGTAAAGGACTTTTTATTTGATTTTTTTAAATTTAATTTTTGGTTTTTTTTATTCCTCCACTCAACCATCCCACAAGTGGAATTGAGCGCACACGTTTGGTGTAGTCCTGGTTCAAGTAGCGATATTGTATTTGAATCTCTTAAAACTAAAAGTCTTGATCAGTCCGCCTAAGGCTTAGTTCCTACCGGTTTCAGTTCTCTGACTGTCGAATGCATAATCTAATGGTGTTCTGACCAGTCAAGTGACTGGTTGCTTTTAAAAATAAACATGAATACTAGTTACATGCTTTTTTCCTCATTGATCTCTTCTCTCCAAGAGAAAAAGAGGTAAGCCTATAGTACTTCATTCACACTTTAGCGTAATGCGTCATTGCGATCGATGGAATAGACGGTGACGGAGTAGGAGACTATTTTAGAAATCTCAAAGTAGCAAAACGTGTTCGGCGATCGATGGGCGTGCGTAAACGAGAGCCAAGGTCGTCGGAGGCAGAAACCAATTTCCTTCATGATTCCTACAGCTAAAGTTTACAAACATAAATCAGAACTGTGGGCGGTACTGAACAATAATTCATTCATTACATTTTTTTTCTTTTTTGTACAAACAGATTTCTTTGATATATATGTATTTGGCTATTGTCATTTGCATTGTAATTATTATATATATATATTATATTTACTCAGGTATCAGTTTATAATATTTCTGCTTTCAGATCCTCATTTGCAACTTTTCTGTTAAGAGATAATTAACTTTAGTTACTGTCTACTTTTACTTAAGTTACTGTCAGATTTCATTATACTCAATTTACTCCACATTTACAGTTCTAGGGATGTTACATTGTGCTGTGTTGGACAACTTCAGATACAATGTTGCATTGGAGCAGATTATTTTTTACTTATTTGTTTGTATACATGTGTATTTGTAATTAAGTGTATATTGTATTCAAAGCATTTATATTGTTTTCTGGTTTGGTTAGGATATTATGGAATATTATAAAGTATTATCATGGTATTTATAATTGAAATTTGTTAACATATACTAATCTTTTTGTTCATTATTTTAACATTATCCATTAAAAAGGATCTTAATTTAGTTGTGTTATTTATTTTACACTTATTATTTAGATGTGTGTCTATACCAGAGTTAGCATTAATAATTTTCTGATCATTAAATTACATATATTTGATTGATTTTTAGGTTTAATACCAGTATGCATTTGTGGTCTCCTTTTTTCTTTTCTTATTGATTTAAATTCTAAATTACAATTTGTAGATTACTTGATGTCTCATAGAAGAAGCATATACCTTAAGTGTCTTTTCTTACCTGAATAAGAAATATAGAATAAGTATCATACATTTATAAATAATAGTAGTGTATATTAATATTATCAATTTAGATGTTATTTTTATAATAGTATGTTTATATACTTTTGTTGGTATGAATAAATTCCCAAAGAATACTATTCAGAAAAAATGTCAACTTTGTAATTGTTTTTGTTATATGTTCTGCATTTGTAGTTCCTGATTTTTCCTTCTCAACTTAGTGTAATAAAGAATGTTAATTAAATAAAATATTTATTTTAATAGCTTCATTTAATTTTGTGTATTGTATCTTATTTTAATTATATGATACTATGTAATAGGTCACACTTTTTCTTGTTTCTCGAAAACTGTTTATCTCATGCAAGGAAAGCAGACAAATCTTTTATGGCAATTTGCACTTTTCCATATTATTATATATTTATAAATATTCCAAAAGATAGATTTTGTAAAATGCATGAATAAAGATTGTGAAACAAATATGTAAGTTGTGAGCTAAAGCAAGGTTATTAAAATTAATTATCACATAATTAAACTCCAGTCAAATATCCCAGATATTGCATAGCTTCAAAAAATATTCTTATGACATATCATTTTACTGGGTGTGAATAAAACTGTATTGTTTTTCTTTGAATATGTGTATTTCATATGCTAAAGGAGTTATGGATTATACTTCCAAATGAGGCTTTTTCTCAATGATCATAACCATTTTGAATTTTTATTGTTCAGTTGAATCAGAGAGAATTTTCTTAACCATATCCGAGCATGGCCCCTTCTCTCCCCCCCCCCCCAAAAAAAAAAAAAGTGAAAGGAAAGAAAAGAAAAAGACTTTAGTTTACCTGTCTCAAAAGACAATTTAGGAAAATTATAGAGATAAACAGTTATGTTGTGGTAAATCAGTAAATTTAAATGATAAAGATTGTGTTTTGGGATCTCTTCTGAATTTATCAGAAAATATAAGATGTTTACAATTTCTAAAGATTGTGTTATAGTTATGGGCGTGAACTTTGGATCATGAGGCCCTCAAATTTGATTAATCACAATTTAAGATAAGACAATATTTATTATATTTTTCCAGTCTTATTAAACATTTGTTTATAGCACTTCGAGTCTAAATATTTCAATAAATTAAATCCAAAAAAAAAGAAATCCCATACATGAGTTTTGAATATGTAAGCTTCTTGCAGTTGATAAGGATTTTATTTAGACTGTTTTATTGCATCAGTGATTTTTTAAATATTGGAATACATCTCTTGATTTTTTTTTTTTTTTAACAAGTGAAAGAAATGGTGAAGTAACCAAAAGCAGAGAATGATGTTTTGCCATTGTACCAGTTCAGTGATCTTTGAATTGTTTGAAAGGGTTTTGAATGTTTAATTAATGAAGATTTTATATTAATAAACATTCATTCACATGCATTAATAATCATTCTCTCCAATTATTAATAACAATCACCCTCAACGGGGTCTTCATCTTTGTAGTCTGGAGTGACTAAATCAAGCCCTGGAAATGTAATGTCTAATTACCTCCCTTCCCAGGTGTTACTTGTCCAAAGTAAAGGCACTAGCTGAACTATCATGTCAGTTATATTAAGTCCTTCTACTTTCGCCCACACATAACTCCAATTCCAGTAACAGAGGACGTTTTCCTAAAATGTGCGTGACCATCTTATCATCAATTATTACATCATTGGCAAACCCCCACCCCTGTTACCCTGAACATTACCTCCCTTAAGGATCGAATGAGAGTGAAAAGGTAAAATTCAACAATTTATTTAAAGACTAAAAATAACAACAGCCCTTCCTACCTTCCGCTTTTAGTGGAAGAATCTCCGGCTCTTACCTCGAATCTCCCGCTCTTCCGCTTCCATTTTCATTATTTTTTTCCCCCGATCAGTTATGACAGGAAGAAAAACCTGTTTGTCGTCTGCTAGTAGCTCTTCAACATGAGTCCATTTTTAACACTTCCGAAACCTTATTCGTCAGGCTGTTATTAATTTTAGTTGACAAAACAGAATTTCGCTCCTGAAATAAATATTTTCTTTAAACAATTTTTTTATGTTTAGAAGTCAGAGCTTGGTGGGATAAGCAATTTGGTGTATAACACTTTTAGTGCCCGTTCGACCGAAGACTATTTTTGCATTTTCAAAATGGCAGCCAAGTAGCCAATAGTACATGCACAACACCATGTCATTTTGACAATTACGAAATATTTACTTTAATAAATAATATTCTGCTTACATGTAAGACAATGTGTGCAATATTCTTCAGAAATTATCCGTCCAAAACGAGCTACTTTGACGAATTATATTGCAATGCTAGGAAAAAGATTGGCGTTTTCAATGACGGTGTTTGAAACTGCAAATAATCATTTTTTCTGGAATCCGTTCATCATTTCTGCTAATTTGTAAATTAGCAGTGGATATTTTGTGATTACACAGTGCACTCATTATAATAGAATTTTAGAAGGCATGATAATAAATACACATACATGAAGACAAAGAAATGCCTAAAATATTTTAAAATAATAATAATAATATCCAATTCTTAATTAACAAAGCATGCTTATTGAAGAATAATGTTTTTTTAATAACATTTTACAGGAGTACTTTCACTGTTTTTTCTCTAGTCTAATGGACATGCCTAAATTTAGGAAAATATAGGTGTTTTATATATTTAAATAATTTATAAAATAAAATCTAAACCAGATATTCTAAAACTAACAACTGATATTGCTTTCTCATAACAAAGACAATATTTTTTTTTAATTTTCCTTGAACTATTCTGGTTGTATAGAATTAGAAAATAAAAAGACTGTAATGGGTAGCATATTTAATTCCGTGTTGTTAAGAGAGCTAAATGACTAAAAGCATATTTAATTCTGTGTTGTTAAGAGAGCATGGAGATAGCAGATCTCTCAAATGCTTACAGCAATAAGCTTAGTCAATTAAAAAAAAAATCATTAATTAATTCCATAGAACAATTACTGTAGAAACTTAATTAGGAAAATATGCCATCAAACAATCTCAGTCACTTCACTGACTATCAGAAGAAGAAATAAGAATATCAAAAATTTACAATAATCATAGAACACATTGAACAAGCATATGTACGATTCACCTGATTTGTTCTTGCGTGTGGTAGTCTCTGTAGAGTCGAACAGACTGATTGGCAAAGAATACTGATACTGATGCCAAGCCTCGAAACAGTTCTATATGGCACACGTATATTGTCCAAATGAATCTCACAGTCAGTTACAGTTTTAGACACAAATATATATTCAGTTCAATATCACTTTACACTAATTTTCGAGTGCAATAAGCGGTCCTGCTTATCTCCCACTCCTGGTCCAATTGTCACAGTCCTTAATCAAAATAGTCTAGCTTAAATGCTTGCCACCCACTTTGTAGCAGTTCAGAATCTTCCTCAACAGACTGTCCTTCCCACTCTGATGAGTACCCACCTTGATATGTATGAACTTTGACGCCTGTCTCCCAGACTAAGCACCCTCCTGGCTCTGAAAATGCCCTTGGACATAAACTTCCCTGTTTATGTCACTTGTATCTGCAACGCGGCGTTTGGTACCTCTCCGTAAAGTTAAGGCTCAGAATCATGACGAGAAATCTCTGCTTACTGTCCATTCCCCATTGTCTTTGGTAGGTCAAAAGTGGACTTCGTTATAGCAAAATGCTGGTCGAACCTTACGTTGGTCGATCCTTGAGATATCCTTGAACGTCGAACTATCTTTGGATGTCAAGACTGGTGACTGACTTTCAAAGCTGTAACATGCATGCATAAGGATGTTTCATGCATCATGCGTTTACAAAGTTCTAAAGTCTGTAATCTTATTCTCGTTCGTCATATTAAATTTCTTTACAACTTGTTCATTTAATTCTTTTACATCCAGAATAAAATTACAAGTTTCGATCATACAAAAAAGTTAACAAGCAATTATGACCAGAATGCAATAAAATACAATAATATCTGTTTAAAGAAAATCATTATTTACAGTCAGAGATTTAACTAGACCAGACATACCTCTAAGCTTCTTTAACCGCAGAATTCTGTCAGCAACGCTGGCCTTCCCTTTTATAAGTGAATTAATTTAATCGGTTATGGCTATTTATGCAAGTTAGTTTATTTTGTGCTGATGGTCGTGCTGAAAAATGCACGCGAAAACTTAGCGTCTGTCTTTGGGGCATAATTAGTTCCCTAGTCTCCCCTTCTTTTGTCTGCATAGTCATGGTTGAGTTGCTGCATTCTAAAGGCCATTGTCTTTCTAAGGTAGGTTCAGTCTTTAGAGAATTTCACGTATGTGCTTGCAGCCTCATCTCTCCTGTCTTGCTACATGTGTAGTTACGTAATAGCGCCTCTATGGTGAGCTGTCTTATGCAACTCTTACTGGACCAGTTTGAATGCAGCTGTTCAACTTAGCATGCCATTCTGTTCACAATGTGGTCCCTCAAAAATAGCAGTTTTATTACCGTATATACTCGAGTATAAGTCGATCTCGAGTATAAGACGACCCCCCAATTTGAGCCTTAAAAAGTGGAATTTTAATACCGTATTTCTTTGACGATCGCTACGGTAAATTCATGCCCTGTCAGCCGTGTGTATGTAAATGCATTCGCCACCGACACTATGGTTTTGCAGCAATATATAATCAATAAATCTAAAAGTGTACAAGTTCATTTTTTTATTCCAGAAATATCTTTAACATTAAAATATTTGACATTGAAATACAAAAATAAAAGTTTAAAATGTGTCTCTGTATTATGGTCACTGCCTCAGTGACATAAAATAATAATTTCTTTATTTAAAAGTATTGTTTTTTTTTTAAATCCTTCAAAATCTTCTTCGCTGTCTGAAGCACCAAATAGTTCTTCCCATTCCTGTTCATCAGTCTTGATATCTGTACACCACTCTGCTTGATGCATCCTCTTCGTCACTGTGACTATCATCAACTTCTTCATCCTCCCAAAGAATATCATCTTGGGTTCCATCCAGGCTATTGGAAATCGATGTCTTCAAAAACGATTTTACAATCATTTCACTGGGTACCTTCTCCCAGGCCTCTTTCACCCACGATACAACTGTGGTCAACTCAGGTCGTGCTAGGTTTCCTTTTGGTGTCAATCGACCTTTGCCCTCCGACATCCATGCACGCCAAAACTCTCTCATGTAGTTCTTGAATGGCTTATTCAAGCACACGTCAAGAGGTTGGAGCATACTGGTTAATCCACCAGGAATAACAGCAGGTATCGTTTTTTGTTCTTCCAAGCACCTTTTTACTTTGTCACTTAGGTGAGATCTGAACTGATCCCACACAAGAAGTGCAGGTTTCGGATTCAAAGATCCCTGAACCTTACTCCAGATTCTGTTGAGCCATAATATAACACCATCTTCGTCCATCCATCCTTTAGGGTGTACATGGACAAGTACCCCAGATGGGAAATTCTCTTTTGGCATGTTTTTGCGTTTAAAAATGACCACTTGGGGGAGTTTATCCCCATTGGCACAACATATCAGTACAACAGTGAAGTGGGTTTTTTCGTGCCCTTTAGTTTTAATCATAATTGTTTTTTCGCCCTTAGTGTTGACAGTTTTGTTACAGGGCGTGTCGAAAAACATGGGGGTCTTGTCCATATTTCCAATGTGGCTCAATGGGAAGTTGAATTTTTTTCTCTGCTTTATAATAAATTTTTGAAAACCGAGAACTTTTTCTTTGTATTCATTAGGTAATTTTTGTGCAATTTTAGTTTTCTGCCTCAGTGACAAGTTATTTCTTTTTAAAAAAACGTGTACACCACCCTTGTGAGGCTGAAAAAGTTGGTGTAGAAGGTACACCTTCTCTGCACAAGGCTTTTGCTTTCAACCTGATTGCTAGTCTCGAAACACCCAGGCCACTACTTCGTTGATCTTCTATCCATTCAACCAGTTTACCTTCCAATTCATTACACTGCGCAATATTCCCTCTATTGGCCCTTTTTGATTTTTCCATAGTTTTGAGGCTTTCAAGACTTTTCCTCCAGTCCCTCACTTGTTTCTCTGATACCCCATAATACCTGGCTGCAGCACAATTATTATTCTCAATAGCATATTCTGCAACTTTTATCTTATATTGAGCTTCATATGAATTCCTTTTTCTTTTTTGATTTCTCAAATTCTCCATGATTTACTTAGCACGGGGCAACTGTTACTAATGAACGTTTCCGGTACCGGTTATAGTAAAATATGGACATTATTACAGTACATTAATTACCGGTAAATTGATAATCCGAAAAAAATTGTGCTCAAGAGATTTCCGGGAAGATTTTTATGATCCGACAATAATATTGGTGAAAATGCAAAGCGATCGTATGCTTAGCCCAAAATACAGAGGAAATCGCGGACATTTTGAATTCAGAAAAAAAATATTTTATCAAAAGCTGTAAAGTAATGGTAGATATACCAGTAGGTAGCGCAACTTTTATTACGGTAATTATTGTTCAACTATCGATCAGTACTGTAACCGAAAGGTAGGTGTTTGCTTTGAAATGTTCATCCATACTACGGAAACCTACCGGTATTTTGAGTGAAAATATGACATTTATCGTGTTACTGAAAATTTAAAAATCAGTTATGCGAGTATAAGATGACCCCCTGATTTTGGCCTCGAAATTTAAAAAGAAAAAAAATCTCGACTTATATACGGTATGTAACTTTCGCCACTCAGGTTGACCTTAAATTTTGGTCAGAGGTAGAATTATGCCTTATAATGAAAATATATAAGAAAAATAATTATAATATAGTCAAATTGCATTTTCTGTTTCACATCTTGTTTCATAAATTCATCTGCAGCATTCTTCATACTAAATTTTCAGTCACTTTATGATAGCTAGAAGTAGAACATTTTAAGTGTCAGTAATTGTCTTCTGATTTGCTTGGGGGTGGGGTTGTACTTTGACATTTTATTATATGCCGCAATAAAGATTTAACTTGCATTTGAATGCAGTCACTGGAACAATTTAAAAATAACATTCTACACATTTATGTACATTCAAAATATCAACTATCTCAAAAACAGTTACATGCATAATAAATGTACATGTACAAGTTATGGGCCTATAGCATTCACACAAAATATTGTATACATTTCATCATTCAGTATTATTTATATAGCCTTTAAAATTCTACATTCATATTTATAATTCATTTAACTTAAACTTGTGAAATTTTCATGCATTTATATGAATACTTTAAAAAGTTATATTGGTTTCAGAGTTGGTATGTGTTGTCACTCTAGCTCTACAAAAGAAAAATAATCCTGTATGCAAAAGATTAAAATTCACTTTAGCATGATGTGTCACAATCTACTTCTAAGTCAGTGATAAAGCTATAAGTTATAAGTATAGGCTGCTAATACAATTACTAGTATGACAGTAATCATGAGTAGACCAATGGGGATACATGTACTTAGAAAATTTGCCTAGCTTATGTGAACAGTATCATCATAAATATTCATTCTTGATACCTTGTTCAAAGAAACAAGCAAGCTGTGTTTATTGAGGTCTGCTGCTTGGCATGATTAGTGAGGAGGAAAGTCATAGATTTCAATGGGTCCTGAGTTTAGAAGTGAATTGAGCTGAATTCTATTTATGAGATTCTATGAGTGTCTAATGCTGATATTCTCTGTACTATACCTGATAAAAGTTGGGCAACATTTTCATCAGTAGTGACATATTTTATGGTGCCTTTAGTTTTTAAATGAATGGATCACAGTCAAGGCATGCCTGATAAAGGATAAAACATTGAAATAATATTTGGAACTAAGTTGCCAGCATATGATTATGCAAGAGTGTGTGTGTGTGTGTTTTACCAAATTCACAGTTAAGGATAGAACATTTAAGTGGTGACTGCCATTGCCATTGTACTGAAATGATTAATGTGAAATACATACTTTTTTTTATTTTTTATTACACTTTACAGTTGTTGAATTTATCTGGGCTTTGAAGTAGGAATAATTAGGGGTGATGGTGAGCCAAAATTTTATTATGAAGTTTTGTTGGATATCTGATGGAATTTAATTATATTGTTTTGATAATTAATATTAAATACCTTGCTCTAGCCCACATGTAAAAGTTATGTTAAAATTACAGTACATTCCATTCTTAATCTGAAACTAAAGTTTGAATTGTGTTTATTTATTTTGCAGATGACTTTTGCCTTTTACCCATCCTTTCAGAGCTGCATTTGTTTGAAATTAATGTCATCAAAGACTCATTGACTTGTTGTCATGGCCACTATGTATTCTTGGCCAAAAAATAGGAGTTGGATTAAAAAAATTTCTTTAATTTCCATATTCTTTTCTATTTCATAGTTTGTAATTTTATGAAAATAATATATTTCCACATAATGCAAAAATCAAATGTGGATTCCCTCTCCACACCAATCTCAGTTGATGCTGGCTTAAACTATTCATAGTCACATGACACTTTTTTGGTCATTAGACATTTCCCTCACAGTTTACTTTCATACTAGTATTAGTTATCTTCTAATTCCTCCTGTAGTAATTTTTTCTTTATGTGGATCGATTTTACATAGATCTGATCCAAATGTTTGATGTTTCTCATCTCAGAAACCAGATTTGTGTCCCAAAAACTGTTAAGTCCAAATTCAACAGCTCCTGTTGCAGTAAAATAAACTTCCATTCTTAGACATTGTATTTACAACATATTATATTTTCTTAAACTATTGCATGTTTACGGTACAGGAGCTGTACCATGTCAAAATAGTCTAGCCATTGTCTGCAGTACAGAAGCTGTACCCGCTCGCACAGTCTCGGTTATAGTAATCGTTCAAAATAACCAATCAGAGTGAAGGAAAGATATGTTAGGCCTCAGCAGCCAGTCTGTTCTAAATTTTATAATTGGATACTATTATTAGAATGGTCATGTCATTGAAAGGGCACAATTTCTCCACACACACACACACCCACTGTTCAAGTTGAGCAGCCATTTTGAACTGAATTTTTTGTCAGGCATAGCAAGTTTTGAAGCCGATTTTTCTGATGGCAAGTTGTGTGGCTGATCCTACCTAATGAACTTTATTGTGTGGTTGGTTCTAATTAACTATAGATGAAATTCAAACAGCCCCTACTGAAATTTTGGATGTGACCATGTGATAATTAAAAAAAAAACTGTCATCCTCAAAGTATGACACTTTTGTTGTGTGCAAAAGTATGGAACTTTTCCAGGAAACAGTGAATAATTACAAAACATATTAAAACATTTATATTATATTCAATTGCCAGTTCAACAGAGTGTGTGGATTTATACAAGAAAAAACGATGCTGTTCAACACAACAGAAAGGTAAGAAAACTTTTTTAATTTATTTTCTAATTTGAAATAATAAACTTCGGAAAACAACACGTTCAGTAGCCTAATTAAATTTAAATAAATACTTTTAAAATGTCCCCCATAATACTTATTTTGAAAATCTTTTTAGAATTATACTTGCTTTTAATTTTTTAGTAGACTTGTAAAAAAAAAAATAAACGATGAAAATATTCTCAAATTCAACAAAAAGATTTTAAAAAAATTTTTTATTATTATTTGTTTTTGAATTTGAAATAAATTTAAATAAATACTTTTAAAATTCTTTAGTATGCCTATAATACTTATTTTGAAAATCTTTTTGGAATTTTATTCACTTTTAATTTTTTAGTAGACTTGTAAAAAAAAAAAAAAGAACGATGCTGAAATTCGCAAGTACAACAAAAGGATAAGAAAACTTTTTATTATTATTTGAAATAAATTAAAAATAATACTTTTAAAAATCCTTAGTATGTCTATAATACTTATTTCGAAAATCTTTTTTAGAATATGTTTGCTTTTAATTTTAAAAAATAAACTATACTAAAATTCGCAAGTTGAACAAAAAAGAAGAAAACTTTTCATTATTTATTTATTTTTTAATTTGAAATAAATTTAAAATAATACTTTTAAAATTCCTTAGTATGTCTATAATAGGTAGTAATTTAAATTTTTAAAATCCATTTATATATATATATACAGTCGCTTTTCATTTTTAAGTACATTCACCCATTCAATTATCGCTTAGCATCAAAACAACCTGACACAGCTGCCGAGCAGTGTTTTTTCGCCTGTGGTGGACAGGTTAAAATACCACTTCACCTTTTAGTTCAGAATTAAAAATTAAATGATTAATTTCATACTTTCTTTGTCTTTTTTTCATCTTACAGAATTATCTTATGCATTTCACTAAAATGATTAAAAATATGATTTTCTGGCCTCGAGAAATACACCTTCCACCAATACTTCTATCTATAATCTTTAAGTCAAGCTGTTCAGCAGCCATGACCCAACTGCATTTAGAGTTATATTCCAACAAATGACTAAAACACTCATGATATTCCCTATTTACAAGTTATAATGAAGAACATGACACTGAGTATGCATTGATGTGGCAATCTGAATTTCGATCCTACTGATTCAATTTGAATTAATAGTTCTAAAGTCAGACAACTGGTGATCACTGGAGCCCAACTTTTTGGCATTTCTATTCCTGCCTCCTGGCTCAGACAGAAATCATTGCCGATGTGTACAAACATCTCTGTGGGTTTCCCCCCTTTCCCATTCCTATCAGCCATAGTCATGAACTCATCTGTGCACCCACACCTCAACAAAATTGCCACAATAGTGCAAACAGGATAGTTTGCTATTGAACAAAAATACCTACAACTAACTTACAGGCAAAATACTACAAGACTTGATTATATATTTAGAAAACAAATATTTCTAATATTGAACATCAAACAAAAAGATGGTTGAAATTATTTTTGTTACAGATTCTTTTGTAATTCATCAGTTCTTGAAAATTTATAAAAGTTTGAAGGTATGTCTATTATTAGATTATTGTAAATATAAACATTTGAAGTTTTCCTGTGATCATGGCAGTGTTTGAAGAGCCATTGAAATAAAATGTTAACAGAATTTTACAAATAAATATAAATCATAACATTACAATTTAAAGAAAAGCATTTCTTGTTGATAATATATTGCTTTGAAATTAAAATTATAAAATTTTTTCAACTGAATAAAGTTGATTTATTGTTGGTCTTTTAAAATATCCTTTTCATGTCCAAGCTGCAAAATTATTCATTTCTTTTATTAAAATAAGCATTAATCATTTTGATTAAAAATATTCATTTAATAGTACTGTAATTTGCATTTTGGGTTGAAAAAAGCTTCAGTACCTGCATGACCCTCATTTGAGAATTTTAAACCTTAGTTAAAATGCATCTATTCGTCTATTGTATAGAAACACAAACAGTTTGATTTACACAGCTGTAACAATGGCTTGTCTAATATGTAGTGCATGTTATTTGATGTCATGGTGTCATTCACAAAAGTAATCAGATTTGAAAACATTTCTCTGTGAACAATTAAAAATTCTGATAAAAAAAATTAGCATAGCATTTTTTTTTAGTGCTTGAAAAGTCATACTGGGTGGGACACATGAAAATATTAAATGCATTATCACGGTATCTTTTTATATAAATACAGTTAGGCCAGAGTTTTGGTAAATGTTGGTAATAATTTAATATGAAAAGTTACTGTATAGGCACTTTAGGAAACAGAAGCTTTTTAAATTAAAAAGAGTTTGCATTAGAACAAAATTTATATTTCTAAAAAGTAAGGGTTCTTTTTAATGTAATCCTATCAGTTGCACTTATGTGTAATTGATTTATTATTTTTAGTTATAAATAATCATGGCTGTTCACTCTGAGCATTGTAATGTTCCAGAATAAACTTCACTATAAATACTTAATAATAATAGAACATCTTGCCTAGAGCAGTATTTCTTATAAAACATTTAAGTGCTTTATAATAAAAATATGCAGTCTTGATATAAACTTCTTAAGATACATAAGAAAATTAATGATGATATAACAAACTGAATTATGAATGTATTTACAAAATGATAATTAAAATGGACAGGCAAATGTACTATTTGAATATTCTTAATGAAAAATATTTCTTTAGAACCTCCTGACACTGATCAGGATCTCCTTGTGCTTCAGCTCAGAAGGCAGCAAATTCCAAGTACATGTAATTGATTGTATCATTTCTGCTTGTTGACAATTTGCATGTTTGGTGATGAGCATTAGCTTCTGGCAGGAGTGTGTGTGAGATCGGACAAGTACTGGAGAAAGCTGGAAAAAAAAACAACAACCAGATTTCTAAGTAAAATCTAAATTTAATAGAATGTTACTGATAAGTGATATACATGATTCTGGCAGAAAAAAGTAATTACACCCCTTTTAGAAAAAATAAGCATGACTTCATTTTTTTCATCATTCATTTGTAACTTATTATTTGTTATCTATGACTTTACATCAGAAACTCATTTCTTTGCATTTTGATTATGAAGGTGATTTCACAGGGGCATCTACATCTGTACAGTTGCATATCATTAATTTACAAATTACATCAGTTCGGACTTTTCCGTAAAGATTGGTTCAAAAGGTTACTTCTTCCGTACACAGCTCCTGGAAACTCCACCCCCACCCCAGCATGAACATAATAGATACTGATATTCTATATCAGTGAGTTGAACACTTTTTTTTAAAAAAAACTTTTTGTTTTTATAAGTTGCAAAATTTGCAACTTAACGATTTGGTACTTTCTTTCGTATATTAGCTCATACAAGTCATAGTTAACAGACTCCCCCCCCCCCCTCACCATAACACCAGAAACGGCAACAACATCAGCGCCACCGCCAGGAACAACAATAACATCGACTTCAACCCACGGATCACCGGGTTTGGAGTCCGCCTTTGCCGGCCAGACATGTTTTCTCAACGGGCACACGCAGCAGCAGAAAGGCACCCCCTCCCTCTCCCCCCCCCTCTCCAAACGCGAAAGCGGCGGAAGCGTTCCCCACATTAACAACAAGTTAACAGACTTGTATGTGTACTGTACCCCTTTGAGAATGCGCAGCTGCACTTAAGGTCATAATTTACCTCGCTGCAATGTCGTCATACCAGTTTCTTGCTTGCAAATGTAATCGGATTGTTAGATATTTATAAACTGTATTTTGCATTTTCACTCTTATTGTTTGATATAATTCAGTATTTATTTATTAATCATTGTCCTTTGACATTTTTTTCTTGCTCAGAATCACATTATAATCAACCGATTATGTGAGAAGATTCTTCCCTCGAGTACGTTTTCTTTGTTTCGGTCGACGGAAATGATACGGCTATGATAACTTCATGTGTCTGAGCTTGTCATGTCATACTTGCTTGTTTCGATTGTCGGAAATGACGTGACTATAATAACTTCAGTTTCTCTCTGAGCTTTACTTTAATGTCATGCTTGTTTGTTTCGGTCGACGGAAATGACGTGGCTGTAATAACTCTTCTTTCTGAGCTTGCTTACTTGCGAATATTAATGGGGGGGGGGGGGGGGGGACAGCCATGATGTTTATTTCTGTAAATTTCGTTTTACATAATAGAAAGTGGTGATTATATTTTGGGCAAAAGGTGTTTTTCATGACTTTGTGCATATATATTGTTTCCGTCAGAAAACTTGTCAATTTGAGCTGTGTTATTGTCATTGTGCCTTTAATACGTTTATTATACTTCAGATTATGTAGAATTAGTTTTAATATATGTAATTATTGTTCTTCATTTTAAAAGTACTGTTATTAATTATAACTTTAAATTTCACACATTGTTATGTGTCTAAAAACAAGATCCTCCCCAAAAACTTTTTTTTTTTAATAATTTTTTTTAATGCAGACTCGACTGGGACTGTTTTGTTTAGTGGCCACGGTAGTAACATGAATATGTAACAGTAATTTGAAGTGAATTTGCATCAAATTTGTATCCACTTTTGTTTTCTTCGCTCGCCTTTTATCTCGTGTTCTTGAATAGCTAGCAGTCATTTATGTATAAAATAAGCTAAGTTGTTTTTTTTTTAAAGTGAGACTACTGTTTCTTACTCTAAAACGGTTTACATAAATATATGTATTTACTAAGTATTAAAAGCGAAGTTTATCAAGTCCAAATGTTAAGCGTAATGGTATGGAAAATCAGTGTTCAGCAGTACACTCAATAGTAAATAACAGGTTAACATTTTATATTAAAATGCCTTTGGGAGAAAACATTTGGAATATTTGGTTGGGAGGGGGGTCCCCGACGTTTCCACTACTCCGAACATACATAAGCCCAAATCTCGTATGTGATACCTTTTCTTTTTTGAGTCATCGTCAAGGTAATCGAGATTTGTCTGAATCCGTCCGCAGATATAGTTACAGAGTGGGTGGGTAGGTGATCCGCTGCATGCAAAAACTTATGGTTATTTCAGTATAGTTGTGTGTACCGTGTTTGTTTTAGTTGCACTGAATACTTCTCTTTTTTATTATTAATTTTTCTTGACATGTATTTTTGTTTAATTACTGAAATAAGATCGAACCAGAAACATGGTACTACCTTACTCTTCCCCAAAGTACGCAATGCATCACACCGTCTAATACACACTTATCGATCTGTCTCTGTGCCAAGATAGAAATAGTTGTCCTACGTCATCCCGTTGTATTGTATTCTATTTTCTTCTCACTCCCACCACTACCTCTCTTTTCGGATTCCCCCCCCCCCCCCCCCCCATTATTTATTGTAATCATTCATGAACCTGGCTACGTTCAGAGTTCAAAAGGAAGACGTTTTGGTAAAAGGCATACTTATAACTTTAGATTGTGGTAAACAGTTTGCCGTAGACAAAATATGTGTTGTGCATTTATAATTTTAAAAAATTCTTGCTTTACTACTGCATAGATAGATGTACCATCCTTTTTTCTTCTAAATTATCAAATAGGTAATGATTTAAATATATTATTGACTAAATTTGTTTTCACAAGCATGTATCGGTAGTTTTATTTTGAGGCGTAAATAGTTCGCTCTCTTTGGAAAGATTATTGGTTACTTATTATAAAGGCAAAGTATATTAACGGGAACAAGGATGTGTGTTTGTTTTTTCATTTTTAATTTATTCTTTAAGAGTGGGGTGATTTTTTTTTCATACATTGAAAATATGATGGTTCTTCGTCAACTAAACTATTAACGCAGTGCAAACGGGGAGTGTGGGGAGACAGTTAATATATATTTTTAACATATAAAACGGTATCACATTTTTAAAAAAAATGAATTTAAAAATACTTTTTAAAAAAATCAAATTGATACTGCCATGCTTTTAATGAATACCTTATGGTAGTACACAGTGTCGTGCTTTTAATATTATTATATTAGTATATAATGATTTGCTTTCATTATTGTTCTCCAAAGTGTACTTAGCCTTGGTGTGATGATTTTGTATAAACGTCCCGTTACGATTTGTGAAAATTTGGCGGATCTCTAAAATTTCGCGGACCCTGTAGTTTTGCTGCTTTATTTCCAGAAATAGACAGGAATGTTGATTCATGGATCTTAAAATATGCGTAGCCTGCAGGCAAAATTAAGTGAGGTGTGAATGACTGGCTTTGTGCTTGAATGCAAGCTAACGGCACGCCCCATTTACACACTTGGCCATACCGCGCGCTGTCTTGACCTGGATCAGGATAAGGTACCGATTGTACCCAACGTTGATCACGCTTCCCGCGCTCATCGCATTCCACTGCTAACGCCCTTTGCCCTCTCACCTTTCATGCAGTTCTTAAACCTGTAAACTTTTCCCATGCGTAATGTCACTCTCTTGAAAACCAATGGAGATAGAGCCTGGAAGGTGGGGGGAGGGGAGTGGTTGCGGTATATCTTTGTTATGTAGGTTACAACACCTGTGTCATCCAGCCGTCGACGGTGTCGATAAAGACGTGCATTCCTTGTACTGGTAGGTTTCTCTGCTCGAGCTTGTCGCAGGTAACGTTATTGCTTACACTGCAATAAGAGTCAAATTTGACTTGATTTCTTCATTTCCATTATAATTTGAAGGCTGTATTTGTCAACGAATATTTTAGTGCTTCTAATAATATACTAACATTAAATCAGAGCTTGCGTTTAACAGATGCGCGAGAATTACTTTTTTATTTTTTAATGGCCTGTAAAATTATTTTTTGTTTGTGTGTAAATGTAAATCAATTTTCGATAATAATACAAAACTGTAGATTCATACGCACACACATATCGAACATGACTCGGTATTAGCATGCTACGTCGTTTGAAGATTATTTTGATGAGACAATTTAATGCATTTATGTATATTTAAAGTAGCTTTTGCGTGCATATACACATGAAATCCTTGAGATCACTCTACCGAAACGATGCACTGTCGCGTTTGTTGTCACACCGCGTACTGCTTGTCTTACCATTACCATTTCATTGATGGTACCCGGGCTATAATGCAAGTAAAGACTGTCTGTGGATACGAGATAGAACGTTAAGTGCAGCAAGCAAATTGAATGCACACCGCGGCCAGGGCAAGGTGTGTACGTCGTCTGGGCGTGGGTGGCAGGCCATTGCGGGGATGTATCGTGAAAACTCGGCGCCCTAAGGACTTGAAGAAAGTGATGACGCGCGAGCACAGGCCGCCGCTAAGTCAACACGTTCCACAAGTCGTAGAGAAAGTACATATGTGGCATATACGGGAGGTGTAGAGTAAATCACTTTGCCACGTATTTGGTAAACGTAAATAAATACTATTACAAAGTTTTAGTATTTCTTTTCAGTGATTTTATGGTGTTGAATACTGAGACACTAAGAGGGCGGATACATGACAATAAAGTTGTGTTCAGTAATTGAAAAGCACATAAATACTCACATGGAGAAATGCAAATTGGCTTGAATTGTACTTGGACCCTCAGGCGGAGTATGGAATGTGTTTTTGAATTCTGGAGGGACTCCTAACCCCGTAAGATATGTCGCTTACCCGGAACAACTTCACCTTTTGTGACAGATGTAGACAGGTGAGAGAGAGTGCGCTTTTGGATTGTCTAGATCCTCGTTCTAATTGTTGGAAGTAGATATAAAGTCAGTATAGTGTACGTATGAAAGCATTAGCTAAAGGTGCTTTTAACTATTACAGTTATAATGCTGGTCGTGGCTCCTTATAATTTCATAAATATACTACTTTTTACAATCTGTTTTTAATAATTTATAATTCCTAGCAGGCGTAACATTTTAAACACTACATAATTAATGCGAAATCATACTAAACATTTACACTGGATGATTTAATTGTGATGTAGAGAAACATAATAACGGACCTTAACACAGATTCCTGAATAATTTTATATATAATGTTAGAAATAAATATTGCTTCTTGTTAAAATATATGGGGGGGGGGTATTTTTTATCAGATCGTTGTCTCTGCTCATATTTCAGTCATTTGAAAGGCAATGATAATTCTTCCATGTACACAGAACAAACGCGGTTGTCTGTACAACAGAAGGCACAGTTTAGTACGTGCAGGCAAAGGGTAATTACCTTGCACAGAAAATTATAACAATGTATAGGTTGATAGATCAGTTTAATATATTCACATTAGGCTGAAGGATGTAGATAACTGGAAGAATATTATCTAATTAGTTCTTTAAACTTGTCATTCGTTAATGAATTATGGTAACTAAAACTTCTCTTTAACACTTTCTTTAGTGTCATTTTAATTCGTATTCTTTTCTCTTTTTCTGAATTTGTTGTATTAGAATTAATTGTACGGAAGGCATCAAACAATACTGAAGTAAAATGCGAGGAAAGAGAACAGATGAGTAATGATTTCAACAACAGAAATTGTAGATTTACATGTGTGTGTGTGTGTGTGAGACGAATCATGTGATACAAACTTTTATTTTATTTTACTCAGAGACTTTATGTAATTTATTTCTTATCACTGTAACCGAGACATTGTCTTGAGTATTTCACAATGCACAGAGGTATGCGATAGAAACTGCTGACGAGAGTTACATAATCTGTGCAAAACTTAATTGCCCACATGTAACGGTATCAGAAATAGATTGTACTCCTCTTTTTTTAAAAGTTGGTATGTAAGAACACCCGAGTTTGATTCCTAACAACAGTGAAATGGGCCTTTGGAATTGTGTGGGGTGTGCAGTTAAACTCCACAGTACTTCTGATGGTTGTGCTCGCCACCAAGCCAGCATTACTCATGAAATTTACATGCAAACTGTGCATTCTTATTATTTTTGTGTTGTTGTTTTTTACAAAAGGTTTAGCTAGACAGGAGATAACTTTTCTTAAATCGTTGGACGAGCAGAATTCTGAATACCATCTATTCTGATTATTCCAGTGAAAACAGTATGCGAGAAATGCGTTTGTTTAATTTTCCGCTCGTCGGCAATTGTATCGATGAAAAAAAATTATAAAAGTAACGTGCTGTCCATTTTGTGACTAACCTTTTATCATGCCCGTTTGAGATCAGCTGCACTAGCTCTGATAGCGAACAGTGTTATGATTTTCAACCACGTGAACACTAGCTCTGGCGGCCTTCAGCGGGGTGGTTTTTAGGCTATTTGAACACTAGCTCTGGCGGCCTTCAGCGGGGTGGTTTTTAGGCTATTTGAACACTAGCTCTGGCGGCCTTCAGCGGGGTGGTTTTTAGGCTATTTGAACACTAGCTCTGGCGGCCTTCAGCGGGGTGGTTTTTAGGCTATTTGAACACTAGCTCTGGCGGCCTTCAGCGGGGTGGTTTTTAGGCTATTTGAACACTAGCTCTGGCGGCCTTCAGCGGGGTGGTTTTTCGCTATTTGAACACTAGCTCTGGCGGCGTTCAGCGGTGTGTTTTTTGACTACATGATGTGTACATCGATTTTGTCTCCTTTTTCTTGTCATTGGATGTGAACAATTGTAACTCATTTGTAAGTATTATGTCTGGAGATAAGACTGGTATACCTGATTGTCATTTAATTGTTTACTTAATATTTGATGTAATTTTCACACATTTTAGACATATTAATAAAATAGGCATATTATTTCTAAGATATGATAGTAAAGAAAATTGTGATTATCAGGCATCGAATATTGCATAGCACTTATGAGTGTAGCCTGCGGGCGAAATTTATTTATTTTTCCAATTGTATGTCTATACATGGATATGTATGTTCGAATGTGTTTGTAGCACGCTTAGTGCAGGAAAACACAAAAGATGTAATTATATTGGTCACAAATCGCGACTTGTACATTTGACGTACATGTAATTTGAATCATATAATGTGGAAAAGATAGTGGTGGTTTAAAGTTCACGTTCACACACGCACACATTTAATTTCTCTCTCAAAAAAAACCCAACATATATATATATACACACACACAACAAATTCAGAAAAGTGTAATAATAATATTCAATAAAGTCACAAAAATGTCGCGCAGCTATGTGTGGCAGTCTTTAAGCCCAAGTCGTCATCGTGTTCCTTCGCAGAAGTTACTGTTTCTGGTGCATCATAAATACCCTCTATCTATCTATCTATCCCTTAGTCTTGCTGACCGTTGGGGCACCACTGACGATCTGACAACCAGCTTCCTCCATTCCATTCTGTTCTCTGATGTTCTTACTGTATCGCTCGGCTTCAGTCCTGTCCACTCTGAGATGTTGTCCTCCCATCTTTTCCTCTGTCTTCCTCTCCTTCGCCCTCCTTGCACAGTATCTTGCATGGTTGTCTTGGCAAGTCCCGTTGATCGTGTGATACCATTTCATTTTGCGTTTTTTTTCACAATGGACAATAGCTCTTCATAGGGCCCAATGGCTTGCCTAATTCTGTTTCTCACTTCATCATTCGTCACGTGATCTCTATACGAAATGCCAAGCAACCTTCGAAAGCATCTCATTTCAGTAGTTGTGAGGGTCCATGACTCATGCATATAAGAACACAGATACAACCAAGGAGCGCATCAGTCTGATCTTTGAGCTGACTGAGGTGTTTCTGTCTACTGTCTTCAGCCTTGCCATTGTTTTTATTGTCGGTGCAATCCTTGTCAGTATTTCTTGTTTTGATCCCTCGTCTGTCACGATGGCTCCTAAGTACTTGGATTTATTAACTGTTTCCAGTTTCTGATCACCGTCATGATGTCAGTGCCGATGCCTGTAGTGTGTCTATAGCAGATCAAAACATCAAAGATAAAAGGTACGCTCTTCTCTGCAAAAGTCAAATTAAGGCAGTGCTAAATTTCAGGCATATTTCATTTCTAAATCCCTTTCTCTCTTACAGACATTCTGAACTTACAAATCCTGAAACAACTTCGTTAGCCTGATATACATATAGCATAAGAAATATAGATTTATTCAAAGTTCACAAGTGTTGTGTACAACGTAATCAAATTAGTGAACGTAGGAATAATGGTTCAGTTATTTAAAACATTCTCCAATTCAAATCGCAGATCAATGGCAAACGTACGAAATATTTCTAAGTCCATTCTTTCTTTATCAGCCAGTTAACTTACCATAAGTTAATGATTGCCTTTATGACTGGACTGGAGTTATGTTCAAATCAAAGTTTTTAGAATATAGACTTTCGGTAACTTTCGGTCATCCCCATTGGATGAATTTGATATGAACAAACGTGAGACTATTAGAAAAACTACTCATCCAGTTGGAACTGGTTTGGATTTAAATTTGCATCAGCAAATTCTAGCTTATTATTCCCCCGAGTTGTTTACTCCAACTCATGGCACTTACAAAAATACCATCATAAGGAGTGCACAAGGAATAAGGAATGTCACTTTGACATTTAACAATTTATACGACAATTAAGTTTTGAAGTAGAGATAGGCAAATTTACTCCACCACACTGTGGAAATACTAGTAAAAAATATTTAATTTTTTTAAAAGCCTTTTGGATGCATCCATTATAGATTTAATTTTCTTTCTGCCATATTACAGATTCTTTTTGCATTAACCATCTCAAATGGCTATTCAGTCTGCATTTTAAAAAAATAATATTATATATTCAGCTTACCCGTTGACTGTAGAAATGTTCATATATACTCACGATAGAGTGGGTTAATAGATGTGCAGATGACTGTCCTTTGTCTTTGAAATGTTAATCTATATGAAATATCGACGTACATTTTATTCGATCTCATAAATTTACTCCACATATTCATAGAAACTTAGTTGTGGCTTTCTTGCAGAATTGATGGCTACATATTCTATTGCATAATTTACTCTGGACTATTTATTATTAAACCTGTGCAAAATCTCTCACTGTTTTTATTGTTTCCTTTTGTTTATTTTTTTAGTTGGTGGGGAGGAGCTCTCTCTCTCTCTCTCTCTCTCTCTCTCTCTCTCTCTCTCTCTGGGGGGGGATAATTTTGGATGTAATGCTGGAATATGAATGGGATTTTGAAATGGTTATGGAAGGCGTAGGACATTGTTCAACGTAGATATGAGAGCACATAAGAATTATAACTAAATTTCTATTCTATAATGCATTGTTAAACACATATACATTGATTTGATTTTAACTTCAGCTATACTCTCTTCTTTCAGACAATAAAATTAAATATTATATAGTACATGCTTACATATGGATTTTATTGTTTTGGATTTAAATCAACGTGGCTGCACAATTATATATCACACACTTTTATTACAGTGAACCGAGCATATGCAGTACTAAATTAAGTGACGTATGAACTTATTTAAGTGGTTTGATCATATGTTTATTGATAAAATTTATGCGATATTTTTTTTAATTCTTTATTTTACAAACAATGAAAAGTGAACAGCTTACGATTATGAAAAAAATCTGTAGTTGTTATATTTAATGAATTTTTATAGCGTAATATACACTATCATTTTTAATTTCGACAATTACCTTTTTTTTTTTTTTTTTGGTACCAATTTATATATATATATATTGCTGAGAGCTTGCCTGCCTCGCAGAAGGTGAAAGATCGTCTTTAGCCTTTCATTTTTAGAAGTCGATTGAGCGATAAAAGGTCTTCAGCTCGTGACTTGCAATTTTGACATATTCGTGTTCCTTATGAATTTTTTATTGTTAGTTATTTTCTTTATATCTTCATGTAACTATCATCATTTTAAAATTATTATTATTGTTTTGTATGTGATTTCTTCTCAGAATTTTATAAGGGAAGTACTGCAAATTCCTATAGCTTGCTGGAACCATTGGTGCAAGAATTGCGTGCGAATTACATTTATACGGGGTTTTAAGTCATTCAAGTTCCCCAAGACTTGTTTCAAAGCTTGGTTTGTGATCATTCGACAGGATTTTTTGTTGTTGTTGTTTCATAGTTTGATTTGTAGTTGTTCGACAGGACTTGTTTCAAAGTACCGTTTGTGAGCATTCGACACGACTTTTTATATTTCAAAATGTGATTGTAGATGTACGACAGGACTTATTTCAAATCGTTTGTGATTGTAGATGTTCGACAGGACTTATTTCAAACCGTTTGTGATTGTAGATGTTCGACAGGACTTATTTCAAACCGTTTGTGATTGTTCGACAGGACTTATTTCAAACCGTTTGTGATTGTTCGACAGGACTTATTTCAAACCGTTTGTGATTGTTCGACAGGACTTATTTCAAACCGTTTGTGATTGTTCGACAGGACTTATTTCAAACCGTTTGTGAGCTTTCGACAGGACTTATTTTAAACCGTTTGTGAGCGTTCGACAGGACTTGTTTCAAACCGTTTGTGAGCGTTCGACAGGACTTGTTTCAAACCGTTTGTGAGCGTTCGACAGGACTTGTTTCAAAACTTGGTTTCTGATCATTCGATGGGACTTGTTTCAAAGCTTGATTTGTGAGCGTTTGAGAGGACTTGTTTCAAAGCTTGATTTATGAGTGTCCGACAAGATTTCTTACAAAGCAGTATTATTATTAATAAGTGTTTAGCGGTGTCAGCAAATGTTCGTCAAGATATATATTGTAAATACATGGATATGTATAGTCATAATTGTTAGCGCAAATACACGTCTCGCGTGCCATTATCTGGTTTAAATTTGTCACCTTATACATATATTTGCAAGTTTGAATGTTACATACGTCAGAAAGCCAGCTCCGCTGATAATTATCGCGTTACACAGCGCATCCCGTAATGAGGCGACAGACGTCAGCGACAGTCAATGGAGGCAAAATTCTTTAGCACGGAAGCAGACGGTATTGGCAGTTCCTCGCGTAGGCGGCTCCCAAGGCGATTTGATGCTGTATATAGCCACTGTGATTAACGACAAGATTTAGTGCGCGTGTACGGCATGCGTTGAGTGTTGGTGTAGTGTTTTGTGGCCGTTGAGTATGTATGTTACAACTATAATTGTTAAATGTCGTACGGAAATCCTTATTCATTTTTAAGTCTACCTCATTCTGACTTGTTTAAATAGTATTCTCTTTTCCCGCAGTTCATTTGCCAATTTCACTTAGTGGACAGTTTGCGATTATTTCAGGTTTTGTTTTATAGGAAATTGAGATAAAGTTAAGAAATATTGCCCTAACAAGTAATGGTTTCATTTGACGGAATAAAATACCGAGTGTCATCTGGTTAAAAAGCCATTTGTGCTACCTTTTAGCGATGTCAGACAGCTGAAGGCCGTTGTCAACAGAATCCACATTGTTGATGCACACTAACACCCACGCATATAACACACATCTAACCATCTTCCTGCACCCTCATTACAACTGCTTTCTTTAGTTGGCCAGCGCGTTTCAATGAAGTGACTAGCTTTTCAGTCGTGGGCTGCCATTGTCTCACTCTCAACTTCGTTCTTCCGTCATTACGAAATAGCAGGTTTGATATTTACTTCATTCATTTTATTCTTTTAGAAGCCATACGCACATATATATGTTGAAAGAGCGTTTAATATTTTCACATATTGTTAAATTAAATTCAGTAAATTATTTATTATGTTTACAATATGCTGCATACCTAATAATTACGAAGAATCTTACGGATCATGGAGGGTTCTATTTACCACTGATTATAACACACTTGTCAAGAGTACAGTGAAATGGATGAGATGTTTGTAGCTACAAATTGAATTTCATATTTGTATTAAAGCATACTACTTTTAGCAAAAATATCTATTTCTTTAAAATAAAATACAATGAAACATCACTATTTATAAAAATAAAGAATATGCAACTACAAACAAACAAAAATATACAAGAAGACTTCAAGATCAAAATTTATAAGCTGTCAAATATATATCAGTCAGAAATCCCTATAAATTGGTCTCTTTTCCTGAAAATAATTAGTGCTAGTAAATAACTGGAAACTCTTTGCAAGAGTTGGTACAAGATTTTTTTTTTTTTAAAATGAATTAAAGCTACTTGCAAAATGCACGGTATATAGCCAAATTCTTGTCACTTAAGAATGTAGAACGACTTGAAATATGTTTTGTGTTGAATGTAGAAGACTATACAAACTGTCAGTACATTATTTGTGAAATATGTATTTTACTATTTTATATGGCAATTGTATACTAGTTCAGTAGTTGGAAATAAATAATGTTATAAATTAAAAAATAATATTTTTTCTTTATGCATTAATTTTAAGCAGTAAATATAAAATGTAAGAGTTTGGTTTAGTGTTATTATAAATTATGGTAACACCTGTTTGGAGAATTGATTTCTCTGTACAGTACCTTGTCACACCTTTGTGAACTGCTTCATGGAATGTGTTCATACACCTTCTCTTGGTTTGTATTGTGACTGTTGATATGTTCTAATATTCTATAGACTTGGATGAAAGTATGAGCAACATTTTGAAGATGTTTTAGGACTATGAGTTTAATCTAACGTTAGTTACTTTGTTTTCATTATCATTGTCTTTTCACTTCATTTTAAAAGATAAAACAAGGACCACAATTTTCTTCACAAAGTTTTAATTCTGAATGTGCATTCAGAAAAGAAAAGATATTTTTTCGTGTTAAAATATAGGCCAGTACAATAAAAATATATGCATATGGCTCATGCTCTAGGCAAATGTACCATGAACTGATGAAGGGTGGGTCCATTTGAAATGTGTTTTCTTAAAAATAAAGCATTGAGATATCATGTGTTTATATTTTATAAATTCAGAATTGAAGTCAGAGATGATAGTTGTGTGAATCTTTCTTTCTTTATTTTGTAATTATTTGTAATACAAATTCCTTTTTAACTGAAAAATGTCACTCGTTTTGTGAAATTCTTAAATAGAACCTTTTTCTTTCATTTTCATTGTTATAAATAATCCAACTTACCATATTAAAGTTTTCTTAGAAGTGATAATACATTACAGCAACATTCAATATTCCTTTTATCAGCAAATGGTCAATTTTGTGAAGAAATAATTGAATGCATTTGTTTTATGATTAGTTTCCACATAAATCTGATCCAAAACCTTAATTCTTTTAACCGAAAATAGACATCAGACGTAAAGTGCTTTTTAAATAATTCATTTACAGAAGCATTCATACACGAATGATTTTCAAATGTATTAGTTATATTCAAAAATATTCAGCTTTAGGAAAATTAATTTGACTACATTTCCTTTTTAACATGTTACAACATAATTAATAAATTTGTAAATATAAAATGACGATGATAATATTGTGAACTACATTTTACATTTTTGAAAGGCACTATATTCCAGAAAAATAACTCTCATGCATTTTGCCTTGGTGTGAAGAGTTTGAGTACTAATAAGAAAATAACTTTCATTCACATTAAGACCACATTGTAACAGTAAAGGCAGGAACATTTTTTCTTTTCATGTTCCCTTTTTCTTGTAAACTTAAACTTTAAACTTTTTGGGGCAATGCAATGTCCCCACACTTTATTATTAGTATAATATGAATATCAATTTATTTAGGACATGTAAAATCATGCCCTTAAATATTAGTTATACATTTAGAACAGATTCCCTCCCTAGTTTCTTTATTGTTGATTTAGGTCTTTCTTTCTTTGTTCCTCTTCCTCCCCTTTATATGAGTGAACCAAAACATTTTTAATTTATGATTACTCCCTATCTGCCAGTTCTCATTCTCTCTTTCTCTAACACCCCATTCTCTTTTTACTTTCTCTCTCTTTCCAATTTATCTTCCTATTCTCTCTCTTTCTTTCCATTTTATCTTCCCATTCTCTTTCTTTTCTTGATATCTCCTCATTCTCTTTCTCTTTCTCTTCTTTATTCTTTTCTCCCTCTGCAATTCTCTCTCCCCATCCTTCCCTTTCTCAATAGGAATATTGCAAACATTTTTTTTTTTAGCAAGTAGAAAATATACAACTTTCCAGGAAAGGTAAATATCTGTTGTCTCAAATTTATAACAAGCATGACTGATCTCTTTTGACAAAACAGATAAAATATTCTTTGTCTGTAGGTATATATGAATATATAATTTTATCACATTGTCAGTAAGTGATTAACTTTGTATTGCTTAAATAATATCAAGGAAACAGAATACATTTCTGATATTGTAGCACCACTGGTACTTTGTTAGAGCACGAAGAAAACCATCTGACCTGCATTAGTCTAGCATGCATTTGATAAAAGAAAAATATCTGTTTGCCACTTTGTGAGCTTATAAATGTTTTTTTAAAATATTATTTGAACTAGCAAAGATATGAGCATTCTTCCTCTCTCTCTCTCTTTTTTTTCACTCAAGGAGAGTCCCTTAAGGTGGAAAGATACCCAATTTTCCCTCTTCTAAATAGGCACCAGGTTTTAATTTATATTCAAATAGGAACCCTAAGTTGGAGAGATATAAGTCTATTCCATCTGTAAAAATTATTTTGTTGCACTTGGCTGTAAATTTTACACTCATTCTGAGCATAAGTATGTGCAGCCCTGCTATATAGTTAACTAACAGATACAACCCATTTTTTACAAAACCATACTGTTGTCTGCCTGACAGTATCAGCCTGTTGCTTAGTTTATCTTTTTTCTGGTATTTCCTTTTGTCTTATGGCGGCCTGCCTGCTTGCTGGGCTTGGTGTTCATTGTCTGTCTCATGTTGTTTATCTGACTGCATCAAACTGCTGCTTAGTTTCTTTTTGTTCTGATGTTTTTTGTTGCCTTATGGCAGCCTGTCTACTTCCCTGGGCTTGGTTGACGTTCTTCATCAGTCTGCAGTTTGGGCTACCTTTTATGCTGAATATCAGCAGACCTTCCAAAAGTAGATCACCTCTTAAGTAGGAACATGTATATGGATCTTAAAATCTTCCCATCATCAAGGCTATTCCATTGATATGTTTGTGTTAAATGCAGTCTACAATATTCCCATTTAGGTGACTTATACTTAGATGATGTGTTGAGTAAACATATCATGTTTATTTGATTCCCTTTTATTTTACTGTCTTAAGTTGTTTCATAGACAACATGTTGAGCAAATATTTAATTTAATTGCACATGGCAGATGATGATAATCTTATTATGTTGAGGGTGAAATATCCTTTATGAAAGTCCACGTGCAAAATGTGGGGAAAATCCTCTCCCCTTTGCTTCTATAACTTAATAAGCATGTTATGTGTTCAGAGCTCTTCTGAATCTACCATACAATGACTCATCCAGTCATTGACCAGGCCTGCTTTTATATGAATAAAGGGATACCACTTTGCAAAATGAAATATATTTTTCTTCAGTTGTCTTTCTTTGAGTGAAAGATGTGTTTTATAAGGGTTTTGGAGCTAAAATCACAGCTCATCAAGACAAATCCATTGATATATATATATATATATATTGGATTAGGGCAAATAGATGTTCCCAAAATTTTATGTACAGATTTATTATTGCAAAATTTTTTTTGCTCATTCTGTTTCAGGTATAGCAAGTTCATCACTATTATGTACAGAGTCACTGCCTTCTCCCACCCTACCTTATGATCATGCTCAGGCACATTCAAGTGTTGGTGTCAACTTGCAATCACTGCCTACAAGCTGCTCATCCAAGAGTTTGCCAACAAAAAATGTGCAGTATGCACTGATTGTACCTGAGACCCTTTTAGCATCACATCAGCACATTTTAGCCAGCACTGCCTGGATCAGTGGCAGAGAGGAGGTTTGTGGTGGTGCCTCGGGCACCCTAGTAGCAGCACTAGCAGATGTAGGTCTGACCACTAGTGAACAGAATGTTCAAGACAGTAGTTCAAGTCCCCACATTCACAGTGTGAAAGAGCATAATCTGGACAATATTGTGCATACTGTAGCTCTGCCAACGGTCCACAGTATTACTATTACTTCCACTGATATTAACGGATTTGATTATCAAAAGTTTCTCTCTTCACCTACTTCACTATCTCATACAAACAATAATATAAGTATTAGAAACAATAATCAACAGTTAACACAGTTTGAAGATCCTGCAGTGGAACACAAACACCAGTCTTCTCAGTCTCCTGAACAGCTGCAGGCACAACCCCATCTGACGCAGCACTCCACTTTGCCCACTTCAGAGGGCATGAACACAGGGAGACCTGGTGCCTTATCAGGTCACACTCAAAGTACAAGTCATTCCAGTAACCAGGAACAACAGTCACATGCTATGTTGTCAGCTGGAGCTTCTGCTGGGCCTAATTCCAATATAGGGCCTGGCATATTTCGTGGTAGTCTAGCCCATGCAGACTCAACCTCTCGTGTGATGGTCTCTGGCAGTGGTAATGGACAACAGTACAGTAATGGGGGTGGTGGTAGTGGTAGCAGTGGTTCTTCACTAGGTCAGTATCCAACTCTTTACAATATGCATGGACAGTCACCTTATTCAGCTTTTTTTCCCCACTATTCTGCCTCTCACTATGCTCCATCCTCTTTGGTGGCATCAGTACACTACCCACACATTGAGTCTTACTCTGCAGTGCTTGCTTCCATGGGTAGTCATGTCCAGCATGGTCATACCAGCCCTCAGAGCCAGACTACTGGCCGACCTTTTTTACCTGGGACTTTGAGTCAGTATGCTCACCGATCACTTTCTACCAGCAGTTCACCGGGGCCAGGTTCTTCATCTCTAGCTGCTCACAGCCCTCCAGGAGCATCTGCCTCTTATTCTACTCATGAACATGAATGCACTTTAGTCCATGGTAGGGAGCAGGAAAGGGACATTAACTCACCTCACCATGTTTTGACACTATCATCTTCTGAAACTCATGATGATAGCAGCTTGCTTCACTCCTCAAACTTGATCTTCAAGGGCTCATCAGGAGCACTCCTGAAAGAATCTGCTAAAGGGGATCCTAGAGATCCATTCTACAAAGTGCCATCTGGCAAGGAGGGGAGTCTTAAACACCACATACTAATGCGGCCACCAGATGTTCCTGTTGGATCCAATTCTCCTGAGACCAAACCATTCTTACAGTCTCTGAAGTTGAATGACATGCCTCGAAAGACTAAACACTGTGAAGATACCATCAGTTCTCTGGTAGTAGCCACAGCACCAGTGTCCTCTTCTCCACCAGACCCACATGTGTTCACGCCACCCTATGCCCTTGCACCTGGACCACAAATTCCTCGCATTCGTCAGCCTACAAATAATAGTAACACAAATTCTCCCTCTTCCCTTGGTGCTTCTCACCTACAGCATGCATCCTCTTTGTCTGGCCAGTCACAGTCAGGCACCAACCTCCCACCCCACTTGCACTACCCACCTCACTTTATGAAGGGTTCTATCATCCAGCTGGCAAATGGAGACTTGAAGCGAGTTGAGGACTTGCAAACAGACGACTTTATTTCCAGTGCACAGGTCTCTGCAGACCTCAAGGTGGACTCCTCCACAGTTGTGCGCATTGAAGAACATCCTGATCTGGGTACAGCTACACTTGGTTTCTCTGTTGGAGAACATCGGGTGCAGGTAAAGTTTGTTTTATGTCAATGTGTATTTACAAATAATAACAATAAACATGTTACTAGAAAGAGTAAAAATTTGCTAGCTGAGTTTAAATTTCTGTATGCTTGAATGCATATTTATCAAAATTTATTTAGAAATATAAAGAATTCATTCTAAAGTGTATACATTGGAACTTTAAATTTGAACATTAATAATTAAATTTCTGTAATTATAAATTTAAATTAAAGTTCCAGTGCTGATCACTTTAAGAATCATTAACTAGCTGCTATTAGAATTTATGGTCAAATTAGAATACAAATCTGTATAAAATTTCTTTAAAAACATATTTTAAGAGGTGTAAGCCTATAAAGTGTTAATGTTTGCTGTCCTGTCAAACTTTGATATCCATTGACAGTTGGCTGGCTACCCCATTGTTATTTGTTCTTCATGAAGATGTATTAGTAGTAGTTGTTTGTTATAATTCTAAACTGTACTTGTTAGAATAGATTTCTATGAAAGTATTTTTAAAATAAAGTTATTTATAAATAATCTGTTTTTATTCCCCATCTGCATTTGTAAAAAGGTTTCAGTAAGAACATTTTAAAAATAAACTTTGTTTCTTGAAGGTAAGTTTTTGTTTCATGCTATACTTGTAAATAGGTTCTAATATAAACATTTTAAAAATAAGCTTTGTTTATAAGTAAACACTTATTTTTGTTCCCCTGACATACTTGTAATAGGTTTTTAAAATTAACTTCCTTTTATAAATGGTTATAAGTTAGCACATGCTTTACTGCCCCTTCTGTAATAGGTTTCAGTAGGAATATTATAAAAATAAACTTTCTTTATAAATTATGCTTATAAATTAGCACCTGCTTTTATTCTCCTGTCATGCAGAAGTTCCCCCAACCCTCACAAGAAGTTCATTGCCTATTAGTGTTACTGTCAATAAAGCCATATGTAAAAATCTTATGTGCATCTTCTTACATTATAGTTTGTATAGCAATGTCATGATAGGTTGCTTTGAAATGCAATGCATAAATGATTGTCGCCAATCCCTTCTCTCCGAAGAAAGGAGGGTGGTGGCTAGTCGACGTCACGTAGGACTTGCATAGATATTATTACAAATCCACACACAGAATACCAAGATGGTTGTTTGGCTTGAATTTTATTCTGCATGTAGGTTACGTATTGCCGACATGTTTGCATGTGTGATTGCATATGGGTAAGGGTGACGTGTAGACGGCACGGACGACACAGCGTGTAACAACGACCACAACCACTCTTTCAAAACCAAAGACAGGAAAAGTCTCAACGTCAGAGTATAAATTAAAATTTATTGATCTATGGGTTACCTCTCACATGTTGGTTAGTCAGCCATCCACAACTCACACCTGTGGGGTAGGGGGAAAAAAAGAAAGAAAGAATGATGAATGATGAAATAAAAAAGAAATACAAAATTCAAGATTCTTCATGCAGTACTATTTCTAAATAGCCTAAGCACTTTTCAACATAAAATACAGTCACTATTTAAAAGTTATGGAGCCACTGCTCCTCTATCAAAATTCAAAAGTTAAACAATAAACAATGTCATTCGACTTGCAAGTCCTTTTCAAGATAGTCACATCAGCATTTTTTTACTAATCTTAAAATGATTCTTTACTTATAAATGTAGATTTAAATTTAAAGTTTATTTTTAATTTAAGGTTTAATTCTTAATTAAGATCCTAAGCTTTAGTTTTAGGTTTTAGGTTTATGTGCTCTGAGATTCCTGCACTAGTTAATATTTTTCTACTCACATAGTTATTGTCACTTTCTCCTCATGGTGGGGGGGGTTGATGATACATAAAAACACTGTCGACATCGTGGTTCGCTCTCTAGAACCCAAATACAGCCGTCCTCGCTGCAACTATTTCATGCTCTCGCTGCGCTCCTCGTTAGGCCTATTTCTCGACTCTTGTTATGTTTTCTCATTTCTTCTCATCTCATTGCGTTTCTCATTTCTTCTCTTCTCTTACATTTCTTGTTTCTTCTCTTCTCTTACGTTTCTCATTTCTTCTCTTCTCTAAACGTTTCTCATTTCTTCTCTTCACATTACTTAACGGTCAACCTTGCCGTTTTTCTGCGATGTGCCACGCATGATCGCGACTGCTCCTGCAATATATCCCAGCACCGCGACACTAAACGTCCAGTCCATTGGAAAATAGTCGATCGCCCGCAATGCAGGTTGACATCATAAACTGATTTGAAAATGAACAAAGTTGCGATTGGCTTCAAAATCAGACTCACTTATATATAAAATAAACAATCATCAGCTTTCGAAAACAGATGCTCTCAAATGCATGTCATAGAGAAACCATGGTGGAAATTTGAACTTATGCCATTGAGAAAGCACTGCAGAAAAACACACTTTTATAATCTAGAAACAAATGTGGAAAAACACACTTCCATCAGGGAATGGGATAAACAAAAAAAAAAAAAACCTCATCATCTTATATATAATATTAACAATAATAATAATATAAAATATTAACAATAATAATTACACAAAAGTATAAAAAATGCTAATTCTGACAATTTTATGTATCACAGCTATCTGTGATACAGTTTGCAAAATTTCCATATATTTGATTTATTAAATAGCCAGCTAATTTCTGTGGATAATTTATGTCATTTCCATTATTTTATATCTATTTTGTTTAAAGTTATCAGAGTGATTATCCTTCAGTTGCATATTGTTTTCTTCAATTTGAAATGTATTCATCATTATTAGCCTTGGTCTCAAAATCATTCCCAATTAGTGAAATACTAATTAGGTTATCTAGCACACTGTTTAAGTTTTGGAATTCTACTATTTGAGTAGACTAAACAGAAAATCATTATACAATTTTAAGATATGGATTTTGCACAATACCAGAAAACTATGGATTTTGCACAATACCAGAAAACTTATTTGCATTTTAAAAAATAAGAAAATTAATAAAACTGTGCAAAACTGCTGGTCGCTGATGAACGGCATCAATGTGGTTCTGAGTTAAACCATACTTGTCAGATGTATCCTATCTGATAGTCATTGTAATTTTTCTGTGGGGCATGATTACAAAAATAATAACTGACTATACGACAGTTTTATATATATATACACAATATATTATAAATGACATAGAAAATCCTCACTCATTTAATTAACACCCTCAATGTTCTGTTATTTATATTTTATTTATTCTTGATTAATTATATTAAGAACTCAGTTATCCACCTGATAAGTATGATGGTGTATTTGTTTGTTTTTATTTATCAGACTGCACAACTATTTTGAGACGATGATACTTATTTCCATCCAGAACATTAATGTTATGATACACCCAATGAACCACTCAGAGGCACTGACATCTGTTTCCATCCTAAAACTGTTTACTATCATGATTAGTATGGCTATATTTTATGCAACTCTCAAACTTGTTATTGATGCAAAATTTTAATATTTAATCTGATGAAAGAAATGATTGTGACTTGAATTTGGATTATTTAGTGTTTCTTATGAATTATATATACTCAAATGACATATTTTAGTGAGCAATGCATATTTAAATGAAAGAAACATCAACTCACCACACAAAATAAAATGTCTACCTTGATGTAAAATTATAGCAATTATCTTCACAATCTATAATTTAAGATCTATTGTTGCAATCAGAAAATCTTAATTAAAAATAACAAGCCTGTTCTGTGTCTTACATGTTTAGGTTTAAAATGTGTTAAGGTTGAAAATGAAACTTCCATTAAATAGAACTACACATTAGAATATTTTATCTTTGTAAACTATTCCTTGATTTCTTTCACTATAGATATAAAACTAAATTTTAGAATTTTAAACAAATTAACAGTATTTATAAATGTTTTGTATGCAAATTAAAAAATAAAACTATTACTTTACATAAATTAGAAGTAACATAATTTTAGAAGACTGTGTAAACTTAACTCATTTATTTAGAGTTTAAAAATATAGATGTTTAAAGTGCAACCAGAAATAACTACACGGAAAATGGAATGGTTTTAAAAAATAATAAAATACCAGTAAATGCTGCCTAGAATTAAAATTTACTTCCACAAAGCATACATGGGTTATATGGAATGAGAAGTAAAGCAGTATAACAACAATAGCATATTTATAATATATAGCTAATAGAGTGGAGAATGAACATGAAACACACTTTCATTTATATCTATTATATACACTTTGAAATGTCTTATTTTTATTTGTGTCTAGACTATTAGAATATTGTCATATTATTGCAAACCAGTAATCTGTTGTAATAAGTGAAAGGTTTTCTAGAATGTGTAAGGGATTCCTGGGTTGTTAAGGGGATTGATGACACTGTTTTGAAATGTAGGGATTATCTGTAAGGCTACTAAGCTTAATTTCCTAAAGGTGTGCTCAGTTCAAATGACTAATCTTCCCCAGGGTTTCTGTTCTCACTGGCATGTACTAATCCCTCATATGGATCAATCCATTGTCATTCATGAACATTTAACACTGCTATTTAACAATATATTATTACAGGAACATTACATTCCACTTCCATTAATATAATTGCAAAGAAAAAATTAAAATTAATAATCGATTTAATTGGTCTGTTACTCTGGCAGAGTGACAATTGAATGAAAATAATATATATATATAGTTTTTCAACTATAAAGATACATTCCCTACATGAATATTTTAATAGTATTATATCTAAGTCTGTCTTTTTATGTGGTCCTGTGGAGAGTCCAAACTATTCAAAGTTACACTACTCTTGGTTAGAGTTTTATAATTCCTACTCTATGAGTTGTTCCTCTTTATGAGGTACACATAATGTACTTATAATAAGACAAATTTGGGGAATACTTTATTGAAAGTGTTATGTTATTAAAAATATAAACCATATTTATCATTATTGTAATAGTGTAAGAGAATAATGACATCATTTATATGCTAAGCAACTACAAATAGAAATTTACTGAGAAAATTGTATTTTTTCCTGTGCCATTTGAAAATGTAATTCTCATTTACATTTCAAATTAACCAGTAAAGTGGTTTAATTAGTTACTGCTCTTCCATTAGGTATTTACACTATCACTTTATCAGTATAATGTGTACAATAAAAGTATATATGCAATCTCTCCAAATTTCATCTTTTATACACACTACTAGGATTGCCAATTAAAACTAGGGTAAAATTGTTATCATTTAAAAAGGAATTGCTTTACATTTGTTTATAATTTTTAATTGCTTTGTTTAACAATCTTTACCAAGAATAGATGGAAAGTAAATTTAATAAAATTCTTAAAATTTGGAAATATTTTTAATTAATTTTAGTATTTTTTATATTTATAGAGATAATGTAAATGCCCTGGTTGCCTCTACTTAAGAAAATATTTTACTAATTATGAACATTTTACTGAGCATATCTTAAGTTAATCTTTCATCTCAGAGTGTGATATTAGAATTATAAGGAAGTGATATTGGTAAGTATATGGAATTGAACTGATATGACTTAAATTACAATAATAAAATAAAAGAGCTATGTAGTGATTACGAGTATGTGTTATTTGTGAACTCTGTAGACCTAAATGTCAGGAAGCAAGAGGTGGCCATTCAGAATAATAGTATTCCATGTAACAATTGTTCTTTTCATTCACTCATTCACAGTACAAATATTACAAATCAAAAATTCTAAGTGTCTTAACAGTGTACTATATAATTTTTCACTTAGAATAGGAATGTTATTGTATAATTTTTGTCTTAATTAAATATATTTCAAATTATTTTTCTCCTTCACTATATTTTTAATACCTTACACACACACACACACACACAATCTGTTTTCACCAATAATTAATTATTGTTTATTTTTAAAGTTTACTTTTCAATTCATTATAATATTTGATTCATCCATTGCAAATTTACATGTGTCTGTATTATTAGACATAACTTATTAAAAATTATTATATAAAGTCAATAATCATTAGATCCATTTTCACTATGTCTACCTTTAAAAATTTTTATTATAAGTGTTGCTTGAAGTCAACATTGTTTTTGTACTAAATGTTAATTTGATATTAAAATATTAAAAATATTTTTTCTTAGATGACTTTTTTTAATCACCACTTATACTAGAACCTCATTTTTATGATAATCTTTATTTACTCTTTTATTCAGCTTTACTTCCTCATTGTTCAACTGTATTTCCTTATTAATTCAATCCTTAAAAATAAATTTTACTTACTTATTTATTCTTACTTTATAGATAAAGCTTATTTATTTCAGAGATATTTATTACAAAGCTCTGGACATTAATTTCTAATATTTTTAAATTTAAACTTTATACAGACTTACTTTTTAACTGTAGAAACAACAAACAATAATGTTTCATTGAGAAATAATCAGAAATGCTGTTACCATTTCAGGTGACTGTGGAGGCAACACTTGAGCATCCATTCTTTGTTTTTGGTCAGGGATGGTCATCATGTTCCACAGAAAGAACCCTGCAGCGATATGGTCTAGAATGTCACACACTTGCAGTGGGTGATGTTTGCATCTCATTGACACATAAGGATGTGCCGCTTAAGGCAGCAGAAATAGTCAGTCAGCAGCAGCAGCATGCAGTGGGTGAATCCATCACCCTAGCTTCACAAGCAAGCAATGCAGTGGACATTGAAGACAGTCAGAAGGGAGACACAGAGAGCGTTAAAAAAGGGTATATACTTGGACAGATGCAAGGCAATGATAGAGATAATGACCCAGAATCTGGGGACAGTGTTGTCCTTTTTAAACCTAGAAAGCAAGATGTAGATGTACAGAACATTGAATCACAGCCTTTTGCACAGTTTTCAATGGCACGACCCACTTCTCTCGACACAAGGCCACCTCGTAAGCGTAGGTGGTCTGCTCCAGAGGCTGATGTGGAAAAAGAAAAGCTTGAAATGGAAAATCAAACTATTAATGAAGGTAGAATACAGAAAATATAAGAAAGCAGTAGTGAATTACTAAATGCTTGTAATCTTAGGTTTTCTTTACATGAATTATAAACCTGTCAACAAACAGTAAATAGCAGTAATTGTGCTGTGATAAGTCATGATGAATATATATATATTAAAGCACACTTAAGTCACAATTGTACAGATAGTAATTACTTGAAGATATCTTTATTTCTTACACAATAATTATCAAATGTGAAGTAAGGAGATGGGTGCAAGATATACATTATAAAGATAATCTGACTTGGTAGACATTTATTCATAGATAATGTACCACTAGGTCCTGGTGATTGTGACATGTTTACTCTTTGGTGGAACCTGCAAAGTGGCTGGACATAATGCTTTTATGTAAGCTCTTGCTTGAGATTGGAGGGCCATCTGATCTGATCTATCTTCTGCAGCAAAGGCATGCCTGTTAAAATTAAAGAAAGGAAAAGAAAGAAATATAAACACCATCACAGATAATTATAAAAATGAACTGTTAGTGTATCTGTTCACTTGTGTGTGTGTATGTTTAAAGTATGCAGTGTGCTTGTTTTTTAAATTTTAGGTTTTGTGTCATTTTTTCTGTTATCTGAAATAGGACTATCCAAGTTAATTTTGCTTAAAATATATTTTGCTCGAAAAAATAAAAGAGACTGGTAGACGACAATTTGCTATACTTACTTCAGAAATCCAGTTTGAATTTAAAGGAACAGAATGCATTGTGACAAAATAAGATGTTAGGCTGGGTTATTGGTTTTATTTTGGTTTTTGTTGCTAGTTTACATTACAGTATTCTATGTGATATACTCCCTTTTTTCTTTAAGAAACAGTAAAATTATATTTCTTTAAGTGATTAAAACTACTGCATTATAATCTACATGCATATTTGTTCATTTGTGGGTATGTGCACACATTTGTGTTCAAAATAAATTTCCTTAAAAATATTAACCAAACCATATTCGGGGGGAGGGGGGTTGGTTAAAAGATATATTTACTGACCACAATACCCAAACAAACAAATGACTAACTTCATTATCATGCAAGCAGAAGCTAATAAAGTAACAAAGGAATATACTGATTGGATACATTTGTAGACAATGATGCCACAGAAACCTAAGAGTAGGTACCATTGGCTGAACTTTGGCTTGCCTTTTAATTTGATTAGTAATAAGAATGGTTTTTAGAGGAATTCATATCTTCAAAATGAAACAAAAAGCTAACTTCATTTAATGTTGAGTGGCAACATTAGATCAGAAGAATCTAAATGCATTATAAAATGTGCATGCAATACCAAGATATATATACACTTCTGGCTACTGAAACCAAAATGAACAAAAAGAGATGAATACAATAAGAAAGAAGTTCTTAATGCTGTACTTGATTTGATTTTATTAGACACAAGTTGATAGATACAACATTTTGTCCATCATATCACATCTCCTACCTTGCAATTGATTCTTGTATGTAAGCCAACAAAAGGTCCACCCAAACTATATACCTGCCTTCCTCTCAAAAGATTTTGATACTGGCATACAAGCACATATTAACAGGATCTGACACCTTTGCTATAACCATCTCTGGAGAAAGACATAAACACTTTCTGGCTTTAAATAGATGGGAGTTACTGTATAATTTGAGATTATTTTAAGCTGCTCAAATTTAATTCATTTAAACTAAATAACAAGTGTTAAGAAACATACCATAAAAGAAAATCTGCTACACAAGGCTATCATCAGAATGGCTGCAGGACTGTGAATTGGCATTTTGTTTTTAAAGTAACTTATTTCCAAGTGTTATGCAGCAAATGCATACACAGAACTGAGAGGGGTCCAAATTCTTCTTTGTGTCAATATTCATAATTAATTGTGCATTAATATTTTTTGAACCTATAAGCAAGGCTCATTCAGTTCAGAGAAATGTTCCCAGCCGTTGGGGGGAAAAAAAGGGGGGTGGGGGGGCTGGGGGGAAGTCATCATTTCAAGGATTCATTCTAGTATGGGTCAGGGAAAAATAGATGTGCATATTTAAAATTTATTAAAAGCCAAGATTTTAACCTTCAACTGTGGAAGATAGCAGTCAAAATTAAACCATTGAGCTGGTTACACTTACAATACTTATGACTTTTCAGGTCTGGGTGATAAACAGGTTTCATGTCCCCCCCTCCCCCAATTGAGTTTCAATAAGCCTTCATTGTAGTGCCATATTACTGAGTTACTTCCTTTGGCCAATGACCAGCCAACTGATTGTTTTATATAAATGTGAAATATATCATTAATCTCTACATTTCTAATGAAGGATAATGACTATTTTCTGAAATGCATTTTGAACTCAGATAATATGAATATAAAATATGTATGCTATGTATAATTTAATAAATTTCTTTCTCACTAAAAGTATTGTTACAATGTTTCATAACAGTGTAAAAATTGTACATATTGTATTCCTTAATTTTTCTAATGTAATAATATATTTTTAATTTAACTAAAAAATAATTATATGCACCAAGATGCACTCTGTCCACACCATGAATTAAATATTACACATTCTTTCTTTTTTTTATTTTAAAAAAAAATTCAGATTAAACAATTAATGTGGAATTGTATTTAAGCATTCTTTCAAATCTTAATTTAATTACAAATTATATTACAAACAAATTATTACGTACTAGGAGTAATGTATACTCACTGTCAGTGAATAATTTTTGGAGCAAAAACATTGTGCCTGCCATTCATCATTATCTCAAACTATGTATGTCTTTCACAATTCTATTTTAAATTGTTTTAGAATTGGATATTAAATATATTTATGAAATATTACATTTAAAATACTTTTTTAAATGAATGCTACAGGCTGCATAGAAACACGTTTTATGTTATGCCCTAACAACACTGACAGGTTGTGAAGGTGGTTTTCTTTAATCTTGTATAAAATCAGTGTATATTGAGCATAACAAATTACTTACACAAGACCATTGGTTTTTGTTAAATACACATTGTAGTTACATCTTACACTGCTTTTGTTCTAAACAGAAAAAGTCTCAAAGCCCAGGAATGCATATAGTCAGAATTACTCTTATAATCTCCACGTTTTTTAATAAATCACCATTTTTCTATTCAGCACCAGATGTGGTAGTCAACTTGATTTAGAATCATGTAGTAATGTGAATACCTAGATTTATACACACTAGAATCACTCTCAGCGCATTAAGATGTACATACTGAGAATCATACAAGCATGTATGATTGAATATACATGTATTTGCACAAGTTAAATGCATGTATGATGCAATTTGACTGTAATGCTTTTCCTTAGAAGAATTTAGAGTATTGCGTATAAACTTGGGTATATATTAAATCTGCTATGGCAATTTGACAAAACATACAACTGTTTCACTTCACCTTTATCTACAAGATAATTTCTTTTCACCAATGTTTTAAATTAAAATGACTTTGTATTTACAAAATAATATTACCAATGAGTTTTAAAGAGATGCTAATATATATTTTTTCATTGCTCATATAAAAACTGTCCATCAAACAAGTGTTTTACTTCATGGACTGGTGTTTTATAATTCTCTATAGATTTATGTAAAATCAATAAGTTTATTATATTACAAAAACAAATCTTATTTATTTTATTTTTCAAATGAGCACAAGTTACCAGGTTCATACATAAGTAAATGAAAATTTTGTGTCATCAATAACAATGAACTGATTATAAAATAATTGTTGTTTGTTTTGACTTTCAGTAACAATCTTTGTTATATTTTGCCTGTTTGAAATGTTTCCTTTGTGAAAATTAAAATTAAGTTTACCATCATAATCATTTCTTTATTAACATGTATACACATCATTTCTTTATTTCGGGGAGGAGAAACTTGCTGCTGGTTTTCAAACTGATTTCAGTATTTCTACAGGTACTTTTTAAAGAGTTTATTCTTAAAAATACTGACAGACTTATAGAAGTGAAAAAATATGCTAAAAGCTTTTAATACAAATTTTAGGAACAGTGCTCATGGAAAAAAATTCACCTTTAAAAAAAAAAATGAATTGATTACAAAGATAAGAAAATAAAATCATCTGAATCAGTTATACTATTTTTTTTTTATTGGGGGGGGGGGGTATGTTTTGTTTGTTTTGCTTTTTGGGAGGGGAATATTTATTTAATTCTTACATCTAACTTCTTATATGTGTGTACATTTATTTATGACAAACATTATTAAGAAAATGGTTCGTGTTGGTGTATCTGGAAAGTCAGGGAATTTGATTTGAATTTAGACAGCCTGTAAGAACCTTGTTGAAGGCACTAAAATATGTTCTGGACACACTTTGTTTTATAGCACTTAATGGCAAATAATTTGTTAAGTTTCATATTATCCATGGGCTTCCATATTATTAAGGGAAGTTGTTGGTGATCAGTGTGACTTTGGACTTTGTGAATACAAAATATATATTCAAAGAATAGAATCTTATCAGTAAAAATGTTTACTTTTTTCTCTCTCTTTCCCCCATCCCCAATATATTTCTTAGTTCTTTCCACATAATTGTAACAGTACTGATTAGAAAGAAAGCCTCCAATAACAAACACTATAAGTTTCTCGAAGCCATCTTTATTGCATGTTATTAATAAATCTCCCACAGGACCAACATATCTCTCACTTTGCAGATTATAAGGGTGTTGTAAAACTCCACTCTTTACACAATAAGATGGATGCTTTACTGTCATACAATGTTTCTGCAGTTGGAAACTTCTTACAAAATAAATAAAAATTGGATTTAACGAGCCCCAAGCCATCCACCATTACTCACAACATAAGGTTTAACTATATGTGCAAGAAGATTAATAAATTTAACTTTAAATTTATTGAATCAACGATCAAATATACAACATTTGAACATAATCAAAAGAGCATTGACATTTAGATCACTTCACAAAAATGTTTGATTAAACAATAGTCACTCTTTCAGTTTATCTTAGCATAGACATCAGCAGTGAAATTAACATATACATATAATCAAGTTTATAGAGTGGAGTTTCAGAGAGATAATTATAATCAATGTACATAACCTTTTCAATGATGGCAGATGTCGCTGGCACGTGTTCACAATCATGTCGATTGCAACAAGTCTCTTTCTTATTAGATGACAATCCAGAATACCTCTTCTACGCACATTACACATCTGTTCCAGAATCACCGATTCACTCACAAAGCACACCATGGAGAATCGTCCAGAACTTCGTTTGCGATATCAAGCACATCAGAAGGAATGTTCCCGAATCTTCATGTGCGCAACTCAGCACACCATGAGGAATGTTCAAGAAAATTTTCGAGACCAAACTCAAACCTCGATTTCTGCTGTATTGGCTCTCGAACGGAATTTACAGGAATCAATTTAGAGTAACATGTTTACTGATTAGTTCGACAACAATGCTCATATACACTGCTGTCTGAAGTGGCTACAAGTTTATAAAGCAAAACAAAAGGCACACTCCATTATGCAAAAGTCAAATTAAGGCAGTTTAGAAATGAAATATGCCTGAAATTTAGCACTGTCTCTACACTTACGGAAATACAAACGTGGATCAGATGCAAAAATTGTTATCTTTATTTCTTTCTTCTTATCATAGAAGAATAAAATGTGTGTTAGACCATATAAATGAACTTATTTCTTCTCTCTACAGCAGAGGGAATTCAAGTATATAAACAAGATCTCAGCAGTTTACAAGGAGATTCATACAATGAAATCATTATCCTTCCATTTCTACTGTTCTGGACAAAAAGCTCCTACGTTTTCAGTGCCTTTCTATAGTACATCTATACTGTTGTAGTAGTAACAACCACCTAGTCAAATGCCCGTTTGCTTTATTCAAATGTGCTACATAGGCGAAAGGTTGATAATCTGTCTGAATGGCAAAATGCTTGCCACATAGGTAGACTTGGCATTTCGGGACAGCCCAAACAATTCTGAGGCATTCTTTTTCTGAAGTTGAGTAATTTTCTTCAGTCACGTTTAACATACAGCTAGAGTAAGCTACTGCATATAGAATATCACCATGCGTTTGCATCAGTGTGGCACCTAGTCTTGAAATATTTGCATCAGTTCAGAGTACACATTCTTTATCAAAATCTGGTAGGTGAAAGACAGGAGCTCGTGGCAGTATTTTAAACTGGTAAAACTGGTTTCACACTCCTCACTCCATATCACTATCTCTGGACTGCTTTCCTCATCAAATCAATGAGTGGTTTGATGACAGCACTGAATTTGGATCGAATTTCCAATAGCAACCAGCCAATCCCCAAAAAGATTTAATATTTGTCTTCAAGAGTGGTCTCGCCATCTCTTCAAGTTTCCATACCTTCGAAACTTCCGGCTACATGAGACCTTGCCCACTATTTGAGTTTAAAATATCCAAACAAACATTTGATCAGTTTGAGCCGTAAGAGTACACAGTCACAAAATTTGGAATAACTTCCATAACACTTGAATGTGATCCTCTGGTCTTGGTAGCTACTAATACGTGAAATTAGATAGAGATTAGATGTCCATGAAATTAGATAGAGATTCTTCTTCCATGGGTTCAATGAGCAATCTCATCATCTTAGTGAAAACAGCTGGCACTGTGATTTCAAACGGCATCACCCATCATTGATACTGGCCATCAGGTTTGCTAAATGCTAACTTCAGCTTGTCTGCCTCACAGATTAGAATTTGCCAGAAACCTTTTTACAAGATCAAGCTTGGAAAAATATTTAGCTCCAATGAGTCTAGCCAAACAGATGCTCTGGTTTGGGCATCGGTTTGGCTGAAATTACACCCACTCAATTTTTTAATGTCATCATAGGGTCCTTGCCATGATACTTCTAACTTGTTTCAGTGAAGCGGTAATAGCAAAAACACCCATGTACCAACTTCAATGTTAGATGCTTTTGTCTTACAATTGTACAGATATTCTTGCCTGGCCTTATTTTCGGCTGCTATTTGACATGATATATCAATATTGTTAATAAATTCAATCATGTGCTGGTGCATACTTTTCATGAATTCTGCTAGCCTGCTCTCTATTCAGTTTTCTCATAATATAGACATGCAACCTTCCAGTGAAACTCAATAGCTTTCCCCAAAGATTTAGATAATATACGAAGTTGAGAATTGAGACATTTGTGACATTCCTCAAGAGAATATCATCTGACAACTGTGCCATTCTGAGTAGGGCTCCTTCTCCTCAGAGTTAGCCACCATCTGTCAGTCAGGAACAATTACCTGTTCTGCGATGACCAAATCTGCTGCTACTTTTTGATGACATGACCTATTAACATGTTCGATTTGGGTCATCACTGTGTCTTTTGCTGCTGCTTTCTGCACATTTGTGAATACAGAAACTTTATCAAGAGAATCAGGAGCATTCTCGCCACTAAGAACATATTTTCAACCCATGATCACACTCTCAACACAATTTTAAAACATTTCTGATGCATCTGCATATATATTTACTATGTCTAAATTACAATGAGAGTACTTTATCTTTTACACCATTGGCTAGAGTGATTGTTTGAAACTCCCCAGTGTAATCATCTTTTTTCACTAGGCTTTGGTATATTACCAATCCTGCTCCACAATCAGTGTCACATAGGACTGGAAATTAATGTCCATTAATATTTGCATCAAAATGAGGTGTGCCACTGGGCTCTATCACATTAATGTTACCTGGGAAACACACTACTGGTTTATCCTTAACACCTTTGTCTGGGTGGCAACATTGTGTTCATTTTTTTTTCATGGAGGTGAGAGGTAGGTACCACTACCCTGTCTTTCATCTTACTAAATGGAGGAGGTGCAAGAGAGGATACCATGTTAGGTTAATTATCTGGCTTGTCACTGTCATTTTGGTATGCCTAGCTGTCAGCTGCTTCTAAACATGCCATCAGATTTTTCAGTCTTTTGCCCTTAACATAAGTGAAAAGTGCTGGATAGCACATTGTCTGCAGTTTGTCGATCACAAAGTGGTCCCAACATCTTCCCACTGTCAGTTTTCACATTGTCAAGCTCTAACCACCTCGTCAAGGTATGCTGTAGTTTACTAGCTGAATGTAAAAATGTGTTGGTTGGCTCACAGGTATACTGGTGAAACCTGCATCTGTACATCTCACTAGTCACTCTGAATAAGCTAACAGTTAGGCTTTATAAGCCCCTTATGTCGTTTCTTCTCTAGGAGTCTAAAATTAAACCATATTGTCTTGTCCTTTCACACCTGTCACTAACTTTATCTGCTGGGGTGCCTACTATTTCAACCATCACCCTGCCTTCCTGCGCCCATTTCATTCTTTCTTCAAGCATAATTTCCATTTTTATTTTGTAAAAATAACTACTGCTGTCACACAAAACTTAGCATCCTGGCAAGCTATCTGACTGATTTTACAAAAGTAATTCCACACACACTCAAGCAGCTGATAAACTTTAAATCTAGTTACTTAAAATACGCAATCAATATAAACAACAAAGGACACGTAATTCAGCAGGAACACAACAAAATAATTCTTTTTAAATTCAACAAGTGATGACAACATCAAGCAAGCACCAAGACAAAACTCTAATAGCAACACCACTGCCAGCGCTTCCCAAATACTTGTGAGGGGAGCACTACAGATCAGAGAAAGTCTTATGATGAAATGATCCATGAAAGCTTCAGTGGTGACGTTAAATTGTTAGCGTAACCACTACTTCCAAGTAAGGGGGAGATTGCCAGGGAGTTCAGTCTTTGTGTGTCTGGAAGAGCAGTGCTCTACATGAGCTAAATAAAAAAAATGAAAAGCTGTTAGAAGTGTTCCTGTGTTACTGTCACTGTTGCTGCCCGTTGGTGCAAAAGATTAGATTTGAACCAACCCCATCACAATTGATGCTGCGAGCAGGATGAGCAAGATTCGAGCCAACCCCATCACAAATGTACTTATTATTTCACTTTATTTTTGGCATCTTAATCCAGGAGAAACATCCTATATTAAATGAGGACCTGTAAAAAAGAAAATATCAGTAAAGATTTATTTTAAATGAGAGAAATTTATCATTTTGGTTACATTTAACATCTACTTTATATTAAAAAAAAAACAACAACTAAAGTTTCACTATTATACATTTGTGCAGGTAAACGTACACTTTATTTTCAACAATCATTCCAGACAATTTTCATATGAAAATTAAACTAGCTGCATGTAAATTTCTACTTTTAAAAACCAAAGTTGTCACATTTATATAGAGTGCAGTTATACTTTATTTTAAATAAGAGATTCAAAACAATTCTAATATCTGGATTAAACTGAAACTTCAATCTCAATTCAGATCTTTTGTTGGTTTGTTTTTACTTTGGAACAACATTTTTTTTTTTTGTCTTTATTCAAACTTGATCTGAATTTGCAAAGTCAATCCCACAAAATATGCCTGTATAAAGGTAAACATTATCAGTGTCTGTTGTTGAGATATGCTGAATTTTGATGACATTGTATTTAATTTTTTTTCACATTTTATTCAAGCTTATGGTATATTTATTAAGCTTATAATAGTTTCTGTCTAAATATAAAAGACTTACATACTACCTTTGTCATGCACTTAAACAAGTAAACATTTACTGCACTGTGATAAAAAGTCTCTCGCCTTGAATACAACAAATACAAATTTTTGGTAAACATCATTGTTTTCAAATTCTATACTCATACTTTGTGTGCTCTGCCCTTATGAATGCTGCATTATGGCTGTAAAACATTTAAAACCTGAAGAAAAGCATATAGGCAAACCTTACGAGGTAATAGGCAATCACCTATCTCAATAAACTAATAGGTCTCTTACATAGAAAAAAAACATTTATATCAATAAACTGATAAATCATTCAACATTCATGTAATTATACAAGAAAATATTTATCTCACTAAAGTGATATATCTCTTATCATTTACTTACATAAGACATTGTTAACCATACTATACTTATTTTAAGTTCTTTTATGAACACAGAAACATGCAAACATTTACCTGATCTTTTATTTCTGGTCTTTGTACAAATGAGGGTGGAAGAAGTGTCAAGTCCATCTGAAAGCAAAAAGATGAATTTGCAATGTTATGATGCTAGCCCCGCACTGGTCTCCAACACGAAGGGATTTCTTATTAATTAAAATTAATTATTATATTTAATAATAACACCCCAATATCCCTGACTTACAGGCCAGACTCTGTCTAGGGGGAAATTTTCCTATGCCTATCTAAGTTTTTAGTGGCTCAGGCCCCCAACCCCTCTCTCAATGAGGGAAATTTACTAGGAAGTTATACAGCTAGGACTATGCCATATGTAGCAGACGAACAAGTCGTGAACTCCAGAACATGAAGCAAAGTTAGAAAACAGAGCATAACAACCAGAGTACAAAATCAATAGTTTAATTAAATACAATAAATGCAAGAAGCAAATAAGAATATAAATGTTATCTACAAAAATGTAAATTGTAATTTATTGCACTTTTGTCTAATATTTCATAACCTACATGCAAGTTCAAGTATGTCACTGTTTTTAGCATATTTCAAAATACATGAGTAATAATTTTGTGTACAATAATTTAACTGAGGGCCTAATTCATTTCATATAAACTGGGTATTCTCATGTATGTTTTATTATCCAAACTATTTGACTAACTGAATCAACCTTGTCCCAATTAGTTTGGATAATTGATGTTTTACTGTATTTATAATTGTTTGAAGATGGCATAATTGATCAACATCATTGTTCAATTGGGTTCACTCCATTTCTAAATGTTTCAGACTTTGATGAGACAAATAAATCTTGAGGCAAGTAAGGCATTTTAAAGGGGAACAACCTCAGAACAAATATTTTACAAAATGTTCTAAAGGGAAAGTTTGGTCTGTAATCGATTAAGAGTTGCACAAATAATAAAATTTATGCAACACCAACACAAATACATTTTTTTAATAGGTATGTTCTATTTACAGCGCTTTAGCATTTGCTTCAAGTGGTAACAAACTGCCTGCCTGAACCTGTTTTTAGCTATGGTCAATTATACATTGTCTTCTCAAGTCTTCAAAATTAAAATTACTGACTGATCTGAACAGAGAAAACTAATGAATAGTAATGATTTAACATTCACAAAAAAATATAGTTTATGAAGAAATACAGTCCATGTAAGTATATGATAAAGATCATATAATTCAGATTTAATTAAATCTAACAAATCAAAAATAAAAATACATGGACAACTGATCTCGTCAAACAATTGGTTTATTTCTAGATATATGTATATATAACAAAATAAATCCACCTACCTCTAAAATCTCCACCGTAATTTATAAATTTATCTATTATTGTGAATTAATAATATATACGTTTATAAATGCTATGGCTAAATTTAACCTCGATTCTCCTCCATAAAACTTTAAAGCTTTGTTCTTTGAACATCGTTATGTTTGTACTCTTCATAAATATTAAACTTGTTTCTTTGAAGACATTTAGTTTTGTCCCTGTTTTAAAACAATATAGACATCAGATTTTCAGCATATTGCCTCAAAGTGAAAGCTGTTAAAATCTATTACAATATTAACTTTGTTTTCATCTAGGCATTCTGTGCAGGTGTTGGACTTGTAGGGTATTCAGTCTGAATAATGCTTGGAAATAATGCACAATAGTTAACAGTTTGTCACTACAACGACATCGATATTATTAGCAGGTTGATGGTTGGTTGACTGATCACTTTTTATTTACATAAAATAGATGACTAGGATGAGTCAAGTAATTAGGGAGTGGCCAATGTGCAAGTCTGACCACTAAGCAACTAGGAAATTCAGTGTTTAAAATTGTTTGTCCTCACAAAATCAGCAGATAAAATAATTTAATATTGATCTCTATGATCTGCGCATAAAAAGATTGCTTAAAAGGTATATATTTGTCACTGGTGGAACAAATGAAAATTTACTCTTATCATACTCTGTAAATCTTCTGATGTTTTTGTATTTATTATATAACATCCTAACTTTATAATTAAGAAAGAATTTAAGTATGTGTGGCGGAAAAATGCAAATTAATGCACTCAATTAATTAATTTAAATTAATATTTAATTAATTCTCTCTTCTTATAAATTGACATGCTCAGTTTCATCGTGCAAGTCTCAGGGTGCTGACCTATATCCTGAAGACGGGAAAGGGATTGTTAGAGGTCAGCGATTCTGGCATAACATGGATAAATTTAGCCATGAGTTGCCCTACCCTTAGCATTGCGCGGTCCACTGTGGCCAGTCGGAAAAACCCAGAAAGGTTATCAATTCCAGAACCTTCCTGAAAATCTCTAGAACCGTATATAGGGGCCAACTCGAGACTGACCAGTACTCTTGTTACTCTTGTTACAACTGAGTCCTGCTTGGCGGCTTCATGGTTAGCGCTGTACAGAAAGTCAGCAAGTCGTTCATTCGTTCGTGTTCGTATTTTCTTCCTTGTTCCATCTTCGTTGTTCTGGCTGATGTGCGAGCGTCAAGAACATCATTCCGTGCTGCCATCAAGCGTCGCTTATCTCGACACTGGTTATGTCGATGTTCGGATAATTCGAGTGTCGAAACTAAAGTTAATTCTACGTTGGAAAATTGTTCACTGCATTGGGTTCTCTGAAGAGTGCTGAGGTCCAAGAGCAGCTGGAATTCTTGTTGTGACTCTGTCATATTCTAGAGAGGTGTAGGACGCTGCGTCTGGCTATGACGTAATTGGACATCACGACAAGGAGTATCTCTAAGTGGAAGAGATTCATAGACGGCCAGTAGGTAACACTTGCTCGTGGAATTGGGTCCATCAAGAGGGAAGTTATGTGGAGAGCTGCAGCAAGGAGCATGAGTCTGACTTTCCAGTAACTGTTATAACTAATAAGGAACAACTGTTGGAAGCTATATTGTAACTGAAGCTGTGAATAACTCTAGCATCTAGTCATTCAGTGACAGTAGGAAGAATTGTGTAGTGTATTATTACATGGTCTATTCATGAACATTCACATGACTGTATGCAAGTACTGGCCAGCCATCTCAACAGGAGCAAGATTACTGTTCACAGGCCCAACCAGGTGAATTGTTTCCATGAATTTTCGGTGTAATCTGTGCATGTTTCTGTGATTTCTTAAATTCCTTATGCAAAATTTTAGTTCTTAGCAACATATATCTTCTTAACTAATTGAATTCTATGTGGCTTAATGAGATTTGTGATTCTGATAAATTGCCTGCGTGTAATTTTGACGACATTAATTGTAACACTTTTAATTATTTTTTAATAAATGTGTTGACTATCCACTCTCATTACACTGATAGAGAGGAGCTTGTGCATGGTGATGGGTGGGGGTTCCAATGACGTAACGACAATAGAAAGCCGGTTAAGTGCAAGCTTAGGGTAGTTCCCATCATCGTAGAGAGCTAATTTGTGGGGAGCTGGGTTAAAGACAAGATTGACGTAATAGTTCAATTAAGGTCTGTTAATCTAGACAGGTAACACTTGGACAGAGAGTTAATTAGTTAGCAGACTGTTCCAGGGATTGACCTAGTCGCTCTCGTGACCGCAAAGACAAAAGACCCTGTCAGGTGACTGTGTGTGCTGGTTGCATGGGAGGATTATTATTTATGTGTATTAGTTATGAATAAATAGCATAAATTAATAATTAGCAACCAACAGACGGGAACCTTGCCACAGTATGCAAGAGGATATTTTATTAATGTAAGCCTGAACATTACCCTGGAAAGGCATTACATCTTAATTGTTCTTTGTCCTTTATATGATTAGAGAGTTATCCAAGATTCAACCTGAGAGTTATCCAAGATTTAGTGAAATGAGTGTTAACCAAGATTCAATCTGAAATCAGAGTTATCCAAGATTCACTGAAATGAGAATTAACCAAGATTCAATCTGAAATAAGAGTTATCCAAGATTCAACCTGAGAGTTATCCAAGATTTAGTGAAATGAGTGTTAACCAAGATTCAATCTGAAATCAGAGTTATCCAAGATTCACTGAAATGAGAATTAACCAAGATTCAATCTGAAATAAGAGTTATCCAAGATTCAGGGTAAAATGAGAGTTATCCAAGATGCAGTCTGAAATGAGAGTTATCCAAGATTCCATGTGAAAAGAGTTAACTAAGATTCAATCTGAAAAGAGTTATTCAAAATTTAATCTGAAATGAGTTATTCAAGATTCAGTCTGAAATAAGTAATTCAAGATTCAGTCTGAAATGAGTTATCCAAGATTCAGTTTGAAATGAGATGTCCAAGATTCAGTCTAAAACAAGAGTTATCCAAGATTCAGTCTAAAATGAGTTGTCCAAGACTCAGTCTGAAATAAAAGTTACCCAAGATTCAGTCTAAAATGAGAGTTAATCAAGATTCAGTCTGAAATGAGTTGGCCAAGATTTAGACTGAAATGAGAGTTATCCAAGATTCAGTCTGAAATTAGAGTTATCCAAGATTCAGTATAAAATGAGAGTTATCCAAGATTCAGTCTGAAATTAGAGTTATCCAAGATTCAGTCTAAAATGATTTGTTCAAGATTCACTCTAAAATGAGAGTTATCCAAGATTCAGTCTGAAATTAGAGTTACCCAAGATTCAGTATAAAATGAGAGTTACCCAAGATTCAGTCTGAAATTAGAGTTATCCAAGATTCAGTCTGAAATGAGAGTTATCTAAGATTCAGTCTAAAATGATTTGTTCAAGATTCACTCTAAAAATGAGAGTTATCCAAGATTCAGTCTGAAATTAGAGTTACCCAAGATTCAGTCTAAAATGAGAGTTATCCAAGATTCTGTCTAAAATGAGTTGCTCAAGATTCACTCTAAAATGAGAGTTATCCAAGATTCAGTCTGAAATTATAGTTTTCCTAAGATTCAGTCTAAAATGAGAGTTATCCATGATTCAGTCTGAAATTAGAATTATCTAAGATTAAATCTAAATTGAGAGTTATCCAAGATTCAGTCTGAAATGAGAGTTAATCAAGATTCAGTCTGACATGCGTTGTCCAAGATTCAGTCTGAAATGAGAGTTAACAAAGATTCTGTCTGAAAATGACAAAAAATTCATTCTAAGAATTCAGACTATACATTACCACCATCATCACCACCAACAACAACAAACCCAACTCTTAAAAATAAATACTGAGGCAAATAAAGCAGACAAGATAATATATATTACTGCTAATAAAAGTTAGCTCAGCAAACAGAAAAGGAGGACACTAAGATGTTAACCAGGGAGAGTTAGACACTCATAAATGTGCTGTCATGACTATGACTCTTTTGATGAAAAAAGAATAGAATAGCTTATTGCTTGCATTACCCTGTTTGAGAAGTTAGCTAAATCAGTTTTGTGCTATTTGTCAGGCTATTGCAAAAATCAGCAAAGGCTAAATGTAATAACCAGAGAGATGGTGAAAGAGCTATTGCAAGAGTCAGCATAGGTTAATGTAACAACCAGAGTGATAGTGAGAGAGTACTTTTGATATTCTTAATGCTGCTATGTTCCACCAAATTCAGATGACAGCCAAGTACCACCATATATTTCTGGAATCCATTAAGAAACCAGAAAAAAAATCACTCTCAATATTAAATTTTAGATAATGCAAAGAACTCTCAAAAGTCAAAGAAATTACAAGATAGTGCATGAAGAACTTAAAAATGAAATAATTCTAATCAACAAATCCATACTTTCAAAAAATTATTTTATTACCGAACATGAAAAAAAGTCTTGAAAAAATTTAAGCCACAATTTGCGCAATATAAGAATGCATAAACTTTGCTTTGTGTACTCTAGTTGAAATAAGATACAAAAATAAAAAGGTCAGAATAATTATTGGTATTATAACCTAGACCAAAGACCAGCTGGAATTGCAAGAAACAAATAATAATAATGAAGGCAAAAGACAGAATAGAAGTGTGAGAAGAAATTACAGTGAGTGCAATCAGTAGCAAGGATCCAAAAGTCAAGGAGAAACAACAATCTCAAGTCAAGTGTTCAGTCTATAGAAGTCAAGAAAGAATTATTCATATGGATTTGTCAAACTGTTGGTCACTTTGCCCTAGTTTGCACTGCTAACTGCTTGAAAGAGAAGAAATAAGCCTGCACAACATTAATATTACCTACTTCAAAGAGAAGAAATAAGCCTGCACAACCTTAATATTACCTACTTCAAAGAGAAGAAATAAGCCTCACAACCTTAATATTACCTACTTCAAAGAGAAGAAATAAGCCTGCACAACCTTAATATTACCTACTTCAAAGAGAAGAAATAAGCCTGCACAACCTTAATATTACCTACTTCAAAGAGAAGAAAAATGTCTGCACAACATTAATGCTACCTACTTCTAATATAATGTAGGTAGGTAAACAATAAAAAAACTCTGGCAAATTGAGTGACATGATTACTTAATTCCCGGCAAAATGTTAACAAAAATACTTTTTTACCAATCCTTTCATCAGTGACTGGCATCAACAGCAAAATGTTAACATTTTTTAAAATACTTTTTTTTATCAATCCTTTAATCAGTGGCTGGTATCAACAATAAAATGTTAACAAAAATACTTTTTTACCAATCCTTTCATCAGTAGCTAGCATCAACAGAAAATGTTAACAAAAATACTTTTTTACCAATCCTTTCATCAGTAGCTAGCATCAACAGAAAATGTTAACAAAAATACTTTTTTACCAAACCTTTCATCAGTAGCCGGCATCAACAGAAAATGTTAACAAAAATACTTGCTTACCATTCCTTTCATCAGTAGCTGGCATCCATAGCAAAGTGTCTCCAGTGGCTCTGTCTGCATAATGCTATATAAAAAATGCAGACATAAATGCTGAAAGCATTGGCCCAAACAATACTTGAAATAAATTTTAGCCAAAAGTAAAAGATAAACCCACCAAAATTTCCTAAATTATAATTTGTTAACAAATATTTCATTATGTGCACTAATTGTAAATCATTAAATCATGTTCATCAAATAATAGAAATTACATCATATTAGGATTCAAAATTTATTTTATTATCTGAAAGAATTCAAATAACATACTGAACATTGATTGTGCTAGTAGGAAATGACTGGATTAGACAAGTCAAGGCTTTCGACATGCAAACCATTACTGTATGTGTTTTATAATCATTTAAAAAAAAGAAAGAAAAATCAATCTTGGTAAAATCTAAACAATATAGAATTAATTTCAATATCATTTTGTTATATTAATGAAAATACATTGATCAAAATAGATCAATAAGAGAAAATCAAAACATACACATACACACAAAACACACAGTCAATAACCTAATCAACAAGAAAACATCAACAGTGACATATCTACATAGCATACATATACAGTAATTATACAAAAACTACATTACAGTATTTTGGTCAATAAACTAATTAACAAGAGAAAGCCAACACTGTCTGTCTGACTGTCACTATGTCTTCTACACATAATGCTATATTACAGTATTTTGGTCAGTTATATAATCCTAAAATAAATACTGGCATATTTAAATATACAATACAGTAATCACTATTTTGGTCAGTTATATAATCCAAAAATCAACACTGGCATATTTAAATATATATATACAATATTTTACATGACATCAGTTTGGTCATTCACCTGTCATTAAAAGAAAATCAGCACTGACAAATCTATGTACAGATGTAGTAAGTCTACAAAAAAAAGTGTACTTTAAAAAAGTATATTAGCTAAGAAAAAGACCTAATTAACTAAAGAAAATTTCTATACATGTTCAAAACAAAAATGTTACTTGTCTTTTTTTGCCTGATGGTCATTATTGCTGAAGTGGCACAAAGGTTCACTGACTGAGAAATTTTCTTGTGCACACTTAGAATCTACACTGAATGACAAGCTCATTCTTTGTAAGTTGTTTACTGATGTCTCAACACTGGTATCCAATGGTGACTGTTAAATCACAGAAAACGTTCAAATAAAGAGGGATGCATAGCAAAGGTCAATGGATAAGTATTCTTGAAAAAGTTATTCTGCATAAAATATATATTTTATAAGAAGGTGCCAACAAATTTTAACAAATTACAACTATGTAGAATAAAATTTTATTTAAGAATGTCAGCACTTACTAAAATTTCTTTCTAAACTGGGTCATCAGGGTAACCTTCTTATACTATAGTACATGTAGCCTTAAAGAAGTTTACTGAAATCTGATTAAATATATTATCTTTAAAAGTATATTATATTAAATAAACCACTATTATTATATTAATATGAATTTTAGCCTAAAATTATATTTTATATTCACATAGTCATCTTTACAATCTGCAAAAATATTCCAATTTGCTGTAAAATATTATTTCACTACAAACAGTAAATAATATAAAGAAATATGTCAGTGTTTTACCCTATAAAACTAACATGCAAATGGTAACTTGTTTGCCATTGTGTCTTACCTTACAAAAAGTGCAACCATATTCAGAAACCTTCAAATCAGGCAAACCAAGTTTATCACTGGTCCTGTACAAAAGTTATTCAAGTCATGTACTATAATAATTAGTGATTCAATAATTCATTTTATTACTAAATCCATATTTTAATTTCAGATAATAAGAACTGGAAAAATGTAAGCATAAATTTAAATATTAAGATATACTTCTCAAATTGTGCCAATAAAAATAACAGATATAATAAAATTATCAGATATGGTAACTGGTTTGTGTGATGAAATAAATCTACCCTAACACAATTATTAATATTATTATTTAATTATCTTAATTGTTAAATTATTTATTTATTATTAATTGTCAAATTAATATTTCTTATGTCTGTGTATATTATGAGTAAGTTACATGTTATTGCTTCATGTTACAAGGAACTTTGTAGTTTGAATATAGTGTTTGTTGTAACCCTTTTCACATGAGTTTTAAAACCCTTGAAGTGAACACTGATTATTTGTATTCTTTGATAAGCTTTGGAGCATTGTTTCTTTGAACACAACTTCCTTTGTACTTTTTTCTAAGCAATAACTGTTTGCTTTTAATATCAATCAGTTTATCCTGGTGTGAAGCTGACAGGATACTGGGTGACTGATTATTCAAAGTATATAGTGGCCATACATAAATGCATTCTATAAGTGTGATTTCTAAAAGATGGAAATGTGAAGCTATAATACCACAAGCAATGATGTATGCATACTGTTTTGTGAACTGTCACAAGTAAATCATTATGTAACCAGGACTTGGCCAAAATTGTCAAGTGTCAATTTCTAGGAAATTTAATGAATGGTTGTGGTAATGTAAGCAAATTAGGTCCAAGAGGAAGCATGTTAATAAAATAAATTCTTATTCTGGTGGGCATAAAGTCTAATCAATGGACAGGTAGAGATTTTTCTAGCAAGAGTTTAAACTGCTTACTCCAGCAAATATTCTGCAAAAGAATTCATAATTCTTAATCATTGGTTTTGCAGGATTGGTATGTATGTTAGGGCTGATTATTCATTTTTTTTAATCTATTCATTTATTTCATTGTAATAAACTGTTGTTTTAACACTCACACATTCTAAATTCATAGAAAGAAATAGGTGGAGGCAAATTAAGTAATTATAAAAGTTGGATGGCAAAACATATTTTTAGTGGGATAATGGGAATGCCAGACCAGAAAATAGGTGATTTCTGCAGCAAGCAGCACATAAATGACACAGGTGGTTTGAATCATGCAACAATGAATGCACATGATAACATTATTACAGGTGGATTGAATCAGTTAACAAATGCAGATGATAACATTATTACAGTTTGAATCAGGTAACAATGAATATAGGAGATAACATTATTAGAATAGGCCCTGATGCAAGATCCAATTTTCTCAGCCATAAATTTAATATGATTAACTTGAGAGGAATATTTGGTGGAGTTGAGTGGATTAATTAGTAGGAAGACTTGATGGAATGAAGTTGGTTGGATTAATTAGTAGGAAGATTTGGTGGAGTTGAGTGGATTAATCAGTTAAATTTGGTGGAGTAGAGTGGATTAATTAGTAGGAAGATTTGGTAGATTAATTAGATGGAGTTTAGTAGATTAATCAGCTTGAATATTTGGTGAGTGGATTCATAATTAGGAAGATTTGGTTGAGTTGAGTGGATTAATCAGTTGAAAGATTGGTGGAGTTGAGTGGATTCATTTGTAGAAAGATTTGGTGTTGAGTGGATTCATTAGTATGAGGATTTAGTGGAGTTGAGTAGATTAATCAGTTGGAAGATTTGGTGGAATTGAGTAGATTAATCAGTTGGAAGATTTGGTGGAGTTGAATGAATTCATTAGTAGGGAGATTTGGTGGAGTTGAGTAGATTAATCATTTGGAAGATTTGGTGGAGATGAATGAATTCATTAGTAGGGAGATTTGGTGGAGTTGAGTGGATTAATCAGTAGATGGTGTAAAAGTAAGATAATCTTTGATACTATCATCCCAAGAATATACAAAAAGAAAATAGCAAAGTAAACAATATATAGATATTGTAAATCAGGAACACAAACCTGACAATATTTGACACAGTGGAAGGGAAGTCAGCCTGCAGACCTATAATAAAATTCTCTGTAAGTCGTTCAATGCTACTGCTAGCAGAAGTCTGAAAAGACAAAAATGTCTTCAAACAATTCTTAAAAATTATATCAAATACATAATCACACTCATAAACCATTACCAGAATTTTAATTTCCAGAATTTTGGATGATAGAATGACCAATACTAGTAATAAACTCATTCTCACACTATAGCTATATGCTACAGAGGATTTCCTTGCATGCATCAAAACCTTTCCAAACCTCTTCATTTTACTATATAAAAGCTTACCTCCACTATTTTTCCTCATCACTATTCTTACAAAGACATGCATGTATCTAGATCTATTGCTTTAGTATTCTTACAAAGACATGCATGTATCTAGATCTATTGCTTTAGTATTCTTACAAAGATATGCATGTATCTAGATCTGTAGCTTTAGTATTCTTACAAAGATATGCATGTATAATCTATTGCTTTAGTATTCTTACAAAGATATGCATGTATAATCTATTGCTTTAGTATTCTTACAAAGATATGCATGTATCTAGATCTATTGCTTTAGTATTCTTACAAAGACATGCATGTATCTAGATCTATTGCTTTAGTATTCTTACAAAGATATGCATGTATCTAGATCTGTAGCTTTAGTATTCTTACAAAGATATGCATGTATAATCTATTGCTTTAGTATTCTTACAAAGATATGCATGTATCTAGATCTGTAGCTTTAGTATTCTTACAAAGATATGCATGTATAATCTATTGCTTTAGTATTCTTACAAAGATATACATGTATCTAGATCTATTGCTTTAGTATTCTTACAAAGATATGCATGTATCTAGATCTATTGCTTTAGTATTCTTACAAAGACATGCATGTATCTAGATCTGTAGCCTTAGTATTCTTACAAAGATATGCATGTATAATCTATCGCTTTAGTATTCTTACAAAGACATGCATGTATCTAGATCTGTAGCCTTAGTATTCTTACAAAGATATGCATGTATAATCTATCGCTTTAGTATTCTTATAAAGATATGCATGTATCTAGATCTGTAGCTTTAGTATTCTTACAAAGACATGCAAGTTTTCATATCTACTATCAGTATTCTTATAAAGTTATACAAGTTTTTATATCTACTGTCAGTATTACAAAGACATGCATGTTTCTATATCTACTGTCAGTATTACAAAGACATGCATGTTTCTATATCTAATGTCAGTATTCTTATAAAGACATACATGCCTTCAATATTAAAGATTATTTCTCGACAACTTTTTAGTCAAATACTAATTTTTCATTGCATTGCAATTTATTTCACCTCAGAAATATAGGGTAAAGCCAGTAATTTGAAAAAAATATTACAAATAATGTTTTTAATATGGGATGGATATTTTTTTAGAACAGATTATTTTTTACTTAGCCTAAAATGGCAACTTATATATGTACATATAAATCTGATGCTACTGGCAGTTAGTCTGCACAACCTGAATTGCAGCCTTTATCCTCGCTGGTACTTATAAGATCTGTATACATTTCTTGAATCAAATCTTGCACATTCCAGTGAAAACACACTTATAACTGCAAATAAGTGCTAAGTAAAGTTTTGTTTCATAAGTGGAGTTGCCTTATTTTATCTAATTTTTTCCCTTTCCCTTTCAATCTGAAAATATATGTATATGTACTTTTTAACAAAATAACTGTTATGTTATTATGTAAAATTGACTAAGTAGGAAACATCAGATCTCTTCTGGCTAGAGGTTTGTTCGATATTTTAATGCTAAGCACTGATTCCATAGAGAATAAAAAAGAGCGTGCGTGCGTGTGTGTGATTCATTTCTACTTTTTTCAATTTAGTTTTAATATATAAATATTCTCAACAAGTATTATTTTTCTTCAATGAATATTTAATTCTAATTTTGTTACAATCATAAAAATGTGTCCCATGTGCGATCACTTCAAAGGCTGGATAAGTTTATCCAGCCCTTAACTTTTACATACCAATTTTCTCCTATATATACTGTTAGTAATGAGGAAAAGGCAAAAAGATTAAGATTATGATATAATATTTCCTTTCGAAGATTAAATCTATATTTGTGGTCATGCCTGATTAATCCTTAATCAACAAAGCAACAAAACATATGTTAAATTCTTACCTTAGTTGTTAAGTCTGGAATAAAAATGGAATCAATTTCATTCAGCTTGTTGTACATAACCACCTCCTTAGAGCATAGATTCCTTAAGAAAAAAATAATTAAAAATCATAATACAGCAAACAGTAAAATAATGCACATTTTTAGAATGCCTTTTCCATACAATTCCTCACAAATATCTGGTTTTACAATGTAGTGTTTGTTTATGTGTTTGCATGTCTATAAAAATTAACATCTCAGGGAGGAAACAATAAATGAATCAGAATAAGATGACAAACATAAAATATGACAAATTGTAGTAATAAAGATGAAAATCTTTTGTGGTTAAATGTAAAATCTATAAATCAAACCTGAGTGGCCTGATGAACATAAGTGCACCATATCGCTTGTCTCCAATGTTCTGAAAATAAAAGGCCAAATACATTCCAACAAAATGACTATTATAAATTTTGTAAAAGATAACTGTATGATTTTCTAATGTATGAAGGAAAAAAAGTATACAAGAAATTAAATAAGAAATTATTTTAGTTCTTAACAGTTAATAAAATCCATATCATCTAATATGCATTATTCATTATGAGAATGTTAAGTTCATTCAGGTAATCTGAGAGAAGATTATTTCACTATCAAGAGAAACATTGTAAACTATGACTATTAAATCCACCAAGTAGAACCTAATATGGTAAGGTGTGAGTAAATTCTTCAATACCTTTATCAGAGAGTGGTTCTGAGGTTCAACAGAATAATTACAATAGACTCAGGTCAAATTCCAGAGATGTTAATAACCTCTCACATCAACACTGGTTATATCAGTGTTGATGAGGTTATATCGCACCCTATGGATATCTGAGAAATCCTAATTTTAATTCATGAAACACCAAGGATCAAATATAACAAAACAAAAGTCAGAGACTGTTTATGAGCTTAAAATTCATTTTAGAAAAAAAAGTTACCTGACACTTTTCAATTTACTTAACGTTAAGTAATTTCAAAGTATTATTCATCAATTTCAAATTTTCTTAATGTTAAGTAAATTCAAAGTATTATTCATCATTTTTCAATTTACTTAATGGTAAGTAATTTCAAAGTATTATTCATCACTTTCAAATTTTCTTAATGTTAAGTAAATTCAAAGTATTATTCATTTTTCAATTTACTTAATGTTAAGTAATTTCAAAGTATTATTCATCACTTTCAAATTTTCTTAATGTTAAGTAAATTCAAAGTATTATTCATCACTTTCAAATTTTCTTAATGTTAAGTAAATTCAAAGTTTTATTCATCACTTTCGAATTTTCTTAATGTTAAGTAATTTCAAAGTATTATTCATCACTTTCAAATTTTCTTCATGTTAAGTAAATTCAAAGTATTATTCATCATCATTTTTCAGTTTACTTAATGTTAAGTAATTTCAAAGTATTATTCATGCAAAGAATACAGAAATCGCAACATGACAGTTTGCATCACCAATATAGTATCTAATGTAGTATCTAATACAGAATGAAAGAGTTTTTAAATTCTATGGTTTTCTAAATGATTCTTTAATTCTTAAATAATTATAACAAATGTTAATTTATTTAATAATTTCATTGTTTTTGGTTATTTGAAGCTGAGTTGAAAAATAATAATTTATACAATTATATTAATTCTATTACACAGACTCACAAATGAGCAACTTATTAAAACACAAATTTATTTTTAGAATTTGTATGTTTGTACAATTTATAAACAAGCAAGCATGACACTCAGTAAATAGGCTTTTAATTTGTAACCATAAATTGCACTAAGCTGCAATACTACTTTTGCCACAAACATTGTGATTAAATAGGCCTATATTTATAAAATAAAACCATTGACAATATTTTAAAAGTATCTTTAAGTCTTGATGTCTTCTTCATTTTCATAATTCATATAATATATTTGTGTTCAAAATTATATATTGCAAGTATATTGTTGTTATGAGTTTTACCCTTTCTAAGTATAACAGATATAAAAAAACATGCTTGTCTTTGTAAGAATACTGACATGATAACTATTATCATGCGCTAATATAGCTGGCATATTTGAGTCTGACATGATTTTTTATTTTTTAAAGAAAGAATGAGGGGAAAAGCTAGAATGATTACAAATCAGCAACTTTGAGATATATAATGACCTGAAAAAAGTTACAACAAATCTGAGATGTGCTTACTTGGAGTGACAGACAATAAATATGAAACACACTGACGTTGCAAGATTTACAACTCACTAAACTATCTAGCTTTGAGTTGATGTGTATTTTGCTGTTTTGGTGAGTTTTTCATTTTTGTTGTTGTTTAAATTGTGAATAGAGTTGATACTTAAAATAAGTTTGCATTAATCTATTATATTAGAGATTATTTTTGAAAGCTGATGTAAAATTAGTTATGGTGGGTGGGATTTTTATACTTTTATTGCACTCTAATTTTCTAAATTCTTTTACTTCTTGATGGTCATACTTTAGCTGAGGTTTGCAACAAAATTGAGTTGCTTTCTCTTTCTTTCTTTTTTAAACATAAATACTGTACTTGCTAGATCACTCTCATTAAAAATACCGATTATTTTATTACCTCTTCTACATAAATATTGTGCTCATTTTATTTTATCTACTACATAAATATTGTATTTGCTTTATTATTTACAGAAATTAATGTTCTATTACTTCTCTACATGAATGTTCTCTTTATTACTTCTCAACATAAATACAATATTCTTTATTACCTCTCTACATAAATATTGCTTCCTTTATTTCTTCCACTACATATACTGTGTTTGCTTTATTACATACCTACAAAAATATTGTTTGCTTATTATCTACATAAATACCGTGTTTGCTTTATTGCCTCTCAATAAAAATGCATGTTTCTGCTTTATTATCTCTTCTATGTAAATGCTGTTTTTGTTTTATTACCTCTCTACATAACTGCTATTTGTTTCATTACCTCTCTACATAAATGCTCTTTGTTTTTATTACTATGTACATAAATATTGTGTTTGTTTTATTACCTCTCTACAAAGATGATGTGTTATCAAAGGGGAGAAATCGTACAAACAAAAATTATGATATTTACATGCTTTTTACATGAAAACTAGAATTTTCTGTGGAAAATGACTGGTGCTACTAACTTCTAAAATGTTTGAATTACATGGAACTTTCATTTACCCACTAATTTATTTAAACTAGGTACACTATAAATAAAATTTAGCGAAACTTTTTCCATTTGTGTATATATGACTATATATGACTTTACTATATCAATCTAATCAAATATTATCCTACAAAAAGTATTAAAAAGATGTTTTAATCACATCTTGGTTTGTATTGTTGCATAAAGACAAAAAAAAACAACACAAACAATAGAATATTTAGATAGTGACAAGTAGTGAGCTATTAAGTAGGCCTACACTTACAATTAAACTTAAGACTCTGTTGAACAATGAATATCATTGTAGGCCTACTGCTTAATATTTAAGCATTATTTAATACCTTTAATTTATCCTTGAAAAACAGATATTGAGGCATAATAAATTTTACTAAAATTATGTAGGTTAATAAAATCATACGAATACTTAAAACTGATCAAATGACAGTGCTGGCTGAGCAGGCAATATCAAGGTCAAGTGAGTTGAAATGTTCTACTGGATGACAACAGATAAAACTGCACTAATCTGTTACTTCATTGGTTGCTTGAATATTTTATTGTCACTGTCACTGCTGCAATGTCAGAAATGTCGATATTATTGTCTAAAACACTTCTGTTCAGCAGCCTAGCTAATAGAGCAGACAACATGCGAGTGGTACATTCCATCAAAACTTACTGCTGATTGGTACCAACTCAATACTTAGCTTCTAAAATGAATTAATTTACATCCCAATAGCACAATAGCACACAATTATAACATTATTTTGTAGACAGATTCTGCATTACCATAAATAAATCACCTCTGACCACTAAAAAATAAAGTTTCAATGTTAAAATTAATTTTAAAACACATGGCCAAAGTCGGAACAAAGAAGGCAAAGCACCATAACAATAAATTTTAGGTGACTTTGTGTCTGATTCATGCATAGCCACATGACCCATGTATTATAAATCGAAACAAAGAACCTTCTCACTCAAGGTGACGTGTGCACCTCCAATCACTAAAAATACCATGCAAAGAGTCACGTGTTAATAGGAACGAAGTGGTTCCACGCTGGATCAAAGAGTTTAATCCCCCCCAGTTGTCATTTTACACCTTGAAAAGCTATAATCTTTTGTTCAAACAGCAAAATACTCTTGGATTATTGAAAAATAATGATTAATAAAGTGATTTTTAAAATAATCCCAAAATTGATTTAAAAAAAAAATGTATGACTACAAATGGCTGTAGTGCAAAATTAAATATAGCAACCTTAGCAGGATTTTCACATAGAAGAACACAAATATGCAGCTTAAAATTGTAAATTTAAATCAAACTGTAACAACATTTCTAAAATTTCTGATACAATATTTCACTGCATTGGTAAATTTAACATCAGTGAGTCAATACACCACATATACAATAACAAACAACATAATAATGTCTTATCAGTTCCCATGTTAAAAAATATAAGCTACAACTTGCACTGCAGTTATTATGTTAAGAAGAGAAATCAAGGCAAAACACTATGACAAATATTACCCCAAATGTATATTGCTTACTGTGTCCAAGGAAACCTGAGACCCTCTACCCTGTACTATGTCAGTCAAGATTCGAACTGAGAGGCGTGTCAAACAATCTCCAACTAAAATCTTATTAAATCCTTTTTGTTGGGCAACTGCTGAAAGAATGTTTTTCCTGCAAACACCAGAAACAGAAAAATTATTTATATTATGTGATTTTTACACTCTAAAATAATAAATATATTCATAGTAATTCCACAGGATTTAAATAATAATTAAATACATTATTATATTAAAATAAATAAAGTTTCCTGCATACTTTTAAAATTAAGAAAAAAATATTTAATCAATGAGTTATTTCTAATGATTTTAACAGCATATATATTTTGATTTGCTATTTAAAAGATGAAAGAGATACAATGTAACTGTTACAATTTAAAATCATCAATGAATGCAACATTTATAATACATATCAATGCCAATGAAAATGCCAGACTGCCCTTATGATATGTAGGATAAATTCTGTTTAAAGCAGCTATTTACAATCAGTGAATCACTATGAAATATTTAGACTTTTGTAGAGAATCTTCCTTGGTCACCATTCTGATGGAGATTTAACTTTAAGGGCATTATTGCCCAAGTTTTACATTGTCAAAATAATAACCATTTAAACCAGTGGTTGTTTAATCTTTTCAGCTGCTGGTACAACTTTAATTCTCAAAATGTGTTCTCACATCTATGAATAAAATTTAATTATTTGTTACTAGATTAAATAAAGTTTCACCCATATTCATACATATAAAATATAATATAATTTTTGTTTTTATAAAATATTTTGCTGCAATATTTAGTGTTATTTCGAATTATTCATTAGAATTAGAACTACAATATGACAAATAATCATTGACTTATGGGGTTGCCATAACTGTACATAATTTTTATGATCATTTTTGATCATTTTTATCACACTACCAGGAGGAACTTCTTGAACCATTGACTGAAACAAGAAATGCATTATCACAACTCATTCAGTTATAATTGTAAACAACACATTCACTTTTCCACCCAGTTCATTCATTGTGATATTAATATCAAATATCAAGAGGTTAATCATTTGGGCCTACTTTTAGTGACTATTATATCAATATTTATTTTTCTTAAAGTGACATTTGACCAAGTACATTCTTGCTTCCATTTTCATGCTTTTGTTTAAAATGACTGTGTTGGTGACTTGATTATAAGATGTATTAATTATTAATGCTTTTGTTTTTAAAATGACTGTGTTGGTAACTTGCTTATAAGATGTATTAATTATTAATGCTAAAATTTTGTATAACGTACTTTCTTCCATATATAAAATTTGTTCCTTAAATACACTTACATTGCAACATTTATTTTTCATGCAATTATTTTCTTTAAAGTCAGTCAGACTTCTGAGATTATAATTATGAATAGTGAAGAGAAAGGACATATTTTATCATTTGATTTTTTTTTAAATCATTCACAATTTCAAAGCATTCCATAGGATTTATGGGTCAAAGATTAGAACACCTGAGTTTTTTAGCATTGGTTCAAAGAACTGCACACCTGTCCTAAGTACAATTAATGCAGTGGCTTTTAAAAAATAAGTAGGTTTTCGTAACTACCAGTAAATGTTGCTAATCAAGATTCTTCGATAATAATTCATTTACATTTACCACACTAAATGCATAGAAAAATCTCCAAGTATTCACCTGGCCAAATGCACATATTCCTCTCTGGCTGAGACAGAAGTAAAGCTGGACAAAAGATGACACAACTCTGGTGTCTGTTGCATTCGCTGTTCAAATTCTGTGGCACCCGTTCCTTCTCTTATGTCCCAGCACAATGGCACAGCACCATCATTTCCAGTCACATCACAACTCTTCAAGGTAAGGCTCTGTTGAAACAACATCTGTTATGAACTATAAATATATAAATGCTAAAATCAAATACACTTAATGAGTCCATGTTTAATTTCTTTGCAAATCTCAGATTATTATAATTTTTGTTGAGAGATATCACAACTATGAAATTTATATAAATATTTAAATCTTCAAAAAAATGTGCTTACTGGATTTTATTCTGTCAAAATGTATACTGCTAGAATAAATATTTAAATAAATATGTTAATAATCTTCAAAAAATGTGTTTATTAGATTTTATTCTGTTTGTCAAAACTCATACTGCTATAATAAATAAAATCCTGTCACAGTAAATTAAATAAGAATAAATTATTGTTATATTTTGCTACATGGTTAGAACCCATCATCAGAATAAATTATTTCTATTTTGCTATATGATTAGTGCCCAACATCAGAATAAATTATTTATATTTTGCTATTAAACTAGAACCCCATGCCTGAAAAACCAGAAACAATTGCTTTAAGTGTTGATTAGCATTATTTTTCATGACAAAGTTTTAAAAGGTATTTCCAATCACTTAGCACTGTTAGTTTTTTGTACCTTATTTTCTATGTATAACAGGACACTTATTGGTCACTCATAGCCAAGATTCTTTTTCTTTTTTATGATGTCAAAGAGTATTTATAAAATAATTTAAAAGGTGCAAATAAAATGTAAAACTTTGAGAAACATAAAAGAAAATATTTACTAGGTTAAATAACAAGCAAAGGAATAAAGCCATGATACAAACAGATAGATTAACAAATCTTACATCAGCTAAATAACAATAACTTATCGCATATATATCTGGTAGTCCAATGTTGCTGTTTTGCAGGAATAAGCAGCATTTAGTGCACAAATTTGGTGGTTTTCTGTAGAGCAGTCTGATACTTTAATACAATTATTTGTTGATGCAACTTGGATAAAATTTTATCAACTTGGATCAATATTTAGATAAATATTGTTGTATTTTATTTAATGTGAATTAAACCATGATTGAAAGAAAATTAATAATACTTGCTAAAAACGGGACCTTACAGCCATATGCTGACATATTAAAAATATGTGCTTTGTTCCGAATTTCTTTTTACGTGCTAATGCATATGACTTTTTCTTCCAACAAGAAATAAAAGGTGCAGGTAAGCTTTCTCTTAATCCACTTTTATTAGCATAACTTTAAAACTGAGGCTTTGGTAATCAATTAAAAACTTGGTTATTTTGAAATTGTTGCTGTTACTGCGTTTGAATAAACTTTTCCCTGCTGAAAACTACGATGAGATGAGCATTCATTCCTCTACGAAACTAATATTTAAAATATCATGTAGCTTCAGCCGTGGTTAAGTGCAAAGAGTTTCTGTTCGGAAACAAAAAAAGTATCTGCTTCAAATTCTACCAATAGCCGCGTCACGTATATTAGAAACTTTAGAGCTGCTGCAAACTTTGAAAGCATTTTAAGTTTGACAATTGTTATGCTTATATCAGTTATTTTGTTTCCATTAAATATAGCTCTTTTATTAATATTAATGTATGAATTTATTTAGTAATTGCAAGTTAATTTTAGCAGCTCTACAATTGCAAAATCGATGTCTTCTAATCCTCAGTTCTATACATTCAAATTATTTCTATCCAACAACCCTACTCTATTCAAACCAATTTTAAACTATATACCAAACATGCTTTGGTAAAAATAAAACTTTAGCTTTGTTTTATAGTAGTATTTATTTTATGCTCAATTTTTAGATACTGTCTTATTATTATTATTATTATATATATATATATCTTACTCCAAACTACACAAAGATCATGACTATTTTTTTTAATGCAATTTTCTGTAGCTTTTTTGGTTAAAGAGTCAACTAGAAAAGAACAGTGCTATGCTTCCAGCAAACTGTGACAATCAAGCTGAAGTTTCCTGCAGCTTATTTTCATTATTAAAAACACATTTCATTTAGTGATAAAATGTAATCAAGCAAATATATTTTTAGGGTCTTGGCTTTATAAATTTTACACTTAATATATATATATATATATATTATAAACATAGTATGAATTAATATCTCTTTAATAATTTACTTGTACAAAAACATGTAATAATTAGTCTAGGTAAACATTAGTCTTAAACATTACAAATTTAATTGCTAATAGTAAATTAATATCTAAATACATAAAGTATTATTATTTGTATTGAAATATATATTGATTTTTAGATTACTTTTACTTTTTAATCATTATACATTTTCTTTTCATTGCAATTCTTAAGAGGTTAGATTCCCACCCTTCACTCAAAATTATTTTTCTTTTTAACTTAGTTGCATAGTTTGTTTATTTATTTTATTGAAATAAAATTATTAAAGAACTAAAGCTGCACATAAGCTTTGTACTAAAAGTGTTGTATCAAAATTATATTTGACAATGATTCAATAAAGTGACTGATTGATTAATAATTGAAATTACCCTGTAGCCATTCTCTTTGGTGGGTTTTTTTCTGAGTTTACATGTGTCCATGGAAAGGAATGCACAGTATTTAATTTTAGTACTTAGCTAAAGAAAAGTGGTTAGAAGAAAGAGTAGAGGAAAGGCAGTTCTTACATATCCACAAAGAAACCTGGATCTCACCAGACGGCAACACCAAAAACCAGATAGACTACATCACTAACTCTAGGAAATGGAGATGAAGCCTGCAAGACACAAGATCCCAACGAGGGGCAGATGTAGTCTCAGACCACCACTTGGTGATTGGAACCATCAAAGTCAAGCTATGAGCTTTTAGATACATAGCCAATTGACTTCAAATCAAGTTTAACATCCAGTGGCTGAAGGAGAAAGACTACAGAGACACCTTTTCAACCTCCCTGAAGAACAGATTTGAAGCCTTGAACTTGGTGACCGAAGAAACATTCAAGGAAGAACACTGGTGTTCCCTAAGAGACACATTGACAGACACATGCCAAGAAGTGCTGGGCAAAAGAGAATGGACAACCAAGGAATGGCTCTCCAGTGACAAATGGCAACTGATAAAAAACACAAAAGAAATCAAGCAACAGATCAACAGCAACAAGAACGAAGAGGAAAAGAAAGTTCTTCGAGATAAATTTACCCAAATGAACAAGAAAGTTAAGAATAGTGTCAGAAAGGACAAGAGGCTCTTTTATGATGCACTAGCAACAGAGGCAGAACAGGCAGCAGGAAAGAGGGACCTCAGCACTCTGTACAAGGTCACCAGGACTCTCTCAACTAAGAAGATGAACATGGACAAACAAGTTAAAGACAAAGGAAACCCCATCAGTAAAGAGCAAGGCCAGAGACAATGATGGGCTGAACACTTTCAAGAACTCCTAAATCGACCACCGCCATCAGTGAAACAAGACATCCCCCCTGCAGACTCACCACTCAAAGTCAACACCAACTTTCCCACGAAAGCAGAAATCCTAAAAGCCTTGAAGATCTTGAAAAATGGGAAAGCATCCGGCCCAGATGGAATTCCCCCAGAGGCACTCAAGGTAGACCTTTCAACCAGTCAACATGCTACTGCCTCTACTGCAGAAGGTTTGGAGGGAAGGAAGAGTATCAGCAGACTGGAAAAAAGGACACCTGATAAAACTTCCCAAGAAAGGAGACCTAGGATCCTGCAAGAACTGGCGCAGCATCATGCTACTGTCAGTACCTAGCAATGTACTGCTGCAATATCCTCGACCAGAACAAGCCATCTTCAGAAAAGACAAGTCGTGTATAGATCAGATAGCAACTCTCCGAATCATCATCGAACAATCCTTGGAGTGGCAGTCAATGCTGTACCTCAACTTCGTTGACTTTCATCAAGCATTCTATAGTGTGGACTGAGAAACCATCTGGCAGCTCCTCCATCACTATGGTATCCCTCAAAGTTTCATCACCCTGATCCAGCAACTTTATGAAGGCGCCACATGCCAAATTATCCACAACAGCAAATTGACAGAGGACTTTGAGGTGAGAACAGGAGTCCGACAAGGATGCATTCTCTCCCCAATGCTCTTCCTGTTAGTGGTCAAATGGGTGATGCATCAGACAACTAAAACAGGAAAAACTGGAATCCAGTGGTCCCTGAGAAGACTTGGACTCTGCAGATGACTTGTGCCTGATGTCCCAGAAAATCGATAACCTGGCCCAAGAAGCATCCAAGACTGGACTGCAGATCAACCTAGAGAAGACTGAAATCATGACCCTGTTAAAAAAGCAGCAGAAGCCAATCACCCTTGAAGACAGCAAGCTGAAAGAAGTCACCTCCTTCACCTATCTGGGCAGCATTGTATCAGCAACAGGTGGTTCTGATGAGGACATCAAAGCCAGAATCAGGAAAGCTAGATACGCTTTTATTACCCTGAGACCAGTCTGGAGGTCAACATCCCCTATCTGTCCACAACAAACTATGAATTTTCAACAGCAATGTTAAGTCTTAAAACTATTGTAAACATATGTGTAATTATTTATAAAACAAACATACATATATAGTAAAGCAAGTTGCAATGATAGAAGTTTTACCAAATTTATAAATCTGAAGTGATTTTTAAATATTTATTATACAATAACTACATGCATATATTTTTTAAGTCAGCAAATAATGATTGTATCTGTTAGATGTACAAATTCCTCTTTCTTTTAATACTTGAACCATGCCTATAACATTTATGGTTCCAGAGATATGACATTTTACAATTTGTGTATTAACATTTTTGTCACCTTTGTTCCGAATGTGTTAAATTTGCTTGTTTGGTGGTGTTTGAGACCTCATAAATCACTGGCTTTTAGATCAGTGTCTTTTGAAAAAAGTGGGTTAAAACTCCTTGGTACTTTATTGTTTTCAACATAGAAAAAATGCATTTTAAGCCACTTATTTGAATATTATGTCTTGAATATGCACATTATAATATATTACAAGTGTGTTTACATAATGAAGAGCTATATTTGCACACAGTCTATAAAATTAATACATACTCTGAAAAGAACTTCTGTATTTTTATCATTTAGAATATACCCTTCTGTTATAATTTGAACTTTGTCATTTCACAACTGAAGATTTTTGCTTATTACAGTGTATCAAAAACAAGCATTTATTTACTTGTAAATTGATTAACTAACTTGTATATACAAATGATGATATTTCATAAACTGCTCAAAGATTTCTCTTTGAATTCTGCAAGCAACCTTATATCATCTAATACTATTATGTAAACACATTTGTTTTACTCTGAGTCAATTGAAAAACTGGTTGGGACTACCTATATATACACAAAAAGGAAAAAACATTTTAAGGTACTTATACCTGCCTGGTGCAGAATGCAAGAAAGGTAATTTTAAGCCAACTTTAATAACTTCTTATAGCTATTTGATGATTGTACAGGGTGGGGCAAAATGATCTGACATGTTTGTAGGTTTAATAAAAGTGAAATAGAATAAAGAATGAAAAAAAGTGTTTTTATTTTCCATATGTATATATAATGCCATTTTGTTTCATTTCATTTTTAAAATTGCATCAGTCAAATGGAGCCATTATTGTCCACACACCGTTGAAAGCATTCGCGGAAGTTGTCCATAACTCAACAGGTCATTTCATATGGAATGCCAGCAATTTCTTGATGAATGGCATCTTTTAACTGTTCAATAGATCAAGGACGACGAGTGTAAACTTAAATATCTCCACAGGAAAAAAATTGCATGGGTTCAAATCTGGTGATCAGGCGGGCCAATCGATATCACCACACAATGAGATCAAATGACCTGGGAACATCTCCCTCAAAATCTCCATTGGACGTCTAGAAGTATAGGCTGTTGCCCCATCTTATTGAAACCAAACATTGTTTCTAATCATCAAGTTCATTCAACTTGGGTCTCAATAAAGCCTCTAGCAACACACAATATCAATCAAAGTTAACAGTCACTGTAACATTATCTTCTTCGAAAAAGTACGGCCACCAAATGTCAAATTCTGCTACTGCACACCAAACAGTTACATGAGGACTATGCAAGGGGTGTTCGTGTAACTCACGAGAGTTATTCTCGGACCAATATCGGAAATTTTGCTTATTCACGCTTCCACACAGGTGAAAATGGGCCTCGTCACTGAATAACATGCCGAGTTATGGACAACTTTCACAAACACCTTTGACAGTGTGTGGACAATAATGGTTCCCATTTGACCAATGTAATTTTTAAAACAAAATGAAACAAAATGGCATTATATGTACATTTGGAAAATAAAACACTTTTTTTTCATTCTTTATTTTCTTTCACTTGTATTAAACCTACAAATGTGTCAGATCATTTTGCCCCACCTGTGTGTATATATATGTATATATATATATATATTATATAACTGCAAGGTGTAAGAATTCTTTCACTAAAAAAACCTCTGATATTGCAAGTTCAATAGAACTGAATCTCTGGTTTAGCACTGTGTCAATAAGAGCCATCAAATAATGTTTGATTCAAGCAATTGTTTACAATTAAGAGTTTGATATAAGATTTTATGTAATATTTTGCACTACCCTATATAACAAATGATGCATCACTGTTTACCTGTTCCAGACTTGTGAGGTAAAATGGCAGCTGTCTTTGATGAAGAAAATGCTTTACTTGCTCAAGTTTCTTTTCTCGCTCTTCAATAGGAAGATTTAGAATTCCAGTCTCTGTATGTTTAATAATAAAAAGAAATGTGCATTCTTTAATATTAGAAAGTTGAATCGACCTCTATACTATGGATCAATCCTCGTAAAGATAATATGCCTCCTCCACCTTTAAACAAAAAGAGCAAACAACTGCATTTTTTAGAAGTACCAAAGGTGAATGTATTTCTAAAACATTGAGATTTTTTATGAATATCATGTTTGTCCTTTTTCTGTGGAAAATTTGTATGGTTAATGTATACATAAACCGCACATTTCAATTCATCAGCTCAATCTAACTAAAATGCTTGTTACAAGATATTATCTTGGCAGTTGTCACCACTATCCTTCTCTCTGAAGAAAGGGGGTGGTGGCTAGTCGACGCCACGTAGGACTTGCATAGATGTTATTACATATCCACACACAGAATACCAAGATGGCTATTTGGCTCAAATTTTATTCTGCATGTAGGTTACGTATTGCCAACATGTTTGCATGTGTGATTGCATACAGTTAAGGGTGAAGTGTAGACAGCACAGACAACACAACATGTGACAACGGCCTCAACCACTTTTCCAAAACCATAGACAGAAAAATTCTCAATGTCAAAATACAAATTCAAATTTATTGATCTATGGGTTTCCTCTCACATGTTGGTTAGTCAGCCATCCACAACTCACATCCATAGGGTAGGGGAAAAGAAAAGAAAGATGAGTGATGAAATAAAATAAAATAAATACAAAACTCAAGATTCTTCATGCGGTACTACTTCTAAAATAGGCTAAGCATTTTTCAACATAAAATAACAGTCATTATTTAAAAGTTCTGGGGCCACTGCTCCTATATCCAAATTCAATAATTCGAAAGAAAAACAAAATCATTCTACTTGCAAGTTCTCCTTAATCAGTCACATCAATATTTTCTTATACTAATCTTAAAATGGTTCTTCACTGATAAACATAGATTTAAGTTTAAGGTTTATTTTTAATTTAAGGTTTAATTCTTAATTAAGATCCTAAGCTTTAGTTTTAGGGTTTAAGTTTATGTGCTCTGAGATTCCTACACTAGTTAGTATTTTTCTACTCACATAGTTATTGTCACTTTCTCCTCGTGCTGGGGGGTTTGAAGATACACAAAACACCGTCGACGTCGTGGTTCACTCCCTGGAACCCAAAGTACAGCCGTCCCGCTGCTACATTAAACTTCTTGTTAGGCCTATTTCTCAACTATTGTTACATTTTCTCATTACTTCTCGTTTCGTTCCTCATTTCTTCTCATCTCATTATGTTTCTCGTTTCTTCTCTTCTCTTACATTTCTCATTTCTTCTCTTCTCATTATGTTTCTCATTTCTTCTCTTCTCATTAGGTTTCGCATTTCTTCTCTTCTCATTACGTTTCGCATTTCTTCTCTTTACATTAATTAATGGTCAACCTTGCCGTTATATTGCGACATGCCTCACATGATTGCGTACTGCCTATCTGCAATATCTCCCAGCACAGTGACACTAAACTTCCATCAGTCTATTCTTCCAATGCCTGGAAAATAGTCGATCACCTGCAGTCTTTGCACAGAGTCTTTGAAGAACCCTTGATGACTGTTCGTACGACTGATCCATCTTGATCTGCTGACACTGTGACGGTGTGCCTTCAATTACAGCCGGGTAGACATCTGGCACTCTATTGCAGTGTCCAAGAGTTCTCTAGCTGGTTGCTGGCCAGCTTTCGTAGAGTCCTCGGTACGAAAAGAAGAGAGAAACTCTACCAACCTCTACATTCTTGGTGTTTTTCCCTGTTTCTGTCTCCATCATCCCCTTTTATACACAAAGTCCTTGTACATCATTTTCACTGAGCTGATTAGAACACACCCCCTCCAGCACACAGCAACCCCATCCAACACTGCACATACATGCTGATAAATTTCCTGACTGTCCACTTCAATTTTGTGCCAAGTATCAAATTCCAAGTTGACACCTTTAATTGACATATCAATTTGCCTGCTAACTACCTAAATCAGAGCACAAAACTGTTCCCAGAGCACCCTTACTTTTATTTTATTTTTAAAACTATGTTACCACAGTGACCCATCACCACCTGGCAAGAGTACACTAATCATAGCAAAATAGGGTTGTACAAACAAACCAACACATTTAACTATAACAAATAAATCTCAACTTTCCAATAGCTCAAAATTCTATTTCAACAAATAATTTCACAATAACATTAACAATATCTAACTGTAAACTACCAAACTTTATAGTGGTGATTCTTAAAACAAGTTACATTTCAAAACTCTGTTTTCTCACAGACAAAATTAGCATCTCAGTGGCCTACCACGTATTCCCATATACAACACGATTTATGGTCTGGCATAGCTGACCGCAGAGGGGTAAAAGCATGCGTCCTCAAAAGTTAATTATGCTCTCCCATTCACTGGCACGAACTACTATCAAACCTATTTCTTCCTCAGCTAGCATTTCCACCTTAGGTTTCACACTGTTGACAAAATGGTCATTTTAGCCCCTTTCTGATGTTTAAATTAATTTGGCTGTTTCGTTAATCGTTTAGAGTATAATGACAATTAGAGAGAAAACAATTTTAATAATATTTCCTCATATATGTGACAGCAGTTAAAGATCAATTATATTTCATAGAGTATTTGGGGATAAAATTATTTAATTTTAAACTATATTAATAGTATTAATATATTATATATAATTACTTTAACAGAGTGTATTTTATATTAATAGGTATAATTACTTTAACAGAATGTATTTTTTTACAACATAATGTAGATAAATATAAACAATAAAAACTGGTAAAAAAAATGTTAAATTAGAGCAAAGAATAATTTCACACTACAACACAATTAACAGGAATTTTGACAGCACTGAAAGTGGTCAGCAATATGTTAAAATTTAGCAGTCTATAACTACTGCAGCATAAATAACATGAATAAATATAAAGAAACATTGACAGCACTGAAAGTGATCAACAATATGTTAAAATTAGCAGTCTATAACTGTGGTGGAGTAAATTTGCCTATCCATATTTCTAAACTTAATTGTTATATAAATTGTTAAACTGTCAAAGTGACCCGATCTTAGTCACTCCATATGATACTTTTGTAAGTGTCAGAGTTGGAGTAAATGCTCGAGTAGAGAGTATGCTGATGTAATGCAAACCAGTTCCAACTGGATGAGTGGTTTTTATTATCCAATGTTAAGATTTATGAGTACAAGACCAGCCAATTGGCTGAGATCAAAATTTTACATACTGTAGAGATTTCAGATGTCTGATCACTTGAATTTGGTGTGGCAAGAAGTCCTATCACGAAAGGTGGCTGTTAGATTAATGGTGAGTTAACTGACTGATTGAGAGAGAATGAACTTTGAAATATTTCGTGCATTTTTGCTATTGATATGTTATATTTGTGTTTTACATAGATATGTATTATGTGAGTAGACTATTATTTCTACAAATTGTGAACTATGATGCTTATATGTGGTATGCTGAACACTTGACATTGTTTCTAGTGAACCTGATCATAAAACTGATATGCTGTATTTATTATGCTGTGTGTGTGTATCGGGCTAATAAATACTTTGCAGGAAACTGTAAGTTGAGACTTGAATGTAAGAAAGAATGGAGTTAAAAAGGAGTAAACTGGAAATTTAACATTTGTTCCCTGATGATATTTTTACAGGGACAAAGCAGCCTTTCCTTTGATTATAAAATGCTATGACCATGGTAGATGCGAGAAGCAGAAGTGTGAGTGTGACCGTGGTAGAAGCGAGAAGTGTGTGAGTGTAAGGAATACACTACACTCCATTGATGTATGGTGACAAGGTATGCTGATTACATCAAGCAATTTCTGCTACAAGGAAGTTACTGGAAAATTGCTACAATTGTTGTTCTGCATGATAGAGCTGGGGTACAGCGAATGAGTGCCCAGGTTAGCTTCGAGAAAATATCAGCAAATCAGTTTTTACATGAGAAGAGAAACATGTGAAATTGAGGCAGACAGTAAACTTGTGACTTTGATATGAAAAGCATGCAAAAAGGACATCTATACAAGATTTCATAGCAGCTATTATCACTTATCTCTAATAACTCCATTTCTGTTCTATGATAAGAACTATTCTATGATTTGTATTGACACTATTGTTAATTGTATTTAGGATAAAAGACTGCATAAAAATAAAAATTATTCAAATGTGTTTTTGTAAAAATATTGATGTCAAGTAATCTTTATCATTGTATTTGTTATATGTATATTTGATTGTTGATTTAATAAATTTATTGTTAAATTTATTGACCTTAGTATCTTACACATATTGATAACCTTATTTGGAGAAGAAAGTGGGTGGATGCCGGTTCACTAAATATAGATTAAAGATGGATTTGTCTTCTCCTTTATTAAGAAGTTTCCACTTTTGGAAATATTGTTGACAGTAAATGTTTTCTCTTTAATGTTGTGGAAGAGAGAAAATGTTTACAGCGCCTACATATCTGCCAAGAGAAAGAGAGATGAGTGGTGTCTGCTGGAGAATTATTAATAACATAAATTAAGATTCTCAACTTGAAATTAGTTATAGATGATTAATTAATTAATTAATAATAATCATAACCATTAACTATTTGGCGTCGGTGTCAAAATAACTATTGCAGCATAAACAACATGAATAAATATAAAGAAACTTTGGCCACACTGAAAGTGGTCAACAATATGCTAAAATTTAGCAGTCTATAATTTCTGCAGCATAAATAACATAAATAAAAAGTTCACAATAAGGGAACTTTCGTGGCATCAATGCTTACATGTATAAAATAAAAAAAAACTCAAGCACTAAGTGCTAAACAAAGAATTAAATTTTAAGTGAAATAGCTATCACAAGTAATTCTAGAAAGTATATTTTCTTTATGCTTTATTTGGTTGAAAAGATACATAAACAAAAAAATAGTTCTTTTCAACATGTAACTTGTGCTATGTTACATGTAAATCTATTTTAATTTTTTTCACTGCCATGCTACCTATCTACTACAAATTTTTCAATCTGATTTACATGCCATGCAACCAAATCAATTCTAAATTTTAAAAGGTAAATCTCTGCAAAATAATTCACATCTTATTGATTTAACTGTAATAAATAAATTTTAAAAAATAAAATAAAGTACAAGTAAAAGCATTTTTTAAAAAATTAATCAATCTGAATAATGCACACAAATCATGTTTTTATAGAAACAAAATGAAAACAGAATTTTAAAAATTAGTTAATCTGAATATTGCAAACAAATCATATTAATGCACACAATCACACACACACACACACACACACACACACACACACACACACACACACACACACACACACACACACACACACACACACACACACACACACACACACTAGCAAATCATATTTTTCTAGCATCAAAATGAAAATAGCATTTTAAAAATTAGTTGATCTGAATAATGCACACAATCACAAATTATGTTTCTCTAGCATCAAAATGAAAGCAGATTTTTCTTGAAAATAAATGTGTTGAAAATACTGTTTTATGCAAGTTCAGAAAACAAAATAGATATATAAGACATTTTTTAAAGTTTTAAAAAAATATTTTAATATAATTTGTTTATTACTATATATTTTCTGTATAAAAACTGCTTCAATCTTAAGAAACATATTTAAAAGATTTATTATTTTCTTTTAGTCTTTAGTTAATTAACATCAGATCTGTAAATAGTAAAAACTTTCTGTTTCCAAGTCATTGGAGAGTGAATCTGCTTTAATTCAACAGTAAACTGTCTTGGTCTAAAAACATATAATTATTTATTTCCTATCTTGAAAGAAAGGATTCTACAGTAAAATTCTTGAAAACATATGCCAAGCACAGTTATCAATCTTACCATCAACATGAATGACTGCTGCTGTAAATCTGAGTTTTTTGTGAGCTCTTTCACTTCTGCCCTATCAAGAGAAATGGTTGCAAAACATGAAAGAAACAAATTTTCACAAGAGATTATTTTCAAGCAGACAAAGCATTGTGTAATAAATGATAAAATATTGCCATACAAACTGTTTAGTTTATTCTGTATGCTGTATCAATAAAACATTTCTTAGGATACAATACAGTGACATATCTATAGTTTATAAATAACTTTTTAACTGACATGTACATTATAAACATTTTAGTGTGTAAAGTTTGGTAACAATTTTTTTTTTTTTTTTTTTTTGGGGGGGGCCACTAATCAATTTAGATAGAAAATAAAAGTAAACCTAGATATAACATTGTATAATAATAATAAAACTATAATGTGAATTTCATCTTTTACAGGAAAAAAAGATTTGTCATGGTCTTTTCTTGTTGCTTTCTTAAATTTATGTTTTTAATTTTTATTTGTTGTTGTTTCATTTACCCCAATGCAGATTTAATTAGAACAATAACAAAGAATGTTCATCATTTTCCCTTTTTTTGCCAAGGATAACTAAATAAAAGATTATTTAACGAGAAGAAATGCTAGCCAAAGATGATGTTCACCTCAATAGTAAACTATAAGTAGCAGGTGATCAAGTTATTTGCTTTGGAGTTGGATTCATTTCTTCAGATACTATGAGTATTTAATGCATGACCGACATCAAGAATCAATTTTTGGTCTTAACACCCATAGTCAAAATCTAGCCCTCATCAATACAGAATGCAAAACTTGATTTAATTAAAAATAAAACAATATGAGAAAATAGAAGAACTGCATTAAATAAAACAGAGTGTTTTTATTAAATAAAGCTGTATGCTTTAATATGAATGCATGCATTGATTAAAGCTGCATATATATATTTTTAAAGAATGCATCAAACAAAGCTGTGTATTAGTATCTTAAACAGGGATAAGTGTACCAAAAAAAGCTGTGGACTCCTATTTTAAGCAAAGATGAGTGTATCAACAACAAAAATTGTGTATCAGTTTTTTAAACAGGAATGAGAACATCAAAACAAAGCTGTGTAGTAGTATTTTCAAAATGGATGAGTGTATCAAATAAAACTGTGGACTAGGATTTTAAGCAAAGATAATTATATCCCCAAAAATTGTGTACTAGTTTTTTAAATAGGGATGAGAACATCAAACAAAACTGTATACTAATATTTTCAACAGGGATAAGAACATCAAACAAAGCTATATACTAATATTTTCAACAGGGATGAGACCATCAAACAAAGCTATATACTAATATTTTCAACAGGGATGAGAACATCAAACAAAGCTGTATACTAATATTTTCAACAGGGATGAGAACATCAAACAAAGCTGTATACTAATATTTTCAACAGGGATGAGAACATCAAACAAAGCTGTATACTAATATTTTCAACAGGGATGAATGCATCATATAAAGCTGTGCATCTAAAAATAAGAATTAATGTTAAAATACAATGACTGTTAGGTCCATTGCAGTGTTAATGCTTTATTTTTACTGTAATTTTGTTTTCTTACCACAAGCGAAACAAAAATGTTAGTAAAAATACAATTAACTGGCTCCATATAGCATTTCAAGAAAAAAACTTTTCTTAGAAGACAAACATTTTAAAATGAATTTTATTTTTGGTAGTGGTGGTGGTGTATGTGGATGGGGGGGGGGAAGGGGGCTGAGAGAAACTAATGATGCTAAATAGTTAAATGAATCATTCCTAATATATAATCCTACTTTATTCTCCCTAAGCAGAAATCACTATCAACTCCAACTTGATGGTACTAAACATATTGTAAGGTCTTATCCAAATGAACTATTTTATTTTCCACACCTAAAACAAACCTAAACCATTGCTAAATAAATAATTTAGTAATATCAGAAAATTATGATCCCTCCCTCCCTAATTTTATAATAAATTATCAAGCAGATGAGACTGAATGAATGTTATTTTCCTGAAGTAAAACACAAATTTTTTAAAAGTACATACAGGACATCACATATTCTGCAATTCTACATTCTTACTCAGGTGTGTTTATTTAAAAACAAAAATGAACTCAACAAAATGACATATTAAACTAAGGCAATTAGTTTTTACATCTTTTTAAACGTATAATCTTAGGACTGCAATCAGAGCACTTCTTAACTGTTATATACAACTGACACTTCAAGCAGGTTCTTTGACAGGTAAAGCCTACATTTAATTTGAGAGCAAGCCCTCATGATTTTCCTAAATATTTTAACATATTGTACCATACAGAACAGATATCTGGTTTTCTATATCTTTTGTCAATCCATAATTTAGAAAATCTAATTCAATTGTATGAGCACACATTTTTTATATGAGTAACACCAGTTTGCCAGGAAAAAGTATTCAATTTGCAAAAGCATTACTACCTAGAAATACACACTTTAAATTGTATTACTACATAGTAACATACACTGCAACAACATTACTATCTAGAAGTATACACTTTAAATTATAACTACCATCACAATATTATCCTTTCTTAGTAGTCTAAGCCTTTTCCACATTCAATTAATTAATATTAAACATTTCTTAAGTAAAAAATTAAACTGCTTTTGAGGTTTGCTTATCCACAAATTGTATTCTCATATGGCAAATCCACATTCTGCTTGTTATCATGATTAGGGAGAATAATGGGGTTGCTTAAGACTGGACCTTTCATGATGTGTGCTGCATCTCATTTGTGTTCTTATTTCCATTCTCACTCCCTTTTATACATTTACATTCACTCAAATCAATCACATTGATATCGGTTCATATTCGTGTATGTGGAGTTATTATTAGAACTTTCTCCATTCAAGATTTTAAAAAAAAGTCTTAACCCTTTACCGGGCGGATCGCCCAACTCCATCCGTACATCGTGTAGGGCAGATCGCCCAACAGCGTCCATCGCAACGATTTCACTTAAGAGTTCTTTTTCCTTTCCATATTTACATCATATCCGGTCTCTACAGGAAGCATGACGTTTGTACAATGATTTCCGCGCCATTTTGAAACATTTTCATGTGGCAGCATTCATTTTTTCATAAAGTTTTCTTTGTTTTTCGCGTTCGGTGTTTCAAATGGATTTCTTAGTGTCGTCGATCGTTAATATGCATATCTATGTACATATTAGTTTTACTACTACTGGTATACAGTACTAAAAATTCCATACATTTAGTGGAATCCTTGTATTGCTACAATAGTTCAAAATGTTTCAACAATATTATTCAAATATTAATTCAAAATGTTTTAACAATAATACTACCATAATGATTCAAACTTCTTTGATTTCATAAATGAAGCTATGAAATGTTAATATGTTTTCCTTTAAAAAAAAAAAAAACTATACCTCCTGTATGAGATGAAGTAATGCAGCTGATGATGCTCCTCCAGAAAAAGCCACCAATATGTGCTCACCATCTCGAATCAATTTGGATTTGCCAATAGATGAACGAAACTTATGGACTACATAAACCTGGAAACAATCTCTGCAAACAGATCACAATTGTGAAAATATTCAAACAATATATAATTAGAAACAAACGGTAATAGTTATGAAAACAGTTTTATGTGTTAAGCATAATATTTTAGATCATATGAAAGAATAATGTTCAAAATATATAAAAGTACTAAAAATAATATTATTAATAAAGCAACAGTCAATACACACTATTATGTCTGGGAGAGTTGGCAAAAAATACTATTTTCTGACATTACGCTAATTTCAAAACAAACAAATAAGGAAATAAATCTGAAGTCATGCACATTTTTGTTGTTTTGTTTTTGTTATTTGTTTAAATGTATAATGTATTGTTGAAACTGTGTCCCAAATATAAACTGTTTGAATTATGAAAGTATGGGGTTTTGTCTATAGCTAATTTTATTAGACATGAATATGCTGGATGGTGGTCTTATCTCTACTCTCAAAACAATGTACTCATAAACATTAAACAATGCTTAAATGACTCATCCTATATTCTCAAAATAAGAATATTTATTAAACATAAATGTTAACAAAAGGATATTATTCTAGGAACACTAAAGCAGTTAATTCACATGGTTCCATCACAGAACTACTACTCTACTAGTCAAATGACAAGGTTATTTTGCTATGCATATGAGTAGCCAATACATAGTGACACTAAATTCAAAGAAAAGTTTACAACACGCCAGCAATATAATTGATATGTAGTTTTAAATCACTGCTAGTTGCAATGGAACCAGAATTGTTGTCATCCTGCAGTAAGTGGCTGTAGTGGCCTGCCTTTTACTTGCTCTGATCTGTTCAGTATTATCTCTTGTTCTTCAGACAATTATAGATTTAAAACATTATTAATATTGAAGATATGAACAACAGTTCAATCATTCACTAGACATTAAAAATATCAAATGTTAGTGCAGAATACAGGTATAGTGTGTCACATGATGAAAAATTAATACTAATCACAGATACACTAACAGATAAAATTAAGCATGGTGATAGAATCAGAAATATACTGCCATTGCAATTTTGAGGAGAATATTAAAAAAATAATGTGGTAACATGTCCAAGTATTAATAGTTACAATAATGTTCTTTTAAATTAGATTAATCCAGCTAATCTGATTAGCAAAATATGAGTAGTAAGATTCTGGATAGTGTCTTATAGTTTTTTTCCAAAGAGCTGATATCTTAGAGCACAAATCTTAAATTTAAATATTTTAAAATATTATTACAAATCCGCACACAGAATACCAAGATGGTTATTTGGCTCGAATTTTATTCTGCGTGTAGGTTACGTATTGCCGACGTGTTTGCATGTGTGCTTGCATATGGGTAAGGGTGAAGTGTAGACGGCACAGACGACACAACATATAACAACGACAACAACCACTCTTTCAAAACCATAGACAGGAGAAAGCCTCAATGTCAGAGTATAAATTCAAATTTATTGGTCTATGGGTTTCCTCTCACACGTTGATTAGTCAGCCATCCCCACTCACACCCAAGGGTAGGGGGGAAGAAAGAAAGAAAGAAAAAAGAATGATGAATGATGAAATAAAATAAAAGAAATACAAAATTCAAGATTCTTCATGCAGTACTATTTCTAAATAACCTAAGCATTTTACAACATAATATAACAGTCATTATTTATAAGTTCTGGAGCCACTGCTCTTATATCAAAATTCAATAGTTCAACAATAAACAATGTCATTTGACTTGCAAGTCCTCTTCAATCAGTTCCATCAATATTTTCTTATATTAATCTTAAAACCATCCTTTACTTATAAATGATGATTTAACTTAAGGTTTATTTTTAGTTTTAGGTTTAATGCTTAATTAAGATTCCTAAGCTCTAGTTTTAAGTTTTAGTTTATGTTTATGTGCTCTGAGATTCCTACCCTAATTAGAATTTTTCTACTCACATAGTTATTGTCACTTTCTCCTTCTGCTCTGCTCATATACTTATTGCCACTTTCTCCTTGTGCTCTGCTCACATACTTATTGCCACTTTCTCCTTGTGCTCTGCTCACATACTTATTGCCACTTTCTCCTTGTGCTCTGCTCACATAGTTATTGTCACTTTCTCCTTGTGCTCTGCTCACATAGTTATAGTCACTTTCTCCTTGTGCTGGGGGGTTTTGATGATACACAAAAACACCATCGACGTCATGGTTCGCTCCCATGGCTGTCCTGGCTGCTACGAAAGGCTGCTACAATTTCACGCTCTCGCTGCACTCTTAGTTAGGCCTAATTTCTCAATTCTTGTTATGTTCTCTTTTCTCCCCTCTTCTCACCAACGTCTCTTCTCTTACATTTCTCCTCATTTCATCATGTCTCTCCTCATCTCTTATCTTCGTTTCTCCTCTTCTCTCATGTCTATCATCTCTTCTCTTTACATACTTGACTAACGGCCAACCCTGCCGTTCTTCGGCAGCATGCCACACGCATGACCGCTGACTGCTTCCTGCTATATACTGCCTCTGTAACATACCACATCTGCAATATATCCCATGCGCTGCGACATTATACATCCAATTAATCACTTCTATTGGAAAATAATCGATCGCCCGCAGTCTTTGCACAGTCTTTGAAAAACTCAGAGATGACTATCTGGTATGATTGGTCCATCTTGATCTGTGGCGGCCCTGACCGGTGCGCCTTCAAAAACAGCTGGGTAGACACCTGACACTCTATTGCAGTGTCCAAGAGTTCTCTAGCGCTGGTTGCCTCCCATCACATAAAGTCCCTGGTACAAAAAGCGGAGAATATCTGAGGGTCTTTCCCACCTTCTCTACTAAACGCTGCTATATTCTCGAGGTTTCTCATTCGTTTCTGCCTCCTATCCCCTTTTATACACAAAGTTCTTGTACATCACTTTCACTGAGCTGATTAGAACACACCCCCTCCAGCAAACACAGTACCCCCCCATCCAGCACTGCACTGTAGTGCTGACGAATATTCTGACTATTCTGACCATTCTGACCATCCACTTTCTATTAGTGCCAAGTATGAGTTTGGGGTTGGCACCTGTGATTTACTATCCATTTGCCTACTAAACTAAAATACTAACCCAGAGCATGCTAAGTAATCTCAGACCTTCCTTGCTTTTATTTTTAAAACTACAGTTACTATGGTGACTCATTGCCACCTGGAAAGCCGTACATTAATCACAGCAAGAAATGGTTGTACACACAAACCAACACATTTAACTATACTAATATAAATATTAACTTTCCAATAACTCAAATTCTATTTCAACAAATAATTTCACAATAACAATATCAACTTAAACTACCAAACATTTTATAGTGGTGATTCTTAAAAAATGTTACATTTCAAAACTCAAAGCCTGCCTTCTCATGGACAAAACTGTCTCTGGCCTCTCTGCGTACTCCATACACTGACACGATAGATTTATGGGCATGGTGTCCTGACCATAGAGGGGTCAGCCAGCATTCTCCCTCAAGTTAATTATACTTTTTCCATTCTCTGGCATGAACTTAAGGCTAGTGTTTCCGTTTTCACATTGTTGACAAAATGGTAATTTTCGCCCCTGTCCCTGTTTTAATTAACTTAGCTGTTTCATTAATAGTTTAGAGTATGAGGCCACTTAGAGAGAGAGAAAAAAAATTTAATAATATTTTCTCATCCCTGTGACATTCATAATGACACATTACTGACAAATAATGAAATATAATCAATCTGTACAAAAGTCATTACCTTTTTTATACTTTATGATCAATGAAATTGTCAGGTCAGATTATTTTTCAATCATCTCCAAATTCAAGAGTTCTTTTAGCAAAAGTTTAATTTATAGTTTCTAATCAAAATAATGCCAGCTTGTGAAGTGTGGTGGACTACCTCAAGAGATGTTTCATATTAACTAATGTAAAACATTGGCCAATAGTGTAAAAGATTTTACAATACCTTATCTTAGCTCTACTGAATAAACAGCATTTTATAGGGACACAGTGGATCCAATAATTTATGCATGTACAAGAAACAAATTATCACAAGTTTTATAATATCTTGCACTTTTTCTTCACTTATTTTATGTAGATGTATTGCAAAGTAATTAGTACGAGAGAAGTGTTCATGTGCACTATGGCAACTCATTCTTTAATAATTGAACAAATGAATCCTATATTATTATATCAGAAGAGTTTCAAAATGTTACTTAAAAGAATGAAGGGACATTATGTCATTAGGACACAAGTTTAAAGTAGTAAGTCCAGAATTTTAAAATTTAAAACTCAAATTTCAAATGACCAAATAAAAAAATTATCCAAAATTATAAGTATGAGAGTATTATTATAGGGAGGGGATAGCACTCTATGGGAGGAATATCACATGGCCGTCCAATTTTTATTATATTCTGCTGTCAGAGGTGTACACACACACACACACACACACACAACACACTCATTAAAACCTTAATTATCCAACTTAATATATATATTTTATTTTTTTTAAAAGAAAGCAGTGAATGTATAAAGTGCACAATACTTACTGACAAAAAGTATCATGCATGCGAATAACAACAACAGCCTTTTTTCTGCACTTGATACATGTTTTTTGCCTGAAGAAAAGGTGAACAGATCTGTGTTTTTATTTATTTTATGTAAAGTGCATATAATATTGAAACTAAACAATAAATATGCAAAGTTAACATTTTCATTTTGTTCCTACATATTAATTCAGTTTATCAGTTACACTTATAATTACATACATATAACACACAGCATATTTGAATAGAAATGGCTTAGTATGATGGTTACTATCACGTATATGAGGAAATATTATTTTAAAAAATTTTATTCTCTCTAAGTGTCATCATACTCTAAATGATTAACGAAAGAGCCAAATTAATTTAAACATAGAAAGGGGCTAAAATACCATTTTGTCAACAATGTGAAACCTAAGGTGGAAACGCTAGCTGAGGAAGAAAATAGGTTTGATAGTAGTTCTGCCACTTTTGCCAGTGAATGGGAGAGCTTAATTAACTTTAGGAAGCATGCATTTAACCCCTCTGGGGTCAGCAATGCCCAGAGCAATAAATCGTATCTGTAAGGAAATACATGGTAGGCCACTGAGACACTAATTTTGTCTGTGAGAAAACAGGCTCTGAGTTTTGAAATGTAACTTGTTTTTAAGAATCACCACTATAAAGTTTGGTAGTTTACAGTTAGATATTGTTATTGTGAAATTATTTGTTGAAATAGAATTTTGAGTTATTGGAAAGTTGAGATTTATTTGTTATACTTAAGTTAGATGTGTTAGTTTGTGTGTACAACCCTTTTTTGCTATAACTAGTGTATTCTTGCCAGGTGGCAATGAGTCACCATAGTAATGTAGTTTTAAAAATAAAGTGCTCTGGGAAGTTTTGTGCTCTGGGTTAGGTAGTTAGCAGGCAAATTGATATGTCAATCAAAGGTGTCAACTTGGGATTCGATACTTGGCACTAAATGGAAGTGGACAGTCAGGAAATTCCTCAGTCAGCCCAGTACATGCAGTGCTGGATGGGGATGCTGTGTGCTGGAGGGGTTGTGTTCCAATCAGCTCAAAAGGACTGACGAATTTCCTGACTGTCCACTTCCATTTAGTGCCAAGTATCGAATTCCAAGTTGACACCAGAATTCCAAGTTGACACCAACGTTACTAAGGTGACTCTTCGCCACCTGGCAAGAGTACACTAGCCATAGCAAGAAAGGGTTGTACACACAAACTAACACATCTAACTATAACAAATAAATCTCAACTTTCCAATAAATCAAAATTCTATTTCAACAAATAATTTCACAATAACAATATCTAACTGTAAACTACCAAACTTTATAGTGATGAGTTACATTTCAAAACTCAGAGCCTGTTTTCTCACAGACAAAAACAGTGTCTCAGTGGCCTACCACACATTCCCGGTACAGACACGATTTATTGCTCTTGCTCTGGGAATTGCTGACTGCAGCAGAGGGGTTAAATGTGTGCTTCCTAAAGTTAATTACACTCTCCCATTCACTGGCATGAACTACTATCAAACCTATTTCTTCCTCAGCTAGTGTTTCCACCTTAGGTTTCACATTGTTGACAAAATGGTCATTTTAGCCCCTTTCTATGTTTAAATTAATTTGGCTGTTTTTTGGCTGTTTCATTAATCGTTTAGAGTATGATGACACTTAGAGAGAAAAAAAATTTAATAATATTTCCTCATATACATGACACTTAAAATCATACATTCAACAGATAAATGAATACTGAGGTGGATGAAATGAGACAAATATATTCCTAATAAAATCATATAATATTTCCCTAATATACAAAATTAAGATCACCAGTCTCTGAAGTCTGACAGTGTTGACAATACAGAACTAGTTAGTTACATGTTTTGGAGAGTAGTTAATAAAAGTTTAAGCAACTGAAGATTTGTGTGGTCTGGAAAAAATATAAATGAAGTAAAAATTAACTGAATAGATAAATTTGTTTAAATAGTACTAAAGCTAACAAACACAACTAGAAAACAAAGCAAAACAGCAGGAGTCCCCCTACTATGGCAGAATTCTGGTTGGGTTTTTTTTTTGCAACTTAAAAGTCTATGTTCGTCTTAATTGGATTTTTGCCTATATATTTAACCATTCTGTGCATAATAAAACCATTAAACAAACATTTATTTTCACTAAACAAAAGTTGTGCAGTGTCGAACCAAGCACAATAACTATGACTTTAGCACTATAAAGTATAAGGCAGTTTTAAATTAGCATCGTAACTTCGAATCCGCTGTAACTTGGAGACCTCCTGTTAGTGTTACTCATTTGTGGTGCTGAAGTAAAAAAATAATTGAAATATTAAAACTGTTTACAATAAATTAAGGCACCTTAAAATAATTAAGTTTCTTAAAAATTCAGGATAAGTGAGGTATAGAATTTAAAGGCTTACTGTATGCAAACATATATTTTATATCTTACCAAGCCATCACATGTATGACTGTCAAACTGTCCAGGAGTAAATGTTGGACTGTTGGAAAGTGTGACTAAACTGTCTGATGAGACTGGATAAAAATATTGCTGTCTGTAGTAACAGCAAGCAGATATGTGACAGTAAAATTTAAAAGGTATCTGTAGTGATGAATCTTGTATTAGGTAACTACAACATGGGCAGAACAGAATATGACTAAAGTAAAACATTGCAACATCACTAGTAAGTGGAAGTGGTAGAGCATGCCTGAATGGATAATAATTTTTAGGTACTTGAAACATCAGGAGAACAGAATACTCAGCATCACTGGTATTGGTAGTGTTCATTTGAGTGGATATAATTTTTAAATGTATCTATGGTGACAAATCTTGTATTACATTAGGTGCCAGAGAGCAGAATAGAGAGACATAATTTGTTTCTATTAATATTATCATCTGGGTCTTTCAGCATATGAACAACTGACTGGTAGTGGTACTGGTAGGCAAAAAGCACCTTCCTTATACTTGTTTATATCAAAATGTGTAGTGAATCGTGGCTATCTTCCAGCATAATTTACACAGAGCATCTTGAGGCCAGATCAAAATTATGTTCTGAGAAAAAGGTACATTAGACCTTGGTGGCAAAAAAAATAACTCTACCTGATCTATATGGAATATTGACTTTAGAATGGGATAGATTGGTGTTAACAAGTTGTTGTTGTTTTTTAAGTCAATGCACTATTTTTTACTAAGATTTTTATTAATTCTGATCCTGCAAATCTGATCACTTAAATAGCTGATCAAAGGTTTACCCAAAGACCAGAAATCACAGTCCATCCTTGGAGTAATGATATATGATTATGATAAGAAATATAACCCATCATTACTCAGTTAACAAAGGTTATCTAAAGCTCAGAAGTCGGATTAGGTGAGCATTATGAATATGAATCTCCAATGTAGCTTGGTGCTCAGTTGAGTGTTTTTTTAAAATAAATATCACAAGTGATTATGGTGTCAACTTTAAGTCGACACCTTGGGATCTCTTGATCAGTTGATGATGTCAATTGCACCAAATAGCAATTGATTAGTTTTCTTGTTTTCAAATTATGTGTTTGTACTCTATAGGATATTATTTATTATTTTTCTTTTCAATGTTAAACAATGCATTAGCTTCAAAATTAATTACAAGAAGAAAAAATATTAATTACAAGAAGAAATAATTTAGAAGAAATCAATTTATAATGAATGCATTTGTAAAAATCTGTATAAACTATAATATAAAAATGCAGTTCTTTTGTTATTATTTTTCTAAATGAAAGGACTTATTCATCACTGTCTGGTCCTAATCCAAAGAACTTCATACTTGCAGATGCTTCAGCTAGAAACTTGCATTCATTATCAGACCTTTATATCCACTGTCGACATTCTATAACTTATAAGCATAATACAATAGAATTAGAAGTCATAAAGTCAGTGCTTATTTGCTTTCTTATCAGGGTCTTTTGACCTAGAATTTGCTGCCTTTTGGATTTAGATACAAAGAAACTAGTCATTTGCTAGAGGGCTTCTGTGTCATTTTCAGACTGTATATTTAAAAATTCATTCCACTTATGTTTGTCTTTTTTAAATATATCTTTTTGTTATTTTGCATGTGGATTTGTTTGAGTTATGCTTTCTTTTGTGTTTATTTAGTGGTTTTAATTATTATAGAGACCTTTGTATTTTATGTGTAATAATTTGTAAAGTGTTTGTAGCTTTTAAGTTTTATAAAATTAAGTGCTTAAGTTAATTAAATGTTTTATTATTATTATCATTATTATTTGTATAACTGAACATACTCTCTTTATCTTTAACCCTCACAAGACATGATAGGTCCTTGGAGCTCTAAAAATAATCCTAGCTGCAGCGTTCTGAATCTCTTGAAGTTTTCTCACAAGACAATGACAAACTAGAGATATATTATAAGAGTTAAAATAATCAAGCTGAGAAAGTGCCAATTACAAGGATTTTTGTATCATCAACAATGAAAAACTCATAAATAGGGATGATTTATCTCAGCTTCAGAGACCCTCCTTTATAATATAAGTATTGAATGTGTACTGTTTTAGGGACAGAAAGCTGTAAAAAAAAAAAACTGCATCCAAATTTCTAATAGTTAACATTGCCTCACAGTTATCAATATCCAATGATATCTTAGTACTCTGCTTACACCAAGTTACACCAGACAATTCAGAACAATCCTTCACTAGAGAGAATGTGTGGGTGTTACTTTAATATGTAAATTCAGTAATGTATTCAGTAATTGTTATTTACATAATTAATTACTGTAACACTTTCTGCTATGTAAAATTAATATTTTGTTAAATAGTCCATTTTGATTTTGAACTAGTACTAGTACTAGTAGGCCTATTTATTATTGTTGATATGTTAATAATAAAATATATTAATTAAAGAGCAAGTTTTAAAAAAAAAATAATTGTATTAATTTTAGAACAGTGCTTATGAAGTTTCTACTATCTCACATTTAAAAAATGGTGGGTGGGCTGGTGAAGTGGCTACATCTACTACATCTACATCATATACAAAAATTCTAATCTGCACATCTAGTATCTACACTTAGAAAATCTAATAATAATAGTATAATAATACAAAATTAATAGAGGCCTATGGAATTATACCAAATGAGAATTCCTGTCCTAAATAACTTAATGAGCTAAAAATGTGGTAGCTTTGAAGTCTGTGCTACTTCTGTTAACTTGCAATAGTTTTTGTCTGTTTTTCTTATGTGTATCATGATTAAATTTAAGCTACTTAGGATATGAATTATGTCAATTATGATTATCACATGAACCAGAGTGTTTGTAGTATTGTACTAACAGTAACACTACAGTAACACATGTAACAGTGTTAAACTTAAAGTCACTCCTTTTGGAATTTAGTTCAAAGTGACAAAAAATTTATCTTCAGCGTATGATTATTCCAAGTCTTGTATGCCTTAGACAGAGTAATGGAAATAAATTGGAATAAAATGAAAGTGTATTTTATCCAATATTGAAATAAGATCACAGTGCAATAGGCCTATAGGCTATACTGATAATTTGATTAGAAGCGGGCATGCTTCGCGCAATTGTTCGCAAACGGACTCGTACTCGTGGATAAACAAATCATAAATCATAACTTACTCTTAATGTATTAAAGGGGTTGAAAACTAGATATTTTTAGCATACTCATTTAAAATTTGTCGCTCTTTAAAAAAAAAAATGTATAAAATTTTTATGAATGAAGATGGTGGTCTTTCCCTTGAACTCGAAGGAATAAGACAAAATAAAATTCTCTTAAAAATATAAACAGAAACATTCAAAACAAAACTTACATAATAGATTCTTTTACGACAGGGTCCAAATTATCATCTTTCGTTTGTACAGAACACATGCTACACGGTACACAAAATCCGTCAGCTCGGGGTAAAATGTCTAAGACTATGCATTAGCATATCAGAAAACATTTTCGCAGTCGTAATATTAGTACTGTATATTAATTCTACATTAAGAAAAAATAAATTAATATGAACATAGTTAATATTATCATAATATATCAGACAAAGTGAACATTTTTAATGTTTCTGAATTTTGAAAAAGTAAACTGAATCTCTAAGTGGATAATGAACAGATAAATCTTGCGGCCAATCTTTGCTGAGAAGGAACACATCTATCTCCCTTTCAATTTTTTCGCTCGTAACTAAACTTTGGTCGGGGCTGCATTATTATTATAATTATCAACCATTAGGCAGGATACCTAGAGTCTACGAAAACTAAAGGACTTACAAATAATCTTGACTACACAGATTTGTTTTATTTTGTTTTGTTTGGGGGAGGGGTTGTAGCAAACATTTAAAATGTTATAGAAATATATTATTCTTGAATTACTGTATATAGCAGAGACAAGCAACATATTTTATATAAATATAAAATGAGCAGAACTATGTCGATGTCATTTCCTCTCAAAAAGTTATAAGAAACTTTTCGAGATTTAGGCCTATTAATTGCAAAGTTAGCAATTACAGCAGAGAGTGATGCAAGGGACGATAAACGGCGTCCAGATTGGAGAAAAGTTATTAATCTGCTGCAGCTTCGATCAAGAACACCCTCCACAATTTGCTCTCAACACAGCAAGATGCATCCTTGTAAATATTAGGAAAGCTGCTGATTAGCTTGTCAGAAATTTGGGATATTAACCTATTCGCCATTGTTTTTCTACATACCAATTCAAGAACAATAAAAATTCATCTTTGAATTATTTTTCAATTTCTGCTGGATATAGTGCAACCAGTGCATTGGCTACTATAGCACTGCCCACAAATTTTCTTCGGTGAACAGTAATCTCTCTACAAGGAAAGTGAACTGATCATTCAAGGCTGAATTCGCATATTTTTTAAAATCTATCACACTTTGTCTTGTAAGTGGAGCAAAAGTGCATTATACAACTTTAGAATAGTGCACAATTCAGTACTCGCCTCCTGCCTTTTAAACTTACAGAACATCTAATCTAATGGTTCACATCAAAATAGTCAAGCTTCTTTGATTGGGGGAGTGGGGAGTCACAGGAATAAAATCTCATGAAAAAATTCTCAGGGAAAAAATCCAAGAAAAAAAGCCACAAGAAGTAATCACAATACATGTTAAGTATAAACTCGTAAGTGTCGGTGTGTTTGTGTTATACTATTTATTAACATGTAACTTTAAGTGAATCAGGAAATGGCACGGGTGCTAACTGCTCGCTCATGATGGTTCAATACGGGGTAAAAAATGCTACTAGAGAATGCGTGCATGATCGCGTTTGTCTTTAGTGTGCGCGAGCGTGTATTTTTTATACCGAATAAATGCATTCTAATTCATACATTTAGTTCTATTTTAATTTTTTAAAGTCCATATGCATGTTTATTATCACTAAATGGAAGTAAGCGACGGATCATTAGGATCGTGATTCGATTCTCGCTCGGGGTTAAATATGTGTGTGTGTTATTTATATAAAGTAGCATATTAACACATTTAATTATATGTTTAAGTCATACTTATTTATGTTGTTATAAATAAAATCCATAAACACGTATAAGATAGATGGAAGTAAACGACTGCGCAGAGATTAACCTCTCGCCCAAGAGGATCGTGGTGTGATTCTCGCTCGGAGTAAAAGATGTTTTTATTTTGTTTTTGAATGTGTAGGTGACTGTGATTTAAAAGAATCTGCCTCTATTCTCTCCGACACAGTTCGCATAATGAATAAGATTTAAACTATAGCTACGAGTGGTCCATTACTACGAGTATAATTCAAAAGAATGCCAAAGATAATTATCAGTGTGGTGAAGTAAATTTGCCTGTCCCTATTTCTAAACTTAATTATTATAATTTATGCTTTAAATTGATGATGTAATCCAAACCAGTTCCAAGTGAATGAGTAGTTTTTTTTTCTGATTAAAAGTCTCATACTTGCTCATAGCAATTTCATTCAAAGGGGACAGACCGAAACTTACATTGTTGAAGAAGTTTATATTCTAATCACTTTGATTTCGATGTAACTCAAGTCTGGTCATAAAGGTGATCTAAAGAAAGAATGGACTTAAAAATATTTAATAAATATTTGCTATTGATCTACAATTTGAATTGGAGAATGCTTTATGTCAGGGGTCTCCACACTTTTCAGCCCCAGGGCCGCATTAACTATCAAACAGCAGTTCGGGGGCCAACTACACACTCAGGTCCAAATAAAAAAGAATCAAAAGATGGATGTTGTTTTTAATTATTTATTTAATATTATTTTATTCAGTTATTATTTAATAACACATTGATACACTACACATGAACACCTGTATTAGTGGGAATGGTGAAATTGTTTCCTGGATGCCAAAATAGCAGACATTTCTGGCTTTAGATTTGATGTCCCTAACATCAACAGTGATTCTTGAAAATGTTTGTTCACACAGGCATGTTGTTCCAAAGATTGAAAGGTACCTTGATGCAAAGGTTTTGACATTAGGAAAGTCTTCCTTGGGCAAAAACTGGTAAAAACCCACCAGTCCTTCTTTGAATTTGTCCCTAAGGAGGTCATTTGCTTGCAACTCAATGGCTTTGTCTAATAGTCACGGTTGACTGCTCGTATACTATAGACTGGGTGGACTGGATAGTAAGAATATGTCTGACTTATGTAACAATCTGTGACCCATATTAATAACGCTCCTTTATTCCAATTCTGGGTCAGAGTTGTTTGTTCCCTCTCAACTCTGAGTAAATTAGAGATAGAAAAATTTAGCAGCAGCTGATCTTGGCAGGATACACGTAAATTTCCGTAATTTTTTTCCATAGACAAAAAGGTCTCCACGGGCTGCATGAGAGGGCCTCGCGGGCTGTAGTTGGAGATCCCTGCTTTATGTAATTGAACCATTATTTCTGTGTTCACTAAATTGATTATGTTGTACATTAAACTTGTGAATTTTGATCGATGCTATATTTCTTATGCTGCCTGTGTATGGCTAATGAATATTGTTGCAGGATTTGTAAGTTGAGAATATGTAAGAGAAAAAAGAGTTTAGAGAAAGACATGCCTGAAACTTAGAAATACATGTAACCTTGTATCTGCTTAAGTCTGCGGTGACTACTGTATTCTATCAGATCAAGTTGGTGGTGTGTATCCAGCTTTGTTGTTGAACTTATTAGTAAATGTGTTGCTGTAAGTTGATTCCTGTGAATTTCATTTGAGAGCTAATACTATGGAAATTGAGGCTTGAGTTTGGTCTCGAGAATTCACAGTTTCTTGAACATTCCTTGTGGTGTGCTTGAGTAGCACACATGAAGATTCAGGAACATTCTGCAGAGTGTGCTGATAATGCATATTAAGTTCTGGACAATTCTCCACAGTGTGCTTGTGAGCACATAGAAGATTATGGAACAGTTGCATAATGTGCCTAGAAGGGGAACGTTGGACCATAAGAAAGTGACTTGTTGTGAATGATATGATTGTGAACTCCTGCTAGCGACAGCTACCATCATAGAAAAGGTTATTTACATTGACTATAATTATCTCTAAAACTCCACTCTCATTTCTATGATGAAACCATCTCTATCAACTTGATTTAAATAAATATGTTAATTTGACTGCTGATGTCTATGCTAAGATAAACTGAATAAGCGTCAAACATTTAATCCTGCAAAGTGATGTAAATGTCAATGCTCTTTTGATTATATTCATATGTTGTATATTTGATTGTTGATTTAATGTATTTATTAACCTTCTTGCACATATATTAAAACCTTATGTTGGAGTAATAGTGGGTTGATGGGGGCTCATTAAATATAAATAAAAGACAGATTTTTATTACCCATTTAGTAAGAAGTTTCCACCTGCAGAAATATTGTGTAAAACATCTGTCTTATTATTGTGGAAGGGAGAAGACTTTTACTACACCCACATAAACTGTTAAGAGAGAGGTGATTGGTGTCTCCTGGGAGAATTATTAATAAACATAAATTAAGATTTCTCCATCACTTGTTGTTAGTTATGGATTAATAATAATAATAATAATAATAACCAGTAACAAAGGGGTGCATGTCACATACAGTATATCCTCATGAGTACAGATCTTTCAATGCACACAGTGAAGAAAATTTTTGATCGCAAAAAAGAAAAATAGCTTAATTCTCACTCAAAAATATCTGCCCCAAAATAGCTTAATTCTTTCTCAAAAATACCTGCCCAAAAATGTCAAAATCTCAGCCATTTGCATAAAGGGAGTAACTAAACTTCAATCAGCAATCAGTAATGTTGTGGCAACTCCCACATTCTTATCTATAAAAAGATACATCTGAGAGTGAAAAGGTTAATTTATGTATAAGAAATGTGTAAGGGGGGGGGGGGGGGGACTACTATCTTGAATACAAATACAATTTATTGTTGTGCAGATAAAGAGGTGAATACTGTTAGTTCTAAACCAACATGCTTATATGGAAACTGTTAACTGTGAAATTAATATATAAATAAATAACCAATGTGTTTATTCTGTCACTGTCAATTGTGAGACTGATATATCAAACATTACCCAATATGCTTATTTTGTCTGTCAAATGTGAAAATAATATATACAAAAATTGACCAATGATGCTCTTAACTTGTGAAACTGACACATAAAAAGAATTAACACTGTTGACACTGATGCAGTTAATTGATGCATAAAATATTAAGCAAAAAGATGGTGAATTATAAAGTTGGTAAATTAAAAATTCTATTATACTCTGGTACTAATTTTATACAATCAGCCCATGACATCACGCACTGCACTATGTCCCACCATTGTCACTTTCCAGGCTTTGAAGTCTTGCATGCACTCCCCTCAGATCATGTCACTCTGCTTTTAGTTTTAGTCACAGAATTTATAGTTTAGTGTTAAGCATGAGGCAATATAAGGTTGCTTATTAAATGGGGTTAGCACAATCTTATCAAAATGCTTATGCATAAATATATAGTTTGGAGAGTATTAAATATACATCCCTTGCTCATGACCGTTGAGTGGTGTTGTAATACGAGTGCCAGAAGATGTTGCTGTTTTCATCCGTTCCTTAAGGTGCTGCTGTCGTTTTGTGTATGCGCACCAAGATGTTGCTGGGGGAGGGGGGGATTGTGAGCCTTAATATGTTTTGGGGATTTTTGTGTGCCTTAACATACTGGCTTTATTTTGTATCTTAAGATGTTAATCTGTGCGTGCATTGTGTGTGTGCATGTGCACCTTAAGATGTTGCTGGGATTTTTAGTTTTTTTAATTTAAAACATATTAATAATATTAGGATGACTGGTTTTTGATCCTGCATAACTTTTTAAATACCACTTATATTTTTATGAACATGAAATTACAAAACTGAGAATTGATTGTTACAGAGTACAGACTTTGAACAGAAGTTGAGAAAATAAAATTCTACCCTATGCTAAATAAGTCATGGAAGAACCTTTTTTAAATGTTTTAAAAATTAATATGAATTCTAAAACAGAAGTTAGAATAGTTTACTATTTCTAGATTTGGAATTGTGCATATATTGTCATAGAAAGCACACTTTAACAATCTTATGGTACAAATGTAACTGGCTTGCTTTATCTCCTTAATATTACACCAAAATTTGGAAAAATCTCACTAACAATGGGTTCAGCATTTCTGCACATCTACCTGAATTTAAATACTTTACCACATAGTAGACTATTGACTGTTTTTTGTGTGTGTGTGTGGAATTATTTTATTATTTAAATTTTTTATTCATGATGACTGTCTTTTTCTAGTTTACATACACCTGTTTCAATTATTTTTGTAAAATCGAGGTGTTCACTATGAAATATTAAACTACAGTTTTAACCATACGTAAACAAGGATTTAAGGACAATATGTTACTGTATATTCTTAATATTTTACATACCTTCCTACTCTCCTTTTTTACAACCAAGATTATGACATAACCCCATAAATTGTTATCTCTCAACAACTGAGGGAGGCCCTATAGTAGGTATTTCCCACTTGAAAAATTTATGAATGTGGAAAAGAGGGTTTAGTGAATCAAAGCCACAAACTATTATAAAATATAAATATGTTTCTGTATGTCCACTAAATCACAAGATATAAATACCTACACACACACATATGCAAGCATGGACATACAACTCATACACACAAATTCACTCCACCTTACACAAGTTTGCAAAACAAGATGGTACTTTTGGTAGTACTATTACCATGTCAGTATTTCTGACTGTGAACAATTCATTTTTCTATAACATCTATTTTCAAGGTTAATTGATTTCATACAATGGAATTGGCAAAAGAAGTGGAATAACCAATTTAATTATCTATATGACATCAGTGGGAATAACTTAGGATTCAAATATTTTGAAGCCAACAACTTCATGGTTAATAACAATTAATGCAAATATAATTTGTGTATGCTCAAATCTTGCATTGGTAAACTCACTGCTGATGAAGTAAATTTTTAAAAAAATAACTGCCCAAGCATTCACTTTTTAAAGAAAACCAAAAAACCCCATACAGGTTATGCAAAATCAAAATCTGATTAGAAATAAATATTTAATGAAATATTGTAATTATTTATTACAATTATTTATATACACAGAATATACATAAGCATTTGAACTTTGATTAATTTTGCTATTTATCTAACTATATTTGTTATATTGACATTACATTACATAGAGGGTTTTTTCAAAGTAAGAAAAAGTGCTGTTGTATAATGTCCATTATGTATGACCACCATTACAACATTTACAGTATTTCATATTTGTGTTATGGTGTTCAAGTAAAGTCTTTCTGTCATAAACCCAATTAAATAAGCAGAAATTTTAGTCATGTGAGATTCTGCAGTATTAAATTCTTATAGCATCACAGATAGCAATAAGTAAACTGGGCATTAACATAAACTGTTAATTCTGACTCTTTTTTCACGTACAATAAAATTTAAAAAGTACCAGTGCCCAGACTTAGTCATTAATATCCATTAGAATGTTTTTATAGTAACATTTTGCACTAAATGCTATAACTCATAGTTGAGGAACTGGATAATCTTCTTAGGTAAAGGCAAATGGTTGATACTGTTCTTCTTAGTCAACTGCAAAATACGCTCTCGGCAGGCATTCTGAAGGGTTGCAACTGGAAGAGATATAAAAAAACATCAAGTGAATGAGAAATCTTGTGGGGTTTGGGGAAAATTTCTAGTACAAGTCTTGACTGATATTTATTTATTTATTATAAAATGAAAAAAGAATCAATTTGCATGAAATCAAAATGAAAATTTAAACTACACAAGTAACCAGGAACAAGTAGTCACAAACAAAATGATCAAAACTTCTGGTAGAAAATATATAACTGTTGTTAAATTACTTTTTGTGTAGTTATATTAATTTTTAACAAGCATATAACTTTTGTAAGATTGTATTACTTTCAAGGACTATAATTGTAATGAAGAATTTTAAAATTCAGTTTACAATTACACTGACTAAATATCATAGCATGCCATGAGTGAAGTTTTTAAGGTGAGAATATTCATCACAGATGGTGGTATATGTGATATATCCACTCTGTACTCTGTAGCATAGAAAGAGCCAATTGAATGAGAATGGACATAAGAAATGAAGATATAATAAATACAAATGGATTGTTCCCAGGCTTACTAAATACCATTTAACTTAACTTAATGGTAAATCTAAGGTAAATTAGGTGTGGACATTTAATAAGAAGTGTACACTTTGAGGTAAAATGTAGGTGTGCACTGTGAGGTAAATGTAGGAGAACATAATAACTGAATAAAATAAATATTAGACATGTAGTGAGGTAAATGTAGGTGTGCACTATAAGGTAAATATCTAGGTATGCACTATGAGGTAAATGTAGGTGTGCACTATAAGGTAAATATCTAGGTATGCACTATGAGATAAATGTAGGTGTGCACTATAAGGTAAATATATAGGTATGCACTATGAGATAAATGTAGGTGTGCACTATAAGGTAAATATCTAGGTATGCACTATGAGGTAAATGTAGGTGTGCACTATAAGGTAAATATCTAGGTATGCACTATGAGATAAATGTAGGTGTGCACTATAAGGTAAATATATAGGTATGCACTATGAGATAAATGTAGGTGTGCACTATAAGGTAAATATCTAGGTATGCACTATGAGGTAAATGTAGGTGTGCACTATAAGGTAAATATCTAGGTATGCACTAAGAGATAAATGTAGGTGTGCACTATAAGGTAAATATCTAGGTATGCACTATGAGGTAAATGTAGGTGTGCATTATAACTAAGGTAAATATATAGGTATGCAATATGAGATAAATGTAGGTGTGCACTATAACTAAGGTAAATATATAGGCATGCACCATGAGATAAATGTAGGTGTGCACTATAACTAAGGTAAATATATAGGTATGCACTATGAGATAAATGTAGGTGTGCACTATAACTATAAGGTAAATATATAGGTATGCACTATGAGATAAATGTAGGTGTGCATTATAACTAAGGTAAATATATAGGTATACACTAATAGATAAATGTAGGTGTGCACTATAAGGTAAATATATATGTATGCACTATGAGGTAAATGTAGGTGTGCACTATAAGGTAAATATATAGGTATGCACTATGAGGTAAATGTAGGTGTGCACTATAAGGTAAATATATAGGTATGCACTATGAGATAAATGTAAGTGTGCACTATAAGGTAAATATATAGGTATGCACTATGAGATAAATGTAGGTGTGCACTATAAGGTAAATATATAGGCAAGCACCATGAGATAAATGTAGGTGTGCACTATAAGGTAAATAATAAAATATATAGGCATGCACTATGAGGTAATTGTAGGTGTGTAAATATGAAGGTGTACACTGTCATATCAAGAAAGAATATATATATATTAAATTACTTATAAAGTCTCCAACAATTGTTACTATTTTTGAACAACAGGTTGGATAAATATTTTAAACAACTATTAGACATAATAATACTGTTAGTGAAATGTGTATTTTATTATTAATATTACAAAATGCCAATTCTGTGCACCAAACCTAGTTTCTTCTGATGTTGAATGTATTTGGGCTTTTCTTGCTCAAACATTTTATTATATTTATTTAAATGGACACCTTTAAAACATTTGAAATAGATCTGCAAACCTTCAATTTCCATGAAAACACTGAAAATTCCCAAAAAAGATTTGTTGTTATGTTAGAGTAACAGTATTTGAGGTTTCTGCATGTAGCATTGTCATAAATGTAAATGATAATTCATATGATTTTGATAATGATATGATACAGTTTGCAGGAAGCTGGCAAAAAAAAGTATATTCTGTCTGACAATCATTTAAGGGTGGTTAATAGCCTCTTACAGTAGTCTTATTTAAAAATATTTCAAAAGATCCGAAACACTAAATCTAGGATATTCTTAAATCAATATGAACTAATAAAATTATTTCTTTATAATTTATTACATTTTCTTGTCCACCTCCAATCTGAAGTACTTGTCTGATCTCAAGCATGTATGCGCTCATGCTGTAACTATAAACATCCTCATCTGATGGACAATTTAGCATTCCAAACTTAAATCTTAGTGGCAGTCTTTGTTTATATACTAATTTATCACTAATCTGGATCCACATAACTGGAAAGAACTTCTTCAAGAGATATCTCAATACACTTTTCTCCCTGTCAAAAGAATAAAAGTCATGCTTACCCTCCAAAAAACAACTTTTTGAGGGAAGCCACCATTAAATATGAGAATCGGACTTGAAAGTGTGGGCTTGAAGTATGTCAGCTTCAATCAACAAAAATAACTTCTAATAACATCACTAGATATTGATAAGCACACACACACACATACACACACACACACACACACACACTCACACACACACACACTGTATAGAGTATATTTTGGTTAAAAAAGGAAAGATATAGGTACTACTATCTGATAAAAATAGTTTAATCTTCAACTTTTTTTGCATTCACTCTTCCATCTTTTTGTGACTATTGAATCTGAGATAATACTTAGTTAAAAATAAAGCTAAAAAAATAAATATTTCCTAATATTCTTTTATAACTGTAATAAACATGATTTGTCATGTGATTCTGAAAAAGTTTACAAAATTAAAAAATACCAAAATTAGAGCTTCACAGAAAATCCAGATTTTTATTAAATTTTTTGTCCTACACAAAATCCTAACTGTATTCTTTACTGTCGGTCTGTCTACAACAGTGTTCTAGAAGTAGCCATGACTCAAAATATTTTGTAGGGCTGAAGTGTTTAGTTGGGGTCTAACAACTCTAATAAAAAATTTTAAAAAGTTAATCAACAGTTTTCATCATCTGGCTGCAAAAATCTGTGGAAATGCTCAGTCACATAAAAAAAGTGGGAATAATATTCAGAGCTTGTTTTAAATACAACAATTTTTCTTGAAAAATCTTTTCCATCAAATACTCAAGAAGCTAATGAATCATCCTTTATTTACTTCGAAAATTTTGGATAAATTGCTAACTACCACTTCACCATATGTCAAATAAAAGTTAAATATCTTTGTCACTGTCTTGGATCAAACCTATAACTAAGCCCACTGCACTAAATCAGCATATTTACTATCAAGCAATCTTTCCCCGACAGATCAGTGAAGAATTTGAATATTTGATACGAAGAAATTTTGCTCCCTGACACTGTAATTTCCACAACTTTTCTCTTTCATTTCACTATTAATATGATTCTCAATGTTAATTCAAAAGCTTGCTAAATGAAAATACAACCCATGCTAATTCCATATAATTTTTACAGATTACAGATTTAAAATAAATGAGCAACTGACTTTCTTCTGCTACTTGATATAAAGAGCAAAAGATTATAATTTTTAGTTGTAGTAACATTTTTACAACATGATTTTCTTAAACACTTTCTTAAGGGCCTCTACAATGGTTTCTGCAACTAACTTAAGACCTACATGCAACTTTGTCCCCTCCATGTTATTAAAAAATGTTGCAAAAGATAGTTATCTCTCTATTTGCTAAATACTTTCATTTCTGTTTCCTGTTCACCTTCTAGAGTTTCAACTTTTCAGCATGGCATATACTTATAGCCAAGTTTCTTATTGCAAAGTGATAGCCAGTTATAATTATTGCACATTTTTAAAATCCAAAACCAGCAGCTAGGTCAGTCATCAGCTTGCTCTTTAATACTCACTTACATAGGAACATAATTTAATGTAGTTAATTCACTGTTTTCTGCTATGTTAGCTTCATTGATTCAAGCCTTCATAATAATAGGAATAATTTTTTTCACATTTAAAGTTGCAGTAATATATTTACTAACAAACCAGACACTGACTTCTCACAATTAAGGAACACACAAAAATTAGAAATCACATTCTTTTTTCAAATACTGTATGCCAGGAACAATTAAAATCAAATGATGAGATTCTTGCTTAGTTTTAACTTTTATGCAAGATTACAGTTTACATGTTAAGTGTGTGTGTGGTGGTGTGGAAGGACATAACTTTTGAATTTGTTGCTCCTGCTAAAGGTCATTAAAGATGAAAGTGTAATTTATTGTAATGGAAGTGTCACTCTAGTAGTCTAGAAGAAATTATTATTAAAACTAAATAAATTTAAAGAAAAGCAACATTTAATGATTTACATAAAGGATACAAATTACAATACATACTTTTGTATTTATTCTAATCAAATATCTAAAGTGCTAAGGTCATATATATGACACTTTCATCATCACAAGTGCAAAATAGACAGTCATGTGTTCTAAATAGCTTGCAGCAAAAGTCACTGAATTATTGAATAATATTATAATAGAATCATATAGGAAATTAAGAAATGTATATATTTTTAATAATAATTTTAATTGTTGTTCGTTAATAATTGACCTGACAGTAAGCTCACATCTACTGAAAGTTACACATAAAAATACAAATAAACACATAGCATGTGTAAGTCTGTAGTAGGATATTTGGGAATGGCATAAAATAAAAATAAATAAAAAATATAGGAAACTGAAGTAAAGAAGAAGTAGAAAGAATTCTTTGTGATCAAAATGTGTATTAAATATAATCATTTGAAAGACCAATTGAACAGAAATCCATATTGCTATTTTATTATGCATATATACTTCAGTAATTTAAATTATCTAAATGCCCCCCCCCCAAAAAAAAAAAAAAAAATAAAAAAAATAAAAATAATAATAATAAATTAATTAATTTTAAAAAATAATAATAAATAAATAAAAATAAAAAATACTTTAAATTTTTTTATAAATGTTACTTTAGTATGAATAATAAAATTAAAATTAAATATCTTGGTTGCTAAAGACTGCCAAAAGATGATACAGTTGGCTAAACACGATCTTATCTGTTTTACTATTGTAGATGATATATGCAACAGCATGAGAAGCATGTTTTGCTTTTATCAGCTGTCATACCTTCAACAAATAAAAAGAGTAATCATGACCCTCTGTAGATCATTTGTGTACATTTGTAATATCTGAAACTTCATAGAAATATGCTCTTTCAATCACTTTTATTACAATATCCATTGGGGACAAAGGCTTTTTAAATTTTCTGACTGTAGTGTAAGGAAAACACCTGATATTGTTGATATAACTTATTAGCACATAGATCTAGATTTCACTTCACTTAGTCTTTAACTTTTAATGAATAACACTCAGATATTGAATTTCTTCTATGTGAATTTACTTCAAGTAGAAATATTTTATATTCATTTAAATATTTTTTCTAAAATAAATGGTATGCAGAGTTGTTATTCCCACTTTAGCAGATTTGTAATACTAAATACTTATTTGCAGATTTAGGTATTCTGTAGGGAAAATATGCAAACAAGTCTTGAATACTGAATCACTCTTATTATTTTAGTTTCAAAATGTGTTTGTAAACTAATTCTTCCATTTAATTAATGTTTAAGTGACATTACTTTTTGCAAATCATTTATTTGCTTCATGTCATCATTCTATATATGCATTCATTTGTCATTAAGCCATTCTTAATCTTATGTGTCTTAAACTGTTTGAGCAGATATAGATTTTGTCAGGTCCTTATGCATTAATACTGTAAGTATATACTGTAAAGCACTAAGACTAAGAGTAAGACTAAGAGCTTTCATAATACTGGCTCTATTTTATATATATATAAAGACATTATTACTGTTAATGGTAAATACAAGAGTATTACAAACATCAAAATGCAATAGTACTTTAAAGCATGATACATAATGTATTTACTTTTATCTCAGTTTGAATTGAAGAATTTCAGATTGGATAATACATCCAAACTAAAACTGTATACAACTAATATAATAATAGTTTACACAAATGTAAAATTTACAAAATATCATTCTCCATATTTAGAAATGGTATTCAAAATATTTGGGCGTATGCAATGTTATTTAGATAAGGGCATGATGGGTTTTTGGTTTGGTTGTATAAAATACTTCATTGTGAAATTTACTGAAGTTTATAAAAGAATTTACTGATAACATGAGGACTTGTTGCAAGTACATTAGATTAAGATCTATAGAATACACTCTAGTGAGGAAACATGAAAAAGAATTATGGTCCAAGAAAATGTTAGAACATATAGAAATAACTCCTACAAAAATGAGTTTGTTTGAAAGAAAAGGTTAACAATATGCTGATTTATATTTAAAAATAAATTAAAGGTTGGAGTGTGTGTGGGGAGGGGGGAATGAATTAAATTGGGAGAAAAAAATCTACAGTTTTACTTTAGTAACTCATGCATAAAATAAATAGTATTCTTTCAGTGAGATGACTCTAGAGATAACCTTTAAACTGTTAAAACTCACCACCATATAACTGCACTATTCGAACTTGTTTGGTAGTACCATACACATCAACTACAGCAAACAGTGGTCCATTGTGAAATGGAATGACTTCTTCAGAAGGACCTTGATCCTCTCCATTAAAGATAAAGTGCATTCGAGCTATATCACCAGTCACTTTAAACATGATCCCAATGCGACTGCCTACATCCGTTGGCAGGATACTGTCCTGTGAAAATCCTTCAGTGACCTGTGTTTGCCCCAAGCCAGATCCTTGTGAATCACAAATTATTCTATCTCTGTATGCCTGACAAGTAGGTAAAAGCAAGCTGCGATGTACAGGCCCTCGAGGTGTGAGGATCACATCTGTGCTACCAAGTACTGATTGGTAGGAAGATGCATTCTCCATTAGAATTGACCGATTGCGTGAATACATATGAGTCTTTGTGATGGCTGAGATCCATGATTTACCCATATTGGCTAGATCGGGTAATGCATATTGAGGAAGGTCAAAATGTTCTCCAGGGCTGTACTGTGTCAATCCGATCCTCAAATGACCACTCCATCCTCTCTCTGTTTTCTCAATTTCAACAAGAAAAATCTCTCCTGGCATCAGAGGTTTTTCACTGAAAACTAATGCATGTGCAAAACTGGTTTCTCTGAAAGCTACCATATTATCACTGGAAAGCCTGATGTTTTGGCCATGGTAAGGGTGGAATCGAGTGGCTGGCATTGTAATGGCAAAATAGCACCTAAAGGCAAGCAGATAAAAATCAATTATTTCAAGGTGTGCAATTATTCTGAGGACTATAAAAGATGGATAAGATTTACTTATACTATAGCACAATTTAACATTTATTTTGGCTTAGAATTTTATTTTAACTAAGGGATGATCCATTTAGTGTAAGTGCACAGAGAAAATAGGAGGGATTTAGAAGTGTGGGGTAAAAGCAGATATGACTGAATATAAATTAATCTAACCAGGAATACATGAATAATGTACCCATTTTATAGAGAGAAGTAAAAATGGCTTATTCATTATCTTGTTTAGTTTAGTAGTCTTTCTCTGTTGTGAACATGTTCATAAAGAAGAGAAAAAAACTGAGTTATATATCACTCTGTAATATTAGTGCAACACAATTCTGATTAATAGTGATTACTAGTTTTAGTACTAACTAGTGATAATCATGTGCACATTATTTCAGTGCTCACTTGCATTACTTAAAAGTATAAAATATTACATTGTAATTTTTAAATTTATATTTTAATTTGTAAAATGTTTTAACAATAATAACCCTTCTTCTGACTAAAAAGGAAAAATGAAGAGAAAAATGAAGCTGTTGAAAGAAAACAGCATCATTAAAGAGATTAATTTTAGTTGAAGATTTAATAATTTCACTAGTCTTGAATCTAAATTTAATTTAAATTTAGGAAATGACACAATTACATTTTGATGATTAATAATAATAATAAATAGTTAAAATATAAAACGTGCATTTATTTAATTCTGAAAAGACGTATGGGCCAATTTATTATATGCAGAGTGGGGATAGGAAAAAAACATACCATGCATCAATGGGATAGAAAAAGTAAAAAACTGTTAATTTGCTGAGATTTCCCCCCTCCCCCCCCCCCCCCCAATCATGCTTTACACAAAAAAATCTTAGCATACTAAATTAGTAAATAACATTATAAAAATCTATGGCATATTGAATAAAAATTTTAAAAGACAAGTCAAGCAGTCCCAATAAAAATAATTTCTAATCAAAATTAAACATTAATACAAATTTCAGCATATAAAAAATATTGACTGAACTATGAGTAATCTGCCTAGTTCTGATACTTGCATTACAAATTTCTAGTCTGCACATTTACTTATTATCTCACTGTTGTAAAAAAACCCAGCAGAATAAAGAGTATTCAATTAAATAACATTTTATCAGTATTATGCTGACTTTTAATACAATTATTAAAATATGAATGAATAATGTTAGCAATTTCATGGCATAAGTTTCAGGTCAGAAAGTTAAACATTTTGATTTTGACAGATTAGCATAAATTGAATAAAATAAATTTTAAAAAGAACTAAAGAATGTAAATTTAAAATACAAATGATCATAAAACACCCAAACTATATATATATATATATATATATATATATATATATATATATATATACTATTATGTTCTCGACATAAAATGCCTAGTTACAAATTATGGGAAAATTGTAAAGATAATGTTAAATTTATCAAATCTCACATGGTGATAAGCATATACATAATATTTGCTGGAGATTAGCTGAGATTAATATAAAATTGGTTTCTCAAAAATGTTTCTAACCTATCTGTCTCCAGTGCAGATGTAGAAACTTTGATGAGATTTATTTTGATGACATATATTCTTTTTAAAATTAAAAAATGGTCAAAGGAAGAAAATCTTGGGGAAAAATATCTATATATTTCAGATATTTGAGCAGGAAAGAGGTTGTTCGCTTTGCCACCATCACTCTTGGATTAGTTACAACTGTCTAATTTAATTTATATCTGGTAATTTTAAACAAAAACATCCACCACCACTTTAAAATCTAATAGTTGCTGATAATAATAAGGTATTTAGCAAACTTATTCCTATATGAGATGAATATTGCTTTTTATATTGCATATGCTTTAACAAATAAAATAATCACTAATGTTTGATATGACAACTCACATAGACTGATAGAGGTTTAACTAAAATCACATAATAATAATATTAATAAGTTTTTTTAAATCAGAAATATGTTTATAAATGTTCAGAAAACAAACAAATCATTTCTCAAAACAAATATAAATGTTGTAGGAAATGAAATATTAGGAAAAGTTAATAAATAATTGAAGAGTAACTTATTGCATCATAGAGAAAAGCAATAAAAAGTACTTATGACATTTGAATTTATGATCAACAGGGTATCATAAGAAAATATTCACTGATTTAGTTAAAACTTAACAAGAAATGATGTCATCTAAAATCACAGAGCAAGAATATTCTTAAATGAGATTACAATTATTTCACTCTTAAGTTTATATTTCTCTTCTTTTCTTTCTTTAAAAATCATTCTTGAAACTGCTTTATTTTAATCAAAATGTTTCTTTTTAAAAATTCTGCTTCCTAAGGCCTATAGGATGGAAATTCCACTTATTTAAAGAAAATATTGTTTGATAGTCTATATATTTAATATAAAGTGCCTTCTTAGCCGTCATCTTCACGATAGTGATGGGAAGTGAGGGACAAAACTGTAATAGTAAATACATGCATGCGAGAGTAGCTACATATGAATATGAGGCAACTGCCTGAACTTGTAGAATAAAATACTGATCGGCAAAAGAATTCACCACTTTTAGAGTTAAAATTGTTTCGAATGATTTCGCTTGATATTCGGTTGGTGCATAAATATTAAACTTGATCTCAATTTTCGTTCTAATACTATTGTTAAAATAAGAAAAAAGAAAAGAAGCAAAAGATGAATGGGGTTATGTTAAAACAGTTCTTTCTCTCCTGGTAAGGTCTAAAAGTTCTCTGATGATCTTATCTGTACTAAATATAAATTTCGGTTGATCTCATCGATATAAAAAAAATCGAATATGTTTTGCTTGGTTACTGAAAATATATGATTCTAGTTATTCGCGCACCTTAGCGACTTAAGGTGTCAGCCTCCCACGGTTCCGACAGTTTCGTCACATCATTGTCTGACATTTAAAATAGACTAAGGCATAAAAATGTTTCAGTACAATGAATGTTTAACGCACATATTGGACAACTGGGTATGCTTCCAACTAGAAACGATGACACACTTGGCGGGGAGTTTATTAAATTAAACCTCAGCTGGCCGATTAACTTTGCTGTCAAATTACAGCCATTCAACCAATACTTCCGGTGTAAATTAAATGGCTCAGTAATACACTTTTCAATTCAAATACAAGTTTCAGAGGACATTTCCTACTTACCTCCTATTGCAAAGACTTAAAGATAACTGTCAATCAATAAAATACTACATTTAAATTCATTGTTTATAAATTTATTAATCTAATGTTAATATCTATCCATATGTAATAATGATATATAAAGGACTAAATGAAACCTCCCTGAATAAAAACATCCTTCCATGTGGGCATATCGAAAGTTCAGAACACAGATTCGTGATATAAACACACTGCTTTTATCAAATTTATTTATAACGAGTTTACTTTAAAATATGTTTGTTGCGAAGTCTATTGCAGCTGACCACAAAGATTTGATTCACGATGTATCCTACGATTTTCACGGTCGGCGAATGGCTACTTGCTCAAGTGACCAGACTGTTAAGGTAGCTGAAATTCTTTTCAAGTCTGACAAATGTACAAAAAAAATCACCAATTTTTATGAATAATTAATTTAAACTGTTTATTTATAATATATACAAAAACAGTCCACATTCAAATAAGTACATTTTACATAAGAAGTGTTTTTACTACCTTGGACTTAGAGTTAATATTAATTATATACATGTATTATTATTCATTAACAAAACATATTTTCTTAAACAGAATTGCAAATCAGAACTACTGGATTATGTCTAGCCCTCACTATTAAATATTCCAAAGTTAAATAATTATAATTAAATTATCAACAGAATAGTGTGCCGATAGTTTATTATTTGGCTACAGATTCTTACAATGATATATACTAACAATATAGGCCTATTTCAGTATTTGTGATTGATAACTTTTGAAAGCACAGGTTTTAGATTAACCAGAATAAAATGTCAAAGTATGCAACACTAACAAACAAGTTAAAAAAACACACCGTAGAATTAGAAAATAACTACTGTTTATTTAGTTCTGGTTAAAATAGCAATGAAGTAGGCTTATTTTGTTGGGACAAAAGGTTATAACTAGTAAACTACTACTTTTATTACTATTAAAGTATTAGTATTATATATACTAGGTCACCTTACAAATTTTACATTATCAAACATAGTTTACATATATATATATATAATAAACTATGTTTGATAATGTAAAATTAATAATAAAATAAAGTAATATGTATATAGCTTACAAGTTACAATTACATATTACTTTCTGTGGTATCCAGACCCTTTTTGGTATGATATTCATGTTTGTAATTGTATATATGCATATTGTGAATTAAAAAAAAAAAAAAGTACTGGCACCACTTAAGAATATATATGTATAGAAGACAGTAAGAGCATTCTCTACCAATAAAAATACCAAAAACAGTATAGGCTATGTATCATGTATCACAACATGATCTTATTGAATGTTCATTTTTATATTTTAGGTTTGGGAACAAAATGATGATGGACAGTGGCACTGTACTGCCAGCTGGAAAGTATGTAATTTGATTTATAGATACATGGCTAGTTACAGTAGTTAGAGTTTACTATACTAATTACTATAAATAATAATGCTTTTGCTATTTTTAAAGCAATCTTTTTTGTGTGTATGTATGTAAAAGCTGGGTTTTTTTTAATAATCTTGTAACTAAGGAATTGTTTTACATCATAAAATATAAACTACCTAAATGTCAGTAACTGAGTAAGTTATTTTACAGTACTGTCTCATTTTGAAGTATAGTGATAGGTTGTTATGATGATAAATAAATGCATAATTTTATGAGTTGTATGCGTGTAAGATAACTTTATTATTAACTTCTAGTAATTATAAATATCCTGCAGCACAATTATGTTTTATTAATTTAATGACATAATTTTAAAATAAGTAAAATAGGTATAATTTGTTATTCTTTAATTAAATATACTTGACCAGAAGTGGATTTGTTCATAATGATTTATTCAATTGTAGTTTTGTACAGTTATGTTTTAAAATAAAATAATATTAAAAATAAAATGCCTTTAATAATAAGCTTCATAAATTATATAGCTGATTCCTCTCTCACTGATTCTTTAATTTAACTCTTAAAAGAAATGTTTGTTAAATCTACAATGAAATTGTCTTACCTGTTTTGGAAAAAAGCAATCTTTTGTGAAAAAGTCTTTAAAATATTTTCAGCTAGCAATGAAAGGACATTTTGACACATGATATATCAAATTGAAAAAATAAATTTTAAATGAAATTTTTTTAATAAACTTCTCATCTTTTAAAAATTAACTCCTTTTTCTTCTAGTTCTAGAAATAATATTATTATCTCAGCAAAAGCAAGTTAATTAACTTTTATTCTAAAGCCAGTGTTTCATTCTCAGCAGCATGACATAATTCATTACATGGTGTCATGTCTGCCACCTGGGTGCACAAACAGACAATTTTGGCTGATATATCATAAACAGACTCATGAGCCCCCATGATGTTACAACTGATTATTAACAGAACAAAGAGAGTACAAACATTACAGATGAATTTATGTAAAGATGAAATGGTAAGAATTTTAACGAGTTGAATAAAAATGAATAAAGAATTTATATTAGCAACAAAAAGTATTAAAAATGTTAGGTTGTGGGATGCAATACATTTAACTCTACAGATAATAGCTTTCTCCTAGGTACAAATACTACACCTCATTTATAGAATGTGTTGATTAACAGTCAGTGACAGTTTTGATGAATGCACACTGTGGTGGAGTAAATTTGCCTGTCCATTTTTCTAAACTTAATTGTTATATAATTTGTTAAATGTTAACATGACATGACCTTCAGGTACAGCGCATGATGATATTTTTTGTAAGTAACAGAGTTAAAATAACAACCCAGGTAAAGAATATGCTAGAACTTGATGATACACTTTTCCTTTTTTTTATCTCTGTGCAGGCAAGAATTCTCGGGATTTCAGTGAGATTTAGGGTTACGTTAGTAAAAACATCATATCTTAGGTATTAGTGTATATATTTCAATGAAATAAAATGCAAAATGAAAGGAAATGAAAGCAGCTTTATTAATATCCTTAATTGAAGTATACTTTCAGGTGTTAAATTTGAATCCATGCATGAAAATATATATTTACACCAAAAAAAATATTGTCCAGTTATTGTCAGCTACAAACACTATGTAAACACACTTTGTTGATGCCAGGAACACTAATCTGTCATCAAACGACCAATACATCTCTTTTCTTTACCTAAGATATGATGTTTTTACTAACGTAACCTTAAATCTCACTGAAATCCTGAGAATTCTTGCCTGCACAGAGATTAAAAAAAGGAAAAGCTCCCGCCCAGTAAAGGGTTAAGTATAAAAATAGGGTCAAGCAAATTTACTCTACCACACATTCTAGGATAGACTGTGAATAAACACAAAAGAAAATAGAATGCAAAAACAGATTTATTTAATAATCATATACAAACTGCACAGTTATAAATATAAAAGTAACAGAATGCAACCATGTACAAAATGCAATCAATCAGTAGAACATTAAATAGCCAATTTACAAGTCTAATACAGTATTTCATTCCAAATATATAATTAAAAATAAAATATATGAAAACACACAGATTTAAAAAAAGCACTAAAATTTAACTCTTCTGCTAAGTCACTAAGATAAACTCTCACCCCAAAATACTGTACAAACACCAAAAGTTAGAAAGTAAATATAAAGGAAATTAATATTTAGTTTATAATATCTATATAATACTTGCACCAAAATATTCATAATAGTATAGAACAACATAATTGTATTAATGATTCTGCATGAAATGAATACTGTATATATGTAAATACATGTAGTAGATAACTGAAAATAACATTTGCTTATGATAATTATTGTCAACTTACTTTTTCTTTTTACTGTCACCAATTTAAACTTAATTTCTATATTCTGTGTTCATTTACCCAACTGATCAGGTTGGGACAGTAACATACTACTTCTTCAATTACTACTTCATATACTTCTAAGTTCTATAACTTTTACTGTATATAGTAAGATAAATAAGTTGACATGTATGAATTAAGCTAATCTTTGTATATTTAGATTAAATGAATTACCAATCTAATGCATTGGACATAGAAAAGGTATTAAAATATAAATCAGTATTTGTTTATTTCTGGCAATCTCAGTGATCTAACCAAAATTATGTAGATTTACCATCATTTAAGATATCATAAAGATCATGCAATATTATACTTTTTATTTTCCAACCACTGATACTGTGATAGTCTAAAATAATTAGGTAGCTAGTCATCCCAATGGTTTTACAGTAAAATGAAATATAATTTATATCTTCAGCATTCCAGGATATTTTGTATATTATTAAAATTTCATAAAATGGGCACAGTGATTTAATTAAGTAACTCCTGATCAACGTATCTGTTAGTGAATAAAATGTTTCAAGAATTTCATTAAAAAATGTATCATTCGTAATGCTGACAAAAGATACTCTTCAGATAAATCTGGATTGTTAGGCAAGTAATTATTTGAATATATATTTAAATAGATTACTTATCATGTTAGCATCTTTAATATAATATATAATAAATAGATAGATAATTACAGTTCAAGTGAAACAATCAAAGAAATAACATTAAAATATATTTAAATTACAAATGTGAGTAAATATTAAAAAAAAACAAAAATGGGGTTTGTATTGTGCATATTAAAACTATATATTAAACATTCATATATATTAATGAAATAGAAACCATAGCTTGCCTTTGGTGTATTGTGGTCTTGTTATAAAATTAATTTGCTGAAGTAAAGTTTATTTATCCACTAAATCTTAATCACTAATAATTATCACTAGTCATACTTGCAACACCACTATCTGTATGTCAAAATGTGTATTTTTTTAGACTCATAGTGGCTCTGTGTGGAGGGTGACATGGGCTCACCCTGAATTTGGTCAAGTGCTGGCTACCTGTTCTTTTGATCGAACAGCTGCTGTATGGGAAAAGGAGGCTGGACAGAATCATTGGCTCAAGCGCACCAGCCTGGTTGATAGTCGAACATCTGTCACAGATGTTAAGTTTGCACCTAAGCACAGGGGTCTGCAACTGGTAAACTTATCCCATTATTATCCCTTCTTAAGTATTCTAAACTTGTGTGTAGACAGTTTGAAGAAGTAGATTTAATTTTTCTTCAAGAGAATGGGTACATACAGTGGAATCCACTTAAATGGACCAGTGGTTGATTGGGGCAGCAAACCTTAAAGAAAAGAAACAAATAGAGAAAATAAGCAGAATTAGCTTCGCTTATTTGGGGCAAAATGCTGCTTAATTGGGGCAGTGACAACTAGATGGCGCACTTGTATGTGGTTTTTAAATTTCTGTAACTTTTCATTCATTTTCTAGAATGAATAGTTGGAATTCTTGATCATATGTCATTGCCAGTTCACTCAGCAATGAACACATGCACTTGGCACACTTGTGGCATGGTGGCCATTATTGCAGTGGCAAGGTGGCCATTCTGTTTTTATTACTGAATCATTGCTGTTTCAATTAGTAACACACTTTTACATGTAAAATTTCAAACCTCTGCCAAGATGCCATGGAATGATTTGACACTAGCATACAAAATTGCCTTTCTTGACCAAATCAAAAGCCTGCTGCCTTACACCAGTAAATCGCTCACCTGATACAGCAGCAAGATAAACTGAGAGGAATTGGCATTACATGTACATGAATGACAACAGGGGAACATCACAGAAACAGAAGCATGAAGGCAAGGATCCAGAAGTTGAAGAGGCCCTCAATCAATGGTTCTCTATTGTAACTGGAGGGGGAGGGATATGTTAGTGATCCAGTGCTGAAAAATAAGGCAGAAGAGTCAGCCAAAAAGCTGGGTCATGATGATTTCAAAGCAACATATGGTTGATGCTCTTGTTAGAAATCTAGGCATGACATTAAATTCAAGAAAGCACATGGTGAGGACAGTGCTTATACTGTAATTGCTGAACAATGGAAATCCACAAAACTGCCTGATTTACTTCTGAAATTTTGTGCAGATGTCATCTACAATGCCAATGAAACATGCCTGTTTTATCATGCAACACCAGACGTTTCCTGACCTACAAACATGTAACACTGTCAGCATCAAAGAAAGCAATGGACTGCCTAAATGTGTTATGATGTTCAAACATGACTAGAACTAATAAACAGAAGCTGTTGGTTATTGGGAAAAGTGCTAAACCCCGATGCTTTAAAGGGCTCAGAATAAACAGTTTACCATGTTAACAGAAATGTGTGGATGACTTCTGAAATTTTTAAGCAATGGCTAATGAGTTGGGACATGGAACTACAACTGAAGTCAAGAAAAATCTGCTGCTTCTTGACAACTGTGCAGCACACCCTCATTTTGATTGTTTGAAAAACATCCATCTGGAATTTCTGCCTCACAACACTATATCCTTGGTGCAGCCAATGGACATGGGAATAAAAAAAAATTTGAAGACTTGTATGGTGGAAAGTTGGTAAACTACATTCTTGAAACAATTGAAGAAAATCTACTGACATCACCTTCAGCAGCCAAGGAAGTCAGTGCAAGGATTAACATTTTACAACCATTACAGTTTGCTGCTGATAATTGGCAAGAAATAAGCATAAGGACCATTCAGAACTGCTTTTCTCACTGTGGTTTTAAGCATTCAGGCTTGGATATGGTGAAAATGATAGTGAAAATGATGTCATTTTGGAGTTGCAACAAATCACAAACTACAAAGAGTTTGCATGCATCGACAATAATCTTCAATGCTACAATGAAAATGATGAATGTGAGGATGAAATTTTCGAACAAATTGCAGCAAAACCCCAAAATACAGAAGACCAGTGAAGTGATGATGAGAATAACATGCCAGAGCCTTGATGAGTGACTAACCATGATGCCAGAAAAATTAATGCTGAATTATGAGTCTACTTCATGCAGGAAGGCTTAGGCAACCCTATATCTGCATTAGATACCTGTGCTGATTTCATTCAGTTACAGTCATTCAAGAGAATAAGGCAGGGACTTACAATAAATTCCTCCAACATCATTTACTGTTAAGTACATCTATTTGATGCATACATTAAATAGAAATTGTTTTTAATGTAATATTTTTCTCTGATTTGTACCATTTGTTTACAGAAATCATTTACAATATTACAGTATTTTTGTTGCTCAGTAAATGGTAGTTTGTCTTTTTGTTTTACCTTTATATATATATAAGTATACATGTGCTTTTTAGTTACTTCACATAATTGGGGCAGTCGCTTAATTGGGCCAAAATGCTCTGGTCCCAATGTGGTCTGATTAAGTGGATTCCACTATATTTTCTTTTAGATAATTATTACACATTTCTTATGGTACTATTATATTTTTTTTATATTCACCTAAATGTGGTCAGAATAAATAACATTTAGGAATCCAGGTAAATTTTGATTCATAATTCATAAATGAAATTATTTTCATAGTTCTTATTTTAGTTGTTCATTTATACTTATAATACATAAAAATTAGTAATTATTAAATTATTAATTATTAAATTCAAACAAAGCATTTTCACTCAGATAAGCTGAGGCACACAACAGTTGACATGCCAATTGGAATATTACTAAGCTAAGCGAGCAGTTAGCCTATATTTGCATACCATTGTTGAAAGGTTTTTCCAATTTTTTTTTTTTTTTTTGGCTTTGAGAAGTTTAGTGGCCCTATCTCAGAGATTGTCCAGCTGATACACTTCTCCTTAACTCAGGATTGTTGTATTTTGTCTCTATAAAATTTTAGAGATTTTTCTATAATTGTTGTAAAGAGCTAATAAACTTTTTGTTATTATTTCAGGCATAAACTGTTTAATTTTAAATTATCTTTTGTATTAGGTGACTGCAGTAATGTCTTTATTTAGGTGTGTTGAATCAATCAAGAGCTGTTGCTTTGCTTTTGTACAACAAATAATAGTACACAATTTAAAAAAACAGAAAATTTTATAATTTTTGTATAGTAGGTATCTTGAAAATGATAATGGAGAAAACCTAATCTTTGACAAAACCATTATTCACCTGCTGTATTTTAATCTCTTTTTGGAAACTGACATTTATAATATTCAAATGTCTGGCATTTATGATTTTAGAGAATGTTTTAGTCTTTGGTGTTTATTATATCCATTGCTGTTGCATAAGGATGCCTGAAAGAACCAAGTCGCATCAAACACCTATAAAATTAAAGTGAAATAATAGCACTGCCAAGTTTGTAATTCATTTGTCTTAAATTTGTAAAACTTAGTATATTTGCTACATTTCATGTCAATTGTGACATGATTGTTCGTTCCTGGTTCAAGAGCACAAGTATGTGATAGACCCACTAGTGTCAAGAGGATGAAAGAAAAAACTTCTAATCATACTAAACTACATAATAAAACTATAACCCCTTTAAAGAATAACAACTAAAGTACTCATCAAATTTTGCTTTAAAATTCATTTTTAAAATATGTACAGAACAAACCAGCCAAACTTCATAGCATTAGATACAGCATTTAATTATCTTTATTTCAATACCAAATATATGTGTGTAGTATGCAAACCGAGGTATGAAACACGGTATACCAAAACACACATTCTGTTATGTCTTGTAAATCGGCTGGACAAAACTCAACACAGGTAAAATATTAGTCAGCTTTTTTCAATCCACATACAAGCAAGTCAATCAGATTTACAATCATAAGAAATAGAAACATTAAGCTTGATTTTGAATGTTTGTTTGAATTAAACAATGCTTTGGTTGCTGAGAAATCAGTGAATGAAAATGTGCACTTTTACAGAATTATTGCTGCTGGCATGGTACTGTGCTGCTACCTAATTACAACAAGACAGTATACTTTGAGCTAATGGAGCAAAAAAACTTCATCTCTGTGTTATAATAATATAACTTTGTAACTTGGTGAGGACACATGTCCTCTTCTTATACTATATATTATTTGCATATATCTAGATATATAGTTTTCCACTTCAAATTCTGTGTCCACCTGTGCAAAACACTAAAACATCTTTGACCTTCAAGCAGTGGGAGTTTTTTTAGCAACACTGAAATGCCCAAGGACAAACCTGTGAGCTTGTGGGAAGTTTTTTGAGCAAACTGGTATTTTCACATGGCCAGCTTTATGTTGCATTGTCGCATTCACGAAACAGAGACAGCATTAAAGTACTCATAAAAAAAACAATGGTCACGGTCATTTGCTGAATGATGCTCAAATTTTCACTCATAATGTGACTTGTAATCAACCTGGCATCATTAAATGTAGCTATGAGAAGTGAACAACTTTTGTCATTGACCTGTAGTATTTATTGTCTATAAGCTAATGCCTAATCATGAATATTTGTGACTGTGATTTGTTCCTACACCTCCTTAGGGCTAAAACTACACTTTCAATCACTTCAGGAATAAATATTTCCTCTAAAATTGCCTGTTCAACCTTAATCATTTCATGTTTTTATTATTTTCAATTATTCCAGTGAAATATTATACACATTTATGTGCATAACTGTGGTGGGTGATACATATATTCATTTGCATGCTTTCCAAGAACATAAACATATTCCTATAATAGATGTATTGTTGTCTTTTTTAAAATTATAAAAAATTATGTAATCTGCAGCTTTGATTTGGTTTACTCCTGCCTGTTGAACTTGTGCATTATTGCAGTGTAAATATGTGTGTGTTCAAACTACTTCAAAAATTAACTTCATTTTTTTATTCATTAAAAGGATAAGAAGTGTCTAAGGGTTGTGAGTAACTGTTTCCATTTGGAAATAAAAAGGACATTTTGACAATATGATTGGAAAGTTTACTCATGGGATTAGCATTTTAATTCTGATGTAAGAACAATTTCCAATTAAATTTGGATTGCTTTCAAGTGATTTATTTGAATATCTTTTAAAATAGATATTTTCCAATGATATTTCAGACAGTTGTACTTTAAAGCTGATTTTTATTTCCGATCACTCCACCAGCACACACAAATTCTTACACTTAACATGTACCAGTCTAATCTTTTTGCTTCAACAATTAGTATAATTTAAAATAACATAAACTGACTGATAAATTCTTGTTTCTTTACTATCAGATGTGACAATACATGATTTGATATATGGTACAATTGCTCAGGTGTAATATTCATACACATTTCCTTCATGATATTCAAAAATAATTTGGCAACATCTTTTAGTGCTCTTACAAGAATTATTATTTTGCTAAGTAGAGTTTAATAAATTTATTAGCTGTTTTATGTAAAAATAATTTTTAAAAAGTAAAATTTGTTTAATAGTGCTCAAATATTTGACCTAAATAGGAATGATGGATGATTAGATAATACTGAGTACTAATGAAAGTCATGGATGCAAGTACTTTATATGGCTCATTCTCTGGGGAAGTGTACCTCAAAGGGTGGGTCCATTTGAAATTTGTTTTTATAAAAATAAAGTATTGACATATCATGCATTTATATTCTATATATTCAGAATTGATGTGAGATACACACAATAGTAGCATGATTATGTGTTATTTATTTTTTAATTATTTATAGTACAAATTCGTTTTGAACTGAAAATGGCACCCTTTTTTTGTTACATGTATACATACAGCTATTTTCTTTCATTTTCGGTGTTATAAATAATCCAACAAACTTACTGTATCAAGGTTTTCTTAGAAGTAATAATACATTAAAGCAACATTCAATATTCCTTTTATCTGCAATTTTGTGTAGAAACAATATTTTTAAAAGTTAATATTTTTTGCAATGCTTAGTTTCTACATAAATATGATCCAAAACTTTTATTCTTTTACCAAACATTGAAATGCCAGACAAAAGAACTATGTGCTTTTTAAATAGTTCATTTACCTGAAGTATTCTTACTCTAAAGTTTTTCAAATTTATTTGTTATATTCAGAAATATTCAGCTTTAAGAAAACTAATTTGAGTTTGTTTCCTTGTTAACATGCCTCAGTGGAATTAATAAATTTGTAAATGTAAAATAGTGATGATAATATCATGAACTACTTCTTACATTTTTCGAAGGCACCATATTCCAGAAAGATAACTCTCATGTCATTTTGTCTTGTTGTGGTGAGTTTAAGTACCAAATAAGAAAAATAACTTTTGTTTCCCATTCAGATCAAAGGAAAGGCAGGAAAATTTTCAAAATCATTGATGTTTCAAAACATTTATAATAATCTTGATATATTTTGATTAAATTGAATAACATCATAAATAGTTTACATATTTATATACATATCCATGTGGTTTCCTTTGAATTAAAAATTTCACACAGCTGTGTCTATGTTTTGAAAAACCTGTGAATTACATTCAAGAATATAAATGTCGTGATTAGGCTTATTATATATTATATTTAAGTAGATACATTGTTTATTACTTAATATTATCTTCACAGCATAATAACTTAAACTGTTCTAGATGAGAAAAATAGAGCTTCTTTTATGATGCTTGTTAATTTTGTTAATATGATTCCCACACTGCAAATTTATAGTTTTATACCCTATTTTAATTAAAATATATCCAGATTAAATTAATAATTTAGATTAATAATAAAGAAAATATATTTGTTGTAATGAGATAATTTTGCTTATCTTAAATTTTTTCTTTCTGATAAAATATGTCATATCTTTACTTTCTAAGTTTTCAACAGAAACATTTGCTTTTTACATGTGTGTGTGTGTGTGTGTGTGTGTGTGTGTGTGTGTGTGTGAAGTTGTATTTGATAGAATTTTGACAAAATTGTACATTTCTTACAAGAAAAGGTTAATTATTATTATAATTATTAATTCTTATTTCTAGTCAAAATTAATCTTGGTAAATGGATCTTTAGTTAAAATTTTTCTACCTGAATTATAATTGAATAAAAGAGATTGTGGAAAATGCTCCTAAACATAGTAAAACTTTTTTATGGGGAGTAAGTGCTCTATGTAAAATTCTTCATCTTAACTCAGCTAAACATTACATTTGTTGTAGTCTTATGATTTCTTTCTCTAAAAAATATTTTTAATCTTACATCTCTGTAATCCTTTACTTGTTTGTATTTTCCTATAGAAATAACTACTTTTTAAAATCCTTTGCTTTATTTTCTCTCTGCATAGAGCTATTTATTTTGTTTGCTTTTAACTTATTGCAGGCAACATGCTCAGCTGATGGAGTGGTTCGGATTTATGAAGCAGTTGATGTTATGAATCTTAGTAATTGGTCACTGCAGCATGAGTTTAACTGTCGCTTTAGTTGCAGCTGTCTTTCCTGGAACCCCTCAAGGTCAGTGTATGAATTGTAATTACTCTAAAATAAAATGTATTATTATGTTTCCAGATACAGTGTTTGGTTGTTTAGTTGTCTTTTAGGGTCCACTGGTCCACTTGTCCAATTCAAATTCAGTACAGATTTTATCTTCAAAGTACACTTGCTGGCACTGCTTCTCAAAATTGAGTAGTATTGAGTTGCCTTATTCTCTGTTACTAGTATTAACTGCTACATATTATATGCTTCATTAAGTGCTTTATGTTCTTCATGAAACTGATTAGTATTAGTGGGAGAGGAGGAATCTTTTTACAGAATTGCATCGCAGGTCTGGAATTCTGAAAAACGTCTGGAATTAGCCTTTCCAGGCCTGGAAAGGTCTTAAAAATCAGTAAAATGTCAAAACAGTCTGGAAAAAGTATTACATTTTGAGATTTTAACCATTTTAATTTTTTTGGTCATCTGCAGACAGAAAATCAGAACTGTTTTAATATTTTGGTCATCCACAGACTAAAATCTGGAAACCAGAGCAACAGAGTTACCTTTTTACATTTGTGTAATTGCCCTTTCAAATAATATATACAGCCACTGTGACTTTACAATTTCAACTGAGCATAATTGTATTAGTAATAAGTATGCTCTAGCTGGAGAGGTCCAATTTCATGGAAAAAATCTCATTAAAATAACCGTTAGAGATATCAATCTGAAGCCAGTTGCAATTGATAGAAAAGGTTGCCCTGCACCTGTGGCCAAAATATGTGCATGTAACTCAGCAACCTTTGGACTTGTTTTGATTTTATTATGTAAAAATGTGAACCATACATCTTTATTTGATTGACTCCAACATTTACAAGTATATTTCTTCAAAAATAGCAGTTTTGGTCATCCCTTTCCATCATCTTTCAATTAATTTTGTTTCATTTTGATATTCCCATAATTTTGAATTGATAAAAAACTCATTGATATTGATCATAAAAGTTGAGTCCACTTTATAATTCACAAAACTGACCCTCATCCCTCGGTTTTCACAAAAAACAACCTTTTTTCTTTAAACTGCTTGTCAGAAATATATCAAACTTTGTAAGAAGCAAAAAGCATCTATTGTGAATCAGAAACAAAAAACTAAATATTTTCAGTATTTCCAGAAATATACTCATCCTCCTCCCTTACCCCCATAATGGGTTGGGGTGGTGCAGTTTTTGTATGTGTACAATAATGACACAACTCGGGAACCATTTATCTGATTCTAACTAAATTTGGATATGTTCAGTGCATGCATGGCATCTGCAAGATCAAATTATTTCATAATTTTTTAATAATAACTTACAGAGATAATTAGCTTTATTAGCACTAAAAATTTCACATTTTCCATTACCACCATCTTACCAGATAACCCTTGCATATTTTTGTACATTGTACTAACATTGCCTGAATTCAAAAGAGGCATCCATTTCCAATCACTGGATATCAATTGTAAACTTGCACATTCAAAATTATGCAATGCTGCACAAGGTTTAATCAAGGTTATCCATTTTGCATTTTTGCCCCAACTGCATGGAAATGCTGTGAAGTATTATAATGTAGGCTGAGCATGATTTTGAAATTAGATTTTTAAAATTTAGGAAATATTTGCCTATCTTTGAAAAATAAACACTAATTTGAAAAATTAATAACTCCACAAATTGCCAGAATTTAATTCTGTAAGTTGAGAAATTTATTTACACAAATGCCATACATACCTTTTTTTAGGATAGCTTGGAAAATACTAAATTATATCACCAAGCAAAAATACACATAACAATGAAGAAAATACTCTATTTTTGTTAAATTTCCTACCATTTAATCCATTACTTCAAATATCTACAAATCAGAAAGCAACTGAAATTGGCCTACATCAAACTGAATGTATTCTAAACAGAAATTGAAGACATATTTCAAATGTCACTGTTAATTCCAGAGATATTTTATGTTTTAGCCAACCCCTACCCCCAAAATCCGGATTGAATTATTTATTCATTATTCTTTCATTACTTTTGAAGTTAATTAGCTTCATTAGCGCAGAATCATTCATTTTCCATGACTGCCATGTCCAATGATGTCGCTCGAGTACTATTGTTTATTGTACTGTCACTGTCTTTAATTTTTTTAAAAGAAAAATCAACTGCTGATCTTCCAACCAGTCCAAGGAAACTTGTAGTTTTAAAATTGTGTTTATTGGATGAGGTTAATCAAGGTCATCCATTTCTGCATTCTTCCAAAAATGCAAAAATATAGAGTCAGACTTTTTTAACCCGTTCATCGTCTTCGGGACGAATTTGACGTCATAAAAAAAATTCTACACACGTCCTAGGGACAAAATGGGACGCCATGCCCGCAGGCGTGGCTAAAACGATCATGCTATTAAAAAAGATCCAACTAGAGTGAAAGAAATATGTTGTCTGCCTCAGCAACCACTATGCTCTAAATTCTATCTTTAGATATTATAATTAGGATGCTCATGTGACTGAATTCCCGCGGTTTGTAACACAACCCTGCATCCTTCCTGGAAAGTTGGCAGACTTTACGATTACGTAATCTACCTAAATATGGCAAGCGCACATTTCCAGTTGGATTATTGTGAATTTGCTTGTACTGCTGGATCAGAGTGTGAGGAGAGTAGTTTTTCTTCAGAAGAAGAGGATATTGAACAACCTAATATTCCATTTTTAGATGAAAGAGGTGACACCAATGCCACTGAATCTAGAAACGAAACCGGTCGCCCGCATGGCGACATTTTGAGTGTATCGAGTGACGCATGCATCGTGAGCACGGAGATTCAAACATTTGCAGGCTGTAGTGGGGTAAAAATGCAGTTTCCAGAAAATGCTACAGTACTTGACATTTTTCAGGCATTTTTACCAGAGAATTTTGTACAAAAGATTGTCGAGTACACTAATAAGCATCTCAGCAACTTTTGCAAGATAACCTTTGTGCTACAAGTCGTATCAAGAAATGGCATGATATACAGGTGTCTGAAATATAACAATTTTTGGCACTTATTTTTTTGATGGGAATATGTAGACTACCCACATTGAAACATTATTTTTGTAAAGATGAAGCCTATGGCCAACCTTTATTTCGTAAAGTAATGTCTGGCCCTAGATTTTATTTGTTACTAAATTGCCTACATTTTTGTGATAAAGCTGTCTCCGATCCTACCGAACATATCTACAAAATTCGATTGATGATCATTTCAGACAAGTATTTTCATCCATTTATATGCCTGGAGAAAATATTTGTGTGGATGAATCCCTGATGTTGTGGAAAGGTCGTTTAGGATTCAGGCAGTATATAAAATCTAAACGGGCTAGATTTGGAATCAAATCATACGAAATTTTTGAGAGTCTGACAAGGTATGTTTACGATTTCATTATGTACATGGGGAAAGACACTGAGTACACTTTTACTGATGGAAATCAGGGTGAGAAAGTTGTTCTAACTCTTTTATACAAGGTGTACACAGATCGCTTTTTCACTAGCCCCACCCTAGTGCGCACTCTTTTGGCAAACAACACATACATATGTGGAACTGTCATGGGAAACAGAAAAGATATGCCAAAGAACTTTCCAGGCACTAAGCTCACTCCAGGACAAATTTCAATTGTCCATAGTGATGGCATTTCTTGTTTTGCATGGCAAGACAAGAAACAGATACTCATGCTAAGCACAATGCATCATGACAGTACAATAATAAATACAGGCAAAAATCATTACAAAACAAAAGAACCAATTCTGAAACCAGCTTGTATTTGTGATTACAACAAATATATGGGAGGGTTGGATTCGTGTGACAGTGTAACAACTGCATACCCTAGCATCAGAAAAACAATAAGATGGTACAAGAAAGTTTTCTTTCACATTCTTGACATTGCGCTGTACAATGCCCGTGTCGTTTACAAGAAACACACAGGTAAATCAATGACATTGCTAGATTTCAGAACTGCACTATTGAAGCAAATACTAGAGAAATATCCTGAGGTCAATGTTTCTAAAGGTGGTCACGCTTCTGCTGACAGTTTGCCACCATCTAGATTGATGGGTAAACATTACATTACACTTTTTCCTCATACTGATCCAAGTAAACCAACACCGAGGAAAAGATGTCGCCTTTGTGCAGACCACAAAGTTGAGAAAAGGACATGTCGACTGTGCCCAACATGTGATTTTGCCCTGTCTTACCCCCTGCTTTGAAAAATTACATTCAAAGCAGACATTGTAAATTCTTTATTTCAAATTCTTCTTTCCTGTTTTTGTCTATTTTCTTCTTTGTATTATAGGAGCATTTTGAACATTTATTTTCATAATTTACAACATATATATATATAAAACATATGTAATTCAGCAACATAATACTTTATATTTATTTTCTTTTTATTTACATTATTACATACTACTAAAATTTATTTGTAGCCTATATTTTCTTCTTTTACTCCTGATGAAATCAAATACATACTCAGTACTTTTTATTTTTACCTGACAAGTTACCTGTGTATTCATTGTACAATACAGAATAACAGAGTATACAAAATTTCTAAAGTTTACTGATGATAATAACATTTTCTGCATCTGCATTTCTGCTTCACTAAGTCTACATCTGCAATTTTATTTTATATATATAAATCAACTTACCAAGCAGTGTTACCTTCTTCATTTTCTGCATTGGGATTTGTGAAAAACAATTATTGAATTGGACATGTATGCAACTAGTATTTCTTCACTTCACTTCACTAACTGTGACTGGTGTGTTATCTACATGTACAATTATTATAAATCATCTTACCTTTACAAAGCAAGTGGCTGGCATTGTTTCCTTCTTCATTTGTGTCTTGGATTTTTGAAAAAAAAATATTCATGAACATATGTGCAACTAGTATTTCTTCACTTCACTTCACTAACCGTGACTGGTGTGTTATCTACATGTACAACTTTATTATATATAAATCATCTTACCTTTACCAAGCAAGTGGCTGGCATTGTTTCCTTCTTCATTTGTGTCTTGGATTTTTGAAAAAGAATATTCTTGAACATATGTGCAACTAGTATTCACGTCACTTAAATTTGTGCTTCACTAACTTTGACTGATATGTGTTATCTACATGTAAAATTTTCTTGGGTAGGGGAGGACACTATTTTCTTCTTCATTTTTCTGTTCCTGGATTTTGGAAAAAAATTATTGTTCAACTGGAAATGTGCTCGACTAGTATTTCTTCACTTCACTGGAACTTGTAAACTGTCATATAAATAAAAATGAGATCTATTTTTCTACATTTGGAAGCTTTCATCAGACACATCTTGGGCACTGTAGTCACTGAGTAAAAGTACTTGGTGGTTGCATGCTTGATGCTTTGTGTTTTAGGACTGACGGTTGGGACTTCTGATGAAGCGACACCCTGGATTTAATTCCTAAATATTGCCGAAACACCCCCACAAAATTTGGACACTTTTATATTTTTGTGGTGCGGTGTAAAGTCCTCCAGGAATACGACAACGATGATGAAAATCGCAAGTTTCAACAAAAAGTAAGAAAAAATTTTATTATTTACTTATTTTTGAATTTTAAAATAACTTTTAAGAAAGTTTAATAATTCTATAATATGTCTATAATAGTTTAAACTTTAAATTTTGAAAATCCATTACAAATCACACTCGCTTTTCATTTTTTAATACGGCTACCGAGAAAATTGTTGCCGGGTGGCAAATATGCGTGACACAGAGCTGCCATGACGCGTTTTTCGTAGTGACGACGAACGGGTTAATCACAGCAATATTACACATGGCTCATTGAACAAATAAACTATAACTGGGTGCGCTGAGTACAATTTCAAAGTTATTTTAAAAAAATATTAAATATTTTAAAGTTAATTTTTTAAACTCCATTAGAATTTACAATTTTTTATGCTTGTCAACTTACTCATTTTCATTCACTTTCATATTTGTACATGGCGTACTTTTGTGTGATCTTAGTTTTATTGTAAATTTGCATATATTTTTAAACACATACCCAGTGTGATTTTAATTTTGTGACTTTTAATATTTTTATTTTTAATTTGGGTATATATAATTCTGAGGGAAGTTCAGTTTCAGATTTTGCAGGTATTTATTTTTTTAATTATTTTTAAATGTCTTTTACAATTTATATTTTAATTGTATCATCAGAATCTTGGTTATAATTTTTTTCCTTAGTATTTAGCACATTGCTAATCACTGTTCATAGTATAGGTCTAGAGTTTTAAAATTTTTGGTCTGGAAAAAGTCTGGAAAATCATTTTAAACTTGTGGCAGTAACCCTGTTTTTAATTGTTGTAGACATAATTAATTTCTCAGGATCATTAAACTCCTCCCCGTAGAATTATTATTATTTTTTTAATACTAAGTAAGAATAACTTGATTAGTGCTAAAAGCAACTAAACCAGTGCTTTCCAAACTTTCTCATTTCATGGTGCCTTAGTGCTTCAGGATTTTTTCCATGCACCCAAAGTCACAATACACCTCCCAATTGCTTTTATGTTAGTGTGGTTAGGTTAGATTAAAAAAATAATCTTGCAGTGCCCCTATGAGTTAGCCACAGTGCACCAGGCACACACTTTTGGAAACACTGAACTAAACTAGTAAAAGTTTAAGTAAAAGTAAAGTAAAACACTCTCAGAGTCAAGTATAAGTCAAGAAATTTATTTCTATTTTTGATTAGTAAAAACATACCCCAGACTAATACTTGGATTAGAACAAAACAAAATTCCAGTACAGCATTTCAACATATAAGATGATATGCGCTCTTACCTGCAGCCATGGCAGACAGCAAATACTAAAACTCCATCCCCACACTAGTTGCTTCCAAATATAAATTGTTGCTTAATATTCATAGAATAAAAAGTGTCATAAATGCTTTTAGTTAACTATCTAGAGTTAAAAAGTTATATTCATGGTGATACCATAATTATTAATAAAATAAAATATCCTCATGACAGCTGATAAAGATGATATAAACTTATAAATACCATACCCCTCATGTTTTAGTCATTTGATAAAGTTATGTTCATGTTGATTAAGATGTTAAATATGAAAATTATTAAAATAAAAACAGCATCTTGATAGCTGATAAAAACCAATGATAGAAAAAATAACTCTATATTTATCACATAATTATTCTTTCTATTATACATATGAATCTTTTTTCTCTTAAGTTCTACTTATGGTAATTAGGTTCTTAAGGAAGATAGTTTTTTAAATAAAAAAAAATCACTTACAAAAATACCTATGATGCTTTTAATTTTCTGTCATACACATGAACATAACCATTAAAGTCTTAATATATATATATGTTCTTATGTTCAAGTTGTTGGATATATTTATTAAAAATACAAAAATAAATCCTGTATCTATACATATAAAATTGAACGTATCAGACCTAAGAATTTACATTTTAATCCCATTATTATCATATATCTATGGATTTGTCTTGATGGTAGAAAGCTTTTTGACTTTGTTCAGAAGCCTGAACTGGGATTTTAAGTTCAAAAACTCCAAAATAATGAATTTTTTACTAAAAAAAGACAGCTAAAGAAGAGTGTATTTCATTTAATGCAATGGTATTCCCTTTGGCAGGTCTGCTGATGCTCAGCACGAAAAGCAGGCTATTACCAGGTATTTTACCTGTGTATTTTTTCATAAAGAACATTTCACCATATAGCTAGGGTGATTGTTCAAGACAGAAAAATTATGACCACAGAACAATATGTTTATGGAAGTGAAGGAGAGAGATATTGGATGGTGGAGATAGCCTTCTAATATTTTAGTAGTTTAATATAGTTTGAACACTTGGCTCTTAGGTTAGTCTACTTTGTAGGTGATTGCTGGACATTTCACATGTGGACTTTTTGTAAAGGACAGTTCACCCTTATTTTGAGTAAGTCATATATTTACACACACACTAAAACTACCATTGTCTGCCATGTTCACTTCGACTGTAAAAACAAAATATTTACTCAACATGTCATCTGCAAGATGACTTAAGACAATAAATAAAAGGTAATCAAATAAACAAAAAGTGATCAAATAAATATTTATTCAACACATCAACTAAGTGTAAGTCAACAAAATGGGGATTATTTTAGGCTACATTTAAAAGATTTTAAGATCTATTTCTTTTTATAGTTTGCATCATGCCACCTAAGAGACGATCTACTTTTGGAAGGTCTACTGATTCTCAGTGTATATAGCCTGGGCTGCAGAGACAGAGGATGAATGCCACCAAAGACTCAAAGTCCAAACAAACAGACAGGCTGCTGTAATACACCAGAACAAAGAGAAACTTGACAACAGGCAGACATGGTCAAGTAGACAACAATATCACAACAGGAGATAGACAAAAAATGCCAACAAAGACTCCAAGCCCATTTGCAGATAAGCAATTGTAAGACAACGGGAAACAGCAGACAACTAGATGAGTCTTGCTCTTAGCATGGACAATGGGAAACACCAGACAACTAGGAGAGTTTTGCTCTTAACATGGACAACAGGAAACACAAGACAACTAGAGTCTTGCCCTTAAACATGGACAACAGGAAACACCAGACAACTAGCAGAGTCTTGCTCTTAACATGGACAACGGGAAACACCAGACAACTAGAGGAGTCTTGCTCTTAACATGGACAACGGGGAAACACCAGACAACTAGAGGAGTCTTGCTCTTAACATGGACAACGGGAAACACCAGACAACTAGAGGAGTCTTGCTCTTAACATGGACAACGGGAAACACCAGACAACTAGAGGAGTCTTGCCCTTAAACATGGACAACAGGAAACACCAGATAACTAGCAGAGTCTTGCTCTTAACATGGATAACTTTATGTAGGATGTTCAACAGTGGGCAGTCCACAATCTTGTATATGCCCTGGCTTGAAAGATGTGCAACATTGTATATACAGAGGTGTTCAGTAACATTATTAACTAATGTGTCTTTGAATAAAAATATTTATACAGAACTAATTAAACAAATCTTATTTCTTTTCCAAATGCCAAAAGCTATTAAAAATTCATTTATGTTTTTTTTTACTCTAGCAATGCAGGGTATATCTGCTAGTAAATGATAAAGTCAGTATAATAAAATACTGGCAACCATCACTCTTATGGACTTCTGTCTTGCATTTGATTGTAAACACCTCTGCAAATATTGGCATGCACAATTGTTTCTAGTTTAGGATTGAATCAAGTATTGATAGAGTATTATATTACTGATTACTGATATTCAGCAATATTTACATTTTATTTAAAAATTTGTTCTCTTCAAATATGATCTTTGAGTACTACTTTTATACACAGGGTTCACCCTCCCATGATTGCAGTAGGAAGTGATGATTCCAGTCCTTCTGGAGGTGGCAAAGTTCAAATATTTGAATACAGCGAGCTTTCAAGGTAAATCTACTAAATGTAATTATGCTTTTTAAAAAAAAAATAGCATATACAGAAGTTAAATTAATCATAAATTATAGCATTTCAAATAAGGTTTTTTTTTAAAAATAGGTTTAAGTTTTCACGTAATTTTATTTTTAAAATCCAGATATGATCACCTCTACAAAGTTGCATTAATGACATTCCAGTGTGCTCATGCTTAATTTAATTTAATTTACGAGATATAACCTTTCTTATATCAAGGAATGCCAGTATAATCTAGTTCAGTAAAATTACAGATCATCTGCTCTATTTAATTGCAACTTTACAATATCCTTATGTTCATTTGTCAGTATTTAATATAAATATGCATCAAAACTATTGAATTAATAATGGTGAATAATTTTCTATAATATACCAGCATTTTAATGCTTACAACTGCCCATACATTTTATAGGACATTGGTCAGTTGAGGAATTATAGTATATAAGGCATGTTCATTTTGGACCATTCAAACAGTCTTAAATATCCACAATTATTGCACCTATTCTATACTTACACCACAATACATAAGCACTAGTCACATATTTACATGCACCCTCACCCAGTATCAAGCACTTGGTGTTTTTTTTTCAGTTACCATACTATATATACTAATGCACAGGAAGATAATACATAGAATATTGTTTTATTAATTTTCATTAAATATTATTTTCATTTTCATTAAAATTATTGCCTTTCAGAGTGGTATGAGTTGACATATGAATTAGTAATGCATATAAAGCTCGTTATGATCTACCATCCCCACCCTCTCTTGTCAGCTTGTAGAGATACTTAAGAATCATTGTTACTCAGCTTCATTAGCCATATGCAGCATATCCTTATGTTCATTGATATGAATTACAAATTGGTACTTAGCTTCATGAGCCATTTAGCATATCCTAATATTTGCTTGTATAAATGTAATATTTTGTGATCAGATTTGTCTCTTATAATTCATCTGGAAATTATATGCTTTTAATTATAATTGTGAATATATAATTTGATTACTGAATAAATGAGCAAAAACTACCTGTCTGTTTACATTTTTATATTTTCAGGAAATGGAATAAAGTAGAGACTGTTGTGATGGTTGCAGAGCCTGTTCATGATGTGTGCTTTGCACCTAATGTTGGTCGCTCATACCACCTTTTGGCTATTGCTTCTAAAGATCTGACCATCATCTCACTCAAACCACATAGGTTTGTCTTTGGCAACATAAAAATTTGTAACAGACACTTAAACAAGATATAGCAACAAAATTAATGCCCATACTGCATGGTTCCACACTTTAGCGGTATCCTCTAATCATGTGATAATGCTTGATACTGCTACTAAATTCAGAGTTCATTTCACAATTTATTTTCTTTGCAGCTTTCCTTATTTTACCTAACAAAATGTTGACAGATCATTTGAAGGTCAAAGTATAATCTCTAGAGTTTCTCTTCCCAAAATTGAAAATGCTGCTCAAGAATTGCTGCTCAAAGGAAAAAGACTTGCTTCTCATTGGGAAAAGACTTGCTGCCCATAGTGAAATCTTGTTCAAAGGAAAAAGATTTGCTGCTCATTGGGAAAAGACTTGCTGCCCAGAGGGAAGTCTTATGTCTCTTTAGGAAAAGACTTGTTGTTCATTGGGGAAAGATTTGCTGCTCATAGGGAAAAGTCTTGCAGTTCACAGGAAAAAGACTTGCTGCCCATAGGGAAAAGTCTTGCAGTTCACAGGAAAAAGACTTGCTGCCCATAGGGAAAAGTCTTGCAGTTCACAGGAAAAAGACTTGCTGCCCATAGGGAAAAGTCTTGCAGTTCACTGGAAAAAGACTTGCTGCCCATAGGGAAAAGTCTTGCAGTTCACAGGAAAAAGACTTGCTGCCCATAGGGAAAAGTCTTGCAGTTCACAGGAAAAAGACTTGCTGCCCATAAAGAAGTCTTGTTGGTCAAATGGAAAATATTTGCTGCTCGCTGGGAAAAGGCATACTTGCTCATTGGGAAAAGACTTACTGCTCATAGAGAAAAAGTCTTGCTGCTCACTGTGAAAACACTTGCTGTTCACTGGGAAAAGACATGCCACTTATTGGGAAAAGACTTGCTGCCCGTAAGGAAAATACTTGCTCCTCATTGGGAAAAGAGTTACTGCCCATAGGGAAAATACTTGCTCTTCATTGGGAAAAGACTTACTGCCCATAGGGAAAAGATTTGCTAGTCATTGGTAAAAGACTTGTTGCTCAAAAGGAAGAGGCTTTGACTGAAAAAAGACTGAAAAGGAGATGTTTTTCTCATAGAAAAAGTCTTTATGCTCTTAAATAAAGACACATTTGCTGCTCATTACGACAAATTTACTGTTTGGGAAAAAGACATGCTGCTTACTGGGAAATCCTTCAAAGGCAAAAGACTTGCTGCCGACTGAAAAAATATTTGTATTTGGTGAGCGCTTTTGACCTAAGCCAATTTTGCGCTGGCACAGGGACGGGGGAGATTAAGAGGAGTGATTGAGAGGTGGCCAGAGGGGACTATGTCTGTTCTATAATGTTTGTTCAGTCTTATATAGTAATTATGTATAATATTATTTGTTTGTTTCTCTTATTTTATTCTTTATATACTTACTGCTTTTAACTGTTGGATTTTGATGAGGTTAATATGGATGTTGGATGAGTGATTTTGTTTATAAATTTGTAATTTTATTTTAAAGTTTTGATATTTCAGTGGTCCTCACAATCATAACTTTAGGTGGTTATTCCTTAGACTTTGGCAAACCTTGGACTGTGGAGATGGTAGTCCACTCAATTAGCTTCCCACCACTAGCCATATTTTATGTTGAGGGTGTTCAGCCCCCCCCCCCCCAGGTATTTGATAGTGGGTGTGTGCATTTGGGAACTTTATATTTATAATAGTTGATAATAGTGGATGGTTCACTATCACCATATTCAGCTTGTCCATTCACTCTGGTTAGATGCTCACAATAGCTGCACTTAATTATCTTATAGCTTGTTATTTCACTTCCTAGTCAGAGTTTAGAAATTCTTGATTGTTCTCTTCCTATGCCATTATAGAATGTTGGTATTTTATTTGTAGTCTCATCTATCTGGGTCTTCATCCTTTTGCTAGTTTTAAATATTGGATTTCCCAGATTTTGTCAGTTTGTTTTTTTCAAAATGTTAAGTTTTCTTGCGGTGTGGTAATAACTTATTGTTCTTTATCATTGATCAGTCCCTTTTTAGCTAATTTATCTGCTCTTGCCTGGTATGTTAATGTGGATCAGTGTGAGTTTAACTTAATTCCCCTTTAGTTTTACTTAGTCTAGTATTAGGTAACTAATATCTGGTCTGTCCCCTGTGTATTTTTCTAGACCTTTCGCAGTTGAGAGGGAGTCCATAGCTATAAGTTATTTAGTGTTTTCTGGTTTGATTTTGGTAGCTTGGATGAGGCCCATTAGTATGGCCATGATCACACTGTGAAGATGGAGGTATTGTCTGTGATTCTAAGGCTTGATTGTTAAGTATGCAAATCCCCTGTACTTGCTTTTCCTGTTGCAGGATTATGGGAGCCATTTGTGTATACTTTGATCCAGTCTGAGAAAATAATCCTCTTGGTATTGTAGAAACATATTTTTAATGAGGTCGGGGAAGTCAATTTTGTTAAATTTTTCTAGTGTTGTATCTGTTTGTGGGTGGTTTAAGCTGCCATAGTGGTACATCTGTCAGTTCGTCAATTATTAGTTTCTTCTCCATCATTGTTTCTCTTTCATCTGTGATGTTTTTAATGATTGATGTCTGGGCAGTGTTTATTTTGGCTGGGGCACACACACACGCACGCACGCACACACACACACACACACTTTTTTAGAACTTTAGCTCGAGTCTTGAGATGAGAGGAGCCTATTCAGTAGAGGAATTCTTAAGTTTGAGAAGACTGTTCACATGTACAGTAGCCTGGACATCACAAAGACATGGTAAATGCCTGGCATTGTTTTAACTTTTGATCCTCTAGCAAGGACTGATTTCATATTGTTGGCTAATGTTATGCATTCGTTTGTATATTCATTCCACTGGCAGATGTCTTGGAATATTACTTCAAGGAATTCTTTTACTGTTTTTTTAATCTGTTTCTAATCCATCTGTTTGCAATTTAAAGTAATTTCTTTTAGTTTTTGGTTTTGTTTGAAAGATTATGGCTTGCATTTTTATTGCTGATAGTTTAAAACCATTATTTAAAAACCAGACGGTTATATTATTGAGGTCATTTTGTTTCAGAGATATGCCTTTGATTTAAGATCTTTGGACTAATTTTTTGTACCCATAGTGATGTGTCATCTGCAAACTGCCCCAGGGTGTTGTGATCCCCAAATGGCTGTGTTGTGATGTGTTGTGATGTAAATCAGTGGACTGATGACACTCCCCTGTGGGACACCATTTTCTAGTGACTGATAGTCAGCTATTTCTCCTTCAAGTCTGACTGCTATTTTTATGTCTCTTTCTGCCTAGTTGTCATTTAGATATGCATCCTATATATCTCTTCATACCTGTCAGCTTGCTCTAACCATGCCATCAGATTCTTCGGTTTATAAAGGTTAATAAAAAAAATTCAAAAGAGAAAAAAGGATAGACAAGGCAAGACAAGTTCTAGATAGTGTTATAAAAATAATGAGCGAGATAAGACTACTTTCTAAATATCTATTTTGCTAGTCAACTATATCTTCTATATCTCTGTTTTAGTCTAGGTTCCTGGTTTAGTTTCCTAAGCTCAACACATTTTTACTAATTTAAATACTATGACAACTAATTTAATAATTTTGAACAAATTTGAGCTCATCACCTGACAGAGCCAACCCATTTATGTGACATCTCTGGGTACCCTTCACTTATTATGATCATTATTTATTAATTAATAACATTTAACTAATTACATGTGATCAAGAATCTTAATTTATAGTTAGTAATAATTCTCCCACACCAAAACCAACATGTCTCTCACATGGCAAATTTTAAGGGTGTTGTAAAACTCTTCTCTTAACATAATAATAAAACCCAGACATTTTACTGTCGCATAATGTTTCTGCAGTTGGAAACTTCTTACTAAAGGAGTAATAAAAATCCAATTTTATTTATATTTTATGAGCCCCCATCCGCCCACTATTACTCCAACTTAAGATTTTAATATATGTGCGAGAAGATTAATAAATTTAACAATAAATGAATCAACAATCAAATATGAATATAATCAAAAGAGCATTGACAATTTCATCATTCACAATAATGTTTGATTAAATTTAGATACTGTTTATTAGTTGTTTGTATAAATTGCACTCCATCCTTGAATGCACATTTTTGGTGGTTCTAAACTCTTAAGTTATAAAATCTATTTTGTTATAGACTTTGTTTTATTTGTGCTACTTAATCAGCTACATTCTTGATATTTGTGCCATTAGATGCCAGCTAGTTCTTTTTTAGTTTTGTTGCTGTCTGTGGAAGAGTAAATTTGCCTATCTCTATTTCTAAAGTTAATGATTATATATTTGTTGCTATTGTTAACACGACCTGACCTTGGGCAGTGCTTATGATGATATTTTTGTAAATGCCAGAGTTGGAGTAAACAACTACGTTAGATAATATGCTAGAACTTGCTGATGCAATCCAAACCAGTTCCAAGTGGTGAGTAGTTTTTCTAACAGTCTCACAGTTGTTCATAACAACTTCATCCACAGCAGATGGACTGAAAGTTATTTTGTTCAAGAAAGTTCTATATTCTAATCACTTTGGTTTTGACATAATTCGAGTCTGGTCATTAGCTTATGAAAGGAGCATGCCAATTTTTGATTGTAACCTTGCACCCACTTCAGACTGCAGTGACTACTGCAGATCAAATTGGTGTGTGTATCCAGCATTGTCATCGAACTTACCAGTAAACGTGTTGCTGTAAGTTGATTTCTGTGAATTCTGCTCAAGAATCAATAAGGCAGAAATTGAGACTTGAGTTTGGTCTCTAGAATTCAAGAGACTTTCATGAACATTCCTCATAGTGTGCTGAGTAGCACACAAGAAGATTCGGGAACATTCCTCCTGATGTGCTTGATAGTGCACATGAAGTTCTGGATGATTCTCCATGGTGTACTTTGAGAGCACATCAAAGATTTTGGAACAGTTGTGTAATGTGATATATATATGAACTTGACAAAAGTTAATTTGAATATATAAATAAGTTAATTTGACTGCTGATGTCTATGCTAAGATAAACTGAATAAGTGTCAAATGTAATCAAATATTGTTGTGAATTGATGTAAATGTCAATGCTCTTTTGATTATATTCATATGATGTATATTTGATTGTTGATTTAATAAATTTATTGTTAAATTTATTAATCTTCATGCACATATATTAAAATCTTATGTTGGAATAATGCTTGGTGGATGGGGTTCATTAAATATAAATAAAAGATGGACTTTTATACTCCTTTAATAAATAGTGTTCACCTGCAGAAACAGTATGTGACAGTAGAGTTTTATGATGTCCTTATAATCCACCAAGTGAGGGACATATTGGCCTTGTGGGAGAATTATTAATAACTATAAATTAAGATTCTCGATCACTTGTAATTAGTGTTGTGTTAATTAATAAATAGTAATCATAATGAGTGAAGGGTGTACAGAGGTGTCAGACTGTCTTTATTGCTATTAATAAAGACATAGCTCATTTCTTCTAAAAGTTTCTTATCTGTAACTAGCTAATATAACATAGAGTATTCTAGTTCATTTCCATTCAACTACATATTAGAAAGTACATTCTTCGGCATATTAGAAAGATAAATTTGGCATCATTGTTTCCAATTGACTTTAGTAATCATGTTTTACTTTGTTCTTACAGAGTGTTCAATTTGGCCTCATTTGTTTCTGGTTTTTGACTATTTGTTTTCTTTTATAATTATGTTTTACTTTGTTCTTACAGAGTGTTCAATTTGGCCTCATTTGTTTCTGGTTTTTGACTATTTGTTTTCTTTTATAATTATGTTTTACTTTGTTCTTACAGAGCATTCAGTAGTCAGATTCCTAAACTTGCTGGTATTCTCACAGTGTGATGGTTGATTGGAATAGTTTATGAATAGTTATTTTGATGAGCACCTTTATTTAATGGTTATTTTATTTTGTGCTCTGCAGAAAAGATACAGTTGCAGGAAACTCTGGGGTGAGTAAATTTGAGATGCGTCAGGTGGCACTGTTTGACAACCATGAATCACAAGTATGGCGTGTGAGTTGGAATGTCACAGGGACTATACTCGCATCTTCTGGTGATGATGGTTGCATTCGGATGTGGAAAGGTATGTTCATTCAGATAAATTTGTGTTTTAATTGTCATAAGTTATTGAAATTACTGTTAATGTCTTCTTTTATGTTAATTTGTGTTTAATTGAGACGAGATATTGATATTACTGTTAACTGCTTCATTATGTTGATATGTTTGATGTTGAGACATTGTTAAGATATTGAAGATATTGAAATTATTGTTAACTGCTTCATTGTGTTAATTTGTTTGATTATGTTAAGATTTTGAAATTGTTAGACCCTTCATATATGAATTTGTAATTGATTGTTATAAGGTATTGCAATTAATGTTAACCCACCTTAGCTGCACTTCTGTATGTTTATTTTATTATATATTATTCAGAAAATTGATGTCCAGGCAAGGAAAGTGTAACTTATTTAGTATCAACTGTATATCTATCAACACTATTTCATAAATGTTGTTGCTGCTTCTGTTTATCTGTTAATAGTCTTTTGTGTGTGTGCTTGCATGTGTGTGAGAGAGAAAACTGTGCATGCATATGAGTATGAGAGAACAAAAATACAGCTTTTGTAATAAACCATTTGAAAGACAAGCTAGTTCTGTCATCATGTCATTTAACATAAACCATTTGAAAGACAAGCTAGTTCTGTCATCATGTCATTTAACATAAACCATTTGAATGACAAGATAGTTCTGCCATCATGTCATTTAACATAAACCATTTGAATGACAAGATAGTTCTGCCATCATGTCAATTAACATAATGCAACAGTTTGAAAATAGAGAATGACACCAGTACTACTACAAAAATTCTGTTGAGTAGGAAATATTAATGTTAGACTGATACATAACTGCCAACTATATTCAGTACAAATTACCACCAACTGTACTGTAATTATTCCATTGTTTAGATTTTGATCTGTTTTTCTGCAAGCCCATGACTTCTATTTAAACATGAGCATAACTAGATATTACAGAGGAGAACATAAATGATTGACCATTATTTTAAGTAATAAGGAGATAAACCAAAACAGCTAACAACAAAACAGTAAAATCTGGAATCAGTTCCAGTTGTTGGTATGAGATTGATAGTCATTGATTGTTAATTGAACTTAAAGGAATTGAAAGAATGTTTCGTTAATAGTGTAGGACATTTAGGTTTGTTTCTACATGCAGATTCCCAGAATTTCCTGTAAGCATGTTTGTTTTGGCCATACTTAATTAAGCTATTTAAATACATTTATAAAAGTACATCATTTAACTCATGGTGTTTTTGTACTTTTTATCTTCTTTTTTGATTGGACTGGTATGGGATGGACTTTTTTTTTGGGGGGGGGAAGGTGTCACTTAGAGGTGGTTGAGTAGAGGCCAGGTCAAGGATAAGTTAAATCATGTTGGTGACTGACTCCAAAATGTGTCTAGCAATAGCACTGTCTTGTTTGCTGTATGTTTAGTGATTTTACCTACCATTGACTTATTAGTAGGTAGTCCCAACGTCACTGTTTTTCAGGAATAAGTAGCGTTAGTGCACAAATTTGATGATTTTACCTACCATTGACTTATTAGTAGGTAGTCCCAACATCACTTTTTCAGGAATAAGTAGCATTTAGTGCACAAATTTGATGATTTTCTATAGCGAAGTCTATTACTTTAATACAGTCATTTGTTGATGATTCAACCTGGCTTAAATTAAAAATCATTTCTTATCTAAGATGCTGTTATGTTTTATTTAATGTGACTTAAACCATGTTTGAAATAAAAATAATTACACTTACTAAGTGATGGACATGGTTTTGCTAAAAATGGGGCCTCGCAACCGTATGTCGACATGATGGAAAATTTTGCTTTAGTTCAGATTTCTTTTTGCCTACAACTGCACATGACTTTTTCTTATATCAGTAAGAACAAAAAAATAAAGGTGTAACCATTTGCTTTCTTCAGCTTGATGAATCAACTGATGTGAGTAAACATGCTATTCCGCTTGCTTCATGAGGTATAGTGAAGATAAATACTTCTTTGTTGCCTTGACTTACCTGGCTGGACCACTAGTTCAGATATATATATATATATGGTGCTCTTGATGAGTATTTTCAAGCACAGGCCTTAGGGTCAAATGCATTTGAGTATGTATGTTGGTGCTACGAGCATGACCTGACATTGCTCAAGTGTAATTGCGAAAATAAAGGACATTGCTCATGTTAAAATATTATGACTATATAGAAATGTTGACCATATAATAAATATGGTCACATTTGCTTATAAAAATGCTGAGTGTAACATTAAATACAACGGGCTTGAGTACATATATAAATCCCCATGAATGTGTTTATTGGTTTGTATAATATGATAATGATGAACATAATTATGGCATGTTCATGTATAAAAAATATAAATACTTATGAGTGTGTTTATTTGTAAATGTCTACACAACATTTATGAATGTAATCAAGTGTTTGTAAAAATAGTGAGTGTAATTGTGACCATACATACATACAGAATATTTTGAATGTGCATATAAATGACATTAATAAAAATTATGTATGCCAGATAACAAAAGTAATATTACATTGAAACTCAGTTTGTGATATCTAAAATAATTGATGAATAGCTTGTATACATTTAAATTGCCTACTTTCAACCTTTTCTAAACTTTATGCTATAACTTAACATTCATTTTATTTTTATTTTCTGTGAGACTTATTGAAAAACAATTATACATGCTGTAAAATATGTACCTCATGGTAAAATATGTATATATGGTTGATACTTAAGTAATAGGGGATCATTAGCTATCCCTGAAATTTACGTACAGAAGTTGTATATTCTATAGAAATATTATTCTTTTCTTGTTGGTGCTTGGCATATGTCAAAAACATATGGCCTTTTGATGATAGTGAAATGTTCCTTGCAAAAGATGTTAAAAAATATCATTCTTTTCTAGTCACTGGTGTCAACAATACATGGGTTTTGTTGTCTTAAAATATAATCTACAAAAGTTGTGTTTACAAGATGGAATTTACATTTGTTGAAACTCAGAAGTATTGATTTACAGATATCTTCTATTATATGCTTGTTCATGTATAAATATAATATGTATAAATAGTATCTTTGTTTATTTATCAATACATTAGTACATTGTGAATATATAAACAAGAATATGAAAATGATGACTGTAGTTATGGATAGATGTGCTTGTAAAAATTATGATTACAATAAAGAACAGATTTACCTTTTAGAAAATATATAATATTTTTCTTGTTTACATGTAAAACTTACAATAAATTTGTGCAAGTTTAATGTTTCAAAAAAGAAGAAATATTCATATTCAGGGTACATCTAAAATAATTGACTTAAAAACCATATTTGTTATCAGTTTAATGTCTATAGTTATATAAGATAATTAATTAATATTGAATTGGCTTGGCTATAAATATTTACATACAAATATTTATTTATTCTTGTAATATCTGGATTTAATAAGTAATGTTATAATGTTGCAGCAAACTACCTAGACAACTGGAAGTGTATCTCAGTTTTGCATGGAGATGGCACACCTGCAGAAGGTCACCCTGCACTTGCACAGACCTCTGTAGCCAATGCCACCAACTCATCTGCTGCCACAATCAGTAACAATGGCAGTAGCAATGTCAGGTACTTCAAAGCCACGCCAGTGGCTACTGGCAGCCAGATGGTGTGGCACTAACTTCCAGCAGTGTATATTTTTGTATTGGCAGTATTTGTAATATGACTTGCAGTATGCCTCCAGACCAAAGTGTTACATATATCTGATATATTCGCATGGATACTGCTTTTCACTATATCTTTTATAGTACTTTATCAACCCCTTGGTCTAAGCATGTGTATTATTAAGCATTTTGGAAAATGTATTTATGTTATTTTATTATTTTGTTTGCATCAGAAATTTGTATGTCAATGTATTTGCATGTTATTTTCTTCATTAATTTAGGGAAAGATAAAGATCACAGCACAGTGTTAATTTTTACAACAAAAAACCCAGAACAAGTAAAACAAATTGTTCTTTCAAAATTTCTCAGTATTTCTGAACAAATATGCAAGATGTGGTTATATATGGTTAAACACAAATGTGTTTGTTTGTTTATTTGTCAATGTTGGGTTCAGGTTTTATCACATTGACTGCTTTGCATAGAAAAGTTATATTCTTTCATCATTAACCCTGAAGGACAGTATGTATAATTTGGCCAATAGTGTATCCTTACATCCCAGATTCATTTACAAATGCTTGCTCTTTTTAATGTAGTATTTGAAATCATGAAATATTCATCTTTTTTTCTTATTTCATGAATAGGGAATAAAGTAGATAAATCACTAATGTAATACTGACCTTCGATAATTTTCCTTATGGTACTTGGTCATGTGCAATTATGGCTTGACCAAAGTCAGAGCTAAAAGTGAAGAAGATAAATTTACAACATGCATTTGTAATTATGAAAACCAGACATAAATAATTTCAGGTTTAATTATTATTTTATTTTGTACGTATTATTTAAGTGCTAAAAGTCACACTCAGACCACACTTCTCATTGGTATATGATAATCACACCAGTAGTTAATAATACATGAGAGGTGTTGAATGTCAATCCGTTATAAGTAGCAGTAATAACTGTCCCTAATAAGAATGTAATTGGATAGATACAAATCTTATAATTAGACATTATTCTGTACAATTTTATTATTTTTATTACTGCTTACCATTCATCAATTAAGAGTGCTGTGCATCAGTTAATAATGTATATCAGTGTGAGTGAAGCTTATCAGTTAGAGTATTTGATGCTTATCATTCAAATATATAAGTGGTGTTCATTACTTAGAATAAGTAAATGATACCATCAGTTAGAGTATGTAAGCATTGTTCTTCAGTTAGAGTATATGATGTTCAGCAATTAGAGTATGGAAGTGATGAAAAAAATATGCATATTTTATTTTCTCCTAGAACCATTTCTTACCTCCCTTTTGAGTTAATGATAGCTTACATTTTCAGCCCACTACAAATTTGCTTAGCATAATGTTCTTGTGTAAATAATATCTGCAATTTCACAAGACACTTATACAGATGATGTTTGCTTGTTATATACTGAAGTAATATCCCTCTTGTATGTCATCATCTTTGTATTTATATATTGGTAAAATCAAAAATCCTCCTAGAACAGGACTTTTTAAGTTAAATAAATCTTTTCTAAATACTTATCAGATGAATCTACTGTACTTAGAGACTGTGTGGTTCTGTTCACACAAGCCAATTCCAGCCAATCACCATTATAATCTTTCATTGTCACATTCCTATCAAAGCTAAGTGGATAAAATAACTAATTTCAATTTTCAATAAGCTACACATAATTTGGATATGTATGTTGAGATTATTTGTGCCTCTTGAATGATTTGCATAATCCTTTTTGATAATGCTTATATACTCTTTAATGAATAGCTTTATCCTTGTTGAAAATCTGACTGCAAGCATCCCTTACCCAAAGAGAGATTGTTTGAAATAGACTGGAATTGTTGCCTCTTGTGAATGCAGTAAACAGATACATTTTCAGTGCCTTAGAAATATAGTGAAAATAACAAAGGGGAACTTAGACTGCCTAAATATCTAGATGAGGAAGTCTCTGCCTAAAAGAAACTACTAATTTTTATTACTAATGTAAATGTCCAACACTAAGGCCAGTATTATTTGAGGATTCCCTGCACAGTATATATTGCTTTACGATGCTAAAGGCACTAGAAGAGGGCTTTTTAAAGATTAAACACTTTATTTCGAGGTTTTAAAAAATGTTACAATTAATCAAGGCTATTTCCAAATTCCATTAGTGGGGAGAGAGGAATAATACAGATTTTCATATTTCTCTTTCCATATTGGTGAATAAATTTGACTGTCACAACCGTCCTTTCTCTCTGGTGAGTAGGGAAGGTGGGGCGTGCTTTCATGCAGTGGTTAATTCAATTATACGAACCTTTCATGACATACAACCTTGGGGAGGGGGGGTTACAAATGGTAAATGATAAAATATAAAAAAAAGATAAATATCAATTCCACTTATGAGCAGTATTTCCGCTAGCATCATTTACAATAGTAAATCACCAAACTCATGATTGAAATATTCATTAGAATGTTCAAATAGTTCTTAAAAGTTTGTTTCTTCACATTATTAAAGTTTCTCTCACAAAAGTCACTTTTCAAAATATTAAATGGATTTGAACAATTTGAAATAATCTAAGTAAATCTGTCTTAAGTTTTCTAAATATTCTCTGTGTGCTGAGGTCTCAATTCTATTATAGAGTTTATATATTTTCTCACTACTCACATATCAGTCATGACTCATTTTTCCATAGGATCCTTACATAAACGGTGATTCTGTTGTCACCTCCTGCAAGTTTCGACCCCTCCCTCTGTAAAATACCGTTTCTTGTAATGACAGTTCGTTGTCAATGTCATCACTTGTAAGTGAATGTGTCCTCATGGCATGAACGATTGTCTTCCACCCAAACATTGGCATTGGAAACGATACTTGATTCACTCACAGAATAGGTTGACTGGACAAATAATCCCAGATAGCAAGCTCTACTAACTCCTCTATCTATCACTGTGAATGGTTAATCCTTCGAATCACCAAGCACCAAGCACAAGGGTAAGGTAATCCAAGTCAACGAACTTTTCACTTTCATCAAGAAAAATGTACAGAATGCTTGCCTTTACATCTTGAACACACATTGCAACAAGGAGAGAAAAAGGAGGAATTTTACGTCTTCTATCCAGCTGTTTGCTCCAATACAAACATTGGTATCTCTCTCTTATATTTTTCTCCCTTTTATTTCTTACTTAAACTTTTTCATAAAATTTTGCTGAGTTGGTAGTTTTCAGCATTTTGGGCATGCATCGACAAAAGTTCATGCATCCCATGCTTAACATGCATTCTGCTTCCTAGCTGACAGCACAAGAATTTTTATTTCTAGACCTCAGACTTCCTAATCCTACCAAAGCGCACTAAATGTATAACATATTGTTTAAATTATTCTTAACATCAAAATATATACATATATATTAGTCATTCCTTAATAAAATCTTTTACACACAATAGTGAATGGGTCGTATCACACAATGCATAAATCTGTTGCATTTATACAATACATAAATCTCTAATTACACAGAATATACTTCATAGACTGTCAGTCTTTGCCAATGAAGTACAGGTGAACTCTTACATAATTAGTGTTTCTCAAAACAAATACTTATGATAGAAACAATGACCGTGTTTATGAGTGATCGGCGATCTTGGCAAACGAAAATGTATTCATCTGACATGTATCATCTCCCTTAGACTGAGGTGGTCAATGTAAACCATGAATTATATAATTTTTAAAAGTATATATTTTGGCACTAGGCTCTTTCCTCGTGACATAGACAAAACTTTATCTAAGGATATGTTTGATTGTGAGAACTTTAAATCTCCTAGAACAGCCATACAAGGAAGTTAGCTAAGGTTGCTATATGAACACAACTCTTCTAATTCAGTTTTTGCACATAGAATGGTTAGAGTGTTGTGTGTAAATCAGACACAAACACACCCTCGCATGCATTCTTACCATATTACTAAATGAATTCCCTTGCAATACTTTCTTCATTTTATGTTTGAATTGCCAACTATGCTGGATTCGTGAGGAAGACTGCTGTAGAACAAGTTTATCTAAAATTTCCATTGCATGCTCCTACAGCTTGTTTTTCCATGCTGTCCCTCAATTAAATATTCTAAGTGCACCAGGACTGTTTACTGACTTTTCAATGCCTCCCTAGATTTGAGACTGAAAATATCTATAGAGAGGGTATATGTGTGCTGCTTTATCAAAATGACAAAGCATCCATTCCTTAAATGCCATAATGAACCCAGAATGGGGAGACTATCATAATAACATAAAATAGTTGTTCCCATGTTATTTCCACTTCTTGAGATTTTAGATCCCAGTATCACAAGGCGGTTAATGACAAGAGATGCTCTGATAAAATCCAAGTCATTTAAGTGATTGCAAAGTCAAGAAGGCTATCACTCTTCCAACACAAGTTTGCATCTGAGTACAAACAAGGCGTTAAAAAAGCCTGGGTGTCAATCAGAAGGAGAAAATATTTTTGCCTTAATGTTTTTTCGATGGGAAACAGGATCAGAATGGAACCACAGCAAAAGAAACAAAACACTGGAGAAAACTCACCCTAGAAAATTCAGCAGTTTACACTGCCTGGCTTCCAAAAGTATATCACTTTACTCAGTTGGGGTTGGAGGTGAGGGAGACAGTAAAGATCCACTGCTGGGTAAGCCTTTTGGTACCTGGGCAGTTTCATGTGTGCCCCTTATGGATGTTTACTTCTGTATGTTTAGGACGAAACGATCTCCTAAGTATGCTCATCTGGTTGGCTAGTATGAGAAAAACTCCTTCAGTAACCATTGGGACTATGACTTTGAAATTTAATGCGAGCAAACAAATTACAAACATTATTGATTTATTTTTATTGATGACTAGATTTCTCTTCACTAATGCGTAATTCTCACATTGTCTGTTTTTTCTAATGAACTAAAGCTCCTCTCTTTTTGTTCTTTAGTTTTTCACTTGTAACTAGGACATCCTATATTATTAAGTGCTTTCGAACTAGAGGTCATGCCAACATTCTTTCCCTTCTTTTCCAACACTCTCTTGACTATAATAAATATTGGTCAACAAAGCTTCTACACACAATTCTGAAAACATTGCTTTTGTGAAGCAAAGGTTTTGCTGTAAGCAGTAAAGTAATTGATACAAGACCCTGCACAGAAACTTAATTCAAGAAATCTAGGCTTAAAATTAATACTTATGGTAATTTCTGTACTCAGTAAATTTAAAAAAAAAAAACATAATACATGGTTCTTTATTAATAAATGGAAACTCCTTTAAATGAAAACTTGTTAATAAAATAAATACAGATTGAAAATAGAGAAACAGATTTCCTTGTTTTCAAGAGCTACAGACATGAAATTTGAGAAAGTTCAAATTTATAATTCTTGAACATACTGCTTATAGCTAGAATTTACTATTTGATTTGGACCATCACTGGGGAAACAACAAATTGTTGACTGTTGTCAACACTATCATTGCCAGAATTTTAATAAAAATGTAACACCATTTGCTGGATAGTTTTATTAGTTTATTATAACTGTGTATTTAAAAACTAAATATATAAAATAAAGACTTCAATATGCTCTAAGTTTAGTGTTTTCTGTTAATTGTTTGTTGTAAATAAAATCATTTCTGTTTTAATAATTCTTATTTTATTATGAATAATTTAATTTAATAAACATATAGGGGATTTTTTTACATTTCTGACAGGGTTGTAGAAAGGGATCAGTAAATTATATTTTTGCATAAGGAAAATAGTGTTAGAGATGATTCACATTTATCAGGTCAATTTTATTTTACATTAAAGCAGTTTAGATCCATCAACATATTCATACTATTTAATTTTTTAATATATATTTCTACTGATTTAAAAGATGAATATCATAAAACAGAATTAAAGATATCTGTATTCTGTATTTCTTTTATTAATTGTTTGTTTAAAAGAGATATTTTTTGTTTTGTCTTTATTAGATATTTATAATTAATTTATTGTAATGTTTGAGAGGATTTTAAAAACATTTCTAATTGTTGACTCATCACTAATTGTAAATGATGAGAAATGAAGAAATTGTATTATTGTAGGATGAAAGCAGTGTAGGTTGTAATCAAGTAATAAATCAAGTCAGATTTGTTTTACTAAATTTAAATTTAAAAATTCCTAACCCAGCCCCCAAAACAAAATTTTCTTTAACTTTTGTTTGCTTATCACATTATGCATGTTTAGTGCAATTATTCATGTTGCAGGTCTGTTTTGATAGTTATTAGTATTTAATTTCTATATATTTCTTGTGTTAGTTCTAGATAAAATACATTCAAAATTAAATTTAATTCTAGATAAAATGCAATCAACATTACATTTTCAGCTTTGTTTACACAAGACAAGATCGAAATGTCTAACCTGAAAAATCAACTTTGCCAAACAGTTGTCAAAAACTCCATTTTCATACTCACAAAAACTTGTAGACAATCTTTCAGCAAATTTTATTTGTCATTTTTGATGGTTGCATGGTAAATCCATTTCTTCTGAAAAAATATGTAATAGTGGAAGTTATATTCTTGAGTCTCTGCTGGCTTGAAGAGTATCTTTCACATCTCAAGTATAATCATGTTTGTTAAGTAACCAAGTGAAAGGGATATAATTCAGTAGCATCATACATTTTATTAGGGTTAGCTCACATAAAGAAATCCATTTTAGAATATAGCACACACTCGTCCTCTGAAAAAGGAGTTAATTTTGGGGGAAATATGTTTGTCTAAGGCAATGAAGGGGTTAAGTAGTTGCAACAAAATACTATATTACACATTATGCCTACCATTGAGGATTAGTCTTGTATTTTTACTGTGTAAATTTCACCAACTCAAAGGCAGTCATATTTATTTAATTAATTTTATCTCTTGGTATTAAATGATCACTATTATTTTATACAATATACCTGCAAATAAGTATTTTCTCTCTTAACAAGTCGACTTGGTTTACTGGTAAATTGTGCACCCCAAGTGCTCTTTCAGTAGCTTACTACAGGGTTATCAGTAAAGTTGTGAGCTCAGAGTGCTGTTTCACTAGCCTACTGAGCTCACTAATATTTACATGATACAGATCAAATGGGCATTCATATCTAATTTTGACAAGTAATTTCACAATAAAATGATAATTCACTTTATTTACAATATATGCTCTTAATTCTGTTTAAGTTCTGAATCTTTGCTGATTTAACCCTGACAGTTTTTTGTGTTCAGTTTTGTTAATTTCAGCCATTCTGAATTTTGTTTGCTCATTATTGGGTATTTCAAGTCTGCATTCAATCATTGACTTAATGGACATATTATTTATTTAATGAAAACTAAATGGTGAATGTGTTTTGTTTTTGTTTTTTTTGGGGGGTGGGATTTTGTGATAGTGGCAGTTTAGTACTCTGGCTCCAATTACCATGAAAAGAAATCTTTGTACTAGTATATGATCACATGTGTTTGGTTTATTTTTCAACTATGTTCAAATAATTTTAATTCGTATACAGTCTTAGATCATAACACTATTTAACAGATAAGTGTCAATTAAATCACAGGATAGTTCTTATCAGAGAACAGATATGGAGTTATTAGAGATAAGTGATAATAGTTTGTGCATAACCTTGTGTAGGCGATGTTTCAATAAGTTTTTCGCACACTTTCTTAACAAAGTCACAAGTTTATTGTTCACATTACTATTGTCAGTTTCACATGTTTCTCTTGCATATTGTAGAACACTGATGAGCCACTATTCTCTTGAGGCTAACCTGGGCACTCCTTTTGATATATTAGTTCCCTCAAGCAGAACAACCATGTAGCAATTTCCAGTCATCCTTGTACCAGAAATTTCATGATGTAGTCAGGATATTTTGCCACTCCTTACACGTACACACTGGGACAGATACTTCTCTCATCTACCATGGTTGTAGCTGTTTATAAATCAGCAAAAAGAGATTTTGGTGAAAACAAAAAGGCTGCTTCTTCCCTGAAAAAATATAATCAGGGAACAAACTCTAATTTTCCAGTTTATATAACTCCATTCTTTCTTATATTTAAGTCTCAACTGACAATTTCCTGCAACAGTATTTATTACACAAATACCCACACACAAGTACATGCACTCATGAATTCAGATATGTGTAGCAGTATACTGACACTCATGAATTCAAGTATGCATATTACTGTGCATACGCTCATGAATTTGAGTGTGTATATTACTCTACATGCACTCATGAATTTGAGTGTACCTTTCAGTGTGCATGCACTCATGAATTTGAGTGTACCTATCAGTGTGCATGCACTCATGAATTTGAGTGTGCATGTGCTATGTTATAAACTGGACAAACACTTTAAAGGCAGTCTTTATACCATAGCTGAATCATCTTGTGCATTTACAATTGATCATTTTTACAAATTTATTTTGACAGCTGAATTTTAATACTAAATACTCTAGTGTACATCAACATGGTATTAATTATATCATTATTAACCATTCTTCAATTATAATATCAAAATTTTAATCTTCTATTACTGTTACAATTAAAACTCCCTAGTATTTTCTAAACAATTTGTATTTGATTTCAGTTATTCTTTGGCCATTTTTGTACACATAATCAATGGTGTTATTTATATAAATATTAATAGTTCTTTAATTATAAAGTAAAATTTTTAATTTTTTAAAATTAAACAATTTCTTAGTATTTTCTTTACTTGTGTTTGATTTTAGTTACTGATGGCCATTTCTTGTACAAATAATTCATATGTAGATATTGCATTTTTTAATTTTTTTAATAAAACCCTTGGTCCAGACTTCTTACCCTTTTGTCAGAAGGGTAATATGCTAATGTTGGGTGAGGTGTTTTTTTAAAAAATCAGTAAAAATGAAGTCCGGAGGATAGAGCTTCTTAATTTTATCTCGACCAAGCTGAATGACCGGTTCGTAGTCACCCATAGCACCATCTTATTTTCCATAAACAAATCTACTTGAACCAGTCTTTCATAACTGAATCTCAAGCTATTAAAAATCTGTAATAAGAACAGTTAGAAGAGAGCATGTTCTGTGGAATGTGCAATATACAATTTGTCTTTTCCTTGCCAGAGAGCTCTTCTGCATTGTAGATGGAAGTCAAGTATAGAGCACCTTTAATTCTTCACAAATGTCAAGACCTGACAAGTTTTTGTTTTTGTAGAGGAGAATATCTTATTACAGTATTACTTTGAGAAAGACTAGCCTGTGGAGTACTACACTACTGATTTAGTCTTCAAAGGAAATTCTTCATTAATTGACTTTACCCTCAAAGAGGAAAGATTATTTTGTGAAAAATACTTTATTCAAGTCTATATTTGATCTATCTATTGTTCAAAATGCATTTGAGAGAAGACTAGTTATGTTGATCTAATAGTAGAATATTTATAAATGAGTTATAATTGTGTGTACTATTAAACGCATGTCCTTATTTATGTTTAATTAATATTAAGTATATTCAGAAGATAGCATTAGTAGCCATTATCCAACATTATTTAACTTCATTAAATTTAAAATTATTATCAATAAATAGTAGATGAACTATTTTCTAGAGGATGTTATTTTTTTTTTTACATTATAACTGGTACTCTTAGACTCAAGAAGTGATTTATCCAATGGGACATTTTCCAGGCTTCTTTTCAGAGTTGCTAAGTATTTGTTTTGTATAGTTTCAGAGTTGCTAAGTATTTGTTTGATATAATTTCAAAGGCTCTTAGATATTTGTAAATTTGAATATGCTTGTATGTGATCTGATATATACATGTGTGCATGCATAAGAGAGATATGTTCAAGAGAGTGTTAAAAGAGTCCTAATACTGTAATAGTTTAATGAATTCCCCAAGACAGTTAAAAAGAATGTTATTAGTTTAATAAAATCCCCAGTTAACAAAGATACATGACACTTAAATATTCCTAACTAATGAAATGAATGTACTAATGTTTGCTATGTACTTATGTACTTCTCACATAGCAGTCTCAGATTAAAAATCTGTTCAGTTGTACTTTACCCTGGTCAGAAGCCTACCTGTTCTTCAGCTATGATTTCCTCTGCCTGCAGCTTCAGTCTGTATAATATGATCTTTAGTTTGACTTTGCTTGGGTGGTATATAAGACTTATTGTACGATAAACGAATAGTATTATTAAAAATTTAATTTCTTCATAAAACAGTATATTACGTATTGAAGGAGTTTTAGTGTACATGTTTTCATTTAAAATTAAAGTTTTGAAAAATACATAAAGTTAATTTTTGCATTCTGCTTTATGCTTTAAAACAAATAAATATGCTATTCAATATTCTTATCAATCAATGATGCTTTCATTTTCTGAATTTTAGAGAAAGCAGAAACTGACTGTCATTAATATTATTTCAGGCTTTAAGTTTGATTTGAGATGCATATATTATTTCATTTCTAATGAATAAAAGTTGCAAAGATAAACATGATTTTGTTAAAATACTCTGAAAATAACAATGTTAGAGCAGGCATATGCAACCTGCAGGCCAGTTCTGACCCAACAAATTGTTTCATCTGGGCCCCCATGCAAGGTACTCAAAGTATAATAAAATCAGGCCTGCAAAACATTTTATCACCATCCTTTAGATTCTACAGCCTAAACTTAAGTAGTGGAAATAGTCCATAGTGATTCATTTACTTTGTGACTTGCACGAGTATCTGTTATGGCTGCCCTCTTACAGAGTATCCATTATGGCTGCCCTCTTATGGAGTATCCATTATGGCTTCCTTCTTGCACAGAGTATCCATTATGGCTGCTCTCTTGCACAACAGTTGCATTGTTTGAATGGAGATTTAAATAGCTGAATGCTGGATGCCCTGAAGGTCTGAAGTACTGGCCACTCACTATCTTGTAACCCCTAGTTCTGATTTATAAACTTAAGATAAGCAGAAGCCAAGACAGGCCTTGAAATCACAACAGGGAGAAGTACAGTCTCTCTCTCTCTCTCTCTCTCTCTCTCTCTCACACACACACACACACACACACACACACAGACAGAGAAAAGTAAGAATACACTATAAGTTAGCAAGATGTGAGTCATAGTAGAAACAGAGAAGTGGTAGGAATATGTTAGTCATAGTTCAGCTGTATGCAGTAAGATTATTGTGTTTCTTATATCGTGTACATTGCAAACTTAGTGTATTTTGGATTCTCATATTTCTCTTTACTTGTTTCTACCCAGGTTCCATCATATATAGCATTTATAATAACAAAATAAATTATTACTATTGAAAAGAACCTGTTTGGTTATCTTGTGTTATTTATTTTTCATCATCACCAATCATGCTTTACATTTTGTTCTGACCCAATGAGAAGGCATCAAACAAAAGGAGGAAAGTTGACAGTGTGAGTGTTGTATAATTCAGGACTGATGGACTGGTGCCTATTTTCTTACTATCCATAAGAAAAACCTATTTGTTTAATAAGTTCTGATACCATTTCAGTTATAAAAGAACACAACTTAAAATGACATTATGAATCAAAACATTCAGGCTATGAACAGTGAACTAAAAAAAGAAAAATATTCCAAATTTGAAGAAAGCATTTGCTTTTCATCAGATGGTTTTCAAGTGAACAAAGCCAACAACATTGTAAAGGCAAGCTTTCTTGTAAGTGAAAATATTGCTAAATACTCAAAACCATTTTCTGATGGTGAATTTGCCAAAGAATGTCTCAGTGCAATAATGAATATACTGTGCCCTCAAAGAGAATGGAATATGACAAGTCTCTCTTGTTGGACAGTGTCCAGGTGCATTGATAGCATTGCTTATGACATAAAGCTAGCACTAAAGAAGCTAAGGAATTTAGTGTCTTTTCAATTACTCTTGGTGAGAGCACACTCAATTAGTGATTTTCGTATGAAGAGTTGATACCAATTCAATTTTAAATGCATTGATGAAACACTTTCATTTCAGCCAATAAAAGACACAATAACAGAGGAAGACATTTTTCAAGAAGTAAACATGCTTCTGATAAATGATATAAACTGGGCAATGTTGTGTGGAATAATGCCTGAAATGATTGGCTCACACATAGGGGCAGTGATAAAGATAAAATCAGAGCTGAATAGAAAGAGCATGAACACAGAGGACCTTTGCATTCTTCACAGTATTATACATCAACAAAACCTGTGTGCTGAATCAGTTAATTTCAGTGTGATGGTAACTGCCATTTTTTACAAAAATTTCTAAACTTTATTTAGACTAGACTTAAATCACTGACAATTTCAAGAATTTCTTATTGACCTGGAGGCTAAATATCAAGACTTTTTGTGTGTGTGATGTACACTGTCTGAATAAAGGAAAGATGTAGCACTTTTACGACCTGAGAGATGAAATAGCTGTTTTTATGAAGGAAAACCTCTATCTGCTTTAAAAGACAAGTCATGATTAAATAATCTTGCGTTTATGGTGGTCGTCACAACCCACTTGAATGAAGTGAATGCCAATTTACAAATACAGTCATGAACTGTATGAACATATAAAGTCGTGTGAAAACAAACTTTGCCTTTGGGAAAGTCTGTTGAAAGTGGGAAATATGTATTAGCTGATGAGAGCAATATACATGATATTAGCCAGAGTGCTGATGAGAGCAATATACATGATATTAGCCAGAGTGCTGATGAGAGCAATATACATGATATTAGCCAGAGTGTTGATGAGAGCAATATACATGATATTAGCCAGAGTGCAGATGAGTTGAAGGATTTGAGAAGTAAATTCACTGTGAGTTTTCAGAGTTTTCGAGCATAGAAGGTCAGTTTAAAGATATTTCATCTCCAATTTTTTTGTTGAAGTAGAAACCACCCCATTATCACTGCAAATGGAAATTAATGATTTACAATAGAACTAAAATCTAAAAATGAAAATCAGGAGCATTTATAAGAATCTTATCAAAGAATTTTTCCACTTGATAAGTATCCTAAACTTGGTGTTTTTATACTTGTAAAAGAATGGCACATTTTGAAAGCATGTTTGTCCATGAACAACTTTTTTAAGAATGAAATTTGTAATTCAGAAACATGAACACAAATAACAGACATTCATTTAGAGAATTCATTGAGACTATTAACCTGATATCAAACAGCTTGTTAAGGAGACATAAACATAATCTTCTCATTGATGACTACTATACAGCTATACAGGTAAATATACCTAATTAAAGTTCATTTTTAGTTTAAATACTGTCATAACAGTTTGAATATCATCTCACTGAAATTATGTCTTATTAATATGTGTAATTAAGCTTTGACACTGGCTCATAAATTATGTTGAAATAGGGAATTTTTTCCAGTCTGGCCTGTGACCACCCACTTGATGTTTGGCCTTAGAAGAAAAAAAAAGGTTGCACATGCCTGATTTAGAGAGATGCTTGATCAGCATATTGTCATTAATTAGTCACTGAATTTAAGAATTCAAAACTGTTTCTTTTAGAAACAAAATTATTATTTTGTGATTTAAAATTATTACTCATGGATATAACGTTTTAATAAAAGTATCTGGTTAAAGTGAAAGATTATAAAAAATGCTGAAATTTATTACTAAAACACACAAAATTTCTGCCATTGTAAACTGACTTCTTCTGTAGTAAGAATGTATTTATTCATTATAAGAATGAGACTATGTATAGTAGGAAAACAACTATCATTTTCTGATTTATTTTTATGTGGAAAATAATTTGTAAGGTATAAAAGTTGATTAGTTCCTACCTTTTTAATAGTGAATAAATAAGACTTTACTGATAATAATTCACACACTTTTAATAGTGAATAAATAAGACTTTACTGATAATAATTCACGCACTTTTAATAGTGAATAAATAAGATTTTACTGATAACAATTCACGCACTTTTAATAAGACTTTACTGATAATAATTAATGCAGTTTTGATTCAGACATGTCTTGAAACTAAATTTATTTTTATTGCCATCACTTTATCCACAACGAACTACCTCCTGACCAGTTGTATCAGGCTTGAAACAGTGCTAGATCATTAAAGTGAATGACCAAGCACTAATGAAGTCAGTGTTTTCTTTACTCGCACAATATGCTGATTTGATGCATCTTCAGGCACTTAATTCTGAGGTGACAAAGCCTGTGTGCTCCCAAGCAAGTGGCTTATTTTGACTACTCTATCCTGCACTTGATCATGCTCACATCTAATGATACATTGTCATCAAAATTCAGCTGACTGCGTTCAGAATTATGCCCTTGATGAAAGAATTGCAACTGCAGTAATAACCAGGACTGTTCCCACAACATTCTCTCAAAAAATAGATTTTTCACAATAACTATGAGTACATGTTTAATTAATGTAACATTACTACACATTTAGTGCAATGCATTTCTAATAACTAAAACATTATTTTAAATGATTATTAATGCATTATAATAAAACTGAATAAATCATTTTACTTTAACTCTGCAAGTTCACAGTCAAAAGTCCTTGTTAACACAAATAATATGCAATGGGAAAATACTTTTCCTGTCTCACACGGCAAGATAGACACATTTTGGTATACTTTGATGTTAATGAGTTTCCACCTTAATTGAAAAAGAATTTGGCTAACTGTAATTTTCTTACCTCAGACTTAGTGTTTTAACTTACAAATGAAATTCTTGATTATAATTGCATGTAGTTTCCTCAAAACTGAAACTGAAATGTAACTTGGACACTCACATCTAGCAGTTGAGATACAAACCACTCCATTAACTGTTCATAATGATCACACACCAGAAAGATTGATAGACATATAGGCAGGACTGTCTTAACAGCATTATAGGCCCACAGGCAAAGCAATATATGGGGTCCCTTAACTACACAACCACTCAGGAATAAAAATTGACAGCAAGTCACAACATAATAGATTAGCAAGGTGTCCCTGGGCAACTGCCCAGCATGCCCATTCATTAAGACAGCCCTGTATGTAGATGACTTTCTCCCCAGACACACTCACACTTAAACAAATATAGACAGTTGATATCATGAACAGAGTATGATGGATAAATTGGTAACTTAAATATGTAACTAAAGAGTAGATTTAACAGACCATTGGAAGCACTGAAAATTAAATACAAAAGACAAAATAATATTTAGATTTGTCACAAGAGACATATTCTTAGTCAATGTGGATGATACAGAAAATACTATGTTAAGTAAACTGTTCATGGCTCTTAAATGAACACAGGTTGACAGGATCCATGCTCTCCAAATACAAATATTATTTGTAGATTTTTTCAATACTGCCTCACTGAGTGACTTTAGACCAGCCATAGTCTGGCAGAAGCATCTTCCCTTTTTGATGCTGGCAACTAACAGTTTAGTTTAGGATAGTAGCAGCATACGTTGGTCTGGTAATATTTGCTTGTAGTCTTGACCCAATTTAAAAACATTTTTTCTCATATAATAATAATAAAAGTATTTCCCCTTATTTCAAGTAGGCAGAATAGCATTAAAGCACATAGCTTGACTGATAGAGATTTACATGTTTTATGACAACAAACAATCAACAGGTGAAAAGAAAAAATATTTAAGGTAGGAATCTTGAAAAGAAGAAGTTGCAACTTGTTTTGTAAGTTGTTACTTAATTTACTCATAGCAATAGTAACATGTTAACCCTGTCATCTCTCTTTCCACCCACCATAAAGGAAAAGTGTTGTGTTGGTTCGAGTGAATGTAAATATATAATAGAGTATGAGAATGGAAACGTCTAAGAATAGAAGTGAGATGCAGCAGACATCATGGAAGGTCAAATTGTAAGCATCCCTTTATTCACCCCAATCATCATAACAAGCAGAATGTGGATTTGCCACATGAAAATAGTTTTTGGGATAAGCAAACTTCTTTCTTTATCTAGATGTACAGTTTTCTGTAGTGTTTTAACTATCAGTAGTGGACTTTTAATTTCAGAGATCGAATGTCTTTGGCTGCTTCGCTTCACATTCATATTTCTGTGGACTACATCCGATGCAGACTGCTGGCATCTTTTTGAAGCCAATGACTGAACAGGTGTTCAGGGCTCTGTCTTCAATTTCTGGTTGACTTGAGGGCAGTGGACTCATTGGGCTTGGCAATATCTTCAGGAATCAGAATATTCTCTCTGGGATAACTGACATTTGGCTTCCCTTCTAGGCATCATGGAGCCAGAAGTTGATGATTTCTTCTCTGCTTCCCAAAGGGTGTTACTACTTTATAAGAATGATCGCCCAGGGACTGGAGTAGTATGTTAGAGTGCCTTGTGATATGGTTGTCCTTGAGACAAAGATGGAGCATCTCTTGCTCAATGAGCTCTGTCAAAATTGTCTTTCATCTTATTTTCTGTTTAATGTCTTTTGCCTGGAAGTTTTCTTGCTGCCTTGACCTCAGGTTTGTTTTCATCATGGGGTTAGCCATTCTGATCTTTCTCCCTATCAAGAGTTTGATGGACTGCTTCTGAAGTGTTAAACAATACATCATGAGTGCGAGATAGGATCTTCTGCTTTCTTCTTCAGGTTCTTGATTGTCAGAACCCTCTCTCAGCTTCACCATTTGACTGAGGGAAGTATGGGCTGCTATAATGAAATCCATACATCTCTGAAAACTTCTTGAACTGCTGACTTGTATTCTAGGGTCCATTGTCAGAAACTATTACTTCAGGTATTACATGTCTTGCAAAAATACTCTTCATGTGATTAATTAGATGAGTTGCAGTTGTGTTCTGCAGGAATGCTATTTCAATGAATCTTGAGTAATAGTCGATGAAAGCATGATTGTTTAATTTGAAGAGGTTGGTTCCAACTCTCTGCCATGGGTAATCTGGATTCTGGTGGTCTTTTTTTTCTTATGTGCAAATAGGACACTTTTCTACAAATGTTTCAATTTGTGTAGAAAAGTCCATGTCAGTACACTATGTCATGAGCAAGAGCATGCGTCTTCACTATGCCCTGGTGCCCATCACTCTGGAAGCACCAATCAAGATCTGTACACAAAAGAATATCTTCTTCTACACTTAGTTCAAAATATACTGTCCAGTACAGTTTCAGCTAAGGGTCTTCTAGACATCTTGACTGGCAGTAGTTCATCAGCTTCTGATATAGTGCATTTGACTGCTGCAGTTGCTTAATCTCTTCCATTCTTCCCTTGGTAGATGGAAAGCTCTATATCAGCATGTGAATATGTAGTTCAACTTCTTCTGCAAAATTGTATCCTCTTCTGTACTGTTCTGGAGTGGAGCTCTAGAAAGAGTGTCTGCTGTGATGAGGTTCTTTCCTCTGGTATAGATGATGTTGTAGTTGAATCTCATTAGTTTCATCCTAAATCTTTGTCTTCAGGAGTGCTAACAGTGGCTTATGGTCAGTCTCAATTATCAAATATTTAATCCATTAATGTAATTTGCAAACTTTTCACATACCCATGTGACAGCAAGGGCCTCTTTCTCAACCTGTGCTTACTGCTGCTCTGTTGGAGTTAATGATCTGGATGCAAAAATACTGGTCTGAAGCTACCATCCATTTGTTTCTGAGACAAATAGTTCCCAATCTCTCATTTTGTTCAGACTGTAATGCGCCAAAAACTGGTGCTGAATTCAGTTGATGCTTGATTCTTTGAAATGCTTCTTGCTTTGGTTTGTCCCAAATCCACTCATTGTCCTGTTTCTTCAGATCTCAACGTGCCTTGTTGTCATCTGCAAGACTGCATCCTGTGAACTTTGAGATATAATTTACTATCCTCATGAACCTTCTCAACTCAGTAAGGTTTGTTTGAGTGGGAAAGTTCTTTTTTCTCACTGATTCATTTGGCTTTGTAAGGTCAACACAGACTCTTACCTTATTGTTTGGCAGTAGGTGCACACCAGTTTGTGGGATGTGTCACTGGCTGAATAACTGAATAATATCTTGTTGCTCTGAACTCTTAAGCTCAGCTTTGACTTTTTCTTTTAGAGGATGTGCTAAGCATCTTGGAGTTGCAACTTCATATGGTTTAGAAAATGCCTTCAGATTAATTTAATGCATTCTTCAGTCTCCCCAGTCTACTGAATATTTGATGACACTGTACCTCTTGGCTTTCTGTTACTTGATCCATTTGCTGAATTAAGTGTAGCTCTGTAATTGCTGGTCAACCTAGCTCTTTAATTGCTGGTCAGCCTAGCTCTTTAATTGCTGGTCAGCCTAGCTCTTTAATTTCTGGTCAGCTTAGCAACAGCTCCTCCAGATACTTTTCCACATACACATCTTGATCCACTTGCTGAATTAAGTGTAGCTCTTTAATTGCTGGTCAGCCTAGCAACAGCTCCTCCAGATAATTTTCTACATACACATCTTGAGAGCATGGTTTTCCTTGTAGCTGAGTTTGGTTGTGAGCTTCCCTTGCACTGTGATTCTTGTGTGCCCTGGACCAAAGAATTTCTGTCACCTTCTGAAGAGATTGTTTAAGAGGGATCAGTCTTTCTTTGATAACAGTCACATCTGCGCCATTGTCTAGCTTGAATTTCAGCTTCACTTCATCCATCTTCACAGTAACTATCCATGTGTCACTGGTTACTTCACCAACAATTGTACCAAGGCAGGATTCTCTAGAACTTTCAAACAATTCTTCCACCTCTTAGGCAAGCACATTCATCTTTTTGCTTTTACATACTGATGCATAATGTCCCATTTTGTGCCATTTTTTCAACATTCAGCATTCATCTCTTGTGAAATGTATTTCCATATCCTGGGCAATATAATGTGAAACTCTTCTGGTAGTTTTGTGGATTGGTCTTACTGACTGCTGTCCAACCCTACTGAACCATTCCCAATACCTCTGGTGGTTGACTCAGTCAGTTGACTGTTAGCTCCTGGCTGGAATCGACATACTCTTGGTCTATACTATGGACATTTCATGAGCACGGCAGATCTAAGTGGCCTTATCTAAGATCAATTGTCTGTGTTCCAGAAGTTTTTCTCTCACACCATCATCATGAATGCTAATTATGACTCTATCCCTAATCATGCATTCCTGATCCATGAAATTGCATGTCTTTGCTAATTTCCTCAAGACTGCTATGTATGCTCCAATTGTCTCCCCTTTGTTTCTAGTATAAAACTTGAAGAACAAAAACTTCATTGGTTTTTCCAATACAAAATGTCTAGAACATCTGCATGACAATTTCAATGTTATTCTGGTCTTCTTCCTCTGTGAAGTGCAGACCATCATACACTTCCTGTGCATCATCACCTATGCTGGCTAAGAGCACAGCACATTAAAATTTCTTTGGTTTTTTATTCATTTGACTGGCCACAGAAATTTTTTCCCACTGTCTAGAAAATTTTCTCCAGCTTTGCTTAAAATGTCCTGACAAATCTATCTCTGAAGGTACTGAATGGTGGCACTGAAATATATTTGATTTGCTTGCTGATTTTCAGGCAAATGCCAGTACTACAATTGATTACAAAGCCTCTGTACACAAAGAGACACATGTATGGGTTACTCTCAATGCACTGAACAGCAGAAGAATGGTATCAGTAACACTGATCTTGACTACTGAATTGATTGAAGTGTCCATACCACAGAACCACACTTCACTGTGCTAGTCATAAAGTACACAGAAACTCTTATATAGGTCTTCATAAAAGTACACAAAAGCCCTTATATAGAAGGTTTACATAAAAGTACACAGAAACTCTTAATAGGTCTTCATAAAAGCACACAGACACCCTTATGTAGACCTTCATAAAAGTAGTAGTAGTAGTTCCATTAACTTCTTTTGCTTCTCAGAAATTGCATGAAAACTTTTCATCTTATCAATGTTCTCAGTTTTTGGTGGATTCCTGTGGAGCCTTCCTCTCTTCTCTTAAAGTCAGAGAGGGTACTTTGTCAGGTGTAGTGCTGCTTTTTGTTGACTGTTAGCTCTCGCTGGGACTGTTGTGGGTCCTCTTTTTTTTTTTTGTGGGTGGGTGAGTGGAGTAATTTTACTTTGCTCTATGGTTGAAGTGTGAGGTTTTGATTTTGTAGTCATTGTCAAAATAATGTTTGTATGAAATTGTTGTGCCTGTATTGGAGAGGTGTTGCTTTGTGATTGTTGGGTGGATTTATTTATTTGTTTATACATGTATATATATATATTAAAATTTTTTAAAATTTTTACAAGAGGTGAAGTGTGTTTGTTTGAATGAGGTATGTTATGAGTAGTGCTTGTGTGTATGTGATTTTGGTGATGTTTTGGAGGGTATAGAAGTGAATGGTAGGTGCAGTAGGTTTGTTGTTTCCCTAATGATTTTTCTTTTGTATCAAAAAGTGTTCAATTGTGTTGTCTGTCCTACATGATTTTTCTTTCTTCTATGTAATTATTACTTTGTATCAGAAAGTGTTCAATTGTGTTGTCTGTCCTACAGTGAGTGCATAATTTTGGTTCATGACTTGGTTTGTGTGTGAATCTCATGGAGTTGAATCTTAGTCTATATATTGCTCCATTGTAGGTTATGTTTAGTAACTAGGGGTGAAGTGGAGTGGGCCTCTTTCTTTTGTTTAGAAGTTTGATTTGTGCATGAATTTCTGCTGTGTGTGTTGGTGTGTTTAGTGGCATTCCATGTTTGCTGCTATATTTTGCTCCTTTGTTTGTTGTTTCATTTCCTCTTATGTTTATGTGGCTGAGGATCCATGGTAGTGTTGTTTTTATGTCTTTTTTTCCAGTGTAGCTATATGTTTGGATATTTGGTTGGTGATTTGTTTTCTTGTAGTTTGAAAGGGGGTTTTCTAGGTTTTGTAGTGATGTTAGTGTGAATCTGTGAGTATGAGTTTTTGTGTCTATGCTAGTGAAGTGTTTATTGTTTCAAAACAGAAGATATTAATAAACATAGAGTATTCGGAAACTTTCACTCTTTTCCTGGCTGTCAGTTACCTGTCCTTATTTATCAATCTGTCTGGAAAGACATACTGTGCAATACTAGTTGTTCTATGAGCTTTCATTATTCAGAAGTATTGTGAGTGTAATATGATTTGTATTTGGAGAATATAGACTATATAACTAAACTGGTGCTCATTTGAGATCTGAGAACATTTTAGCAGATTGTAACACTTGCTATAGCAGACAAAGTATATATCTATTGTAACAACTGAAAACATGTCTTGTGTGTGGAATTTTCTAATGCAATTAGTGGTCTCCATCTATCTACCCATTTGTTATCTATTAAGTTACCAATTCATCCATTAGATTCTCTATTTATTCTTTAGCTGTCTACCATCTAGCTGTTGATTTCTCTGATATATGACCAATCATATCAGTTTGTGACTTGCATCTTACCAAAGCTGTCTACCATCTATCTGTTGATCTCTCTGATATGTAATCAATCATATCAGTTTGTGACTTGCTTCTTACCAAAGCTGTCTACCATCTATCTGTTGATCTCTCTGATATATGACCAATCATATTAGTTTGTGACTTGCTTCTTACCAAAGCTGTCTACCATCTATCTGTTGATCTCTCTGATATGTGACCAATTATATCAGTTTGTGACTTGCTTCTTACCAAAGCTGCAGGTGTAAGAGGAATGAGTGTTGCACATGGCACCAGCATCTAAAGTTGCATTCACCATTCTATATGCTTCAAGTTTAGACTAGAGCCTCTAAGCTTCCAAACTTTTACAAGCTTAAGGTCTCTGAACTTCCAAACTCTTAACAAATTATAAACCTCTGTCTTGAAATCTTGAATTTATCTTCCTTGAGTTTAGTGTTCTCTATTCTGAATTATTAATTGTCTTGCCAAAATTACTTTGTGAGAAATGTAACCTCTTTTAATCCCTAGACAGTTTGTTACAGTTTGCCTTCATTACATCATCTTGCTTTGCATTTGTTGTATTTTATATTTTGCAATTTGTGAAATGTTTGTTTATTTTAAGTGTGTTTGTAAATTTTATTTCAATAGTACCTTAATACAAAAAAAAGTTTATTTTAAGTGTGTTTGTAAATTTTATTTCAATAGTGCCTTAATACACAAAAAAGTTTATTTTAAGTGTGTTTGTAAATTTTATTTCAATAGTGCCTTAATACAAAAAAAAAGTTTATTTTAAGTGTGTTTGTAAATTTTATTTCAATAGTGCCTTAATCTCTTATCCTACTTTTGCATACAAGTGGAAAAGGGTTAAAGAAGCATGGCATCTCAACTACATTTAGAACTCACAATGAAAGTATGAGAGTATTAAGTTATAAAGTGAAGGACTTTTTAAGTATTAAGTTATAAAATGAAGGACTTTTTCCAAAAAAAGTATTAAGTTATAAAGTGAAGGACTTTTTTTTAAAAGTGTTAAATTATAAAGTAAAGGACTTTTTAAAAAAAAGTATTAAGTTATAAAGTGAAGGACTTTTTAAAAAAAAGTATTAAGTTATAAAGTGAAGAACTTTAAAAAAAAAAAAGTATTAAGTTATAAAGTGAAGGACTTTTTAAAAACAAGTATTAAGCTATAAAGTGAAGGAATTTTTTTTTTAAGTATTAAGTTTAAAAAACTAAGAAATGGAGAGATTGGACAAGAAAAAAAGAGATGGAGATAGAAAAAAATAATTTAGCAAAAAACAAAGAAAGGGAGATGAAAAAGAGATTTGCTGAGAAAAAAAAATGAAAGTTGAAAAAGATAAAGATGAAGATTAGAGCAAATCAAACCCAAGAAACAAGCATCAGGAAACAAGAATTATCTGTCAGTTTGAGAAAGAGAAAGAAAAGCCAAAGAGCACTAATAAAAAAGAATGAAGAACAGAAAATAAAGGTGTACATAGAAATACTAACCATATTATTAGCAGATCAAGTTGGTGTCCCCATCTGTCCAGTCTAGTCTTACTATCATTGGCTTTTAGAAATACTAACCTTATATCCCATAGATTAAGTGATGTTCCATCTGTCCAGTATAGTCTTACTATCATTGGACTTTTACTATGGAGCCATTTAATGACAAACAAATGGACTAGACAACTGTTTGGCCATATTTGAATAGCTGGTTTAATAAACAAATTATAGTATTTTGTGTATTAGATTTTAAATCTAATATTATAAAATGAAAATCCTATATTTATTTAAAATAACCAGAAACTGAGCAGTAAAAAAATGCTAATAATAGAATGTCTTGAACTTTTGAGAAAACAATATTTAATTCAAATAATGTTACTGTGAAATTTTCTGCTGCTTCTTTGCTAGAATATTTGATAACCATGGCTGCAGCATTGTTTCTGAGAGACAAAGTGCTGCATTGACATCCATTCGGTTTCTCTGTTTGTTTTTTGTGACTGACAGGACTGAAAAAGTCTTCTCACACAAAGAGGTAGCAGAAAATATGACCAACAATTTAATAGCTCTGTATCTAAGAGATGGATATTCTTTTTCCAGTTAAATCCAAATTTGAGACAATGATTGCATTTTATGTTTGGACACCAGAGTGACATCAGAAGACAAACAGGTTTCCTTTTTCACAAAGATTAAGTACACATGAGTTGACATTTTCCATGAAGGGATTATTAATCCAGAGGTTTCCTTTATGAGCTAAGACCCTTAAATGTTGACTTATTATATTGAATATGACTTCCGGGTTGACATGATGAACAATCAGCAATCAAAATTCTTGCAAAAGTGGAAACATTTCTATATCTTCCTCTATCCCAAAGAGCCAGCTTCTTTTTGAATGCATCCATCTTATTTCTCAGTGTAAAAATAGTTGTGCAAAATCCCTGAAGAGAAATATTAAGTTCATGGAGAAGACTAAATATGTCCACCATATACACAAGTTTAGCCATCCATTCCTCATCCAACAAAGGCTCTACTGAGTTTCACTCTCACAAAAACTGCTTTACTTTTCCCTCACTTTGCATAAAAGAACCCTTCCTCACGTTAGCCACCTCACTTCTGCATGGATGTTGGTGTTGTGAGTCTGTACTCTCACAATGTTTCAAACAGCCTGAGTTAATAGCGTGACTATAAATTTCATTTATGATCTTCTCCGCATCATTCATCGCAGTGGACAAAACTTACTGGATGAGCAATGTCCTTTATTTTCTCAACTACACCTGAGCAATGTCCAGTCATGCTTGCAGCACCATCCATACACACTCCAGTGCATTTGCTCCAGTCTAAGTCCCTTGCTTGAAAATAATCATCCAGAGCACTAAATATCTCTGAACCAGTGGTCCATCCAGATAAGTCAAGGCAACAAAGTTCTCCCTAAAGTATAACTCATGAAGCAAAGTAGAATAGCACGTTTACTCAGGTCAGTTGATTCATCAAGTTGAATCGCACAATATCGCAATTTCTTTTTCCTCTCTACAACTTGCTTTTCAATATTGATATATCAACCATTCTTCTCTGAATGGTGTTGTCTGAAATCAGTATAGCCTCTGTTTTATATATGTGTTAAGTGGCAATAATGTTTTCAAGGACCAGCAGGAAATTTCTTCAGACTGACAGTTGAAAACCACTGGTAGAGAAAACGTTATCAAAGACAAGTTTCACAACTAACTAATCCTCACTGCATACCTTCTCCATATCCTTTAGATCATGCTTGAACACACTGAATTAAAGATCTTTAGGTAGTGTGCAAACTGATTCAGTATTTAGCAAGGAAAATAGTTTTCTCTGTCTTCCATCTTTACTTTTTTACTAGTCAAGGACATTAGTTATCCGTGACTTTAAAACTTTTTTTGAAATAATGTCAAATAAAATAGTTATATATGTTCTCCAGTCCTTATTTTATATCAAGTCAAGGAAAATAGTTAGCTATGTCTTCCAGTCTTTATTTGAAATAATGTCAAGGGGAAATAGTTATTTACATCTTCCTGTCTTTATTTAATATTAAGTGAAGAAAAATAATTATATGAATCCTCCATTGTTTAGTAGCATAAGGAAAAACTTTATTTTATTTTTTATTATTTATATTTCAACTTGACATATCTGTATTTGTATGCAGTGTCATGAAAGGGTTGTCTGAGTACTCCAGTCTTTATACTGTCATAAAAATTGTTAAATGTTATGTAAGTATTCCAGCTTCCAATGTCATATATTTATTTATATGAGTAATCCAATCTTAATAACATAAAAAAAGTTATGAGTATTACAATCAGTATAATACCATATAAAAATTTATATGAGTACTCCCTTTAAATAGTTTCACAATATTATTAAACCTGTTTACTCATGTTTTAATAACATTAAAAAGATATATACATGAAGAAAGTCTTTAGTATTAACTAGTTATTAATATATTTCAGACAATACAATGTCACAAAAATATTGTTCCCCCCCAGTTATATTCTAAAAATAATTATCTATGTACAGTGTCTACAAATGAAATTCATTATCTTGTGCACTCCAGTGTTTATAGCATCATAAAAAAATTTACTTCAGTGTTTATAACATCATTAAAAAAAAATTACTTCAGTGTTTATAACAGAATGAAAATAGTTTTCCTCTAACTCCAGTGTTTATAACATCATTAAAAAAATGTACTTCAGTGTTTATAACATCATAAAAAAAAATTACTTAGTTTTCCTCTAACTCCAGTGTTTATAGCATCATAAAAAAAAAATTACTTCAGTGTTTATAATAGAATGAAAATAGTTTTCCTCTAACTCCAGTGTTTATAGCATCATAAAAAAAATTATTTCAGTGTTTATAATAGAATGAAAATAGTTTTCCTCTAACTCCAGTGTTTATAATATCATAAAAGTAGTATCTATTTACTCTAACGATTACAGCAACAATAGTTATCAATGTAGTCCAGACTTAAACTGTCATAACAGTAATTATCTATTTTTTCCAGATTTCATAATATTGTGAAAACACATATTTGTTTATCCAGTTTTATAACTTAATTAAAATAACTATATAATACTCCAGTCTTCAGACAGTAATAATGAAAATAGTTATATGTACTCCAGATTTTATAGCACCATGAAAATATCTATCTAGTACTCCAGTCTTCAGACAGTAATAATGAAAATAGTTATATGTACTCCAGATTTTATAGCACCATGAAAATATCTATCTAGTACTCCAGTCTTAATATAATACCATAAAAATAGTTTTTGATGTTTACAGTCTTTATACATTATGAATGTCATTATTACTCTATACTTTGTAACACCATAAAAATATTTATTTTTATATTCAGCCTTTAATTAGTTTCCTGAAATTAGTTATTTGCATGTTCCACTCAACATCACATAAACTAGTTATATATTCTCCCCAATTGTATTTATATCATTGTTATAAAAATAGTTTATACACTCTGGGTTTTAAATTGTCATAAAAAAAACAGTTTATAGCTGTACAGCATGCTCATAATATAAAAAGTGCTGTCTGTGCATTCCAGTCTTTATACAATTTCGTATAATTTTTATCAATGTACTCTAGTCTTTGTAATGCATGCTGGCAGTATTTATTCATTGCCTAGTTATTTATATATAGTTTATATAATAAGCTGTTTATTCCAGTCTTTATATTTGTATATCTGAGTACTTCTATTTTTATAACAGAAGAAACAATCCATCATTTGACTGGATTGGTTATGTGTTTTTGTTTTAAGTTTAGATTTGTTGGATTTAATTAGATTCCAGTCATATTAGCTTTCTCATGCGCTTACATTCAAATATTTCTCCACATTTTTAGTGACTGTTAAATTGCTACCATTCATCAATTTTTCTGTTCAGATCCTTCAATAATTTTAATTTTGACTTTGCAAGATAGTCAAACCCTTGATAATTGACCTTGGCAAAAAAAGGTTAAGGGAATGGACTAAATGTGAATGACCACTGTTGTAATTATGAAAGAAGATCAAAGTACTAATGGTGAAATAAGATCATGTTGCTATAGTACTGTTATAGTTCTAGAAGAATAAGTGCTGGTCAGAAAACTTGCAATTATGTTTTCAGTTTTTAAATGATGGCTTCTTTTTCAAGACTGTACTAAAGTTATTCAATATATTTACAAGTAAGTTCTAGTTTGACTAAATATGGCACCATTTTTATGCTTTTAAAGAGTTAGAAAGTTTTCTGTATAAATATAAAATAGTTTCCATGCATGCAAAACAGATATTATAAGCTGTAAATTTGTAAGAAACAAAGCTATTAGTGTTAAGCAAATGTTAACTCTTTTATTTAATTGAGCATTCTCTGATTTGTTTCAGCAGAAATCCTGGCAGCATGAACATAAAGCGCAATACTGGATGGCCATGGATGGACATCAAAAAGGATCAAAGCAAACTATATTATTGAATGTTCTAAAATGTCTGTAGCATAAAGGGACCAGCTTACATATTGACCAAGAACAAACTATATATAAATGAATGACTTAATTATGTTTGTATTTTCAAGAAACCAGTACATATTGACAAAAGACCAAAGCAAAATGTATCATTGAATACTTTTGTTCATATCTATATACCAACCTTTCTCATTGTTTACCCTGGAGGAATCCTTGAAATAATTTTCAGGTCTCAGGGAACTTTTGCTTAAAAATTACAATATCTATGATGCTTGTTTATTTTTTCAATCTCAATCTCTCAGAAACCCACAGCAACCTCTCACAGAACCCCCATTAACATACCCAGCTGTAGACTAAAGGGATCAGCTTGCATATTGACAAAAAGAACTCAGTATGTATTATTGAATAGTTTAATCACATTTGTAGCCTAGAGGGACCAACTTATGGACTAGCATACATACTGACAAAGAACACAATGTTTTACGGAATAGCTTTATCATGTCCATATCTCAAGGGACTGGTTTAAACATTGGCGAAAGTCTAATGCATGCTATATTATTGAGTGCCTTAACTCGTTGAAGTTGTACCATTTTGTCTCAACTTTTCCTAGAATTGTAGCATTTTATATATTTTCTAAATAATTTTGCACCTAAACATTTTAAAATAAGAATATAAAACTATTTTTAGAAAGGTGCATCTGTATAGGGTCTAATTATGACATTCCTTTTAACAACAAAAAAAAGTGCACATATTTCTGCCATGGAAGCCAATTATCTGTCAAATGTAAACATAAACTAGCATGTATGTGGAATTTTCCAGATGATGTTGGTGTTTATTCCACTTTCTCTTGTAGTGGCTTGTAGAGTTTGGGTGGAAACATGGCTTTTTCCTTCAAAGACTGTTTGAGTTGTGCCGTCTTCCTGTGTGGGTTTTCGCGTTGTTTCCTCCTTTTCCGTTTGTGAAGAGTGTGTTCTTGTTGTCAGCATTATTTTCCAGATGATGTCTGTGTTTCACAGTCTGTTGATGTAGTTTTTTTCCCGGTTGTCTTGTCAGGTGCTTGTTTAAAATCTTGTGGAGACCAATTGCGGTTAAGATGGCTTGTTGTCTAGTGGTAATTCATCTTCCGTTTTTGTGTGGAAGAGGGTCAACAGCAAATTAGTGAACGCATTTTTTAGTTCAACGTTTTCAGTTTCTAGTGTGAAGGGGGTAACTTTTCGTATGCCCCCATTTTCGGTTGGTATGCTGATTTCACAGCAGTATTTTGTCCAGTCTTATCCTTGTGTACTTCTTAATGTTTGCACTTCTTCAAGCCTCTTTTGCCGTATCTGTCTCAGCTGGGCTATGTGCTCGTTTGTGAAACAGAAAGGGCCATCCGCATCTTCTGTGACTGGCTCAGAATCGCGTAAAATGTCACTTGGTGGAGTGGGCAGTAGTGGCATTTTTGCCAGCCCTGAAAAGGGCTGAGGCTTGGTGCTGGCTTGTCTGGTGTGGCGCTTTGACATGACTCTCCTCCCGGCGGTCAAATGGATGGAGTGCGTTCGTCGGTGGTCCGAAGCAAAGTGTGTGGGTGTGGTTGGGAAGTAGCACTCGAATTCTTTAAAAGCAAAGACATGATCATGCACCAGCTGGGAGAATGAATGCTCAGGCTCAATCTCGTCCATGGAAAGTCGCACAAACCCGAGAAATACACCACAGTAAATAAAATTGGGCGGCCCGGTACCACTGTATTAGAGGACATCTTTGCAGGCAGGATAGATAACTGGGGATATGCAACTGACATCTTGACCTAGAATGGTAGCCAGTCTAATGGTAGAGTGAGGTGATGACAGACTGTAATCTTCAATCAAAAACAGACCAAACAGGAGTTATAGCACTTAGACCACTCAGGGTAGATTTGAAGTTTGTATGTTGTCATATGTCAGTATATTTCCAGCATAAGAAATTATATATAAACATACAGTTCTACATGTAAGTTAATTAGATCACAATGTGATCTGGATGCTGCATTGCTCAGACAGGTTTTGAACTTATATACTGTATATATTATAATAGGATATTAGACTATAGATATTAAAATTATCTGAATGTGGTTTTGTGGAAATATTGATGTCACATAAACTTTTTCTGTTAAATGTATATTTGATTATTGATTTAGTAAATTTATTGACCATCTTACACATATTGATAACCTTATGTTGGAGAAGAAACTGGGTGGATGGGGGCTTGCTAAATATAGATTAAAAATAGATTAAAAGATGGATTTATCTTCTCCTTTAGTAATATGTTTTCCACTTACAGAAATATTGTGTGATAGTAAATGTCTTTAAATGTTGTGGAAGAAAGAAAACGTTTACAGCGCCTGCACATTTGCCAAGTGAGAGATGAGTGGTATCTGCTGGAGAATTATTAATAATATAAATTAAGATTCTCATCACTTGTAATTTAGTTATGAATCATTAATTAAATAATAATAATCATAACCATTAACTAGGTGGCATTGGGTGTCACACTGGTCATCAGGCTTTCATATCAGGAGCAGTATGAAGAAATGCAGAATAAAGTAGGAGAAAATAGAAACTGTTGCCTTGTGTTCCACTGCAACAATATTAATTTCTCCTTTGATAAAATCTATTTCAAACGATAATCTATCTCTCCTAAAAGTTACTTCATAAGCCTATGGGTTTACCATTATAAACTTTAAGTTTTTCATTTTTAAGTCTTGCATTCAACTGATGTGTACTTATATTAACAAAATGCTACGAGTAAAATAAAATTTAAATACTTACATTATTCATTCTTACAGTCACAGTATTTATTTATACATACTTATATCCTTCCAATAATTTTAAACATTATTTTCCTAGATTTTATAAAATTAACAATATTATTCTATCATGTTATTTCTCTTCTGCACACACCTATTACAATGGATTTTAACAAATATAAGATCTTGCAGTTTACTAAGAGTATTTGTTGTAGTTACAACTACACTGGCAGCTAAACTATGCATTTCACATGGGATTCTAGCCAGTCTGCTTCTAGTTTGAAATCTCACAGAAGAATGAAGTATTATATCATACTTGTTCCCTAATATCAAATTCTAGTTTTCACACAAAATCACTCTGGTTGGTTGATGTTCGTACTCAACCTTTGGTCAATGGTTGACATGCAGGCCTCACTTCTTTTGCTGATTATTAACCCTTGTCTTCAACTCATGCCCATGTCCACTACTCACCCCTAACAAACACTTGGCTAAATCTAGCCAATGGGTCAATCATCACTGTCGTACTCACTCCATGTCTGTGTCACCTAATTAATCCATTTTTCCTTGACCATATTATGACACTTCATAAGGCTTTTTCACTTCAACTAGCATGCAAAGTGTATTTAATTGAGAGAATGGTGTGTGGAATGTAATTTATTACTATAAATGTATATAGTGTTTGCAATTCATGTTTTGCTGGAGTTCATCAGTATGGCTGGCAATAATTTGGGACTGAGGACTAAGTCTCATTTTGACAATTGGTAGTAGTGAGTTATTTTTCTGTGTGGCAAAACAGTACACTCTTTTGCTTGTAAAAATAATTAATATCTTCAAATAAAATAATCACAAATAAATCAAATGTAAATAATAAATATTCATTAGTGTCATACTGTACTAAGGATATGTAGCCACAAAATCAAGGGTGACTTTAAGTGTTTTCAAACATTAGCAGCTTATATAAAAAGAGTCAAAAATAGTATGTGCATTCTTTTTTTAAAAATATCTAAATGGCTGATTTGTGTTCAAGAATATAGCTACCTGAACATATATATATTCATCAATTAGTGACCTGCTAAATGTTTTAGCCAAGAATATAGCTACATTTACATGTATTAGTATTATCATCAGTAAGTGACCTGCTAAAAGTTTTAGTCAAGAATTGAGCTTCAGGAACCTGTAATAGTATTATCATCAGTTAGTGACCTGCTAAATGTTTGTCAAGAAATTGCATCATTTGAGTTTCAGTATGCATCTTACAGTATAATAATGGCTAAATTAATTAGATTTATTAAAACAAAGTTAATGGCTACACTAAATATTAATGCTGAAATAAAATATTCAAATATAAGTTTCTATTAAAAATGAAGCAGACTTATTAACAGTATATATTACTGATAAAAGTTAACTGATTTAAATCAATAGTAAATGCAGAGATCACAGTATTTAATGACCATGTGGCTATGGCCCTATTCAGTATTTAAATTTAGGAAGAATGCCAAATTACATTAATTTTATTAATTATCAAAATGTTAGTTAAATAGTGAAAGGAGGCACAAAACAAAAGGGTGATGATGGGTAGCACATAAGTGACATTGGACAGTTGACAAAGATGTGATGTCACCTCTGCTGTGCTGATTGGGGTGCTGGATGGCTTTAAGAAATTTACTTACTGAAGTGAAGAAACTAGCAATATATATTAGTAATATTGTCAGTGGATGGTCTGAAGAAAAAAAATCAATGAAACTTATTCATTTGGAATTGGAACACACCTCATTAGAATATATTTTCTCTATGGCAAAATTTAAATATATGTATACAATTCTATTTCATTTATGACAGATTTGGCAAGAACTTATTCATATAAATGTTTGCCCATTTGCAGCCATTCTTGCAGGATTTTATTTATTTTTCTATTTGTTATATTGCACATATTAACTCTTATTAATTATGCATGATTCCCCATATTTCACAATTCTTCCCATACATATTGCAAGTACCATTTCCCCCCAAACATATTGCAAGTAAAAGTACAATTTTCAAGCACCAACTCTATGTATGGTGTAATACACATATTTATAGTGTAATTTTAGACAGCAGCAAATTGTGGCAGGCACAGTATATTTACAGCAGGGGTTGAGAGGCAGCAATGCAGTTAAAAGAAGGGACTGCTGAGAGACTTGTTTGAAAACAGTATTTGCTATATTGGTATTTGCATAGCAAGCACACTGATTTTACTTATTTTTATTTGGGGCGGTATGGGGGCTGATGAAGATTATAGGGGAGGATGAGTAGCCCAAGCCACCCCTTGCATCCATTGATTGACATACCTGGATTATTCAAGAAATTATGTGGAATGTAAACCGAGTGTGTGATGATCAGAGTGGAATGCTTAATAAATACCACCAAAAGAGGCTATCTTAATTATTGGCTGTAAGAAATTATTACATCTTGTTCCATAAAATATAACTTTACTAAGTAATTTTTTTTCATTTGTCTTATCTTGGTCACTTTATACAATTGATAGTTGACTTTGTGTTTCCACCATTTTAAATCTTAAAACAAGTACACAAATTGAAAAGCCAGTATACATTCTTTTTCATTTGAAAACTACAATGAACTTAATTTTATTGATCTGATAGTGTACTGAGTTACTGACAAATCCATTGCCTAGTAAAATAAAATCTTAATACAATTTATAAAGAACAAAATTTAAAGGCCACTGTACCACTGTGATGAAACCTTTCCTTTAATCATTCCGACCACCAGGAGTGATTTGATTTTCACATTAAACTACAACATATAGTGAACAGAAAACTAACAGGAAAAAATGAAATAGTAAAGTATCAGCAGTGGCATAATATTCCCTTAAGAATTATCACAAAAACTTATACAAAAATCAGCAACAAACATACAATGATAATCAATCAGACAGTCAATCTATACATACTCAGCATGACTAGATTATTTGAAATATAATGGTATTGGAAACTGATAATTAGAAATATAAAAAAATAGAAATTAGGCATTGTGTATTTTAATCATGCAGTGTTTGTGTTTTCATTATTGATCGTTTAGATGCTATTAAAGCCACAAGGGTCTCCCATAAAGCATGGAGTTTTTAAGAAGAAAAAATATTAACACATAAATAGTACTTTAAATTATCTTTAGCCTATTTGCACTCTCGAATCATTTATTTTAAATTTATCTTAAGTCATTTATTGCCGAAAAGGAGCTAGAAGATATATTGTGATTGACAGTATTTTGTGCACACCAGCTTGACCTTCTCTGTAAAGAGTGCCAAATGTTAATTCCGTCATATACAACGTGTGGAAAGTTTACATTTCTTTCTTCCAAATAGAACAGAAGACATAGAAAGATACTGGTGACACGTGACTAGAACAAATTTTTTAACATTAATCTTTTAAATACAATTTGTAAATGACTTGCAACTCCCTCTGCTCATGACAACTTAAGTTACCATAGGTATCATACATAATAGGCAACTGATTGGTCCAGGACTCCTGGTGTTACATTGTCAAATGTTGTTAGTAATCACTGCAATGGTTCTGGAACCCAGAATTTGCTCTAGATTGTCTACTACACTTTGAAGGTCATCTGCAATTATTGTGTAATATTCTTGTAAACACAGACAGATTTAAATATTACTTAGCATACAATGATTAATGGTCATCTTTTTCCCCTCATAGGTGTAGGTTTTTTAAAATAGCATCTTGCTAAGAATTGTCATATGCATTTTATTAGTACATTAAAATTTGAAAGAGACTGGAGAGAGGGAGAGAGAGAGAGAGAGAGAGAGAGAGAGAGAGAGAGAGAGAGTACAATTATACATTCTTTATAATTTGCTTTGAATAAATAGTTAATCAAGAATATAAAATAAAAGTGCCACTGGTGTTTCATTTACTCTCACTCTTTTTCAAAAGAAAAAAAAAAACCTGAAGTTGCTAATGTCACCTGTAAGTTTTATTGAAAATCCCAGCTGACAAGTCTATCACTGAAAATGCACAGCAATTGGGACTTGACACTAGGGTGAGGGGAAAGCATATAACCCCTGTAAATCACAATTCTTATTCAAGTACCTCATCTCTGGATTGAATACAAACATCCACAGATAAGAAATACTTTCTAGGAAAGATGCAGTCTAGAGATGCCATAATTATATACATGTATTCAAATTATACAAGTTAAACGATGACTTAATGAAAACCAGGCACTAAATAATGTCTTGTCAATAATAAGTCAATCACTGATATGGGCCATAGCCAGACATAATAGAAAGATAATTAGCTCAAGCTTCTTTTAAATCTAGGCCACATTCTTTTCTGTTCTAAAAACAAATATATTGAGATGTTGTAAATATTTAATTGTAATAGTTCATGTATTTATGGTAGTTAATGCCATTTCTTCCATACCTACTTAATGTTTTTCTTTCTTAAGCAGGTTGTTTTTCTTCACCATCCGCACACTAGATTCAAAGAAAAAGGAAAATGTCCAAATTCATAGACTTGGGTTATGAAAAAAAAAAATCATCAGATACTGATGAATGATTACAGATATAAAAGCACTACTAAGTACATGTACAGCTGACCATATTTTTAACTCAATCATAACCCAAGTATAAGAATGGTGGCATATAGTAAATCAATGATTTCAATGAGTAATCTGGACAGATCAATCAGCTTACTATAGTAGATATTCAGCTATTCATTAACACTCCTTTTACACAACTGTAGATGAAGTACAACACATAGTATATGGGACTTTTGCTCAAACACAGGAAAACACAAACATTGCTTTATTAGAGTATACAGTCACAAGTATAGAGTATACAAAGCATACTGCTCACAGTTCACAATCTCTCTCATCATTTGTCCATTGTGTGTTGGACTGCATAAGAAAGAAGTATGGTGAACAGATGGGATTGCAAGTACATTTTTTTGTTGTAAAATAAATGTTTCAAATTACATTACCTAAAGCTTGAATTTAAATATATAACAACAACAAAACTGGGACCAAAGTTTTTGAAAAATGTGTCTGTATTTTTAAATGTGTACATAAAAATCAAGAAAACTTGAACAAATACACTTCCACTCATGTCACACCAGGATAGAAGATAACTTCAAACCTCCAATCTCCCCCTGCTTTAAGCTGTGATATGTAAAATGTGTGTGTATACAATAATTTATTTGTGCATACAAAAGTACTATTGATGTCAATGAAGCACTATGCTATATCAAATACATGTAAAACATTAGCTCACACTTCAGTAATTACATATACACTCAATGAAAATGATAAAAGCAATATTTTAAGAAAAAAACGAAAAGCCACAGTTGTGTGTAGTGCATTGAGAGTGATTGATCTATGTAAATGAACTATGGTATTAAGTGCAGTTAAATTATCAAACTATCACACTATCTTCTTCAACTGTTGAAGAAATAAAATTTGGCATAAAGATACTTTTTTCTACATTACTCCAATACACATCTTATTGCTCTACTCTTGTATCTTGTTTTATTTTCTAAAGGCAAAACATAATAAGTAAAATTAATTATAAATAAGACAACATATCTAAGTCAAATTTAAAAAAAATTACAATATGAGTTTTCACCAAAGTCAATGTTTGTCACAGACTATATACACACACACACACACACACACACACACACACACACACACACACTACATCAATAATAGATGCTTGCATACTTTATATACACCTCCAGAGACTATCTCAAATAAACAGTTTGCATATTCTCGCTTCCTCTCACACATGCACGCAATAGAAAAAAAGTTACATGATTGATTAGTAATTAAAATGTACATTCAAAGAGTATATAAACACCAAAATTAAAAATTAAATTATATTAAAACAATCATAACTATGAAATGGTAAACAATATTAATGTATAAACCACCCACCCACCCAAAGTTATAAGCATTTTACAACTATCACAAAGCTAAACAGGAGCTGCATTTCACTTAAGAAATCAAACATTGGTGAGTAAATTACAATGGCAATGAATGAGCATAGCTGACTAAAGTAGAAAAGAGATGTGACCAAACAATCCTATAAAGGTTATGTCAGTTTCCACATGATCACTTGAACTATTGCATACCTTAAGTAAAATGCTATATTTTACAAATGGAAATAGATCATGAAAAATTCTTTAGTTTGCAAAATTAAAACAACAAAGAGCATTTAAAATTAATCCTAACACTTGTCCAACATATTTAAAGATAAGTATGTAGTCAAAATGTAACACAAATTACAAGCAATGCAGTTCTTAAAATTTGTTTGGTTTTAAAAAAGATTTTTTTTCCAAATGACATTTATAGTACATTAGTATTTATATGAAAAGGTGAGTGATTTTTCAAAAGTTTTAGGTAAACAAGCTATTAAAAATACATTTGCATACAAGTTTTCAACAAAAAAACCAACCAAACAAAAAATTATTCATACAAATTAGTATATTAATCTTTTTTCATTAATACTTGTGAGTTGCTTGCATTCATGAATAAGTACATCTACTTTCTTTTATACTTTCATGGAGATTCTGTATAGGTATTACTTCATTTATAATGATTCAATTATGTGCATTCACTTTAATACCAATTAACAAGAATGAATAAATTAAATTTGCAGGTATGTATTAGTTTTAATGCCATTAGCTGTTGACTACACTGCTCACAAAGGTACTGTTAACAAATTATGCATAATCATTACTTGATAGAGGTTCTCTTTGTACTAAACTTTGTTAATTTACAAGTATGTGCCCTTGTGAGAATATCACTTTAATATATACCAACTTACATAAGCAAGTCCTCAGGAATGCAGCTATGCATATGGTAAATTGAGCAAGATTTCTACAAGCATACATTTACATTTTTCATTAAACTCAAGGAGATAATTATTTTAGCTTTTACATTGACAGATGTAATAACACAATTTAAACTCTGTTTATAGGAATTATGGCTGATAAAAAATTACTATAAGTTTATAACACTTACTCGTCAACTGCATTTATTTCATTTACACTATATAACAAATAAATAAACCCATTTAATTAACACAGGGTTCCATTCATACTTATTTATAAAATTTTTTAAAAAATCCATTCTGTTTCCCAATGATTAAAAATTGCAGAACTCATGATTTAAAACAAAACAAAATAAATAATAAGTTTATTTTCAATAAAAAAATGGTCGATATGGTTTGCAATGATGTAAACTGTATACAAATGGAGGATTAATTCTGCTTGTTCACAAGGATGAACTGAAACAAAATCGTGTGGTGAGATAAAATTGGTAAACTATGATTTGCAAAATGTCTCTTTAAATATTAGAAATTTTGTAATGAGAATAATACAAGTTCACATTTTGAAAAGAAAAATGCATGGAACAGATTTCAAAGAATGATTCAGCTTAAGTTATTGGCAGCAACAAAGATTTCCACAATGTTAGAATACATGGACTATTTGAATTTCAACAGTATTTTCTTCACTCCAACAATCTAGCACACATTATTTTCTCATTTATTCACATTCAATGTAATTCCTTTTAAAGCAGATAAGTCAGAAAACTTAAAGCCCAAAAAACTTACTTTTTAAATATTATTTTGGTGTTAATGTATATCTAAAGAGCAAAAGAGTTTTTTTTAAATTATACTTTTAATAAATTTCATCTAAGACAAGAAATGTTTGATATTAGAAAATAAATGCAGTGCAACAGTTTCAAAGAAAAATATTTTACGTATAGGTCAAAATAGATCCTTACAGATCTTGCATTACAAGAAAACAACTAATAGCAATGAATTATTATTTGCAGATAATTTTTATGACCATATAGTCAGGCTTTTATTAAAATTAGAACATTTGGATGAGTTGTTATTTACAGAAACTTAATACTAATAAAAATTACATTAGCATAAATATCAAATGAAAAATAAGATATATTTTCAAATGTTTCTGTTATTAAGTGTTAGAAATGTAATATTTTTACAAGGTTATGTATTATTCTATCTGGTCAGATCTTGGTATTCTGTAGTATTTTTTGCAATTAAACACATTTCTGTTTTTTTAAATTACCATCTCCAATAAAATTAAAACAGATTCAGTAAATGGGTCATTAATTCTTATAATAGTAATACATATTTGGCACAATGTAATCCAAATAAAGAGTTTTAAAATGTGTATTTAAGCACACAATTCCAGATGTCCCAAACCAGAAATATGTAAAGTAATTATAAGAAAAATATTTTTATTAAACACTTTCACTCCCATATCTTAAGCATTACAAAGAATTATTTAGATTACAAAGATTCAAAGTTTCTTCTAAAAATAAGACAGCAGTGTGAAGCTAGCAACAATCCCTTTTTACATTTAAAAAACTGAAACTTTTAAAAAGAAGTCAACCAAATAAAAAACAAAATCCGCCACCCCAACCCACATATTTAATGACAATCCACAAATTTTAAAAAGTCAACACTTTGTCTTAATTAAATTTTGTCATGAACTGTTTGATAATAATCTTTAGAACATGTAATTCACTTAATTTAAATAATGCTGCTGATGGCTCTTAAACATTTAAGAAATGTCAATTTTCTCTCTCTTTATTTCTTCTTTTATTTGCTAAAAAAATACATTGTTAATGTCAATGTTTTACTTGGTATTGTCAAATGGCAATTTATATTTTCCACAGAAGCATGCTAAGTGCCAATCCTGTAACGAAGTTAGCAAGAATGAATAAAATTAAATTTGCACATGTTAATGCCTTTGGCTGAGACTAGGTTGCTCACAAAGGTACTGTTTAAAAAAATTATGCATAATTAAATCGTTACTTGATAACTTAGAGGTACTGTTTGTTAATTTACAAGTATGTGTCCATGTAAGAATATCATTTTAATATATATGATTAAATGATTAAAAATATTTGAAAAGGCTGAGAAATGTTTGACAATAAACTTTTAACAAACTTTTATATGGCTAGATTCAATTTAATGATCCATGTTATAATAAAAGAAAATTTCATCGAAAAAACAGTATTATATAAATGGAACAGATTTTGTTTTTTGCTTTTTAACTAATACATGTTATTTATTCTCTTTCAATGTGAATTTGATTATAAATTTATATATAAATATTTTAGCAATCATTCTTTTTCAATATGAATTTACACGTGCACCTATATATGTTTATATGTATGTTTAAAAAAATTATAAACATTCAACATTTTTCTTTAAAAAAATTATAAACATTCAATATTTTTCTAGCAGTCTATAAAATAGGGCTTTAAATATACTTAAAAAAAAAAAAATCCAACTTTCATTTAGGCAATGGAATTTTTATGTTACAAACTTGATGAAATAACTTATTTGAATTTATTTTATTTATAACTAAATTTACAATACTTTATATATTTATTTAATTAAAATTTCAATGCTTGTATCCAAGATGTTGGATTACTGATACAGAGGCAATGTTTTATACTAAAATTAAAACAGAGATCAGTTTTATGATGTAGAAAATTTAGGAAAATACTTTGAAAAATATCATAAACAATATTTTTGTCTTTTTATTAAATGAAATACTAATAAATATATTTACTAACTATTATGCCTCATATTAATTTACTTGAAAATGAAATGACTGATTTTCTTCTTTTCTGATTTGCTTTAAATAAATAAATGAAGTACACAACTCTTCTTAGGTGAAAGTAAAATAAACTTCTGCTTTGAGAAACTTTCCTCTCTCAAATGCACAAAAAAAGTCAAAACAATTGAAATGAAATAATTTAATTAAAAAGAAAATCCTGTAGCAAGAAGCTGATGCCATCTCAAAGGAGAGACAAGACTATTTAATATCAAAGTAAGCATACTATTGCTAATATATAGTGCTTACTGTCTATTGATTAAACTGAAAATGTCATACTCATGAATCTGTGGTGCACACATATTACAGACTAGTCAATACTGACAAAAAGTACAAGCGTTCAAGTTTTGATTTGAAATCATCCTTGGTGGAAACACATTTCAAACAAATGCACACCCAATAAATACTGAACAGAAGTAACTTTTAAATATATATTTTACATTTTAATTTATTTAAAATAAAATATCTAAGAAAAACACATGGACTACTCCATCAACAATAGCAGCTAAGTCCAGTTTAAAATATATCACCTGGTATATATCATCATAGCATTTCTTGTTATGCGATGTTACACAAAATTCTTGTAAAACCTTCAAAATGGTGATATACTTTAAATGTTTTTAAAGCAATTTATTTTTAAATTGCACATAGCTTCCCAACTTAACAAACACCTGCATATTTCTCAATAGAGATCCTACAGAGTGTGTAAACAATAACTATTTTTATGCCTAAATCAAAGATAAATTACTATAATTCTTATCCCTACAGCCTGATTCCTAAGACTGAGGAAAAAATGCAGATAACAATTATTCTGTAAATTTAAACTAAGTGTATTCAAATTTTTTAAAGATGTATTTATGAACAAATAATTTATTCATATTTATCAACTCTATTCAATTAAAAACATTAAAAATTTGTGAGAATTGAATTTGACTATGAGTATGCCAATGATTCTTAGAATGTTTAACAATAAAAATAACACTTCAGTGGTTCAATGAAATTATGATAATTGTCAAGAGTGCACATTTTATTAAAATGTGAATGAAACTATTTTAGAATTTCATCAATATTGGTAGCATATACATTATTTCCTAACGCATTATTTGTCATTTTAGTTAGTTGTTTCTCAAAACAAGAAACTACAGATGCTTTTAAACTGTTTATGAATCAATTATATCTTGTTTTTAAAATATCCACTGTTAAATCAAATATAAACAAATACACTGAATTGACAATTCTGTTAAGAATCCTTTAAAAGAAATGTAAATGAATCTTATCTTACTTCTGCATTCTGATTCATGTTAATAACAGGGTTCCTTCTGTTAAGAATTTTTTAAAAGAAATGTGATGAATCTTACCTTACTTCTGCATTCTGAACATGTTATATAAGGAATTACTACTTAACATTTAATTATCACGATCTGGTTTATTCTTGATCATATGATTATCAAAAACTCTTGACTATATATAAATATAAGTAAACAGCAAACCTTTATGTCGAAAACATAAGTGATGAAGAAAGATTAAATAAAATTAATGGCAAGCATACATGGTGATGACAGACTAAACAAAATTAAAGACAAACATAAGGGAAAAACTATGAAATTGTAAGAAAATGGTAACCAAAAGACAAAATACTAAGACAAAAATGGCAAGCAAAAGACAAAATACCAAAACAAAAATGGCAAGCAAAAGATAAAATACTAAGACATAAAAATGGCAAACAAAAAGTGAAGTACCAAGACATAAATAGAGTAAGAAGTGATCACAGATTTTAATTTTATATAAGCAGGTTGCAAGAATCAGCAGCTTTATGCTTCTGAAGAATGTTTTCACTATTAAGAACTTCTCTATTATTATTTAAAGTAATAATGCACTGATTTTAATTTCTCCCATGATAAATCCTTAGGTTACGGTTATGCAAATAAAAAAGAAAATTTTAGCAAATAGCATAAAAGTATCAATATGAAGCATTTCTAATTGCTGTTTGCATTATCTTTGGCTGGGACTAGTTAATCATGCACATATTTTTTTATACCTTCTGGTAATCTTTATAAAAGAGGTCTGGTGACTTTTAAAATATAAATTACTTTAATGACCTGAAGATGTTTTTATTCAATAAACAGAATACATTTTTTAAATGAGACAAATAAATTTTCTTTTGCTTCAAGGAGTGTTGCAATCTTTTAAGAAGAAATATGTTGATATTTTTATAGTGTAGATTAAAACACTTTTCTATTAATACCTAATACTATTTAAATAAATAATAATCAGCAATCAATATTAGTTTAATTAAAAATTGTCTGAACATTGATATGGTATTTTTTCTTAAATATTGCACCCATTATTGTGAATGAGGTGACACTGATTATTATTGAATTAATTTATTTGCCTCATAAAAGCACTGTCTTAGGAAAATTTCTAGAATTTGCTTTTAAATCTTTATTAATGATACATTGGGGAGCTTGGTAGTGAGAAAGTAAATGTGCTAACCTTGCATGCAGGTCATGGATTCAACCTGGCCTTGGTAATTGAGATTTTCTCCATTGAACTTCTCATTAATACTAAATTTAGTAATCATGACTATGAGATTGTTGCTGGCAAAAATTATTTAATGTGTCCATAACTATGATATAAAGGAGAGACAAAACATGTAAAGAAGTACCTAGTATTAAAAAATTACACAGAAATAAAAGATGAAATTATTACAAATAGCTATTATTTAATTAACAGACAAAATTTAACTTAAATATAAACATTTTCACTATTCTAATTCATTATTCTAATATTGTATACCTTAAAACAAAAGCATTCTTTTTTTTCACTGGTGTAAATGTACAAGATCTGAAATAATATTGAGTCTATCAAAAAGGTGGCAGATTTTACAGTCACCTTATTAGGAATGTTACATTTAAAAGCATAAATAGACATGACTATTATTTTATATCTTTCAAATACATGGATGCATTAGAATTATTAAAAAAAAGAAGACATTTTTAACTTCTGATTTTGAAATATTTGGGGCTTTTTTATATATCAGAAAAAACACTGTAAATTAACATGACTTTATAAATTGTATTAGACAACATTAATAATGCATTTACGGTTGAAATTATATTTGAACTATAAATGAAGGCCTCCAGTCATGTTTATATTTATATTATCAAACTGTGGATCATGTAAAGCTAATGTATTTGGATTAGAACTTGTCCTATATCTAAGATACAGTACAAGTGACATCATAGTGTTGTAGCAAATAGTATCCCTGAAGCAGATCTAGTACTTTGCTAAAACTAGAAAAAGCATATGTTCAAATACTGTAAATGCTGTAAGTGCACAAAAACAAATTTGTGATCTGTATAGAAAAGATAACAGATTTCAAAAATCTTATTGTGTAGATTATTTTTATTTCTGCAAAATTAAGAGATCATTTGCTAGGCTATGTCTTCTGAAATTCTGCCAAAGCATAATGCATTCAGAAGGCACATATAGCTCTCTCATAATAACCACAAAGTTATTTTCATTATCAATATCTTTCACATTTCCCAAAACATGTGAAAGCCCTTATTTTGACTTATTAGTTAATTTAGAAAAAGTTTAGGCAATCCCTGAAATGACTTCTTTGTAATAAAATTACAAGTACTACTGCCCAAAGTTCTGGGCCAGTCATTTACTGAATTTTTCTTTTAAAAGTGTAAGACAGCTGCACACACTCTATATCTTCCTCCTGTTCATTAATTAACTATTAAATTTATTTTCTCTACTTTCAATGTATTCTAAAAAATTAAAGAGCATTACGACATTAAAAATCTTATCATATTCACAGTATTCATAGTGTGTGATTCTGAAGTAAAAAAGATTATGCTTACAGTACTCAGTCATTTTTTTCTTTGTGTTTTCACACATCTTTAAAAGGCAATTAAGGTGGAGTTTGCCAATCACATGCTGTTTAGTTTTATTTAGTAAACAGATAAAAGAAAACTGCAAATTAGGCAATATTTGCTAATACAGTAGATGACTTAAGTATTTATGAATTAGTGATAAAAACATTTTCATCCGCTAAGAAGAATTCTTTTTGGTTATAGAATAATATTGTAATCTTTGGCATCATACTGAATTATGCATCTGTTCAACTGCAGATTTAATTTACAAGTCATTCTGGGGTTGTGATGATGTATTTTCTTTTAAAATAAAATTTTATCATTTATGGGGTACATTTTTGATTATTGCAGCCCCACATTAAACTTTCTCATTCTGATTAACCATCAGAAAAAGTAAATAAATAAATGTGTCTACATAAAGTTGATGTATTACGAGTATTATACATTTTGTTTTCATGTCAGTTTAGCGATTAATAAAAAAAACCTAGGCCAAGACTTAACTCTTTGTTCTTAATACAATTTTTATAAGTAAAATGAAAGTGCCTAAATAAAGAAAATGTGTTAAAATTAAAAAAGCCTTAAAGTCATGTTACAAGGATGTAACATGTTAAACTTTGGATGTAAATATACTTGAAATTTCTGTATTCCAACACCCATAATGATAAAAATAATTTATTCTCTGTATTTAAAAAAATATCTGCATTGCATTTTGTCATATACTAGAAAGTGAGGCAAAATTACACTTAAACCTGAATGACATATTAATTTCTAATGTTTCCATCTCCTTTTTGCATTCACAGAACTTCTTATATAATATTCCCTTTTAAATCTGTTAAGTTTTTCATATCATACAAATAAACAGAAACAGTATAATGCAAAAAAAAAAATAACCTGTCTTTGTGCTTTTATGACCTTGTTGCCTTCACAACATTCTAAAGTTGAGTGTATATTATTATTATTATTTTTAAACTATTTTCATTTAGTATTGTAAAATCAGCTATCTTGTATAACATATTTAAATTTCAATTTGAGCATACAAAACATTCCTGTTTTGAAAACTTCACATAATTGTCACTCTTTAACTTCACCTTTAGTACATAAATCAGTATAAGAGAATAGAAAATATACAGTGTTAATTAAATTAGTGAAAAACTTGTGACCAAAAAAATTACCGTTTCCCTTCTTTATTGTTACTAGCAGACCAGCAGCGCCCAAGAGACAGCATGAATGACAAATAATTTTTAGTATTTCTCAGGAGATGACCATCTGCCCATATCCGCCAAGAGTCAATAATGCCTCTATGCAAAATTTCAGATTCCTAGCTGTGTTTCACCTGTGCATCGTATTAAAAGCCTATCTTATATATGAATGGAGGGGGCACTTCAAGGATGGACCTTTTCCTTCCCTCCTATGTCAGTCCCAGGTGTAAAATACATTTTCATGCATAATTTGAGATTTTTTGTCCCTCTTTGTGGCTATGAATCATATTAATATTCTATCTTATATGTGAGTAGGGGACGTCCTGGAAGAGGACTGATCCTACTAAAAGTACTATGTCCATCCAAGGGTACACCAAGCAAAATCTCAGCTAGCTCTGTTCTTTTAGTTAAGAATTAAAGACAGAAAAAAATTCTGCTTTATTTATTAGAGTAGATGAAGTTCTACTATCTGAAACATCAGATGTGTAACCTTACAGTACATAAAATTAGGAACAGTATATATATATATATATACTTTATGCATATGTATTTCAACTTAATTACAAACCATATTATATGAAATCTAAACATGGTTTAAATTAAGATTATTTTTAACAGTTTAAATATTATAGTTTTTAGTTTTTTAGTTTTAGTTTATATATTTAGTATGCCAGATTAATTTTGGGAATTATTTTCCTGCCACCAGATTACTTTTCATAAATCTTTAGCAAGACACAGGCAGTTGATACCTACATCTGAACAGATATAAATGTTATTTTTTAAACAGTTATCCATAAACATTTTATTTCAGCTTTTTGGATAAAATTAAATATAAGACTTTAAATGTTAGAACTGTAAGAAGTCTACTCTGGGAACAATTGGGGGTGAGCAAGAGAGCATAAAATATTAAAGTGTTGGTCTAAAGGAATATAATGGTCGTAAATTTAAAGATCTTTAGTAAAATGAATGTTACAAGTGTCATTAATAGTTGTCTGTGTGTGTGTGTGTTTGTGTGGTGTTGTTACTGAGTGTAAACACAAAAATGGGAGTAATTTTCTGCATGAATATTATTTTTTAAAACCTGAACAAGATAATTTCTTGTGGATACACATATTTTAAAATAATATTTTAGCATGCTAGTGTTCGAAATGAACTGATATTTATGGAGATAAGATCAATTGAATTTTTGGAAATAAAAACAGATTACATCTTGTGACTAACCACAGTGGCAAATTTTACTCAAAACCTAATTATATTTGAGAAAAATGTGATACTTTCAATATAAAATTAAAATTGAACATATATTTGCAATGCAACAAGGCACATGTCCATGTTCTTTAACCTCACAATTGTCTTCATATAGAATGTAGTGTTGTAACAGCCACAGTCAATACCACTCCACTAGTTTACACCATGTTTGATCAACATATATTATTATATATCAGTCAGTTGTTCTCTAAGAACAGATTTTATTTATTCCAACCCATCCACCTGTCACTGGCAATCAATCGGATGACTAATTTTGGCAGAAGTGTTAATATTGTAGAAAACAACACCATATAGAAACACCCACACAGACTTTATTATAAATTTAAAATATTAGACTATTTTATGTATCTAATTGAATTCTTGTTATGTGGCAGATAATAATGCACAGGTTGCAGAACATTTTACAAAATGACTACAGCTAACCATACTTTTTTTCTAATTACTGAATCAAATCACAGTTATTTTAATAAGGAAATTGAGCTATAAGAAATGCAAAACATACAATGATCAGAGCATAATTAAATCATTATGGGCATGTTGCAGATGCCTTATGCTTTTAAGTTCCAGGCATGTGAAAGTTGGTGGCCAATAGCCTGAGCATATTGCTTAATTGTTCCACCACAAACTTTATATAGACTGACTTCTAGGCCACTCTGTATGCTAGACAAGCAAATACAAGTACTTTATATAGAACAGGGGTGCACAAACCTTTTAGGCCATAGGGCCAAATTTCCAATTGATAGTGCATGGAGGGTCGTCACATGGATGGTTCAGTAGAAAAAACAACACAAATAATAAAATAATGTGCTTTACATTCGTAATAATAGTAACATCCAAAAGTTCTCCGGGGGCTGCATAGAACCCTGGCCCGCGGTTTGTGCACCCGATATAGACTGACTTCTGGGCCACTCTGTATGCTAGACAAGCAAATACAAGTTTGGAGTGATATTTGGGTACTTTCAACAATTATAACTTGCAATAATATAGAAAGAATTATTTAATAAACAATAAATTATTATACTGGTTTTAATATTTGTAATATAGAGAATGTGGAGTAGATATGTTTTGAAGATTATCGAAATCTGAATATAATATTTGGTTTTAGAAAAAAATATGTGCATAATAAGTTTAGTCCCATTAAGAGAAATTAACACGTTATTGACTTGTATTTAAATTTATATTCAAGAACCTATGTTTAATTGTCCATACTAATTTTTATGGCATATTAAAAATTTACTTCCTATTAACTTTAAGGAAAGAAATTGAGAGGTTTGGTCATTAGTGGAGGTGCAATGCTATTAAATGAATGCTTTAGTAAAATAATAATAAACATAAATAAATAATTAAATAATAAGGCAGATTTATGTTTACTGTGTTCTTTGGACTTTTAATATTTCTGTAAAATATATGATACTATTATTTAGTGTGGAATTTTTTATATTACTGGCCAATTATAAAAAAAACAAAAACCGGAAGCTATAAAACTGCTACCAATTTTTAAATATCTAATAGGCTACAGTTGCATTTCTTTTTTACCACAAGACTAGTAATCTTTTAAAGTAAAACAATGATTCACTTCTCAAGTTTCACACACATTAATGCTTTATAAAATATTATAAGTTCGTTGCCCCAATGTTTATATAAAATAGAGGCAAAATAAGGATGAGCTGTTACACTTTTTTTTTTAATACAGGGCTCATAACACTGATTCACCTCTCAAGGTTTCATACACATTAATGCTTTACTAAATATTATTACATGTTTGCATGGAATAGAGGCAAGATAAGGAAGAGCTATTACCTATGAAAAATATATATTTTGTTGGAATGGTTCTTTCAATTATTGGTAAAAAGACTGAACACCTTTCTATGGTGATTTCCAACTGCTAAAAAATTTACAAAAGCACACAGATTATTTTTAAGTTTGAGCTAAGTATTAAGTTTAAGTATTATTTTTAAGTTTATGAGCTAAGTATTAAGTTTACTATTGAGAAGAAAATACACATTAACAGTTCTTGACAGTTCTGTTTACTAAGTAATTTATTAAAATCAAATACATGTAGCTTAAGGATAATTTCTTACACAAACTTCACCAGTCTCTCTCTGTCATCAATCACTCTCTCTTAAATCATAACATTTATTAAAATCCCAAATAATCTGACAACATATACTCCTAGATGATAATAAAGAAAAGTTACTTACATTGTTTTTAAAAAAATTCTCTATGGTAAATAAACAACAAAACCCCCTCTACAGTATATCAAATCACATTACCGGTACACATCTGTGGATGTTTTCTTTTAAAAAAGAAATGAAAAAGAAAAGCAAACACAAAGAATAGTTTAGAAAGCAAGACAACCAAGAAATATTTGTTTTTTTCAAACATACTAAATAGAAAAATTATCAATTGTAAACATGATTGTTTCTTACTAGTCTTAGTTTCTGTACTCACAGTGTTCTAAAATTTATCTTTAAAAAAAAAGAAAGAATATTTGACATCTACAGACAGGATCTGAAGATTAGAACACTACTGAGAGATTGCTATGATCTTAAAATATTTTTTAAGCTTAAACAACTTGGAATTTGTTCCTCCTTTGCAAATGTTTACAAAGTAAAGAACCACTACCAAAATCTCTTATCGAATTTGTTCACATACTATCCATGCTCTCTGCACAAATTACTACAATTTATTCCTTAGATAATACAGCATGTGATAAATTAAAGCATCTTGATTTATGTATATGTTATGTGTATTTCAGTTTGTATTCTCAATGCAAAATTTAAAAAATTAGATACATTAGACTACATTAATTTTGCATATTTGATACCTGTTAAGCCTGAACCTGATAAAAACTGTATTTAATCAAAATAATCACAAATTTTATATATATATATATATATAAAGTTATTTGTAGTGTACAGACTTCTAGTAGAAGCATTCATGATAACATAAATGACTCTTACATTACTTACAATTTTTTGGTTGCTTTTGACACCTTCCAATACAAAGGGAAACTTGTACTTTTTCACTCTTTCAGAACCTATTCAAGTGAATCTTCCAAGGCAGCAGATTAATAATATAGTATTAAAGATTATTTATCAAACTTTAATTTTTCTGTACTGATACCAGAATAGTTAAAGCAGATTAATTTTCATCTAAAGGCACAATGTCTTCAAAGTATTTACAATTTTATATATCTATCTCTTAAGAAAACAACATGACAAACTGCTAAGACAATCTAAGTTGTGCATGAATATCTTGGATTTTATAAGAGATTGTTTAATGAAAATATATGTAAAAGAAATTCAGAATATTTGTATCAAGGGCCTAAATTTTAAATTAATTAAAACCAAACAGTATTTTGTGCAGCTTTCTGCATCAATTATAGAAAAAAAAATTTACATTGGTACTGAATTATCAAAGTTTCAATACACCTTTTTCACTTAAAATCTCGGGCAGTTAAGATTTATCACAAAATATAAGCGAAGAGAAAGTGGAGTACCTTGAACATTGCAAAATAATTGATGAACATATTTCTGCATAAACACATAGAAATGAACTAGTCAGATATATATGTGAATAGGCCTCATAATTTAACAACATAACTGTATGGATGGATGCATCAAAAACAGTAAAAAAGTAACAATGAATTTATCAGATGTACATAAATTTGATGTTTAGTGTTGCAATCTTGTCCATATAAATTGATGTGTTCTACATTAAAAAAAAAGTATAAAATAAAAACATAAAAGCATCCTTACCATGAAAAAAATAGTATCATTTAAATCCAATATTTGCCTATAATACACTTTATAAAAGAAATATATATTTTTAAAATTTTAAAAAGCCCACCCACCAACCCCATGGTCCAAGCAATGTCCTGATTAACAATCATTTACTGAAATTAGAAATGTTTATCATCTATCACAATTCCATTGATATATTATTTATCTTATAAGTCTTATTACTACTTATTTCTATTTTCTTGTAGTGGTTAGTGCAGTTAGCTACTTAATATTTCATACTGCACTGTACTATTTATTACTGCAGGAAAATATACAAGGACTGACGGGTAAAATAGGAAGAAAATGGAAGCATTATCTAGATCAGTGTAAACAGTATGGAAAGAATAACCCAACAAAATACAAGTTTGCCATAAAAGCATCATATATCCACATTGCAGAAACAAGAGCAGAACAAGATAGAATACATATTGAATCATGATTTTCTACATACTATCTTTGCAATCAATGAGAATATTGGTAAAGGAATAGCTGAATAAACAATAAGTCTTGTGTAAACAGTAAATGCTAAATAATATTAAATATATAGCAAGCTGACTCAAATATATTTCCTAGGCAAAAGAAAATCTTTCAAAAGAAACAAGGAATAGACACATCAAAATGTTATGTTAGGGGAAAAAGTATAGATAACAATCATAAATTTGTTTTAGCTCAGCCTGAATGGAATGAAGGAAATTCAATACTGGGTAAACCACAATATTCCACTCACATCTGAGTAGAGACACGAAGTGGAAAGTAGAGATCTGTTAGGTGAATCTGTCATAAAAAACAAAAGAAGACAAGGCAACAGTGACCTGTTCCAATGAAATAGTAATGTGTTACTTCTATTAAGTCAGACAGGAAGCCATCAAACAGAGACAACTGCAAAATAGTTTATACATGTAATTTCAAATGAAACAAATTCAAAGAGAAAATTAATCATTTTATTTTTGTTAAGTGGTTAGTAAAGTTGTTTACGTTACTGATGGTGTAAATAGTTGTTTTATGAAATGCACATCACAAGGAGCCTTTTATTCCCTTTAGCTAAGGGGTGGGAACATTATACTGAGACAGTACACACTAATATTCTCAACCCCAGTATGAAGGAACCACAAAATGAAGTATTTATACTAACAAAACTATCTTGTTGCATACATATAGTTTCATACTTTTAGTAAATTTATATTACTGACAATTTCCATGTAAGAAGGTAAAATCACATATGTTTACAACCAAATATCTTGTAGTGTATAAAACAGTATTTATGGAGTTAGTATCAACAGTATCCCATCATTAAGAAAAAGCTCATCTCCCTGACAAACATGCTAGCATACATAAATACATGAGCTTTAGGAGAAGAAGAAATGCTACTTAATAAATGTGTACTTTCTTACAGCTATATATTATAAAGTTTTTAAAAAATGAATGAAAAAATGTTTACCCTATTCTTTACATAATTTTAAATGGTACAAAGGGCTTATTATGTGCTAATATAAATCTAGTAAATAACACAGGAAACTATTTGTAAGGGAAATGTCTGAGTGTATGTTTTATAAAAGATATTTTAAGATTACTAAATAATAATAATAATAATAATATAAAGAAAATATATTTCTAAGCACTGTAAACATGAAAAATAATTTTAAGCAACCATTATAACTGTATATATCCAAAATGATGGACAGTTCCAACAGAAATTAAAAAAATTATTAGAAACAACAGACTGATAAAAGGATAAAGCACAGCATTTGAAAAAAAAGAATTTGTTTTAAACACTGAAAGCTGTGATTTACTCCCCCATCCCCATCAGCCTTCAATCAACATATGTATTTCTCAAACAGCAGATTTATTGAGTGAAGATTGTGCATGAATCTGCAGTGTAACACCACTTATTGGTGTTTCCACTAATCCAACAGCAAAAAAGCTACACTCAAGAAAAAAAATAAAAATATCTAGGTCAGGACCTATAACATACTTGTTTTTCTTATTGTTCTTTCAGATCACAACTAGCCACACCCACGTGACTCCAGTAGGATGTTCAAACTATTACAAGTTATTAAGTCAGTAAGGAACATATGGTGACATGGTTAATCCACAGTGAATTCATCCATACAATGGTTCCACTTGTCAAACATAGTAACTAAAGTGTGGTTTTGTATAACTTTCACATGTGCACTATTAGCCTGTGTATGACTGCACTAAATAAACAATATATTGGGTCTTGCCTCATTTTCATAATATGTGAACCACACTGTTCTATCATACTCTTTAGCATATCATTCTCTCTAGCTTATGCACTCACTCTCTCACTCACTCAGTCCAGTTAAACACTCCAATTTGTCTTCAGTGGAAGGCAGCACAAAACCTTCATTAAAATTAAATACTTCATTAAATAATTTCACTCTGTTGATGGGAGGACCAATTACAGTTGACTTCTGAGGAATAAAATGATGCTTGTGAAGGTCTTGCTTTTTTAACTCTTTTATCAAAATTCCTCTTAACTATCCCCAGCAGAATGAGGGTTTGTAGCTGTTTGTAGGCTTGGTGCACACAAAGTTGTTATATATAATCAAAGCAGCTTCTCGTTAAGAGTATGTATTAGAGCACATTTCTTTCATTCTGAGTTGAAGATTTGTGACTCTCCACCACATTTTTCTTCGACACACAAAGGAAGCTTTCTAGAATCATCCTTCCCTCCCCCCTTTCACTGCTATGTGGCAGAATAATTCTACCACCTCCACACCATTGTTGCTGCATGCCAATTCTCAGGTTGACAAACACAGACAACTGCACACATGGTCAAGTGGTGTACTTGTGCGTGGGTGCATATGAGTGAGAACAAGAGTCTGTTCTGAAATTAACAAATGTGTTATGGACGAGAAGCAGAGGTGCATCACATGATAATGTCCACAGCTCCCTATGGAGGCACATCACAGTAGCTCATATTGGCGAAGATGCATTCGCTGAATGATGTCTCGACAGTCGTTAAACACCCGTCTGATGTTCTCTGTATCCACAGCACATGTAAAGTGAGGATAACAGTAGTGACGACCTTCACCACTAGCAGTGCTAATCCTCTGAGGGAAAAAAAAAGATATTAATTAAATAATGTAAAATGACAAAGAACTAAGGACATCAATTAAGACAATTACAAAAGGTCACTGATTAACTGAACTAAATGGGACCAAGGTAGAGATTTGATTAATCAAATAGTTTGGATAATCTAACATACATGAGAATACCCAGTTACATGAAACAAAGTGTAATTAGACCTCCAAATACTATATTGAATGCAAGGTTATTATTCATGTATTTTGAAATAGGAAGTATTATAAAAAAATAAGTGATTTAAGAAATAGACTGTAAATAACAGCCATAATGTTTTGAAGAAACAATGTATGTTAATATTTATTTTGAACTTAACCTAATTGTTACCTAGTTTCAACTATAAAACACTTTTAAAAAAAACAAACTTAAATATCAAGTTATCGCTGACAAATAAGATTATAGCGAATACTGGGAAAGTTTATTTCTGAAAACAACAGACAATGCATCAAATTCACGGGCAACAGTGGTTCAGATAATTGATGTTCTACTGAGTAACTTTAATTTTAATCTAAATACTGAATGTGTACACAATTATGGTATATTAATAATATTAACAGAGAAACCTTTCTTTGTATCAAAATGAAAGTTTGACAGAAATTAACACTAAAGCTACTTACATTAACATCAACTTATTTTTTTAGTGTTTTGACAGTAGTTACATTTTAGACCAAAGACCAGAAATCCTGAAAATTAAGAACTCTAAAGCTTTACAAATATAGAGTATCTACTGTATTATTACAAATAGGCAAGACAGAAAGTACAAATATAGAATTATGCTAGTACTTAAACTATTAGCAATTAGTATGTACATTTATTTTATGCTTTAACTCTTAAAGAGATGTTCAGGTTTGAAGTTAGCGTAATGTATAAAAAATGTATAAAAATATTATAATGTCAAAATAAGCAAACATACATGTAATTAACTAATAGTAATATATAAATTCTTTAAAACATTAATAAACAGTTTTTAACTGATCACAATTTGAAATAGCTCAGCAACAGTTATTTAAAAAAATAATTTATCTCAATAATTATAAAGTAAACAAATACATAGTAAACCAGTGACAATGCCATTGTGCAAAATATTCAATATATCAATCTTTTATTTTCTGACATGACAGATTTCAATAAAATTAAATATTTTAAAGCTGTTGACCAGATTATCAACAATTTCTAGTTGCAAATATGAATGTTTATGTATCTCTCTCTCTCACACACACTCACACACAAACGGGCACAAATGTCAGTAAAAAGAATGTTGCCTCCCACTTCAATAATGGTCTATTTTATAATAATTAAAGTCAAACTAGTTCACTGATTTGCAGGTGGGTAGGAACTGTTGTTTTATTATAGGATTTATAACAGCATATTCTTTGACTTGATTTGTTATTTACAGATGTTACAGATAAAATAAAAAGGACTTTCTTACATAGTAATATATGAAATTTTTTTTTTTTTTAAACCAACGGTACCATCTCCAGAAAAAAAGTGTGTGTGTGTGTGTGTGTGTGTGTGCGTGTGTGCTCATGTAAAAGTTTTAATTAAATTTTCTTTCTTATAGCTTACATTCTCTCTCTCTCTAATTTAAGTAAATGCTTTATTATTATATTTTGATATAAATATTTTAAAATAAATTATATTTTTTTCTATTAACCAAAATACAAAATTGCATTAAAAAAAAATTGAGCATTAAATAATGAAAAATAATATATTGGAAGATGGTTTATAGGAAAAATGTTGTATTCCATTGAAATTTGCCTCATTAACATGTTAATGATTGCTATGATTATTTATAAGACTTTTTTTTTTTTTAATGGCATCAAAGTTTTTATCATCACAAAACCAAAAAAAGTTGATTCATCAGAGAAGTATCATGATGCAAAATTTTATTACATATATTTATTTTAACAAATTATTGTACTCATATTTTATATTTTATGGGTAAACTAAAAAGACTTTTAAGAAAATTACTTTAAAACAATATATCAGCACCTCAGCACTAAGTTCAGCATTAACATAGCCATAAAATTTCAAGGTTTCAAAAACCTGGCTATCTTTAGGCTAGAAACTGAATTTATAAATATATGCCTGAACCATTTAATCTTTAGTACAGAGGTGTCAAACTCAATCCTACAGTGGGTCAGTATAAAATTCAAATAACTCTCCCAAGTGCTGCATAGCTTGATTGATAAAAATAAAAATCATATTACACCAAATAAAGTAGTAGCCTTTCAAATATCAAATGTATAAAAATAGTACATGCATTCCAATCAAAATTTCATGTAATGCTAAAAAATAATAATTAAAGTAATGGCACTAAGTCAATACTGGGTGTTTACTTTCCAATGCATGGCATCTTTTTATCTGGACCACTGCATCAAACTCTGAAACAAGTGACTTGCTGTTGCTATCTCTCTTTAGAATTTTTCCCTGGTGGAGTGCTTGGTGTACCCATTGCCTTTGTATCAGTAAATGAATTTACTGCACTTTCCATAATTTTGCAGCTTCTCATTTAGATGGTAATGATGATGATAGAGGAATATTTACTATTATTAATTCCTTTACTGCTTGTAAGAGTTCTGTGTCAGATGAAGTGCTGATGGTTGTTTTTGATGGTTGTTTTTTTTCTCTTCTGAGTTTTAGTATTTGCAATGGCTTTTTTTTGGTTTAGTCATATGCACATATTGAGCCTCTATTGTTGGACTGTCTTGAATTTCTGAGTTTTGGGGAGTATTAAGTAGTGTCTGAGCTATGACTTCAGCTCTCAAAATTGTTTCTGAATGAAGAATTTTATTTCTTGTTTGCAGGAATTATCTACTGAATATGAGTAATTTTCTTTTCTGTTTTGGTGATTGTTTCTATGTATTTGAATTGTTGCATTTTAATGTTAATACAGTTAAGATGTCCTGTAATATCCCTCATGAAAGCAAGATCTTGCAGCCATTCATTGTCTCACAAGTGTCTTTTCTGCTCCCATCAATATTTGATTTTCACCATATAATTCATAGGAACATTTAATACAGCCTGGGATACTCAACCAACCAACTTCCGTGTGATATGATAGTCCATGAGGGTTCTCAATATCTTCTAGAAGGCAGCTGAATTGCCAATGATTCAAACCTCTTGCTTAAATAAAATTAAATGATTTTGTAACCTCATCCAACACATTTCCCATACTCATAATTTACTGCACAATGCAAAACTTATATCAAATTTGGCACACAATTTATCTAAACCCTAACCACACACTTATACAGGTACTCATCAAACTGGTGAAGAGTTTTTCAGCTGTTCTAGTATCCTTCATGGGAACCTCTTTTACAAATTCCTCTGTAGTATCTTTTTCAACACATCATTTAAAAATCATAAGCTGAGCCAAATATCAGTTATACTTTCATTGATTGCTACCAAGAACAATGTCAAAGATTTTAGTTTGTATGACAGTTGCTCATTAAGATTTTCAGATATATCAGTGACTGTTTCTGGATAGGCTAACTATAGCAAAGGCCTATAATTATTTAGGATATATTGAATCTGCATGGCTCAGCATGCATTTCTTAATGAAGTCCCCATCTAAAAAAAGGTTCTGACAACTGAGCAAGTTAAACAGTTGCCTCACTTACTTTATGGTCTTTTGTGATGAAGGATTGTGGCTTTTATAAGAACTTCTTGTGTTATTCAACTTCATCACTGTGTATCCTTCTGGAGTTTCTGTTGTACCTCTCTGCATGATTGGATTCGTAATGTCTTCAAACACTGTATTCTTTGGCAACAGCTATTTGTTGTGAACAAATCAAACATGTTGGTTTTCCATTATTCTCCACAAAGAAATATGATATAAAACTGTCACCTTTTTTTGCATGGTTATACTTGCTTATCAACTTTCCTTTTCTCTGAATACATAGTTAGGCTGAATTTCATATCAAAATCACAGGGGCATTCAATCCGGTCTGCTTCTGTAAGTAAGATATTTATATCTGATCTGCTTCATGTATCTTTAAAAACAGAATTATATTTATGTTATCATAAAGCCTTTTGTTATGTTTAGAATATAAAATTAAGAAAAATTTCAAACTTGTACACTGGCATGAATCACAACCTAAGAAAAGTGATACATGCTATCAAACAACTACATGACTTTTAAAACTATCATTAAATTTTAATAAAAATTATTAAATAAGAAGACATGCTGGTTTTTATTAATTATAATCATCTTTTATTTGAGTATTATTCAAATAAACACTGAATATACTGTAAATAGAGAAGTAAGAGACTTGTGCCTGCATATGTTTAGACCATTCACTTGACCAGTGATTGAATTTGACCTTCTTCTCATAACCATTAACTCAAGAAGTTCTAGACATAATGTAAGGGGCTTTCCACAGCAGCTAAGTTAAATATCAGGGACTTGCCACAATCTTAGAAAAAAATTAATTTATGGTAAATTTTAAGTATAGAAACTGAACATTTATATTTTTTCTTTTAAATGCACTTGGCAGGCCAGATAAAACAGTTTGGCAAGCCAGAATGGCCCATGACTATGTTTGACACCCCTGCTTTATTATGTACAGTAAACTAATGTTAAAGTAATAATATACATACAGCATTAAGTTTCTTTCTGGTGTCTTTTTCTCATGTATATATACATTTTTGGATTTATTCACATTTTCACTTGGTTTAAGGATTTTAGCCTCAAACGTCTATTTAAGGTTTAGTGTTAAGCATGAGGCAATGTGCATATTAAATGGAGGCAGTATAAGCAGATCAAAATGTTTATTCAGGAATTTCTACTTAACATGAGGGTATTAGGAATGTATCTCTCGCAAATACCAAGGTAGTGTATAATCATTGCTTAAAAATCTAGTCACCAGCATTAAGTTTTTAGATGACAATATCTCTACGCTTGCTGTTAACATCCATGTTTACACCTAGTTTGTCAATGATAATTTTAAAAACTGATTTTCCAGCAAATAGCCAAGCAATTATGATATTTTTGACAAAGCCTTATGTCAAGCCTTACACTACAGTGCATACATTTCTATAGGACAACACACAGAGATTAGTCTTATTCAGGATAAAATGGGATCCTATAACTAGCTTTGGGTTAGAAAGAGATATTCATCATTCTCAGCAAAAAAGAAAAGGATTAAAACAGTAGATGATCCTTGAATGACAAATAAGTTTGGAAAATTATGTCTAACACTACAGCTATTTTCTGTAGCGTTGCACACATCATAAGTAGTAAGTTTTCAAAGAGGCAATGCAATACTTTTTATAACAATGTTTTCCTTACAAACTGCAGTGAAGGGTAACCAGGCATCTAATGGGTATAAAGTAAAACTGAATTTGAAATACTGTACCTTCAGCATTCCATAACAATTTATATTTTAATAAGTTTCCATATGAAGGGAAGAAAAAGAAACAAAAATCTAAGGCCTGTTAACTTTATATGATCTGAAAATTTAATCATTAAATTTGCAAGCTAATCATAACAGGACAATTTCAAGTTAAACCTAGTTGTTTGGCAAGTAGTTTATGGGCATGGCTGCAATGATCTTACTTGAGTAAATAATTTAAATTATGATTTTTAGATAGGTTTGTTACATGATTAAGATGTTGTGATGACGCAGAGCAAAAAAAAAAAAAAAAAAAAAAATGTAAAAAATAATTCTTACATTTTCATTTTTTGATTACCTTTTCACATTCATTAGTTGTTTTCATAACTTAAAATTATAATTAAAATTTTGATCTTCAAGTCTAATGAAGCTGATAGACATTATGATAAAATTTACAGATTAGAGGAATAAGTGGAGACACGCAGACTAAATCATGGTCTGACATCATAAACAACAAAAATGTGTTGCTCCATTCATCAGCGAAGTACCTATAACAAAATGCATATTCATAGTCGGAATAATTTTTCATTGAAGCCCAACATTTTTCAAGAGTTCCATATGTACTTAGTATTGCAACTTGTGTTTACAACATCCAAAAGAGATTCAGTCATAATTAGACCTTCATTCATCCATGAACACTAGAACACAATTAAATCTGAAATTCTTCTGATCACTATTTCAGTATTTGTATGCAGTTGGCATAAGCTGGAAGCATCCTCCACTTAAATTTGAATAAATGAATTTGAAAAAATATTAAAATCAAACTTTAAAAAGCAGCTTTATTTAATAATTCAGCTGTTTACAAATGCTTCTGAAAGCTATAAAAAAAAAAATGTTTGACAAATCATACAGCATGATTTGATTCTTGCGACACACTGATAGGGTGAATGCAACAATGAATGAGGAATAATATGTCACTGTCATTTCTTCCCACAGCTGAAATGGTTAGATGTACTGACAGAACAAAAAATAAATGTGGCTTGGCTCCTAAATCAAACACAAACAGATTTTGAAATAGTAATTAAGATGAGCAAGAAGCCATATGAACATGCAAGTGATTTTAATATATCAAAGACTGTATGAAAATCACATCTGCAATAATCATGGAGATTTAGGTGTAGGCATTAAAGTCTGCAACTGACAAGGCATCTGAAGTAGTAGTAGAAGCAAGGTAATTAATCTTGTAGAGGAATCCCTACTTTTGAATGATTTTCAGATTGTGTGATCTATTCTTGGATTTTAGAAACTATTATAGTCCATAATGACTCTTTCCCAGACAGACATTCTATACAGTGATAAAAACTGATTATTTCAGCATAGATTGGGGTGACAAATTCCAGTGATTCAGGCAATAAGTGCAATCCAACTCAACTGATTGTTTGCTTGAATGATGAACTGTTTCAGTGTTTGTAGTAAATTTCTAACATAACAGCTCAGAGATATTACAATTAATGTTACCTGACATAGTACAGTTGGCAAAATGAACACAGAAATTGAATATTGTCAACAGATACAATTAGAAAAGAAAATGATGTGTTAATCACAAAAATTTAACTCTCACAATATATGAAATAAATGTAGACAACAATTCTTTGGTACACACAAACTGTTAACTACTAAATTAAAAAAAAGAAACCAAACTAGTCTGAAATTAAAAACAGATAGAGAGATATTTTTTAATTTCAAAACTATCTTATTAATTATTTGTTCATTATATTGTACAAAATTCCTATTTTCTAAATTGTATTTGTAGTTCGTAGTGCTATTCTGAAATTCTTAAATTTTTCTCATGAACTTCACTGTTGATGCTAGTGACGTAATTCTTATATATGAAATTGTTGAAGGCAGTGTGAGTGAATGCATATGTGAAGTTTTACCGATATGAGAAAATGTTTTGTAACAACATTATGAGTGAGTATCACCAGGGGTCACCAACACGGTGCCCGCAAAGACCACGAGTCGCCCGCAGGCCTTTCTACGTCTTCACTTTATTAATAATGTATAAAGGCAAACTAGAAGAGTGTATCAAACTGGTAGCCCTTCGTATGACTCAGTACCCATGAAGTAGCTCTCAGTATCAAAAAGGTTGGTGACCCCTGTGAGTGAGTATATTTTTGGCCATGGTGAATAATATTTTGTTTCAGTGGCCGAGGATTATAATTTTATATCAGGTGTCAAGAGGCCCATCTGGGTAGGCACATGTGTTGGGGTGACTGTGGTGCAAGATCAACAGGTCTGAGTTCGCCAGTCACTGTTGTCAGGGTACCAACAAAAATCACCTTAATTAGCAGTGACCAGTCCACTTTGGGTACCGGTTAGTGGTTTGAACCCACGGTTGCCATAATATTCTGTGTGCAGTCATATAAGCATTTAATCCCCAATCAATCGAACCTGTAAATAAACACAAGTTTTCTCTGTGAATCTGGTCAGTCTCTTTGGTCAGCCTTGCTTGTAGCACAAATCTCTGTCAGATTCCACTGGAGGTGAATTTTGGGAAAATTCCTCTGTGGACTGCTGTGCATGTATGGTGTTTTTTCTAGGGATTTTAAGGTGGCTGCATAGACCAGGAACTGTTCAGGGGCTTGATCAGGGTGAGAGAAAGTAATTAAATTGTCTATTTGTTAGAAGTTGACCCTTCTGTGTTTATTTATCAAAATTGTGCTTGTGGTAGCACATTAGTAGTCATTTATATTCCAATGTTGATGGGAAGATTACACTCGACTCATAGGGTACTGTGTGTCAATCGAAGTAGCTGTGAATATGCAATGTGTACAAAAAATTAAAAGTAAGAACAAAAACTTCATTTGGTGTTTTATTAGACAGAAATTCAGATAGCTTTATTTTAACAGTATTAACATTTTTAGCTAGTAAGGATCATAGATGAATGACTTGTAGAAGCAGTTACATTTACGAACTAGAACTTTAGATATCTGAATTTGATAAACAGAAAGATTATTGTTTACATTTGCATTACATTTTATTCATTTTTGTTACACTATATTATTCATTCTTATATTTAATTAAATAGTTGAGTTTTGCATTGTTCGTCGTCTAATCTGTCCTGTAACTTCAGTTGTTCATGTTTCAAACATTGTGTAATTTTTGCTTTTTAAAACTTCCTATGCTTGCCTAGTCAAAAGGGGTGGGGGCTAAGCCATGTGACTATAGATAGGCATATAAAGAGGATACCATCGTGTACAGAAAAAAATAATTAACTTCGTATTGGGAAAACCCCTTTCCATGCCAGGACTGGCGAGAGGATTAGCAATTAACACCAACCATAGACTTACATTATATATCTATCTGAGAAAGATCTGTTTTCATAAGCACAAATTAATAACTAATACATTGACATTTTACTTTAATGCATCAGGATTTATCAAAATTTTAATATAATGATCATCCTTTGATGATCCCAATTTTGTTTTAATGGTTTACTGAACATATTTACATCAAAGTTTCAGCTATAATAAAATACTAATTTATTATCTAGAGGATATACTGAATGTACAATATATGCCTTTATATTAAAAAAAATATTTTCCCCATGGTTCTGTTGCATATTTAGCTGTCATAGGCAGATTAAGTAAAATAGCATCTTTCCCTCCCTTCAGCACATACAATTTTCAATAATTAATTAATCTATCAAATCAACAAGCAAGATTAAAAAATAAGTGTGCACTCTGGCTGTTTAATTAAATCTAGAATTTAGAAAAAATATATTAAAAAGTTAGATGTCTAAACTATTGTTGACTGACAGTGACAGGTGCAAAGTTAGTACTTGCTTCACTTTAGTCAGAAGCATGCATGCATTATATCACAGGTAATGTAAAATTAAGTAAGCATATACTGGGCCATTATGATTTCACTTCATTGAGCCATGACTTTGAAATGGAAAAAATCTAGACAGTCTGACCATGAAACATACTCTCATCACACATCAACAGATCCTGCTTCTAGCTAATTGGTGTATCAAAATTTTCATGTATACACAATTTAAAACAAACTAACAAGTGGCTTTTATATATATATAAATTTTTTAAATCAGTGAAGACCTAATTTTTCTGCATACTAATTATATTATTGTTGCGAGCCCCTTCTCTCCGAAGAAAGGAGGGTGGTGGCTAGTCGACGCCAAGAAGGATTTGCATAAATACTATTACAAATCCACACACAGAATACCAAGATGGTTATTTGGCTCGAATTTTATTCTGTGTGTAGGTTACGTATTGTCGACATGTTTGCATGTGTGATTGCATACGGGTAAGGGTGAAGTGAAGACGGCACAGACGACACAGCGGGTAACAACTACCACAACCACTCTTTCAAAACCACAGACAGGAAAAGTCTCAACGTCAGAGTATAAATTCAAATTTATTGATCTATGGGTTTCCTCTCACATGTTGGTTAGTCAGCCATCCACAACTCACACCCATGTGGGGGGAAAGAAAAGAAAAAAAGAATGATGATGAAATAAATTCAAGATTCTTCATGCAGTACTATTTCTAAATAGCCTAAGCACTTTTCAACATAAAATATGGTCACTATTTAAAAGTTCTGGAGCCAGTGCTCCTCTATCAAAATTTAATAGTTCAACACTAAACAATGTCATTCGACTTGCAAGTCCTTCTCAAGATAGTCACATCAGCACTTTCTTACTAATCTTAAAATGATTCTTTACTTATAAACGTAGATTTAAATTTAAGGTTTACTTTTAATTTAAGGTTTAATTCTTAATTAAGATCTTAAGCTTTAGTTCTAAGTTTTAGGTTTATGAGTTCTGAGATTCCTACACTAGTTAATATTTTCTACTCACATAGTTATTGTCACTTTCTCCTCGTGCTGGGGTGGGTGGGTGGGGGTTGATGACGGAGACAGAAACGAACGAGAAACACAGAGAACACCAAGAACACACAAAAACACTGTCGACGTCGTGGTTCACTCCCTGGAACCCAAATGCAGCTGTCCTCGCTGCTACTGTTCCACTCTCTCTCTCTGCGCTCCTCGTTAGGCCTATTTCTCAACTCTTGTTACTTTTTCTCCTTACTTCTCGTTTCGTTCCTCATCTCTTCTCTTCTCTTAACGTTTCTCATTTCTTCTCACCTCATTGCATTTCTCGTTTCTTCTCTTATGTTTCTCATTTCTTCTCTTCATGTACTTAACGGTCAACCTTGCCATTTTTCTGCGATATGCCACGCATTATCGTGACTGCTTTTGAAATATATCCCAGTGCCGCAACATTATACGTAGAATTCATCTCTGCATGGAAAATATCAATCGCCCGCGGTCTTTGCACAGAGTCTTTGAAGAACCCGAGATGACTGGCCGTACAACTGGTCCATCTTGATCTGTTGACAGCCCGGACGGCGCGCCTTCTAAATACAGCCGGGTAGACGTCTGGCACTCTATAGTGTCCAAGCATTCTCTCGCTGGTTGCCTCCCAGCCGTAGAGTCCCTGGTACAAAAAAGCAGGGAGAAACCCTATCAGAGGGTCTTTTCCACCCCTCTACCAATCTCTACATTCTCGGTGTTTCTCGTTCGTTTCTGTCTCCGTCATCCCCTTTTATGCGCAAAGTCCTTGTACATCATTTTCACTGAGCTGATTAGAACACACAGTCTCCAGCACACAGTACCCCCATCCAGCACTGCACGTATGTGCCCACGAATATCCTGACTGTCCACTTCCATTTAGTGCCAAGTATTGAATTCCAAGTCTTGACACCTTTGAGTGACATATCCAATTTGAACTACCTAACTCAGAGCACGGTCCTATCTTTATTTTGTTTTTAAAACTACATAGTCGCTATGGTGACTTATCGCCACCTGGCCAGAGTACACTAGTCATAACAAGAAAGGGTTGTACACACAAACTAACATATAACTATAGCAATATAAATATTAACCTTCCAATAACTCAAATTCTATTTCAACAAATAATCTCACAATAACAATATCTTTAAACTACCAAACTTTTAAAGTGGTGATTCTTAAAAATAAGTTACATTTCAAAACTCAGAGCCCGTCTTCTCACAGACAAAATTAGCATCTCAACGGTCTACCACGTATTCCCGTACACTGACAGATTTATTGCTCTGGCAATGCTGACCAGAGTGGTCCCTCCAAAGTTAATTACACTTTTCCATTCCCCGGCATGAACTCCCTATCAAACCTATTTTCCTCAGCTAGCGTTTCCACACTTAGGGTTCACATTGTTGACAAAATTGTCATTTTGGCCCCTTTCTTTGTTTAAACTAATTTGGCTGTTTCGTTAATCATTTAGAGTATGATGACGGAGAGAGAGAAAAATATCTTTTTAATAATATTTCCTCATATACGTGACAATTATCAGGGTGCAGCATATTCATTTATATCAACTTGTCTCAAAATTTAGATTAAAAGTAGCCAAACCAAACTTCCTCATAAAGCTTTTTTCTTCAATTTACAAAATGCCAGTAGTTTTATGATATTTTAATTTTATAAAAACATTTTTGAACGCAATGTTACTATAACAATACTATATAAATACATCTACAGAAAAGACAAATTTTGTTAACTCTCCTACCATCTTGTCACTGGACAAGATGCAATAATCATACACTAATTATTTTAATGTAATTAAGTGTAGAATATTTATTTCAAATTTATTTCAAATGATTTATTTGTTTCTAAAGCTGAGAAGTTTGACCTTCTACAGTTTAATATTTTGAACCATGAACTGAAAAAAGTATACATATTAAAACACCATTTATGGTGCTTTCTTGCACTTTGATTTAATAAGAGTGCATTGTACATACTGCTTATTAAACTAAAGGGAAAAATTTAGTTAGCAAATATTTCTAAGTAGATGCTATTCAACAATTAAAACATCCATTGCCATTTTGACTAGTACTACAAGGAATTTTATAGAAAATAAACAAGAAAAGATTTAAATAAAACAATTTATGTGAACTGAATATCTGTAGGGGAGAAAAACAGAACAGTTCTATTTTCTTTTAGTCCTTTTTACTGTGAAATATGGTGAGATAATGCTTGTTAATTTCTCAACAAAAAAAAACAACAGACCTTTAAATTCTGATTTATATATGTGTGATGATTTTAATAAGAAATACCCCTAGGTTTCAATGATTTTATGATTGCCTTGCAGCAAAGAAACTACAAAGTTCATGGTCAAGAATTATTTTTTAAATTGATTTTACTTTTTTTTTTTCACTCTCCAAAAAAAAAAAAAAACCCAATTAAAAAACAAAACAAAACCACTTCACAATAAATATATGCCTAAAAGAAAGAAGAGTAAACTATTTCTTTTTATTAAAAAAAATAATTTAATTTACAGCTGGTTTTGCAAAATATGCCAATTTTTATTGCTTCATCAAAACAATTGAAGTTAGCACTTTGCAAATACACATATATAACTAATATAATTAGTTCTAGGTGTATTCTTAAATTTGATTGATTAATAAATTTAGTCAAGGTAGAGCTGGGCATGGTTTTGAGATTGAGAAAACTAGGGTGCAGATTCCTAAGACTTTATTGTTTGCAAACACACTCTTCAAGTGAGATGCTATGTGTATCAAGTCCCTCCTGTCATTCACAGGTTGTAAAAGGAACTAAAAGACAGACCCTTGATTAGAAAAGGCAAAAGTGCCTCTGTATTGTGTGAATAAATAAGAGTTTATTAGGAAATGTTATGTTATTATAAACATGTCTAACTCTATTAAGCATTAATTTATGTAGTAATTTGCAGTGCATTTTGGATCCACAATCATGTTTCAGGGTGTTTCTTACAGTTCTGTATTGTGGGCTTGGGGTGCTTTTGCTGAAACTGTTCACATGACATGCTTGTATTGAATCTGCAGTTTTGCTATGCTGTTGCCAAGAGGTGTCAAGTCTTTCATGTCAATGATGGTAAGCAGAAATAAGAATGTATTTTTGTTTAAACCCTATTTCTTTATTTTATTCAGTTAGTGTAGTGCAAATTTTCTTTCTTTGTTGTCATAAATTGAGATAATTTAACTATAGTGTTTTGTTCTTCATTTGTGTGTGTGTGTGTGTGTATATATATATATATATATATTGTCTATCTACATATATTTCTTAGTCTCTTATTTAACCAATTATGGTGGCTGAAGTGTGGTAGATAACTATGTAGGACTTCTGTTTATAGTCAGATTTTCTACACATGAAAATTTTAGCCATCAAAACGAAGACTGATTGCAAGATATGATGATAAATGAAGGAAAGTATAAAATGACTACACCAACACTTTTTGTTGTACAAAAGTCTTCATAGCATACATACCAAAAATTCATCCCTGATGTAGTATTTAGCACGAATCACTTCTGGGTCATCTCCTGCTTCTGCAGTGGCTAGAAGAATATTTTAAAAGAAGCACACCATTACTCACAGAATAACAACCAATGACCAAATTATTGCTATTCCAAGACATACTAAATTACTAGCTGCTAATCTATCTCAAATTGTGTATTTTTTTTTGCATGATTTAAGAAAAGAAAACAAAGCACCCCACAAACAATGTGATTTTTCATGGACAGAAACATTTAAAAAAAAAAGTTTCCCTAGAAGCAAAGAGTTAGTGCATGTGTGCACACTTGTAAATGTTCATAAGTAGTTTGTCAACAGATAAATTATAACCAAAGTGAGAATCAAGCTAAACTGATAGCTAACTAACTTAGTAATTAGTGACAACTATGTATGATGTTTGTGGCCAGTTTTAGCTGAATATTTTATGTTACAGGAAAGTAATGACAGAGTTAGCAATTTTGTTAAAAGAACAATTTGAATAATTCTGAATACTTCTTCTTATAGCAACTCTGCCTTCTGAATATAAGGAAGGAAAGGAAAACTAATATAAAGATGTTCTATTCTTAGCAAAAAAATTGAAGTTTGGTTCAGCAGGAGTGTAAAAATAACCTACTAAGTTGCCATCAGCAACTAATTTTGAGATAAGGCTGGTAAAATTTGAGGTTTTAGATGCAAAAACTGCTTACATGTAGGTCAGCCCTGGCGTACATTGACGCATTAGTTCAGTAACCAGTAAAATGAAGAATTAATGCATGGTAACCTGCATTATTTACTTGGCTTATGATATGAACCACATAAGCAGACCGAAGATGATCAAAACCTGTTTTCTTTAAGAGCAATTGTTGTTTAACTTGTTCATTCAAACTGTCAGCTGGCAATATCAGACATGCAAAACTTCCACAAATTCAAAACTGAGTTAATTTTTTAATGAAGAATAAAAGGAAAGCCTGAAGAAAATACCAGAAAATTTAATATCTTCAAATACTAAAATAACAGTGACCATTGATTTGTAAATGATAAAGAAATTGTTTTGTTCCTTATGTAAAAACAAAATTTGTTAAATAATAACTATGACATTTTGTTTTTGTTGCAAACAAATTAAGATACTATAAACAAATTTAATACCAATACACAATACTGTGCATTAATCTTCAGCAGGGTGAATTCTTGTTTGTAGTGCTAGACTATGCAACACATACCAACATGAATACCAACTATGAAATGAAATAACTTTGTTTTAAGAGTTCATATAAATTCATAAAACATTCACCCTTTTTAGGTGAGTATATATAAATATGAATATGTAACTTTAATATTAAGTGAAAACTACTTTTAATGTTTGTATAAATAAAATAAATGACTGTTGACCATAAACAAGGAAAATACTTCTGGACAATTAAATATGCCTGGCCTATAAATTGTATAATGCTTGTCATATGCACATAATTTTGAATTTTACATGTTTACAGTTATTGTAAGAGTATATAAATGTACAGAACATAGGTTTTTCAATGAATTAACATTTCAATAATATACGAGTTAGAATCTTAAATATGATATAGTAGAATGATAGAAATGTAAAATTATCATTAGAGTCAGCCTATTATAATGCCAAAATATGCAAACCTTTGAATGAAGAACAAATTTTGTGAACCACAGCATAAATCAATTAAAAATTACTGTCAATAAAAGTACTCATATCCATCATAATGGTGTAAAAATTTAAAATTTACTATAACAATTGTTGCAATTGTCTGTACATAACTCAAGCTGGAAGTGGTGTATCAGTATAATAACAAATATAATTCTTTATTTCAGAATTGTTTATATATTTTTTTAAAAGTCCAATAGTGCAACAAAAAATCTATACAAAAACTTGCATCTCAAAAGACATTTCCAAACCCCAAAGCACTATAACATATCTGTAGGATTTCTCATTTTGAACTTTATTTTTCAACAAGTTTTGGTTCACAATATGTTTCCAAAAAATATTTATTAATATTATGATCAGAAATAAGATAAAACATTATCCTGCCTTACATTAAAGGAAATCAAATCTGAAGGCTATAATCTGAAATCCACGGCTGTCTTTTTACAATTTGGGAATCGTAAACTGCCTTATATTTTCTAATAAATTTAGAACATCCCCAACCACCTGTCATGGCCATTCCTCCTGGATGGGGGTGGTGGTGTAGCTGTGAAGCCAATGACACACCGAGTTGCAAGATGGAAAATAAACTAACTCTCGCACACAGACACCACAGACAACATGATGTTTTGTTTTTTTTTTTTGGGGGGGAATTTTATTCTTCATGTGGGGTAAAGTGTAAAGGTTGGCTGTGAGCGTGAGCGTGCACAGGTGTGAATGTGAAATGAGGGACAAACAGAACGAATGGACAAACAACCACACTATGCACTTTCGCAACCCAAGAAAACCAGACTTTTGAATAAGAGTTAACAAGAATTTATTCTCAACAATATGGGGAGGATACTTTCGCACAGCTCTTAGTCATTCATCCAGAAAACATCTACACACAACATTCATGGGGCGAGAGACCAGAACAATAAAAATATGAATAAAAAAATTAAATTAAACTAAACAAAATATCAATAATAGTGATAACACAATGCACAAGTAAGTGGGTGAAAACCAAAATTATGAATGAAAAACATAAAAATGTTAATAGCAAGCAGTAATAACCGCAAAAAATAACAAATTAGTCTAATATAAGCTGACTCAAATTGGTGGGTGAAAACACAATACAATCTGCAGTTTTTTTAAATTCTAAATGAGTATTAAAATATAAATAATATTAATACTATACTATACTATACTATACTATAAATAACCTACCTACCTATGAGAATGCGCCCTAGCCAAATATTTCTATTTACAGTTCTTTTGGAGAGTTGATGAAACTTGACAAACACATGTCCCAAAGAATATGACAAATATGTCCATGAATAAAGGGTAAAATAGATAAACAAATACACTTCCTTCAGGAAATAACACACACACTGTTCTTCAGTGAAGACCGGAACAAAAATATGACAGTTTCCCTTACGTATACACGCAGACAAAAAGAACCCAGGTGTTCTTTCTCATTGAATAATGTAGAAAGCGTCTCCTGCTGATAAACGTACAAACCGCAGATGGTGATGACCAAATGCTCACTTGAAAGTGGTGCAGAATGTTCTCTCCAAGCACAACCCTGTTCCCTCAGTTCTGTCGGGACACCAATGACCACTGCCACCTGGGGTGTAGTCCATATGAAAGATAATACTCAGGGTCACGTCAATCTGAATCGGAACAGACTATAGTATGTAATTCAAATAACTAACAGTCTGACATAACGGCGAACGCTCGCAGGGTCTTTACTGGAATTCTTGAAAACTCGATAAAGACTGGCGCTGACTGTAGTGCAGTAAACAAACACCGGCAAACTTGCACCTCCTCTCTCGCCACGCATACACACACTCTCGAGAAAAGGGAGTGTCTTGATGTTTATAAATGATTAACAGAATTAAAAAAAAAAGCAATGAAGGTTCTGATTATTTAGCATGACTAAAGCATGCCAAAAAGTCCTGTAGTTGGTAAACACTTTTGAAATTAGGGCGCTTCTCCACTAGTACAAATGTGCATTCTCAGTAGCTATACAAAAGAAATAACTAACTAAATATAGTTCCTATCTAAAAGTTACATTAAAGAATATAAAAGATTAAATACAATTGCTATTTATCCCTAACATAATTAACTAATCTCGAAGTAAATAAATGAACAAATCTTTATAGTCACAATTATACATACTCATAACAAAACATACACGCACACAAACTCACTGACAGCGCATGTATCAACACAACATTCATTTCACAAAGTAGTTTACAACGTACTTTGTAATAGAAAAATTGTTTTAAATTTTAAGGATTATCCCCCCGCCCCCCTCGACCATGACACCGTCATTATCTTGACCAAGTGTTGATACCTCACCATATGGTTATTTCTTCAATTACTTTGCTATTATAAATTATCCTAATTCTTTATTCAATTTAGTAATAAATAATAAGTAAATAATTTTATGAGGTGATCAGCAGCCATTTTGTTGTTGTTCATACACAAACTAATAAGAATAATCAAACTGCACAAAGAAAAAGTCTGAATGAACCGAGCAAACAACAACATTCAAAATGGCTATTATTTCTGAGAAGAAGTCCTATTCTGGAATTGAAAATTTATGCTGTAAATTAGTTATATAGTTTCCAAATGTTCTTAGAGCTTAAGTTATCAAAAACACAGTGATGGCGATTATATGACTTGTTTTCACATCATTTTATTTAAATATGCATGCTTATGCAAACTGGAAAAGAAAAAGGGATGGGATATTTCTTTAAAAGTCAAAAACTTCTCAACTAATTCATGAGTTTATAGGCAAATTCAAGCGCTTTTCCCAGACAAATAAAATTCAAGTACTTTTCAAGATAGTTCTTATTTTTCAGGTTGTTATGAACCCTGTCCCTTGATATACTGTGTACCTTCATATATGCAAGACCATGATTATCCACAATCAAAAAGAAACAAAGCTCATAAATATAGACAATTCTGATGAAATGTTTATTATAAAGACCAAATAAAGAGGAATCCTGAAATGAATACACACCACAAACACACACATATATTTAAAAAATACAAAAGCAGGTAAAGAATTAATTATAGTTTTTTTAAATGTTTTTGCACGCAACAGCTTGAATAAATACTGTTAATTTAGTGTTTAATTATTTTAGTTTTTAAACCTGATCCTGTGCTTAATAAATGTCAACAAATGCTGAAGATTGTACTGCAATGTTCTAACATTCCATATGTTAAACATCAAGCATTTTTACCATCCCTTAACTTTCTAGCATTAAAACTCACTAGCTGTTTATAAAAAACAATAGAGAAAAAAACTATGGATACAAGATAAGATACTCAAACAAGATACAAAACAAGATACTCAAAATTAAGATTTGATCTACCTCAGAAAAAATATTTGTACAAGTCTGTAGACTCTGTTCATCTGGAACTAATCGTTTAAAGTTATATTATGATTCTTGGTAACTGTAATGAAATATGGTGCACATGCTTTTCCAGACCAAATTTTTAAAAATTCCAGACCTATACCATGCAATGCACTAAATATTGAGGAAAAAATTATAACCACAACTTTGATGATACAATTAATAAATAAGTTTAAAAAGATATTTAAAAGTAATTTTTAAATTGCAAAATCTAAACATAAACTTTCTTCAGACTGATAGCACCCAAATTAAAAATAAAAATATTAAGTCACAAATTAAAATCACTCCTGATAGGTGTTTAAAAATATATGTAAATTTACAATGAAACTAAGATCACACAAAAGTACACCATGTACAAATAAAAAGTCAATGAAAATGGATCAGTTGTAAAGTTGTAAATTCTAGTAGTGTTTGATGAACTTAAAACTATTGAATATTTTTAAGCGCTAACTTCAAAATCGTGCTCAGCACACCCAATTATTTATTTTTTCAATGGGCATGTATAATATTGCCACAATTTAAAAGAATTTGACTTTGTATATTTTTGCATTTTGGGGGCAAAATGTGGAAATGGATGACCATGATAAACCTTATCCTGTATACACAATTTTAATGCTACAAGTCTGCTTTTACTGTTTGGAGATCGGCAACTGATGTTTTAAAAGAAAACATTGAAGAGAGTAACAATATTATGTAATGTAAAATAATATGCGAGCGATGTCATTAAAAATTACGGTAAGGGAAAATGAGCGATTTTTGCAATAATGAAACTAATTACCTTTGGAAGTAATGAGTTAATACTTATCAAATAATTGTAGAGGATGAGTATGTCTACAACATATTACAACATATACAAATTTAGTTACAATTGGACCAACGGTTCCTGAGTTATGACAGTGTACAACTTTGAAAATGTTCACATCCTGATTTTGGGGGTGGGGGTGGTTAAAATATATCTGAAATTAACAGGGACATTTGAAATTTGTCTTTTGTTTCTGCTTTAGAATCATTTAGTTTGATGCGTGCCAATTTTGCTTGATTTCTGATATGTAGATATTTAAATGATATGAAATTTTTTTTTAAATAGAGTATTTCTTTCATTGTTAAGTGTATATTGTTGATGTCATTTTTGTTTTCCAAGCTATCCTAAAAATATTCTAAACATGTGCATGGTGTTGGGGTATATAAATTTCTCCACTTACAGAATTAAGTTTTGGTAACTGGTGGAGTTATTAATTTTTTAAATTGGTATCAATTTTTCATAAATATGCAGATATTTCCTAAAGTATTGTAAATTTTTACAAACTAATTTCAGCACACATTATTATTTTTTCATAGCCTGATGTGCAATATTGCCGAGATTTAAAAAATTCAACTGTGTATTTTCATGCATTTTGGACAAAAATGCAAAAATGGGTGACCTTAATTAACTATGTGTAATATGAAAAATTTTGAATGTACAAGTTTGCAATTCATATCCAGTAATTGGAAATTGATGCCTCTTTCGAATAGTGTCAAGAGAATATTAATACAATGTAGAAAAGTAAACAAGGAATGTCATGCAAGATGGCGGTAACAGAAAATGTGCCATTTTTAGTGCTAGTGAAGCTAATTATCTCTGAAAGTTATTAATTGGAAAATTTTGAAATAATTCAGGCTTGTAGAAGTCATATGCACACAGAACATGTCCAAATTTGGTTAGAACCAGACAAACGCTTCTCAAATTATGACATGGTATGTGTACAAAAACTGCACCAACCCGATTTGGGGGGTAGGGGTGGGAGGATGCAAATATCTCTTGAAGTAATGTAAGATATTTGAATTTTGTATTTTGTTTCTGATTCAGGATAGATTCTTCTTGTTTCCTGCAAAGATTGGTGTATTTCTGACAGTTTCAAAACGGGTTGCTTTGTGAAAACAAGAAGGTCGATTTAGTGAGTTATGAAATTAACTCGATTTTTTTTAAAAATCAAGACTGATATTTTTTTTTTAAATCAATATGAAATTATGGGAATATCGAAATGAAACAAAAAATAATCGAAAAATACTGTAAAAGGATGCCCAAAACTGCTATTTTTAAAGAAATAGAATTGTAAATATTGGGGCTAATCAATTAAAAATGTAATGTGACCTTGTAATGTGACCTCTCCAGTCAGTTCAGAAGAAATTGGAAAGTCACAATGGCTGCACTCTGCCGCATTTTCTAACAGATGCACTCTCCCGCGTTTTCTTATTATGCATACATTGTCCAAAAAGGGCAATTATTCTGACTTAAAAAGGCAATTCTGTTATTCTGGTTTCCGATTTTTAGTTTGTGAATGACTGAAATATTAAAATAATTTCCGATGACAAAATATTTAGTGACTATTTTGACATTTTATTGATTTTTCAGACCTTTTACATGCTTTTTCCAGAATTCCAGAAATGAATGGGAAACCTGCTACTAAGACTTAGTTTACTTAATTTACAACAAACAAACAAGAAAATACTCATAGGATTGTTTACTCACCGTCAGGTGGCACCTGGTAACGAGCATACTCAGGAAAGTATTCTTCAATTTTTGACTTGCCTGCCTTCACTTTTTCTGCCAGTAAATCTTGTTTGTTAAGAAATAAAATTACCGATATTGTTCGAAGCCATCTGAAATAAAATAAAATTTTTGTCAGCAAAACTTCTGTCATGGGAAAAAAGCTACCAATACATATAATTAGGGGTTCACAAATCCGAGGTGCTGGGTTGCAATGGTGTCTAAAACATTTCATGTTGATTACATAATTTTTTGAGCAATAATTGTTATGTTTAAATTTTACAAAACAAAATAACATTTGAAGTCTTAACAAATTATTATGATTCTTTGATAAAATGCAGCTGTTTGAGTGCATAAATAATTTAATTTAAAAAAGATTTAAATATTTGTAAAAAGAATCTTGTCCATCAATAAACAAAATTTTTTTTTTATTTGTGGTACTAAAACTTGAATAATAAGCCTTCCCTATGCTGAATTTTCTTTGGTCTCCTAAACTAACTGTCATATGCTGAATTTTGATTTTCATATACCAGTGAAAAGAGGAATGAAGATTTTTAAAATGTAATTTTCTATTCGAAATCTGTTGTTAATGTTTGAAATAGGAATGAATACATTGTACAATAATATTCAGTGGTAAAACCATAAATATTAAAAAATGTTCTTGTGCTATTTTACACATTTTGATTTTGTACTTTCTCAGGAAAACACTATATTCAAGGTAGGTGACTATAAGCAATGAAAAAATTTCAGCAGAAGCAAATAATTAATGGCTGAGTAGCTAAGTGATTCCAAGCCAGGTTGTTTTGCAATAGGGAAAGTTGCAAGTTATTTTATTAATACATCTAGTATAACCTCCAAGAACTGTCCCTCAATTTTTTGTTGTTGGCAAATTGCATATGATCTGTCAAGAATATGCACAGCTAGTAAAAGATATCCACATATTAACTTAAATAAGCCAGTCATCATTTAAGAAAATTGCTTATAATGTAAAGAAATATCCACATATTAAGTCAGCCATCATTTAGGAAACAAATGATAGTAATAAAAATAAGTAAATATTAAAATAATAATTTTTTCTTACAGTACAATGTTAAAATATAAAAGGACAGATAATAAAGCTGAAATCTGTGTCTTTAGATGTGTGAAAAAATTCTAAATGCTACTAAATAGTAGGTAGAACCAGCCTCTATATGATGATAGCAGACAACTACTAATTTCCAAAAAATTTACCCTTTTGTCACAAGTGCTGTGTTTATGTTCCGTATTTATCATGCTTGTGAAATAAGTTGTTGAATAAAACTATCTTCCAACTTTTCATTAATGTATTTTTTATTTGTGGGAGAGTGAGTGGAAACGTGTAAGATCGCATTAAATTTGCTATGGTTAGCGTGTTTCGATAGCGATGGCCATTTTCTCAATCTTCGGTTTTACCGTCGTATTTTCGTATGCCTTGCAAAAACTAACACAGATTCTGCTATGATTGTCCAATCAGAATGTATCTTACATCAAACTAAGGCAAAATGAATGTAGAATGCAGCCATGTTAGTTTCATATCTGTGTTTTTATTTTTAGTGTACCTAAAAGTCGATTGAAAAAAGCCTATTTTGAAGTTTAACTTTTTTACAGTTATTTTTGAAAATATAAGTGTTTTTTAAAAATAACATTAGAAAGTAGAGAATCTGTTCTTTAAAATGGTATATAGCATGACAAAGTAGCATTTTCATAGCGGAACCCATAGAGCGGGAAAATGTGCAACTCAAGCGTGCACGAAGTAAACATAGGCCTAAACATAAACCAAGCGCGTGATCATCATGGTGTTGTCGGCTGTGCTTGTTTCTCTGCTGCGAAAGTTAATTCACTAAGCTTAATTAACTACAACTCTTAAAGTTGTAAAAAGATTTTAATTAATTATCTGGATACTCTTTTAAGGCTATTTGACGGAAATAAAGATCTTATCTGTACAGACATTAATGCATTCGAGATCCTCATGGATGTGAGTGAGAGTAGACAAGTATAGGCCTCCTAAACAATCGTTATTTATAGTTTCTAAAATAAAATTTATTAACAATTTGTGATAATCTCTGTCAGACAATGGTCAAACATTGATCCTAGATAGTTTTTCCTCAAAAAACCCTGGTTTATTAACTAATAAGTTATGATGGATCACAAATGACAGCCATTTAATTAATCATAATGGGTAGCACCAATAGCAACAGCCTCAAATATTCATTAATTATTTAGTTTTTATGATGCTATACCCCATCAATGTGTCTTTTTAGAGTTGGTAATAGATTATATTATTGTTAGGATTCATTTCACTTGTAAAAATGGGCCAAGACTTTGAGGGACCATGTTTCAGAATACATAATACTGTACTACTGTTTTTATTTCAACCTGCCATTAGGTTTCAATCAGCCCTCTACTCTTATTTTTAAATAATCATAAATTTTAAAACTTACGACATTAATAAGTGCATTTTAACTATAAATGTCGGCTAATCTTAAGTTATTATTTCATTATAATTACTTAATCAAGTCAAATGGAACTCAAAATAAGCAAAAAAGCATTAATATCGTTCATCTTCAGTGTTAGCTCGAAGTGCCTTTGCTCAATTTGTGATTTTTCTCATTTTTGAGAATCACTAACTCAAAAATAAATAGCTATTGCCTCAGAAAAAAATCAGGCTTCATGTCAGCATTGGATACATGAGGTATGCAAAAGTTTAGCTTTGTCAGATAATCAATTTTTACTTTAGGGTGATGCAAAATGGCAAAACATAAAATATGTGTAAAAAGCATCTTTTCCCCATTTTTGAAAATTGCGCTTAAAAATATGTAAGATTAAGCAACTATTTTTTGTACACTGACTTCTTTCACCATGATAGTTATATGGTGTAAATTTCATTCATTTCCAAAAACTTTGAAAAAATAGCTGGTTCTACCTACTAAATAGCCCATAATTCACTTGTAAAAACAGATGGTTTTTTTAATCTTTTAATTCATAAAATAGGTGTTGTTCATTGTTGATTCTTTAAGTCCTATAATCACTATTGTATATGTGTAGGTAGTCCCACCACTTTACGGGCAAAAACTCACAAACGCACACAAATTTGCTAAACTTTACTCCAGAGCAGTTTTCTTCACATTAAACCTCAACTAACCATTAAAATAAAGATCAATGTTTTGTCTTTCGAACTGTTTTGTTATTTTTTCTGAATTTTATTCAATTAAGTGAGGATTACTGAGAGGTCAAACATGTTCTTAGAGTAAGAGGTGACGGGAAAACAACAATGTTCACGTGCACTATTATATAAAAAAAAAAAAATCAACACTTAGACATAAATATTTTAATATTTATAGCTAGTACATTGCTTACCTAATTAATATTTGAAGGCTAATAATATAGGATGTAGCAAAGCTGCATGATGCCAGTTAATGGTGGAAATACGCTTCTAGATAAGGCAGTAAATTGTAATGAGATGATTTCTAAATACCATATGAGCCAGAGTGCTGGAAAACTGACTGTAAGCATATTTAATAGCAATTTAAACATTGTAGTCACCTGTTGTTCCAGATGCTGCGGAAAAGGTCTAATGATTCACGGAGACGATTTTGACTGGCATCTTCACGCAAAACCAAGTTATAACCACTGCAGGCAGTGACAAAGATGATAGCTGTGACATCATTAAAACACTGAATCCACTTTCTTCTTTCATCACGCTGACCACCTACATCAAACATGCTGCCACAAAATAAAACATCAGACCATATAATAACATTCAATAAAATATAAATCAAATCTACATTAAAAAAATGTAATCTAAGCAATTTTGATATTATTATAAGTGCTTCCAATACCATGCTTGCCTGCAAATTAAAACTAAGCCCTATGCACAAATGCTATGCACAGAAAATCTGTATTTAAAAAAAACTGATAAATTTGTCATGTAATATTTCAATTTTTATCAATTAAAGTTTATCAATTTTTCAATGATTGCAAACAAAATATATTTTCATCCAGGCTTTTGCTGACTAAACTCTGATCTGCCAGGAGAACTTGTTGTGTGCCCATTAACCACAAGATGAATTCATTATGCTAAAGGACCATTTTCTCTAATATTCACTTGTTAAGAAATACAGATTGAGTATCTCTAATCCAAAATACTCGGGTTGGAATGTTTAGGATTTGGATTTTGAGAGGATTCTGGAACACACAACAAAGGGAGATAAAGTAAGATGGAAATAAAATTTGAATTTCATGCAAAAAATCGAGTTCTTCATTTTTAGCTTTATGCAGTGATTTTCTATTTTTCATTAACTTCTATTTATCACTTTCAGCATAAAATTTAAAGAGTTTTATCCGTCTGTTTCTTCAGGCTGCAGATTGGTGGTTGTTCCAACACCAAGCTCTTCTGTCAGATATCTCACACTTACAATGTTGTCCACTTTTTTCAACAAATTCACTTTAGGTTTGTTGCGGTCTTGGGGTGTCGTTGCTGGTTTGTTGCTGGCCTCTCTCTCCTCCTTGGTGGGTAGGGGGGGTCAGACCAATTGCCGCGATTTGCCAGGATCACATCAAGTGGTCAGATGACGATAATCACTCTCACACTCAGACACCAACGAATAATCTTGTGAGGGGATGGGGTAACTTTATTCTGAGATGCGGGGTAAAATGTGAAAGCCGGCGTGTGTGTGTGCGAGCAGGCATGTGAATGTTGTGTGAGGGATGTATGGAACAAACAAACAAATAACCACACCAACACACTTTCGAAAAAGAGAAAGGAAGCCCAACTTTCGAAAGGAGTTAACAAAGAATTTAATTTAAAAGAAAAAATGGGCTTAACTTTCACATGGTGTTAGTCATTCATTCTGAGATGTCCACACTCAACATTCATGGGGCAGGGAAACATGAGCGATGAAAATGAAAAAATATGATGAATAAAATAAAATAAAAAAGGCAATAAACGGTGATGACCGTTTTCAATTCTGCCAAAAATTGAGTGGCACAATACTTTGGGCATAGCCCAATACAAAGCATAACCTGCGGTAATGACCGCAGAAAAATATCTAACCCTAAGAAGAATAAATGTCTTACAAATAGTAGTGTCAACGAATGTTAATTTAGAACTGCGGTGATAACCGCAAATATTATCCAATAAATAATTAGTTGTTAAAGTCAAAGTTAAATGTTTGTGAAAAATAGTTCAATGATGATAATATTTATATTGCAACTACCCTACCTAAGTAATGCACCTCTAAAAAGTTTTCCTACCTACAAGTGTTAGAAATAAACGTTGAATTGTCGATGCAGGAACACACATCAGCACAAAACGAAACAGTCACAATTGCCGACACGCTGGTGAACACAAAAAATTACAGTTACTGACATCTGAGAATAACACACTTGACGACGAAACCATGGCTCACTGAGAGCGAAATGCGTACACACTTACAATACTTGTCCCATGTTGCATAACGCTGGAACACCCGGTTCTATGCTGAAGAACATGGACGGCTGTCATCGACGACAGTACCAAATTGTAGCTCACGGACACCTGTCTTCGGAGACGGTTCCAAAATGTAGCTCACGGAAGCCTGTCTACAGCAACAGTTCCGAAATGTAAGTCACGGAGGCCTGTCTACAGCGACAATTCCGAAATGTGAGTGGCGTAGAATACTCTTCTCCCGACCCAGTCTTGATCCCTCAGTACTTGTCCCTGATGACCAACTACTGCTCAGGCTTCGGACCCAACGTAGAGTAATATAGACAAGCATTACAGGTTGCCATGAACGAATTGAGTGTGACAAAACACACGTCCAACTATAATTTATATACTGTATGTGGAGAATGTTCAGGTCTTTCTTCCCCGGTCATGGCAAAGATAGAAAGATTGTCCAAACTCAGCGTAGGCAAACAATATGAGACCTCACACCTCTCTGTAGTCCAGACGACACACACTCAAGTAAAATTGCTCCCGTTAGTCCTTTTATACACAATCAGTTCTCACTCTCTCACAGATAAAATTTGCGCGTGTATCCCTACTTTGCTGACACTATGAAGGTGCATTACTTTGAGGTGCAATACTCCCAAGACCTATAACCCCTCAAACCGGTGCCGGTAATCTGCCTCCACTCAAGTCACCCACTGGGTATGAGTTGGGAGCTAGTGCCGGATTATAAACCTATGTTTTTTCCCAGGATGGGACCTATATGTTAAAGGAACATTTAATTTTTCTCTTCTTCATCTTGGCCTGTTGTATTGTTGAAGTATCGTCTGGTATGTGCATATAGTAACTTAAATATATATATTTATTATTTCATCCCAACCCCATTGCACCCAGGAGGTCTGTCCTTTTTTACATTCCGTCTGCATCCCCAGTATTGCCCCTACCGCCCCACCATTGGTCAATTAAAGTAATGATTGGGAGGACCACCTAAATTTAAATGACAAAATTCACAAAATAAATAATGAAATAATATTGGATATATAAAAACAACTAATTAAATTATTATAACCAGACAAATAAAATTAAAAAACTAGAGTAAAGAAATAAACAAATAGAACATATAATAAGTGAAATGATAAAAAATTAAAAGGAGAAGGAAACAAAAAAGAAAAAAAATAATAATAAGTAGAACTGTTAAATAATATAAAAGAAAAAAAGAGGACAATAAAAAATAAAAAGAGGGAGGAAGGAAAAGACAAGAAGGGTGTTGGGTTTTTTTGGTTTTTTTTAAATTAAAAAAATTATAAAAAAAAAAAAAGAGATACACCCAAACAACAAGAGCTCAGAGTGACCTAGAAAATTTTGACCGGCCAGACATGAGGTAATGAGTAAACAGTAAAAAGCTACTTTGCGGACAGCTGACCAATTGGAAATGATAGATAAAAACTAGGTTGACATAGCCAGTAGGTCAAACCACCCTCCCTTTCCCCCACAATCCCCTCACCCAGCGCAAAAGCCGAAAGAGACCCCTACATTAGCAAGCAAGTGCAATACTCCTAAAATATAATCCCTATTAAATTTGTAATAAAAATGTTAATAAAAATCAAACACATTTTCTACATATTGTGAACATAATTACCGAACATCTAACTTAAATAATTAATCATATGTATTTTAAAAATAAAAATGTTGAAAACATGAAATTAGCAAACTTGCTGACAGTGTATGCAAACAAAATAAGCAGACGCCCTGACAGTAATTGGTAATGAACTCGCTGATAGTGCACATAATTAACACGTCACCCTGCTCACAGACGACACTCACACCCATGAACGTCCGCCACATCGTGTGATGGGCAAGTGGAGACAATCAAAGGTAAAAAAATAAATTTTCATGATTACTCCCCCCTTTTTCGTGACAAAGTTCTATAGACAAACCTAAATGCTTCCTCTTCTTTTCATAAATATTTTAGCCCAACAGAGCACAGAATAAGCAAAACACACACACATCACACAGACACAATGTGCCAATGATGGTTGGCACTTAATTGACATCAAAACATGGTGAGTGGGAATTTTCAGAGCTTTTTGGATTGGGGGTACTCAAACTGTAGTATTAAAATATATAAAAGTCAGTAAGAAAAATTATAAAACAGGCAATACATTATACAGCATTAAAATATAAAATAATGATATTATTAATATTCTAATGGCGTTACAGGTGCTAGTGGATTTCTGAAAGTTAGGATTTCAAATGAGTAGTACAAAAGTGCTATAACCAGAAGTAATGTACTGATAATTTATAATTCACTATCATATATAATGTATATGTATGTGTGAATATGATGTGTATGTGTGTGTATCTGTTATTCCCCAAAAGGGTCAGTACATTGAAGAGTCTATACTTTTCGTGACAAACTACTGACCAAAATATATAAATTTTAATTTGATATATCCTGAATGTGCATATATAAAAAAAGCGCATAACATATATATTGGTAAATATACATTACTCATATGTAACAATATTTTATTATAAGTTACAATATTTGTACACTTTTTTGTTGGAGATGTGTGTTAATTTGAACCAACTAATGCATAGTTGTAAGGTGCTGAAAATGATGTGTGGGTTGCATGTTTTCAATAATGTGAGAATTTTCCTCTCCTTTCATTTAGTAAAAAAATTAACTCAAAAAGAGTAACAGAATTTGAATGTTCTAAAACATACTTAGCAGCATTTGATAAAATAAAAAATATACTTACTGAAAATTAACCTTGTCAACTGTAAACTTAGTTTCAAATATGCCAGATGTTAATACTCGACACCGCAATATATCCTGTTCTGTAGGTGTATAATCTGGCTGTTTAACTATGTGCACACGATCTAAAAAACTGAAAAGAAAGCAAAGATTTGCAAAGTGTTACTGATACTTGTTTATATACGTCATGATATCTCAACAATGCTATTGTTAGGTTTCCAAATATAAAATTTGTTTGTTCTTAGATAAAGGATCTAACAATAATTTTCTAAATGAATCAATGAAATTACATTGCATATCCATGAGACAATAAGTTGACTAGCAAAAGTACTGACAAACTGACAAAACAACAAATTAAAAACAAAATATTGGGGAAAATGGAATATTTCTTTTCTATGCAATAATAATAATAAATATAATTATACAAGATAAAATAGTTTAGAGTGCAGACCATGAGTTTGGTCTTTCTTGAGATTTTCTAATAGATAGGTTACTAGTGGGCTGAGTGCAGATTACTACAGTGTTAGAAATACATTTAAAACAAAAAAAGTATCTAGGCTGAAATAAGGACCAGATTAGGCTCTATATTAATTATGCATGCTGTGTTCAGACTTTGTCATGTCACATGATTTTATCCAAGTTTTTGAATAAATAATAATATGAACATTAATAACCAAAAAGCCGATGTCTTATGTAATGAATTCATATTGTCAATGTCAATTCAATGTCTGTGAACTTCATTCCTATTTCAAATCTATAACAAACTGCCATAGATGAGCCATATGTATAGTAAAAAAAAATTATGCTCAATCAGTTTTATCCTTATTTTAAAAATAAATAATTAAATGTTCCTTTCTTTTTTTACAAAAAAAAAATAATTATTTTTATTCAAATCTAATTAACAATGCCATATTTAATTTAAAGCAAAATTTCTACATGAATTCATCATTCTATTGTATCTAATTGCACTTGATCACAAAAGCGCAATAAAAAAGATTGCACAGTTCAGAGGAGGTGATTCAAAATAAAGATGACCTAATTGCGTATTCAACTTTCACCAGTGCATGACTTGTGCTTTTATTATTCAGTTCATGGTTTGCCAGATTAAAATAGCCAAATTTAAAACATGATAATGCTTTGAATGTGCTTTAGCACTGTTTGAAATTTGCATGTACTTATTCTACTAAATAATTAAATCATGATAAATAAAATATTGTGATGATTCATGACGACATAGAACATTTTTCTATAATAACATAAATACTGTAATTTTTACAAGAAATGCAACTCAGTTAAGGAAATAAAATTCACCTCTGGAAAGAATAGAATAATCGCCACTTTAAAAAATGTCCTATAGGAGGAACTAATGATGATTCTACACACGCACACAAATTTTAATTGTCATCTTATCTTAAAGGGATATTAGTGTTAACATTAAAGTAAATAAAGCTTGTGAACTACCCGCACTAATTAATGATGCTTGACTAAAATCATATAAAAATATATATTTCTAATTTGAAACTAGATTTAATTGTAAGAGAAGTACATATGTATCATTTGTATGCATGTATGTCTTGCTACATTATTTAAATAACTGGTGTTAATTTGAAATACAGGTATAGTTAATATTAAAGAATAATTATTAAAGCTGTTTCTTTTTCTACCCCAAACTATTAGAATCTCTGTCACCCCAATCAGTATTTTTATTTAATTATTCATAAGATATAATTTGTATTTCATGGAGTAAATAATCCAATATTTGTACAAAACTTAACAAATTTTAAATATAATATGCACACAAAAACATAACTACAAACTCAGTTAAGTATGTTTGGGTACTGAAAGAGGTAGGCCTTCATGGACAGTAACCCATAAAATAATAAAATAAAATCAAGTTACTTTTGTCTGATCAGCTCTCTAAGCTGGCTTCCATTTTCTCAAGCCACTTCTCAATCCAAATAAATTTTCTCATTTATTTATAAAGTCACAACTGCACAGCTTCAGTCAAGTTATAGACAACTCTACCAAAGTACATTCAGTGTTCTCTTATAAACTCATATGAACAAACCAGATAACTACTACAGTGCCCATAGGACATTCGCTTACAACACCACATGGTCATGATTATGTACTTAATAATACACACACACACAAATTGTAACTATTGAACTATTTGCTATATGTAACCATGATGTTTTATGTTATTTCTTGTTGAATACAATTACTGTTGATACATAGACCACTTGTGTTTTGAACAATTTATGAAAAATCTCAAACTAGTTAAAGTAACCAGATGATATCAGTTTCAATAATTCATAATGAATGTCATTCTTGACTCAATAAAAGCTGACTAAACTGAATGCTGGAAAATTAAATTAAAACTGCATCCTAAGATTTGATAGACTACTAAATCTGAACAGAAAAGCAATTTTTTCAAAGCACTAATGCTGTCAATGACGGTAAACGTGTACATGCATGTCACATACTCACACTAGTCACAGTTGACTGGTAGTAATACTGAATACCCATTTCTTTAATCAAATCTACATAAAATAAAATGGTAGGGTCCAAGTTAAATATAGCCATTGACAAATAAAGGTGTGTGCGGGGTGGTGGTAGTGGTGGTGAGAAGAAGAGATATGTTATTCATGCAAGTCATTCAACCTATAGTATGACTAGATAAAATTCAATTACAATAGCAACAAGGCACTGAATCTGGAAAATGCATTTAAAAACACACGAATTCTTAATACTATTATTATTTCTATGCTCTATATGCTGAAGATATGGAGTGGAGAAAATATATTATATTAAAGAATATAATTATCTATTTTTTTCACTCTAGCAATTATGAACAAACAACAAAATAAATTAAAATAATAAATTTTAAAATGCACTACAAAAGCATCAGGTTATTAGTATAGTATAGTATATTAATATTTTATTATATTTATCTCAGTACTAAGTACACATACATGCATATGAAAACCTTGAACATGCTATTAATAGTAAAGGCTATGACTCATTGCATCTATTTTGAGCAAACAAGATTTCTACTTCTAGCTTTTGCCTTGCCTGGGTCACTAGCATGTGCAGTATAATGTAAAAAAAAAAAATTTCTGAATTGTTCTAGTTTCAGGCATAAGAATATATGATTAATTTAAACCTTTTAGTTACTTTTGAACAGTGAATATATATAAAAGTTTATAAAAGCATAGTTCAGTGGAAATTTTCATTTTCCAATAAAAATCTGTAAAATATTTTACTGACTTAAAACACTCTTTATCTTTAATAAACAAGTTTGTTAACATTACCAGTTTTGTATGTGTGTGTGTGTGTGTGTGTGTGTGTGTGTGGTGTGTGTGCATGGTTTTTCTAATACACTTCCACTGTCATTTAATAAGAAAGCAAATACCGTCAAATTAGGAGCTTGTACAACCCTTAATAATTTAGAGCAATATTATTACCTGTATCAAACAGGAAAGAATATTTTTCAAAATACAAAAATAATCAATATGCAGACACTGGAATTCATTAAACACACACACACACATATATTAACAAAAAGAATTAACAAATTTTAAGTTTAAGAAAATATGTTTAATAAATAATTTTGATACTAAACCTATTAAATTCATAAGAAAAGTGAGTAGGCCTATATATTTTGAATCATCAACCATTTTTCACCAGTTTCTGAAAACTTGAATAAAAATTTCCTTCATTTATTTGATACAATTTTTGTTGTTGACATCTACTGGATTTCAGTTAGGTGTGCCACCTTAAGCTTTGGATAAGGAATATAAATTCTAAAGTGATTTTCAGAGTTCACTCACCACCACCAAAGTTATGAACCATAGGCATTGTAAATGTAATACTAATAGTAATAGTATGTGTATTATCAATTCACTCTTATATTTATTATGGAAAAATAAGCTTGCAAAATACAGGTAATAAATATATAACTCACTAGTGTCTATCAAAATTTTAAAAAAGAAAAGAAAATATGGTAAAAATAATAACTTTTTTTTTTTAATCTAGTGATATACTCTTTGTTTACACTGTGCCCAGCTAATGCAGTAATGGATGTCATGGGGATGGGGGGACTCAGAATTAATATTTTATTTCACTTAAAATCGCGTATGTACCACGTAAACAAAACGCGAAGGTTGGTAATTCGTAGTCAAGGACGCAATTTTAGTAAGGCCTCACCCCCTAACGCGTAGATAACTTTTAATTTCTAAACACTAGTTCATCCACTTATATCATCTAGATAAGACAGACTGTATATAGACATAGTATGTTTATATTATTTCACGCAAATGTATATATATATATATATATATATATATATATTTAAGAAGGGTTTTTATATCTATATATTTAATGAATAAGTTGTATTTATGGATGCGTGTGTGCATGCATACTTATTTATGAAGAAGAAAACCAATGCGTAGTAGAAGTGACCAGGGTCAATGTTGTTTACGACGAAGAAAGCCAATGCGTATTAGAAGTGATGGTCAAGAGAGCGTGCAGCACGAAAAAAAAAATGTTCAAGGACAAAACCAGTCACAAGACTAAAAACTTCTAGAAGGTTCTACAGTTCTCAAAATTGTATAAATAAGGAGGACCAACCAACTAAATCTGTCTGAGACATACATCAGAAGACGACAACGACACACTTACTCACACACACTTTCAGACAGACACACACAAACTATATCTACTCGACACACAACCACCACCCGCCCTCTCCAGAAACAAGTGAAGAGAGGAAGTTTTTCCAAAGCTGAGAATATCTCTGATAAAAGGCTTACTGCATCCTCTGGAGAAAAGTAAGCGAAACACAACTAAATCTGAGAGAGAAACAACATCAGAGAGAGTTTTAACATCAGCTTTGGGAACACTTTGAGAAACATGCCAGCTGTTATGACCTCATGTCATGCAGTGTGGCCATCGGACGAAGACAAAGAAGCATTTCTCTCCATGTAACATCAAGCTTTTGTAACAGCAACTTTGTCCAAGAATGCAGTCTTTTTGCTAGAAGGAAGAAAGAAGATTCTCTATTTGTTTGATGAACATGGGAAACATATTCGAAGCTATTATCTTCAATGATGTGGTAAAGTATCATTACATATACGGAGATTTACTGAGGAGAGCTGGAAATCTCTCTCTCCACCCATCTTTCATCTCATCGACCGCCTTGTGTTAAGCATTGAGGTAATTTGCTTAATGACTACCTGGCAAGTGAGTAAGTTCAATCTTCTAGACAGCTCAAGTATGCAACGGGGTTGCAAGCGTTAATGATACGAGAGGCCATTTTTGTTCTCCCCTGTCTGAGCTACGTCTGAATTTTCTATTCCGCAGTCGAAGGGTCAGCGCCTGCATTTCCTTACAGGACACGAAGAGTTCTGTATTCAATAGAATGCGATGACACAATTCACTAGACGAATCACCCGATAATGCCAAACATCGTTGGGTTGTCCGTCGCCACGACAACCAGGAAACAACGACAATTATCGAGGTTGGCAAAGGTCAACTGAATATCAGATTGCGATAATCTGAGTGGTGCCTAGATTCCTGCAGAGTCTTCACCTGCTATGAACGACGCTACGAGGCATCTGTATCTTCTCAACTAAGCATCCAAACAAGCGATGTGTCATCTTCTCTTCGGAGCACCTCTATGAGTGACACAACAGTGAACGCCACCTCACCACTCTTCAGAGCATTCTTATGAATGACGCTACGAGGCGCCATCTATCATCACATCTTCTCAAGCATCCCTTGTGAGTGACGCGACAGATTACGTCATCTTCACTTCAAAGCATCTTATGAATATGAGCCAGGCTACGATGCACCATCTTCTTTCCAAAACATCTCCATGAGTGACATCACCTCTTCAAAACATCCCTTATAAGTGATAGGTGAGATTATGTCACTGACCTTCGAACTTTGACAGAAAATTAGAAGGCAAAAGCGCACCTAGAACTGATAGGAATGAGAACATTTAAAATTTCAGCACACCTAGAAATGTTAGGAAATAGAAACTTTAAATTGTACTTTTTGATTGATCAGGAATTTATGATTATTGTTATAATTTTTGTGAATAGAAATTCACTATTGATTTTGGATATTTGTATACAATGTGAATTTAATATGATGGCTAATGTAGGCATATTTTTGTATACGAATTGTTGATGATATGATTAACTTTTATTTGACATTTATTTTATATTATCATTTTCATCTCCCCTTATTTCCCACAGAGTGTATGACATTGGTTGAATGTATGACTAATCACTGTGCGAAAGAGTAGTGCCCCCTTTAAATCAGGAAATAAACAACCTGATTTAACCACTTTCAACTATCTTGTTATTCATAGTTTTGAGAGGGGCGAAAGAATTTGTATTTGTATTGTTTTGTACCGTTTGTCTGTTCATCCATTTATTCACTTTCATGATATTCGCTCACAACATACACAGCCAATAAAACGTTCCTTGGCATGACATAATAAAACTGGGCCCCACCCAACCATTAATGCTGTATGTCATGTGTGTCTATGTAACAACCTGACACGACGTATTACTGGCACATGTCACATGGGCTTTTCTTGGAGGTGCACCGGAGCAGGCCAAAAATAGACTTCACCCCTTGCATCTCTAACTTCAGCTCGTAGCCGGCTTAAAGGTGCCACCACCAGCCAATATTTTTGTGACAACTGGTGACGGGTGACCCTTAATAGTAGGCAGGTTTGTGACAATGGATGAAAAAATGGTCACGTGACCACAAAATAAAAAAGAATTAAAAAACAAATAACACGCGATCCGAATAAACGAAATACATTATATTGCAAATAAATCTTTCCCCTATTGAATGATACAAAACTATGGATAAGGCAGGAATAAATTCAGAAAGTTATTTTCTGTGTTCACCCTCAACAATGCCTTAAAAGACAAACACTACCATAGGCTTATAGGCACTGACAATTCTTATTTATCGGTTATTATAGTCCTTTAAACGAACAAATATACACTATAAACTGAAAATAATTGATTTAACTTATCAATTAACATCCTCAAACAGAGTGATGCACGAGAATGCAAAGTGGAAATCAGTTCAATGTCGCAGAGTTGAACACTACGGTACTTGATAAAATCCGCCATTGTTGTTGACAAATCTTCGGTGATTTCAGTCGCTGACTACAGTTCTTTCAACGCAATTGGGGACGCGTGCAGTATTTTTTGTCTCAAACAAACTATATAGCTTATAGATGAAGAATTTTCCTATTTTCTGGTAGCTTTTAAGGTTGCTATGTTATCGGAATCACCAAAAACGTAATTTAAGAAAATTTAAATTTAACCGTATTTCACTTTATCTTGAAATTCCCGCGCACTATTTAGTATGGAAATGAACCTTCTTCTCTCCCCTAAATGAAAACCATTATTATTTTTAGATTACAGTACCGCACACGACCCCACAGACTGAGAAAGAGTGCATGTGCTAAGCGTTAGCACTGGACAAGTTTTGATGTCTTGGTCAAAAAGTCGCTCGGTTGGTAACTTCTGAATAACTTCTTATTACTTTTTCACAATTATTTATTAAAACAAAAAACACAGAAAGACAGAACAGAGAACAAACTTTTGTTTCATGTGCTTTTATTTTACAAAGCTTCAATATACAGAGGAAACATGAGTGTTGAAAATGTAGAAAAATTGACAAAACAATGTCCCAATCAGCCATTCAGCGATGTTTGGAATATCTAATATAATTATGATCCTCTATAGGCATTAATTAACATAAATAGGTGCAGAGAAACAAACTAGCTCAAGCAATGAAAAATATAAATAAAGTACATAATACTTCTATATAAAATTGCAGTATTCTGCTACAACAACCAGAATAACCTAAATATCCCCCCCCCCCCCCCAAACATTAGTCAACAGTGAAGTTATTTCTATCTGAACATTCTTTTACTGTCTTGCAGACTCAAAAGTACAATTTGATATGGCAACTGAACTCAGTGACATATATAAAATTTTACAAATTTATAAAAATTACTGTGTGATATATATTTGATTATTATTTTATAAATATTGTTTATATATATATATATAAAATTATAGGTAAATAAAACAAATAATCTAAAAACTTCTAAATATTAAAATTCAATAGAGATCTATCTAGATATAAAAAAAATTCTGTTAGTAGGAATGCCCTCTCCACTACTACTATTTTTAGTGTCTCTCAGTAGTATAAACAAATTCAATTAACAAGCAAAATGTGGGTATGGTGTAACCCTGTTCACCAGAAGTAGCAAAAGCCTGACAGGTTGCCTTTGGAATGGGTTTGTACTTCAGTCAAATGAGAATATGTCTCAGGATTTGCATATGAAGTGTTAATGTACATCCAAAAATAATATAATGTGAAGCATCTGGGAGTCAATAGCTTTGAACCCTCCCTCCTCCTCGACCCCCCCCCCCCATTTGCAGAGTTGAGACCAATCCAAGGCATATGTTTTGTCGTCTCTGAAAAGTTATCCGATCTCATAAAATATAGATATACTATCATTGAATAATTACAGTAATTACCTTATCTATCAGTTATTTTATCTATGGTTCCCCATTGACAAAGTATCTGCTGTTCAGGTTTCTCTTTATGATATACCAAAATCAAAACACTTATAGTTGACTCAGATTTAGCAACACAAGGATTAGACAAATTACCGGACTTGTTATAATGAAAACAAACATCTTCCCTCTATCATTTTGTTCTTGAATAAAGTTCTGTTGAGCTGGAGTTCATCAACTGTATTCTTCTTCACAAAATTATGACTGATGGAATTAAATTTTTTTTATCTCCTCTCACATGAGATAGTTGATCAAATCTTTCATGTTGTTTTCTGTTGCTATTGATAACTCAGCACAAAATGGGTCAAATTATATGCATCCATCAAGTATACATACATACTTTTTAAAGTGTCTTGGGACTGTAAATAAGGTAAGAGATAGTAACAAGTTCCTTCAGTCTTCCACAAATGATGATAAGCTTCAAGCAGAGGGTGCAGACCTCTGAAGTAATGGATTTTTCAAATCAGCATAATCTTGTCTCACAATGTTCACAATGAATTATGCATGTCATATGCTATGTGATGTGTCAGCCAACTTTCAATGAAACACTTATTACCTTGTGCAAGGCTTGCGTACTTTCTAAGAATAATGATTTAATTCTGATCAATCAAAAAATGAGCAATGTCAACTTGATTTACATCAGGAGTCCCTAACTCAAATCACCATGCCGGCCAAATTAGGACCAGTGAATTAGCCTGAGGGCCACATTACTAGAAACCTCTTCATACATTATAAGCATCTTTTAAAATATAAACAAATCAATCTCAACATATTATGCTAATACAAGTAAAATATTAAACTACTTTTAAAAACTGTATTGCCAGCTTAATTATATTTATCTTTTTCTGATCTCTTAGCTGGTAGTGCTGTGTATCAATGAGATCATCAATATTAAGTGTGATATCCTGAGATGAAGCTAGTCTCTGTGTTGCTTGCAAATGTTTATCAGTAAGCATTGACCTTAACTCTTAACATCTCATAAGATATCTCAAACTCGCTGTCATGGAAAATGGTCTAAAATCATGCTATAATGGTTCTTGCATTATAACTTTTTTGTTTGAAGGGAGATCAACTTCAATTTTTTTTCTAGTTGTCGCAATATGGATGCCCTTTATAAAAAATATTTTTTGGCTAAATCTGTTTGGTAATTAAAAAATATTTTAATTAGTAGGCCTACTTAATAATTTATTTGAAAACAAATATATATTGCTGGGAACATAGCCTGAAAGCAGCTTTCAAACCAATTTCTCCTCCAACTGTCCAAGTGAAGATAGTCGTGAAGATGATGAAGATAGCTTTGAAGGCCTTATAGAAGAGGAGGTAAAAAAATCAGAAGTATACAATGCTCTGTTACAGTGTTAGCAGTGATAAGTAGCAATAACTTGGAGGAGTGAGTGAACACTGATGATTAGTGTCCAACTTATGAAAAAATGTCTGACAAAGAGATTGCTGATGATGCAGTTTGCAAATCTGATATTTCTACCATGGGCCCAAATGAGATAATGATGATGAAGATGAGGAACCAGATCAACCACCTCCAAAGGCAGCTGAGGCAGTTCAAGGATTTGGGTTGAGGTGGCTAGAAACCTAGGAGGTAGATCATCTAAAAATTCCTTAGTTGTAGTTCATAATCAACTTAGCTAGTGAGAAAAAAGAGAAGGAATGAAACAAATGTCTATCACATAATTTTTTAACAAATGAGTGAGTAAACTTTCATGTCTTTATTCAAAAGACTGAATGTTTTATTAATGCTAAAAATCTTTATATACATGATTATCTAATTTAATCCAACAGTGCTGTGTTTATATATGCTTAAATTACATGGCTTAAAGTGCATGTGGTGAAATAGGGTGAACCATAAGTTGATAAACAGTAGTCGCCATATAACATGGTTGTTCATACGTGACAGTAACAACCCCAAGGAATGCGTTAATTTGAGGCACCAGAGTATTTGTGATTTGCATAATATAGAATATAACATGGATCCCAAAGCAATTTTTACAGATACTATAAGGATTTAATATTCAAAAGTAAAATATTTTCTTAAAATAAATGAATTAAAAACTGTCTTATCAAAAGTTTTGAATGCCTTTTTTCAAAACAAACTGAATTTGTAATGTTTTCTTACATCACATTATTGCAGTGAAGCACAATTTACAAATAAAAGGGATAAAATAACATATTTCACACACAAAAAAAAAGAAAAACTGAAAGGAGAAAAAAAGAGGACAGTTGCATTGTGTATTTAAAAAAGCAAAAATGGCAAAAAAACCCAAACTTTTTTTAATAATCTAAATCAAAACACAAACTTCTTAAACATATATTCAGTATTAAGAACTCACTATTGTGCACAGTCTATCAGCTGGTATTCGTTTGCCCTCTCATAACATTGTTGCACTCCTCTGTCCTTCCACAGAATCTCTGTATACTCATAAAATTCCTAAACAAAAACAAAAGAATAATAAACATTTAGTTTGCATTTAATTTTCATGTAACAATCATCCAATATTATAAAGGCAGATGTACAAAACCTAAGGATGGAAATGCATAAATATTATTATATATAAAATGCAAATTAATTAAAATCTTAGACTGATGAACAAACATTTTTATTAGGATATAAATAATTTATTAATTATAATTGAAATTTATTGCTAATAATAATAATTTATTATTAAACAGTGTTGTCCAGGTATAGAAAGCATTTTCATTGCTGCTGTAAATATAATTATTATAATCTTATGAATGTTAATAAAACAAACAAACAAACAAATGCTTGCAAAACATAAAAAAAAAACCTTTTACTTCTGGGGTGGTTAGGTGGGATTGATGTACGTTAGTGTACTGGCACTTTATAGCTTATTGGTGGCATGGGTATGACATTCCTTGCATAGATTTTTACACTGAACATAACCAAAAATTATATCCTAGCAGGCTTTTGTTTAAGATGATAATGGTAGTGGTTCCTCTTGGACATCTTGATTGTACATTCTCATCTTTGAAGGACAGTGCTCTCACAACTTCAGAATGTCATCATTTTCTGGAACTGAATCCAGCAATGAGTTGTGAAGCAAGTTCATGAAAAAATCAAGATGAAAGAAATGGTCACATAGGTGGGTGATGTCTGGTCATAAAATCTGAAAGCATTTATGATGGCAGAATTTACAAGAAACCATAAAATATATTTTTTCCAGGCCCTTTTGCAATTCCACCCAATCATACTTCATTCTCTTTTGGTCATGAATGTTCACCCCATGCATGTAAGCATTGAAATTTAAAAAGGGCTTACAACTGGAAAACAAGCTGATGAGCATCAGTGGGTCCTTTGCTTCAGTAAGCTTGTTACATAGAATTGGGTCTGGTTCTGTTGACACCTTTGTGACAACATAATGACTACGTCCATTATTAGGTATTAACTGGTAGTTTTTATGGCCAAGGTAAATTTCAAACTTGCACAAATATGAAGTGTCACTCTTGCAGAGCATTCAAACTTTGATACCACTCTTGAACTTTATTTAATTTATTTACTGTATATAAATTAAAAGGATATTTAAGCATATATTTAAAAATGACACCTTACTAGATAACAAATAATTTTACAATTATTTATTATAGAAAATCAAAAAATAAAAGACAGAAATAAAAAGAGTGAATGCATCCTCAGTATTAACTGTTTACATGATCGCCACTATTTATAGAGTAGTTTTCTCAATGACGCTCATTTGGATCAAAGCAGCTGAATATTGACCAGTCAGTTTGATTAGATCTGACACCAAACAGATTGGGGTTTTATAAATAAGAGCAGAAATGGGTTATCGTGTTTGAAATGTCATATCACCCACAAAACAAGTCCTAATTAATCTATAATAGCATTAACAGTTGCTAAAAAAATTAGTTTATCATTCAAAAATCTATTTTAAAAATATTCTGGTTTAGTGCATCTGTTGGGAAACCTGAGATATATATTTTTTAATCTAAAAACTGATCATTAGAAAAAAAAATTTTTTTTAAAGTATAAATTAAATACAAGATATTTGTGTAAATTGTGTTGTTATTCACTTGATTTAAAATGAAGCATCCAAATTTTGATGACTGAACTAATTAATAATTTATATGTGCACATTCAAGAACAAACATATATATACAAATACAACACAAACACTCTAATATATTAACTTCTCTCATTATAAGGTGAACCATGACCAGTTATGTCTCCACACTTAAATTAAAGAGATATACAACAGAATTCATAGAGAAAAATCATTACAATTTCATTTGTTACAAGTTAGAGATATGACCTGTTCATGTCTCCACTCAAGTTCTTTCTCTATTCACTTGGTGAAGACCTATTCCTTTATCTTCAGAAATATGAATTTTTAAACATTTTCTCTAAATCAGTAAATGAAATAATCCATGTCTAAAATCAATGACTCAAACAGCACATGGTATTTGTCAATAAAAAAAATGGTATATTACAGATTGCTAACTGCCCAAATGTAAAGGGTTCTTTACACAACAACCAATCAGCTCTGAAACAAACCAATGCAGTGTCATAAGTATGATAATACTAAACTTATTTTAGTATTTTTTTTAAATGGAGGAGAGGGGGTTGAAGAGAGTTATCTGTTTTGGGATTCTGAGATCAGGATTTTTGCAAAGAAGTCAGTTAGGTTGACAAGTGTGCACAAATATTTAGGAATCTATTATTCCTTGCTTGTGCTCTGGTTCTGATGGAAGCATTTGCTCCTCAGCTCCACTGGAATAAATCTAACCAGGAGCTCTCTTTCCACAATGTTCTGAAATGTTTTTCTATCACAGTATCAGACGCTATAATTAGCGGTGACAAGTAATTTCAACCAGACTTAAGGATAGAGTAGCCAATTTTTAAAATATTTTTGCAATGTCTCTCAAATATATACTCCACCATCCTCTGCCTCCCTCAACACAACCAAATTAGTTGTGTATGAGAATAAACATCATGACTAACAATGTAAAATAAAAACTAATCATTAAGATATGGGGGCTATCTAGTGTGTACATACTACATATGCATACAAATTTTTTTTAAAAAACACCCGAAAGAATCCAGCAATTTCATAAACACATAAAGTACATACTTACACACATTCTGTAATTGCATATTTAAACTATTAAATAGAATATTTGTATCAGTCTCAAACACTTTATTAACAAATTAGTATATACCAATGATAGTAACAGTTAAATGATACACTTTAAATTTAATTCAATAGTTGCTATTTCAATTATCAATATGTATTTTACTTTGTAATTGTAGTCTAGAGAATTTCTTTTATTAACAGGAATGAGTATTAACATATAATTTTTTTAAAGTTTAGCTTGAGAAACATTTCAATACTTATTATTAGCTATTATCCACTGCAGCAGCAGGCAAGTGTTCATATCAATAGTTAATAGCTTGCGCAACAATAATCTTGCATCTGATGAGCTACAATTTTTCACATACACTGTGATTCTCTTCTACTCATTTGCACATATTTGTAACTAGCCAAGATTAATAGGAGGTTATCAATATTACCATATAAGAAATTGTACAAAAATATCTTTTGACCTGCTTCTTTAAAGTATAGATACAACTTGATAAAGCAGATAGAACACTAAACATTTTCATATATTTTTCATTATAATTTATGAGTGTATCATTACTTGATCTAAAAAATAAATAAATATGCAAACTTCAAAACCCCTCCAAAATCTCCTTGGGTTCATACCATCTGGATGGTCCCATATGAGCACTCAAACTGACCAAGTAATTTTTTAATGAAGTTTCAAATGACAAAAATTTCATTTATTTAAAGGCCTGTTTTTATCACCACTTGGAGTTGGAAAGTACAAAGTTCACACTAAAAATAAAAGCAAAATATTATATACTGTTATTATAATAATAAATATCAAATGAGTAATTGGTTCATCTTTTATATTTCCAAATCCAGTTTCAGACTGATGGTTGTGAAAAAAGTAGCTTTAATCTATGTGGATATATTGGTAATATAATAAGATTTTTTATTTAAATTAATAGGAAGCTATCTAGATTTACCTAGTATGCAAAACACATTCACACCTGCCAAATGTAACCAATGTTATTTTACTATCATGCCATGTCAAACATACAAATCAAGAAGGCCAAACAAATTAATAAATTGCATGCCAATGGAAAAAAAACAAACTTTCCATCAACTGAAAGTACTTCAAAAATAATAATATTGTAAAAAAATGGCTAAGATGAGTTTTTAAGGAAGAAGTCATGCCAAACAAAATTATGAAGAATTATCTAGAGAACTTAAAAGAACACCCTTAAAACTCCCATTCTAATTCTAAACAACTTTTCTGCTGCAAACTGAAAGTCAATAGTGTGATTACAAATATGCACACACAAAAAACTAACATTAACAATATTGTTATTTTAAAAAATTAAAGGAGTATCTACAGAACTGCAATACTTACTGGTGGGTAATCAAAATCTGCCTGGCTGGCAATATCTTGAATGTAATCCACACGAAATTTATTGTCTGGTTTCTCTAGTTGCACAGGTGGATTCAGGGTACTCATTGCCCCTGTTATCGTCTGTATAAAGAAAACATATTGAAAATTTATTATTAAATTACTTGTTAATAAAAAGTGTATACACTTTTTCTCTTAGCCTGCCAAATTCAAATCTAACTCTAAAAAGGAATATTATTGTGAATACAGCAGAATTTTTAACAAAATATCTCAATATACCAACTTTCAGAGGTATTTCAAGCATACCTGTCAACCCATGAAATGAAAACCTATAAACTAGACCAAGTGAAACCTTACAAAGACAACAAAAAATACTTTACATAAAAAAATGTATTTATATACTGTAAAAGATAAAAAGTTTTAAAATGACAAATGTCAGACAAACTAATTTTACATATATTTACATCTGATACTTTATTTATTCTTTGAATGTCAAGAGTATGGTATTGAATGCAAAACATGCACATTTTTTACTTTTCAAAATATCATCAAAGGTTTAAATTCTTTACACAATGTGTCAGTGTTTATTTTGCATTGTTAAAAAAAGATTGTGATATATCTGCATTCAAAGACTTCCAACAATCTGTGTGTGTTTTATCATCAGTGAGAAAGATTTCTCACAGTCTGCACTGCTGTAAGGCAGAGTAAGCGAGGACTGGAAATGTTAATATAACCAGTACTGTTCTCTGGCTGAAAATATCTATCAGAAAGCTACAAAAACACCTTTTCTGGCCTTTGTTAATACTGACATAGTCATCAAGCAGCATACAGTAGTCATCAAACTCAACTTTAAGAGCTTCTTGATCCAGGTGTGTGGAGCAAAGGTATCCGCCAATATATGTTTAGTGTAGGCTTATGCAGATATATGTGTACTGTAGACTATCTTTAATAGGTGGGTCCAGTACTTGTAAGTCCTTTAAGCAAGTGACTTTCAAAAGGAAATTTGTCTATAATCTTCTTCACCAGTGCTACATAAAACTTTCTCACAACTTAAAATATTATCTGTTTACAGAACAGTCAAACTCCATTTGGACTCTATTAGAGAGGCCTACTTTAAGAGTACTGTCAGCATGCTAATACTATAAGTCACGACCATAATACTTTGTCTCAAATCAGCCACCTGTTTGATATGTCTCATCTCAACAAATTTAACAAGAAACTTCCGATAAACTATTCATTTTCTCCATCATACCAACAATTTGTGATTCATCGGTATGAAAGAGCTTACTAAGCTCACTCAAAAGCAGTACAAAATGAAGGATATGCAGGGTCATCTGGGTCAGTGGTGACTTTAACAGTTCATGGATAACTTTCACTCTCTCAGACTTTTTAACATCACTGTGGCTCTCTAACTAGGATGTAAGAGCTGCATTTTGGTTGAAAACCCTGCCCACCATTTTGTGCAGGGATAGCCAGCAGTGTTTTAGCATGTTCAGGTCATCCACCTCAAGGAAAATCTGGAACTCTTTACACATATTTCATCATTTAGAAGAATGCTCAAAATGGCAGCAATGTCCACCAGATCATCTACAGCTTTATTCTATTTTGTGCACACAGTTCAGCATTTGTTTCACTTCTACACAGCATGCTTGTCTAGGGGAGCACTTCCAGCTTGCACCAATTTCACAGAGGGAAAGGGGAATAGGAGGGGAGGGACTTCTATGTTATTGACTGACAGCAGCTGTAAATTCCCTAACATTATCTGTCAGTCCCAGCACTTAATAATTTGTTTGTAAAGACAATTACAGGTACTTTATAGTACTATTTAAAGGTAAATGTTTAATAAATTGTTTAATATAAAAATCCCAAAGAATATGTTACATTCTCTGACACTATAGCAGACTTTTACTTTCCATGGTGTAGACAGAATGCATACCCCTGGCACTTCTAATAGTTTACAATGCTAAAAATCAATACTATGAATTAATTCCTATATTATCCTATAAAGTGAATGGTGAAAAACAAATGTTTCTGATAAGGACTATTGTAAATAGTAAAGACATTTTTTTTTTAAATCCGGCAAATCATTACAGTAGCTGAAAATTTCTATGGTCTATGATTTTATGACATTTTAAAATTTCTAAAAACATATACTACATAGTTCATATAAACACACTGCACGATAGTTGGGCTATCAAAGGCACAGACTATGTCTCGGCTCGTAATAATCTTACTTTTTAATAAGTAAAATTACTGCATGTTGGTAATTCTTTTGCTATAATTTTAAACAAATAACATTTGAATAGTAAAAATGAAAAGCACTGGAGATCATAAACACGGTTCAGATTTGACTGTTTACTGCAGATTTGATTCTATGCTATAACAGTAAACGCTGTTAATTAATTATAAATATTGAGGTAAAATTTTTAAAGTATACATAATAATCTAAGACCACTTGTAATAATGCATTAAAAAAAGGAAAACCTCTATTTACTACTATGTCAATACCGAGAGAATGTGAAAATTTAGAGCAAAATAGTATATAGTCTAATCCCAAAGAGTTGAAAACAATAAAACGAATCTCTTGTAGACACATATCAGCCAGACAATCGAAAAGTGACACTTTTGATATTTGGTTTGATTGGATGTTTCTGGTGACTGGACCAAGTAAAAATTCTCAGGATAAAAAAAAATGTTGAAAAACGCTGTACAGCCTTACAGTAGTGAAAATTAAAAATTCTCGTACCAATTACAGGTAACCCATACTAGTTGACAGTTTCAAAATACACTATGCTAATGAAAAGATCAACATTTTAACCATTTATGACTCCATTCTCTGAATCATGACTGTAAAACTGTTGATTCTATTAATCCCTGATCACACTAAGTGGCATTCATACTTTACTAGCAGATATACCTGGCATTGCCTTAGTAAAAACACAAAACAAACATAAGGAGAATTTTTAATAGCTTCTGTTAGTTAGAAAAAGGAGTAAGATTTGTTTAATTAGTTCAAAAATGTAGTATTTAATTATATTATTCAAAGATATATTTTTTATTTAATGTTACTTAACACCTCTGTCTACACAATGCTGCTTGTTTTTCCAGCAAGGGCATATACAAAAAGATTATGTGGACTGCCCACTCTTGGTTGTTCCACTAGTTGCCAGGTGTTTCCTACTGTCTTACAATGGCCAGTCTGCTTGCTTGAGCTTGGAGTCTTTGCTGGTGTTGTCATACTGTTGTCTGCCTGACTATGTCAGCCTGTTGTCTAATTTCTCTTTGTTCTGGTGTTTTCCTTTGTCTTACAGCAAGCAGGTCGTCTGCTTGCTTGGGCTTGGAGTGTTTCTTGGTATTTGTCATCTATCTCTGCAGCCCGAGCTACCCTTTTATGTTGAGTATCAGCAGAACTATCCAAAAATAGATAGTCTGTTAGCTAGCATGATACGAACTATATATATAAAAAAAAAATGGATCTTAAAATCTTCCCACCAATGAGACTAATCCATTGATGTATAATCTGTCCATGTTAAATGCAGCCTACAATACTCCCCATTTAGTTGACTTATAGTTATACAGAGAACACATGTTGAGTAAATATACTATGTTTCCCTTTTATTTTACTGTTCAAAGTCATCTCGAAGTCAATGTGTTGGGTAAATATTTAGTTTTCACAGTCCAAAGTGCATACGGCAGAAGATGATAATTTTACTGTGTTGCATAAAAATGTGTCTTACTCAAAATAAGGGTAAAATATCCTTTGTGAAAGTCCACATGAGAAATGTCCAGCAATTGCCTACAATGAAACTAAGAGCTAAGTGGTCTAACTATACTAAACTACTAAAATATTTGAGGCCACCTCCACAATCCAACACCTCTCCCCTTCTTCTCCATAAATATGCTATCTATAGCCAGAGTTCTTTTGTAACTGAACAACCACCCTGGCTATACGATAGCTATATTAGTGTCCTTTACGAAAAGTCCATTTGCAAAATGTCCAGCAATCACCTGCTTTTTATGCTGGGCATCAGCAGACCTTCCATAGGGGATACCACTGTTTGGAATGAAATAGTCTTCTTGAGCTCTTTCTAAAAAATGCGTTATTCGGGGTGGGATGGGGGTTGGGTGTTAGAAGTTTAAAATGCCAGTTCAGGTTTCTGAGCATGTCTAAAAGCTTCCTGTCATCAAGATGAATCCATTGATATATGATATGTTGGGCTTAAAATGAGAATTCTTAGGTTTTATATCAAACATTCAATTTTATATCTATTGTTATCCCACCTACTAAGTACTATAGAAGAATACAGTTCTCATCAGAAAAAAACTTTCTTACAATATAATTAAAAAATATAAACATTATTTATAGTTTGTAAATTTAAAGTTATTTATTGCTCATATTAATAAAACATTGATAGAAGTAAAAATATCTACTACAGCATCTGTCCATCTCTACACACAAACAGTGCAAACTGACACTTGTACATAAATTCTTTATAACTTTTGTCCAATATAAGAAGTTAAACAGAAGATGAAGAAATACTGGAGTTGTCCCATTTTACAGAGAAATTCATTAAGTTTTTCTGAATATCCAGTTCTGACTAGTTCATGTTCATTCCTCCCCTCAGCCACAATGAATCCATATAAGAAAGCACTGAGTGCTAAGTAATTTATTCAAACAAAATCTGATTTACATGTTTCAAAGGAGAGATTAGAACTTGTTACAATATAATTTAATTAAAAAAATTGGGTTTTTTGTGTGTAAATGTTCTTGACTAGTAATTCTAGTTAGCAAAGTTGTTAAAAGATAATACATAATTTGCTACTGATTGACTTAATTTTTATCTACACTGCTTGTGTTCTTCTGCAACAGATAAGTAGAAGTATCTTTTAATACTGTCTTATCATTGGTTCATATTCATCAGTAATACTCATTTTAATTTTTTCACTCATATTATACACATTTAAAGATTTGGTAAGTGTGGTTGTGTATTATTCGCTGTTGTTGTAATAATACTGTTTTGAATATACTTCCCTTGCAATCAATTAAATACATTATTATAATACTGGAGAAAAAACCTGGACTCGAAATGATAATTTCTGCACATCATTCACAATCTGCTTTGCCACCAAAGCCAGGCTGGTGTAATTTAAAGATACCTACATATTTAGCTGGTCCCTAGATGCTTTTTTACATGTGCTTCAGGTTGCTCAGTCCAAGAAACAGTGATCTATTTCAATGCTAAAGGAAAAACTGGCTGTGTTGGACTTACAGAGAACTGGTATATCTCATGCATTTTGTATAATCTCATCATTTACTGTAGTGTTGACTAAACAAATTTCACAGTACATGCTCAATCTTGAATTTTATTTTGCCATGAATACTCAATCAAATTCAATTCAACCACTGATGCTCAGTTCCATCTATACTTCAGGTCTGTAAAATTACCTCTACAGTGAAATGGAAAAAAAGCGCTATAAATTATATTGGTACATTTTTTTAACTGTGCATTTGTCTATTTCAAAACAAATCAGTCTCATTTTGTATAGTAGTTTTGGGCAATAAAATATTAACGTATGGGAAAATTTTGTCATTCCTAAACAGTTTTCCTATATAATAATCAAGCTTAATACTGAAAGCACATTTACTGATTTAGAAGACAATGGATGACAATTATTTAATATATTAAACATGTTTAATGCGCACCCCAATTTTGACAAAGAAAAAAACTTAAGGCGATGTGAGGGTTAAAAATCTAGATTTTTAAATTTTACTTCATAGTTGATTTTATTGTTTTGTATTAAGTACTAGAGGTAAATAGAATGTAAAAATAGAGTGAACTTGATGGTTGGCTTTGCGGTTGCTATGGAAACCATGTGTAAACAGCCGCCATATTGAAATTTTAGGAACAAGTTTTCTAAGTTCTTATTAAATATTTCTTTTAAATATTTTGCACATTGCTACAGTATTGCTATGTCTACATAATTACCATTCCTTTAGTCTATATCCTTGATAGAAATTTATTTATTTAATTTTTGGTAAAAGTGACATATTTTTATTGTAAATTATTTCTTTGAAATGTCATATTTTCAAAAGTATTGTACATATAATAAAATCCAATGGTAATTATGTGCATTTGAGTTAGTTCTTTGACTGTTTAAAGTTTCAGAGAGATCAGTTGAATAGATTTTAAAATATTCAATTCCCCAGTGTAAAAAAGTGCAAAAGCGGGAAAACAAAGAAAAGTGGGAAAACTTATTTCAAAACCTCATTACTTGCATTTTCACACAATTTTAACCCACCATTTTTACCAGACAACTGTATTAAACACAATATATTTATAAAAACTGTTTCCAGACAGAAAATTATATCACCTTAGAACAATCCAGCACCATAGGCTGGGCCACCCTCCAGCTGATTAAGTTCTTGTCTTTGGGTTCTCGTAGCTCTGACTTTGTCTCTTCGTTTTATGGCCTTGTCTTTATCATACTTTGTGCTGTTGTTAAGTCTTTTCCTCATTCTTGACTCACAAATCCTAACCATATGATGTCCTGTTTGAAAACCATAGAATCTGGCATGGTCAGCAGAAGCAACAGCTCCAAAGTTAAACTCCTCACTGCCATTACGACGGCAAACTCCACAAACTTTCTTGAGGCAAATTTCTCTTTAGTACATTTGGACCAAATCAAGATATGTAAACTTTCATTTGCATTCTATGTCTTTCCTGAGCAACACCTACTGACCAAATGTTCCTCTGTGAGACAGCTGTAAATCGGTAGGTGCTCAGCTAATTTGAGTTCATTTAGTGATGTGTGTACGAACCTCTTGTGGGGGCTTGAGAGCTGATGTCGTGCAATTGCTTGTTGGAAGAAACACCAAGAGTCCACTGTGCTTAGAATGCATATCCCTAACAAATGCTAGTATCTCTCTCAAAGACATGATTTCTAAAGACTTCCACTTTACTAAACATTTTATTTGCATGCTGATGAAATGTTTTGTGGTGCATTGCAGGTAAATCTAAATTTTCAAAAAAATTTCTCAAAGTTCTAGCACCCATGCCACAAACCACTGAAGCATAAATGGCTTGCCTGTTTATGTGAAATACTTTTGACTGTATATCCTTGGAGGCAAAATAATTTTCATAGATTGTTTCTTGGCATACAGTGCACTTGACTTCAACATAAACAGCAAAACCGTACATCGGTATGGAGTCAGTAGCGAGAGAGAGATTCATAGTACATACCTTTACACTGAGGGCAACAGAGACTGCCAACAAGACTCTCCACTTCTCTGAAATCTACACTCTCTTTCCCACTGTCATTGACTCTTGACATGACTGCAAGAACTACCCAAACTATTGTATGCGTCTTTCTTGAACTGTGATCTTGTTCTCATGTAAACAATCCCCATTACAGTACCACATGACCTAGTCTAGTGAATCGTATCGCAGCCTTCACGTCACACTACCATACATGGAAGGCACTGTTCTTGTGTACTGTTCAGGCTGGACGTCTTGTTACCGAAATAAAACGGAAAATCCCGAAGGACAATCTTTTAGTTTTATGAGAGAGGCGAGTAAATGCTGAACACAATGGTATGCGACAATAATCATGTCGTCTGCTAGAAATGTGCGTTGTCAAGTGTTGAAAATCGTCATTATAGAACTAGAAGTCGATTGAAAACTTCTGCATGTGGGTTACTTACTTTAAATAATTACAACATATTAGAGACATTTTTCAACTAAATAACCATTAGAAATGAAAAGAAGATAGTTTTTATTGCCCAAATATGTAAAAATGTCTAAACACAAAAATTACCAAAGTCACTATATTACGGACCCTCACATCGCCTTAAGATAAAACTAAAGTGTGTATTAAAATATACTTGAGATTTTCAAGCAAATATAAATCCAATGTCTTGCTATCACATTTTATTTTAAAAGCTGACAATTAAGACAGAATCATTACTATTACTTTCAATAGTAATGATATCAATATAATGATAATGAATTATATTTACTTGCTGATATTTTTAGTTTAAACAAAAAATGAAATAAATACTGAGCTATTTTAGTACTACAATACATCATTACATGAGACATACTGATTATGCAATAAGTGATTCTGATACTTGATACAAATGATAGCAAATTAGTGACCAATGATGTACTAATTTATTTATGTAGATGTTTTAGTTAATGTCAGAAATCAGAATTTGTAATCATTCAAAGCAAATATATATTAAGCACATAACCAATAAAAATGGCCAAAGAAGTGAATGATAACACAATTAATAAAATGAAATCTGTTACAATGTTTTTCTGCTTAATTATTATCTTAGCATATCTTACAAACTTTTCACTTATGGAGACAATGAAAATCTTTCAATTATTAGGGTAATGTATATTTCAAAATCTCATAACAGTAAATACAAATACTAGAGGAAACTCCTTAATCTTTTGCAGAACAAAGGAAAATACCAGCAAGTTTTTACCCATCCTGTTATTGATGCACTGGCAGAATGTGTGTGCATAGGGGAATTTCCTAACTGGCATCATTATTTCAGAAATGGAACACCATTTGGATATCTGTTGAGCTGTGAATGATATGATTTGGGAAAATTCTAGATTACGTGTAAGTTTAGAATTATTTCAAAGATAATGAATGCAATTTCAATAACGGTTATGCAATCAGCAATGCCACAATGAAATCACATGTTTTAAATTTACATAAATTTAACCACATGTGCTCACAAATCGTTCGCATTGTGTACATCTTGCTGCATTTAGTGTTATTCTACTCTAATATATCTCATCTAGAGATCAAGTGAAGAAACAGTGATCTGTTTCTAAGCTGCAAGGTCTGCTTCAACCTCAAAATCATGCAAATTAAGGAGTAATTTTGACCAAATAATGGTTGTGGGCTTACTGTCTTGAGAATGGAACATATATGCATGCACACCTCAATGCAATTATGTTTCAAAAGATTACTTTCAAAGAATAAAGTTCAAGCATAACGCATGAAGAAGATGGATGCTCATCCAGGTCTACTGATGATAACAACATTGAACAAGTCTGTGCCATGATTCTAGCACACAAACAAATGACTATTGATGAAGTGGTAAATCATATGCCAATTAGTCATTGTTCTGACTATGAAATTACCTGCAACAGATAACTTTCATACAGTCTGTGCAAGATGGGTCCTGCAGACCTAGAAGCGATGTATATATAGCTTATCTCTAATTAAAAAGATTCTTTCTGACAGTCTAAAAAAGCTCATGCAATACTGGACCGAAAAGCAAGGAGATAATGTTAAAAAAGTATGTCCTTATAAGGTCTCAATTGTTATAATAAATTTTATAAATACACTACATAAAAATACTGACTCACCCTTATGATAAAGAAAAACATAAACAAAACACTCCTTTTGTATTATCAACATCTCAACATAAACAATAAGTTAAATAACAACAATAACTGATAGGAAAACATGCAATTTTTAGAATTTTTTAAATGCATGTCACCATTTTAATTTTTATGCATCATGGGGCAGATTAGTGTAAATGAAAAATTTAGTCAACAGCCCTCATATCTACACCAATATCAAATCAACTTGGTAGTCTCATTCTAAAAGGGAAATTTGTTTGTACTGTGTAAATTCTATACAATGATACTACACAATCAACGTAAAATTAACATTAAAAAAAAACACAATTAAAACTGTGAATGACATAGCTTTTATGAATAGTGTGAGTGAGAATGTGAAAGGCACACACAAATCAGCAGACATAGCATCTGTGACTGAGAATGTGCAGATGTACTATGACAATGCAACTAACAGCTTGGAGAGGAAAGTGAGCAGGTGAGATGTTTGCACATCATTCTTTGTGGTGTGTGTTTGCTACCCCAATGCAGATCACTGATCCAACATTTTTTCTCTACTAAAACTATCAGCACAATAAATGATACTCAGTCTACTCCTGTGTAGCTGCACTTTTCTATTGGAATCGCACCATATGCAGTATATTTTTAATAAAAATAAAAACTACCATCCTTAATTAAAAGGTATCAAGGTACTGGTCTATATAAATGTATGATTTTTATAATCACTTCAGTTTAATATCTCCATGAACTACACGTTCACAATATGAATATGACACCAAGTTGATCAATTTCTAGCTAGAGGTGGGTGAACTGGGAAAATGCTGAATAGGTGGGTCTTGAACTCACAAATGATCAGCCTCCTGCATTATAGTTCAGGGCCTAGACCTATTTGTCTCCAAAGCTCACCATTATATATTTTATAATTATAGGAAAATTCATTGTTTAAAAATCAAAATTCAAGGATCTTCATAAATCATTAATGCTCAAAATACCTGACTGAGGTTTGAAATTAACAGCTCTTGAAATTTACTCCACTCAGCTTTTGAACAAGACCTAGCTATTAGGAACAAATTCAACATTAACCTACAATTTGTAGTACAAATCTGGCCTTGATAATTTTGGCGCTATGTAATCAAAATTACAAGAAAAATTATGATATTTGCTGCAATAAATCAGTGAATATGTGTAAAAAAATAAAATACATTTTTTAAAAAACTATGCAAGTGTGCAACACTAAATCATCTACATCATAAGTGCTCATTATTTAATAAATAATTTTACAGAAAGATTTACAATACCAAAATCAGAAATTGTGACTTTCTTACTAAATTTGTATATATAATAGTTCAAGCAGCAAACCAGTAGAATAGTCACTCTTCTCATTAATTGGATGAATTTTGCAAACAAAATTTTCTAGAGAGGCATGGTAAACTGCTTAGGTCTGTCTGTAGCAATTCTCACTCATCTATTATGTAGTTTTATATCAATAAAAAACACTGAGGGCAGCTAAACTTGCACCAGCAAAAAACAGATGCAGTTTTACTAAAGATTAATAATTTGTAGCAGCTACCTGTACATATCCTATGTATGCTAGATATTATACTGACAGAATGAACACGGTGCCATCACAAGAACTCTGATATAGTTTTAACTAACTTTGTTTTTCCTTATTTGCAGTTTTTGTTGATGGTAATTCATTTCAATGTTGGCATTGTATAACTAATATATAAAAGAAGTGCAAAAAGCACTATTTAGTGTCTTTCATACTGAGAATGATATTATCACCATATCACTGCAAAACTGGCAATGCCAACCATTACTTAATCATTAATGTTTTTCAAAGTGAGAATGAGATACTAGTAATTTAGGACAATGTTTTCAGAGTAAATTTGCCTATCCCTATTTTAATACTTAATTGCTATATAAATTAAAATTGTTATGGTGACCCGACCTTGGGCACTCCTTATCATGGTATTTTGGAAGTAAACAAACCGAGTTGAAAAAATGCTAGAAATTGTTGATGTAATGCAAACTATTTCAATGGTCAATGAGAAGTTTTATTTATCCAATGATTATGACTTTCAAGAATGAGACCAGCCAATGGGCTGAGATTAAAAAGTGTACCTACTTTAAAGAATTCTATTGTCTGATCACTGGAATTTGATGTGGCAAAGAAGTCCATCTTGAAAGGCAGCCATTAGTTTAATGGTGAGTTAACGGACTGGTTGAGAGAGAATGGACGATGCATTATGTGAGTAGACTATTGTTTCTATAAATGTTTGAACTATGATGCTTATATTTAGTGTGCTAACAGTTGAAGGTGTTTTGATATGCTGAATTTATTATGCTGTGTGCATGCATTGGGCCAATAAATATCATTGCAGGAAACTGTAAGTTGAGACTGGAATGTATAAAGAATGGAGTTATAAAGAGATAAACTGAAAACTTGGAGTTTGTTCCCTGATTAAATATTTACTGGGACAAGCAGCCTTTCTATGTATATGATTTGAACCTCATGGTTTACACTACACTCTATTTGATGTATGGGGGCAAGATATGCTGACTACATGAGCAATTTCTGGTATAAGGAAGTACTAGAGTTGCTATAATTGTTATTCTGCTTGAAGGAACTAACACGGTGAAAGAGGATGCCAGGTTGGTTTCGAGATAATAACAGCACATCAGTGATTTTTCAATGTGTGGGGAGAGAGATCCATGGAGTTGACAGCAGAAAATAAACTTGTGACATTGTTGCAAAGCGTGCAAAAAGACTATTGAGGCAGCACTTAATTCAGGTTATGTAAAGACTATTATCGCTTATCTCTAATAACTCAATTTCTGTTCTCTGATAAGAACTATCCTGTGATTTGTATTCACTCTATTGTTGAATTGTAATTTAGGATAAAGACTGTGTAGACAAATTTATTCGAAAGTGATTTCATGAAGAAAATTGATGTCAAGTAATCTATTTCAATATATTTGTTATATGTATTATTATTTGATTGTTGATTTAATAAATTTATTGACCATCTTACACATATTGATAAATTATGTTGGAGAAGAAAGTGGGTGGATGGTGGCTCACTAAATAAAGATTAAAGATGGATTTGTCTTCTCCTTTTGGCTTTAGTAAGACGTTTTCCACCTATGGAAATATAGTATGACAGTTAATGTTGACTTAATTATTGTGGAAGAGAGAAAACATTTACAGCACCCACGTATCTGCCAAGTGACAGATGACTGGTGTCTGCTGGAGAATTATTAATAACAATTAACATAAATTAAGAGTCTCATCACTTGTAATTAGTTATGAATGATTAATTAATAATAATCATTAACTAGGTCGTGTTGGCATCATAGACAGCAAATTATTATAAGCTTAGTTTTGTCTTTTAAAACTGATGTGCGACTTAATTGAAGCAGACTATGTCATATATTATTATTAACTCAGTTCTGATAGTCATTAAAATAAACAAAGCAATGATATTTTTAAATATTATTTTCATTTTCAGAAAACTTTTTCTCCTTAAATTCCTGCCCACACCAAAGTCTAGAAGCACAACATAATAATAAAATAGACTACACTATTTCCTGTATATGCAATGTAATTCAGTTAATTTGTGGTCAAATTATTTATTAAATATAATTTTTAATGTTTTGTCTGAACATATACTTAGGTCTACATTTGTTCAAGATCATATCAAAGTTCTCGTAATAAAATTGTAATATATATGCACTATCTCAGTATCTGGTCTACTTAGGTCTCACTCTCATCATTATCTTAAACAAATGTAATGATTTTAAAACTAAATACAAATTTTAAAAATTACTGTATTAATACTATTATTAATTGTGGTCATATGGTCATAGCACAGTAGCATTTCTACACCAGTGCTTGTTTTAAAATCATATAGACATGTAAATTGTAATTAAAAGATTTATATATTTGGTTAATGTAATACATAGTCTTATTAATTATTACTGTCCAAAACAATCTAATGCAGTATATTTCATATACAAATTTCAATGTTGGTACATAATTTTTGTAAAATTTTGCATATATACTCTTTCTCTATGAATATAGTGTGACCTCTGTTCTATAAAACAGTGTGTATCTACCCACATACACACAGAGTTGGGTCTTGGGTGTACAGCAATCTCAACTTACGGCAATCTACCGATATAAATGAGATGATAAGACATGTTCATCTTATTTTTTTCAAATTCAAATTAAATTTCAATTACTGTGATTGTAGTAAAATCCGTTCATTACACTTACGAATGAAGCAAACTAGTTCAGACACAGATGAATACCAGACATAGGGCCTACAACAGTCGTCACTGACGGTGAGACACAAGAATGCATTATTAACTCATGTTCTTGTTCTCTACATAGTTTCAATTGTTTTAATTTTGCAATTTACTGTATTTAAGTCAACGAAAGTGTCATTTTTAATGATTAAGAGGGGTGGGGGTTTTTTTGTCAAATGTTATATGGCATTATTACTGCTCATGTTTTTAATAAAGGACACAACATTAATTTACAAATTCTGATTATGTCCTTAACTCATTTGTAATCCAGTTCTACATATTTATATTTTCTTTTAATATGTAATATACTACAATTAATCAGAATAAAAAAAACAAAACCTCTGCAAGAAAACTAAAACTAAATATATACATCAATATCAGTATTACTACTGCATCCTAAAATACTAATTACAATATTATTATTATTTTGCTAATTATTGCTACTAAGTACTATGCTAGTGTGACTATTTAGTACTAATATAGTAATATTAGTCATTATAAAAATAATTTCATCTCATTATTTGCTAATACTATGGTGAAGCAATCTGAACAAAGATTACTGTTACAAATACAAACTACAAAGAAGGTTACTTTAATTATTATTACATGAACATATCCTTATTAAATAATGAGACTTTGGTGGTCTGTGATTATAGTGTGAAAAGAACGCTTTGTGCTACAAATTATTATAAGAATTTAAAATAATTTAAATATTATGTGAAAGGATCCAATATAATTTAAATAAATAATGCTAAAACATTTGGAAGTCTGTACTGTACCAACTACCATTCTACTCCTAATACAGTAATAGTTCTAGCTTTGCCCTACTAATTAATTGCAGTAGACCGGGCACTGAAGCACCAAATATCAAAACAAAAGTACAAATACAGAGGTTAATATTTTGTAAGTGAAAACTTGCTTCCTCCAAATTCAAAAGTAAGTGTTTACCATGATTCTTGTAATTGAAAGCTATGGGACTACTAATGAATAAATTGCATGCTGTTAAGTTTTACAGTAAACTTAATACTATAAATAGTAGGCTACACACTAGTAAAGTATAAAGATGTATGCATGTATATTTTTTTCATTTTCACAGCAAATATTCAGGTAATCAATAATAATATATGAAAACATTCCAGAACACACGATATATATTAAGTTAATTAACCTTATTCACATACACACAATATACACACACACACCTAACTAGAAGGTCGGCCATCTTGAAAAATAGGACAGAACCGCAGGGGGCGACAGGTTATTCTGATGTTTACTTACCAAAATTGCGTCGCGAAGATTTCTTTTAATGTCTTCTATCTTTTGTTTTCTCTCCCTGAAACATAAAATAGAACTGTTCAATCCCTTAACAAAAAAATGCTCTGAATAAACGTCTAAGAGCAACCCATCCAAACAATACATATCAGGCCAGCCTATCTCCCCCCCACTTACTGCACCATTTTGGACGCAGTCACGCATGCATAATACGGTCTCTCCACTTCCAACCGTTGTCACACTGTGAAGTATAAAATGAAAAGGCTTAATATTAATGTTTAAAAATTACTCACTCAGCTCCAAATCCATCAACGTGCAATATCCTCATTTGTTTTACAATTGTGGACTTGCCAGATTCTCCTGCGCCTAAGAAGAGAAACAGAATGGAAGCTCATTAAGCAAGTGATATTAGAATAATCTCTAAATGGCCGAGCTGGGATACAAGTATACGTAAGGCTGTGGATAGTGAATGCGATACCAACCTAATAATAAAAGACGATGAGTTGCTCTGTACATCTGTTTGTCTTTCTGTAATTGTTTTTCAATCCGTTTGTTTGCTTCTTTCCGCATTTTATCATCCTCGTCTTCATGCTTTTGACCAAAGCACCCCATGGTGTCCAGAATACTACTAACTACTTTTGCCAGTTTGGATCGAGAAATCAGTAACCGATATCCTCAAAAAGAATATGCAAAAATACTCCGTGCCCACTCCAGCAAAGCTAGGGCTAAGGGGCACAAAACGGCCGCCCTAGCATTGATTCGACACAAATGTTCATGAAGCGATACCTCTTCGTGCCGACATGGACACAGCACATATCAATTTGACAGCGCTGGGTGGGGTTATCGAGGCATGCCGGGAAATTTTCACAAATAATACTTGATCACACGAAACTATGACGTAAAACACATATTCGTGACGTTGTTATTTTTGATCCGCAACCTTAGAGGTCCATAGTGCTAGTATGCTGACCTATGTCTAGTATACGATTTGGGGATGTGGATATCACTGTCGATGTAAATGGCTGTTTCACTACGAAGTGCTGTGTCTGCATGCATACAAACGTTTTTCATTAGTTCGATAATACGATTTATTTTATGCTCCGAAAATGCGGGCTGCATACCAAATATATGATGTTCACTGGTTTCTGATTCGTGTGAGGGGGATAGTGAGAGTGGTTTGGCTTACACTACAGTTATTTATTAAGATTATAGAAGATAATTATTACACTTTTAAAAAGATTAAACCTTTGCCTCAATTTCCTGAGACTCCCGTCTCCCCAATCAGCATCTCTATTTTCCAGTTCTCACCTAAGCTATAGTGACGCAACCGTTAAGTGTTTTGCTGTATGATTACTGTGACACAACTGCCTAGCATACAAGAGAGGACATTTGAAAAGCTGAATTACCAACAGAAACAAAGGCAACACAACGACATAAAGAAAGGGAAAATATTAACAGGCCACCCACTAATATTCTGTAAGCCCAAGAAGAAAAACACATATCGATGCCAATCAACAACACCAGATAGGCAGAGAAGAAAAAAAGGAAAAAGAACACCTACCACCAACGACAACGGCAGGAGCAGAAAGAGAGCAACAGTATCCGCAGTGATGATTTTTTTTAATCGCCTCCGTTGCAGACATGATGCAACTGGTGCTTGACCATCTGTACTGGCCTCCTGACCCAGTCTACGCATATCCCAACGGACAATAACGACCAAAACAACACCATCGGTGAGAAGGACAGGGATTGAACATCCCGGGCATGTGTACTCACTTGGTATAGAATACTATAGATAGACCTGGCGTGGTACTAGCCTGGGCTCTTGAAGAAGACCCCCTCCCTCTCCCCTCTAACATCCGGGACGACATCAATAACACCAAACACCATGACACTAGCCCGCGAGCAACCGGGGTACTTCTTCTACCGGCCAGACATGAACGCCACGGACCCAGCTACCTATAATCTTCACCACCACCCCAGCTTTCCGATCCAGAAACTTACCTTGACAAAAAATTCTCATATTACTGGGCTCAACCACCTCTCCCACACACGCACGCTCACACCATCCCTCCCCGGCACGAAATCGGCCGAAAGCATTTTCCCTAATAACAGACTTGGAAATCGACATTTGACACAGCATTATTACTCGAGATTATCATTCTCATAACATTGTACTTTTCATTCAATATGATAATTCATTATCATTCTCATAACATTGTACTTTTCATTCAATACGCAGCTTTTCCCCCCCCCCCTTTTTTTATTTTACAGTTCACTTCTGGACTCGGTCTATAGGTCCTACAGATTATAGACTGATTTTGACATTATAATTTATATAGCCAGTTAAATCGTTGTGACATTTTTATTCAACTCATTGCTAGTCAGTCATTTAGGTATGTATTGAGACATCTTCAGTTAATGAAAATTCGTATTTTACAATTAACACAACATAAAACTTTTATATATTTTCTATTATGATGGCTGAGCACAATTTTATAATTTAATAGCAGTTATTAATTTATTGGCATTTCGTATAGAGATCATCACGGATGAGAAAATGGGAAACAGAATTAGGCAAGCCATTGGGCCCTATGAAGAGCTATTGGCCATTGTGAAAAAACGCAAAATGAAATGGTATGTCACACGATCAACAGTTTGCCAAGACAACCATGCAAGGTACTGTGCAAGGAGGGCGAAGGAGAGGATGACAGAGAAAAAGATGGGAGGATAACATCTCAGAGTGGACAGGACTGAAGCTGAGCGATACAGTAAGATTAGCAGAGAACAGAATGGAGGAAGCTGGTTGTCATTCATCAGTGGTGCCCCAACGGTCGGCAAGACTAAGGGAGAGAGAAGGAGAGAGAGAGAGATTTAATGTAGCATTGGTCAAGTAAGCATTATCATCTGATTCTAAAGTGTAAGTAAATAAAATACTGCGACTAAAAAAAAAAAAATTGAATAAACTCCAACTTTTAAAAAAATTATCTGTAAGTATTAAAAAGTTGAAAGAAACCAGTTACTGTGCCGTTTTTGTTCGACAGGCTCGAAAACGCATGAATTATGTGATCTTGGAGAAATTCTAAATATAGAGATCTGACCTCGCGCGCGTGACGTCAATTGGGCATCACAAAACTGTGAATCCTTGCTTTATTCAGTTTATTGTTTATGTCATTTCTTTCGAGTGGTTTTCTTCTTTCAGTATATATTCACAATTATTTTGCCTAAGAAATTATATTTGTAACAAATCTACGATTGAAAGAAGGCAATGTGTTCCGTTGATAAATAAAAAACAAATTCTTTGAAGTCTACGAAATGTTCAATAACGTTTAAAAGACAGAACAACAGCAACAAAACCATTATACTTAAACTGACTGCTGTGTATTAAATGACATTCTTGATAGATGAGCTTTCAGGCAAAATCAATCCTTTTGATGATCCTGGCGTACAGATCTATAATTATTGGACAAAAATTATACATGCACATTTAGATATAGCTTCTTAATCACTTTCACCTCAAAGCAGGCAGTTTAAGTATAATGGTTTTGTTGCTTCATCTAATTATACTTTTTATTGCAGTACTAAAACTACTATGAATATCCACTAACATAAAGAAATATTCAATAAATGCCTATCAGAGTTATATTAAAATACTAGTGCCATTAGAGTAAGGCCTAACTATAAATCCAAACATATATCTTTGTTATATATTTTTAAAATTAACTGTAGCAAATAATAAGCAAGTAGGTAAAACAACAACCAAATACACAAGATCAGTTTCTAATCAACTAAACAGTAATTTTATATATGTTTTTATTAGTAGTTCTAAGTAAGTTAAGTAGCAGTTGCACAGATTTAATAAGAATTTACAACATACAACTATACATGCCTTAAGTGTAAATTGAAATTAAAATTGTTTCTTGTAGTTTACTACTAATAATAAAAAGATCAGCCAGTATATCTATAATATGTAAAACGCACTGTCATTGATTTACAGAACAAATTAAAATTATCTACTCTACAGAAAAGAAAATTTGAGGAAATATTTTAAAGTCAGTAGTAGTATATTCATAGTAGTATTTCATACTGTTAAAACAGGTTATTTCTACATTACTGATTTGCACTCTAAACAGAGAGATTTATAAGCTCTCCAGATGTTGGTTTTGCATATTAATTTTATATTTTCTATTGAAATTTAAAGCCAGACAAAAGTCAAATGAAATGTTATTGTCTTGGGATATTATAACGGAAAACATTAGCATAACTTACAGATAGTATACTAGGATTGAAACAATCGATTTTTTTTCCTGAAAAGAATAGAAACGTATATTAAAGCTTTGTTATGCCGCTCTTTTGACGTTGATTATACTAAAAGGGGAACGTGTTTTTGCTTAGATCAGATTATGGCTCTAAAGTACTTTAAAACAAGACATCTTGGATGCTTCTTAGGTCAGGTTATTGGTTTTCTGTTGCATATGTTGGCATTTCTGGGACATCAGGTACAAGTCATCTGTAAAGTCCAAGTCTTCAAGGAACTGAGTCAGGGACCATTGGATTCCGGTTTTTCCTGTTTTAGATGTCTGACACATCACCCAGTCAACCACTAACAGGAAGATCATTATGGAGAGCATGCATCCTTGTCGGACTCTTGTTCTCATCTCAAAGTCCTCTGTCGTTTGCCGTTGTGGATAATTTGGCATGTGGTGCCTTCATAAAGTTGCTGGATCAGGGTGATGAAACTTTGAGAGATTCCATTTAATTTTTTCCTTCTTTTTGTACTTCTTTTTATTTCAATAAATTTGGTGATATGTTTATTCTCCTTGATGTAACCATTTTTGAAAGTAGGTTTAGTACGAAAGAACTGTGTTTACTCTTCACGCTATCACCCGTTTAGAAAGCAAGTGGTTGTGTTTATTCTTCTTGATGTAACCATTTTAGAAAGTAGGTGGTTGTGTTTACTCTGCACACTGTAACAGGCTTAGAAAGCAAGGAATTATGTTTACACTCAACACTGTAACAAATTTAGAAATCAATGAGTTGTATTTACTGTTCAGAAAAGAAAGGGTATGTGTTTACCCTTCACACTGTAAAAGGTTTAGAAAGCAATGGATTGATTTTACTCTTCACACACCGGTTTCAAAAGAAATTAGATGTGTTTATTTTGCACACTGTAACAGGTTTACAATGTAAGGATATATGCTTACTTTTCACGCTCGCTGTTACCAGTTTAAAAAAGCATGATGTTGTGTTTACTCTTCACGCTGTAACAGTTTTAAAAGCATGGAGTTGTGTTTACTCTTCACACTGTAATAGGTTTAGAAATTCTTCATGCTGTAACATAACCAGTTTAGAAAGCAAGAGGTGGTGTGTACTTTAGAAAACCTGTAACAGGTTTAGAAAGCAAAGAGTTATGTTTAGAATCCACACTGTAACAGGTTGAGAAAACACGGGATCTGTTTAATCGGCACACTGTAAAAGGTTTGGAAAGTAAGAGAATGTGTTTACTTAGCACACTAACCGGTTTAAAAAAGCAAACGGTTGTGTTTACTCTTTACGCTGTAACCATTTTAGAAAGAAAGGGTTGTATTTTATCTTCACGCTGTATCCACTTTAGAAAGCAAGAGGTTGTGTGTAATCTTCATGCTCCATTTTAGAAAGCATTGAACTGTGTTCACGCTGTAACCAGTTTAGAATGCAAAGGGTTTTGTTTATTCTTCACGCTATAACCAGTTTAGAAAGCAAGGTGTTGTATTACTCTGCACTAACAGTTTACAAAGCAAGGGGTTGTTCAAGCTGTAACCGGTTTAAAATGCGAAGTAATCTGTTTATTCTTTGCATTAAGTAGCCAGATAACAAAGGGATGTTTACTTTTTCGCTGTAACCGGTTTTGAATGCAAGGGATTGTTTATTATTCACACAATTACCAGTTTAGAAGTTCACTTTAACAGTTTTGGAAGGTGTTGTGTTTACTCCTCATACTGTAACAGACTTAGAAAGCAAGGCGATATGTTTACTCTTCAAACTGTAACACGATTAGAAAGCAAGGGGTTGCGTTTAATCTTCACCCTGGAACCAGTTTAGAAAAGAATGAGTTGTGTTTCATCTTCACGCTGTAACCAGTTTAGAAAGCAATGGGATTTGTTTATTCTTCACTCTGCATCCGGTTTTGAAAGCAAAGGGTTGTGTTTATTCTTCACGCTGTTATTAGTTTAGAAAGCGATGATTGTGTTAAATTTTCATGCAGTAAACGATTTAGAAAGCAAGGGATTGTGTTTACTCAGTACACTGTAACAGGTTTAGAATGCAATGGTTTATATTTACTCTGCTCGCTGTAAAAGGTTTAGAAAGCAAGCGATATGTTACTCATCACCCTATAACCGGTATAGTAGAAAGCAAAGGGTTGTGTGCACTCTGCACACAGTAACAGGTTTAGAAAGAACGGGGTTGTGTTTACTGTTCATGATGTAACAGGTTTAGAAAGCAAGGAATTATGTTTACAAACTGTAATAGGTTTAGATAGCAAGTGGTTGTGTTTACTCAGCACTATGTAACAGGTTTAGAAATCAAGGGTGTGTTTACTTTGCACACAGTAACAGGTATAGAAAGCAAAAGGATGTGTTTAATCTGCACACTGTAACAGGTTTGGAAAGCAAGGGAATGTGTGTACTTAGCACACTGTAACCAATTTTTTTTAAGTGTTAGTTTACTTTGCAAATTGTAACCAGTTTAGAAAGCAAGGCGATATGTTTCCTTTTCAGACTGCAACCAGTCTAGAACGCAATAGATTGTGTTTCATCTTCACTCTGTAACCTGTTTAGAAAACAATGGGATGTTTTCATCTTCATGCTATAAACAGTTTAGAAAGCAAGGGGATTTGTTTACTCTTCAAGCTGTAACTAGTATAGAAAGCAAGGAATTGTGTTTACTCTTTATGCTGTAACTGGAATAGAAATCAAGGGGTAGTGTTCACTTTGCACGCTGTAACAGGTTTAGAAAGCAAGGCGACGTGTTTACTCTTCACATTATAACTAGAAAGTAAGATTTTTTTTTAACTCTTCACCCTTTAACCTTTTAAAAAAACCAAGATGATATGTTTACTTTTCACACTGTAACTGATTTAGAAAGCAAGGAGCAGTGCTTATTCTTCACGCTGTAATCAGTTTATAATGCAAGATGCTGTGTATACTATGAACATTGTAACAGGTTCAGAAAACAAGTTGTTGTGTTTAATCTTCATGTTGTAACAGGTTTAGAAAGCAAGTGGTTATGTTTACACTCCACATTGTAACAGGTCAGAAAGCAAAGGTTTATGTTTACTCTCCACACTGTAACAGGTTCAGAAAGCAAAGGTTTATGTTTACTCTCCACACTTCTTTGACTGTCACTGTGGAAAGCTATGCGATATGTTTACTCTTCAAGCTGTAACCCTTCAGAAAGCAAGGGCTTGTTTGACAAAGTAAATTTGCCCCTCCTTATTTTAAATTTAAATTGATAGATAAAATGCTAAATTGTCAGAGTACCCATATCTTGGTCACTCCTTATGGTGTTATTTTAGAAAGTGTCTGAGTTAAAGTAAACAGCTCGAGGCAAGAATATTGTAGATTGCTGACGTAATGCAAGCTGAGTGAGTATTTTTCTATTATCCAATGATTATTATTTATGAGAACGAGACTAGCCAATGGGCTGAGTTTAAGGAGTCCACTTGCTGTAGAAATTCTGCTCTCTAATCACTTTTGAATTCGGAGTGGAAGGAAGAAGTCTGGCTTTGAAAGGCAGTCTTTAGCTTGATAGTGAGTAAAACTGACTGGTTGAGAAAGAATGGACAAAAACATTTCATGTATTATCGCGATTGATATGTTATAAACATTACATGCATTATCGCTATTGATATGTTATACTTATGTAGAGATGTACTATGTGAAGTGACTATTATTACTACAAGTGTTGAACTAGGCTGTTCACATATAGTTTGCTAAGAAAAACGTGACATTGTTTGATATGCTGTACTTTTTTTTTTGCCACGTGTGCATTGGGCTAATGATTACCATTGCAGGAAATTGTAAGTTGAGAATGGAGTGTGAGGTGGAGTGGAGTTCTATTGTGATGAACAGGAAACTTAGGTTTGCTCCTTAATTATATTTTACAGGCAGCAGGTGGCCTTTTGACTTTTGAGTTTCACCTTGAGTTTTTAGTGTTGAGTTTCAAGTTTCAAGTCTACATGTCCTGAGAGACTGGGGAGATGCAGAAATGTCTGTTGTGGTGTGTGTAAACATAAGGAAGCATGATACACACATTTGATGTATCAGAGCAAAGTACACTTGGTACATTCTGGAAAATTCTAGTACATTGAAGGTACCAGAATTATTGTGATAATGTTCTGCTTCAAGGAACAGACAGCGAGCAGAGCGCTCAATTGGTTCGAGAGGAATGTGTGCATCAATGTTTTCCATGCATGTAGCAGGAGACACGTGTGTTGACATGCATGTAGCAGGAGACACGTGTGTTGACATGCAGACATTGTGACATTGTTGTAAAAGCAAGTGAAGGACTGACAAAGCAGTGATTAATCCAGGTAATGTAAAAGAGTATATTAACCTACCTCTAATAACTCCATTTCTATTCTCTTACAGAACTAACCTGTGATTTGTATTGACTCTATTGCTGAATTGTAATTATATATTTTTATATAATGAATTATCCAAAAGTGAGTTCATGGAATATTGATGTCAAGTAATCTGTTTCATTGTAATTGTTATGTGTATATTTGATTGTTCATTTAATAAATTTATTGTTAAATTTATTGACTTCTTACACATATTGATGATCTTATGTTGGAGAAGAAAGTGAGTGAGCTCTCTAACTATAGATTAAAGTTGGATTTATTTCTCCTTTAGTAAGAAGTTTTCCATTCACGGAAACCGTAAATGTTGTTTTATGTTGTGGAAGAGAGAAAACATTTACAACACCTGCATATCTGCCAAGTGATAGATGAGTGGTGTCTGATGGAGGGTGATTAATAACAAAATTAATATTCTCATCACTTGCCATTAGTTAGTTAAAGATTAATTATTAATAATAATCAGTTTCTTTAACTAAGCGGTGTGCCCGTCACAGGTTGTTTCATCTTCAAGCTGTAACAAGTTTAGAGAGTAAGGAGGGTTGTTCACTCTTCACTGTGCAACAGGTTTAGAAAGCAAAGGGTTGTGTTTATTCTTCACGCTGTAACCAGCTTAGAAAGCAAGGGATTTTGTTAAATCATCATGCTGTGACCGGCTTAGAAAGCAAGGGATTTTTTTAAAATCGTCATACTGTAACCAGCTTAGAAAGCAGGAGTTTGTGTTTACTCTCCACACTGTAACAGGTTTAGAAAGCAAGAGTTTGTGTTTACTCTCCACACTGTAACAGGTTTAGAAAGCAAGAGTTTGAGTTTACTCTCCACACTGTAACAAGTTTAGAAAGCAAGAGTTTGTGTTTACTCTCCACACTGTAACAAGTTTAGAAAGCAAGGCGTTATGTTTACTCTTCAAGCTGTAACTTCTTTAGAAAGCAAGGGGTTGTGTTTAATCTTCACCCTGTAACCAGTTTACAAAACAATGGGTTATGTTGCATCTTCATGCTGTAACCAGTTTAGAAAGCAAGGGGATTTATTTACTCTTCACTCTGCAACCGGTTTAGAAAGCAAAAGGTCCTAAAGTTATGTCCTATGGCAATCCTTACAACCAAAGTTATGTCCTACGACAATCCCCACAACTAAAGTTATATCCATCCGAGGACAACTTCCACAACTAATGTCCTATGACAATCCTTACAACTAAAGTTATGTCCTACGAAAACCCGCACAACAAAAGTTATATCCGAGGACAACTTCCACAGCTAAAGTTATGTCCTGCGACAACTCCCACAACTAAAAGGCTGAGGACAACCATCACAACTAAAGTTATGACCTACGACAATCCTTACAACTAAAGTTATGTCGTACGAAACACCCCCCCCCCCCCCCCAACTAAAGTTATATCCGAGTTCAACTTCCACCGTAAAGTAGCTGTCAACGAAAAAGCCACAGGCAAATCTGCAATTTCTGCTTTTAGGAAGTATGCAATCTGAACTTAAGGTAAATGTAGAGTCTGAGTCGAGGAATTGGTTGTTTTTTTGAGTGAAGTCGGAGTTGTAAAAATGTCCTGACTCCGGCTCCAAATTTTACGAGATGAGACTAAGGCAGGTCCACATTTAAACCATGCAGGGGGTAATTTTTCTTAAGTGAAATAACATTTCAAGAGAGTTGTTTATTATTAATTTGGTATATTTTAAACAACGGGATTAAACAGTATTTTGTGAAGTTACTGAAGTAGTGAGCTAAAAGTAAAAAATCTTCTGCTGTATAAATTAGAAGTTCGTGTGAAGGGTAAAGAAGAGGATAATGAGGCGATAACTGTGTAGCTACATGAGTCATTCAATGACCTTCATCTTCATTAAGAGTAACCATATGAGATAAAGATTCTTAAAAACATCTTGGCATACAGGATTGGTCAAAATGTCGGCACTTAAATTTAGAAAATTTCAGAGAAAGGGAATCTTCCTCACATCTAACTAAATTCAAAATAAATTTTTACCGAGCACTGAAAGAAGTTGAGAAATTTATCTGAACTTCTGAATTGAGCACTGAAAATGCTTTAGCCTTCTACCCCGAGATTATTCAAGATGCTTATTTGACTGTCACTGTGGAACATATTTTTTTTCTCTCAGGCATCAAATCTGAGCAGCAATGAACCCAAACTATTAGAAAGAGCCAAACCAAGTTAGATAAACATCATATTAAATATATTTTGATGTTTTTTGTATTAAATTTTTTATTGTATAATTGAAAAAAATAATTTTAAAATGGAATCTATGAAATCCACTTCATTTATTTACCTATTGACTACAGATAACTCAGTGAAAATCTATGATGTTATGCTATATAATATTAGTAATAAACTACAGCTAGAGTCGGGAGTCAGACTTCTAACATTTCAGGAGTGGAGTTAGAAATATTTGGACCGACTTGGTAAATTCAATGAACATATGCTTGAAGGAAGATAACCTGCCAAGACTACAAGATAAATGTCTTCTTCATGAATCACATTTATCAACTTAAAATTTTATACTATCTTTCTTTCTTTCATATTTTGCTATTTTATTGAAATTGTTTTAAGCGAGTGAATGGTGTAAGAATTAATTTCTGCGTTAATTACTCTCTCTCTCTCTGGATGAAAGGATAGATAGACACACACAAATATATTGAAAGATTCAACAAATTGGCTTTTTAAATTTTGTAAGAATAAATAAATTATATTTAGATAGACACGCAAAATATAATTGAAAAGATTCAACAAATTGGCTTTTTAAGATAAATTTTGTAAGAATAAATAAGTTATATTTAGATAGACACGCAAAATATAATTGAAAAGACTCAACAAATTGGCTTTTCAAGATAAATTTTGTAAGAATAAATAAGTTATATTTAGATAGACACGCAAAATATAATTGAAAAGACTCAACAAATTGGCTTTTCAAGATAAATTCTTGTGAGAATAAATAAATTATATTTATAACTATCAGATAATCCCGGTGTTTTTTGCCCAAGTGAAAAAACATAACTGCACTTTTAATAACCAATGACATGTTGATTACATATTTTATTTTACAGTCCAAAGCACACATGGCAGATGATTGTAGTTTTATTTGTTGCGTAATTATGTCTTACTGAAAATAAATGGAGGACATTTTTTGTTCTATGGGACAATGTTTTGCGACCAAGATAGTTTTATTTATTGACTTAAGAACTTTAACATTGCCGTGTTAGTGCAGACAATCACAGGGGTAATTGCTTAATACTCATCCGAAGAACATCAGGCTGTTGTGGTGCTTATGGAAGACAATGGAAGCCTGTGACGATTCTGGCGTACACCTGCCCCCCCCCCACCCCACCCACACACACACACATCTGGCTAGACTACTGATCAGGCATATTTTATAACCAACAACCTATATTTACTTTTATTTATTTGCCCAAAAGAAACTATCGCCATCTGTCATATGACTTGTCTAATTACCTTATAGGAAAATCACACCTGGACCCAAATTGTCAATGTAAACTTTACATTTAGTCAACAAATTATCTACCAATGCACGGGTAAAAGTTCGCCCTTGAGATAAATGTCTACTTAACCTTGTCACCTGCTGAGTTCAGCATTGTTACTATCTGTCATGTCAATTGTGTACAGGTTGTCTGTTGAGCAAGATATAATCATCAGTGTATGACATGTCCCACTAACCGATGAGACGAGAGTTTGTTTCTTTAGAGGAAATTCTATCTCTATGATATAATTGTAGTTCAAACAGTTTTCAATAAATATAGTAAGTTTATGACTAGTGATATGTCCTACTAACTGATGAGGCGAATTTGCAGTATCAGCTTTTGAAGAAATTACATTGAGGAGCTGTTCTTTATTATTAAATAATGATTAAATTAATAATAAATTATTAAATAATGATTCTGACATAAGAAGGGGAAAACATTTTAAATAGGTCATTAGAGCATTTTAGTTCATATTTTATAATAAATATAACTGTAACATAAACATTGAAGACTTGTTTATTAGTTTTGAATATTTTTTTTGCACTGTACAACTTTTTTCAAGAACATGGCAGAATGAATACGTTAGTGATTTATTTGGTTGATCTGGTTTATATAGGGTTTTCTTAATTATATAATTAGTTTACTGTATTAAAGACGCAATGCTTATAAATATTGGACATCTATTTAAGAGTATATTCAAGTAAATTAGGCTTACTCATCAAACAATTCAGTTTTAAGATACTCTTTTTGTGGCCATTTATGTGCAAATTCAGTGATTAAACTTTCCAATCATATTCTCAAAATAGTTTTGTATTTCCAAAATTATATAATGATCGAGGTATGTACCGTATGTTAACACGTCTTTCATGAAATCGTATTCATTTACAAACTATTCTGGAAAGCGGGAGATGTCCTATTATTTTAATTAACTTGTATTGTAAACCAGGGGGATAACTAGTTACAGATTTAGAAACATCGTTGATATCAAATTCACTTCTGTAACGACGACTAAATTAAATTTCAGCCTGGATTGCTGAAAGAAAATAGCGTTCAGATTTTAATCATTGTCTCATCTTTCCACCACTTTAACTTGGCAATCCAGTTGATCAACCTTTCTAAAGATATGTGTTTTCATACATGCATATTACGTAGGCTTTCTTAATGTTAAGACAATAATATAATAATTATTGTTCAAACTGAGAAGCAGAAAAATAAGTCACTTTGCTTCCAAAGATTTGGGTCCATGAGCGCTAAATGCAACGAATTTTAAAACTGTGGATTGCGACAGATTGACACGAAATTAATCAAATGTAAACGTACAAAACAGAAAATTTTCATTTTTTAAAATATATTCTTTGCAGTTCATCTGCTGTTTAATATTAGTCGTTAAGTGCCTGTAATAAGAATAGTGTTATAGAATATTATTGGAAACTAAGTGCCTTTAATAAAAATAGCGTTTTAGAATATTATTGAAGACAAAGTGCATTTAATAAAAATACTGTTCTTAATTATTAATGGAGACTTAAAGTGTCTTTAATAAGAATTGTGATCTAGAATATTATTGGAGACAAAGTGCCTTTAATAAGAATAGTGTTCTTAATTATTACTGGAGACAAAGTGACTTTGATAAGAATAGGGTTCTTAATTATTATCATTTTGTGCACACTTCATAAAATTTATTTATTTTCTTTGTCAAAATAACTTTCATGAACAAGTATTTTTATGCTTCTACCAGAAGTAATAACATCTTTATCTGCTAAACTCCTTGTAGGTACAAAAAGGACCTTGTTTACTCTATATGCCTTGCTTTGAAAAGTTATTTCTAACTACAAACAGCAATATAATGAAATAGATTGTTTTATTAAAGTTACAGTCATTATAAAGAGATATCATATACATCTATCACCTAATTCGACCACTGAGATTATTTTTTTTCAAATTTTTAGCAACACTTTGAATCATCATCGAGCAATCCTTGGAGTGGCAGTCAATGCTGTACCTCAACTTCATCGACTTTTGTCAAGTGTTCGATAATGTAGACAGAGAAACCATCTGGCAGCTCCTCCATCACTATGGAATCCTCCAAAGTTTCATCACCCTGATCCAACAACTTTATGAAAGTGCCACATGCCGAATTATCCACAATGGCAGAGGACTTTGAGGCAAGAACAAGAGTCTGACAAGGATGCATGCTCTACCCAATGATCTTCCTGTTAGTGGTCGACTGGGTGATGCATCAGGCAACTAAAACAGGAAAAACTGGAATCCAATGGTCCCTGACTCAGTTACTTGAAGACTTGGACTTTGTGAACGACCTTTGCCTGATGTCCTAGAAATACCAACATATGCAACAGAAAACCGATAACCATCCCAAGAAGCATCCAAGACTGGACTCCAGATCAATCTGGAGAAGACTGAAACCCATGACCCTGTTAAAATAGCAGCAGAAGCCTATCACCCTTGGAGACAGAGAGCTGAAAGAAGTCACCTCTTTCATCAACCTGGGCAGCATTGTATCAGCAACAGGTGGTTCTGATTAGGACATTAAAGCCAGAATCGGGAAAGCTAGATATGCCTTTATTACCCTGAGACCAGTCCGGAGGTCATCATCCCTGTCTGTCCACAACAAACTACAAATTTTCAACAGCAATATTAAGTCTGTCTTCCTCTATGGCTCAGAGTCCTGGAGGGTCACCAACACCCTAACCAACAAGCTCTAAGTATTCGTCAATGGCTGCCTTCGCAACCTACTGAAGATCAGGTGGACAAACTAAAGAACATTGATCTGTGGCAGAAGACAAACCAAGATCCCATCGACCACCAGATTTCCAGGTGGAAATGGCGATGGATAGGACACTCCCTACGGAAACCCTCTGGGAAAGAGATGGATCGGTCACCCTAAGACCACCTGGAGACGATCCTGTGAAGAGAAAATTAAGAGCTGCAACCTGTTGTGGGGTGAATTGAAAAAGGCTGCCCAGAATCGAGTATGCTGAAGAACTTTTGTAGAGGTCTTTTGTTCCATGAGGAATCCAAGGAAATAAGCAAGCAAACAATAATAAAATTGCAGCTCAACAATAGAGTCAATATAAATTGCAGTTAGCCCTATCAGAGAATAGAAATGGAGTTATTAGAGCCAAATGTGTGAATTTACATGACCTGGACTAAGCACTGCTTGACAGTCTTTCACTTGCTTTTGCAATAATGTCACAGTGTCAGCTCCCACAGTCTTTCATTTCCTTTGCAATAATGTCAAAATGTCCACGCTCAGCATATGTTCCCACCACTAGAAACTCTGACACACTGCTATATTATTGAATGTCTCCTCCTGTGTCACTCCTTCATGTAGGATGTGATTTCAGCAATTCTGGTAACTCCACTGCACCAGAATCTTCTAGAATGTACCCAGCTTAATTTGCTCTGACATAACAATAGTGCACAGCGTACTCCTTATGCTTGCACAACTGCAACACACTCTGCAAGTTTCGTGCTCTTTCTGGTCACTCAAGTTTTGACTCGTGAACACATGAAGGGTAGCTGGAAACTTGAAAGTTGAACTTAAGGCTCCACTTGAGACTCACAGGGTGAGACTCAAACCAACAAAAATGGCACTTGATCACTGCAACATATAGTTAAGAAGCAAGCCTAATTTTCCTATTCATCACAATATAACTCCATTCTGACACTCCATTCTCAAACTTACAATACCTGCAACAGTATTCATTATCCCCATGCATGCACATGGTAAAATAAATACAGTGTATCAAACAATGTCACATATTAATACACCACATGGGTGCAGCTTAGTTCAAATATTTGGAGTAATAAAAATTAATTCACATAGCACATTTCTACATAAACACAAGTATAACATATCATAGTAAAATGCATGAAATGTTTCTACACCCTAAATGATTAGGGTGTAAAATTCTCTACAGCAAGTGAACTCCTTAAACTCAGCCCATTGGCTAGTCTCGTTCTCATAAATGATTATCATTGGATAATAGGAAACTACCCACTCAGATTTCATTATGTCAGCGAATCTAGACTATTTTTGCCGTAGGCTGTTTATTTCAAACTCAGACACTTTCAAATAACACCATAAGGAGTGCCCAAGGTCAGATCACTCTGACAATTTAGCAGTTTATATAACAATTTAATTTTAAAATAGGGAGAGGCAAATTTACTCTGTCACATGTTCATTCTGTCAAATGTGTATATATATGACAATGACTGGGAGGGAGTCATCCATATGTCTATCAATCTGGTGTGTGACTAATCTCCTTAGTTTGTGGTTTGGTTTGTACCTAAACTGTCTGGTATGGTCAAGTCTCCTCATTTTGTGGCTTGGTTTGTATCTAAACTGTTTTAATGCAAGAGAAATGTGTGGCACACATACTACTACATACATCACAGCAATTTATGAAAACATGGCGAACCATATGTCAGTCAAAAGAGAGAATGAAATCTTATTGCATTTCCTTACTTTCTTACCATCTACAATCCCAAATTGATTGATCAGCTGGGTTGCTATTTACATAAAGACATTTAAGTGAAGGCATGTCTATATTTATGTGTCATCTCATAGCATTTGGATGATGCATTCGACTGCATGGTCACTAATGTCAATATGAAGAAAGTATACCATTTATCAATATGATTAAGTGTAACTGGCAAGAATTTACTGTATATAGTGGTGTAACTACTGCCCCTGCAGCCCCACGCAATGCCTGGGGGCCTTTCCACACAAGGGGTCCAATATTAGTTCTTTTTATAAAATGTACTTGAAATTTGGAAAGAATATATACATGATCAAGTTTTGCAGGGCGCTCGACAAGCTAATTTTATGTGGAGCAGAGAGTGCATGCGTGTGATGTGTGTGTGTGGAAAATGAGTGTGGGGATGATTTTAGATTTTTTGCAGGGGGTCAACATTCGAAGTTACACTACTAATTGTATATAATTACTTGCACAATTATCTACTTTTCACCTAACTGGAAAACATAAACTTAGTATTTGTAATTTAGGCCTACATTTGGGTTGTTTTTAATTTAGTACTAAATGCAAATAAAATAAGTGCGTACATAACATTTATTCAGTAATGTAACTTCGAATGTTACCCCTCTCCTGTTAAAATGCCCCACCTTATTTTCTACACACACAATACAGATACTTTTTCTGTTCCGCAAAGAATCAGCTTGCGGTATACCCAGCGGAAAACTTGATCATATATATATATATTTGAAATTTAAAGTACAATTATTGGGCCCCTTCTGGTGATAGGCCACAAGCACTGCGGGCAATAGTTACTCCACTGATTTTACAATATACTGTTAAGATTACAGGACCACTCTTTGAGTAGTGCACACATCATTTTTATTTACTCTTAGATTACTGGGTCACTTTGAGTAGTGCTCTTATTATCACACTTTAGTGACATTCATTTGGTTACTTTTGGTTACTTATTTTTAAAAAATATAAATCAGTTTATAAATGTTTAAGATTTGTAACGGTTTCAAGCTATTATTGTAATTTAATGAGATCTAACGAAAGATATAGTGTCAGCAATGCGTGGACTGCATTTCGTAGAGATCATGTCACGAATGAGGACACGGGAAACAGAATTAGTCAAGCAATTGGGCCCTCTGAAGTGTAAAAACGCAAAATGAAATGGTATGGGCACGTCACACGATCAACAGGGCTTGCCAAGACAATCATGCAAGGTACTGTGCATGGAGAGGAAGGCAGAGGAAAAGATGGGAGGATAACATCTCGAGAGTGGACATGATTGAAACTGAATATATACAGTAAGATTAGTAGAGAACAGAATGGAATGGAGAAAGCTGGTTGTCGGTCATCGGTGGTGCCCCAACGGTCTGCAGGACTAAGGGATAGATAGATAGAATGCGTAAACTCGGCATGCACTAAATTCATGCGTAAATAGTGTCAGTAAAAATATATCTAACATTATATAACTATTCTCACTCTTGTATCGCGGAATGGCATAGTAAAGAACCGAAAGTATGATAAAATACGTGTACTCGTTCTTATTTGTTGTGCTATCTAATGTGATTCGAAGCGACAAGTGCGATTTAGTGCAATCAGCTGTTTAAAATAGGAGCAAAATTAAACTTTCCATAAGAAATAATACAGATTTAGGGCATATTAAAAAAGGGGTTTTAGTAACTATTTTTTAAAAGATCAATTTTTACAATTATAGCTTTAAACTGATCACCTTTACAGTTTCTGCTGAAAGCTCAACTAAAAAAAATTATATAGGCCCTATACTTGGGCCGGGCTGTTCTACATGTACAATGGTTCATGAAATATTGTTTTATTTTGTTGACGACTTTAATAAACTAGAATTTGTTGATAATTTTACAATATCGGCTTATGGTAAAATAAAATAAATTCTGAAATAATTAAAATCAGTGCATTTCATGGCATTACATATTTTATAGATCATAAAATAGAATTATTAAAAGCAATCTTGCTTTGAACTTAATATATTATAAATTTATACGCAAATCTATACTGTAAAGCAAAAATTCCTGCACACTTAGCTATAGTGTTTTGTTTTGTTTTTCTATTCGAATTTTAATCTTTGCTAGTAATTAATTTCATCGTATTTGTTCATATGCCTGTTCGCGTTAGCCTGCACTAGAACATCAAAGATTCCACCTGCTCACATTAGCGTGTAATATAAACCTAAAGTAAGGAAGTTGCATTTCTTTCTATTCCAAACTCCAAAGCAACGCATATTAATAATCGCCTACAGAAAGCTATAAAAGATTATCAACATAGAGTCTTTAAAATATGGCGAGTCGGGTAAGAAACAGAATGATTCTTAGCTTTTAAAATGCTTTAATATATATATAATAGTTAAAATAAATATTACAACATACACTTCGCTACTATAAATAATTATATAAATATATCATTGTGTGTAGTACTAGTAGTAGTCGCTGCTGTTAAAATTAGTGTTGTACTTTTTGTAGTAAAACTGTTTAGTACTGTTACACTTACTGTATATTGCACTTTACATGTACATTTAACGTTTTTAGCACCATTGAAATTTTTGTCACATTTTATAGACCTATATATATAAACTATAAGTATAAAGCTATATTTCAATTTATTTTTTACTTGAAAGTTATTCTTTTCAAAAAATTTAAGTGGTAAATTTTATTATAAAATATAAGTTACTGAATCACCTCATTTCCCCCCCCCCCCTCATCTCCTAAAACTGTAATAGATCAGTAAATGAGAAATAGTAACTCTTAGTCTTAGCCTTTTCCTTCTATTCTGCTGCTTTCTCCAACTTAATCTTTATTCTTATTTATTAGCCTGCATTCTTTTTAATGGAAAGAATTATTTAATGAATCATTACTATTGTTAATTATTTTTTAAGTATTCATTTCTTTTTAAGTGCACAACCAATGTTTTGTTTCGTGTTTGTCCAGAAGAGTAAGACTAAAAACTAAAAGGTATGTTTAAAATAGCCCCAGATATCAAGATTTTATATATATATAATTAATATTAATTATAATACCACACCTAGCCAACAGCTGGGTTTAACAAAATGTATACTTTATGACACTTCTCTGGGCACCCTTCACTCATGATTATTAAATATTATAATATATATATTAATTAATAACTTATAACTAATTACAACTACAAGTGATCGAGAATCTTAATTTATAATTATTAATATATTAATATTCTCCCACAAGACCAAAATGTCTCTCCCTTGGCAGATTATAAGGGTGTAGTAAAACTCTATTCTTTATACAGTAATAAGATAGATGTTTTACTGTCACATAATGTTTCTGCAGCTGGAAACTTCTTACTAAAGGAGTAATAAAAATCCGTCTTTTATTTATATTTAATGAGCCCCTATGCACCCACTGTTAGTGTTACTCCGCATAAGGTTTTAATATATGTGCAAGAAATTTAATACATTTAACAATAAATGTATTAAATCAACAATCAAATATATAACATATGAATATAATCAAAAGAGCATTGACATTTACATCAATGTCTGATTAAGTGTTACACATTCAGTTTATCCTAGCATAGACATCAATAGTCAATTTAACAATATATATATAATCTAGTTCATAGATATGGCTTCATCATAGAAATGAGAGTGAAGTTTTAGAGAAATAATTATAGTCAATGTACATAACCTTTTCAATGATGGCAGCTGTCACTGGCATGTATTCACAATCACGCAGTTTGCAACAAGTCTCTTTCTTATTAGATGACAGTCCAATGTACCTCTTCTAGGCACATTACACAACTGTACCGAAATCTTAGATTTGCTCACAAAGCTCACTGTGGAGAATTGTCCAGAACTTCATATGCACTACTAAAGCACATCACAAGGAGTGTTCCTGAATCTTTGTATGCACTACTCAAGCACACCACTAGAAATGTTCTTAAATCTTCCTGAATTCTCAAGACCAAACTCAAACTTGAATTTCCGTTGTATTGACTCTTAATGGAATTCACAGGAATCAACCCACAGTAACTCGTTTACTGATAAGTTCGATGACTAAGCTGGATACACACACCAACGTGATCTGGTAGAGTACAGAAGTCACTGAAGTCTGAAGTGGATCAAAAACATCAAACAGAAAAAAGGGCACACTCCTTTCTGCAAAAGTTAAATTAAGGCAGCGCTAAATTTCAGGACATATTTCATTTCTAAACTCCTTTCTCTGTTATACACATTCTCAACTTACAATTCCTGCAACAATATTCATTAGCCCGATACACACCCACAGCATAAGAAATATAGTATCGACCAAAATTCACAAGTAATGAAGTATAATATACAACATAATCAAATTAGTGAACATAGATATAATGATTCAATTACATAAAGCATTCTCCAATTCAAATTATAGTTCAATAACAAACATGTGCTAAATATTCCTAAGTCTATTCTTTTTCTTTATCAGTCAGTTAACTTGCATTCACCTTTATCACCAGGCTTGAGTTATGTCAAATTCAGAATGATTAGACTATAGGACTTCAACAAAATAACTTTCGGTCCATCACCATTTTTATGAACAAGTTATTAGTGAGAAAAGCTATTCATCTGCTTGGGACTGGTTTGGATTGCATTAGCAAAATCTAGCATATTCTCCACCTGAGTTGTTTACTCCACTCTGACACAATCATATCATCATTAGCAGTGCCCAAGGTTGGATCACGTCAACATTGGCAACAAATATATAATTATTAAGTTTAGAAATAAGGATATGCAAATTTACTCTGCCACACTTTCTAAGAGCACTTAGATCAGCAGCGTATTAACTAGTTATTTTGCTTTGATCTAACACCCTGGGTATTTGCGAAGTAAGAGCAAAAATTAAACATGTTTGAACTGCAATAACACCTACAAAATGAGTTCAAATCAATTTTTAATAGTAATAAAAGCTACTCAAAAAATATTTTTTCATTCAAAAATCTGTTTAAAAAATATCTTGTCACCTTATTTGTTGGAAAACCAGTGATGCATTTTTTAAAATCTAACAGATACTAAATGAAAAAATAAATTACAAAAAAGATATTTGGTTATCCTGTTTCACCTCAGGAATCCAAAATTTGGTCACTGAGCTAATTAATAATTACCTTTGCACATTCTAGAACAAACATGCACATGCAAATACAACGCAGACACTCTAGAGGGACATGGCTGTTACAAAAAATGAAAAACAGAAACCTATACTGATACTTAATTTGGGCCTAAGCTATAACTTGGCAGATGTTTGTACATTTATTGTTGCATTAATTACTTATGTTGCTGTAAATACAATTATTATAATCTTGTGTTAATAAAACAAATGCTTTTTGCAAAACAACACTTAATAGTTTATGGGGCATGTCACTTATTTCATTGAATTATGTTACATGGTGCACAACCAAAAACTGTATGCAGACTTGTTGCTTGAGATGATAATGACAGCAGTTTCTTTTGAGGATCTTCATATTGACATAACCCCGCATATTCTCATCATAGGCCACTGCTCTCAACTTCAGGATGTCACTTTCGGGCACTTTTGTGTGTGACAAGAACACAATGGAAATCAAAGTAAAAGAAATGTTTGAGTAGATGGATTGCAGATGAAGTCTGATCATAAAGTATGAAAGCGTTTGTGATAGCAGAATTTACTGAAACCATACAAACCATATTTCCCATAATTCTGCCTGTAGTCATACTTCATTTTCTTCTGGTCATGAATGTCTGCCCCATTCAGGTAAGCATTGAGTCCAAAAAGGGTTTGTGGAAGACAGGTTGATGAGCATCAGTGGGTCCAATATGTCTATGAGCTTGTTGCAGAATGGTTGGGTCACTAAAAGTTGAACAGAACATACACCTTTTTTTGTTTTGTTTTTATCCTGCCACATGATCAGACTACTTAAACCTTTTCCATGCCATCTTATAGTTCCACAGACATAAAGCCCCTTCTTGAGCAAATCTTTCATAAATATAAATACATAATATTAGTTCTTTCAAATGACCAAGTAAAATTTTTACATGTACTTTTATATGTAGTGGTATTTGGTAATTAAATGTCAAATATGACAATGAAGAATCTAAGCTTGTATGCTTGTATTGTGTCTTATTTTTCATACAAAATAATGACTGCGTCCATGCCTTGTCTTTACCATCTCAACCCTCTTCCCAGGTTTATGTGGTGTTAAGTTTTGTAGATTAAATATAGCAAATTTCAAAGTTGTTGTCTCAAGAAATATTTTGATATACCAGATATACATTTGAAAGAGAACATTGTTGTGCGGTGTGCAAGATTAAAACTGAGGAAAAAGAAAAATTCTTTTCACTTGTGTCTTGTGCTAATACAAAACCGTAATTGCATGAGGTAAAAAATTTGGGGTAAATTGTGGATTTGATAGGATCATTTAAATGTATTTTAATGTCTCTATACTATCTAATGTATAACCATTGTCCATGCTTTCTGAAAAACAAACTATTTAATGTATACAAATGAGCTAGATAAAATTCTTCATAATGATATTGTCTTTATTTTGATTTTTTCTTTTTTCAAATTGACCTCTGCATTTATTGTAGATCATTTAAAATAACATTTTATTCCTATATTTCTGCATTTGTTGGTTTGTGTATGATCTAGTATTATTGGGGTTTCTTTTGTTTATTTTTAAAAAGAGAGATTTGTGTTTCTGAGTAGCTTTTGCAATCAAGTGGGGTGGTAAGGTTTATCTCCCAAGTGCGTATGATTAAATCACTTGAATGCTTGGAGTTGGAGTTGTGGGTATTTTTTGGCATGCACATATTTATTTCTCTCTCTCTCTCTTTCTTTTTTTTTTTTTGGTGGTGGTAGGAGGAAGAGAATCAGTTATGACAGAATTTAAATAAGTGATTTACAAAAAAAAAATATTTTATAGTACAAATTGATGCATAATTTACTATTTGATTTATTTCAGTTTACAGACCAATGTCCTGTCCAGTGTACTGATGATGTGTCTGAAGATGGTGGAGATGCCAATACTATTCAAACTGGACAGGAAATGATTATAGATTCAAGTGATCAAGGCAGAACTGCTGTACCATCAAGTTTACAAACTGATGCTGAAGCCATGAGAGAGACAACAGATAGGGCAGCAAGACATCAGTACCAAGGAACAACCAACACTACAAGCAATCCCACAAACACTACTACAAGAGATGAGATTGTGATTCAAGGTACCTTTATCTACCACTAATGTAATTGTCATCTTTTCAGTGTTTCTATGGTATGTGGAATATCTAGAAAAGTCATTTGTAATTTCAGTATAATTCACTGGTAAGGTGTTGTTATTACAAATGATTTTTTTCTTATGTTTAGATAATTTATGCTTTTTAAACTGATAAATTGGGAAAAAATAATTTTGTTATAAACTATACACAAAATTCAGGTATCCTTTAGACAGGTTGTACAGATTATACTTAATTGACTGATTTTGCCTATACAGAATTTCTTTTTATTTTAATTTTGACACACATACAAACTGTATCTGTCATATACTTAAAAAAAAATTGTCTGAAGCTACTGTGAGATGGTGAAGACCTAGATAGGTTGTCACATCAAAGAATTGTATGATTTGAAAGGGGACAAAACCCCAACTTAATTCTGCTGAGTGGATGTATGAATTGGCCTTTCTAGTGGATATAACTACCACTTGAATGAATTAAACTCATATCTCTATGGACAAGCAATTAATTAATGCTATGTGTGATCAGGTCAAGGCTTTTGAAGTGAAATTATGTCTTTTTGAAACACAAGTTAATATAAGAACTTTGTTCATATTCCAACTTTGATGGAGTATAATATCCAAGACTCTCAAAAGTATCTCAAAGTTATATCGGAACTAATTGAAAGATTTTGATGCAAGGTTTCAAGACTTCAAGAAGAATAGCATGCCCTTCTATCTCATTTAATCTCTATTAATACAACTTCATAACATCTGCAAAAATGGAATGTGTTGATTTTCAGTGTTTGTCTGTCTTGAAAGTAAGTTAAAAAAATTTCCCTTTGTTGGATTTTTACAAAAATTATATTTCACAGGGAAAGTATCCCAGCATTCTCACTCATGCAGTTTTCTTTGCTTCACTACTTGTTAGCACATATTTATGTGAGCAAGTGTTTTCCAGGATGAAGTATGTGAAGTGCATGACAAAATCACGAATTGTGGACAGTCATCTGGAGAGTTTGGTTTGTGTCACTACTTCATTCATTGTCTGATATTGGGAGTTTTGTGTGTAAGCAGTGCTAAGTCTCTCATTGACATTTTGTAGTTAAAATTTAAAATAAAATGTTTGTTTGAGATTCAGGACTTTTAATCAAGAAAACATTTTTCTCATTCAAACAGTTAAAATTGCATTTTTTATAATGAAATTATAAAATTATAATTATAAAATGGCCTGCAAAAAAGTCAACAATAATGGTTGTGTCCCTTTGCTCATAAAGTTTGGGTACCTCTGGTTTAAATTATCCCTATTTTTTTCTCTTCAAGCTTAACTGAACTATTGATTTATCTGGGCTGTGAAAATTATTAATTTACATTCAGGTGATGGGTGCATAATTAAAGCCAGTGGTCTAGCAGGGGCCATGAAGCCAGGCACCTTCTTGCAAGTGGGCCAAGAGAACCATCTTGTTATAAATCAAGGCTCTGGCACAAAATCCACTACAGGCAAACCATCAAACATTAAACCTAAGTTTCCTATCACAGGTATGAATAATAATAAATGGTTTATTAAATACTTACAAACCAGTTTGAGTTTATTGATTATGCAGTCATGTTAATAGATATGTACATCAAAGTGAACGTGAATGTTACTTTAAGTGTATCAAGAACGTGTCAAGTAAATTAATTTACTACAAGATGTTACATCAAAATTGGAATATAGGAATCAGATGTTCTAATTTCTTAAAGATTATACGTCATTAGCAGACCTGCCCAGAATTATGGATTTGCCCTGGTTTCTAAACAATGGAGTTATAGAGAGATACTCAAAAGTATGGTGGTGATCCATCCTAGTTTTAAAAGAATTCTTTTTTAAATCATGATTTTGATGTGCATTCTCATGACTATTTCTACTAAAGATGTCCATAATTTTGGTAACTACAAGTGAAATATGGCACGTATCACCTATGCATTTTCTCACTCATTTCCTCCCAAGATTAATAGTTAAAATTTACACAAAATTGTTTTACTAATGGCTTTGTTGAATTTAGATAAAAATTCACTCACAAAACAGGACAGAAATGTATTTAATGTGTTGGGGAGTTGTATAGCATACCTGTGTAGTTCTCCACATTAATTCAGTAAAATATGTCCATTTGTCATTACTCCACAGAATCTGTAAACTTCTACCCACTTCTTAAAAAACTAAATTCATTTAAATTCCTTAGTGTGTGTGTGTGTGTGTTGCTTTTTTCCTTGTATATGAGAGAAGAATGATTAAAGAAAAAATAAATCATGAAGTGTTAACTTTAGTTCGTTTCAGCACTGTTCCTTCTTTCACCCAGATGAGCATTTGTAAAATGAGAGGTTTTGTGTAAAGTTTTAGTGTTTGATAGCTTTTTCTTTTCATTAGGCAATATTCCCTGTTATTAATAGCATTTGATGATCTTTTTCTTCCAGTAGTGACAAAGAAGTGTTTTGTGTTTTCAGTCAGTTCCAAGGAACCAAGTGTCAGCCATTTGGATGTGGTGAGCAGTCACTTGAGCAGCACGGACTGGCGACGGTTAGGACGACAACTACACCTAGATGATAGTTTGCTTGATCAAATTAGAACTGACTTCCATGTTGAGGGACAACAAGAAGTTAATTATCGTATGCTGATTAAATGGAAGCAAACACACACAAACTGCACATTAGCAATATTGGCAAAAGCTTTATGTGAAATTGGTCGTGGAGACTTGGCAGACGAACTGATTGATTAGAAAGACAAAAGTAACCAGATCTACACTTCATTCTCCTTATCTGCCTGACATCTGGTCTGATGTCAATCATAATAATGCTTTCTGGATAACTTACTATTTTCTGTAATAAAAATGGTCTGGTTCAGCAAGTTTGTGATTCTCTATGTGCCATAAAACTTTATTTTTTAATTCAAGATTTTCCTGAGCTAATGACAGTCACAGAATACCACAGCAATTTGTTTTAACATAGTCACTCTAATTTATTTGCTCATTCTTTTACTTTCAAATTGCATTTTTGAGAGCGAAAATCTACAAAATTGTTTGATCAGAATTGTTGATAAAAATTTAAAACCATAAGTATTGTTTTAAATCATGTTAATAGTGAAATATTTTGAAAATGGTTAGGTATGGGAAGACAGCTCTAGCCACATATATATTATATATATATATATTCATAATTCAAACATTCATATAAATTTCATCATACAAATGGCATAAAAGTCGTCTACCGCATATATATATGTCTCTCTTTTTCTCACTCTCTCTCTATATATATATGTATGTCCAAAACCCCTGAATTACAAATCAAAGAGCTTATCAGCCACATTTGAAAAAATATTTCAGTGTTTATTTCTTTGTACAATTCAGATAAAAGGTGATGAATTTATAGAGGCATTAATGAAATGTTTGGATTGCTAAGCTAGAAGAGGAGGGCATACCTTGATTCAGATACTATTATCAAGTTTCTTTTGTGTGAAAAGAATAGGCCATCACAAAAGCATCACTACTTTATTTGTTTGATGGGTTTTTTTTATGCAACTGTACATTTTCACTCTTTGATTAAGCTGAATTCAATGTAATTTTATGAAATTTCATTTTGAAAAGAGTTTACCCTGTTTTTCAACAATGCAAATTGTTTGTTTTTTTGATTGTTGTTTGTCTTTAAAACAGTCATTTAGCACTCAGTACACACAGATTTCATACTTATTACTTCAGTAAACAAAAGTGGCTAAACCTCTTCAAAATCTGTAAACATCAAATAATTAATTTAAACATTATTCAGTGATAGCATGTAACAAATGCATATACACATTTAAACTAAAAGGATGAGAAATATTTCCTGGAGACATCATAAGCCTAGTTTTCCTTGAAAAAGTATCTGTTCTGAAGTTTACTGTGGTGGTGTCATCCTGCTTACATATCTCTTTCATTAAATAAAAGATATTTTACCATAAACAGAAAGTTTGGACTATGCTTTTTAAAAAAACATCAAAGATTTAATAACAGACAAATCTTTTGGTGCAAACACTATTTATCGCTGCACTTACAAATATGAAAAGCATTCTTTTTTATCAAGATTGAGCGAAATTTGATATATAAAATAAAAATGTGGTTTCCCTTTTCCTACAGAACATATATTAAAGAGTAAATATTATTTACAGATCAAGGGAACATTAATTAATCTTAGAAATTATTTATTGTATAAACACAATCCTGTTGATGAAATATTTATACTGGGTGTGCAATCAGTGCTTCACTTTGGATGCATTTTTAATATTCAATCAGCGGTATTGAAATGGTCTACATATCTGGTTATATGAAACCTAAAGAGCCAACATTTGGAAAGCATTGTGTACTCTATATATATACTATTTAGTAAAATGGGCCACCTATTTTTATTTTGTCCCAGTCTGGATTTTAAAAAAATATTTTCTAATAAGTGCATTGTTAAATAAATTTGGTTTTGTTTACTTGTAATTTGCTTTTTTCCCCCCATTTTCTATTTTACTATTATAGTCTTAGCATTAAACTGCATGCCACATTTCTGAATGTGCAACCTCCCTTAATTTGAAAATGAGTGAATGACTACATGTATTCCATACATAAGAAATTAACTGCCAAAAATTAATTTGAAAGCAATTGAAAGATGGTCTCTGTCCATCTTGTGCACACAAACACTAATTACCTCCCTTGATTTTGAAAAAGTTTGTGTGGAGTGGGAGGGGGATTAAGTGATTTATGCACTCTTTCAAGCTCAAAGGCAGTAACCTGTCTATAAGCATTCATCTGCTTTAAAACAAAGGAAGGTGTATATATATATATATATAAATGATCACATCTTACATGGCAGTTATGTTTAAACGTCTTAGATTAAGGCGAAAGTACAAACTGTTATGATTAGTATTTTTCCCCTGACAACACTACTGGGATGTCATCAGGGCTTGATATTGATCCAGGAGATGATGGGCCAGACATAGGTGATGGAGAGCAAGTCATAGACAAAGTGAATGGCCTGTGTAGACTCATATGCTACCAGATTTTTCCCTTTAAAAATATGGTGATCAGCAAATGTTTTCACTTTAACTCCTCCAATATTCCAATAGTCTCAGAATCGTTTATAATAATACTCATTATTTTGAAGCATCCTTTCAATAAGGGATCATAATCAGAAATTAAATTGTTCAAGTGTTTTGCTGCTTGAAACATTTGAGCAAATTTAATTTTAACTTACTGGTTTGCCACCATCATCACCATCTTGCACTTTGTGTGCATGCTGTGAGAAAAGAATCATATCAAGCACACTGTGGCAGGAACTGAGATCAAGGAAATAGCAGATTTACATTTTTCATCTTACTGGCTCACTCCAGAATGCAGGTGGGAGTACACTATTGCCTTTTTCTCTTGTTGTTTTGTAGGGGATTTTGCCAAATATGAATAGTTAAATTTGCATAAAGTTAAATGAATAAGTAACTCCACTTTCTTTCTCATATGCAATGCCTAAATGTTGTGCAAAATATAATATGAATCTAATGTTCTTTGAAGGTCTGCTGTGAGAGTAATGGTAAATAAAAACATATACAAAGCCATGGTATAGAGTGAAATTTGTAAAGGATTTTGTGTGTGTTGTCATATAAGGTGAAATTTAAAATTAATGGACTGAAAGTATATCTTATCAGAGCACTGATCTAAAATAATGTTTTCTAAACTTGTCAATCAGAAGGCTAAGTTTATCAAAATTCTTCCAAACATATCAAATTACATTTGAGCCTGGATCAGGTTGATCAGTACCATTGATGAGTATGATGCCAAACGGTCAGAGAAATCAACAGATTATTCAAAGTATATCTAAATGAAATGCACATAAAAGAAATGTGACAAGATAGCAATACATACTATGAATGAATAGATTTAATGATTTTTTTGTGTTTGGTATGTCTTAATGTGTGAAAATTATGGTTATGGTTGTCAGTTACAATGCTATGCATTATCTTTTCTTTGAGTTATTCCAGATAACAGTCAAGCACACTCAAGACAGTGCACTTAATCTGAATTTTTTTTTTTTTTTTTATATAAGAAATGTGACATGAGGTTCTTGTACAGTATTATTTACAACATATGTGACATGAAGTTCTTGTACAGTATTATTTATAACATATGTGGCATGAAATTCTCATAATGATTATTTACAAAAAATGTGACAGAAATGGATAATCAGGTTCCAGTGTAGTGTTATTAATTTTTGAAAATAAGATATGGATAGAGGGGTACCAAGGTAGTAATATTGAGAAAAATTAAAAGTGCATTATGCGTTATAAATACCACAATTTTAATACAAATTGATATATGTACAGTTATGAGAAAACCAAGATACAAATAAATGATTATATGGTGATTAGCAAGTTGTATGAATTTTATGAATTTTGAAATGCACACAGTTTGAATATAAAACTAGTGTAAAACATTTAGTGCATCACTGGGAGATTCAGCCTTCATTTGAAACTTCAATATATAATTCATAAATTTCTAGATTACTCATGTTATCTAAACAGTGGCATAACTACTACCTCCTGCAGTGCATGGGGGCCTTTCAACAAAGGGGAGCTAAAATTTATTCGTTTTAAAATAATAAGATAATACTTGAAATCTGAAACATCTACTGAGCTCAAGGCTCACACACACACACACACCCATGGTGCAATGTTAGACTCTAAAGACTGCCCCTCTGTGGAGCAAGGAGAAAATAATGCAGAAAGTAATGTGTGCATACTATAGCTATTAAGATAGGATAATCAAAATGAATCAGCTGCTAATCAACCACAATTTGCTGTTCAGAAACGTGGATGGGGGAGAATTGAATTGTCTTCAGTGAACCCGTCATCACTGCCTGTGGAGAATAAAAATAGGATAAACCATATCATGTTTATCACTATTCATATTAAAATAGGATATACCATATCAATGTTTATCACTATTCATATTAAAAACTTTAGTACGTTTTTCAATTTTCAAAGAGAGATACGACCTAAGATTGCATGATGTGCACTGTGTATGTTACTTAAAGTATTTAGATTTTTGGCTACAACTTATGTTTAAATATCCTTTAATTTTAACTATTGCTGTTAATTGAAGTATGTCTGTATACCTTCTGTGTGATTTTATTTATTCTTCATATAATTTATATGAATTGTAGTGAGAAAGTCAAGCTTATCACTGTGCTTATCACTGTGCAGGAAGTTGCTTTGTTTTGAAATATTATTATAGTGTTGGGGTCACATGAACCCTTTTTTTGCCTCAGTCATTGTCTTTAACAGAACAATTAATGGTGACATTCTCAGACCACACATACTACCCAGGCAGCAAGAACTAATTTCCTTTCCCCTCTTTTCTTTACTTCCTCTCTCCCACCATGGTTCTAAATGCTCAGAATGTCTGCAGTGATTTTAATCACCTTTCTAGACAATCACCCTTTTACTATGTAGTTTATCGACTACAGTATATATATATTTCACCAAATATCTTCACTTTAATATAGTAGACTCAATATTTTTTTAAAAATAAAGCTTCTATAATCTATATCATCAAAAACTGCAGGGTTAAAACTATTTGACTGGAAGTTTTTGTTGGTTTTTTAAAAACTATCCAATAGCATTTAATTAATTTTGGTAAAGTGGCGTAAAAATGTGCATTGTAAGTACGTAAATATTATATTACTAAATATGTATAAATTATACATATACTAAAAGAATTTACAATAAAACAACAATGAAAAAACCCCACCCTAAAAATTTAAATAATGTGTAATAATAAACTTGAATGAGAGTATTTTTTTTTATATGATGCATGGTATCAGAAAAAGTAGCCTAGTATACTCTGGAGAAATTATGTCCTAATATGATGTTACTGTCATTTTATATTTATGGAAGATTCATGAAAATAGTAATCCTTTTGGTGAAATTTGTTCAGAATAAAACTACAACCCCCTCTCTCCAGACAGCATTTGCAAAGGATGAGTTCACTCAAGAGTTCATGCTATGTATTGAATGATTGTACTCTGGGATCACTAAAGTGTTTAAATATGAAGTAACTGATTATTATAACTGAAATTGAAGTGGATAATTTTCAAAGTATCACATATAATAATTGATTATAATTTAAAATGAACTGAACAATGATAAGAATTCTCATGATTTTATTTTGATGATGAACATTTTAATCTTTTACTGGAGATTTCTTAAGAAAATATTTTTCAGTATTTTGAAACTTTAATCAAACAATAAATTATACATTGTAATTAAAGTAATATATAATAACATGATATATATACATTCCCAAGGATCTCATGTAATCAAAAATCATGTAAATGAAATATATATGTATGTATACTTGCACTTTCATGATGTCAAATCACAGGAGCGCCTAATTTGATGTCTGTAGAGAATTACTAGCAACTATGAGATTAAAAAATGTGAGAATCAGCATCTTGTTCTCAGGTCGACATGTTAAACACTAGGTTGCACAACTTTTAGTTTGAAAATAAAACAAAAATCTCTAAAATATTTGGTCAAGTAAATTTAAATTTGTGTCAAAAAACAAAATTTGCATAAACAAAAACTCACTGTATCTTAATCATATGAACAACAACAACAAAATAAGCAGCAAACCTTAGTTCTGTTGAATGCATATGATGAAAGAACTTTTGGTTTTAATAAAGCATCATTCACTTAGTCTTGAAATTTGGGCTAGTTAGAAAGGTTTATCATTTTGTAATGTATGTTAACTACTAGATGGTTCTTCATTAATATACATTATTCATGAACTTCATCCAAAAATTCCTCCACAAGCATTTGGAATTTCTCAGCAAATCTTAAGTGTAGATTGTGCTTGCCATCTGGCCAATTTATGAGCCTGAAAAAAAAATGAGGAGTGATACATGATCAATTTACAAGCCCAAAAAGCAGTGATCAAAAATGAAACTTGTCATTTTTGTCAATGGAAGTTATATATGTGTCAAAATGTTAGTCAAGATCAGTCATTATAAGTATTTGCAAATTTTCATTTTCAAATCACAAGCAGCTTGACTACAATAATAAGGTTTAAAAGAGTACAAAAAAGAGAATAAGCACTGCTTTTACTATACAATGTAAAGAGAGAATAGGCTTATTTGCAATTATAGCATAGCTATATGATGCAATGAGAGAATAGGCATTATTTGTAATCAGAGATTAACCACAGTGCCAACACAGAAAATATAAATGTAATTGTAGTATTACTATAAGATTCAAAGAAAGAATGAATATGTAATTATAGTTTTAATTTAAGATACAAAGAGAAAACATGTAATTGTAGTATTAGTATAAGATGCAAAGAAAGAATGAACATGTAATTGTAGTATTACTATAAGATGCAAAGAAAGAATGAACATGTAATTGTAGTATTACTATAAGATGCAAAGAAAGAATGAACATGTAATTGTAGTATTACTATAAGTGGGGGCAGAATAAATTTGACTCTCCCTATTTTAAAATTTAATTGTTATATATTGTTAAATTGTCAGAGTAACCCGACCTTGGGCAATCCTTATGAAAGTATTTTTGAAAATGTCAGAGTTGGAAAGATTAGAATAATTATATTTACAGAGCATAAGTAGTTGATGTAACAACAACAAAATACAAACACCTGTCTATTTATAGAATTGAACAAAATTAAGTTTCAGTATAGTTTTTCTTCCTTTTTATGAAACAGCCACACCCCTCTAAATGTTTGCGTTGTATTTGCATGTATGTTTGTTCTTGAATATGTGAGGTAGTTATTAATTAATTAAGTCATCAAAGTCCAGATGATTCAGCATAATTCAGGTGAGTACACAATTTTAAAAATAATTTTATTTAATTTATATTTTGTTAAATATATTTTTATTCCTTATTATCACTTTTAGATTTTAAAAAAAAATGTATTACTGGTTTTCTAGCAAATGCACTGGACCAGGATATTATTTTGAAAGATTTATGAATGAGAAAATCATTTTTGAGTAACTTTTATTACTATTATAAACTGATTAAGACTCCGTTTGTGAGTTACAGTTCAAACACAACCTATTTTTGCTCTCACTTCACCAAAATCCACCATAGGTCAGGTGTCAGATTACACCTGCTTTGATTTAAATGAGTGTCATTGAGAAAGCTGCTCTATAAATAGTAGCTGTCAAGGAAAGAAAATTGACACTGGTTGTAGTTGTAGATGGAAATTTCACTCAGATCATGACTATTTTTTAAATTAAATTTTCTTGATTTTGGATTGAAAAGTCATCTTTCAGGAAACAGTGCCAATCAAGTTGAAGTATCCTACAATTTATTTTTTTTATTAAACATGTATTTTGTATACAGATTTAATTTAATGATAAAACTTAATCAAGCAATTATATTTTCAGGATCTTGGCTTTACAAATATTATACTTACAATATATTATAAACATAGTATTGATTAGTATCTGTTTAATAATTTACTTGTACATATAATAATTAGTCTAGGTACATGGAATTTACAACTGTTATATAACTAATTATTGAAGCATACTGAATTATTAATCTCTTATTTCTAAAACCATGTTGAATTACTTATTCATATGTCTTAAAACGAACAGTATTTTCTTTTGAATATTCATTCATTTTGTATTGTGGTGAAAGATTTCCCTGGTAATGTTTGAAATTTACTCCTAACAGAGCAGATGTTAACATGATGGTTAACATCTCAAAAAAGAGAACCTTTCTAATAAAGAAAGAATGGACTTAGAAATATTTCATACATGTTTGCTAGTGATCTATGATTTGAACTGGAGAATGATTTATGTAAGTGAACCATTATTTCTATGTTCACTAATTTGAGAACCTTTCTAATAAAGAAAGAATGGACTTAGAAATATTTCATACATTTGCTACTGATCTATGATTTGAACTGGAGAATGATTTATGTAATTGAACCATTGCTTCCTTTGTTGTCATATTATTTATCACCCTAGGAGTTAATATTAATCAAGCTTCCTCAACATTAAAAATAATTCAAAACAGATCTATACTTAGCATAAATTCTAAATTTTCTATTGTATAAAACAAAATTAATTAACAACATTTAGTTAATGTTAAATGGAAGCTATCAATTGATATAAACACTTTACAAAAAAAAAATAAGCAGATGCTAATAAAAAATCTAATGAAAAATACCGTTGTAAATCAACAAAAGTGATTTATGGTATGTGAGATACATGACAAAATAAGGAAAATGAAAAAAGCAAAGCAAAAACTAACCGTGAATTTTTTATGTTGGCATGAAGAAAAACTGGGTGCTCCTGTACAACGATTGGATCTTTTTGTCCATGAATTATTAATGTAGGACATTCAATCTTTTTTACTTCCTCTATGCAGATATTGCCTTCAAACACACAGATATAAAATAATTATAAACAGTTATTTACAGTTAATTTCAGTTATTTATTTTTGAAAGATGACCTTTACTTTCCTCAGAACAAAAGGGTAGCTAGGAGTTTACCAACAATTTTCTGCCTACATATATTCAACTAGCATCACCAACACAAAATATACAAATTCCTTCACTCTTACAATCCATACAAACTACAGATAAACCAAAATTTAAGGACACTAGATCTCACTTTAATTCTGAAGAGAGATTAAAGAAGAAAGAACAAACTCCTCAGTAAATAAATGTGGAAAAGTTGATGACAACCTAAAGAACAGCTGGAAAATGCAATCCTGAGTTGACAAAATACCCAACTGCATATCAAGCACACACAAAAATATGATGTAAGAACAGGGGGAATGTACTCTGCTAGATAAAAGCTTTCAACTTTATCTCCCCTTGGGGGTGGGCTCTACATGTACTCTGGCTTGTATGATCTGAACTGTGGATACCTCCTATGTCCAAATGCCTAAAGAAAAAAACTTGTTTGTGATGCTGCACCATCCAACTGTACCATAAAGTTCAGAACAACCTAACTTACTTTTCATACACAACTGTCTAGCTCAGAGCAAACTAACTTATTTTCATATAAACATAACTAACTGTCTAGCTCAGAGCAACCTAACTTTAACTGACTAGCTCAGAACAACCTAACTTTCTTTTCATATTCAATAGTGGTGTCAACAGGGACCCGTTGCTGTTCTAATACCCAGGTAGTAAAATTGTAGACCAGGTACCCATGATTACATGGCCTTTGGCACAGAAATGGGTAATGTAGAGTGGAGTGCAAGGGAAACCGACAGAGGCAAGCCAATCATGAGATAGATGAGAGAACTGACACTCCATTCCCACACACACACACACTCCGGTCACATTCGCATCCCATTCATAGATGGCGACCTGCTAAATCATGCCGGCTATGGCAGCCACTGTACCTAGATCTAATTATGGACAACACGGATTATGGTAGCACACACCATTTGTGCTCGTTAACATGTGTAGCATATTAATAAGACTTCAGTGAACAAACTTGTCAGTATTTAACGTCAATAAATTAAATAATAACACTGTAATATTTTTAATATGGCAAAGACATCGTTTTCATGCCCAAGCTATTGGATAGTAACATGGCGAAATGCAATCTGTGCGATGAAATTCTGTCGGCGAAGGGCGATTGAACTTTATGCCCTATTTTTAAATATGTTGTTGTTGACATTTTATTTAGTTTTAGTTTAGATTATGTAATGATTGATCATATTAAAACATATTAAACATATTTTCATATTAAAGTTTGTGTTGTACTTATAAAGATCATAATTAATAGTAAGTCATTAGATGCATGCGATGGAGATTATGCTAATTTTCAAGCAGATACCCATTCAAAATTTGGACAGGTACCCAGGCAGCATTTTAGAAAAAATTGAAGGGCCTAATATTCAACTGTCTAACTCAGAACAACCTAATTTACTTTTTCATATATAACTGTCTAGCTCAGAGCAACCTAACTTACTTTCAGATAACTGTCGAGATCAGAGCCACCGAACTTTCTTTTCATATATAACTGTCTAGCTCAGAACAACCTAACTTAATTTTCAGACATAACTGTCTAGATCAGAGCCACTGAACTTTTTTTTCATATATAACTGTCTAGCTCAGAACAACCTAATTTTCTTTTCAAACAAACAAATCTAACTATCTAGCTCAAAGTGACCTAACTAATTTTTCATACAAACAAAACTAACTGTCTAGTGGACAAGCTTTTTTGCTGTATGTGCACTTAACTTCAGAAAGTACAGCTGACACTGAAAAAAGAGACATCCACTAATGCTGTGTATAAATATTTCTAGAAATGTTCCAATTATTTTAAATGGATCAGAAAGAGTAATTCAGCTTTCCAATACTGTAGGCTGCAGTCTGAAAGCTGCTTCTCATACTGTAGTGTTAAATCATTTCCTGACATAAGCACATCAGTGTCACTCTCTTGCTGATGTAAGCAAATTTTTATCCCCTCTGCACTCTTACAGATGCAAGTGTCTATTTTCAAAAGCAGACACAATTTTTTAATGCCAAAATTAGATTGATTTTGAAAACAATTAGAATTTAGTTCATTTTCAAATCGATTCCTGATGTCAAGATGCAATGCTTATTTTTAAGAAAATTTTAAATTTCTTCTACCCACACAATCTCATTTGTGCCAGTTGTGAATCACAAAATTGCAGCAAGATATCATGAGCCAAGTGATGTTAACTGTTCAGTCCCATCATTTTTCTTCATTCCAGTGAAAAAGGATCATTTTATAGGTTTGAGATGTAGGCAGATCATGATCTGAAACTTCCTTGTACCAAAAATTCCATTCCATGATGTAATTGAGCATACTTTGCCACCATACATCAACAGAGTGCAGTGTATCCTTACACTTATATGCTGGGGTAGAGACTTCTCGAATCTACCATGGTCATAGCAGTTTATAAATCAGTAAACCAGGAGATCTAGTAGAAATAAAAAGGCTGTTTTTCCCATTAAGCTAACGGCCACCTTGCATGACTGGACTTCTGCCACTCCAAATTCAAAGTGGTTAGAAAATAAATTCTTTTTTGATAGGTAAACGTTGATCTCAGCCTATTGGCTGGTCTCATTCTTGCAAATCTTAACTAATGGATAATAAAAACTACCCAAACACCTAAAACTGGTTTAGATTACATTGGCAAGTTTCTAGCACATTCTCCACCTGAGTTGTTTACTCCAAGCCCAGGTCAGGGAACATTAACATTGACAACAAACATATAATTATTAAGTATAGAAATAGTGATAGGCAAATTAACTCTTCCACAGTAAAAAAGAATTTAACAATTGTTATTGATTTTTATCGAGAAAATACGCATAAATCACCAATAATCATAAAATCATATTATTAGCTCTTCATGCAAAAAAGAATAATGGTAAGTTGGATGGATATGTCACAATTAGAATGAGTAATTTTTTTAGAAAGTAACTACTATTAATAAATAATCATCACAATCTGTGAATAAATAATCACAACAATCATTTGAGAACAAAGTCTGAGGGAAGATAAATCATATAGTATATTTACCAGGGGGAAAAAAAGACAATTACCATGGCGTTCTTCAAGGTATCGGATGTAGGATCTGATCCAGTTGCTCCACTGTGCTTGGAAATATTCAAGTCCATACATGGCCACAAATGGTTCTCGCATCCCTTTGCTCCATTTGCTCACATTTTCAATCTCTAAATAATTAAAATTAAGTAGAAGGTTATAGACAAAAATTATTCCTGTTATTACTGGAAATGTTGCAGAAAGAAATACTGCTATACTAAAATATGTGTAAACACAAACTAGTTGTTATTCAAGAACAAAGTAGGTCTATGATTCTGATTACTACATAATTCTATTCTATCTATCCAGTAAGTTCAACTGGTTTTAATCAAATAAACTTTAATGCGATGCCTACTTGAGGTATGATTTAGAAAAAAAGAGTTCAAACTAAGAGGAAATTGCAACTAAATGATTGCAGAGTATTTACAATTCTAAGAAATGTTAATTTAATTGATAATTATGAATTGTAAATACTCTGCAATCATTTAGTTGCAATTTCCTCTTAGTTTGAACTCTTTTTTTCTAAATCATACCTCAAGTAGGCATCGCATTAAAGTTTATCAGAAAAGGCCAACAGGTTTTTCAGATGTGTGTTAAAAGTCTACAGTCTAAACATTGTACATTTAACATGAGACAAATATACCCTCCAAATGCCTAACACCATAAGCTAACAAACCTAATATTTGAATTAAGATATAGGTCTTAAAGATCTATATTTCACAGCAGATCAAAATACAAATACTGAAATCCTGCATCATCAATGATCTCTGAGGTCAGCAATGATAATGTCAACCCCCATTGAAATCTGGTAAATTATAATTTTAAACTGACTACAAATATCAGTATCAAGCACAGATATAGCAGAGATTTTAGACATTAAAAACTAAAATGCTCACAAGATATACAACAAGCAGAAAAAGAGAATTATTTTCCCAAGAGTTAAGATAAAGTATAAAATTTTAAAAAAGCAAACATCTTCTTGAGACAGTCATAAAAGTTTGTCAGTTTGCAAGTTTGATATGTGTTTTCTTCTGTCCAGCTCACTCAGGTTGAGTAATATAAAGGATATTACTAATAACTAAAGAGATTGTAACAAAATAACAAAAGACATTTGCACCTCTAAATTTAACTGCAAGGAGTAACTGAGAGTTTGCCTAAATTTATTTTTGAATGAAAACTATATTATTTTAATAAAGCTCCAATGGTGCAATGCTTACCAACATTGGACATCTATTTAAGTATATATTCAAATAAATTACTTGTAAGCAATCCCAGTTTCATTGGCAATTATCCTGTCTCCAACATTTACAAACAAATTTCTTTAAAAAAAAAAGTTTTGAATATTAAAACATCTTTGTATTCACTAGATCCTTTCAATACCACTACCCAAAACATAAGGTCGATGGCTAGAATGCTATATCCTTTCAACATCACCACCCAAAACTCAAGGTTGATGACTTGACCACTATATCCTTTCAATACCACCACTTCAAACACAAGGTTGATGACTAGAACTCTACATCCATTCATCAACAACTCCCCCCAAAACAAGGTCAATGACTTCCACTCTTTATCAAATAAAAAAAACAAATATAACTTAATTTGTATTTCCTGTTCAAATTTTAAATATAATCTATTAATTAGTGCTGTCTACATAGAACAACACTAGCCTTCAATACATTTCTGATAAAGGTTGGTCGGTAATTTACTAACTTCATCTGCTTCTTGGATCACATCAACAAGGGAAAAAAGCTTTTATATAACATGAATTTTTAATAATATAAAAATTACATGACCTTTATTTTAAGATTATAAATTAGTTGCTTAATTAATATCATTAAAATATTTCTACAAACAAAATAAAATATTTGTTTCAATGAGTCAATGCCTGCACATGGGGATCTCAAAGCATGGCCCTGCAATGAATATTCATGGTGAAAAAATATTTGTGATTTATAATTTTTTTCAGTATTGCATATCATTAGTAAGCAAACAATGAAAGGAGAAATAATTTTGTTAAACTGTGTAATTATTTATAAATATTTTTTCATTTTGTAATTATTTACAAATATTTAATTCTTTATAATATTATATTTATATATAATTAATAAGTATTTATAAATATTTTTTCATTTTGTTTTTTCAAAACCCACTTCAAAAGATGATAAACCTGCTGAATATCTACAAATGGGAAATAAGTATAAAAGATATGAAATTATGTATAAATAATAAATTGTGTTGCAATTCTTAAACTCTACAGAATCCATCAATGTCATAAAGTGTGAAAAGTCGTACCCAAATGAAATAAGATATCCAAAAAAGTATAATATAATGATAAGCAGGGCTTGCTACAACATCATGCTGCCAACAAAGTAAATCACTTTTCAAAAGACTGAGATACAAATTTAGAATATTAATCTTCAATTTTGATCTTTGATAGTTCAAAATGTGTATTATTGATAAGAATGATTTCAAGTGTACTAGTCAAAATGAGAATTGTTATACAATATAGTTTTTTTATATAAGATCTGCTATATAAGTGATTCTAATTTATCTGTCACATGATATAATGTTCTCGTTGACTTGTTAAAAAAAAGACTGCATAAAAATTAGGAGACAAAAATGTTAAAAATGAAGTGTCCTAAATATAAGATCTGCTATATAAGTGATTCTAATTTATCTGTCACATGATATAATGTTCTCGTTGACTTGTTAAAAAAAAGACTGCATAAAAATTAGGAGACAAAAATGTTAAAAATGAAGTGTCCTAAATATGGAACACATATATATGGTCACACAAACACTTACTTGTCAACAAAGGTATATCGCTTGGTTTGATATATGCATTAGCTCCCCATACAACTAAACGATGTACAAGTTTAGGATAGCGACCAGCTATGATCAGACCAGTAATTCCACCATCACTCCAGCCAAGAATAGAAAACTTAGATTGCTGCAAAGACTGAGAAAAAGTATAAAATAAAATTAAAATTTACAAAAAACAAAACACAATAAAAATGCCAAACTCATAATAGAGTGTATAAAAAGTATGTCTAAAAAACAAATTTTCTGTAGTCCTCCCAGATGTATTGCAAGTAAAAGTGTAATTCCCAAGTATAAATACTAAGTAGCTGAATAGTCTATAATATAAATGGGAATGAAAATAGAATAATGTGGGTCAAGGTTTGTTAGTATTTCTCCTTATTTTGTCATCTGTTGATGTTGAACTAGTCAGATGAGATCCAGGAAAAGAATATTACTAGATCATCAATAATGAATAAAAATATGCTTCTTTGATTCTGAAAATAAAACAATAGATCTCTTTCAATTCATTCTCAATTAATAAAGAAACAAACCTCTGCCTTTCTGTTGTAAATCAACAGGCTATAAAAATATCTTAACCAAGTGCAGCACACATTGAAACACTCAGATAAAGATACATTATATATACACGTATATAAATAATTTAGCTTATTTCAGCATATTCAGTCAACAGACAATATAAATAATTTAAATTTAGCCAGCAAAAATGAATCCACTCAGTAGAACACATCAATAATTTAACCTTGTTAAGCATATAAAACACAAATAATTTAGCCTCTTTCTATACACATTGAAACAATAAGTCAACAGATAAATATAAATAAATAACTTCGTATTTTAAAACTGTGCACATCATATGTGGCCAGTCTGCTCTTTACCAGTGAAAATCTAAAGAATAAATATTCCAAACTGACAGCAATTTCTACACCCAATAACACAAAGTAGTCAAAACAACCCATTCTCACAATGTGTAAATTTGTTCAAGTTATAGTTTTATGTACATATTTATATTCTACATATTACACATAATCAGCAATTGCCAAATACTGTTGAAAGAGAAAAGCCCCCTCGTAATCCCTATAAAGCAATTTTACCTGTTTTTGTGGCTGTGCTAATGAATAATGCTAAAAATCTATTAGATTGGATAGAAACTCTGGTTTCATGATGTTTAAGGGCAGAGAAAGGCTTTATGACAGTGATTATGGTTGTCAAAATACATACACAACTTTCTTCAGTTTTCATTTTTATTTTTTTTTGGGGGTGGTTTGGGGTAAAATAGCAGGAAGAATAGTGAGTTGTCTTATGATATTAGAGCCAAATTTCAGAAAAGAAATTCACACCTTCATCATTTCCACTGCATCCTCAGCATCACGCTGCAGATATTCTAGAGGCCAGTCACGTTCAGGAGGAATACTAAGTCCATATCCACGAGGATCAAAGGCAAATATAGTATACTTCTCTTTATTCATCATCTTCAGTTGTGGTCCAAAGTCAGTCTGGCTACTTCCTGCATGCCATTCAAACATTTTGTTTATTTTAAAAATAAATAATACATTTCTGAACAAATAAAATCATTAGCAACAATTCAATAATGTGTTTTGTCAGATAAAGTACATGGTGATTTTTCATCCTTTCTTTTTAATGTGCACTACTATTTACATTATACCATAGAGAGATCTAGCGTGTTAGTTTTTAAATTGCAGTGATTATTCAATCACATCTTCAATCCTCATAAAAATCATGTATTAGCATCTCTTTTAGATAAAATGTTTCATCAAACATATATCTGACAAACAATTCAAATTTCACTATTTTTTTAAAATAGCCAATCAATGAAAAAGTAAAATCTCTCAACTTTCTCTTAAAATTATGACCATCATCCATCAAAAAGCAAAATTTCTCTATCTTACTCATAAATTTAGATATATAAAACTTTAACTTTAAAAAAAAAATTCAATTATCCACCCCAAAACAAAACTTGCAAGAAAATACACTGTTCATCTATCACAATATTTTTCCAGCTTCATTTGTAAGTAAAATACATTTTATTCATCCCATAACAAAACTTTTAAACCTTAAATTGTAAGAAAACAAAAACTGTTCATCCACCCAAAAGAAACAAACACAACTTTCACTTCTAAATAAACTAAAACTGTTCAACCATTGTAAAAAATATTCTACCTTCATCTGTAAGTAAACTAAAATTGTATCCATCCCAAAACCTCAACCTCTATTTATAATAAAACAAACTGTTCATCCAACAAGAAAAAACTTTCATCCTTCACTTGTAAATAACTAAATCTGTTCAACTATTCCAAACAAAATGTTTCAAACCTTCACTTGTAAAATAAACTAAAACATTTTAACTATTCCAAACACACACAAAAATTTCTCAACCATCACCCTTAGGTAAACTAAATTGTATCCAAAACAAACCTTCTTTACTACATTTAAAAAAAATCAAACTGTTTATCCACCCCAAAAGAAAATTTCTCAATTTTGCAAGCAAACAAAAAATATTCAACCATTCCAAAACTAAATTTCTCAACTTTCACTTTATTCACTTGTAAATAAACAAACAAAACCTCTTAACCTTCACTTATAAGCAAACCAAATTGTTTCACCAATTCTAAAACAAAATTTCCTAACTTTCACTTGTAATTATTCTAAAAACTAACAAAATTTTTCAACTTTCACATATAGCTAAACACTTCAACCACAAATAAACAAAATTTCTCAACCTTCTCAACTTGTAAGCAAATTAAATTACTGAGGATACCTAGTGCACCAGGCAGCAGCAGTACAGAATGTTTTCCATGGCCTGTTTTATCACAGTGAATCTTGATGCCCTTGACTTCCACAAAGATAGTCTTAATAAAATTGCTATGTAAATAAAATATGGTAAAAATATAATTAAAATAATTTGCAAATAATAAACATGATAGAATTAAGGTTTATATTATCAAATGTTTGATATAGGAAGATATGCTCAAGGTGGTAAGTTTTTGAGTCAAAATAAATATACTAACAGAAAACAAACCAAAAATCAATTCTGTCCCACGTTTAGCATCTGTCTTAGTCAGATGTGTTTAGTCATTCTATTCCAAGATGTGTTTAACCTGCCCATAAGAATATTTTTAGTGTCTGCCCCAAAGGATATGTTTAATGTCTATTCAAAAGGTTATGTTCAGTCAGTCTATTCACAGGATGTTTTAGTATCTGCCTTAAAGGTTATGCATGGTGTCTGAATGCGTTAAGTGTCTGTCCAAAAGGATATGTTTAGTACTTGTTTCAAGTGATATTAAATGATTGTACTACACTTTATGTTTGTGTCCATTCTACAAGAAATGTTTAGTGTCTTCCAATTAAATTTTAGGCTTGGTGCCTAGCTCACTAGACAACGAATTGTCTGTCTTGCATAATAAATGATAACTCCAGGTCAAGTTTTGAGTCTGACCATGGGTTAATATTGACAAATGTAACAACAACCATATGTAATTGTTAACCTTACTGTTTCATTTGTAAAAAATTTTAGCCTCTCTTAATTTATAAAGAACCTAAGATACTTTAGAGGTTCCAATTTGTATCCGTGCATCAATACACAAGGACCTACTGCCAAAAAAGCAACAATAATAAAACGTACAAAAATTTTGTAAATTCCTCTGAGTAACATTTAAAGCAATCATATCACCATATGCAGAGTCTATTTTTGTTCCTCATATGTTATAATTGTTGATTTTATCTTTTTCACTAAAAAAGCCCTAAAAAAAAATTTCAAATCTTTTTAAATGAAAACATTCTTATTACTTATTTCTTTTTTTTAAAAAATCTTTATTAATATCTGTGACATGACTCTATTAAGGAAATTATTTTATTAGCTACATGGAGACTGATGGCTTCTAAAACTTGGCACAAGACATGAGTGTTGGCATGCAGGATAAAAAGCACATTGCCAAACTGTTTGGATGTTAATACAAGTGTGAGAAGTATTATGTTAATAAGTAATTTCATTGTAAATATCAATGGATTTTTATTTCAGTTTTTAGTTCAAACAATAGTATCTAGTGAAAATGTTTAATATCAGCAATCTGATTACTTCAAAGTTTAGTTTATGGTATAAATTTAATCACTTTTCAATGCCTTTTAATGTAAATATATATTTAGATAGACAATGCTTTAAAAACCAGCATTAGGTGGACCTCAGTGCATATATACAACCTTCAAAACCACATTTGAATTCACAAGAGAAACTAGTGAAATATGTCAAAGGTATTTACAATAAAGATAATAATAAAAGAGAAAAATGGCAAAATGAGGTTTTATTTATATAAATAAATAGTACAAGACTTAGGAAGACCACATATTTGTCTGCCTAATACTGTGGGTTGACACAAGGCTGATTTTTAAACATGTTTGTTCTGCTTAGGTCTGTGGGTAGAGTTATATATATATTATATATATTTATTTGTTTTAGTCATAATAAAGAGCAGAAGTTAAAAAACAAAACTGACAAGGTTACTAATACACCCAGCAGATTAACTGTTTTGATCATTAAAATGTTTCGGTGAATAATAAGTAATATATATATATATTGCACTCAGTACAAAGAACACTATTCCCAAAATATCTATGTAAATTTTAAAGTGTAAATAGATACCTCATTATTTCAAAATGCATACATTAAATCCATGTACATTGGGAACCGGGCTTGATATTCGTTAAAGAAAAAGTTTTAAATCACATTTAAAGAAGTTTTATTTTTGCAATCTAGTGCTTTCATAAAATTCAGTTATCGCTGGTGGTAACTGTGTTTTTAACTATTTGTAGCACTGTATTTTTATCAATTTAATTATCCTAATTAGCTAAATATTGTTTCAATTCCTTGATTTCAAATACTACTCTATGTATAGCATTTTCTCATATATATACTAATGTAGGTATCTTAATAATTAATATTATTGCCATTATTCATCTGTGCAAGAACTAAAATAAACAATCCCTCCAAAGCATATACTACAATATCAAAACAAAAACAAAAAAGTAAAATCATAGTTCAAACAATGACTTTTAATTCAACCCTAAAACACTGGTTAGTAGTTTATGTACAGCATTAATGCTTTCTGACTTGACCAGAAGCTAATAATGAAAGAAGTAATTTCCTATAATGTAAGACATCAATGATAGTGATACTAAGGTAGACCATAGGGCCAGGAGATTAATGAATGAACTTTAAAAAGCCTTTCTACTATTCTAGTGCTAACTGGAAATTCCTTCTTTCTAATCTAAGGCATATCCTGATCTCAGCTAACTGAAGCTAAAGAAAAAGCAACATTGTAATATATATATATACTGTTAATATTAAATGCATTGTAAAGGTTAGGGTTAATTATGATTTAAACACTGTAAACCTTTCAATGGGACAAGTTATCATTTAATTATTTTTTATTACTGATATCTTAGAAGATTTTATAAGATTATCATGTGCCATATAGTGTACAATTCTCTGTGTTATGAGCGGACCATTCTAACAAAACCCAAATTTATATTCTTAGTCCACTACTTTAATAAGTAAGTCACACAACTTTATAAATATTCAAATTTTTAGAAGTAAATAAATACAAAACATTCTTTGTGATTCTGACTTTCAATGGGTTAAATTTTTGCAATTAATTTAATGACAAAGCATTTTAACATTTTTTCAATTACACTGTATTAGTAAATTCTCATATAGTACCTCACCATAAAGTGGGGGGAAAAACCTGATAATAGTTCAATTATCTGCAAACATTCTTTGAATTTTGAAAATGTCAATCTTTTCAAATAAAAAATGTTATGTTCATCATTCTTTATCTAACTTCTGTAAATAATGAAAAATATTATATGATATCTTGGAGAACCTCTTTCATTTTTCCATCCATTAATAATGAACTATGGCTAGACCTAATGTGTTTTGTTGTATTAAAATGTTCCTGGTATAGCTTCAAGACCTGTTAAAATGATAACAAAAGTTTAAGCAAAATTAAACACTTGAACAGGTGTCTCTCACATGCACTTTTAAAGATTAACATAACAGTAAGGATTGAGACATACAAGTGATCATTTAATTTACATATACAGGTAAATCCAGTGTTTCCCAATTCACAGCTGCTGAGGCATGCAATGCGGTGTGAAAAGTAATGCAGGTGTAAGATATTTCATCCAATCTCTCATCATTCACCGTAGGCTGTTCCATCCAATCTTTCATCATTCACTGTAGGATGTTCCATCTAATCTCTCATCACTCACTTTAGGTTCTATAAAATAACTGAGGTTGTTCCATCCACTCATTTTAGGTTCTGTAAAATCACTGTAGATTATCCCATCCAACCTCTCATCATTTACTGTAGGTTCTGTACAATAAATGTAGATTTTTCTATCTAACATATTGTCACTCATTTTAGGTTCTGTAAAATTATTGAAAGCAAAACTGATTTTGCTGATGTTGTACACAAAGCTGAAGTAACATTTTCCAAGTATGAAGAAAATTGTATGTGACTGTGATCTTCACCATAGGTTATCCACATTCTAAAACCTCTAGAGCAATCTGAAAAGAGATTTCAACAGTTCACCATCATTAAGCCAGTGGTTGCTTTACTTGTGAATCTTTTTCAGAGGTGTAGCTAGGATATTTTGAGCCCGGGGACGAACTATAAAATTGGCATCCCTCTCCCTGTTTAATCACCCTTTATTACTCTTGTTCACTTATTATAATGTAACGTTGTAAGCCTCATTTTGGCGCCTCTGTACCTTGGAGCCCGGGGACATATGTACCCTCCTTAGCTACGCCTCTGAACTGTTAACTTGCCAACTAGAGGTAACAAAAATTGGAAATCTCATTCAAGTAAAGAGAAGAAATGGAACTGGAAACTTTTTAACTTCAAAATGTGTGCAACAGATGATAATACTTTTAATCTGGTTTACCAAAAAAAGGGTTTCCTGCTTTAAAAAGTAGTGTAAAAAATAAAATCTTATTTCAATTCCACTTGTCTCTGTGAAGCTCCTTTCCCAACAATGAAAGTAATAAATCAAAATACAGATCTAGACCTTTATAGATGTCCATCTTGATGATAGCTTACAAACAAGAGTATCATTATACTCTCCCAAGTGAAAAAAGCTAGCTAATGTAATGCAGTGCCAAAAATTACATTGGCTTATTGCAAAAAAAGCACATGAATTAATAAAACCTTTTTTCCAGTGCTGATGAGCTCTGTCTGTCGTGTAAATAAACCAGTATTTAAATTAAAGTGAGAGAGAAAAAAAATTCAGTAGCATTGCATTGGATTAACCCAGTGGTTCCCATCCAACCTTTGTGTGGCTAAAAGCACTTTCAAATTTTCAGAAGTGTTTGTGTGTGTGGGGGGCAAACAATTTTTTAAAGTTTATAAAATAAGCAAAATATATTTAATGAATCTATAACATTAAAGAGATAATTCTACAAGTAAAATGTTTTAATTAAATTATTCGGCAATTACTCTTTAAGTAACTATTACTATTACTAATGTGAATTTGCTAAATTTTAATCTACTTGGAAAATAAAGTATTTTTTACAAAATAAATATACAGTTTTCATCTTACTTGTTTATAAAGTATATGAAATAGTGGTGGAAATATATTTATTATTCTTACTTTTAGTTTTACATAACCAGTTATGTATGGTTGTATGGTTAATTAAAGATATTGTTTGTAGTGATATTTTATCTGGATTTCAATAAGCAGTAATGTAGAAAATGTTGAACACTAGTTTTGTTGCTACATGTACTTGCAATAAACAAACAAGTGTGAAAAAGTTAAGCACAAGCTTTGGTCAGAAAAGCAACACCAGTTTGATTTCAGACTACCTTTCCTCTGACAAAGTCTTATTCTCAGATGATAAATGCCTTGAAATCATCGAAAGCAAATTCAATGATCGGTGTCTGCTTAAAAAAGGAATAGCCATTTCAACTGACTAAAAACGACGTTTGTTGTTTTTTTAATGATAGCAGATTGGAAGATTGTCCAAAGAAAAGTTGTAGAGTGTGATGATCAAGGGTGGTTGGTTATGTGTGGGACGCTTCCGGCTTCCGCCACTTTCGCGTGGTGAACATTGTTGTTCCGCTTGCATTCATCGTGGTGAACGTAGTAGTTCCGCTATCAATGCTCATAGAACCCTCGCATTTTCTTTCAGCTTTTCACCCCATCAGACCACAACTCCTTACCATCTTTATACGTACGTATCACTAAGAGATAGATGTGATTAGTGTGGTGAGTTGCAGTAAGAATAAGATGGATGAGATGAATTGTCACGATGGTGAGTTGGACGGAGAGGGGGAACGCTATTATTTCGCCCATGTATGGTCAATTGACAGTCGATGAACTATAAAGTTCCATGTTTATATTTGAATGCGGTTGGGGTAAAAAGAAAACACTTTCCAGCTATTTTTTTTTAATTTTAAAAGTTTAGTGTTCTGGAAATGAAAGAGCATATACTGTAAACAACATTGAATAGTCTTTCATGAATTATAATGTTAAATTTGTTGCTGGGTTAAGCTTTTACTAAAGTTAGAATTATGCAAACATCACTAATTCTCCAAAGATCTAAACGCTTATGATCTTGGCTGCTCAAATTCACATATTCCGAACGTAAACAGATATACATATATTTTTGTAATTTAAATTCTTTTAGACAATCAATTTTATTATTTTAGATATACTCCCAAATTAATTGTTAAACTGTAAGGTACTTGACTTTTCAGTGTTATATTCTTAGAATTTGGCATTACTTCTTTCAGTTTCAAATATTATACAGTATTTTGTTTCATCATTGATAATCATTTTGTCAAAAGGGGGGTGGGGTGGGGTAAAACCATTTGTGGAGAAGTTTAAATCGTAATTTAATTTTCTTGCAAAGGTCACCAAGCTTATGTAATAACAGACTTTGAGTTGGGAATTTGATAATCCGGTTCCAATCAATTTTCATTTACTATAGGCCTAAACATTTTTATAATTTGATTTTCATCCAATTTCAATGAATATATAGACTTTTTTTTTGGGGGGGGGGGGAGGGAGGGGACAGGTTCTGATCCAGTTTCAGTATAGAGATTTTTTTAAAATCAATAGTTGCAACCAATTTCCAGTGAATATAGACTTTTTCGTTGTCTGATTCCAGTCCATTTTCAGTGAATAGAGACTTTTGAACTAAAGTTCCCAAGATAAATATTGCATCAGCAAGAACAGAACTTCCACCTCAGACTGTCAATTATTGTTAATTTTTGTGAATTTTTATCAGTCAATGTTTATTAATTTTTGTCAAATCAATTTTTGTCAATGTTTGTTAAATTTTGTTAATTTTTTCAATCAGTTTTCACGAACTTTTGTCAATCATTTTGTCAATTTTAGTCAATGTTTCTTTTTATTAATTTGTTTCAAAGATTTTCAATTTTGGGCATTGTTTGTCAATATTTGTCAATTTTCCCCAAATTTACTCAATTTTCTTACTTTTTTGAAAATGTTTGTCAATTATTGTAAATTTTTCTTAATTTTTATCAAATTTTGTCAATCAGTTTTGTTAATTCTTATCAATCAATTTTGTTAGGTTTGGTCAATTTTTGGTTAATGTTTCTTAATTTTTGACAATGTCAATTATTGTCAATATTTTTTATCAAACAATCTTTTGCATTTTATTCAATTTTGTTAGTTTTTGTCATTTTTTGTTGTTGATTTGTCAATCAAATTTTGTTTAATTTTAGTCACTTTTTGTTAATTTTAACTCTTTTGTCAATCTTTTCCAATTACTGTCATTACTGTCAATCAATTTTTGTAAATTTTTGTCAATGTTTGTCAATTTTGTTAGGTTTGTCAATTTTTGAAATTTCTTTTAGCAATTTGTAGCAATGCTTGTCAATTATTGTTACTTAATGTTTGTCAATTATTGTAAATTTTAGTCAATTTTTGCCAATTAATTTCTGTCAATTCTGTGAGTCAATTTTTGACAAATTTCATAAATTTTTGTCGATGTTTCTCAATTTTGGGCAATGTTTGTTACTTTTCTGTCAATTTTTGTCTATTTTGTAATTGTTTGTAAATTTTGTCAAATAATTTTTGCTAGATTTGTCAAATTTGGGTAATTTTTGTCAGTATTTGATAGTTTATGGAAAATGTCTTTGTCAACTTTGTCAATTTTGGTTAATTTTGTCAATGTTTGCCATTTTGGGTCCAATTCTGTCAATTTTTGTTAATTTTGTACCTTTTTCAATCAATTTTTTGTCAACTTTGTTAAAGTTTGTCCATTTTTGTCAATGTTTGTCATTTCTTGTCAATGTTTGGCAATTTTGTTAGTTTTTGTCAAATAATTTTTGGCAATTTCTCTGAATTTTTGTCAGATTTTGTTAATTTTTCTCAAATTTTGCTAATTTTTCTCCATTCTTGTCAATGCTTGTTAATTTTTGGCAATTTCTCATTTTCTGCCAATGTTTGTTATTTTTTGTCAATTATTCTCAACTTTTGTCAAATTGTGTAAAATATTGTCAATCAATTTTTGTTAGGTTTGGTCAATGTTTGTCAATTTTGGGTAATGTTTGTTAATTTTGGTTTATTTTTGTCAATGTTTGTAAATTATTGACAATTTTGTTAGTTTTTGTCAATTTCTAGTAATTTTTGTGAAACAATTTTTTTGAACTTTTGTTAACTTTGTCAATGTTTCTCAATTTTTGTCCATTCTTGTCAATTTTTAGCAATGCTTGTTAATTTTTGTCAATTATTCTCACTTTTTGTCACTTATTGTTAAGTTTCATTTGATTACAATTTCCACTTTTTGTCAATCAATTTTTGTCAATTTTGTTAAGTTTTGGAATGTTTGTCAATTAGAGAATAAATGCTAAGTTTTCAGATCATTCCTTTCTTAACTCCATTCTTTCTTACATTCAAATCTCAACTTAGTTTCCTGCAACAGTATTTATTAGCCCGATACATGCCCACAGCATATCAGTTTTAATGAGGAGGTTCACTCAAATATTTTTTCCCATCACCATGCCTTTAGGCCTCAGTTTATTTTTATAATAGCACGGAAAATGCAAACAACTAAACACAAAGAATATTTTTCAAAGTACAAAGCTAAACCACAGAACGAAATCTTTGATAATATAACTTTGTATCGTAAGCCCCGCAAAAGCATGCGGAATTTTACAGGGTAGAAAATGGTGCTCAAAATTTCAGACAGTCAACTTTGATCTTGACTGGGGATCAAGTGCAAAAAGGGTTAAGTGGAAACAGAAACCGGCCGAACTGACCAGACAGTCGAGAGCTCGCAAACAGTAGCACTTTCAGAATTGCATAATTGCTCACACATGACCAGGACATGAGCTGGCCTGGAAATGCCTTTCGGTCACTTCTAAAGGAACGAGGCTTGGTTTAGAGGAGCAGTCTTCGAGTACAGTCAATCAACCGTGTCTATTTCGGACGGGTTAGACAAGGGGGCATAAATCATCTGATCCCTGACTCCAGACCCCTAACAGTATATATGTTCCATCCAGGCAGAGAATTATTACTTTTGAATATCATAGTCCTGCGAATGGTCCCTCCGCAGTAAAAGGAGCAACAGAAACTATCTGATATGGTAAACATGATTTTTTGTAAATAATGAATTTTTGTAACTTACCTTATTGCAAATTGTATTTTTCTAATATTGTATTTGAAATGATTTGGAAAAACTGTGAATTTTATTCTTGGTACTACGAAGAGAAATTAAATAACTTATGTAAAAGGAATTTAAAGAATGAGAACCAAGAATGAAATTACAGGTTTTAGCTATATTGTAACATGAAGCTGTTGTGCGAAAAATTCTTGATATATTTTCACAGCTTCGAGGGACAAAAGAACAAAAGGAACAAGAGACAAGGGACGAAAGAACAACCCTGAGTTTGACAAAGGACGCAAGTTTATCATTGTTTGGAGACTTTGGCCCTGATGTCGCCTTAAGTCCCAAGACTACAATCGTGAGGTACGAAGAGCCAGACCCGAGAGGTAGAAGGCCAGAGAGGGTTCTACAGACCACTAACCGTTTCCTAAGGGGCGCGCTAATGGTGGATTGGCACGTTACAGAAATGTCTGTATGACTAGGCACGATACTGACTGGGCAGCTACAAATCGAGGTACCAAGCAGAGGTAGTGAACTGATTAACTGTGTGTTGATGTGTGCTTTGTGAAGCAGTGTTACAAATTCAGATTGCACTGGACTGTATGTGCATTTATGACAGTGTCTGTGTAAATTGGAACTGAACTTGTGATGCTTAATGAACTGAAGTCTGACATTTATCAGTGTGGAAGACTAAAGGGGGGTAACCAGTGGCTGATACAGAAATCACGTGAGCCAGGAACATGCACGCAAGCATCAGGTGATTCAGTACATGTTTTTATGTATAACCTGTATTTCGTTCTATGATTAACTAAATTTCTATTTCTATTTTTTTCTTATTCATATTCTTATTCTGACCTTTTATAACTTAAAAATATTGAGACTTGATTTTGTGGAGCCAGTAAATGTTCTGGGAAGAGTATCAATATTAACTTGTGCAGACATCTTTCCTAATAATTAGTTTAGGGGGTGAAAATTGATAACTATTTTGATTCTTTAATTTTGTTGAGAAAATGAGGGAGATGTTATGAATTCTGAACTTTATATATATAGATATTACTTTGGTGTGATTATGATTTTCGTAAATTGTAAATGAGTTAATTTTATTATTTCTTTCTTTAATAAAATTGTTAAACTGTTAAACTATTCACTCTTCATATGTGTCGATGATAAGTGGGGGCTGCAATAACGTAATGACGTACAGGAAGTTGGTCACACACATATTTTAGAATAGTTCTTATCATCGGAATGAGAGATCGTGGACGGGCTAGGTAGACAGATTGAGAGACAGGATATTACTGTGGAATCTGCTATTCTAGACAAGTAACGCTTGAGAGGGGAGTTAATCAGTGGGTAGACCTTTCAAGGACTGACTTAGTCACTCTCGACCACAACCAAGACCCGTCAGGGGACTGTAATTAGTTGTGCGGAAGAATCTTTATTTGTGTACGATTGTTAAGGTGTAATCGTCCAGATAATGATTAACAATTAATTAGTCCAATAACCTGGGTTGCCACACTATCATTAGTTAGATCTCTTCAGGTCAAGATGTCAGAAAGCATAATATAGGACAATCAACTCCATTTTTCCAATGTTCATTTGCGTCTTTCTAGCTATATGATTTTTGTCATTAAAAATATCTGATAATAAAATGGTATCCTTAATTTTCCTTTTGATTATCTGCATAGTGTTTTAGGAAAAAAAAATCTCACTACCTGGACCATCAAACAATTCCAACAGTAATACATTTATTAAACTTGAACTAAAATATATCTGATAGTGCTATCATTTGCTTGTTTTCTACTGTAGATGCATTGGTTCAGCTTGTTACATCCATAATAAGCACTCCACATGGGTGTATCCAAGGACAACAAAATATATAATTGTTGGATGGAAGGGAGAGGACAAGCATAATACTTGATAATACAGTATTTTTCACCAAGATGGTTTCCAGGCATACACAAAACTTACATTGTTTTGGTATAACAAATAAAATATTTATATTTTATGTTTCTATTTCTCTAACTCATAATTGATAACAAACATGCACTATTGCTGCTGCCTATATGTACCTTTGTCAATTTGTGCAATGTACACAATTCAAAGGAAGCTATAATGATGTCACCCGCACGTCAAACTTTCTATCAGCAATTGTTTATTTACAAAATTATTCTTAACTAATGCAGACTCAATACCATACAACTAAAGCTATCTACGAAAAATAAACCAAAGATTGTTATCTATGAAAAGAAAGTAGGTAAGATAAAATACTAGATAGTTTACATATACATGAATATTAATGCACACAAAAAATTATATATCCTATTTATGATGTAAATAATACCTCACAAAATCAGAGATAGACTTTTGATTAGTCATTTTATACCCTGATAATCCTTTGCTAGTTTTAACAAACTCTTTGTTCAGCCACACTAATATACATATATGTACATATGATGGAATTTGAAAAGAAACAAATCTGACTTGCTTGGCACATGAAACAAAACAAAAGAAGTGAAAAGAATATAATTACAAGCCATCACACTGAACATAAAAGTTTCAGCTGAGCACATCAATGATCAATGCAGAAACCATTTCATTTTTTATTTAGGGCACTTTATTTTATTTAAAATATGAATTTTTTTTTATATCACAAACATCTATAATTACAATACATATAATTTTATAAATTACATCTAACACAAATTTTGTAGTAAAGAGTTTCTATAATGAAGCTTTATGGTGCTCATTGGTTTGTATTTTTTAGCACTTCCTTTGTTATCCAACATGATATATTTGTACTTATACTTAAAAGAATAATTTATAATTAAATTTTAATATGCGATTGTTGGACCTTCCATGTGTCACACAATTTGGTGGATTTTTTTAACCCCTTTCCCCACTCGTCACAAAAATGCAAAGCCTCCCCAACCCCAATAAAAAGAAATTAATAGCCAGTGGTTTGAAATGCACTCTTAAAGCAAAGATCTAAACATTCTTTAATTTATTTCACCCATTAATTAATTATTTCTACATATATAACACTTTCTTTAGGATACCTTATATATTTTTTTTCTAAAACCACAAAATTAACATTATAAAATAAATCTATAAAAGAGAATGAAATTATATAAATTTAAACAGTTTCAAGAGAGAGTGTATGTGTGTGTGTGTGAATGGCCTATATGTGAAAAAGATGTTATGATGCAGACCAAACATTATTTCACATACAAACTATAGTTTCCCTTTAAATCAGTCACAATCATCTTGGTAAGAAATTGACAAATTGACCACTTTATAATTAGAATGAAGGTTGTTAACTATCAAAATCTGAAATTTTTGTTCATGAATCAAATGCTGAGAGTGAGAGTATTTATTCACACCAAGAAGCCATAAACTAACAGAATCCGTTTTTTAATCCACAGTCAGTCTGTTTCATAAAATGCAGTACTAAAAACACTAAACTATAAAAATCCAACTCAATATTCAAGAGCTCAAATAATTCTGATTTTATTTCACTAGGCCTTTAAGTAGAAATATAAAGGGTGGATCACTGTCTTTTTCTTAGACTGAGAAATATCAAACTTTATGTAGTTATTATTGTGATAATTTTTATTTTATTTTTACTGTGTGATTGGCTTTGAAAGTTATTTTTTTTAAATGCTGCAAGTTAGACAAGTGCATTTTAAAAGTTTTTAAATTATGAACTAGAAATTTCTTCCAAAATTGATGCTTTATAATCTTGATAATGTTGAAAAAGTTGTGGCAAAGAAAAAAGAATAAAGATAAAAATATTTTTGACATTTATTGAATTTCACAATACACAAATCCCTCACCCCACCCAAATCCCAAGTCGGTGCATGGCCCCATAGCTGATACTCTTAATCTTGCAGCATCATTCCTGAAACTATATTCTCAAATTTCCTGTAAAAAAAAAAATAAATAAATATACTGATATTTTAATTATGTTAAGAGACCAAAACACCATACTCTAATGAATGCCATGTTTATAATAATAATACCAGAGACTTGATAAAGTACTTAAGAGTGCTTGAAAATTATTGAACATAAAATACACATTATTGTAAAGACATAAAAAAAATAATAAAAGTAATATAACTAAAAGAAAATGAATGCATTCGCAAAATAATTATTTTTTAAAAAGCTGTATTTGTGCAAGAGAAACATAACATGAATTTTACAAACGAGAAATGAGTAAAAATGAATTGACAAATGCACAGCTAGAACAAACAATGGCACAGAAGAGACAGTATTATTCTTGCTAATGAAAAGGATGTTCTTGGAAGCACTATTGAAAATAGTCATGGTATCTTTGTGACTCAGCTCAATAGGAAGTGAATTCCAGGTAGATGATGATTTCTGATAAGCAAACTAACAGCATGACATATACTTTGCTTTCAGAATGTAGAAAATGCATGTCCTTCTAGTAGAACTGAACATGTATATGATCAGAATGTAAGTTTGGAATCAAGACTGTGAAGTGTTAACTAAGAGAGAAAAAAATCTTATATATACAGGTAAATCCAGACTAATGAGCAGGTTCAGTTCCAAGTGCTTGGTTGAAGTTAAAATTTGTCTTAAGTCATAAACAAGTTAATACAAAAGAAAAATTGCCAAACAGTTCTGACTGATGTGATAAAAACTCTCTAGAACTATTCAACTGCACAATAGTTGTTTCAGATTTTGCAGCTTCAAAATTAAACAAATCTTATGTTATATAAACCAATACTAAATCAATAACTGCTAAAAGGAGTATGTACATTTTCCACAAGTAGCAAACGCATGCACAAATGAGAAGACCAAAAGGGACTGTTGCCAAATGATATATTTTTTGTCTCACCAACATGATTTTCAAAGAGCAACAAGTACCCACATTATGACAATGGTTAAACTGTTTTGGTGCCACATTCAATATGGTACATCTGCAACATGCAACCTGTTCTAAGTGGTTTCTAAAATCAGGAATTAGTACAATTTGATTATTCTACCTAAATAAACACATGTACATGTTCATGTATGTGCTCTTTGAAAGAGATTTATGTATGAATGAACATGTTTCTGTTTGAGAAAAAAAATCTACATTGCAGTTTGCCAATTATTGCCTTGTAAATGGTCTTGTTTTACTCTTTTGACTCTTGAGAGTCCTGTTTACAGATAAAGTTTTACATTCCTGATTTATCATTTTTCTTGTGGTGATTTTTGATGCTTTTAAAAGAATTAATTGTTCATAATTTCATGTGTTTTATAATTATTTCCAATGAAGGTATTACAATAAAATATTTTCTTTAATGGGTCTTGCAAAAACTAAATTAAAAAATAAGTATCTGAATTTTTAAAATATACAAAATTAATAAGAGTTTTAAAGACTGCAAGATTTAACTTCAAATTTTTGCTTTCAACATTACTTTAATAATTTATTTTTCAAAACAAACATCACAAACTATTTTTTGCCTTTGTGAATATCATTATAAAGCCATATGCAAACTCCAATGTGCAAGCAATGCAAATGAACACAAAAAGTAAAATAATCTGTATATTGTAAAAAATTAATTTTATTGTGAAAACTATATTTTCTATAGAAATGACACAAAAGATAATTATTTCAGGAAGAAATTCCTGTAACTGACCAGCTTGAGTCAGTATCATAATAAAGCCCAATTTTTATTCCATGGATGAACAGCAGTAAATTATTAATTATACATGTATTTACTTTCAAAACGATAAATGCTGAAAACGGAAAATACCAAACAAGTTCTGTTGTTGTTTATTTGATACTAAATTTTAGTCAGTGGCCTTAATGACATACTTTTCTATAGTTTTAGTATTTTCAAATCTTTGCACTTAAATGATGTGACAGAAAGTGGTGGTTACTGTTATACATATACATGTGACATACAAATGCTTGAAATGGAAGGACATTTCTGTCCATAACAAGTTGCCTGGATTAAAATAATTTAAGCCAGGTATTCAGGACAGGAAGCACTAGTTTTAAGAAAGAAATTATTAAAATGTTAAGCTGCACTTTAACTATCCTAAACATCACAACAGAAGTTCTTGTTTTTAAATCTTATTTCCCACTATTACAATGTGCATGATTTAAATGAAGAGGCTTTAATTCAAAACTTAATAGTACCTTGAGACAATGTTTTCTCCTGGAGTATAGAAAGGGTTGCAAAGCATATCAACATAGGCAGTGTGGAGTTTTTTAAACATCTGTAAAAGCAACCATAAGGAAATTACTTACATAACTGTTATTTAATTAATAATTTCAGAATATAAAAAATTACATCAATACATATGAACAAATATACACTTATACTTACATGCACTAACTAAAATGCAAACACACAAATTATTGCTATAGATATATGACTATTCAAATACATGTGTATTTGTTTATCTTCTATCTGTATGTTTATTCTCTGCTATCGATTTATTTAATTAAAAATCACTTGTAGAAGGCATATACTCTACCTACATAACAAATACTTAACCAACAATATGTATGAAAGTGTTAATATACAACATATTAAAGAAGTATTTTCTCTGTTTAGTCTTTAAAATGTTTAATCTGTGTACATACTACATGGTCCATGCCTAAAACAATGTTCAACCAGTCCTTCAATGACTGATTATGTACAAAAGTTAGTATGAGGACAATGAAATGTTCAAACACAGGATGAACAAATCACAAACAGGCAAATGCATGCTTGAGACAAGTTCTTTAAAATCAATAGAGGCCAATCAGATTTTTGAAAGTTTCATAGGATTTTATATATAAAAAATTAATAATAGCTTCAAGTGCACATTTTAAGGCCTGAAGTCATCCCCATTTTGAAAGCTACATACAATTGGCTTCAACAATGTGTCCCACTTCTTGCTTCTTTGGTGTTCAAACTTGTGAGTTCATATGTATAATTTCCTTTAGAAGATACGAGAAATGAGGGAACAAAAAAGATTGTTTGTATTTTAAGAAGTTGTCTGTGTTATAATCATCTTTTAATTACATATATACCATAAATAGCAGTAAATATGATTGGTAGTTTATAATTGACTAAACTAAAAGCAATACTCTTTTCATGGATAGTAAAATCAGTGTGTAGGTTGCTTCTACTGACTTTTGAGGATTAGTAGAATACTTTCTTTCTTTGAACCAAAATGATTCAACATTCTGTAGTTATTTTTGAACAGCATTTAGAAACAATAAACTTGATTTCATGGGTGATAAGATCTTTAGGACTATAAAATGCTTTGGTTTAAAAATGGAGCACAGGTGATCACTGTATTTCATCAATATTTGGAAAACTAATGAAACTACACAGAACAGATGAAAAACCTCATCTTAAGTTCATGAGCAAACCAGATATAATATCTACACGTGTTTCAAAGGTTAAAAAAAAATTTTTTAAAATAAAAATGCATAGTTTACAATGCATTATTTATTTAAAATAATACTTTCACTCTTGTGTCCATTTATAAAATTTAGCATAATGATCCATGTAGTGATTTTCTAAGTAAAAATACTGCTTGTGATAATTAAAAAATATATTACCTATTCATACATTTAAATTTATTTTTCTATTTTTTAATTTTTTATTTTCTTATTAAGTTAAGCTCTTCTTGACCATGCTAGAGAGTATAATTTTATTTCTTCTTCGATTGTCTGTTGTACTCCAGGACCTTGTTTCTGATCTATAAATGGAATAGTGGTAAACTCTCTTAGAGTTATGGATCTTTCAAAAGAGATCAAGCATTCAAAGAGTATAAAGTTTTAAATGCCATATCTGAAAAAAATCAATTCTAGTATAAATTTCTGTGTTGTATGCCTAAGGAGTATGAAGCATTTTAAATTTTCAGGTTGCACTGCTTTCCTTTTTAATGTTTAGCAATTGTGTTGTCAATATTTTATAGTATGAATTTTAATTCTATATTACTAAAACATACTTTAAAAAAAATTGTATGCAAGAATAATTTTCATTCAGATATCCAAATATTTAAACTTATAAATAAAATTAAAAATCTAAATAATTAAAAAGATATCTGAAATGCATTTCACTGTAAAATGAGTGCAATATTTTGTAAATGCAAATACTCAAACCTTCTTATTAATTATCAAATGGCCTACACTGATCTTGAGTTATTTTGTAATTAGAAATTCTAATTGAAAATATATATTTTAATGTTACAATCTTCTTTTTTTCAATTTCAATTATATAGTTTTTATTAAGTATTTAAATATTTTAATAATCTTCATGAAAGTTTTCTATTACTGTATTTTAAAAAATACTACATTCAACTAAATTAATCTAATTTAATAAACATACTTACTGTTCTTATTTCATTGTCTCTCAGTCCTGTATTTGAAGATTCTACTACAATAACAAACTTGACCTTGGTATTGGTTACATAACCATAGCTGAGAAAGGTCATGGCAATAAGTCATAATTATATGTATATATAATAATGATGATTTGATAACCAGGAATCAGCAACATTTTTTAAGCAACACAAATACATTGTGTGAAGACAAGTATGAAAGCAAATTAAACTAGGAGCAAGAAATTGTTGGTATATTACACTACCAGGATATGACTGACTGACACACATCAAAGATAAATATGTTCCTCTGGGCTCCCATGTTTAAAAGTCATTCTGCTATCGCACATATTGTATATGTGAATCCAGATCATTCTCCATCATTATGTCACCCATCATTCCAATAATGTATATGAATTACTATAAGGGGTGAAAGAGTTCTTTTCAGAACTAGCTATTTTAATAAGCAAAACTTGTCTCCTTAAAAATCCAAATACAAGTGATATTTCCTGCATGGCGCACTTTGACATTCCTGAAGCTTGTGATGATTTTTTTTTTTTAAGCAGGACTATATATCCCTTTGTGAAACAAAGAAATCAGCCACACTATACAAGAGCATGTGTGGGCCAAATGCCAAGGCTATGCCTGATGTTGGCTTTATCAGTCACTTGATAATGCAATCATTCCAACAAATCTTTGATTCAAACCACACAAGGTGTTGCACTGACAGACAAAGGCTTTGTGAATAATATACACTGAACACTCTTGACTAGCACCTAGGAATACTATTACTATCCAAATTCCTGCAAAAGTGAAAAACAACCTGTTTCATTAAATCAACTGGGAGTACCTCACTACTAAATAGTGTAAGGATTGTACAATTCACTGAGTAAAACTCACATGGGGTATTACTGATATAGGTTAAGGTTCTGTGCATAATGCAGTGATAGTCCACTGTCACTGATCCAGTTAAGAGAACTGTGGTTTATTTGGCTCTCAGAACTAACTCTATCAGTCTATTTCCTGCCAAAAGTATATGAAGAGGAATAGCTTGGATTAATAGGTGATAATATTGGTAAGTCAATAAGACACAAAGCTAAAAGTTAGAAAAAAATTTAGATTTCAAAATATTAGGTGCACTAGACAGAAAATATGTTAAGATTGATGATAAATAGTGTGGTTAAGCAGATTTGGATGTAATCCACATAAATACATAGAGAACATTTAGATTATTGGAAATACATGTGTAAATACAACCAAACTAGAAAGGGCCAATTTGCAAATTAAATAAACATTTCAAATGAAAGGAAGGTGTGATACACTGGAATAGATACAGAATCTCTTTGTTTATACAACACAAGGTTGATGGTAAGACAACTAAATGTCTCATACAAAAGAGTACAAGATAAAACTCAAAGCAAGAAAGGCAGACCCTTATTAAACATTAGAGGGGGGAAAGCCAAAATACTGAAAGACTCCTGCATGGGTGTAGAAAGAGACACAGAGAATGACCACCCCTCACTCAGCATAAGCATTAGACAGATTAATCTCTTAAAGACAATGACAATAAATTAGACACATCTACTATACAATCTACCAATGAAATATTAAATAGAGAATCTGATAACTGAAAATGGTGTCTCCATCACCCCAAAACTCATCCATATCCCAAAAACATAATGATAATGTAACACTCCAGCCAAAACTGACAACAAAAAAACCTACTAACACAATTTTAATCATTGAAAGAAGTGCTACTTGCACCAACAAAAAAGAGGACATAATGAGGCAGTCACCAGTGACCCTCAGTCCCAAAGTCAATAAGAAAGAGTTCTCATGCTTACCAGGAGATCAATACTGTACATTTACCAAACCAAGCAGACTTTCCACGAAACATTTTAGTAGCCTTGGAGTGATAAAGGGCTTTGAAATGGAACAAACCATACAGCAAACAAATCAAATTTATATAGAAATTTAATCCTACACAAGCCCAAATCTTAAAACCTTTCAGTACTATTTAGTCTCTGAAAGATGAATGACCCTCACAATTAGATTAGCAATGGAACTTATAGAAGCCCTCCCCTACAATGCTATCAGTCCCACTTATGTGGGCATTCTAGCAGAACATGCAAGGCAGCCGAACCTACATCAGTAATGTAGCCAAAATCTCAACATGAATCAATGCACAAGCTGGAATGTAATAAATAAGAAATGTTTCTGTTTCCCATGTAAAAACCACAGACCACACAATAAGCAAATACATTTCCCTTTATTGTCAATAAAACAGTAGGATACTTCCCACTCAAGGTTGAAATAATACGTACATTGTCTTTTATTTGAAGCACTCATTTTTGGGAGAAAGTATTATAAAAATAGTAAGTCGCAAAGCATGAGGAAAATAGCACTACTGATGCTGTAGATTAATATTCAAATAATTATGGAAACAAAAGTCACTGACATCTTACTATGTGCTTGGCCACTGTATTTTGTACAGATTTTATATTAGATCAATATAAGAACAGTTGTGAGAAAAATTATGTCAACCAGAATTTGGCAGATTAAATTATAATTACAAATTAAGACATTGTACCCATATTGTGAATCTATCTGCTTCGACATTTATTCCAAACTTCACTATTTTGATTTATTAGAAACTGTAAATGCGAAAATGCAAATTATTACATTAACATAAATTTAATATAAATTTATTTTTATTTTTGAATTTTATTTCTTCCTTTATGGCAAAATTTATCTCCAGACAACTGATTTTGATTCCGTCGAGAAAAGGAAGACAAAGAAGTGAATTGAATAGCAGTGATCCAAGTAGTTCTCGTATGATCGACAGACATCGCTCTGATTACATTGTACGTGTGTCACAAGCGCAGGTGGCAAGGTTTGACCATCAGCGATTAGCCCTAAGGAGTCAAGACAAACGATAGGAATGTTGACCTGCATGCTTGCCCAACCATGACTATTTAAATCGGAATAATAGCACTAATTGCACCCGAGGGTAAGAAGGTACTCGAACCCTGACTCGAAAACTGGATTGCTTAAATAGGGCTACAGCGCTAATTAATTTCACTACGAGTTTTCTCGAGGTCCGCAACGACTTCCTGTGGTGATAGGGCAGAATAAGAGGTGTCTGAAATGGTAATTATACTTGTAAATAATGATTTGAATTTTTTCTTATTTCAATTTTCAAGTTGTATTTTTTCTTACAAATGCTTGTATTTAAAATGATTGAAATTTGTAATGTTATTCTTGGTGTCGAGCAAAAACACTTGTAAAGAAATTCGAATGAGAACCAAGAATGAAATTACAGACTTAACACTTAGCAAAACATGAACTGATGTATGCAAAACACTTGTATATTCCACAGCTCGGAAGTCAAAAAGGTTAACTCAAAAGGATTACTTCAAATGGTAAAGTCAAAAAGGTTAACTCAAAAGGATTACTTCAAGTGGTGAAGTCAAAAGGTGACTCAAATGGTTACTTCACAAAGATTCTAACAACCAGTAACACAGAACTTCAGCTTTAACTTCACTAGAGACCTTGGCGCTGAGTACCTGATCTACAGATACTGTCATTGAGCATTACTGGACTGTTGTGAGAAACCAGTTGATTGAGAAGATGACGGAAAAGGTTTACAACAGTAAGAATTTGTCTAACCAGATTTACTTTGGAGAGATACAGAAACGCATGTGGATATTACGCGTCACACAGGCAAGATGGCCTGTGACGGAGAGAGTGACTTTTCAAACCGGATAATACTATCTGGTAGACTTGGCACATAAATTTCACTAGTAATACAGGTTTCTACCAAGTGGAGAAATCTACAAACTGACGAATTAACAGAGTAATGAATGACTCAGTATTATAGTGCAACAAAATTAATAACTGACTTGTGTGTGTATGAGAATTTCGTTTGGACTAGAATCGTAACCAGGACACTTCGTTAACAACTAGCACATTGTATGTGTAACCGAGTGCCTGACAAGAACTGTGAGCAGTGAACAATTAGCAGGAGTGAAGTGAAAGACTTTTGCAAGCTTGTTCAGCGTAACCAGTATTGCGCACCAGCATCAGTGCCGGGCGTAGACGGATACAGGGATCACAAATCACATCAGGTGAATGCTTACTTATGTTGCGTTATATGTCTGTAATCGTTCTATGATTAATGTAAATTTCTGATTTTTATTCTTTTCTTTACAGTCTATTTCAGTAATTATAACAAAGATAATTTTCTTGATTCATTTGAAGTCCTAGTAATTGTTCTAAGCAACATATTGAAATTATTTCATGTTCAGACCGTATTAATTTCTAGTAATGGTTCTAGAGAATTAATATATATATATAACTGATATTCTTAATTAAAGTTTAGAGTAATAGACTTTTGAGAGATCTGTGAATCTCTGATATCACCTTGAGTGTAAATTAATTGTTATTCTATCTGTAATTGATTTATTATTGTTCTTTTCTTTTTAATAAATTCTTATTATTTCACCTATTCACTCTCGTCATTTGACAAGGGGAAAATGTGTCAGAGATGACGATGGGGGCTCGCCAAATGATGTAATACAATATGACAAAAGACAGTCTAAAGACACATTTCTTAGGGTAGGTCCGTCATCTAATTGGGGAGATAATTGTGAGGGCCGGATAACGACTTTGAGACTGACTAGAATAGTTCAGTTAAGGCCAGTTATCTTGGACGAGTAACACCTGGAGGGAAGACTTAATTAGTGATGTACCCCAGGGCTTGACTTGGTCACTCCCAGACTGCAGAAAGACAAAGACCCTGTCGTGGACTTAGTGTATGATTGCAGGAGGAATTGAATGTGGAAGGATAATTATTTAAAATTATGAATGTTATCACACATTAAGTAGTCATAGACACTAGTGCCATTCACAGAAACTAAATAACAAAAGGGTGGTTGTTTATAAGATTGTAATAAACAGCTTTAAGTGAAGTTTTCTAAATTATTTTCCCCTATTATTGATGTAGACAGTGCAGGAAGGTTGAGGGAGCACTTATAAAAGAGTATTGCACGTTCTGATGCAGTTATATTGCAAATCATTTCTTGTGTACACACACACTGGCTTTCTCTTGATGATCTTTAACTTTTCATTTAAATAAATCTTAGAATTTTGGACTATTGTTCTAGTTTAACATAAATTCTGATGTTATTATTAAACAGTAGATGTATCTATTTATAATGTAAATTTAACACATTAAATCCTTCAATGCTAAATGTAGAACATCTGGAACAAATCTGAATCTGTCAAACATTTCTCTTTAATTGGATAGAGGAATCATAGTTCTAACTTTACAACTGTGGAATTATAAACATATGAAATAAATGTATGCTTAAAAATTAGTCACAAGTTCTTACAGCTTGTATTTTGCTTATGACCTAATTTAACTAAGAAAGCTTACTGTTAGCCTTATACTTACTGATTAAAGTAAGTCATAAGATGGTTAAGTTTATAAAGCACATTTTCCACTAATTTATCAGCAAAACTTTGCAATAATATTCAAGCTCTGCACTAACTAATACTAAAAGAAGTGAGATCTGTTGAAAAGTCAAAATGACTTGTTAGTGGTCAAAAAAGTGAAATCTGGTTAAAAGTCAAAGAGTCAGAAAGATCCTCAACACCTTTTATAGCATTTATCTCAATTTAAATTTTTAATTAGTTAGGACAGGTCACCAATACACAACACAAATAAATTGTCAATGAGGTTAGAGATTAAACATAGTCCATGAAGGATAAAGATAAAAACTAATACTTTCTTTCTAGCAGATTATGATATACCACTAAACAGAGATATTTATAACCACCCATTAAATTACAGTGACAAATTTATTACCAAATACTATCAACAAATTCAATATATTAAAATATAAACCTAGCAAAAGGCAAAGAGAGAACAATCTATAGAAACACCATAATCTCAGAGTAGACAAGGTTGCAAGATGACTTGGAACAAAAAAATCAACAATTCAGCAAAAAAGCAAAGACCAGACTTTGAATCCCCCCAAATCTATCAAGGCATGTTTAGAACAAGAGCAAGAAGCAAAAATGTAGTTAACGCACGCATCTTCCTCCAAGACAAAATCATAAAAAAGTGCCCTTACAAAATGACTATTATACTAGATGAAGTCAGGTTGGTGGTGCGGATGGTGGATTTCAGTACAAAGCTAGATTTATTGGTGCAAATGATTGAAATCTAGCTGAGACTTTTATTTAAATTTTATCTTGAACACTGAAAGTAACATTCTATTATAAAATAAAATATAATGCATAAATTAACATATCTATATTACATCACTGGTTACAATGTTTATAGTCTGAAAAGGTAATTCAAATGGTTAATTTAGAAAATCAATACACACGTTGGATAGTTTCACTCTGTGACAGAACTAATTACTTATACAAACATTATTAATTTTACTCTTTCATTTAGTAATGGTCAGCCATGTACAAATATAAACTTAAATATATGGCTATCACCTTAGAGATACTTAATAATTTTTAATGCAGCAATACTTTAATACAGCAAGTGTTTCTACCAAACACCAAGCAATCGCCACCACTCCCAAAGTATACTGGGAGAGCAAAGTAACAGTCTATGCCAGGGGTCACCAACAAGGTGCCCGCAGGCACCAGGTCGCCTGCAAAGACCATGAGTCACCCGCAGGTATTTTCTAAGTAATTTATTAATAATGTATAAAGGCAAACTAGAAGAGTGTATCAAACTGGTAGCCCTTCGTATGACTCAGTACCCATGAAGTAGCTCTCAGTATCAAAAAGGTTGGTGACCCCTGGTCTATGCCATGCAAGCGGTCTATTGTTCTTGACATATGTATATACTTTGTTTCAAGAAAATAAAGTAGATTTACATTTTAAATGTACATTATATATAGTACAATAAACCCCTTTCTATAGAAACATCAGTTATTTCATTATGAAAAAATTATATGCATTACTATGCAGTTTTTAACATACAAGACCACAAGAAGAGTGATACACATTTCATGGTCCTTACAAACAAAATATGAAAATATATGAAAAAGCATGATAATAGTTAGGCGAGTAGTACAGATGGAAGCAACTTTATCAGAAGCTAATGAAAGATAAAGGGAATATCTCAGAATACTAGGATATCTTAGATACCAGAGGAATAGGCTATCAGAATATTGGAGAACTTTGAACAGTGATTTCAGTTGTAAGATGTGTGAATATATTTGTAAAATTCCTTTTTTCCCCAATGAGCATAATCAGACCTAATTCCACTGAAACTAAGAACAGCAACATTATAATTGTTATGAAAAATTACATGACACTGTGTGTGTGTACAAATGAGAAAACATGGGAGAACAAATGGATATATAAGTCAATGGAGATCTGAAAAATCAACTAAAAAAAAAGGATACACTTTGAAGTCTTCAGTGGGGTACAGCAAACCCAAATATAGTTCCCGAAGATCACTGACATTTTTACCAACAGAACTGATTTTTTCTTCCACCACATCAAGAGATGTATGCACCGTATAGTAGAACTGAAGTTCTCTATCAGTGGGTGTTGTCTTGATAAACAATGGATAATTCTAAAAAAAATATTTAAACAGAAAAAGTACAACTAAGCAAATATATTGTATAAATGCTTTTATTTACAGTTATCATTCTCAAATCTCTTCATTTTCTATCAATAAAAAACAATTTATTAATTTTAACAAAGTTTGTTCATTGATATAATGGAATAAAGTGGATCAAGACTATTCTGTTTTTAAACAATATGCTTTTGAAAAATAACACTTAAGAGTGAAGTAGCCATTTGCTATCAATGATAAATTACTGGAAAGAAACACCATTACCAATTACTTTGACCAATGATGATCTCCCTAATCTATATGCATTCTTCTTCCAAGATAATGTTAAACCACCAGAAGTCAGCTTGATGCTGATTGACAGGCATACCCTTCACCATACAATAATGACAATTTCAAAACCTTGTCACATCATTTGAACTCATCAACCAGGATTTCCAAAGATCAACAGAAATGTGCTCCAGTCATGGTCTCTGATTTAATTATAACATCACTGTTATCTAGAAACCATACCATTTACACTTACTTACACTTTTAACAACTCTATGATCTGGAAGGTCCTCGATGACCTTTAAAGCCGTTATTGTTAAACCTCTTTTTAAAAAAATATGATCCAAAAACTGCCCTCCTATTTCTGATCTCTCATTTATTTTGAAAGTGTGAGAGAAAGGTGTACTGCCACAAATTTTATCAAATTTAAAACTATAATCCGATGTCAATAACCCTTGCACTTTTACCTTTGGAAATGGAAGGAGATATAGACAGAGTGGCTTCTGTAACTGTTGTGACTCAAAAAGCTAGACGATAAGCACATCAATTCTAACTTTCCTATTTTTTCTTTTCTTCCCAGTGTGGAATTTCAGATATAAAAACTGCAATGATATATACGCACGCACGCACACACACACATATTTTTAAAGGATAAACATTTTTTGTTTGTAGTTATGTACATTATACTAAGACATTCAAAAATGGGAATTCTGATTGATTATAAAATAAAATATTCAAACAGTAGCTGATTTTAAATCCAACTAATTACAGATTAGAAAATAAAATATTCACTAATAATAATATCATATACAAACCAGGTCAAACATTCTCAAGACTTGCGTCATAATTATACATGTATTGGTACTATTTTCTAATTGTTTTAGGGTATTTTTCACTTTCTTTGTATTCCTTTTACATGTATTCCTAAATTAAATAAAATGTAAGGTTTTTAATTTTATCTTGGATTAATGCTACTTTTAAAATTAAAAGCCTTTTATTACCTAAGTTCAAATGAAAATTAATCATTTATGTAAGCATACTGTCATTGTAACAGTATCAAGATTTTTGTGTAGATTATTAAAACACCTTTGTACTTTTTTAAAATTTGGTCCAACAAGTTGGTTGTAATACTACAATCTATAAATAAATAGGCATAAACTTGGTAAAGAGACTTTATACTAGAACGCAATGTTGGTTTGTCACAAATTAGCTTATAAATCATTTTAATTTATTTTTTAACACACCTTTTTTATTTTCAAGAAATATGTTTCAAAATTCTGTCGGAATAATTTTTTTTCAAATTGTTTGCCCTTCATGCTGATAAACTCAGTGAATTAATCATACTCATAGTGTTCCTGAGAAATAGACACCATTTAAAACAGTGATCAATGGTTAACAGAATCAGCAAATGTATAGACTCAAAATTCAGAAAATGGATTCATACAATCCACATCTAGATTTAAGGGAGATAATTATGGCTTACATTTACAAGAAGTCCTAACCTTCAAACAGAAGAGAAATAATAGTAACATCCCACAATTTATTAATTAAAGTCAAAAGTCTCATAAAATTTTAAATATCAATTACTCAAAAGAATGTATTAAGTCTTTGTTTTTAGTTCAAAAGTTATTAGGGTCTTATCACTGAGTTATGAGAGAGATAGTCAACAGCAGATCTCTAGTTTGAACACTGCACAAGAAAATTAATCAAGCACTTCTTCAAATTATTATAAGTATATATGTATATATTAGATATATGCCTTTACTTGTGTAAATGTCAGTTTTCAGAAGATGTTGCTTAAATTACAATTATTTTATAGTACATTTAGTGATAAGAACTTTGAAATAAATTTGTGGAATTCCTCTTTTCAAAATGAGGTATGATGTACTTGCCACCCCCCAAATAAAACTATTATGTTCTATTTGGTGCACTATATTAAATACTCTACAAATTTTAATTCTAACAAATGTCATGTTTTCCATTAACGTTTTATGTTCAATCTAATTTTACAGCCTACCAAATACACATAGAAATCATAATTTTACATCAGATTACTAGATCTGTGATGCAAAACAACAATGTCCAGATGAATGACTATTAATGTTAAAGTTTCCATCTCATTATCATGGGGAATGATTCATTAACAGTCTATGATTTTTGTCATGAGTTACAATAAGAATTTTTCCAAGAATTTGCCATATTTTGACATCACAAGGCCAGCCACAGAGGTGTCATTTTAATCTGACCTACAGAACCATAAAATACTGAAGGCCATCTCTTTTTTAAATATGTGTGAGCATAATCCATAGTATGCAGCGAGATGAAAGAAATTAATTTACTGTTCCTTCAATTGGTCTTAGTTACTGCACTTACCACAGTGAGTGTGATTCTACAATTTAAGGATACACACATATTATTCATATTTAACTGGACTCTAAATACAAACCAGCTACAAGTAATCCATCTGATGCTCTGTCAAAGAAACAGTTTTCTATACAATGATGGAAGAACTGGCTGTGTTGACTTAGAGAGACTAAGTGACATAATACTCAATACTGGCTTTGTACTATAATTTTGACTATAAACAATTTTTGCTTTAGGACAATTAGGTACTAACATCAGAATGTTAAGATACAATTTCATTGTAATTTGTATATGTACAATGATGTTAATAATTATCTGCAATGTATTTATAAAATTTATTACAACAAATGAAACTTTTCAAGAACATCATGTATCAACATAGTCCCCTTGTTTTTCAACACATTTAGTCTAGCAATTTGGACACGCTTCTTTATGCCATTAAAAAGAATTCTTTTTGCTGAGACTTGAGAGCTGGACATGAATACACTGTTTCTTGATCCATGGAAAAAGTGACAGCCTCTTAACTTAATGTTTTGAGTTAAAATTCTTTTGCGGATGATTTCATAGGCAAAACCTTGACTATTTCATATGCTTCATCGATAGTCATCTGTCTGTTAAGCAGAGCTATGGCACAGACTTGTTCAACACTGTCATCTACAGTGGACATGAATAGGTGTTTCACTCCAGCTTTTAATGCGCTGAATTTGTGCAATCTGTTTGATATATGGCAAAACACTGCTCCATATTGTGATGAAAACTTTCAATTACTTTTAGCCCTTGCTACTTTAAACTATTAAAGCCCACAATGCTGTTCATTGCTAAATGCTTTTCTTTAGTGCAAATGGAAAGTGGAGAGGCCATGTTAAGCAATACAAGAACTGACAGATCAAGCTCAAACCTCCACCACAATGTTATGACCAGACACTATGTCTACATAAGTATACGTAACAAGCAGTATATCCCATCACTGAATAATTATATAATTATTACCTCACCTTGCATATATATATTATTATTTGAAGCTGCTCAGATGTTCTTCATTTACTCTATCAGTAGAGTGTGGGATTTTTTTTTTTTTTTTTTTTTTTTTGGGGGGTGAGTCCTATTCCATAACAAAATTTCATACAGTTCATTTTTTAATTTAAATTTTAGACATCATGAAATGTTTATGGTCTACAATGGTAACTTTAAACAGTGGGAATACCTGGGAAATTATAATTTTACTTATGAAACAATATTGAATAAATAAAATCAGACACTATTATAAGTGAAAAAGTAAATTGATTTTCAAAATAAAATGTATGTAGTAAACTGTAAATCTAATTCTGACTGAAAACAATTTTAATAATAGTTTGAATACATCCTATTACATGTAATATGAGAATTAAAATGTATACAGTGCTCAGTACATTTCACATTCAAGGATGTACTAGTTTCACGTGTGACAGTCACTGTAGTATACCAAGTTTGTAAATGTGATTCCACAAACAGATCCCATAGTTCATTTTGCTAAAAAAGCTGGTTCAATTTACCGACGACATAATTCACCGTCGCAACTCCATAGCTAATTATTTCTTACTCATAGGCTTCTAATGATTGATATATATATATATGTATATTAAGCAAATGTTAACACACATAATTCCACATTTAATATAGCTTATTATTTAACTAAAATTAATACTCTTTTTTAATTTAAAAAATGTTAATCACACCTCTTTTGCTATTACTCCTACGCAGACTGCCATTATCTCAACGGACTTCTAAATTATAAGCCCCTGAATTGTTTTCATTTATACTCCAGGCGAATACTTTTCTGAAGCATTCCAGTTCATAAGTTGCTTTTTTTTTTCTTTTGTTATTTCATAAAAGCGTCCATAAGAAAAATAAGCGACCAAATTATTGATAACGACTAGAGCTACAGTGCGATCAGGTGCGAACAGAAGCACAATGATCTAAGAGAAATGCGCCGCTAGGGTGGGAGGTGGAACTTTTCAAAATACGTATGATTTATGAGGATGAAGGTTAGGAGGCCGAAAATGTGACGTCACAACAACTATTTTTCTTAAAGGCATCATCTCCTTTTTTTAAAAAACCAAATGAAGTGAAAAGAGCATTTGCTTACTTATTCTTTTATTAATCTAATGTACGTAATCTGCCGCTGTACAGAATGTTAAATGTGTTGCCTACTTAGAGGTGTACCCAAATGATATATCCTTCTTGCTTAAGTATGAACTGTTAGTATAGTAATATTACAATAAAGATGCCTATATTAACTACATGTATAAATTACACTTTTTTTTATTCGTGTGAAATTAAGTGTACAAAATCCAATTCATTACTGACTACAAACAAAGCGTTATGAATCATTATCACATATACTATCAACAACGTTTAAATCATATCAAAGGAGAGAAACGAAGTACACACATGAAAATCATCGCCAATGTGCAGACTACTAAAGTCTCCACAAAGGAAAAAACCCAGATAGATTAGGTTACAAAACAAATGGCAGTGAAAATGAAAGAAGAAAGCCGGCACACAGACGGAACACCATAGTGAGATTTGGACATAAACAAGAAAGCCGGCACACAGACTAAACACTATCATGACTGGACATAAAATTAAAATAAAAAAGAAATCAATATCTTAGACCTACCCATCTCTGTCTCTTATTCCCCCCCACACACACACACTTAGCCAACCTGAGACACAAAGCTATTAAATTATTGTATTCAAGTAGAGTACAGTAGTCACTGTAACATGAATGACAACCAAAAAGGCTTGCTCTGCTCTGCAAAAGTCAAATTAAGAAAGCACTAAATTTCAGGCATATTTCATCTCTAAACTCCTTTCTCTTTTACAAACATTATCAATTACCAAATCTGCAACAATTTTGTTAGCCTGATACACACACAGCATAAAAATATAGCATTGATCAAAATTCACAAGTATAATGTACTTCATAGTCAAATTAATGAACATACAAATAATGGTTCACTTACATAAGCATTCTCCAATTCAAATCATAGATCAATAGCAAACATGTATGAAATATTCTCATCCTTCTTTTATCAGTCAGTTAAATTACCATAAGCTAATGATTGCTTTTATGACTGGACTCGAGTCAAGTTCAAATTCAAAGTGATTAGAATGGAGTGCTTATTCAACAAAGAAATTTCTTGTCCATCCCCAGTGGATGAATTTTATATAAACAATTGTGAAACTATTAGTTAGAAAAACTATTCATCTGGTTGGAAATGGTTTGGATTGCATCAACAATTTTTTAGCATATTCTCAATTTGAGTTGTTTACTCCAACTCTGACACTTATAAAAAAATAGCATCATAAGGAGTGCCCAAGACTGGGTCACTTTGAGAACCCAACAATTTATATAGCAATTAAGTCTATAATTAGGGATAGGCAAATTTACTCCACCACAATATGGAAACCAGAAATCCACAAAACACTCAAACTAATAACAAAACATCAGAAAAAGAAACCAACACCAACATTATATGGAAAATTCCTTCTCCCACCTCCTCCCCATATAAGAATGAAGAAAATCAAGAAGCACTCAAGAAGATGTTGAGATGCAGAAATTTAACAACAAAATAAAAACAACAGTCCTGCTATAGTTAAAAAGGACTACAGATCGGCAGAGGTCTAAGTCCAAACAGAGGCAGCACTGACAGAGAAAGGGTGAAGTTTGCCAACAGAAGTTTGTTAAAATAGAGTTTCAGTTCCCACCTCTAACAGACTCTTGCTCACACATGAAATTGGCATAAGTTGGAAATGCTCCCCTTAGGCCAGTCAGTAGTACACAAGGAATGAATGTTTAAAGTAGGCAAAAGAAGAACTCAGCCAATCAGTAGCACTGTTTAGCTTGCAGTATTTTAAATGCATGACTTTATTTAAGTCAATCAAATGAAGGAGTACAAATTATTGTATTTTAAGATTACAAAACAAAATCTGGTATTATAATATATAGTAAGATTTCATTTATTTGACATTAGGTTATAGACAGTTGTGCAGGGGATAGCGGGGGTAGTCTACACTGGGTGACAGCCAAACATATTTGTTTATATTTTAAAATTATTTTGGAAGGAGGGGTGTGCAAAAGGAAGGATCCCCCTCCACCCCTCACTTGCCACAAATCCTCCCTGGGTGCCAAATACTTTAGATAGGCCTGCAGTTATAGATATTGCACAGTAAGTTTGTATTTATGGTCCGGCTGTAGCAATACTGGACAGAATTCTCACTATCTGACTTATTTAGTGGCCTCAGCTCACCTAAACTAAGGTATATCATGGCTGATAATAACAAGTATAATTTTAGTTGGTTAGGTAACTACATTGTATGATTCAGTGAAACCATCCAGTTTGGTTTAATTAGGCTACTACAAAGTGCTTGACTTGATGAAACCGGCCATTTGGGTTTAGTTCAGGCCACTACATTGTATGACTCAAAGAAACTAGCCTTTTTGATTTGGCTAGGCTACTATATTGTATGACTTGATGCAATCAGTCATTTTGATTTCATTTCAGTCTTGGCAGCCATGCCAGCTTTTTTTCATTAAGAAACTTTTAGTTGATGAGTTGTGGGGTCAGAAAGATGGGAATATAAAGCAACACAAGCATTGTTTACTCTTTTTGAGGGACTTTTTTTAGAGACAAAACAATGAATATCTTTTTGTAACAAAAAAATAATAATTATATATTGTCACTAAGATGTAATTATGGTAAAACATGGAATAAAACAAGAAAATGCATTATTATTATTCATTAATTTATTTTACATAAAATGACAACTTTTTCCAGTACAACTTTCTGCTTTGCATTTTTAGGATAGACAGGCAGTGAAGACAGATTCTCTTTTCACAAACAGTTGATAATAAAGAGACTACACAAAACTATCCTTCATGACCTTTAGATGTGATCATACGACCCTGAGTACAGTTCCCCAACAAAGTTTGCACTTGTCCATTTGAGCCTCCACCATGAACAACAGTCATTAGATTTTTGGGAACATTTGCAAACTGTTCATTGCTGCAAATGTCAAAACAACAATATTATATTACTGTAGGACAACACAAACTGGTCTTGAAAACAATCTTTATTTTTCCATGTGCCTTTCAGTGTGTTGACCTTGAGAAAATGGTTCATATATACACTATACTGAGAGAGAGGAAAAACGTTTTTGCCTACAATTCACTTTTTGAAAACTGTTTAGTTAAAAAGAAAAAATACATTGTACACACACACTTCAGTATATGCTGATGATTAATTCCTACTTTTGATACGAAAAGTGTAAGGAAGAAAAAACTCCAAACTGCTGTTTCATGTGAAGTCATAAAATATTTCTTCACATATGAGAAAGCTCTACCCATGGTGTTATATATAATGATTTTAAAAATAAAATCTGCTTCTATTAGCAGATAACTACTGACAATATATCTGTTAAGTGGCATAAAATAATTTTAGTTAACCATTAAGATTGCATAATATAAGTAAAAGTTATTTTTATGGTTTTAAATATTTTTAATATTAGAGTATGTTTTAATTGTATTATAGCTACTATATTTAACAATATATTTACCATGATTAGAATTTTAGCAGATGGGATTTTTTTTTTCTATAGAATAAGCAATATATAATGATTGAAACTGATACAGTTTTAAAAAATATTAAATGAATTTTCACATTTACATATTATTTTTGCATAATCATGTTTGTTTAATTTGAAAAAAAGTACTTGTAAAGATTATATAAATACAATAATGTTGAAATGTGAATACTATTTCTAATGAATTTCATAAGCCTATAACTTGCCCACGAACATTTATTAGAAACATGATTTTATAAGCATGTGGATACTGCAAGTGTATATGCATGTACAGAATGTAATTTTTTTTCAGATTCACTGATTTATTCATTTGAATATGAGGTACATGGAGTGGCCAATGATGTTATGACAACTATCATTACTCTGTACTAAAATTTTAAAATTTGAACAGAAAAATTTCTTTGCTACAACAAATGCAGATCAGATGAAATTTGCCAATTATAAAAGCATTCTTATCTATCTAAAATGAAAAAAAATTACAAATGTATTTTTGATAAATGCTACTATTGTCTGTATACACAAGTTGAAAATTAATATAATGAAAAACATATTTTTTGTTTTAGACCTTTACAATTTTTGTTGTAAACAAACAAATTGAAGTAAAACAAATCCATACTACTGTTCAAACACTTCTATAATGCAATAATACAATTAGGTAAAATACTTTTATCTGGCAAGACAATCACATTTTCAAACCATTCCCATTTTAAACTTTAATAATATATAAAAAAAATTAATTGTAAATAAAATATTATGGGCTGAAAAAGAATAAATTTCTGCAGTGATAATGATAATGTGCAAATTATGTGAAATTAAGTGTTTTCAAACTTTATCTAATTCTGATTTAAAAGAAATAAAGAATGGCAATAATGGCTTGTTTCCCTTTCTGTCTAAAAATTAAAAAAAAAAAAAATGTCAAATTGAATCACTTAAGTTATCCAATTATCAAATTATTAATTAGAGTTAGATATTTTTTTTTGATACATGTGCCATTTCTGCCAGCAGAAAACCATCTGATAAATTTGTGCCTATATACTGCCAAACATTAAACTTTTTAATTACCAATATTGGTTTATCAAGAAAGTTTCATAAGATGTGGAAGCATCATTTTGGTTTCTTATTGTTGGTAAGGAGAATATTTGCAGTGGTAATTTGCATGTTAATGCTTATATTAAAGACAAGAAAATTGCAACATACTACCATCAATTGACATTTAAATCAAAGACCATCACAATATGACATTAAAAATTATAACACTTCGAAGGGATAATGAGAAGGTGATGTGTTATAATTTTTTATTTGTATTTGTTCCCACACCTCATCTTACTTGACTTTTTTACTTTAAATGTTCCTACATTCAATATTGGTTAAAAAAAACAACAAAAAAACTTGCAATATTCATGTCCTCCAAAAGATATTTATTATGTGAAAAATCATGACTATATGAGAATGATTCAGCATCAGCTGAATACAATCTTAATGCTTGCATGTCATGTTTCTGTGGCCCTCTTTGCTAGTCAAGACCAAATTCAGCTAAGAATTGTATATTAAACAAAAGAGTGCCATCCCATCATATCGATTTATTAAATATCCTGTAATAGAACAAGATACCTTAGTTCCAAATATATTTTGTCAAAACTTAAATTATGCTTTTGGTCTAGAACAGGGGCGGGCAAACTTTTGAGACCGCGGGCCAGATAAAACTGTTGGAACAGTTCGCGGGCCGGATAGACGACCAAATATCACAAGTCCAGCAAGTTCAGAATATAAAATGAGAACAAAAGTAATTTTAAAAAACTAACTCTGTTTCAATGAAAGATTAATGAGATGGATGGTGTTGCTTACAATAAATAAGTGATTCAATATCTGGCTGAACTGATGAAGTTGACAAGCGAAGAATGTCATTTAGATGACGGTCAGAGAGTTGAGAGCGAAGGCGACTCTTTGTATATTTCATCTTTGAGAACAGTTGTTCACAGCAAAATGTGCTTCCGAACATAGCTACAATGCGCTGAGCATGTTTAATAAAATGTGGAAACTTGCCTGATGGTAGGATGACATCACGAAAAAAAGAAGGAGAAGAAGAAGTGCGGAACTTTGCTTTTAACTCATTCTTTGAGCAAGGAGTAGTGAAACTTCATAACTGGCACGTGTCACTTTTTCATGCACAGATGTTTGCTTATGAAACATCAAACTGCTTTTCTCTATATTGCCTGTGAGTTTAGCAATAGTAGTCTTTTTCTCAGAGGCAGACATTAAACCAAATTTCGAAGTGTACTGTTTCCCAGTGACAGCGCACATTAAACTCTTTGAAGACAGCAACAGTTTTCAAACAGATCAGACACTGAGCTTGTCCAAATTGTTCTATGAAAAAGTACTTCTCGTCCACTCCAGTTAAATGTCCGACTTTCCATATCCACTTTAAATTTTATAGGATGCTGGGGTTGCAGACATGATTGTGGGGATGGGGGAATAATGGCAAAGAAATAGCAGAAATGCAAAAACCTGTTCGGTTGTGATGGCAGAAAACTGCTTCTATTCACCTCCAGCCCTCCTTCCTCTCACCAATTGTAGCGGTGAAGGTCAGGTCACGAATGAGGCAGAGTACAGATGCTGACATACATTATTATTGTAGATCTATCCTAGGCCTAGGAGAGTTCAAAAGTCAACGAACTATAAAGAGATGCTAGTGTAATATATATAACTGCAGGCATAAATTGTACATGTGCACACGATTCTGTATGAGTAATTCAAACTGTTAAAATTACATGTAGTCTTTAGACTAGTTTAGCCTTGGCTGTTTGACAGCGTATAACAAATGCCCAATTGTTTTAGTGACTTTTGTTTTGCGGGCCTAAAGCAATAAGTGTGAATGGCTTGGCGGGCCAAAAGCAATAACTGTGAATAGCTTGGCAGGCCAAAAGCAATGTTAACTGTGAATAGCTTGGCGGGCCAACAAAAAATGCTTTGCGTGCCAGGTTTGGCCCGCGGGCCAGAGTTTGCCTGCCCCTGGTCTAGAACATATGATTATACAGCTAAGTCATGATTAATTTTTAATTAATCAAACCAACTAGCACTTGCATTAAATGTTTCTTCGACTTCATTACTTTTTTCTTTCACACTTTTAAACAAAGTGTTGGTTGGTTTGATCAATTTAAACATTTAAACAGTGTAGCTGCATAAAATGTTAAAATTACCAGCAGTGCAAATGAGGATGCAGCATCTAAATATCCTGTTTTAAAGAACATAATCGAGGATAGTGGATACACTTATCAGCAAATATTTAACATGGATGAAACCTGGATTTTTTCTGGAGAAAAGATGCCTTCCAGAACTTACATTTCTAAGAAAGAAAAAAACCAAACTGGATTTAAAGTGTCTCTGAAAAGCTATAACCACTGATCACTTCAATTATCTGGCAGTCAAAAAAGAAAGCACGGATAACCTAAGTTATATTCAATGACTTGTTTTCAAGCTATTTTTGACCAGCTGTTGAAAAATATTGCAAGGAAAATAACATTTCATTTAAAGTACTACTGATGTTAATAATGCTCCAGGTCGCCCACTACATTTGGTTCTTTGTGGGAAAATGTAAACATATTTTTTTTACAGCTAAACACATCTTTTGCTGCAGTCCATGGATCAAGGTACCATCAAAACATATATGGCCTGGTAAATAAATACATTTTTAACAGGCAATTGCTAAAACTACAAGAGATGATGCAATTTCCTTAAAAGAGTTCTAGAAAAATTACAATATAGACATGCAATAGAAAATATTCACCCTGCTTGGCAACAAATAACTGCAAACAATTTGCATGGAGTGAAGCCTCATTGTGCAAATAGTAGTGATTCTGAAGAAAAAAACAGAGAAGAAATAACAAATATTGGAAGATAACTTGGATTTGATGAACTAGAAAATGATGATGTTCAGGAACTGCTCAATTCACTTGGATGAAATGATTGATGATGATCTTTTATTTTTAGATCAACAAAGGGCATTTGAAGAAACTGACAATATGCCAAAGAATAAGATAATGTGCAAGTGAAGTTCACTCTAAGGAATTCAAAGATTTTGAGTTGTTGAAATCTTGAAGCAAAAATTATGGATGCTGACCCTAGCCTTGATTGAAGCATGTAAATTTGCCAAGATGTGGATAAAACACTCAGCGTCTACCAGCATGCGTATGAAGATTTAAAGAAAGAGAAAACAGTTCAGTCTATTCCGCTAAAATAATTTGAAAGCCAATAAAAATGTTTTCGTAAGTGTAAGTAATATTTAGAATTTTGTTTTTAGTTTGCATTCCATGATGTTGCTAACAATAAGTTTAAATTACAAGTATACTCTTTCTATCCTTTAAAGTAAAATTTTGTTAATAAACATATAAAAACTTCCATTTAAAATATGGCACATTTCTATTAAGCTGGAACCAAACTGCCATATTTTACATATAACTTCAAATAGTGCAAATTCAAATAATGTGATCACTTCATGAGATTCTTTATCCACACTAATTGAGACCTAGCTGTACATTCTAAATGGTGTTTGGGGTTGCATGCATCTATCTCTTGCTGCATATGGAGTGCCACAAGCAAATCAAAACTACACATCATTATAGCACACTCATCATTCAACCAATCAGAAGGCAAACTTATAATTGACCTAATTTCACTCACTAGTTTACCATATTCATTCTTATGCAATATGTTTATAATTTTCTTGTTACTAACTTTCAAACAGTTTTCTTTTAAAAATCAAAAAGTGAACATCTGAATTTAATAATTCTGTTTAATATTTGACAAGTGTTATGTCAAATAACACTAAAACAAAGTGCACAACAGACAAAAGTGCATATCTAAAGGAATACTGAATAAAACATAAAAAGCATTCAATAAACAATTTTGGTTTTGAGTGTTTAAATGTTGCCCGAAATGCAAAAACACCATATATTTAAACCGGTCAGAAAGCATATATTGGCAACAATAGATATACCAAACATCAGATTTTCAAACCTTTTTATGATGGTCTCTCAAACTTACATATAACAAGATTACACAGTATATGATGATAATATGGTACATATTTATAAATTTAAAAAACATGAATGTAATCAAAACAATCATTCAGAAAATAAGTATATCTAGCTTAATATATGGAAAATGTTAATATTTCAGTAACTTTTCATGATATACAAATTTTCTTATGCATGTATAAATCATCTTCGCTTCAAATTAATTTTTTAAACAGTAATTTACAATAAATCTAAAAGCCTAAAAATACATAAACAATATTTTTTAAATGTGCAGCAAATTATGTGCACTTTGTATGGTCACTTTATATGCAGAACACATTCTAATGTTCTTTAGGGCCTTTATTTTTCAGTGTTGAAGTACTTGTTTCCTTTTTTGCAGTTAACCTCTTTAGTTTGGAGACACTTTAAATTCCTCAGTTATCTGGAAAAAATATAAGAAAGATTATTTTATTTTTCCCCACTCATTAGGGTAGTACTTTTCAATTCCATATCACATAATATTATTATACAAGAGAGATCAAAAGTCCCGGCAAACACAATTTTATTAAACATAAGATTAAAATAAACAAAATCAGATCTGTTAAATTTCTAAGAATTTTTTCATTTTTCAAATTATGCAATATTCATGTACTGGTCTTATAGAAAAAAAAAATTAAAAAAAACAAAACATACACAAAACATTCCATAAAGGGTTACTGCCATTTTTATTCTCATTTTCAAGCATATTTGTTTTTGTTCTGCATTTAAATTATATTTAATCTCGTTAAAAAAAATAAAAAAATTTAAGTTCTTTTACATTGTTTTGTTTAAAAAAGAAAAAAAGAAGCTATTTGTTAATTTATTATCAGTAGCTTACAGGCCACATAAAAAGGTGGCAGGCTGTAATTCACAGTCATAACACTGTAATCAATAATTAAACTATAAGCAAATGCTGACTGTTAATTTGATTGAGTTCAGAGTCATTGTCTGAGGATATGTAGTTCCTAGACATTGAATTTAATATTTTTTCTTAACTGATTTTCCTTTCTTAAGAATATGTTTGTTTGCTGATATTTAAGATCCAATATATCACTGACCAATATAGCAATACTTGGTAAAAAAAAAGTATAACAACAAAAAAAAAAGTTGTCATGTATGTATGCAGTGAATGTAACAACAGATGTGGGTTTAGTGTTCTACATTCACTCTGCTCTCAGCTAAAGATACACATATATTCACAATAGCTATTCACCAGATACTGAGATAGACAGTTATAGGAATTGTTCCCATTCCCACTCAATTTCATCTTGACAGGTGTAGGGAGTTGATAAAATAAAGAAAAATATGATAAATGGTGATATTTAATATAAAATAAAAGGTAGATTGAAACCACTGGCTGCCTAAAAATATAATAAAGACAAAGCAAAGTAACATAAGCATTCATTCAATTAAGTGAGCATTACTTGATAAGTCAATAAGTTACAATCTTAAAATATGAACTCTCTAGTGAGGATGATGATTCTACAGTACAATATCTCTGCTGGGTAATTTAAAACAACTGCAGTCAAAGAGAGGATGTCTTTCCCGACGAGACTGCTGCCTGACAATGGATAACTGACAACTAGGTCTAAGGGCTGGTAGCCAAAATAATACCAGAGGTCTGAAATGCTGCAGGTCGCTTTCACCAGAAATAAGCTAAGCAGAAGCCAAACTCTGCATACACCTTGTAGTGCAGGAGAAAGTTCTTCAGCTCAAAACCCACAGGATTTGTAGGCAATTTAGATTTAGAAACAAATTTCAAGGGCTTTTGAAAGCTTTTCTACGAGCTAAGATATTCAAGGGTCAACAGTATGGGCACTAAAATTCGAAAATACAAAATATTACAGTAATAACTAAGATGTTATGTTTTTGTTGCAAAAAATTAAGAAAGAATCAATATACAATACTATGCATTAACCTTTAGCAAAATGAATTCTTGTTTGTAGTACTATTCTGTGCAACACACATACCAACATTGAAATTTTAAAAAAAGTTCATATAAATTCATAAAATTTTCACCATTGTTATGTGAGTGGATATAAATATGAATAGATAAGTTTATTTGGTGACAACTACTTTTAACGTTTTATATAATTAAAATAAATGCTGAAAAAGAATGAGTAAAATATTTCTGCTAAATTTTATGTGGCTATAACATTTATCATGTATGTATAATTTTGAATTTTATGCATTTGCAGTTATTGTAAGACTATATAAAATGTGCAGAACATAGGTTTTTCAAAGAATCAGTATTTCAATCATATATGAGTAAGAATCTTAAAAATGACATAGAATGATGGATGATGTAAGAGATGACTATCATTAATATCAGTCAATAATAATGTCAAAATTTACAAACCTTTGAAAAAAGAACAAATTTTGTGAATGGGTATAATAAATAGAGAATCAGATGGTAAGCACTATCAATAAAAGTACTCTTATCCGATCATAAAGTTGTGAAAATTTTATTTATTTTAGATTCATATACAATTTTAAAAAATGTTCAAACATACTCTAATATTCAATAATGCAACAAAACAATCTGCCCAAAGACATATTTTCAAACCTGAAAACACTAAGACATGCCCACAGGATTTCCTATTTTCAACTTTATTTTTCAACACAATTTGGTTCACAAAATACTTAAACAAATATTCATCATGATCAGAAATAACATAATAAAACATTATCCAAAATATATTAAAGGAAATCAAATATGAAGGTTTCAATGACTTAAAAGCTTGAAATCCAGGCTGTCATTATATGATCTTCAGAAGATCCCAAACTGTCATTATCTTCATCAAGCATTGATTTCTCATCATACGGCTATCTATTTCTCCAGTTTTCTGCTTTAATAAATCTCCTAATTCTTCATTTGGTTTAGTAGTATACAAATAATTTCTTCATGAGTTGATTGGCAGCATTTTTTGTTTGTTTGTATATAAATGACAAAAGAATAAATAAAAAAATCAAACTGTACACACACACTAAAATGTCTGAACCGACTGAACAATATTCAAAATAGCTATTATTCCTGAGGAGAAGTCCTATTCCAGAATTGAAAAAATTAAGTTGTAAATTAGTTATATAGTTTCCAAACTGTTAGTGCTCTAAGTAGGATTTCTCAGTCTCCTATCACAGGCTTTTGAACAACATATTGGAAACAACTGAGTAATGCCAGTAACCAGTTATCATCTCCATTAATAAGAATTATGATTATATAATGAGTAGCTAGATTGCATATTAAACAAATAATAAGAGAATATGTCTAACAAGAGTGGATAAATTGTACAAGAAAAATGCTAGAAAATCATCTCAATATTAAAAAAAAAAGCAGTAGCAATGGATACAATAAGAAACATACCTCAGCAATGACTGTAAAGTGATGTGTGAGAAAATAAAATAGTTAATAATTTTTACATAAAAGTTTAGCAAAAGTATTGCTCTTGCATGTTTAAAAAGGAAATATAAAGTATTTCATCTACTCAAAATGTGGAAGATTTTGCTCAGGCATAAATAGCATGATGCATTTATTCCAATCCTCTTTGAGTGGTGACAGATCAACCAATTAAATTTGGTATACAGTTTGAGACAGAATTACCCTAGAAACTTAAATTCATTTTTGTTTTTTCTCCCCCCTCATCTAATTTTATTGCATAATTTGGTCATTAACATGAAATAAATAAGCAGCATGCAAGTGCAGATAATGTTGGCATTTTATGTTTGATTCTAGAAATGGGTCCAGGCCATTGTTTTAAATGCAAAAAAGAAAAATATTAATAATAATAAAAACAGGGGACTTGTTTCATGCACGGTGTATCATACATTATAAGCAAATTTATTAAACAAAGAGCTGTGTTTAATAGTTTTCAATATATTATATATTTTTGTGTCTTGGTGGGGAGGAACACAAAAAGTTTATTATTTAAAATTTGTATTACAATTTTAAATTTGAGTTTCTACAAATAAGATAATTAGTTTTGTTTAATATACATCAAAAAGTGTTTATTATACACCTGTTTACTGTTGGGTTGAAAAACATGGCTGGGCAGCACTGTGTCAGATTGTTTTGATGCTAAGTGATAATTAAATGGGTCAATGTACTAAAAAATAAAAAAAGCGAAATGGATTTAAAAAATTTAAATTACTACCAGTTATAGACATACTAAGAATTTTAAAAGTATTATTTAAAATTTATTTCAAATTCAAAAATAAATAAAATTTCATCATCGTTTTTTTTTTTAATTTACAAGTCAACTAAAAAATTAAAAGCGAGCATAACTGTGAAAAGATTTAAAAAATAAATAAGACATATTAAGGAATTTTTAAAGTATTATTTTTATTTAATTTCAAATAATAATAAAAAGTTATTTTATCTTTTTGTTGAACTTGCGAATTTCAGCATCATTTTTTTTTGTACAAGTCTACTAAAAAATTAAAAGCAAGTATAATTCTAAAATGATTTTCAAAATAAGAATTATGGACATTTTTAAAGTATTTATTTAAATTTAATTACTTAACATGTTGTTTTCCAAAGTTTTTTATTTCAAATTCAAAAATAAATAAATAATAAAAAGCTTTCTTACCTTTTTGTTGTGTTGAACAGCATTGTTATTTTTTGTTTAAATCCAAACACAAAAGTAGTTTGTTGAATTCGCAATTGAATATAATATAAATTTGAAATTTTTTTCACATTTAAGTATTCAGTTTCCTGAAAAAGTTCCACGCTTTTGCACACAACGAAAGTATCACACAAAAGCTATGCATGCTTTGAAGATGACCGGGTTTCTTTTTTTGTATTATCACAGGGTCACATCCAAAATTGGTTGAATTTCATCTACAGTTAATTAGAATTAACCACACAATAAAGTTCATTAGGTAGAATCAACTACACTACTCGCCATCAGAAAAATCGGCCTCGAAACTTGCCAGGCCTGAAAAAAAAATTCAGTTAAAAATGCTGCTCAAAGTGGGGATGGGAGTGAAGAAATCGAGCCCTTTCAATGACATGACCATTCTAATAATAGTATCCAATGATAAAATTTAGAAAAGATTGGCTCCTGAAGCCAAACACATCTTTCCTTCACACTGATTGATTATTTTGAATGAATAGCATCAATGACACTCAGCCAGCTTGATTGTTGGACTGAGCCCATCTGTAGTGGAATGTTTTGACTTTTGAACAAACATTGTCCTGCTGGCATGCAGTGGGTTAAAAATATGCATTTATTCTTACCATAAAAGTGTTGATGATTAGATTCCATTTTCAAATGATCATATCTCTGCAAGTTTTCCTTTAAGATTTATTCATTAAAAAGAAAAGAAAAGTTTTTTAATCATTATAATATATTCAATCTACCAATTTACATGAGCAAATAATTTTATTTTATGTGAGTAACAGTTTACAATATGGTTTGGCATTTACTTTTTTGAAGCCTCAGCTGGAGAAGGAATATTATCCAATATCCAAGGGTGAGTCATTACTTGTGCCAATGGAAGTCTTTTCTTGGGGTCATGTCGCAAAAGCTGCAAAAACAGGTTTAAAAAGTCTAAGTGACATCCTAAAACAGACTTCTTGGCTATTTAAAATTAAATATAATGATAATAATACAATTAAGTGTTTAAGTTTATATAATAATTAAAATTATGTCACTACAGTTATATAATAATGATGTTAAAAATGCACTCTGAGTTGATCAAAATTTTGATCCTTATAACACAATGCTGAACATTAATTAATAAAAATGTATTATTTTTATGGAAAAAAATATGTTTTGAATGTTTGTGTGCCTGTTATTTCTTTACTTAAAAATAAATTTGTGAACATCTATGTATTAGATGGATATTTACAGCTGTGTCAAATGCAGGCTGTACATCAAAAGGTTCACCTAATGATGATCTAGATTTATGACAAAATTTGGACAAATTTTAATTCATGTGTTCATATGGCAGAAACTAATTTTACTGTAGCTCACAAGTGGAGATGGCTGAAGACTAAAACTGTTCAGAAAAACTGTTATGTTCCAAATATTTGTAAACCCAGTTTTGTTAAACAGCAGCAAATGTCAACACAAGCAATAAATCTTTCAAATTTCAAAAGTGAAAGAACACTGATTTTTCTTAATGATCATTCTTGATAATTCTTTAATAAGGTCAGCTAAATCAGCAGGTAGCTGTTTTATGCCTTAGTTTCCAAACTAAATTTCAAATTAAGTTTAGGACAAATAGATATTTTGATGAGAATTAACTATATATATACATTAATTTGACCTATAGTATCTAACTAAAGTGAGATTAAAAGCAAGATTAAAAGCAAGGAGAAAATGTACTGGATAATATATTCAGAGTTGTCTGTGTAAAATATATTGATATTTATTGTTTTGGATTTTATTATTACGCGAATATCCCATCTCCCCAATATGATGTCCTGTACTTAATTTAAATTATCTTTCCTGTAATTTACATACTTTTCTAATATTCACACATTTCACAAAATTGTTTCTCTTTGGGTGGTAGTCTAGAACTGTTATAACTGCTTTATTTTGTGTTTGCTATGTGCAGGGAAAAAAGTATACTATAATTATTCCAAGATAAATAAATATTAATTAATAAAGCAACATTACATTATTTCACTAATAATAATTAATAAAGCAACATTATATTATTTCACTTAAAACAAGAAATCAGACTGAATAAAAAATAAAAGCTTAATACTTTTCTGTCATGTACCAGGTAATTTGAAAAACAAAGTGGTTAGATTTCATGCCCCCCCCCCCCCCCCCCAAAAAAAAAAAGGTATGTTATACACTAGTCAAAATAAATATCAATTAATTGTTGATTAAGCTTAAAAAATTTCATTGCTTATAAATGGCAATCAATACATACTTTAGAAATAAGATCTCGAGCTCCAGAAGAGACAAAATCTGGAAACCGCAGATCCACCTTTGTTATACGAGCATATGTTTCAGAATGTGATTCTGCTTCAAATGGTGGTGAACCCACTAAAAACTCAAAGCATAAAACTCCAAGGCTCCAGAGATCAACATTTTCATCATGAGTCTTTCCTTCAACCATCTCAGGAGGTAAGTAGTCCAAAGTACCACACATCGTTGTTCTCCTGCAAGTATATCAATTCAAAAGCTTGTAAAAGTTGTATGAAGATATAGTTCTTTATTTGTCCACTACATACTGGGTATCCAAAACAAAACAAGAAACCAAACCACTACCATTCTAAAAAATATCCTTCAGTTTTCTTGGTGTATACAGAGTTTTGCTGATAGTCTTGTTACAAAATTATCCACTTAAAATTTTTTTATGAATACTACTATAATTATGAAAAAAAAAATGAATATCTGAATATCAACTAATTTATGTATATATTTTTAGTCATGGCATTTTTTAAAATTTCAGATTATATGAAATTTAATTTCAACTGAATTTTCATATTAATTCTAGGAGTTATGTGTTCATAATTAGAACAATACTGTTTTCAAATACAAATTAACAAGTGTTTGCTAAAACTAACAAATATGACTTGCAATGTGATCTTTCCTAAAAGAAAATATTAATATTAATGTATGCATAAAACTGAATAGATCAAGAACATAACCACTTATGTAAATCCATCAGCATAAAAGCACATCCATTAAAAAATTATCTCAGCACATGGGCCAATACTATCGAGAGCATATCAGTCTCCATTTGAATCCACAGTCTGACATTTGTCTGTGTATATGCATGTATGTATGTGTAAAATGCTGTCAAAAGCAGATGATTTTTTTTTTTTACAAAGTGCAAAATTGAATCTGATTTTGAAGTCAATCAGAACTTTGTTGATTTTCAAATCAGTTTATGAGTCAACCTGTAAAATGTAAAAGAAGTTTTTTACCCTTGCTAACCTCATTTGCACCATATGCTAATCACAAAATGGCACCACATGTCATAGTAGTTCTAAGTTAAGTGAACTGTTCAGTCCCATCAATTTTTCTTTAATCCAGTGAAGAAGGATCATTTTGTGGGTTTCAGATGCAGGCAGATCATGATTTGAATGCAGCTGATAGTGAGAATGAAAGTGATACTGTTTTCAATCAGGACAGTGATACTAGCCAGTTAGACTCCTACATGGAAGTAGATCCAGACCCACTGATTCAAACTGACAATGAATGGATTGCACATCTTCATACACAATTTATTGTTAATGATTTTAATTCTTTTACATAGTTATTATCCATTTATCTAAAACAGATCAAATTTAATAAATTTATCTGAAAACTTTATAAAAGTTATTTATTGTTTTCAAGTGAGCAAATATTGTTGCTTATTTTAACTTAGCAAAAAAATATTTTTTAAAAGTCAATTTGTGTTCAAGGTTAAGTGATAATTAGAACAATAGGTAAAGTTTAGTACCTGGAAGATGGGGCATGGACTGACCATCCAAAGTCTGCAATTTTGAGGTCTCCTCGAAGGCCTAGAAGCAAATTTTCAGGCTTGATGTCTCGGTGTATAACCTTCTTACTATGGCAGTATATTAAAGCACTTGATAACTGATGGATATACTAATATAAAATACAACAAAAAAAAAAAATAATGGGTATTAATACAGTGATATTAAATTCTGAAACCAAACCTATTATTGGGCATCCAGAATCATGACTAGAGAATAGTTATTTTTAAAACTAAAAGCTGGTCAATTAATTAAGTTTACCAGCTGTCATATGTTTGTTTAGAGGGTGCATTAATCAAACTTATTTAAATAATATTTATACCATACTTTAAAACATTTACTAACAAGATGAATTATTTTGCTGAATTCTTATTAAGCATACTTCTACTGTCATTAACTTATTTCCAAAAGTTTAAGTTGTTATTATTTAGCCACTAATATTTTGCAAATAAATTCTAAAAAAATACTAATATTCTGAAAATGCATCTGTACATTTAATCACTGTACTTTCTCTTTTATGAATGTCACTTCTTGAATCTCAGATGTCACACTAGCCCTAAAGAAAATATAGGTGAGCATAAAAATTTTGCAAAGTGAAATAAACTGCATTAAGTTGATATCAGTAATATTCATCACTGATTCTGTTTTCAAGCAAAGTATAATATAAATCTTGGCTTGATATTTAAAATGATAGTGCATGAAAGGAGAAAAAAATTAATGTAATGTCAAAATAGCACAATGAAAGAAATTTGATTGGGTATTTAAAGAAATTTTCAAATAAGCCTTTGTTTATTGTGACCAAGCAAAACTAAAGTGAAGATGCTTTGTGACCTAGGATGCATTACATTAATCACAAGCCAATTTTGACAAACTGTCATAAAATTTTGCAGTCATCACATATAGGAACAGCAATTATCTCATCCTCTCTCTGAAAAACAGGAACCAATTGTTTTTTCCTGTTGATTTCTTTTGCAACATTTTACTTTTATACTAAATGCATCGCATCATTAAATAATATCAGCATGCATACTGAATATATCATCATCAACAGAAATGTGCATGGAATACAAATGTCATTTAAAAATTTCTGACAATATTTTGTGAAATATGTTGCATTTATTAAGTGTGCAACCATTAACACAAGAAAATTTTCATGATGAAGCTCCCCTGCAATAAATCATACAAGTCAATGACATTCACCAAATATAAATTAAAATATCATACCAATATCAGAACCTTGAGAGTATACTGTACCTTCCAATGTACCCAGCCCTAGGGCAAGATAAGAAAGGCAACCATTATGGGTATACACTTTGGAGTTCCATGTGGATAATGAACTTTTTAAATATATACGTGTAAAGCCAGGGTCCCAGAGTGCATCCTGCCTTAGACTACACAAACCTTAAATTCAGCTCTACAGTATTTGAATTTTTATAAATTCTATCTAATTAATCAAAGTAAAAGTTTGATAAACTATGATGAAATGAGAAGGTACAGTTATTTCTTTCAATTCAAAAGCAACATTTATTCATCTGCATGCAAGAGCCTAAAATCAACACAAAATGAACACCCATTATGGTCAAGGAAGTTATTAGGACAGTGCTAATTTGGAAAATCCAGACATTAAACTAGTTTACATCTCAAGTCTCTCAGATAAGAGGTTCATTATTTGTATTATCTATGATCAGAATAAAAATGTTAGTAGCAAATGAGAAAAACATTTCTTTTGGTTTAAAAACAAAAACTTACACATGCTGATCTCTTTTCATCAAATCGAGTACACCTTTGAAGTTCTTTATACAATTCACCCCTAGGTGCAAACTCAAGAATAAGGTACACACGTGTTTTGTCATGGAAATATCCAAACATGCGCAAAATATTTTCATGTCTGAAAACATACAACATAAAACAAATTAAAAACTTTTGATTTAAAATTTACTGTCAAGTAATGACTACAGATAATAAATAGTTTATGTGCTATATTGGCTACAGATGATAAATAGTTTATGTGCTATATCAATATATTACCATGAACAATAACGACTGGTATCTCTGATGTTTTAGGTAATATTCATTTTATAATCAATGAACCCATTATGGGAGCAGAATTTGTACACACACACAGTGCACAAACACACATATATTTTAATATATACCTACTTATAAATTTCAATGGCAAAACAAGATTATAGCAATAATAACTCTGTTGAGACATTAAGTAAGCAAAAATTGTGTGGACAATTTTCTAAATGACTAAAGTGAAAGATATTTGACAGACAATACAATTCTGGTATTATAGAAAATGATGGGAATATTTATAGAAATCAGCATAATCTAGTTTCAAACAAAAATGCCATTACCTCTTCCAACACAAGCTATAATTTTTATTTTAAATAATAATTTAAAAAAAAAATTTAATTAATTATAATTCCATATCTACACTATAGTAAAATATATAAAAAAGTTAGAGGTTCAGAAGCCAGTTTATGTTGTCCTTAAACTGTGTTCAAAATTCTTTGCAGATATCTTTAATAGTTTTTTTTAAGATATCCTGCAGAAACCGAAATTAATGACTGATTTTTAGTTAACTTTTTAACCATAAACATCTCCCATGGTATACTCCCATCTTTGATTGAAAATATCTTCAAAACTATTGTGATTTGTCCCAAAATAAAAGCAATTTCATAAAATTTAGCCATTTTTATATCAGAAAAGACCAAGAAAATTTTTGTTATTGAATTTTTTCAATTTTTCATGCTTTTTAAGCATGGTGTGCCACCTTAAGAGATTGTACCATTCAATAGGGGAAAGATTTATGAGGTACAAATATTTTTTAAAGCATGTCAGTGGAAAGACTGGCTGAGAAAAGATGATGCAGAGGTAATAAATGGCTGTCTTTTACTGCAACTATGAAATTCTGTCCATGTCCAATGAAGGCAGATTGTGGAATAACGGTCTACCAGCAGATTGAATTGCTTATTTAGGTTAAGCACCACAACATGAAACATGCTGTTGTGGAAAGAATGTAATTGTGTGCATTCAATGTATAAGAACATTCCTTGTGGTTCCATGCTAGAGAGCACTAGAATCATTGAACTGAAAAAGCATTAAATTAGATGAACGATTGGCAAATGTCTGAGTGTGTGTGTGTATAAAATATGAAGATTTCTTTACTGTGGTGAGTGCATTCTTAATATAGATCTTTCCAAACTGAATCCAATGATACCAAAAGCATCTCTGTAGCTCAATTACAAGCAGAGTTATTACAGTTTTAACGTTTATAGCAATCTGAATTTATACCAACCGTAAATGCGACTGAATTTCAATCTCTCTTCGTAGCTGATGTTCTACTCCTGCTTTCTGCAGTTGTGATTTGAACATTAGCTGTAACAGATTCAACACATAATTATAAAGGTGATAAATTAACAATAGCAGTTAAGATGTAAAATCTCCTAGCAGTCTCTTAAAATGATTTTAGAGAAATTTCCGAAGATACATTGCATAAAAGAATAAAAACAAAATCAAGCTTTTAAATTCAATATAAAAATTACATTTATAAATGCTGTTGCAAATAGCATCCCAAATTAACATTTAATTTATAATTTAACTGCACTTGAAAATACAACTTCCTCCTGAATTCACTTCAATAACCCAAATTTTTGCAAAATATCCAAATAATGCTAAATAATAGGGAAATATTACAAGGTGTACACAGATTGCTTTTTCACTAGCCCCAGCCTAGCATGCACTCTTTTGGCAAACAACACATACATATGTGGAACTGTCACGGGAAACAGAAAAGACAGCCAAAGAACTTTCCAGGCACTAAGCTCACTCCAGGACAAATTTCAATTGTCCATAGTGATGGCATTTCTTGTTTTGCATGGCAAGACAAGAAACAGATACTCATGCTAAGCACAATGCATCATGACAGTACATTAATAAATACAGGCAAAAATCATTACAAAACAAAAGAACCAATTCTGAAACCAGCTTGCATTTGTGATTACAACAAATATATGGGAGGGGTGGATTTGTGTGACAGTGTAACAACTGCATACCCTAGCATCAGAAAAACAATAAGGTGGTACAAGAAAGTTTTCTTTCAAATTCTTGACATTGCACTGTACAATGCCTGTGTTGTTTACAAGAAACACACAGGTAAATCATTGACATTGGTAGATTTCAGAGATGCAGTATTGAAGCAAATACTAGAAAAATATCATGAGATCAATGTTTCTAAAGGTGGTCACGTTTCTGCTGACAGTTTGCCACCATCTAGACCGATGGTAAACATTACATTACACTTTTTTCTCGTATTGATCCAAGTAAACCAACACCGAGGAAAAGATGTCGCCTTTGTGCAGACCACAAAGTTGAGAAAAGGACACATCACCTGTCTTCAACATGTGTTGCCCCTGCTTTGAAAAATTTCATTCAAAGCAGACACTGTAAATTCTTTTTTTCTAATTTTTCTTTCCTGTTTTTGTCTATTTTCTTCTTTGTATTATAGGAGCATTTTGTTTGAACATTTATTTTCATAATTTACAACATATATATAAGTATAACATATGTAATTCAGCAACATAATACTTTATATTTATTTTCTTTTCATTTACATTATTACATACTACTAAAATTTATTTGAAGCCTATAATTTCTTCTTTTACTCCTGATGAAATCAAATACATACTCAGTACTTTTTATTTTTACCTTACAAGTTACCTGTGTATTCACTGTACAATATTGAATAGCAGAGTATACAAAATTTCTAAATTTTACTGATAATAAAATTTTCTGCATCTACATTTCTGCTTCACTAAGTCTACATCTGCAATTTTATTTTATCTATATAAATCAACTTACCAAGCTGTTACCTTCTTCATTTTCTGCACTGGGATTTGTGAAAAACAATTCTTGAAATGGACATGTGTGCAACTAGTATTTCTTCACTTCACTTGGATTTGTGCTTCACTAACCATGACTGGTGTGTTACATACATGTACAATTTTATTATATATAAATCATCTTACCTTTACCAAGCAACTGGCTGGCATTGTTTCCTTCATTTGTATCTTGGATTTTTGAAAAAAAAAAATTCTTGAACATGTGTACAACTAGTATTTCTTCACTTCACTTGGATTTGTGCTTCACTAACTTTGACTGATGTGTGTTATCTACATGTAAAATTTTCTTGGGTAGGGGAGGACACTATTTTCTTCTTCATTTTTCTGTTCCTGGATTTTGGAAAAAAATGATTGTTCAAATGTGTGCAACTAGTATTTCTTCACTTCACTGGAACTTGTAAACCATCATATAAATAAGAATGAGATCTATTTTTCTACATTTGGAAGCTTTCATCAGACACATCTCGGGCACTGCAGTCATTGAGTAAAAGTACTTGGTGGTTGCATGATTGATGCTTTGTGTTTCAGGACTGACAGGTGGGACTTCTGATGAAGCGACACACTGGATTTAATTCCTAAATATCACTGAAACATCCCCACAAAATTTGGACACTTTTATATTTTTGTGGTGCGATGTAAAGTCCTCCAGGAAAACGACAATGATGATGAAAATCGCAAGTTCAACACAAAGGTAAGAAAACTTTTTATTATTTACTTATTTTTTAATTTTGAAATAACTTTTAAAGAAAGTTCAATAATTCTATAATATGTCTATAATAGTTTAAACTAAATTTTGAAAATCCATTACAAATCACACTTGCTTTTCATTTTTTAATACGGCTACCTAGAAAATTGTTGCCGGACAGCAAATGTGCATGACACAGAGCTGCCAGGCCGCGTTTTTCATAGTGACAACGAATGGGTTAAATTTGTTCTTAATTTCCTGAACTGCTATTGGTAGACATCGTCCATAATGCCAATAGGTAAACTGTATTTTGGCAAGGTACACGTGTCAACTTTGAGCAAACCCTAGTACTTTTTAGTAGAGATGAAAGTATACAACACATGCATAATGTAACAAACAGCATACTTAGTGCAAATCACATTACTTCGTGAGGTGCTAGAAAAAATAGTGCAAACATATCATCATACCTTGAAATGGAAAAACAAATGAGTGCACTTTGTATAAGAATAAAATTATTACTTAAAAATCTGGCTTTGTAAATTACTTTAGCCACAATAAGAATGAGGTTTATTATTTACTTCCGCAAAGATAGGTGTTGATTAGTTCAAGCTAATGTGCTCTGTATGTATAGTGTGTGTCTGTGTAACAAAAACTTACTAGCCCACCATATGGACTATAAATATTTCTCCTGTTTATCAACTATATTTTAAATTCTTTTTGTTTTTCTTCTCACTTTATTCAGAAATATAAAAAGGACTGTACAATGTAAATCAACAAACAATAAAATAATGATTTTCTAAATATTTTGTAGATCTATTTGATTCTGTAGCCCTGAAAGGCAAGCATATGCAGTCTTTGGATATTTTTTGTGTCACATTTGATGCCTTTAAAGAGCAATGGGGTATGGTTAATCAATCCTGTATTGGTGATGACTGTGTAGATGATTTTCAAACTTATATGTGAACAGGACCCAAACAGTGTAGCAGGCAGCATTTGCCATAAACTGTTCACAAAAGTATATGTATGGTAACCCATTAAGCAGTAAAACTTTCAACTAAGGATTACATATTGTACATTAAAAAATTAAATAATTTCAGCATTTATAGATATATAGTAGTAGGTTACCTTTAAAGCAACTATGTACTTGCTCTGTTTCTCCCTGGCCAGGTACACATTACCAAACTTTCCCTTGCCAAGAGGTTTACCAATATCAAAGTCATCCAGTGACCATTTCTTCCTGAAAAAAATTATCACAAGTATTAGTCCTAATGGCAGGAACAAAAGGAAAGGAACGATGCACTTTGAATGAAAAACAGACTATTTCTTTTCTGTAAAGTGTTATTAGTTGTGACAATGCAATACATGAGTAATGATGTCATGTAGCCCAGGCACAAAAATAGTGTCTATTTTGACACAAATGTTTTTCCCCCCCCCCGTTCATGAAATTAATATTATACTGGCAAAGCAATTCTCTCTTTGAATGAGAGAAATATTTTATACAGTACATGTACTTTATAAATATGCTTATTGTACTAACAATATTCATTAGTAAACTTCACCAACCGAAAAACCTTTGCTGTGTTCAATTTTATAATGCAGAATACTCAAGTGTAGAGCTGAAGTTCTAATCCATTCAAAGTTATATATATATATATATATATATATATATGTATTGTAATTTAAGATCAGAGTATTGTTTGATAAAGGATGATAGATTCATTTAATCACTTCACGTAGGCTGAAATTAGGTAGTGTGTACAGCATATCTACAAATGCCAATCGGTTGAAAAGATGGCGTGCAGCAAGATCAACCATGTTTCTTTCCTCTCCTTCCCATCATGTAACAATCAGCAGAACTGGAAGGAAAATTCTTGCCTTTAGATGCGAGAAGTAATTTGTATTTGTCTTTTCTATCGTTCTATTTCTTACTCCTTATTTAATTATCTAATTAAAAGTATAAATAATTATTTATAAGCATAGGCCTGACATCCTAGTTGAACTATATGACTGATATTTTTTCTTGTGCAGCAGATGCAAATTGCTGGTGTATATATGAGTGTGTGTATATATATTACTTCTTTATTTCATTTGATTCAAATCATCAACTGCATGAGAAGGTATTAAAGCAATATTTTAGAGTATGAGTCAAAGAACATTATGATTTTAAATTTGTATGTAATTTTGACATTTTGATTTATGAATTTATGGAATGTTTATTTAATTGTTAATTAATATCTGCCTATTTCTAGATTTTACAAAAGTCATAGCAAACTGGGGTGGCAACTCCAATAGAAAGATATCCCCAGCATGTAGCCAAGGTAATCTGTAACCCGGGGCACATTTTTATTTTGTAAACTCATTTCACAATATTCCCACCCGCTGAAGAAAATCTAACATGGGTTACTCCTTGACCTGTAACAGGGTATCTAGTCTGGAAGAGGATTATATTATAAAATTTTTCATGGTGACAGTGTGATCTCTGATGGATAACTTTTTAATAGTGAATCTTCCACTTGCAATAGAAAAACTACACATAGGAAGATAATAATTAAATAAACAAGAATATATAAATATGAATAAGTAATTTTTCACTGATTCAATGATTGCATTTTTATTATAAGTTTGACCCTTGCATAAGATATATTGGTATGACCAATAATATAAAATTATTTTTTAATTTAAAATATAAGACAACAATCATTCCTACCAGCCATTAAAATTTCAAACTGCCAAAATGTTAGAATGAAGAACAAGTTTTCTGAAATACAACAGATAATGAGATGACCAATAGTCATCAATGATGCTCATATTTATCTGAAAGTGGTGAAAATTTACGAATTTATTATGACAAATGATGTTTATAAGACAGTTGGTCTGCATATGATGATTAATGCTATAAGATCACTGAATTGGTTTGATGAACTTTTTTCTTTAAAAAGGACCTTTGACCATTTTTTCTGTTAGTAAAAAATAATATTAATCTTTTCTCACTTTTGTGATACATTCATACTGCCATCTCTTAATGTCCTATATGCTGTAATGATCCAGACACAAATAAGACTAAGAGTCAAGGAAGATACTATTTACTATATAAATGTTGTTATATATTATTATCAATTCTGTGTGAACTTCCATTTTTAAAAATCCTACATTATGAATATCATATAAAAATAACTTGCCAAGAAACCTATCTTTAGTGACTTACCAACAGATTATTATGGCTGCTCTTCCTTAAATGTCAGTAAACTGGTGAAAAGTGAGGAAAACAGCTTTCACAGTTATTAACTAATTAACCTAATGTGAATGATAGTAATACATAGTAATAATCATAAATTTTATGTGGCCTGATGGTATCTTATCATCCAACTGATATGGCACGACATGCTTCCATGCAGTGTCAGTTTGCAGAATATGAATCAGTTCTGTTCAATCAATCAAAATAAAGAAATAGAGAAAGTGTCAATTGTACATGTTTTTTAAGACTAATTTAATCTTAAAACTGTTCTATGTGATGAAATTCTTTTGTATAACTACATTACATACTTCTAATATCAAACACAACTAGGTCCGTATGCAGCACAGACACACATAAGTTTTGCTTAAAATAATATATCAGGATAAATTTAAAGTAAAGTTTTATTTCTCTTTTAACAAAAAAAAAAAAATCCATTTATACAGACCTCTAAAAATGTTATAATATTGTTGGGAAGCTGTTATTTTCACCATTATCCTAGTGCTGTTAGAAGCTTGGAACACAAAGGAGGGATATGTAGTGTACATAGATTTGTGATAAATTAAAATATATCTATTACATATTTTTAGAAAGTATCATGTTGTGACTGACTTTTGAATGAAACTGCTATATTCTAGGATACAAAATCTCAGGAGTTTTTCCAATATACCAAATGGAACTGACCCCATGCTTTCTCTGTGTCATTTTGCAAACCAGAAGCAGGAATGTCAAATGTTTCATGATAAATTGTGGTAAATCTGTAATTGTGTTATCAGAACGTTAAAATATTCTTTATTCAATGTTGTTGATCAAGTAAAAGATGCAATAAAGGGGAGAAGATAAGGATTTTTTTATCTAATGATGTTAATCCAATAATATACACTATGCTAGGGACAGATGATAATGACTCTTGTTCATTTTCATTAGAAGATTAAAATTGTCAGCCCCTAACATTTGCCTTATAGTTTTCTTAATGAATTTTAATTTTTAAATTGTTCTACTTATTTCTGAATTAATAACACTTTATTTTACAAATATTTTCCTAATTAGTGTCAAATTCCACAATTCTGCATATTTATGAATCTTTACAATATCCACTAACTTATAAAATTATTTGCAACTATTGAAGATCAAGAAAAGAGGAATCTAGGTCAATCCAGAAAATGAACTCAATCAATAGATTTAGGTGTTCTGATAGTGAATATAAAAATTTCTATGTCATAGTCCAACTGTGTTTCTGTGAGATTTTCAATTTACTGATGTAGACATATGAGACAACACAAAGTAGACTGAAAAGCTGTTCTTTTATACTAAAGGTACGGCACTTGACAAAGAAAACCAAACTCTGCTAGTTCAAACCTTAACTGCATGCAGAACAAAGTAACAATTTTGATTGGACTATAGCCTAGAGAATTTTGCTCACTTTGTGTCATCATGTGGCAATCTTGTGCAAAATCAAATGCTTAATTTCTATTCCACTTTTAACCAGCAATAATAACATTTATAAAAGATGCTGGATACATAAATTTTGCCAGGATGTTTAGAAATGTTGACATTTACTATAATATTTGGGTTTTTTTTTTTATAAACATATGTTTGAAGTGGATTCCTGTCCCTTTGGTCTTTAAGTGTAAAAGGGCAAGACACAGGCACATAAATTCACAAAATATTTTTCACATTTCAAAATACAATATTTTATTTATATAATCTTTAAAAAGTTGTTTTTTCTAAAATGATTTAAATTATATATCTATATGCATTACCCGCTTAGCTAAATATGGTGAATTTATTTCAGTATTTACAAAAGCTTTATCATTTTCAAAGATGGTGGGTGTTGCACATTTTAGAACTGCGGGGAACATTTTTTAAAAAATCCAGTCTGTTAAAGGTTAAGCCCGATCATTTTATTGCAAATAAATTATAATATAAAAATTCTAATTGCTATTGGTGATGCTTCTATGATGGAAATTATTTTCATCAAGGAAATAATGCAAAATGCATGTACAACAAAGGGTAGTGAACTATTTGAAACTGTATGCTTCACACCTGTAATTAATAATCTGAACTTTATTACTAAAAAGTTTCAAATATTTTACATAAAAGTAAAATCAGATAATAAAAAACGAAAAGTTTAATTGTTAATCATTTATGTTTTAAATCAACCACTTTTTTCTTTATTAATAATATATATACATTTTCCATACTTTCTAAATGAACAAAAAATATATTGTAAACATCATCCAGTGCTGCTCTTGAAAATAATTCAGATGTAATCTCAACACTCATTTTTATGTAGGGAATGGATACTTTGTATACTTTCTGAGAATGGAAGTATAAAAACAGATTATTCTGAACACCCGTTTAAACATTTTCCAACTTAAGCTGTACTGTTGTTAATACTTAATATTTTTATAGAAAATGTTTTAAGTATGTAAACAATTAACCTTCTTGAAATATGAGTTGATATTATTTTAATAACTGATCAATAATTTTATATCTTTCCTTTTATAGTAATTAATAAAGTTAAAAGAAAAATATATAACATTTATTACATTTCTCTACCAGGTCCTTCTGGATGATTAACATCAGCATCATGCATATGTGTTTTATGTTCAATATTGAGAGGATTCATTTGCTGGTCACTAACTTTTGCAGTCTGATTTCCACTGCAGATAGTCTTCAAAACACGTTTTGGTTCCATGAACTGATGAAGCAGTGAAACAAACTGTAACAAAAATGTTAAGTAAAATAAAGGAGTTTCAGATAAAAAAGAGAAAGTTATACATTTTCCTATCAAACTTATTTAAGTTATTGATATATGCTATTGTGCATCACAACTCAATCTCCAATGCCTATATATATCAGCAGTAATGTTTGGACCTCAATATCTAATGTCTTTATTTTCTAATATATACTATCTCAGTCTGCAATGTACATCAGGTTATATTTAAATCATTCCCTTACTTAAGCACATTTGTATGTCCCTCTCTCTCACAGATGCAAGCATGTTGGAGTGCATCCATTTCCTATAGCAGACAGCTTTACAGATAGCCCTTAGTTTATTGAAGGTTTATTTTGCACCAATTCAAAATAACTCTGGCTGCCACAACCATGCATTCCTGTTTAACAGTCTTATGTGGGCATGCTTCAGCATCAAGCAAGAGAAACATATACTATAAGACTATGGTCCCTTATGTAACCTTACAACAAGGGAATATTTTCAACCAGGGATTTCATAAGAAAAGTGAAATCTAATAAAAATTAACTTTTTAAAAATTGAATTAAATTTAGTTCTCTTGACACAATTTTATTTTTACATTTGAATTGTACCTATTCATTTCAATGTTTTAAATCTAATTATAATATATTATACTATTTGTGCATATTTTGGGGTCCTGGAACATAACTCAATGACTCCCCATTGACTTAATTTATATACTTAGGTTCATTTTACATCTTTTCATGTCAGTTTTTTCAGCCAGCACAAACCGAAGGCTACCTGTACACATAAAGCCAAATTGATCTGATTTTGAAGCCAATCAGAACTTGGTTTGTCATTTTCAAAACAGTGTTTCACATCTTCATTTGTTGCTTAATAAAATAATATTTGAAAAATGCTTCTACCCACATGGGTCTAATTTGTGAATCAAAAAATGGTAGCAAGTTCTCAAAGCGAGTCTGAGTCAAGTGATGTTAACTCTTTGGTTCTGTTGATTTTTCTTCAATCCTGTGAAGAAGGATCATTTTATGGGTTTGAGATGCAGGCAATCAGGATATGAAATGCAAATTATAGTGAAACTGAAAGTGATATTGTTTTTAATCAAGATAGCGATAGTATGAGGCTAAAATTAAGAGTAAGTACACATTTTTCTTTTAAACAGATGCACATTCTTGAGTACTTGTGCATATGTATTAAGAGTTAGTACATGTTTTTGCTTTGCTTTTCTTATTAAACAGCCACGTAGTCTAGAGTATTTGTGTTGTATTTGCATGTATACGTTTGTTTCAGTGATCAAAGTTTGGATGCTTGAGGTAAAATGGGGTATGTACACAATTTTCCAAATATCTTTTAGGTAATTTATATTTTTTAAATATATATTATTTTAATCAGTTATTAGATTTTTAAAAAAATGTATCACTGGTTTTATAAGAAATGCACTGAACCATGTTATTTTTTTTAAATAGATTTTTGAATGATATGCAATTTAAACTGTCTTATAACTTACAAAACACTAATTCAAACAGTTCAGCTTAAAAGAAATAAATACCTCATATTTTACAGATTTTGAAACTGGAGATGATGCTTTTCACATCAAATTCAAATCTAACATATTTTGCTTTCAGAGTTATGTTTACTTCAGGAGGATAATGACTAAGTTTTTATCTGTCCTCAAATGCTCAATACAACACACACACACACACACACACATGCATGCACACGAAAATAAATTCTTTCTGAATATACTGATATTAATTAACTTTGATCAATTCATAAGAGGATAAGTGATTATTCCTTATATATATTATAGAACTTCTTACAAGAGAATACACAGCACAAATTGAAAAAATGGTCTAAAAGTTTCCATTTGTTACATATTCCAATTAACTGGAATAAAAATAAAGCAGTTACTTTGTACACTGTTAATCCTATTCAATACCAAAGTCAACAGAGCTATGGTAAACAGCTATCACTGATATATGTACTCCTAGAATAAGTATAACTATAAAACTGTTAAGATAATGCCACAAACTGAAGCCATGGGATAATGCAGCATTCCTCTGGTCCCTAAACTCCTAGTCCTCGCTCATATATTATAAGCCAGGATATATGTACACGAATATGGTATTATATGTTTAATCAAGACAGAGAGATTACTTGTTAAATTTATAAATTATATAAATAATATATAATCCTGTGATAGCAGCACAACATTACTGATTACAAATCTCTACATGAAATCAGTAGAACTCTTGGAGGGAATTCTCTGGGTGAGTGTGCCATACAGGGTGAGTCCATTTGAAATGTGTTGTCTTAAAAATAAAGCATTGCAATATCATGTGTTAATAATTATATTCTATATATTCAGAATTAATGTGAGAGATACATAAGATGTATAAATTGTTGTGTGAATTGGTATTTATTTATTTAGTAATTATTGGTAATACAAATTCATTTTAAATTAAAAATGTTGCCTCTTTTTATGACATGATTATGTATTGATACTTTCTTTACTTTTCATTGTTATAATATAAATAATCCAACAAATTTATCATATCAAGGTTTTTCTTAGAAGTGATAATACATTATTTAAAGCAAAATTCTTGATCACTTTTGTCTTGAAACAGTCAATTTTAAAAACTAAAAGAAAAAATCTTTTTAAAAGGACTCTCATACAGAGAATGATCCTGGAAAAAGAGAATTTACAGATATATCATATATGCTTCAATACATTTTTTGTGTGTCAACCATATTATTTTATTACTTTATTAGACTACTAATCCAGCTAACTTTAGTTTAATAATGTAAAAAGTGCACTTCATTAAAATTTGTAGCTAATGTACACCTATTTATGTAACCACAGGAATAGTTAATGTTCAGCTGAGAACTAAACATGCTTAAGGTAAACCTATTAAAAGTATTATTTGTATTAATCAATTTAATGTAACTGCTTTAACAGTTAGGCCCTAATTGAACTAAACATGCCATTCTGTCTCAACCTTGCAGTCAGAACAAATATGCCACTACCTCAACCTTGCAGTTTTTACATACATTCGTGCACTGGGCAACAAATTTTAAAACCTTAAAATAAACATCAACACACTAACTTAAGTTTAATATAAAGAAAAAGAAGAGTAGTGCTAATCACTTAATGCAAATTTATTGTAAAACGAAGGATGACTAGGGGTGTAGGCCTAGATCCATTATTGAAAGAAAATGTAATATCGTATCCCTTATATAATGATGTATTATAATTTATATGTGGCACTGAAATATAACTATTAGTATTACTTTTGTAGTAGCTTTAGTATGTACTAATACTAATAGAAATATTAAAGAGATCAGTGGGACTGGTAAGAAAGGATAATTTATATATTTATGTTTCTGTATATTTTTTTTTTTGTATATGGCAATCCAATTAAATAAAACGTATAAATCGCAGTGTTATTTATACTTTTTAAATGTGTAAACCTATTTACTTAACCGCAGTAATACTAATACTAGTTAATGTTCAGTTAGAAGTGTGCCTCAATCTATTATTATTAAGTAATATTTAGTAATTGTTTGGGTACATTCGTACAGTGGGCAATTAATTTTCACAATTTGGACAGCGAAGGATTGACAGGAAACAGCAAATAGTAAAGATCACAAGCAAACACTGTTTCGATATAATCTGCTAATTTAAATGAGACACTAAGTTTGCTTGTGATTATGTGAACCTTTCAGTCTGTGTGAAAATATTCTATTAAGTATTAGGTAAATATGGATGTAGCTATTAATATTCATTTTCAAAACAAAAAAATATAAAAAATTATGTCTTTTGAGTGGTAATTACTGTAATTATGCGCCCGATGACTATTCAAAATAATACATACCTTTATCCAAAAAAAAAAAATGGACCCCTACATTGCCTCTAAAGCCTTTTAAATTTCGTTTCAACAGGAACTATTGGTTATAGGCATAGACAACTCATGCGAAGATACGTGAAATGCTATTGGACCGGTTCATTGGGGTTTCCGAGTTCACTTCTTTTAGCCAAGACTAGTATGTTGTAAATTGCAATATTCTACAATTCCCCACCCCAACCATGTACAATTTACTTTTTGTATCCAGCTTTGCACGAGATAATCCATTGACTAAACAGCAATTAGAAGGCAACGTGTGAGTTAAATATATGGAATACGTCATCATCGAACTATTCTTTTTCTGGGGCCGAGGTAGACTTCATCGCGAGACGTTCTCAAGTCTTCGTTGTTTCTGAGACTTCCTCTCCTCACTTTTTTTTTTTATTATTATTTTTTTTAAGGTGTTAAGGTAGTATTTTTTGTTGCATATCTTTTGTGGATGTGAAGTTCTGGAGAGTCGTGCAATGTATCCTCTATTTCTTGTGTCTTTAAGCGGAATGTGTGCCACGGACTCTAAAAGATTATCTGAATTGTAATTTTTTTCAGTTTTTTTATTATTATTATTTATGTTTTAAGGACTGTCCATTAATTTAATAAACTGACTTGTGTGACGATAGGGCTAGATAAGTCTAGAACAATGTGATGTCACAAAAAGTATTTTCTTAATTTAAAGGTAAGGTAATAATTAATATAATTTTTCTTATCCTTTAAAACATTATTTTCTTCAAGTAAAAATCTACAGTACTTAATAGTCAGAATTCTAAAATACAGCCATACTGTTATTAAAGATGAATTTTGCATTACAAAATTAAGTAACATTTGCTTTGAAATTTGTTTACATACCCTTGTGGGCAGTTTGTCATTTGCAATTCTTAGTTGTAATGGTTATTTCAGATACTGACACTGGCTACTTTGTTCAAACGCTTCATGAAACACATGTTGTTTATAATGATTTATAATCACACATGAATGCAATCCTCATTTGTTTCTAAACGATTTTCATAAGTAATATTTAGAGAATATTACAGCATTTTATTTCGATAAAGGAAGAAAGAAATCTATAAGAAGTCTGTAGAAAGTGGCCTACACAAAGATCTTGTCTATCTGCAAATATAGCATAATAATTAATAGTAACAGCATAATGTTTTAAAGTTTAATTAAATGTTATTGATAATATTTACTTGATAATTTTAACATTTCACATGTTATATAACTAATGTAATACAATCAATATAGTAATATATTTCTCAAGTCAGCAATACATGTTCTTTGATAGTAGGTTGACTTGTTTTACTGACATTGAAGTATGTTTGTTCTAACATCAGCACATACAACAAATTTATATATAGTCACAATTATGATGATTATTAGTAGAGCACCAGTACAATGACTATGAGTTGATAAATGTTGGCATACATGCTCTGGTGAAGTCTTCCTCTTTCCCAGGCAATACAATTGAGGATCATCTTAGTGTTATATTGAGTCAGGTTTGTGCAACAGCAGATCAAAGATGCTGTGTTTGGCTGTTTAATCGGTCAAGTTTGTGTGATAGCAAGTCATAAATGCAGTGTTTGGTTGTTTAATCGAGTCAGGTTTGTGTGACAGCAAGTCATAAATGCAGGGTTTAGTTGTTTAATTGAGTCATGTTTGTGTGACAGCAAGTCATAAATGCAGGGTTTGGCTTTTAATCGAGTCAGGTTTGTGTGACTTAATGTAGCATGTTGTCAGCATTTCAAATTATTCATAACTCATACTAGGCTCATAAAATCAAGATATTTTTTAGCTTCGTGTGACTTTTGTTAAATGCTAAATGTTCATTAGTGTCTAATATGAAACGAATATGTATTATAAAATTAATCATTATTATACAGTAAATGTATCTCACTGTCAGCAACAAGCATTTATCACAACCAAGTAACCTGATGGGATATATCATTATATGCTAGTATTGTTATATCATGTGTTAATTAGTATGAAGATATAATTACCTTTTAATTAATATATACAGTGAGTTCTCTGTTTTAAGCAATATATTCATTCCCAAGACCCTTGCATAAATGAAACTTATTTATGAGAAATATTCAAAACAGGAACACAGCTTGATGTCTGTACAGAGCAAGTGACAACTAAGTGAATGAAAACATGAGAATCGGCATCAGTTGGACAACAAGCGATCTTGTCACTCTCCAACTGACGTCTTGATTTTGAGTTGTGCATACAAATAAAACAAAGTGCTTAAATATTATGTAACCATAAATATCAGTGTATGTGATTGCTGTAGAATGTGTAACTCTGAGGAGTCCAACATGTGGCCCTCCAGAACCACATTATGCAGTAAAGGAATTGTTTTTAGTTAGAATAAATGCACATATCCTTTGCCACTATGCTTTGACCATGAAATAATTTTTTTTTTAAACTGACTGTGGTTGGAGGTGGAGAGTATTTGAGGACACAGAGGGAGGAAGACTTTCAAAAAGACTGTCTGAAGCTACTGTGAGATGGAGCAGCATCAAAGAATGATACCATTTGAAAAGGGATAAAACCCCAACCAAACAGCCAGATATCTACTTATGTGGTCTTTTTTGCCTGATACACCCTGGGGAGGCTTCAGTACTGCTCAGAATTTTTTGACAGTACTGTCTGTTTTGGACACAGTATGTTAGTTTGAATGGATGTGAGAATTGGCCTTTTCAGTGGTTGTAACCACCCTTTTGAACGAAATAAACTTGCTTCTCCAAGGACAAGATCAATTAATTAATGCTATTTGATCAGGTCAAGGCTTTGGAAATGAATTTACAACTTTTTGAAACACAAGTTAAAAGAGGAATTTTGTACATTTTCTAACACTGATGAAGTGTGATATTCCAGTTTCAAAAATACATCAGAGTTATTTTGGAACTAACGAAAGAACTTGATGCAAAGTTTCAAGAAGAATATCATTACTGGTAGCTTCAGTCTCTCTTCATCTCCATTCTCCATTAGTATAAATGAAGCTCCAGAACATCTGCAAATGAAATATACTGATTTTCATTTAGTGTGTCTGACTTGAAGCAAAAGTTCAAGATTTTTTTTTTTTTAAATTGTTTCACAGGAAAAGTATCTCAACATTTTTAAACATATGGCATCACTTTTGGCAGAACATATTTATGTGAGCAAGTATTCTCCATGTTGAAATGTGAAGTACACAATGAGATAATGATGCACGGACAATCATTTAAAGAGTAAACTTAATTTCCGGATATCGGGAGTCTTGTTTGAGTGACTTACGATCAAGATAACATTATTTCCTCTCATTAAAGCAGTTAAAATTGCATATTTATAATAACAGTTCGATTATATGTAGAATTTTACACTGAGGCAATTAGGGTTAGAATAATTAGATGTATCACTTGTGGGTTTTACATGTGGCTTGCAAACCAATCCACAATAATGGTTGTGGTCCTTTGTCCAAAAAGGTTGGACATTCTTGATCTAACTGAACTTAAAAAGTTTCCTTTTTATTGTATATTCTTTGTGCAGTTAGAAATGGTTTTTGTGTAGGTTGGTGTCTGTAGATTATAATATCATCCTGCATTTGAAACAAAACGCTTCAATATATAAGACCCTAACCTACTTTCCCTGAACACGTAAACAAGCCTTTCCATGACCCTTAAGCTTTAATCCATGACAGAATTTTCTCAATGGGCACGTCAGGTGCGGAAAAACCCGTATATAAAAGAAACAGTTAATAATATGAAAAAGTTTATCAGAATTATATAATTTGTTTAATATATTTCCACAGTCTGTATAATTGAATTCTCCAACCGTAATTGTGGAGTCTGTATAATTGCATTACCCAACTGTAATTGTGAAGACTTTTTTAGATGCTTATGCTTATAATACTTAAAATTCACATTTCAACTCCATATAGAAGATTCTAATTGTACTTTTCTTTATTCCCTTAAGGAGATTCAATTAACGGCCAATTATATTTCTACATGTTTTCTATGTTTTCTATGTATCTGAATGATATATTGTCAAGAGATTCACAGGTACAGTATCTGTGTGTTTAAGAGAGAGAGAGGGTGGGTGGGAGGTCTAATTAATTGCCTATCCACAATGACTTACACCTGTGCCACCTATTTTTTCAACAGTTCTTGGACGCCTTCATTCTTCCAGCCTGCATTCTGCACCAAATTCTTCAGTCCAAGTCTTCATTGTTACTTCACCAGTCTTGCTACAATACAGCTCATAATGTAATGCTACCATCCAGCTATGTTAAGCGCATGTACATGCATGTCAAATCAATTCTACCTTTCATTGCATCACACAACACACACACACACAGAGCCAACATGCAAGAGAGGCAACCAAATCATCGTCACTAAACTTCGAATCAGGTGGTGACTTCTAAATTTACACCTCCTAAGTCTAGCTATATGATGTAACTTTCCACTTTCTGACTCTTAGTAGTACCTGCGAAATTTAGTGTTTTGTAAAGGATTAGGTTATATGTTAAAAGTGGCATTAATGCCCTTCAAAAAAGCCAAGACTTTTGATGAGCAAAACAGACTATAATCTATAATCGAGTGATAAACATTCTTAAAGGCCATGAGCCTATTAGCGGCCTATTTATGTACCACATTCCAGCAACAGATTTTTTATCTAATAACTAACTTCTTTTAAATGAACAGTACATAATTTTGTAGCCTTTGCCTTTGTGACTACTACTTATTGTGTATCATTGTTTTCTTGATTAACTTTGATAGTGTTGAATAAATTTTGTTATTTGTTACACTTCAACTTCTGTATTTAAACAAAGGTGATATATGCATGCTTAAGGGATTAATTTTTAATTATTCTTAACAAGTCAAACAATAACATATCTTGGGAAGTGCCCCCCCCCCCCCCCCCCCCCCCCCCCCCGAGCTGATCTTGTGGGCCAGAATTTCTATACAATCAAGAGGTGTTTGAGTTTACAAGTTGATAGGAATTCTGAACCGGTAACATGGGTGGAGATAAATTAATTAACAGTTAATGTCAATGAGGCCTGACCAAGATTCTCTGTCTGCAGTCACAAAGACCTGTATGGGGAGGATTGAAAAGATTAGGATTTGTGTAGGATAATCTATTAAACCGCCAATCACACCAGGCAACATCGGAAACAGCCCCCCCCCCCAATCCCCCCCGAATAAAAGACTGCACCCACCACAACATATCATTACAACAACAATGCAGAAGAAACCAACATTGACAACAACGAGCAGCAGTATACATAGGAGGATACTTTATTCACCCCAATGCGGATATAATCCAACTGTTGTTTGATCAACTATACTGGCTGCCAGGGCCCGTCTTCACACATCCCAACGGACACCAGGGACATCAGCACCAACTCCACCACCAGTGAGGACAGGGGTGGGGTGGGGTTTGAACATCCCGGGTGCAAGAACATACTAGATACAGACTTGGTGTGATACTAGCTTGGACTCTGTTAAGTCAACTCCTCCTACTCCACAACAGCAACAACCATCCACCACAACTGTAGCCCTCTTATTACTAAGACTAAAGCCCGCCTTTGCCAGCCAGAAATATTTTGCAAAGAACGAGCGAATCTACACATACAATCTTCACAACTTGCAATAGCCACTGAAACCAAAATGCTCAGGGAACAAAAGATACAAAACAACTTTCAACGATAACTGTCCCTAGACAACAAATCCCCACCTAAAAAATATTTTAAAATTACAAGAACTAAAAAGCAATGAGAAACTAGTAGACCAGCCCTTTCAATGTAATTTTTATTATTAAATTTAATATTTAAACATTTTTACAAACAAAAAATGTTATAATCTATTTATTTACAAATATATGGTGTTATGTTTCATTCTTACTCAGAGACAAAATTTAATTGAAAGTTCAGATACTCTTCTCAGAGTCACACAGCAATATTATATCTTGCAAAAAAAGGTTGCTGCTTGTAGTGCAGATACAGAATGAATAAAACTATAACCTGAATACAAATAAAATCTGATTTCTCATGTAAATAATATTATATCTTGTTTCAAGAATGTAAACAAGCCTATTCCTGGATGTCAATTCAGTATAGCATCTAACTTTTGTCCTTAGAGAAATAAATAATAATGAAAAAATAAAAATTATGATGGTGATAAAAGATAAATTTGTTCACAGCACAGTATTATCTTGAGTAACACTTTGCTTTGTAGTTAAAAAAAAAAGAGAGAAGCAATATTTACAAGAACTATAATTAAAAGTCAAAGTGTCTTAGATGAATAAGTGAAGAATTTATCTGTGCTGTTAACTAAATGCTTATTGTCACTAGTTAATCCAAGACTTAGTGTCGTTTCTTCTTTTTACTTGGACTTTTCTCACTATGAGAGTGTTTCCGTTTGCCACTTTGTGAAGGTCGGTGACGGACATCTTCTTCTCCTAGCTCTTTTTCTCGATCAGCTGAAACCAAACCAGAAGTGAGTATGAAAAATTTTTAAAAGAGACAATCCAAGCTAACATACAAGATTTCTTTGTTTGATTAAGAATGCTGGTAAGAGATCTGATTTTCTTCATAAAAAAAAATTAAATAAAGCAGAAGTCAGCATGTTTCATTGTCTATAGTAAATTTCAGTTGACAAACAAAAAAAGTTCATTCTTGTAAAGCTATAATTTTACTGTTCTGCCAACATAAATAATATCCTCTGAAGTTCCCAGAAAGAAAGAAAATGGTATACTACCAATGATCTTGTATGTTTGCTTATTGTATTCATTTACCAGGCTGTGCAGTTCTGAAAAAGTAGTTCCTGGCAGATAAGTAAATTTAAAATTTGCCTTGACCTTCAGATAAAAGCAAATTTTGATTTTATATCTCTTTTAGCATATGAAAAACTACATTATGAAATATAATGTGCAGTTAAAGAACATACTCTTACTGTCTTAGTGCACATCTCCCCCTGAACTGATGACATAATGTGGAAATTGTACCATCTTAAACTGCAATAATACACATGCTATTTTAATATTTTGCAAGAATTAGTCATAAATGTATTCTTGATACTATCAGCTACAACAGCTGTTCAATGTGACCACTAAGTGCTTGATAAAAGCATGCAAGTAAAGGTGATATCATTGAATTGCTGTGGCTAAAGAGGTTTATTCGAAAAGTTAAAACTCATCAAGGAAGTTTCTTAAAATTAATAGTCCACATTGCACACTCTTTTGAAGTAGACTTTTACCAGGTATTCAAATTTTATAACTGACTGTATTTAGCTCTTGAAATTTTAAGAGATGAGGTTAGAAGGGTTGAAATCTTGAGCATCTCTCAAAAAATCCCAGTAAACATCTTGTGCCCTTTTGTGGCATCAGCTTATTGGAAAGAATTTGCCCAAAGGGCATTTTCTTTTTGAGATTTTACAAAACCCTTTTAAAATATCATATTTGTAAAATCATTAGTTATTAGTGGTTAGAACAAATCAATGTTTCTACATATTTTCTTGCAGATTTTACAAATCAGTCCACTTAGGTCAACAGGCTTGATTAATTTAAAGACATTATAAATTTTCCTGTTGTAGCAATTAAATATAACACACCTTGAAATACTAGAACCTCTGTTAGTTATTAAGCAGTGGATCGAAGCTTTCATTTTTAAATCAGAAACAAGATACACAAGAAATATATACTATCCTAAGCAGATAGTCCTGCTGCTGCTTACACCATAATCATGATGCAGTGATTATGATTTTATTAAAAGAATTATTATTTTTCATTTTAAGTGTCAAGAATGGAAATGTGTGAATAACTCAAGAACATGACCTTTAAATGTTGATAGAGCAACAGTACTTTGCCACAAAATACAATGCATAAAACAGTACTAACAATTTTGTTTTTGTTGAAGGAAATGAAAAGATTGTGTAAAATTCTTTACCTATATTATTTTTTCTAATACTTCAGTAAAATATATTTTCTTGGTTAGAAATACTGGAAGTGTATCAATGTACATGTAAAACTCGAAAATAATATATAGGCTATCAAACTGATGTTTTTTTCACAAAAAATCGCGATTTTCTATTTACCTTAAAAAAATTAAAAAATTAGTGGTAATCAATTTGACTAGTGTTTCAGGTTAAACATGAGTCGTTGTCAAGAGCATAAAATAATAATAATAATGTAATAATGTACATATGTCTTCAATGTGTACCATGTATGGGCAGGAGGCCCCTTTCAGCATAGTCAACTGTGAATCTGTACCAAAGTAGCTTAGCAATTAGGATCAGTTCTGATTCTGAAGCAAGGTTGGCAGAGTTGAGTCATGGAGTCAGTTGTTTTTTAGTAGAGTCAGAGTCAGTAAAAATGTCCTGACTTCGACTCCAAATTTTATGAAATTTGAGGCCAAGACAGATACATGTTTGAACATGAGGTAAAAAAAACCCAAAAACCTTAAAAAATAAATGAAATAACATCTCAGTTGATGCTTATTATTAATTAAGCATGTTTCAAGCAACGGAAGTAGAAAGTATAGTTGAATCAAAGTGTGACAGAAAAAAGCCTTTTGAAAATATTTCTTCATAAAATTGTCTTAATAAGACAAAATGGATCTAGAACATTGCTTTAATATATTATTACTTCTAAGAAAACCCTGATACGTAAGTTTATGAGATTATATATAAAACAATGAAATTTAAGAAAATAGCAATATGTATACATATCTCAAAAAGAAATGCCATTTTCAGTTCAAAACTAATTTGAATTACAAATAATCACAAAATAAATAAACACAAATTCATGCAACTAACTGACATAACTCTCACATTAATTCTGTATATAGAGAATAAAAACACATGATATTTCAATGCTTTATTTTTCAAATGCACCCACCCTTTGTGGTACACTTGTCCAGAGAATGAGCCATGTATAAAAGCTTGAAAAAGTTAGAAAATGCAGATCGAACATGGGTAAAATGCTTACTGTATGGTGTGTGTGTTGTGTGTGTGTTTTGCTTACACTCACCCCAGAAGCTGCAATAGACCTTTCATCATCACGATGTTTTCTGTCTTGGTCTGCTTCTGGGGGATCCCCACAGCCTCGCAGTGCGTCTGAGGTGGAGGGCAGGAGGGCTGGCAGAAGGGGGTGAAACAGGTTGCACCAGTTTGGCACACACCCTCAACTGCCCACCTTCGGTGGGGGGGGCCGAAGCCCCTTACTGTATGGCATACTATGGCATATAAATAGCTTGCATGTTAGTAACAGACAGCCCTCTCAAAAAAAACAGCATGTCTCATCTTTATTTATCTGTCAGAGATTATAGAACAGAAACTCCCCCCTCCATCCCCACATAATTTCTTTTATAAGTTACCAGCTAGCATGCTATTTTAGGAAGCAGATCTGTGGTGTTAAATGTTCAGTATTTAATGTATGCATTTCAAGTCCAGCCAGGGACAATTTAAAACCTTCTTCAGCAGGTGTATTAAGTGACCATATTTAATTCTCTGCCATCATGATAATTATTGTTGCTGTCTAGTGTAAAGGCTAAATTATTTGTTATTTACAGTGGGAGCAGTCTGTTTAGATGGCAAGGCATATGCTCTTTGATTAGCCAGACATAATAGCTGTCTACCTTTTCATAGGTCATATCTGTATAAAACCATCTTCACTCCTGGCAGAACTTTGGACAAACTGCAGGAGGGAATTAATTCAAGCCTAAACTTGTGGATCCAACCAACTTTTGGTGTGGTTTGCTTGAGTCAGTCTGCAGTAAATATACTGCCATCAACTGATTGAATATGGCAGTTCTGAAACTGGAAACTTCTGGCATTCGGCCTGGCACATTTCCATGTTGCATATGAATACCTTGATGTGTCTTCCAGCATCTAGCACTTCCTCCAGTTGACAGCATCACAATTTGACTGTATTTACTGCAAGGTGTGCACTTTATTTTTACATAGAACAACAAACTGCTGTTGAAATACACCAGACAGGTAAAAGAAACTACTGTCACCACTACAGAAAGAAAGAGCATTAATATGAACTTTGAATTACGTGTACTAATTATTTATGATACTTTTCCCCATAATGATCCAGTACTAGAATTTATAGGTGATCAGTGTTTACCTAAATTTTGTCAGTTCTGTTCATAGAATGTGGTTTTAATATTACTCTTCAATGGGTTTGTGATTTAATTTTTGTTATCTGTTGGTTAATTTATTAATTAGTAAATTACAGGACTGTTAATATTGCTTGTCCCTAGGGTGAATGTTCTAGATAGGGCAGCATTAGGAGTGAGAGTTTTGTTATTACTTTTAAATCCCTAAATCCAGTGTAAGAATGAATTTAGTTTAAATGTTAATAAATACATACCTAGTACAGGCTACCCATAATTGGTCAGGGAATTTTTCATTTTTTGCCAGTGTATGGTCATACAACATTCTGAATGGCATTTTCAATTTTTTTCAACATTTTTTTAGTCTGATTCTTGGCAGTATTTTTCTCTTTAAAATAAGAAACAACCAATCAAACTATTCTAAAAAGTGGTGCTTTCAGACTATCTGGCTGATATATAGATTACAGATTCTATAATTATTTTGGAATGGTCCCAATTAATATAAATATATATATATATATAAAATAAAAGTGCCAACCATTTATTATAGTCTTTACCAAAAATATTTCTTTTTCGTCATTCTCTTTTAAGAATTGATTCACAACTGATTGACTTAAAAAGTGGAAGGTTATAATAGCATCTCTCTAAAATTAACATCAAAACAACTTTTTCTGAGCAGATTGTTGTAAATAGCATTGAGCTATTCACAAATATTTAAATTTTTCAGTATTATTCTTCAATGATTTAAAAAATGATGAAATGTATATTTTTATTTGGTATTAACTATTATAACATTATTTGTATGTTATTGATACTATTTCTTAACTGCATGTAATTTTTCATTGTTCTGCCATACTAAACACCGCACACTTCTTGCTCTCCAAAGTCACACTTTTTGTCAAAATTTTCAGTGCTAATTAGTGACTATGGCTATCTGCATGCTCATAATTTCTCAACTATAAAAGTTCAGTAACTTTAAAAAGTTGGATAAAATGAAAATAATTTGCAGTCAGTTTTCTTTTCCATGTCAGATCTAGATTTTTATTTTTGTTTTTCTCATTTAGATGAAATACTCCATCCATCAAATGGATGAGTCCAACACAAAAAAAAACATAAGCTTGATGACAGTAACCAAGGGAATGGCACATTTCAGGCTGATTGGATTAAATTCTTCCCCGATATTGTAGATGTATCCAAAGAAAAATCTCCACTTGCTTTTTGTAAAATATGCAGAAAAGACAATAAAGAGGTGGCTTTAGTATATATGATCTGAAAGAACACTTCAATACAAAAATGCATGAAAAAACTTTGAAATAAAGAAGGGGGCATCCATCAAGACCTTTGTTCAAAGAGAAAGATGATAGTGTTACAAGGGCTGAAATTTTATTTGCCAATTTTGTCACTGATCACTTTTCTGGCTGCTGAAATGTTTCCTGATATTGCTATTGCAAAGAAGTTTAGTTCAAAGTGAACCAAAACAACAGTTATTATATAATAAAAAAACTGCTTAGCTGCATCTGCAACAGAACTAGTTATCAAGTTATGCAGGGAGACAACCTTCTCATTTATAGTTGATGATTCAAATGATAAAAAAACTGACAAGTGGTTAGCTGTTATGATGTGAAGATGGTGTGAGGCCTAGAGTAAGACTGCTGGACATGCCAGTAAGCAGTGGTGGATGCAGTGAAGCCTCCTTCAATGACATAGATGCTGTATTCACCACTTTAAATATCCCTCGGAGCGACTGCATTAGTGACAACTGCAATGTCATAGTGGGAAAGGCAAACTCGGTACTTACCAGGGTGAAGCAAAGGAATCCTGATGTTTTCAGTATTGGGTGCATTTGCCATCTTGTTAATCTCTGTGCACAAGATGGAATCAAGCAAATGGCTGTTCCAGTAATTGACCTTCAGGTGGATATTTACAACCATTTTGAGTGCAGCTTTAAATGATGAAACACTGCCAGACTTGCGAGCTCCGACTGTACAAAGTTTTGGACAGGATTCTCAACAAGTATGCATGCAGCTCTTTTATCCTATTTTGAGAGCCACAGTGATGTTAAAATTTAGTACTGCTCCATTTGAATGAGTTTAAGAATCTCTTTCAAAATGACAAATAACAAATTGTTAGAATGATGGAGGAAATGGATAGATTACTCAGGAAATTTCCTTGTTAAATTTGTTGAGATGAGACATTTCAAACAGGTGGCTGATTTGAGACTCATAAAGTATTGAAATATTATGATTGTGAGCTACAGCATGTTAAGAATACTCTTGCAGTAGACCTTTTTAACAGAGTACTAATGGAGGAAATAGAACTTGACTATAATACAAAAAGGTCATTTTTGGAAATTGTGAGAAAGTTTTATGTAGCAGTGGTGAAGAAGATAAAGGACAAATTTCCTTTTGAAAGTCAGGTGCTTAAAGACCTGAAAATACTGGATAGCTATTAAAGACAGACAACTGTACATACATATCAGCAGATTGGCAGATACCTTTGCTCCCCACATTGATCAGGAATCTCTTAAAGATGAGTCTGGTGGTTATTGCATGCTACCTGATGAATGTGTGCCAGTTTTAACAGACAAAAGCCCAAAAAGGAGCCTTTTTAAAGCTACTAGATGGATATTATCAGCCTGAAAACAAGTATTGTTGGCATGTGCTTCCAGTCCATGAACATAATTATTCTCAATGGCTGCTTACCTCATCTCACAGCAATGTAGACTGTGAGAGATCTTTCTCCATGATGAAAAATATACACAGATTGTAGGAAGTCCCTGAATGCAGACACACTAACATCTTTTTTTGCAGTGCAAAATAAACACTGACACCTATTGTGGAAATTTTAAAATCTCTGACGACATTTTGAAAACTGCAAAAAGTGCACATGTTGCATATAATCCAACAAACTTGACATCAAAAGAATAAAATAAAGTCTCAGAGATGCAAATAGGTAAAATTAGTTTGTGTACGACATCTGCCATTTACCAACTGTTAATCTTATATAATATCAATAATTTTTTCATGTAAGGTTTTTTAGTCTTTGTAAGATTTGATGGTCTGCTGTACAGATTTTCATCTCTCAAGGTTGACAGGTATATAGATATATTTTCTTTTACTCTCTGCCCTCATTCTGCTGGTGCACAAGAGTGTTTTGCTTAATACCTTTTCTCTTTTTGTATCAAAGAGTAATATCTAAGAATAAATTATTCTGAAGTGAATTTTAACATAAATGAAACATTTAACTACTAAATTTTCATTTCCAAATATTTGGACTGTACACATGTTGTTTGCACATACCCTTTCTTGCCTCTTCCTCTAGCTCATCCCAGTCTTTTCCACTCTCCTCACTCGATCCAAGATCTTCTTCACTCGCTGAAATTAGAAATACAATTTGCAATTAAAACAAGCAGATTAATTAAATATTAATGACTATACAAAGGCCAAACTTGCTGCAATGAAGATAAAATGCAATTGACAACTAATGTAAGCAAATTAATTAGGTATTAATGTAACAAAGGTCAAACATGATCCAAAGTCTGCTTCACCTGCTACAATGAAGATAAAACACAAATGATGGCTAAAGCAATATTTTTGTCTGGTTGCTTTTAATTTAAGCATAATTTATTTTCCTCTTAATTTTAAAAAAAATTTTTTAACTTCTGCTTTTATTTTGCTAGTCATGTTTCACAATCTTAATTTCTTAAGTGGTACATAAACAAGAATAAACTATCATGAAGATTTTTATATTACATTATTTAATTATTAAAGACAGCAGTTTCATTAAATTGTATAGTCGTTCTGTTTAAGGTTTGAGGCAAACTTAATTTTTTGTATATTTTATTTTAAAAAAATTAAAACTAGCTGATTAGTGGCACGCAGTTTTGTTTTCATAATATTTAATTAATTGCCAAACTTTGAAGCTGTAAAAACTGATCATTAGAAACTTCAACATCTATTAAAGAATCACACACATTATGGTTCAGTATAATTAAGTTTGGAGGGGTGGAGATATCTTCCCAGTTGTTAAAAGGGTGCTCTTGAGCTGAGTTAGGGCCTTGTGAATTCATGATGAAAGGTGTGAAATGCCATCACCAAATTTAAAGTAAAGATACTTTTCTGCAAAGACTGAAATTTCTTTATTCAGATTTTTTTCCCAGAGTCACAGGAGATCCAGTTGTGCTACAAGCATTTGGTAGTCTGTCTCTTTCCACAGCTATGAGATGTGAGGACAGAAGAGCATACTGCTTGTCAGCTAAAGAAAACTTACCACAAAATATTTAATCCACCACATTTTTAATAAAAAATATATACAAGAAATATTAACTTTAATGTTTAAAAAAAGTCAGTAAACTGTACACCTTAATTTGAAAGTCTGTAATATGATTTAGCATGCTTGGAAGGCATGTTAAAAACAGAGCTGAAAATTTTCTTAATGTTGCATGTCCCTTCCCCAACTCATTAAAACCATAACCATTGCAGCAATTTACAAACACACACAAACTGCACTACTGTTCCCATGCCTAGAACATGACATCTGGCTTTCTCTAAATGAATGCATTAGAACTCACTTGCATACGGACAGAATAACCAATATTGTTTCCCAAACTGCCAACACTTTTATATTCAGAACAAGCAGGTGACGAAAACAAAATATTCAATTTATTTAACTCAACAATGCACCTGGTATTTTCCTTCTCTGGAATGGTGTCAATGGCAGCTAACTTTAGTTCAATAAAATGCAATTTCCTTTGGGGAGTGGACAGGTTGGGGGCAGTCATGGGTACAGCAAGCAAATCTGGATGCTGTATCTTATCTGCAATCAGTGAGATGCTACTGACACTTCTGCTAGCACCAATACAAGTGTCCTGCATGTATTTTCTGGCATGTGGATGGGGTGGGGTGGGGGGCAGCCAGGAAGATTTTGTTCAAATCTGCTAAATGAACTTCATATGTGTCAGACATAATGACCAAATCTTGGCTAAGGCCAGTAAAAACATTTTGCATTGATCGATGAAGAGGGTAGATAGCTGAGGGAATGGTTTGTAATTCTGGACAAGTCACATCATTTGCAGCATTCTGAATAGCGCTTTTCAAAGCAATGGGTGGGGTGGGTGGATGGGGGAACATCATCTGCAGCAAAGCACATGGTACTGCTAGGGCCTTCATGCATGTCCTGCATTTTCCATCGAAATTTGGATGCTATTCTTGCTTGCTCACATCTAGACAGACTTTTTCAAGCGACACTGCTGTTGCATTAGAACAATTAATTTTGTCCGTGCTAAACAAGATCTACAACACTGAAGTAATGTGGCAGCCATAATTCCTGGATTTGGCATGTTGTATGGATAACCAGCAATTTCCACCAATCAGATTGTGACTATGCAATTTTTCATCACATGATTAAAAATAACTGTGAATTGCAGATACTATGGTGGAGCCAAGGTTTCTCAAGCTTCGTGCATGGGGTGATAAATAATGTCTATCATTTGAGTTTTTAGTAGGGGAGATAATTTTTTTTTTTACACATATGCCATGTGTGGCAGAGTAAATTTGCCTTTCTTTATTTTTAAACTTAATTGTTATATATAAATTGTTAAATTGCTGAAGTAACCCAACCTTGGGCACTCCTTATGATAGTATTTTTGTAAGTGTCCGAGTTGCAGTATACACTCAAGAATATGCTAGAAATGTAATGCAAACCAGTTCAACTGGGTGAGTAGTTTTTAGCATCCGATGGTTAAGGTTTACAAGAACGAGACCAGCCAATGGGCTGAGATCCAAAAGTGTACCTGCTCTAGAAAATTCGATTGTCTAATCACTTGAATGTGGTGTGGCAATAAGTCTGGTCTTGATAGGCAGCTGTTAGCTTTAATGGTTGAGAGAGAATAAGAAATATTTCATGCATTTTTACTATTGATGTGTTTGTGGAGTTAGAAATGCAAACAGACACACTGAGGAAATTTTCCTAATTAAAGTTGAAACACATACAGAATTATTTGATGCTTTAACTTTAATTGTAAGCCACGGCAAAGCCAGTCAGATATTTTGCAGTGTAGAAAATTGGATTTAGAACCTTAGACAATCGAACTTTGATCTCAATGTAGGATTAGAGATTAAAAGCCGGGTTGAAGCTACCGAAACAATCACACGGCCAGGTGCTCGAACAGACGTACAGAGAGAGAACACGTAGGTTACATAACAATACGCATTTCAAAGGGAGACATGAGACAGCTGAGACGAAGGTCGGGCATCTTCTAAAGACACCCAGACTTGCGCTCACAGGGCAGCCTTTTGAGTAGAGTCACTCGACCATGACTATAGCACAATGGGTAAACAAGGGAGGGATTATGTCCAGAAGGGGAGATTAGTGCGTAGAACCCAACTTTAGCTTAAATACCCCACCTGTCAGACTGGATGCTCATTCGAATTTCTCGATTCGCCGTGTCGTCCCTGCCATGGTCAATGAAGAATAGAAGAGTAGACTAGGGATTGTCTGAGATGGTAAAAATCACAATTTTGTACAGATTGAATTATTTTTAGACTTATTGCAAATTGTAGATTTTTCTTTGCCAATATTGCAATTTTTAAATGATTTTTTTTCTGTAATGCATTTTGGGGACTGAGAAAGGAAAGTAAATGTGAACAGAATTAAAGATGAGAACCAAGAATGGAATTACAGGTTAAGTTAGTGGAAAACATGAGACTGATGTGCGAAAATTCATTATATATTTTACAGCTTCGAGGGACACCTGTATACTGAAGACCGGTCTGAAGGACATAAAAGCAGAACTGTCTGAAGGACAAAGGAACGCTTGTCTACTGGACTACCGTCAAAAGTCAAGAGAACACATTACGAACAAGACAAGGCAAATTCACTTTGACTGAAGATTTGGCGTTGATGTTGGCTGAGTCAGAAGTCTGTGTCACTGAAGGTACCGCAAACCGTTTATTGGAAGGTTATGTCGGGTGTATCAACTCTCGTAGTTAAGTGACTGACTGTGAGTTTGGAGTATTCCACGGAGAGAATACTAGTCATTGTTTCAGGAACTGAATTTCAATGGATTGAAAAGGAATTACATGTGTTAAGTTAAAACAAACTGTGAACTTTATAGACATAAACATTACATCAAAGAACTGTTCCAGACTGAAGCTGATAACAAGTGGCTGAGATAACTGGCCAGGAACGACGCACGCAAAACACCAGGTGAACCGTAAACCATATTGTCTCATTGTTAACCGGTATTTGTTCAGTGATTTGTGTAAATTATGTTTATTCTTTCTTATCCTTTCTTATTCAAAATGTTTTTGAGTGTAGAATATTAATGCTTGATGTGTGATTGTCAAGAAAAAAGGGGGGGAGTAATCAGAAAATTTTTCTCCCTTGATTGTCTCCACTTGCCCCATGCGTGACCCAAGGGACGTTCGCGGGGTCAACTATCCTGTGATTTCTATTGTTGAATTGTACTTATTGGATATAAGATTGTGTAGTATAGAAATTATTTGGTTTCATGGAAATATCGATGTCAAATAATCTTTTCATTGTATCTGTATATTTTATCTGATTGTTGATTTTTAAAAAAATATCGACCTTCTTACACATTTTGATAACATGTAGGAGAAGAAAGTGGGTAGATGGGGGCTTGCTAAATATAGATTAAAAGATGGATTTGTCTTCTCCTTTAGTAAGAAGTTTTCCACCTACGGATTACTGTGTGATGGTAAATGTTCGTCTTTAATGTTGTGGAAGAGAGAAAATGTTTATAGCGCCTGCTTATCTGCCAAGTGAGAGAGATGAGTGGTGTCTGATGGAGAATTATTAATAACATAAATTATGATTCTCATCACTTGTATTTAGTTAAGGACAATTAATTAATTAAAAATAATCATAACCATTAACTAGGTGGCGCTGGCATCACACCATATCTGCCATTTTTAGTAATAGTAATGGCACCAATCATTATGGAAACATATGTTTCAGTGAGTTTTTGGCTTTGAAAAAGTTTTTTGTAGCATAAGTAGGTTTCAAAAACAACTTTATTAACACAAAATACAAACATTTTTCACTTCTAAAATATAAAATCCTGAAAGAGAACATATTTTAGAATACAAATATGAAATAAGCCCAAAAATATTTTTTCTTTTTGATTTTTCACCATGTACACTCGTGCCATCTATGGCCTTAAGCTGAAGTGCATCTGAGTTATTGTATGAATGTGGGTCAGGTATCATATGACATTTAATATCACATAAAAAATTAATTCAATTTACAATGGGTTATATCATCAGAAAGATGAAGAGTAAGAATTACTCCCTTTATGAAGAGATCATTGGTTTTAAGATAAGAAGCAAATAAACAGTAAAAAAAAATATTTTACACTACCAATTCTTTGCAAAATTCTAAGTAATTCCCCACAAATTAACTTAGCAGGCTACATATTTGAGACCTTGTTTTAAATATTGTTCTATGATATTTATGATTTATTTCCCCCAAAAATAAAACAATACAAAAACACCCTACCAGAATCATCTTCTTCATCTTCCCAGTTAGACTCATCGCTCTCCTCTTCACTGCTTTCATCTTCACCAGTTCCAGAATCTGAAGGCTGGTAAGAATCTTCTTCTTCATCTTCTTCGTCATCTTCATCTCCCTAAATATACAAAGCAGATAATTTGTAAAAATGCACTTCATTCAATCTAAGTATATTTAACTGAAAAAATATGGTTTTCATCCAAGAAGTAATTCTGATCAAGATAATGAAAGTAGGAGAATACTTATTTATAAGATACTTAGCATTTAAAGGAAAACAGCAGCCAAAAATATAATTAACTATGTTTTTAATAATAAAAACCGAGGAGAATGATGAGAAAATATTGGGTACACATAACAGGCACCATGTTGAAATTAACAGTGTAAATCCTTGCAACTATTTATTAGTGAAAATTCTACAAGATTACCACAGTACAATAAAAACTATTAAAAAAATAATAATAATCTCTTATAAAATCAATACCAATAATGTAATGAAGCAAATACAGAACACATAGTTTTGTTACTAAGTTAAAATAGTTCTGTTACTAAATTAAACATTTCATGAAATTCATTACATTATTAATGCTTATAAATACCTTAAAATAAAAGAAATAATAAATAAATGAAAATGAAAAATAAATAAAGAAATCAAAATAAAATAAAATGCCATTATATCTGATCAGTACTGTATATCTAATTTTGGCCCACCCTGTATTTTCTCAGTTTTAAGTTAAATAAAGAAATCTATTTGGAAATTAAAATATAAATACTTGGGAGCAGTTCAGTGCTATTTACAAAAATAATTAGCAATAAGCAGGTTATGTAAGAATCCGGAATAACCAGATATTGCAGACTTAGCAAATCAGGTATGTGCTGCTTCACAACAAAACAAGTCGGATGTCAGCCAATATTAGCAAATCAGGTATGTGATGCTTCACAACAAAATGAGTCAGATGTCAGCCAAAATTTTCTGTTAGAGGCTGAAAAATGTAAGAAGGGATAGCAAACATATATTCTTTAAGAAACTGTAATATTTTAGCTGTTTGACTTCTAAGTATCAAAATTAAAGCATTTTGAAAGTCAAAACTGTGCTTTTAACTCAAGAAAGTGGTCAAAATGCCCAACTTTTCAAACACTAACCCCCTTTGTTTACAAAGGACTCAGCTATAACTATATATGAATGAAATGAAGAGACCCCCAAAAAAGCTTATATTTCTGCATATTTCATTGAATGATTCTAAAATAATTGTCCAATGAAAGATAAGAAAATAAGGGAAGACTGTAAACAACTTGTCACTAGATCAGAATTTCCTTATGCTAACTGGTGGAGCATGTGATCATAATGGATGCAAGCCAGTCTTCAACTTGTGAAAAAATGGCAGAAGAATATCATGAACTAAAAGTGGCAAATGTGTTGAATTCTGCCTGTGAACAAGCATATTTAAATTGGGGGCAACATAAGAGTGGAAGAGGTGATTCTCAACTACTTTATGGTCAAATCATGTGATGAAGGCAAGAGAAAAACTAAAAGAGATGAGATGATGGCATACCTAACCGTGAATCATCCACTGTTAAAAATGTCAGGGTAAGCCATGCCACAGAAAATTGTTCCAGAAAGTGTGGATGCTTTAGTGTCGATGAGATTTTCAACTGAAGATTGACCATGGTAGAGTACAATGAAGGTAGGTAAATTGTGGTCCAATTATAAGTAAATAATACATTTATAATGGTATGTGATATTTTTTGCAAAATTTTGTTCTAATCTGAAAACAATTTTGTCTATGTCTCTTGCCAGTTATGGTGTTTTAAGTTAATAAGGCAACACCCCCCCCCCCCCTCCGAAGTTGCTGTGAGTCAAAATTTAGCAGATCTACCAGCCTTTGTGCCCAAGGAAGCTGGCTTGTATGGTGTAGAGCAGTGGTTTCCAATATGGTGCTTGCAGGTCATCTACGACGAGGTGTGAAAAGTAGTGCAGATGTAGGTTGTTCCATACAACTTCATGTCACCCATTTTAAGTTTTGTCAAATCATTCAAAGCAAAAGTGATTTTGTGAAAGTCACATATGAAGACTAATTCTCTTGTACATTTCCCCAGTATGAAAGAAATGTTTACACGATAGTGATTTTAACTCTTCACTACATTCAAAGATCCCACTTGCAGTTTGAAAAGATATTTCAAAAGTTCATCATTACTGAATCTGTGATTGCATTACTTGGGAATCTTTTTTACTTGTAAACTAGAGGTAACAAAAATGGCTACATCAACTGCAAATCTCATTCAAGTAAGAAGTGGAACTTTGCAATTTTGGCCCTTCAAAATGTTACTATTTTCAAATTGCTTAAATAGATGATAAATTTTGGAATCTGCAGCACACACAACAAAGTCCTTTGATTCCATATATCTATGTGAAGCTCTGTTTCAACGATGAGCAAAAATAAAGTCAAAATACATATCTTGACTTACAGATGCCCATCTTGATGATTGCTTACAAACGGGAATATCATTTAACTCTCCCAACTGCTAAATCCTGGCTAATGAAATACAGCACCAAAAATCATTCTGATTTATTACAATAAAAGCATGTGAAGTAATAATACCTTTTCTCTATTCAGTGCTGATAAGTGATTATGAATATTATTCATATATGTTTGTTTATACAAATCTGGATACACGTAATAAAAATTGTACTTAAGTTTTTCATAACTGTATATTTATTTACTTACTGAAATCCACATACAAGCAAGAATACAAAGAATATTTTAAGTTAACAATAACTGGCTATCTATGTTAATGTAAGAATAACAAATATATTTTGGCCATATTTAACAATATTATGCTTTAAAAAATAAATAATATGAAAACTGATTAAGATATTTATTTTGTAAAAAAACTACTTAATTCATTTTCCAGACAAATTCAAAAAGAGCCAACTCACATAGTAATAATGAAAGAGTAATCCACTTTAATGGAACAGTTGACTATATTACATATTACTAAATATGATGATTTGCATATTATTTTATGTCTAGTACAGAAAAAAGCTTTGAAAAATTGATGGTGCCTGCCAAGTACTTCTGAAAATTTGAAAATGCTCTTGACAACAAGGTTGGGAACCACTGGTGGAGAGAGAGAGAGAGAGAGAGAGAGAGAGAGAGAGAGAGAGAGAGAGAGAGAGAGAGAGAGAGAGAGAGAGAGAGAGAGAGAGAGAAACAACACCAAAGAGAAAAGGAGTGAAAGAAAGAATGAGAATGAGAGAGAATGGGGACGGAGGGGAAAAAAGAGAGCAAGAGAGAAAATAGAGAAATGATGAAGAGATGGATAAAAAAGAGATATAAAAGAAAACAGGAGGAGAGAATGAAAGAAGTGAGAGAGTGAAATGAAAGATATGAATTATGAAAAGAAAAGTGTTTAATAAAAAGAGACAAAAAGAAAGAAGGAAATGGGGACATGAGCAGACAGTCAACATGCACGCACACGCGCGCACACACACACACACACACACACACACACACACACACACACACACACACACACACACACACACACAGAAATCACATAAGGGAAGGACCAAAAGAATGAAAAGATAAGAGGGAGAATGAAAAGTTGCAGAGGCGTGGGGAATGGGGAGAAATAAATGAATAAAAGAAGGGAATGGAAAAAATGATAAGAGTGATAACAAGGGAAAAGATAGTAGGAAAGTGAAAACAATCAAGAGAAAGAAAGAGAAAGAGATAAAAGAAGAGAGAGAGAAGGAATTACAGAAAGAAAATGTGGTTTGATCTCTTTCAGGGAGGCATTGCCAAAATAAGAGCTAACCACACAGCATAATGCACCAATACACAAAATACAATATTTACTATAGCCTAAGATCTAATAACCTGAATAAGAAATCCAATTTGAGTAAAACATGAATTGTGCATGAAGGTCACAGTGATATTTTAGCCAACGCTTGTATGCATGCACTTTTAATTAAAAATTTCAAGTTTTAGGGCTCCCTTAAGGGACATGATGTTATATAGCCTACCTTGATTCTAGGTCAATCTAAGTCCAATCAAAATCTGTCTAGTAGTTTTTTTAAATTTAAGCCTGTACAAACAACAACCATAACATTTTTATTATAGATCTGTTTCAGATTGAAAAATTCTATATAAAGCAACTAAAAGTTTAAAAAGTGTATCAAATATTCAATTTTGGGGGGAAATGGTTGTAATTGCCTATTTTAAACTGATAATATTATAAAAAATAATACATTTACAGAATGACATTCCTGACATTGAAAAAATATAATTCTAAAGAAATCCTCCCATAAAGCTAGATAATCAGAATTTTTTTAATTAAAAAAAAATATTGCTCCAGTTTCCAAGCATACTGAATAATAATTTTTTAATTTTTTCTCTCCATTTTTCTAAGCAAGTAAAAGATAACTCACACTACTTTCTGGATCCAGGAATGTCCAGCCACCATTGTCAAAGAATCCCTCTACATCATCAGTGATGGTCTTCATGATCTTGGCCCAATTCAAGCTCTGAACACCTTCTGTGTAACGAATGTCACAGGAGCTGAAAAGGTGGTTTTAAATGTCAATTTAAATTTTAAGAAAACTTTTCACTTCAAACTAGTGTTTAAAATATTGGTTAGGAGAAGTGTTTCTGTACATTGAATTCAACAGCAGCATCTTATTTTATAAAGAAGACATTTTTTATGATTCAGTTTTAAAATTTAAAGTAATTACTGCAGGCAGGAACACCAATTTATGTGTCACCATGCATGCAAGACAGTGTGCTTGCTGCTTCTGACCAAATGTGTATCATTTCCCTACTATCTAATTTTATTCCCTTCTTGACCTGGTTAGTCTGTTCATTTCTCCCAATATTTTGTCCTTAAAGAATTAAGTTAAACATCAAAATAATAAACCATATTTTCACCTAATCTGGACCCCCCATATCCTCTGAATCAGAGATGTTTCATTGTATATCTATCCAACTATTTATCTACATGTACATCTTAAATTTTCTCATTTAAATCACAAGCGCCCCCTACAATCATTCAATCAAAGATACATAAAGATGTTGAACCCATGCCATTGCTAATTATATCACTACACACAAACACACTAAAAAACCCAAAACATATCGTTTTATTCTGAAGGTTTGATCAGGTCTTAAATCATTGAAAGTGTGCATGAACAATTTATTCTTAAATTAAAACAGTGCTCTGCACACATGTACATGATTTAAAGAAATATTAATAAAAGATCATTTCATTTTTGTTTTATTTATTTCAAATGAATATGCACAATAACACACTGTGACACACCCCATACAATAAGCATCATGTGGTAACAAAATATATGTTTAAATTAATATTAAGTCTTGAGCAGAGGTAATGTATTTAATCCCAGGAACTTCATATTGATAAAGTAATATACCAATAATATAATATAATATCAATACATAATTTTATAATTTTATAAATAGAAATTTTTTTTTGCAAAACTCTAAAGTCAGCAGCTGGCCAGGTTCTTCCATTGGTTATCTCCATTGTTAAGCCCCATTTAAAAACAAACTTGGCATTCACATCATCAGTCTATGCTATCATACCACTTCAAAATATTCTTATTTCTATACTGCTCCATCAATATTATTTTGCACTGTGAACTTCTAATACCTCACTAATCATAAATCCATTATCATAACAAACAGCAACACCTTAGCTTGTAAATCCATGATCTTCTTTCAGTCTCTTTGGTGGTTGGCTACTTGGAAAGTTATCTACATTAGTTGTTCTTGCCACTTCAGTTTCATCTAGGCTACTACCTGCATTTACAACAGCTCAGCATGTGCACAATCAAATACTGGAGTGCCTTCTAGCAAATATTTGCATAAATTATTTTATCAACAAGGGTGTTGATGTCTTTACCTTTTATTTTTATATTCAGACTTTTAGCACCCAAATCATCCTTGTACCTATGATTACTATGGAGTACTATTAGTGCTAGCATTATTTAAAGTCTGAAGCTCTTTGTAAAAACTTTCATTCATAAACAAAGCAAGAATAATTTGACTATCTGGTTTTACATGACAATTAAAGGACAATGCACTGCTTGCGCTTTTAGTGATTCTGTATTTTATGTTTTTGCATTTTTTGAGAGATGGGCAAAACTGAACAAGCCACTCATTCAGACTGCAATCTTTCAAACTTAATTTCTTGAAGTTCTCAAATCAAATTATCAGAAACTTCATAAACAGCTGTTGATGAATCACATACTTCAACAGCATCTCCTGATTAATACCATACTTTTCACAAAAAGACCCAACACTAAATTGTAATGCTTTTGAAAGGACAGTTTCCCAGTTGTTACAAGGGGTGTTTTTAAGTTCAGTAATAACCCTGCAGATAAGTTAGTGTACTGCTCATCAGCTAAAAAAAATATTCCACAAATGTTCAACCCTTAAAATTTTCTTTAAACAAGTATGCATCTTTAAAATAATCTGTAAGTAGGATAACTATTAGCTGCATACTTTTAATAACTTGCTATTAATGTAAAGAAAAAAGTATACATTGCTTACCAGCTAAATGAGTGAAAGGACCAAACAATCAAACAATATTTAACTATCACTCTTTAAAATAAAGTAAAACATGCAAGAAATATTAAGTTAGCTATAAGATTAAGAACAAATGTACAGCACTCCACAGCAGCCTGCTGTTTTTATTATTAAAAAACGAAACAACAACCTTAAGTTAGCTATTTCTCCATTTACGTGGAAGTGTAAAGAAATTACAAGTCAGGGGATGGGGGTGTGTCCCCCCCCCACACAAAAAAAAGATTCTTTACACTGTAAAACGATGTTCAAATAAGAAACAAAATGGGAAAAGAATTTTTTTAAATATAAGCAAAAACGAAATAATAAACTAAACATTAAGTTTGTGATACAGTAAACAGAATGTTTGAAAGAACTGAAATATTTCAGAGGGATGTTTTTCAAATGATGTTTACAATTTTAACATCTAGAGTTATCTTTTCTTGTTGAAATTAACGACGATTTAAAACTTTTTTTTTTTTTACATAATAAAATTGTCACCCAAAGCTAAAATTAAATGAGCAAATAAAACAATATATAAAATATGATCTGTGTCTTTAAAACTAAATATTTCAAGAAAATATATTTTCAAATCTTTGCAAAAGAGCCACTCCAAGATCGGTCTATATTTGAAAGAGTTAATTCAGAAAATGTCACTTGAAAAATAATAATATGCATAAAAAAAAATTCAAGAAAATGAAAATAAACATTAATAAACACTCACAAATAGATCTGACCAATAAATGGTTTCAAATGATCGTATAGGGCAGAATAATCAGTGCTAGCGTCGGTACACCGTGTCTCAGAAATGAAAGTCATGACTGTGACGTGAACTGAGAAAGATTCTACGGGGTTTTGAATTTAGCAAAAACTGCATGGACTAATAATCCCATATCGTGTCATGTTTTTGGAAAGATGTTGAAATGCTGAATAAAATTATATTTTCCCCATGATTTTGTGAAAAATATTTGAATCCCAAAATTTGTCTCAAACTTTTTACTTAAATTTTTTTTGGTGTTATTCTTAACATACAATTATGAGTGTAGAGAGTTATATGGACCAATCAGAATTTCGCTTACTTATCCATGCAGTTAAGATAAACCTCTCATCTGCTATCATTTTGAGAGGGGGTGAGTGCGGTTGTTTAAGTTTGTTTTTAATCCTGTATTGTTTAATTTTCTTTTCAATGAATATGCATTCTCACTGCAAACATGTCAATAAAACGTTACCTGCATGCATAATAAAGAAAAGCCAGAGAAACATCTTTGGTATGTATGCATGTGGAATCCTGTGACAGTCATCCTAACAGTTCCTACGTTTGTACTGACAACTCACAAAAGGCTGCCCAAGCCTTTGGTTCGCCGAGCTTCGCTTTCTTGTCTTTATTGCAACATATAAATGATTTAATTCAAGGAAATAACTATTATTACAGCATTTTATAACAAGCTTTTTAGTCTAAAAAATAACACTTCCGTTAAATTTTAGTCATCACAATGCTTTAAGTACAAGTAGTTCTCATATATATATATCATTTGGTCTTCAAATGGTTTGTTAGCGAGCGTGCTGTACAGGGACTATGTAGTTCAGCAAGTGGAAAACTTCACTTTGCCTGCATGATACTGGATGTTTACCAAGCAAAGAGAGGATACATGTTGTTACAACTGTTTAATTGCTGTAAGCCATATTGCATATATGCACAGTGCCAAGAGCTATTTTATAACAATGAACTTTTGAATGAGAATTTTTTTTAAAATGCAAACTGAAATAGTTTTAGTACAGTAAGCAAGAGAACATTATGATTAATGATACAAACATAAATATCACATGCATCAATCAATTCTCAATAGTTTGAGATGAGGGGTTCGATAACAGGAATAATTCAAAAACACAGATAAGGCAGTCTGTAATTGAGAATAACAATATAATGTATGTAAGACTGTTTTAAAAAAAAATATTAAACCAAATGGTTATATAACAAAGATGTATAATGCATTTAAGAACAATGTTATCCAATATATATAACAAAGATGTATAACGTGTTTTAAGACAATGCTATCCAAATGTATAATAAACCAAGTGAAGAACTGTTGAGTGATAAATAGTGAGTTGTATTCAAAATTATTTCTTGATATGTTTGTATACAGATTTACTCTTGACCAGTTTTTAAATTGTTATTGGAATAAATGATTACATTTTGATTCTTGTTTTAGTCTTACATAAAATCTACTGTTATTTACCTGTTCCTCACTTTTGTAAAATGTTTTCCTGAGTATGCTCATTTTACAGTTAGATTCATATTCCTTCTGCTTTATGTCTATTTCCGGCATTCTTTGATTCTGCTCTATATCTATTTCCAGCATTCTTTGATTCTGCTCTATGTCTATTTCCTGCGATTATTTGATTCTGCTCTACATTTATTTATTGCATTCTTTGATTCTGTTCTATGTCTATTTCCAACATTCTTAGATTCTGCTCTATGTCTATTTCCAGCATTCTCTGATTGTGCTCTATATTTATTTCTAGCAGTCTTTGATTCTGCTCTATGTCTATCTCCAACATTCTTTGACTCTGCTTTATGTCTATTTCTAGCATTCTTTGATTCTGCTCTATGTCTATTTCCAACATTCTTTGATTCTGCTCTATGTATATTTCCAACATTCTTTGAATCTGCAGATGGACTCTGGGCAAGAGATGAAGACAAAGTAAAAGTAATCAAACTTGGGTGAAGAAAGGATGAGAAAGAATACAAGTGACTGGTTTGATTTCATCGCTGGTTGGACTAGGCGTTGTTTTATTCATTTGTTGAAGGTATATTATAACACTCTGTGATGTTTTGGGTATTTTACCCAAGTTAATGCCAACTTCTCATACAACCACCACAAAAATACAAATGGCGATTTTCTGATGCTTGGATGAGATCATTAAGAGGAAGAAAGAGAGTTTCAGTTATTATTTTAGGCTAGCATCAAAGAAATTTGGCCAATAACCCTCACACATTTCTTCCACCACTACTTCTATCATTGTAAAAGGAAAAACTGTATTTAACAGGAGCACCTATGTCTGACTGCAATATATATGCAGAATAAGAATGACTGTTTAATAAAAAACAACACAAATGATCCGTGCTTTAGTTGGAGGGGAGGGGACATGGACGAAAAATTGCAAGTGAAAATAAGATGAGAGAAAAGTGTGATAAAAATTAAACAGGATAAGACACATTAGTGACATTTTAGTTAAATGTTTCATCTAATTTCAGTTAAAGGTTTCATCTAATTGAAGATGCTACAAACCTCATATAAAAAGGAATTGACTTTACCAGTACTGTTATGAAATTTATATCTACTTACTTGAGCTACTAATGAATGTGATCTAGAATAGCCACTGAAATTGATCATGATTATTAAATTGCAATGGTTGTCTTTGAATATGAATACACCATTATCTACTTACTTGAGCCATTCTTTAACATGATCCAGCATAGCCATTGGAATAGAGTTGATCATAGCTACTTTACGATGGTAGTCTTTGAATATGAATACCATGTCAAAATTCTTCAGGTGGAATTGCACACGCTCAAAGTGGACCAGCTCCAACTCTTCTAGTGATATGACAAACGGTGGCTGGCAAAAGTAAAACAAAACCATTCAATGTAAGAAGCATATTATATATTAAACATATTATTTCTATAAATGGAATGGGGAAATTTGGGATGAAAAGATAACAATCAAATCAAGTAATTTCTAATGAAAATGGATGCAGTAAATGTAAGCAGCATACTAGACATTAAAATGTCTAATAAAAGGTGTATGTAACTGGAATGAGAAATGGGAAAGGATAAATTACACACTGTTTACAGTAAAATCAAGTTATTTCAAATGAAAATGGATGCAAACAATGAAACATTAGTAAGACAGTAATTTCTGGTCAGTCAGTGCTAACAGGTTTTGCAATGTAATTAAGCATGCTTAGGAACAAAATAGTTAATAATATGAAAATAATAATTATAAATACAAGGGATACTTTGATACAGAGTGTGGGAGTAAATTTGCCTATCCCTATTTCTAAACTTAATTGTTATATAAATTGTTAAAGGTCAAAGTGACTTGACCTTGAACACTGCTTGTGCTGATATTTTTAAGTGTCAAAGTTGGAAGTAACAACTTAGCATTTTTGCTATTGATATATTATACCTGCATTTTACTTAAGAGACGTATTATGTGGGTAGACTATTATTTCTACAAATTGTGAACTATGATGCTTATACGTAGTATGCTAAACACTTGACATTGTTTCTAGTGAACCTGTTCATAAACTATTAAGTTTGTATTTATTATGCTATGTGTGTGTATCGGGTTAATAAATACTGTTGCAGAGAAACTTCAAGTTGAGACGTGAATGTAAGAAAGAATGGAGTTAAAGATGAATAAACTGGAAACTTAACATTTGTTCCCTGATTATATTTTAAAAGGAATATATATATATAAGAATAGAAATGGAGTAATGAGATTATAGTGATTATAGTTTGTACGTAACCATGTCTAGGGGAAGCCACAGTAGTCTTTCAATAGTCTTCACGACTTTCATAACAAAGTTACAAGCTTATTGTCCCAAGGGAAATGTCAGTTTCAAATGTTCCTCTTGCACTGATGAGCCACTATTCTCTCAAGGCTTCTCTGGGCACTCCACCATTTTAGCTCTCTCAAGCAGGACAACTATGTAGCAATTTCCAGTAACTTCCTTGTACCAAAAATTCCATGATATAGGCAGCATGCCTTGTCACCATACATCAACAGAGCACAGTGTACCCTTACACTTAAAACTAGATGCTTGCAATTGGTCAGTCGGTTCCCTCGTGAATAATGCAATGGCTGCGGCATGCGGTATATAAAGAGTCGCGAACCTATTAATCATGTGATGTTTATGGGTACGACCTACAATCAGCTATTGTCCAGAATATTACATAACAGGGTGAGTTCTCTCTCCCTTCAGAGTATGACGATTATATCATTCTTATGTAAGAACTGTGTCCACGAAACAAAAATAACGAATTTTAGAATGTGGGTTAGGAGGTAAAGTATAATTTGACTCCTGTTACACCCCTTTGCTTTTAGGCATTTATCACGGTACTTGAAAAATGACCCCCTACAAATTATACTTGGTAAAATGTAGAAGTCACAATGAAGAAGAAAAAATTTTTACAATTAAAAATTTCAACACATTTCCCCAGTGACTAGAAGTGAAAGGAACAGAGCACACAGTTTGTTACTCAAATAAATTTTTTTTGGGGAGGGCAGATGATGCTTGTAGAGGGAGACTTCAGAAAAATTATACTAACTGTAACTGAATTAACTATTTAAAAAAAACAAATAACTGCAGATACTTTCTGCCTCAGTCTCAGAATATAGACATTAGATTGTTTTTTATGCTCAAATGTACCACACAAATGAGAAAGAACATTTTACCTCAATAATACAATTCAAACTCATAATGAACCTATTAACTATTAACTATTAACCTGGAGTGGACAATAGCTATTCAGATCAGGATGAATGGCTTAATTCAATGAAACTTCAAAGAGAAAATATTTCAAGGTTATGACTGTAATTTATAAATGTGAATTTAAAGTATTAACTTAGGAAACTTACCCATTCTGTCAAATTGACCAGGCAGCCACTGGTTGGTTGTAATAAAACAGTTGAACGGAATGGAGCCCCGTGAAATCCAAGATCACGAAATGGCATATCAAATTCCACTTCCTGCTTTGTGATTGCCTCTACCTTTTCACAGAAACTCTTAAAGGCAGACTTCAACTTCTGACGTAGTTCACGTTCCACCTGAGATAAAACAATATATGCATTTAAAATTTTAGGGAAGGTAACATGAAAACCTGAAGACTCCATGCATATTAACAAGCTGAAATGGTTAAAAACAAAACAGTGAAAAACCGAAAGAAAAAAACGAGAAAAAATCTTGTAAGTATAATCTCATAAAGAGTTAAAACTGTATACCTTGCTCTAGAAATCATGTGATATGTTGTAGTAATACTGTTACAAAGTATCTAAGTAAAAAGTATTAATACTACTGCTTTATTATGGTAATTAACAGTGAATTTACTCATTTAGCTTAGATGTGATTTGAAAATCGATAGTAAATACTATTGAATATAAATAATCATTGTTCTGACCTGATGTGTTTCACATGCTTATGAGCAAACTGTACTACAAAATTAGTTTTTGTGCATAAAAAAAAAGAAGAAAAGTTTCTGTCATGATAATGAGGGAATATTAATAAATTTTTTTTTCTTTCTCCCTCAAGTATTTTCTAACTCTAAACTATTAACGAAACAGCTAAGTTAATTAAGAGGGACAGGGGTGAAAATGACCATTTTGTCAACAACGCGAAAACTAAGTCGGAAACACTAGCTTTAACCTCGTGCTGGAGAAGGGTGGGTGGTGACAGTTTCTTTAGGTCATAGCTACGAACCAGTTTTCTACAGAATAATTCTGTTCTGAGCTGTTCAAAAATCACTATTTGCCAAATTCAGGTTTTTAAGTATCTATTAAGTATGAATATGACTTACTTAATGTGACTGAATATTTCACCAGTTTCTGAAACTTCTAAGTACATCATACAAATTAATTTATCACTGGGCTATGCTCTCAGTCATAAGTGAACCAAGTTTGACTGTACATCTTGTGTAATCATTTCACTTGTGTCCACAATTGCTCTTATATACATTTTTAACTGACAATTTACAAATACTGTAAAAAGCTCTTCTTTTCAGGTTTTTCTCAGATGAGAACTAGTGTCCACTGTAAGGATTCTGTTATAGGCTATATGTATGATTTCCAGAAATATTTTATATTCATTAATTTATATTTTCTGGATTTATACTCAAATTAAAATGAGAAAGTGGTTTTTGTCAGCATTAACATACAAATTTGATGGTTAAACCTTTGAATCATATTTCAGAACATCTTACTTAGTAATTTTCTTTTAACTTTCTCAAAATATTAATAATTTTTAATGTGTAGATATAATGTATGTCTTTCTAATAAAGGGAGGGGAAGTATGAATAGCTTAATTTAAACTTTAAGTGTCTATATTTTATTGTCACACAGATGTTTAATCCAAAAAAAATCATGAAAGATAGCTTCTAATTTGCATTAATAAATTTTGTAACATAAACAATGGGTCTCGAGTGAATGTGACACCTGAATGACTTAAGGCCAGGAGATAAATGAATGGTGGTTCTCTAAGGCTATAAATCACCCGAGTGTCAGTCTGATCTCTATATTGATTACAAAAAAGAAATAAGCATACAAGTTCTTTTCTCTCTCCTCTACAGTTATAGAACAGGTTGGAGGCTGACCAGAACACATTACAGGTTGGATTGTGAGAGAGATATGTAGTTTTCAACTGATTTTAATTTATTGTAATTGGATTAATATGTCAGTACTTGTTTCTGAATCTGATAGCAGGACAAGTAGTTTAAAGGAAGTAAGTTTGCAATTACAATTTACTGTTAATCTGAAAGGAATGCAAAATGTAAAAAAAAAAAATTAAATAAACATGGAAGATATAAAGCTAATAATGAAAAAGCTAACAAAAATAAATAAGAAAACAAACTGGGATCACAAGAGAGAAAAACAATGATTTTTGTAATCACTCTCCTCAAATGATGAGTAAAATGTTAATTTGAAATTCAAATTAAAACACATGGCTATTTATTAATTGAAAAGATCTAAACAAAAACAAGATAAAACAATTCTGTGCAAGTAAATTAAGCAAAATAGTAAACATTACCTGCTCAGCATGAAGATCATCACGGTCATGCATGTGCTGGTGTTTTCCAAGATCTGTAGTAATCTCACCGACTTCTGTGTAGAATTGCACATCAATATGTTTCTTCTTCCCAAACAAAATGGCATTCTGACAAACCAATGCAAAACATAATCAAAACAGACACTAATTAATAATAAATTATTTTTTCAACCCCCACCTCCCAACACTAAACACCAAACACACACACATTCAACCCCCACAAAAATAAGATTTTGTGAATTATACCAAATTAACATTTTATGATGTATGTTTCAGAAGATCAAAATGTTGACAAGAAACAGACAATTTGAATGCCTTACTAGAATGTCATTACAGCCAACAGCAACAAATTTCACATAATTGTTAGGAAGTTATTCGTGCTCCAGTTTAATAAAATAGTTGTGTTTTTTTAAATGGGAAGACAAATATCCATACAAAACACTAGTATGCAACATATTATATTTTGATAAATAAATATATGCACAATTTTGATGAATGTCAATAAATTAGACAAATAAATTTCATGAATGAAAAATGTCAATGTTTATAGCTTGTGCAGCATATATGAGCTTGAAGAAACTAAAGCAATAAATGAAACAATCTACCTTGAGGTTGAAATGAAGAAGGATGATCATTTCACCATCACATGGTTGAAAGAATGCGTGTTTGATATTGTTGTATAAAATATCAACCTTGTCCCCTCTTACCGATGTGAATCGGAAACCTGTATATAAGAAATAACATGTATTAGTTGCTGATTCAGGGAATAATAGCAATGTGCTCATTTATTAAAATTTTTTTTACAAGAATTGAACAGTTAATCCTTAGCAAAACTGAACAAAATCTGTAAGCTGTGAGAAAAGTGTGTATGCACGTGGTTGTAAAAGTTAAAAATCAAAGAACAAATATAGCTGGTAATCTTTCATAGCAGTAAAAAAGTGCTTGTAAATTTAGAATAAACTAGAGTTTCAGGAATTGACAAACCAGTTGTACAAACATGCAAAATTAATAAAATCCTGAAAATAATTTATATTATTAAATATTTATTTGATATTTCTGTAACTCACTTCTAAATAAGATACCAGAATACTGGCTGGGAAGATAATCCAAGCTGAATTGTCTACCACATAGGGAATATGATTTGGAAACAAGGTTATGATTATAATTATGCCCTGGGTTACAAATCTGACAAAGTTCTGGAACATCATTCTCTTAGTGTCGCTCTAATATTAACTCCTCTATGTTAAAACCCCACCTCGAACACTGTGATAACCACCTCCAACACACAAGGCCTAGAATATAAGTTATTAACATTTTAATGAACATCAATAATGATAAACAGTTCATTTATACATAACAAATACACACAGATTTAAGGTTTCTAATATTTAGACAAACTAAATTAACACAGCAGTTGCTATGATTTTTGCCTGGCTTGTGATCGGTACTAATCAGATAAAATTTGATAAAATTAACAGTGTCGCTCAGGAAACAAAAACTGTCAATAACTGTAAAGTGTTGAGGAGCCATTAAAGCTCGATGGAAAAAGTGGAAAGCAGCGCAGGACATTTGTAGAGGTCCTAGCAGTACCACGTTGCCTGCTTGAAGACAATATAACAAATGGTTTTAAAGCTGCAGACAGTGTACAAACTCCATATTTTGAAATCTCTTCAGCCACCTCTCACCCATCACCTTCTAGAGGAACAATGCAGGATGTTTATTTTGCTCTTAGCGCTACCACACTTGTTCTTGCAGCACATCATTCAAATTTGCATTGGGTCCGACCAACCACCTCTCATCCATCTTCTTCTATAAGAAAACAAACTTTGCTGCTGGCAATGTAGAACAGACGATTTTCCTGCTCATCTCTGGTACCCCAATCTGTCTGCTCTAGAAGTGCAGTGCCAGATACTTCTCGTAAATTCCTAGCATTAACATGCTAATTACTGCTGCTGGTGATTCCCCCATTACCACCCCTACCCAACTACTTCCAGGTGGAAACTAACTTTGCTTCAGCTGAAGTTAACATCTTCAGAGACAAATATCACATGCATCATTGACTTAGATAATTTGAATGCATTGTTTTCATTGGTTGCTTGATCTGAATGTGTTTGGGAGAGAATATAGGCTATTCTGTTCATATGGATGAATGCACATTCAAAAAGAGTCAGAGGTCATGTTCTAGGCATGGGGATGAAACATTTCTAGTGTGGGGTTTGATGTAAATAATGCAATAGTCATGTTTTAATGTGTTGGGGATGGGGCATGCAGCATGGAGAAAATTTTCTGCTATGCTCAACCTGCCATCAGTGCATTCCAAATCTTACACTAGGCATTCAACATTGTAGTTGATGAAACTATTATATCAGCAGAAGCATATGCCAACATAAATGATGATCATGATAAGAATCCTGTTAATGATCAAACTGATGATAGTGATTGTAACAGTACTGATGATGATGTTAGTGATAGAGATTTTTGATAGTGGTGATAATGTTAAAGATGGAGAAACTGTTGTTCTGCTGATTAAAAAAATAGACAAAGCTCACCCACTTTATGTTATGGTTTCCTTTGATGGAACTTGGCACAAGCATTGATTTATTCTAATCATGGGGTGGGGGGGTAGTGATTGATGTTTTGACAGGTATAGTTCTAAGACAGTTCATGTAGGAGCATAACGATTTTTGCAGCGGCCACCAGTGCAGTTTCTTATTTTAATCAAGGCTGTGCACATTAATCTCAAGTAATGAAACACTTGGATGTGACACCTACTGTTGTACTCCAAGCATGCATACTATTTAGCCAAGCTAAAGATCAAGGAGTAAAGAAAATGTCAAAGAAGCTGAAGACTTGTGCAGTGGAGAAGGAAGTTAGGAACTCATTGTGCTATGGATAAGGTATAGTTATTTTTAAAAAAAAGTAAATATTGAACACAAATTTAATATTTTAGTCTTTAAATGCATTTTTCTCAAAACTATGCTTTTCAGCACATGCCACTTGCTTGCAGACCCAGATGTCCATTTCTAGTAAACCCACAAAGTTGAAATTTGGCATATTTGTTCCTTATATATATGTGCACAAAATCAAGGGTGGATTAAAACCTACATGTATTATTTTTTTACTTTGACATTTTACGTTCAATTCAATATTTTTGATGGGTATGTCAATTAAAAAAAAATTTAACTTTTTTCCTATTTAAATTTCTTTAAAAGCATCCTTCACTTTTTTAATCTTGCATCAAGGATAATAAAAATTTTATTTAAAATTTTTTCTGTCATATGCAAATATGCAAATGTTTGAACTATTCATTTTAAAAAAGAACATATTTTGGGTATTTTAAAAAATCTAAATATTTAATTAAAAAAAAAATAAGCAAGATATTCCAAATCTAACAACAGATTATTCTTATTTAAATCAAAGACAATGTGTGTAAAAATTTGAAGGCTGTAGCATGAAAAATTTTTGTTTTTGTTTTTGTTCTTTGCGAATAGTAATGTGGTCTTAATAAAATGGTTTAATCTTATGTATTTGTTTATGGAGAGTTAGCATAAATGCATAAGCTATAATGAAACTTAAGATTAGCTGATGTTGGGGAACAGTAAAGAAAGGTTCAGTGAAAGCTGGGGAATACTGGAACAAGGTTTGGAAAGTATTAGGTAATGAACTATAATGACAAACAGAGTTGGAATTTGTTGAGAATACTGGGAAAGGTTTAGAAAAAGATTGGCTAATGTTCATTTGTGGCCATAAAGAGTTGGGCCAACAATTTCACTTTTGGTAATGTAGATGTGTGTTGGCAAATGTATATTTAAATCAACACAGAGCTAATATGCATCAGACACAGACCAACAAACAAGCACTACATTGGGCCATATATAGCCAAAGATAATGAATTCTGAAGATCTGTTCATGCTGTTTTATTACCCTGCAATAAATATGACTCAATAAAACCCTGTTATATTTTATATGTCATTCTTAGTTAAAATTAACATCAGTAATTATTTTAAAATAATAATAATAAACCGTTAACGCCTAATAAATTTAAAAGTAGTGACCATTAGTATGAGCTTCCAATGTGCCAGAGATGCGCTTGGACACTATATTGGGACGGATATAGAGATCCTTTAACTTGGGATTTCCTCTGTTGGGGTTTACAACCAGTGTATCTTGCTTCACTATACCCTGAAATCAACAGAAAGTATTGCAAATTATCTCAGCAAGTCTTTGTTTAGAACAAATTAAAGAATCTCTTATGCCATCAATGAAACTGATTATTATACAAATAAATTAAATTATAAAGCATAAAGTTAAATTAAAAATTAAAATATATCCCACTATCCCCAATATTACAGCTGGATAAAGTATAACACATTAATGAAAATGATTGGCACTCATAGCTAGTCTAAATTAACATTTGTAAATTACTTATTTAAAATAGTAAGTATGCTACTTACATCTCTATCCCTTCAGATATACTAATACATGATTTTATCACACTACACTGTAGGTGCTATATGGCTTTTAAAGATAGAAAAAAAAAAACCAAGACCAACAAAACCTCTTATTTAGAAAACTTAAAATCTGCTTTTTTTCCAACCGGATTTTCTAGTCCCTGATCAAGTATTTAAGCTATCTAATTGAACCACATAGCATGTTGTCTGCAAGTAAATGTGATGCCCAAATTCATGCATTTTGCACTTGATGACAGCTTTGTAAAAGCAAATGAATTATAATGCCATTTATGATTTGATATAGCCTGTTACTGTTACTTTACAAGAAAGTAAACATGTAATTAAAACATTTCCAAAAATAACAATTTTAAGAATACTAATTTTTTTTTTTTACAATGATTAGAAAAGAACATTACTAAAAACTCTGTATTCTTTTACTTTACAGAAAATAATTAGTTGGCTGAACTCTTTAAAATCATAGCTATATACAATCACTGAATATTTTTTTTCAAAAAAAGAAAATGTAGTCATTAGCACTCTTAATTGATTATTTAATTTCTTTACATTTGAATGATATTGTTTATGTAGGTGCAAAAATTTCACTTCAAATTTTTATATCAACTTCCATAAACTAAGTTCTGTGAAAAATTCAGGAAAGGATTATACTGGATAATAACAGTCACTGCACATTAGAGTTGCAGCTCTTTCAACGGTTTGACAAGAGAATTGAGTAATCTTTTGAGGAAAAGTGTGAAAAAAAGCACTATCACTCTTCTATTCTACATTATCTATCATTCATTTTTCTAACATGTGTGGCCAGCCAGGTGTGTTTTAGGGATTAGCCTACGGTTAAGATGATGAAGAATTAACATTTTGCCTACCTTATACACTAACTCATTTTAAGTGTAAAAATAAACAAATGGAGAAACAATGGTCTACACAAAACTAATTTTTTGGGGTCAACCATTTAAAAGATTGACCCAGCCCCTATCATTTTGTTACAAGGGGACATGCAAGCACGTATTAGTGTCAGTGTTAATAGTTCACATGGCTGTGCCAATCAGATTATATTTAAAGATGTGGTTCTCTTTACACTCAATTGTATATATTCATTATCATTAGTACCATGCAAAAGAAATTAGGTAATTTTGTCTAGCCTCACTCAAGCACCTGAAGAAGCAAATAAAACATCATAGGTATGTGGTTTATTTAATAATATTTGTGTATGTTTCATAGAACATTACATACAATTGATTCATTTAATTAATTTGCATGTACATATGTACGACAGTTGTTCTGTCTATATTTTCTCTTATACAGACCCCACCCTCCTTTTTTTCAAGTCCTGAATGTATGGCCCACCAAGTTATAACAGAATGCACAAATTAAAATGAGCAAATATCACCTCCTTTTCCCGTTCCTCAGCTTCTCTTGTCTTGAACTTTTTCTGCACCTCCTTAATAAGACGAAATGCTGTATTAAGATTTGATGATGGTGCTGAGATCTCACCAGGTTCTTTAGTGTTGGAACTTCGATAGGTACTGTGACAATTTCAATTTCATGTATTATGAGGTTACTATAATTATTCTTTAATTTAATCTTTTGAAACAACAGTTAAGTTGCAACTCTTTAAATGAATTTATAACCATGTTTCTGCTCTAATTGTTACTTGAACATTTTCTTCTAATATATCATAAAAATTTTGTGATGAATAAATTTTTAAGTCTAAAGCCATTGCAGAGTACTTGCTATAAAAATCTTAACACACATACTATATATTGTATATTTTAAAACATTTAATTCCCCCTTATGTGAAAAACAAAGGGGATGTTACATAAACTTGAACCAAAACCTGAAGATAAAAAAAAATTATTTGAAACAAACAAAAAACTATAAAAAAAATTAAATATTTTTGAAAAGTAAATTTAAAATAAAGAAAATACAAAAAATAATATCCACCTCACAAGCTTTAAAAAATGAAAGAACAACAAAAACAATTTCAAGTTGATGTACCAGCAGGAAAAAACTATAAATATTAAATTGTAGAGCTATAATTAAAATCTCAATAGAAACATTTTTCAGTCTGAGACATACATCCCCAAAAGAGAACTCATTCTGCAGAGGACATATGTGACTGTATTCTAAATAAATAGGACTTACTTTTTGGTTGATGAAAGCTAACTCTATAAAACTTGGTAATGTTAGAGAATTCATCATTTAGCACATTCAATTCAAGCTTTAAGATATCAAAGGTACTAGTCAACCCAACAGTGACAAATAATAGAACTTTAACCATTACAGCATGTTTGGGAGGTCTTGGATTTACTGTGCATCTATCAAAAATGACAATTAAAATATGGTGAAAGATCATCTACAAACCTATCTTTGGAAATTCTCAAAAACTGGTTTTCAACTAATTCATCTTTAACACAATAATTTCATATTTTAAATCTAAAATAAAGTATGTTGTGAAAAGCTATTTAGGAATTTAATTAATTCTTAATTTGCTGGTCAATGGTTTAATTAAGGGTCAATGACCCTTTAAAAAAATACTCTTTTCAGGAGAGCTTAAGCATTCAAAATTCACGTGAAATTATTTCAAAAATAATCTTTTTTAAAACTTCTAGTATCAAATTATGATTATTTTAGTTAATAAAAAATTAATGGTATTTTACATAAACTTTATAGCTAGCAGAAGCAATTTAACAGAGGTTGTTTACATTAATGAATCAGAGCAATTACTTTTTATTTAAAAAAATTTCACCAAATTTTAAATTATTATAAGCATTGTGATAAATGGTGTATTGCCATACTCATGGGGATAAGTATATATTATAAACTAAGTTATAAGTTGGTGTTTCACCCTTTCAAGTCTATCTAGAACTAATAAAGCATATGCATTCTGAGAGAGCTTTGAAATGATTAAGATGCATCAGCATCAGTTTATTTCAAAACAAAGAGCAAAACAGTGCAAACAAATACTGTTTTAAAAATTATATCTGAAGTCTTTTATTTATTCCTATCTTTTATATATAAAAGATTACATTCAACACTAAATGAGACAATAAAAATAAAAATATACCGTATCTCAGAATAGGAAAACAAAAGATGTACTTATATTTGAAAATGTGCACATGAAAAGAACAGGAGATATATACTTACATCTCTTTCAAGAAGGTGAGATCAGCATTTGGGAATGATGTACCTTCACTTCTACCCAGTGTAGCACCAGGATGAAAAAAGTTGATGCGAAGATACGTGTAGTCTCCCTCAACTGCCTGGCTGATATTCTACAAAAAAAAGGTAATGCACATGAAAAACAATTCTCTAATTTCCCTTTCTTATAAAGAGACTGTTAGTTTATAAAATTAAAGGCACTTTTATCTTTCGATGAAAGATAATGTAGGATTTAATGAGGTTTTTCACATTTAGCTAAAATAAATGTTTAGTTATTTTTAATTTTGAATAAAAGCTATTTGAATTTTCATTCTGGACTGGTTTCACTTTTTTTTAGAAGTTTAGAAGTTGTGCTTTTATCATTATGCTGTAAACACTTAATAAAACCTCATACTAAAAATAATCATTTTAAAATATATCTTCATTCAACAAACTTCAGGAGAAAACACATTACACAATTATTACTGAGTTAATCAAAATGACAAACCTTTATTGTTGAAATATGAAATGGTGTTGGCACACCAAATATTGGAAGAACAACAGTCTCATATTTTCGATCTGAAAAAATAAAATTCAGTGATACAAATTCTGAGAAAAAGATTGTACCAACCATGTGTTTAGAAGCACAATGAACAATATTAAAAATCCACAGAAGATATGAATCTAAATTGTTTAACTAGTGCTAAAATAAACAATTGAATTTGAAGACTAAAGTGAATTAAACCAATAAGGAAAATGTTACAATCAATAAATAATTTTGTTTTATTGGTAAAAGATAGTTTTAAATGTTTGAAAACAGTTATATTGGTAAGTATTGCTATTTCAATAGGTAGTCCCAAGCAGTTTTAAAAATATGATTATTATGTGTTATAACACATCTGTTTCTGTTTTACTCTAAATAATTATATATAATCATCCCCTTAAAATATCAATTTGTGACTAGAGAATGTCATTTGTAAGCTCAGAAAATAACAACTAGGCTATTAACACAGGTGATTTTTTTCCCCATACAAATTCATGATTTTCTATCTACTTTTAAAAATGGTAATTTAATTGCTGGCAACAATTTGTCTTGCATTATCAGATTAGACATGAGTTACAGTTGCCGAGAACATACAATTTGACACAATAATAATTAATTGTTAATAATAATTCCAGACTTATGTCTGGAATGTGTGCCATGTGTGAGAAGAGGCATATTAGGCGCATAGATACCCAACTCTTTCAGTGTACTGTCAACTGTGCATCTGTACCAAAGAAACTTGGCAATATTTGGATCAGTTCAGATTTGGAAAAGTCAATTTTGTCAGCAGCAAGACCATGTTCCTCTCATATATCACATGACCAATATGGGTATCATGTGTTATGTGTTAGTTTCTGCAGATTTTGTTTTAGGTTCATTCTTTTTTATTTTGTGTTTGTTTAAATCACAGTGCCTTTTATTCGTCCCTTACTTCACTGGTATCTTATTTCTGAATCATTAATTATTATTTACAGTGATATTTCATATAGCTAGTTAAAAAAAAAAAAAATAATTAAGACTTTCATTAAATAAGTGACATAAGTGACAATGAAACAATCAAATGTACTTTCTTTTTTTTTTAAAAACCACTTGTGTGGAACAATTATTACTCAGCACATCAAAGTAAATCAGTACATCTGCAGGAGTAGACAACAGATTATTACCAGGAGTAGAGAAGAGGTGTGTAATTAACACTTCAAACGCAAATAAACAATAAAAAAAAGCAATATGTATTTTTGCCCCAGTGGAAAAGAATATTCTTTTCGCTGAATAGCGAAACAGTTGTGTGTATGTGCATGTGTACCTGCATGTGCACAAAATGTGAAACTCACAGCTGAGAAGTTGGATGAAGATTTTCCTGACCCATTAATTAAATTAAACTTTGGCATGACAAAGTGTGACTGTTGAGAAAGCTGCAAAACCCCCAGCAAGTTTCCAGTTAGCTGTGTGTGTGAAGGAGATAGAAAAATCAATGTCTGATCATCTTAGACACTTAATGTACAATGCACACTTCCCTGGCATGAATGAAAAGCCATTTACTGACTTCCCTTGACAAATAACAATAGCACAACAACTGAATGTAAACATTTAAGATCAGTATGTGGAGTGACAAGACAGGCCGTTCATTGTTGAAGGAACTTCTTAAACAATTATTTGTGATACTACATTCTGACTATGCATCTATCCAAACAGTCTATCTGGGTTACACTCTGGGTGCTGCCTAAATATCATCAGGTGAGAAAAATATTCAAAAATGCATACCAGTCCACTTCCCACACAAAGAGAAATGGATTTCCGTTCTTTACCTTAGTGAGTCAGCTTCTATCAGCAGTTTGTTCTCAAATTCAACACCAACTGACTTGTGAATTGAGTGAGAAAAATATGAGGTATAGTTACTTGGACTCCAAAATGCCAGAGCATTTTTAGACCTGTAAAAAGTTTTATCACTCAAATGTACTGCACTTGCCCGAGTTCAACTGTATCAACAACTTGAGGTGTGATGCATGTTTGTGCAAGAGAATTGTAATCCAGAAGAAGGGTTTGTATCAATGTGTATGTAAATCATATACTTAAAGAATGCAACTTAGTCATTTATGAGCTGGAGTGCTGCAGCAATAGTTGGCCAAACAATTATTGACAATTCCTGAAAACAAATGACCACAAACTATTTGCTTATTTAAGTAAAGCAAAAATTACAAATTATTGTTTAATATGTTGGTCTTGTATTCTGTAACATAATCATTCAAGATCAAATACATTTTTGGTGCCTAAAACAGTGGTAATGGCTGATTTCCTAAGCAGACACTCTGCACCAGATGATTCTGACCTCAACACTAAAACACCAACTTTAAGTGATAACCACTAAGTTCCAAGACCACAAGCGCCAACTGTTATCTCAAAATGTTATGAATGAGTTGGTAATTACCACTTACCTCTATTATGTTATGCATACACTATTCAAATTATTTTTTCACATGATATTCATACTCCTCAAATTGTCTTATTTTTGTTGGCGACTGTTAAAATATCCAATTTAAGGGGAAATTATTTTAGGGAAGGCAAATGGGTTATCATCAAATACTGAGGGGGTAAAAGGATAGAAGAAAACATCTTCCCCTATGAGAGAACCAAGTGTGCAATATGCAGTTAATTCACACAACTATGCACTTTGCATATCAAAGATTTTGTGGAGCACTTAGGAAGAAAGACTGTTTTTGTTGGCAATGCCTTGACACAGTCCTTTTCCTCCTCGAATCTCTTGGTCTGAAAGGCCACAAAAAGTCATGCACAGTAAACAAGGCTCAAGGCTAAAATATATAGTGTGTAAATGTTAGGAGAGATGTCTACTGTGTCAACTTTAACTGTTTTGTCTTTAGTTTGAACATCTCTAATGTAGCCAGTGGTCTTAACACTTTTGTAGCATATTAAAGTCACCAGTTTTTTTAATCAAACTTTTCATTCTCATACTATCTATGCCTGCCTAATCTGTCTAGTGTGCAACCAATCACAATTCGCTTCTTTTTTTGGGGGGGAAATATATATATATTATATTTATACAGAGATGAAAGACACCAACATCTATAGTCAAATTCACTCAAACATCATAAATATATACAAAGTCGATTATATTATTATCAAATGAATGTACCCAGACAATTAAAAATTTCAATATATATATATATATATAATGATTTGAAACAAAAATTAATAATTGATTTCTACCAAAATATTCCTAAAGAAATTTAATAGAAATTTTTATAGAAAGAATGAAGAATGCCCGATTAAAAACAACAACCCCAAAATCGAATAACAACAAAAACATCAGATATAAGGAAGCAACTAAATCCACACAAAGGGCAGCGGTAAAAAATATGTCAAGATTTAGAAAGGTGAAATATCCATTTAAATCATAATGATGACATAATTAAATTAAACAAAATAATCAAAGAATATTTTTCACAAAATTTAATGACAATGATAAAATAAAATAATCAATTAAATCATAATACACTTTATATAAAATAAATTTTAATGAAAATGATCATTATAAACAGCTTTCATTTGAGTATTGGAAATGCTTACCAACATATAGCTTTAACTCCTTCACCTCAGATTCTTGTGGAAAATGACCAAAATTTTTGTAGGAAACATTTGACTTTCGAATTCTGTTAGCAGAAAAAAAGAACTTGCCAGGATAAGTGATGAACTGTGTCAATCAAATAATTATAAAAAGAAAACTGATAAGTGTTGAATAAGAGATAATATAATACATTTTAATACTGAATTACAACAATATGAGAAGTACCCAGAAATATGAAAAGAAAATGTTAGGTTACAAAAGATACCAAATGCACGAGATTCTATAATATCAATGGTGTTATACAAAGACATCTGCAGTGCCATACAAAATAAAACCAAGAAATATGAACACAACAAGATTTTGTTCTATTAAAATTGAATTAATCTTTTTGTTTCTTTGGAAGAGCCTGTGTAAATCAAGTTTCTTAAAACATATGATGAAAACAGATACATTCATGTATATGCTGACTAAAATAAGTGGTTATGATTTACAGAAATGTTAAATTAGAACACTCATAATGACACAATGATGTTAAATTAGAACACTCATAATGACACAATGATTCAAAAATGAAAATTGCTATTATATATATATGATTCATATGTTGTTTTACCTAAAAAAAACAACCCAACCCTCACTCATTTCATGCTTGAAAGCCATTAAGAATGGGATAAGGTTTACTTTTTCGCTTAGTTCAATTAAACATAAATTTGTTCTGCTGTTATTTATTAAACTAATATTCTGTTTTAGTATTTAGTACTAATTCACTCACATTATTATTTTGTTCTAGTATTTAAGAACAATTTGCATTGTCAGAGGATTCTGATATACCACTTTGTTTTTCAAACCATTACAGGAATGAATGGGGAACAAATGGTGATTGTGTGCTTCCCATAAATAAAATCTCATTACTTATTACCTAAAAGTAAGCAAATATTCAAAACACAGTTTTAAAAACTGTTTCACAATGAAGTATGGAATTGACAGTAACAAAAGTCTACTGAACTGCACATTGTGAATAAACAAACTCTCCAAGGGCAATAATAATCAATTTTCCCATGAAAAAGTGCTAAGATGTTTTTTACCACTCTAAAACTATACAAAATTGTTTGGTGTGTGCAAAATAATAAAATTCCTTCAGAAACCTCAGTATAAGGAAAGTCAAATATTTACATGGTCAGTCACTCAATAAATCACTTTAAGTCATCAATAACATTTTCAGTAACTGAATCTGGAAACTGCCTTTTGCTTTTTTTATTATTTTCTCAAAATATCTAGTTGTATTAATGCAGAGGTGAATTTTTACCTTTTAATAGACTTGCAATGCAACAAGCTCCATATGAAAGACAATAAAACTAGTCATACTGATCATTTCAGAATGAACGTCTTCACACTACATCAGTGGCACTCCCACACATTTTGATAATCACTGAAAAAAATCTAGGTGTCCAACTTAAACAGTGCTTTTCATTACAACAAATATTTTGAATATATGCAAAGCAGCATGTTCAAATAAGTTCTATTCATAACCTTGTCTTTGTCAAACACAAACCAAATTTCATATATTCTTTAGGGCTGTCAAGATGTGTATGATTCTTCCCAATACCTGCTGCAGAAACTTAAGAAAATTCAATATAATTTTTTTCAATTACTCAGAGTCCTTAGCACTCAACATACAACTCTCTTCTCTACTTCCTATACTGATATATGGTCATTCATTATCATTGATGGACCCAACCTAAAATTTCCTGATATCACCCTCACATGCACTAATCCCTACAGTGAACTATCACTTAATAAGCTAATGACACACTGAGAGTCACACAACTCTAATGGAGAAATTAACTTTTAATAGCAGTCTTTATATTTCCCATGAGATGGTAGAAGTCTCAAACTAAGACTGTACCATATCATCAGCTTCAGCTCTTGCCTACTCTGAAAAGTCCTGTTATTCACTCCTCTAACTAGATCAGGGCCACAAAGATCTTGGTAAGCAAGGATGGACCAACTCTAAACTATATGACTATGGTACTATCACATCCAAATTATGAACTGGATTAAAGAACTTGCCAGTTTTGTATAATCAGGACTTGGGTTACGGTGATTTCAACCTATGGCTACCTGCCAATATGAGTCAGCATATAAGACCCTTTAATTTTCAATTTTCTATGTTCAAATTAAATTTCAATTATTGTATATATAACTGCTGCACCATCCTTTCATTACTACTTATGAATAAGGCAAACTAGCTCAGATGCAGATGAATATCACATATGATAATCACTAATGCTCAGATGCAGGAATGTGTCATTAACTCTTGCTCTCTTTCACTAAACAAGTAGAATTGTTTATAGTTTGCAATTTACTGTATTTATGTCAGTGTCATTATTAATGAGCCTGAAGCTTTGTTTGGTATTAATAAAAGTTATAAGGCATTGTCTGTCAATGTTTCATTAAATTTATGCACAAATTCCAACTTATATACTAAATTGGAACTCATTCATAAACTGAGACCTGATTGTAATAAACAGGGCTGTTCTACAACATAAGCCAATAAACAAAGATTGCTGTTTCTCCTACAGACAATCAAAAATAGACTAAATCTCACAGCAAGTCTCTGTGGTAATGTTATTTAATGTAATATATTTCTAATAATGAAACATTATATATACCAATAAAATAGTACTTGTACCACAATATCAGAGATTGTGAGCAATTTAGAAAAAAAAATTCAAGGATCTTTCAAAGACTTTTTAAAAGACGAGTATTATATTCAAGGGCTACCAGGAAATCTCAAGTTAAAAAGATGTTTATGAAAGTATTGTGAATGCTGTGTGAAAGCACACTGTTCCTCCCTCAGAATCTATCAAATACACAATAAAGGTAGGTAAATTATTTGAATTTCTGTAAGTTATGTTATGGTAACAAAAGAACAACAACAAAAAATATCAAGTTTTCAAAGTCAAAATGAACAAATTTGTAAAATTAATTTCCACCTATAGAGGCAATGAGTATGGTCAAAGATTTTAAATTGTCTACACCTCGTGTCTTGCTGATTCTATTTACAAATTAAACCATTTAGTCAACAATGAGTATAATTTGAACAGCTAAGCAATTGTTATTTACTCTTAAGTTAATGGATAGACACAAGACAGATATACAAGATGGCTGGTGTGTTCAGTAACTGCATCACTGTCTCAACTATCACTAACACTCAGTAAAAAAATGAAATGGCAACAGTGCCAGCAATTTCCTCTACATTTTGTTTTTTTACTGAGTGATAGTGGCATGATTTAAAAATTAACGGATTTTTTAAAGAAAACTTAAAATAACTTTTTAGAACTTCCTGTTATTTTTTGGGGGGCTACTTTATCTCTTTATTAATGCCAAGGGTGCTGTTGGTTTCTTTTAAATATTTTCTCTTCAACACTAATTTTGACTTGTTTTAGCAGTAAAGCTCTATTAGGACATGCATTTTCAATTCTATTTATTTATTCAAAGCTGAATGTCATTTATGGTGTGTATTCAGTATAACAAAGACTGCAGCTATCTTAAATAAAACAGTCATGGTGGAAAGCAAATACTGTCTTTTCAGAAAAATCCAATAAAACTGAAATGCCATCATTTAAAAAAGAAATTGTACTTTTATCTTTTAGTTAGTTACTTTATTTTTTAATGATCTTTATTCTTATATATCTTATGTATAATTTATACATTTTTCTTTATTTAAGATATTTTTTTAAATTAACCAGTTATCTAAGCATTTTTTGTTTTGTTTGTTCATATTCCCCTTTCGTTAGTATACTGTGCTGACAGAGTGGTAAAGGTTGAAATTTTCCCCTAATTTTTATGAGAACACAACCAACCCTTTATGTGGCTGATCACTTTACAGAACTATGTAAGGGTGATCTTTCCAGACAGTAAATTTGGAAATGGCCAGATAAATGTAAATATTATTGTCAAGATTTCCAATACTGCTCAGTTGATTTAAAAAAATTCTTCTATTTATTTCTAATATGGTTTGATTTGTGATAAGATATGCTTTGGGTCTTTTAATAGTAAAATGGCACTGGAAAAAAATGCATATTTTAAATAAAAATGGAAATGATGCTGCAAAAGTATTTGCTGCAACTGACATTTCCAAAAGATGACAGGTAAGCCTCCCTCAGTAGAAAAACTTGATGTATTCCATAACTAAATATCAGTATCATTATCTAAACTATTACTATCATTGAATATAAAACTTGATGTATTTCATAACTAAATATCAGTATCATTATTTAAACTATTACTATCATTGAATAAGAAAACTTGATGTATTCCATAACTAAATATCAATATCATTATCTAAACTATTACTATCATTGAATATAAAACTTGATGTATTTCAAAACTAAATATCAGTATCATTATTTAAACTATTACTATCATTGAATATAAAACTTGATGTATTTCATAACTAAATATCAGTATCATTATTTAAACTATTACTATCATTGAATATAAAACTTGATGTATTCCATAACTAAATATCAGTATCATTATTTAAACTATTACTATCATTGAATATAAAACTTGATGCACTTCATTACTTATCATGGCTGAACTATTACTAGCACTCAGTGTCTAATTACTTACCACCACAATCTGAACCGTCACTATTCAGTAAACTACTTGATTACTTTTCTTTTTCACACTTTGCACAAAATCTATGTTGTATGTGTGCATGTATGCATATTGTACAGATATTTGGTGATCTGGGGAACACTTCACAGAATGGCAATCATATAGCATCAATATTATAAATTTTATATATATATATATATGTCTTTTTTTAAAAAAAATCCAAAAAGACTATCATTTTAGAAAATAAACAAATAATGAAAAGAAATAGCTTAATAAAGGTGTCTACAATTCTAACTTTTTGTCTCCTGCATCTGTTTTCATCCCTTTCAGCCGCTCTCGAGCATCCTCATTCAACTTCTGTGCTAACTCTTTTTGGTGCTGTTGACGTTTCTCTTCTGATGGCGCATCAGCCTGACAAGAAATGTGAGCAAGCATTCACAAGAGTCCACATTATGTTAACCTACAAGGTCTAGTAAAATAATCTCTATGTGCTCTCCCTTCCCACAATTGTTATGAGATTTTTAATTTTATTTTATAAATCCCACGTTTTCTCACATTTCAATACTTCATTCTGAAAATTTCAGGCCCCTAAATAAAAGTGGAGACTCTGAAGCATATTCACTGAATGAAAACAAACCATTAATGATAAACATGACAAAATGATCCAGTAAAAATTAATCTGTGAGCAGGATATGCTCTGTGCAAGTATTTTATTGTAAATTCATCAATAAGCATTACTGGCAAATAGTCTTACTGTCAGACAGTTCAGAATATCTTCTGCAATTCAAATTCCAGTAACTTTACAGAGAAACAGTGCATCTGTTAGGCAAAAGTGTAACAACACTTAAAGCAACAATGCAGGCAGAGTGATTGAAGGCAAACTAACTCAGTTTGGTTAGTCACCCTTTTCTTTATCACTGTCTACCAGAACTATTATTCACAACCTTAATCTCTTTCTCAGCCTTAAAAATATTAACTAGACACAGTTTGAAAAACTCTGCCAGTAATTAGTTATTTATTTTGCAAAATTTTTGTTTAATACAATAAACAAAGCACGTGATCATCATGGTGTTGCCGGCTGTGCTTGTTTCTCTGCTGCGAAAGTAATTCACTAAGCTTAATTAACCACAGCTCTTGCAGATGTAAAAAAATTGTAATTATCTAGATAATCTTTTAAGGCTATTTGACAGAAATAAAAAAGATCATATCTGTACAGACGGTAATGTGTTCGAGATTGTCAAGGACGTGAGTGAAGCAAGTATAGGCCTACTCAACAGTCTTTATTTATAATTTCTTTTGTAAGTTTTATTAATAATTTTTGATAATAAGTAGGAAAATGGTCACACATAATTCTAGATAGTTTTTCCCCACAATAAACTGGTCTCTAAGATATATTGGATCACGAATGACAGCCATTTAATTAATCATAAATGGATAGCGTCAATAGCAACAGCCTCAAACATGCATTAATTATTTAGTTTTAGTGAGGCTGTACCCCATTATGGTATTTTTTTAGAGTTGGTAATAGGTTAAATTATTATTAGGGTTCATTTCACTTGTAAAAATTGGCCAAGACTTTGAGGAACCATGTTTCAGAATACAAAACACTACTGTTTTTATTTCAACTTGCACTAGGTTTCAATCAGCTCTCTACCCTTATTTTTAAATAATTATAAATTTTAAAACATAAGACATTAATAAGTGCATTTTAACTACAAATGTCAGCTAATTTTAAATTATTTCATTATAATTATGTAAACAAGTCAAATAGAACTCAAAATAAGCAAAAAAGCATTAATATTATTCACTTTCAGTGTTAGCTCAAAATGCCATTGCTCAATTTGTGTTTTTTCTAATTTTTGAGAATCGATATCTCAAAAAGTAAAAATGTTATTGTTTAGAAAAAAATCATGCTTCATGTCAGCATTGGATACATGAGGCATGCAAAAATTTAGCTGTCAGATAATCAGTTTTAATTTAGGGTGATGCAAAAATGGCAAAATGTAAAAAAAGGTATAAAAAAGCATTTTTTCCAACATTTTTAAAGATTTGCATTTTAAAAAAAAAAAAAAAAAAAAGTAAGAATAAGCAACCATTTTTTTGTAAACCATGATGGTTTATATGGTGTAAATTTCATTCATTTCCAAAGACTTTGAAAAAATAGCTGGTTCTACTTAGAATAAGTCAAAAACGATGCAGTTAGAATCAGGAAATTAGAAACACCCTATTCTTGTGACCAGTTCCAAAAATTGAAGAAATCTCAAAGCAATGTTTTATTTATGGATAAAACTTCAGGATGTCAAATACAGATTTGCCAATTTTGTTTTGTTTTCTTTTTTTGTAAAAGTTACTTTTATGCTTTAAAATAAAGAAAAGAATTCAATGTAATTCTGAAGATAAATGAAGATATTCTGACAACAGTACAATGAAAAAATATATTACAGGGTCCATAGGAAATGTTGAAAAAAATTCAAGGGCTTTGTGAGAGACAAGTATTAAATATTCAAAGGACACCAGTATGTGTATGTGGAGTAAAGTATGACAAATTACATATGTTACAATAATAACTAGGACATTATGTTTTTGCAAATTTAATACTAATATACATTAACCTTTAGCAACTATTATAATGTTAGAATGAGCAGCACATACTAACTTTGAAACGAAATAACTTTTAAAAATATTTAAATAAATTCATGAAATATTTACCCCATGGTATCAGGAGAAAGCTTATGGTTCTTTATTTTTTATTAATAAGAAAATGTTATGAAGGGTTGTGCACATAGAGAAATTCTGACCAAGCAAATTATTTGATCATGATAACATCATATAACTGCTTAAGGCACCACTTTTAGTCAAAACACAGCCAACACTAAGTTAGTGTCAGTATTTATGTTTTTTCCAAATATGGTTTAAACCACAGGAAACATAATACAATAGTGCATTAGACAAAGAAATGATCTTTAATTTTACCCAATTTATATCAACAAATAATTGTAATCAAGTCTGTAACATCACTACAGAAAATCACCAAATTTGAGCATTAAATGCTACTTATTTTTGAAAAAAACAAAACACTGGGACCTCTTAGTATATTTAACATTTTTTGTAATGTAAATAGAAATTAAAATGGTCAGAATAAAGGTACTGTTTTTTTGATTTTATTTCAAAATGCAATTTTTGCATTTGCTCATGAATTTCATTTTGGCTTCAACATGTTTTGTATTTAATCTCCTGGTCTTTACTCCTACTTGAGCTGTCAATTTTGGATGCTTTTTACCCTTGAAAAGTAGACTTTGAATTATACATGATTCAACCTGTAAACATAAGTACAGTATTTTGTAGGTTTAATAAAAAGTAAGTCTATCATAATTTAGGTTTAAATTTAGATTTGTTTATGTAAATAAGCTAAGAAAATATAAATGTAGGTAAATATTTGTGTATTATCCATATTTTTATCGTTTTTCTGTTTTTGCAGAATAATAAACTGTTAATTAAGTAAATTACCCTTGTGCGATTATCTAAGACCGCATTGCGCCTGCCACGACCTAACAAAGCATCAGTATCTTTAGGCATTTCAATGTCCTCTTCTTCTTCTTCTTCTTCATTTTCATCCTTCAAGAAGATGCCAATATGTTTTACACGCTTTTTTAAATTGGTCATTACTGTTGCTGGTGTACCCTGGTAACAATATAAGAAAGTGTAAAAAAAATAAATACACTGAGAGATTTATTGATGTTCAAAAAGATGCACAAGACATACTCAGATCACATTCAACAGTTTATAAATAGGTCAGAGTAATTGTTGGCAGGACTTGGTTTAAAATTTGCCTACTGAGTGTGGCAGGTTGAAAAAAAAAGGTATAAATATTGCAAACTGAGAGAAAATAATGTCACCAAAAATATAAAATCGTAACCTTTGTTCACCGAAACAGAGGTATTTTGTAGGGCCTTAGTCAATCAAGAATGGTGCTATATGTAGGTAGCGGCACAGTCGCCCGCCAGCTGCTATACTTTTGTAAAAGTGCACATTTTCGTTACTTTTCATTCACTGATTTCTCAACAACCAAAGCAAAAAAAATAGAAACATTAAACTTGATTTTGAATGTTTGTTTGAATTAAAGAATGCTTTGGATGTTGAGAAATTAGTGAATGAAAAGTAATGAAAATTTGCACTTTTATATATTGATCATTGCTGGCTTACTTACTACTGGGCTGCTACCTAGTGATTAATATCTTAACATTTTTATGATTAACTTTTGTAAGTGAAACATGACAATAACTAATTTTGTTTGGTATAGAGCAAACAAAGAGATCAGAACTCAAGTTTTTGACATGATATGAAAAATCGTTTACTATTTCTGTGTAATTGCGCAATTTTTGAATGCATTTTAAATGCATAAATTTACTGTTAGTGCATAAAAGGTGTTGAATTTTTTTAATACATAATGAGCAAAGTAATATTTATCACACTGCAAAATTTCATGATGATCATGCAAATGGTTCTAATGTTATGGCCAGTTTTGTGCGAAAAATGTGTAAAAGTGCTGTTGCCATCATTTTGATGAATTTACAAAGTTTGGGCCAACCTGTACATGATTCATAAATGAAAATAACATCCTGGAAAAAATTGGGCATATTCTTTAAATACATATGAACATATGTGAACAGTTTCAATGATATATTTCAATCAATGAATTAGATATGTTGTGTCTAACTTCATCAATCGCGTTATTTCTAACTATCCTGATGATGGTTTTTTTTATTAACTTCTGCAGCTAGGCATTTTGTTATTTTATCATATAGAAAGTTACAACTTTGCATTTTGTTATCTGCAAGTAGAAAGGAATAAAGTATCAAACTTTCATAACTGCAGGTTAGATTTTAGTTAGTCTTTAGCAAGTCTAAAAATGGTCGAAATAACCATTTATTTTCATTGCTGCCATTTTATTTTTAAACTTAAAAATAGCATATCTCTGGAACCAATTGAGATAGCTTCACAATTTAAAAAAAATTTTTCATGTTTTAAAAAGTTTTAAATGAAAATAACAAAACTGAATGCTTTATTTTATTATTTATTTTTTGGTGCCACTACCTACTATATGGAAACAATCAAACATTTCCCAGAAATGCAAATTTTTCAATCTAAATAAAAAACATTTTTAACATACAATTTAAACAAAGTAATGCACATTAATTATATAAAAGATTTAATCACATCAACCTAGTTAATAATTGTATTGAATCCACTTACAAAATTCCAGCAAGTTGAGAATGGCAACTGTAAGGCATTCTATGACCATCAAACACTTAAATATATACACATAACAGGTAAGTTTATACTTTATTGTTTGCTTTATTAATTCCCAAAACTTCTTGCATTACTATCCTTAAACAGGATTTCAGCAGCTCTCACAGGAAGACAGTTTTGTCAATAGTTTGGTGGAATACACATCGTTTATTCCCCTCATAATTTTTAAGTTATATTTCAATCTTCTTATACTCATAAATAACTATGAAATATTTTATTTATAATGGAAGATTACATAATGCTTTCCAAAAAATGTAAACACCTTGATTGTTTTAAGTTAAGTGAAAAGAGATCAACTGTGTAAATGTGACCTGTTCTGGCAAAAATTCCTTAAGTAGACTTTCCTTGGGAGCTACTGGCAATTTTGACTATTCAACCATTTATCTTTAATTTGAAATTAAAAAGCACATTTTTCACTGATTTATCAACAAAAAGTTGCATTAATATTTCAACTCTGCTTAGATTAATGCTCAAAGAACCAAGATCTGATGAAAACATGACTGTACTGATCAATGCTCAAAACTGAGATCTGGTGAAAAGTCAAAATGACAAAGCCTTGAAGTGCCTTATAAAGCAATCATTCCAGCTCATTTTTAGCGAGTCATAACTTGTTCTACCATAGACGATCACAATTATATAGTCAATGTGACAGTAACGTGATTGATTAGATTATTAAAACATAATTTATTTTTAGAACTGGCATGTTTATTGAAACCAACTGTCCAATAATAAACAGTTTATAAAGTAACAGGTATGATATTTAGTAGAGTGGTGTTATTTGGACTCCCAGATTACATTAAGCTGCAATGTTGTGCCTTGAATACACCACAATTTAACAGGCCTAATGTGTATAGAACAAATAAAAGTGTATAAATATTTTTATAATGTTATATTTTTAGGCCTTAAAGTCTTCTTTACTTTTATAGTTTAAGATATATATTATGCACTCTAAATTATCTAACAACTGCACTATGCTGTGAGATAAACCTACATGGCTGACTTAACAAACAAGAACTGGGATGTTTACTCATTCTATACGTATTCTTTTTCACTCAAAATGACTGAAGGACCAGAAACTTCTAAAATTTGTTGAGATTGCCAATCTATGATTTAGGAGTATAACAAAAATAAATACATTAAAAATAAACAATTAATTAAATAAAATAATATTAATTAAAATTTCTAAGCACTGTACAAGCCAAGTCTAGCATTGAAGCACATGCTACTTCTTTTTACACTGATTTAAAAAAATCAATAAAATTAAGGAACTGTCTACAAACCTCATTAACCAGAGCAGTATCACCCAAAAAAAGAGAATATGTCTTGGTTTTCCCTTTACTCTCCAAATTGGTAAAACCAACATTTATGTTGAACACCATACCTGCACATACAGACACAAAATGACATTAAAATCTGAACGATTATGTAACTTGAAAAGATGGCTCTAAAAAATAAATTATAGTCATTATTTTTTCATTTAAGATTGCAACTTCACTTTTTAACTCAGAAAACAGTTTTTTCAAGATGATAACTGACAAAAAGAAAGAATAACTGAAAGGAAAATTTGTACAGTTATTATTCAATGTTAAAATATCAAGAGAAGGTGACAATTTTAAATAAAGAAGCACCTTTTTTGGCAGGTGCATTAGTTTTTGGAGCAATGAGAAGAGAGCCTTCCCGGAACTCTATTCCCATAACAAATCCAAAGTTTTTAGTCACTTTGTTCTCCAGATCTGCTCGCTCAGCCTTCAACAGGGTCATTCCAGACTCATACACTTCTCCCAGTCGTGTCCCTTGTGACATAAATACAGTAAGATCAACAAAAGCACATAGTTTAGATGAATACACGCATGTAAAAAGGGAAGCTCACTAAACCGAAGGGTAGCCACCACTAAGGGGTGATTTAAACCGAGGGTAAATTGCCCTTCGTTCATGCATTCCAGCTCTGATCTTTAAAAACTAGTCTTTATTCTTACAATGTTCTTTTTTCTACTTCTGACTCATTCTAAATCTCTGTCAACAATTTTTAGCTGTTCTAATTCTACCAGTTTCTCAAACCTAAATATTTTCTTCTAATAGTCTTTCTCTAGGTAGAACCAGCCTCTATGTGACAATAGCGGACAACTGCTAAATTCTGAAAAAATTACCCTTTTGTCACAAGTGCTGTGGTTATGTTCCGTATTTATCATGCTTGTGAAATAATTTGTTGAATAAAACTATCTTTCATTAATGTATTTTTATTTGTGAGAGAGCGAGTGGAAACATGTAAGATCGTATTAAGTTTGTTACAGTTGGCATGTTTCGATAGCCGTGGACATTTTCTCAATCTCCGGTTTTACCATTGTATTTTGATATACCTTGCAAACGCTAACACGGGTTCCGCTATGATTGTCCTATTAGAATGTATCTATATAAAACTAAAGAAAAATGAATGTAGAATGAAACCGTGTTAGTTTCAAATCTGTATTTTTATTTTTATTGTACTTAAAAGTCGATTGAAAAAAGCCTATTTTGAGTTTTTATTACTTTACGGTTATTTTTGAAAATATATGTTTTTTTCAAATATCATTAGAAAGTAGAGAATCTCTTATTTAAAATGGTATATAGCATGACAAAGTGGCATTTTCGTAGTGGAACACGTAGAGCGGGAAAATGTGCAACCCACTTCGTGCGCGAAGTAAACATAGGCCTAAACATAAACGAAGCGCGTGATCGCCACGGCGTTGTTGGCTGTGCTTGTTTCTCTACTGCGAAAGTAATTTACTAAGCTTAATTAACTATAACTCTTGCAGTTGTAAAATGATTTTAATTAATTATCTGGATAATCTTTTGAGGCTATTTGATGGAAATAAAGATCGTATCTGTACAGATGTTAATCACTTAATGCGTTTGAGATCGTCATGGACGTGAGTGAGAGTAGACAAGTATAGGCCTCCTAAACAATCATTATTTATAATTTCTGCTATAAATTTTATTAACAATTTTTGATAATCTCTGTCAGACAATTTTCACACATTGATCCTAGATCAATTTCCCCCACAAAAAGCCTGGTTTATTAACTAAGTTATGATGGATGACAGCCATTTAATTAATCATAATAGATAGCGGCAATAGTTTTTGTGAGGCTATACCTCATCATTGTATCTTTTTAGAGTTGGTAATAGGTTAAATTATTGTTAGGGTTCATTTCACTTGTAAAAATTGACTAAGACTTTGAGGGACCATGTTTCAGAATACATAATACTACTGTTTTTATTTCAACCTGCCACTTGGTTTCAATCAGCCCTCTACCCTTATTTTTAAATAATCATAAATTTTATAACATACAATATTAATAACTACAGATGTCGACTAATTTTAAGTTGTTATTATGGAACTCAAAATAAGCAAAAAAGCAGTAATATCATACATCTTCAATGTTGGCTCAAAGTGCTATTGCTCAATTTGTGTTTTTTCTCATTTTTTGAGAATCAATAACTCAAAAATTGCTATTGCTTCAGAAAAAAAATCAGGCTTCAAATCAACATTGGATACATGAGGTACACAAAAATTTAGCTCTGTCAGATAATCAATTTTTACTTTAGGGTGATGCAAAAATGCAAAACGTAAAATACGTATAAAAAGCATATTTTACCCATTTTAAAAAATTGCGTAAAAAAAAAAGTAAGAAAGATTAAGCAACCATTTTTTGTAAACTGACTTCTTTCACCATGATAGTTATAGGGTGTAAATTTCATTCATTTCCAAAAACTTTGAACAAATAGCTGGTTCTACCTACTTTCTCTTTTCATTTCTCTCATTTTCATTTTCAATAAATCTTTGTCATTGACTGGCTATTCTTTCTTCATTTCTCTTTATATTCTTTTAATTCTATTTCTAATCCCTGTATTTTTTCCCTGTTTCTGTCTCTACTGTACAAATTCTTTATTATTTGTCCAGATGTTGCCTAATGCTTTTGACTAGTCTTTAAGTTCTGTATGGGTTCTAGATGACATGGATATTTAATTATATTTCACTAACATGCAAATGAGGTCAGAAGAAATGCTTTTTATAAGACACTAGAAGTGACTGCACTGAAACAATTAAAATATGCAAATTAAACTAAATAAAGATCAAACAAAATTAAAATACAAAAGTTCATTAAACACAAAAAACTAAAGACAAATGGAAACAAAATAATATTGTAATCTCAACTCTGCTAAATAATAAAAGATGTAGTTTAGGAATTCAGAAGTCCCAAACTACTGAATTAAAGAGTGCAATATAAAAGGAAATAGAACCCTAAATTGTGTGAAAGTTTGGAATTTGTAAAACAAGACAGAGCACTACACTTGTGATGTGTGGATGAGTGAATATGACTAGATGTTGCTTTGGTGTGCTACAATTGCTCCCCTCACACTGAAACTTAAGCTCAAATACAGGTGTAAATCAGGTTTAGTTGCTCTTAAATTGTAAAAAAAGGATGTAATAAAATTATCTTGTACAAGCTAATATGCAACAAAGTCTTTTAACAATGATTACTAGTACAAACACTTTACAAACAAAATCAGCTTACAGATAGTGAACCCTCTTCATCAGAGCAAGCGAGACCATGTAGTACACTTTACAGTCTGCCTCAATATGCAAGTTTTTGCAAATTGATACCTCTTGATTGCTTTTAGCAAGCTTTGACCTTTTTATCATGTTGTCAATAACAAAATATAATCATTATCCAATTTCAAGGCACTGAATAGAAAATTACCACACTAATAAATAGGTTACTTTCATATAAAGGGCCTGTCAATCAACAAACAACTTCATGTAAATAATTGGATGCAATATAAGTCTACAAAACCAAATAAGTGCTATCTGAAAGCAAGGAGTTTTTGGAAGATGCTAAAACAGGGTATTTATGACACTGGAAGTTGTATTCAGGAAAAGAAAAAATCCTGTCCTTGAGAGAATGATGTAGTTACACTTAATGTAGCTACTTCTTTAAACAACTTTACGAAAAGTATTATTTATTATTTAGACATTATTTTCCTTCACATGCCCTTTCTTATGAATTAGAAGAAAACCAGTGAAGATCATGCAGCCCTCTGTGTCAAATGTCAAAGAAACAAAACTGCTAAATTTAAACATATAATTTATACAAGAAAATAGATTTAATTTTATTTTAAAAAAACAGAAAAATAGAAAACTACAACGAAAATTTCATGTATGCAGTTAAATAAACAAAACAAGTTATGCTTATTTAATGTATGGTCTCATTCTAGTGCTGAAAAAAGAATCCAGTGGCTAGGAAAGTTATTCTGAAATTAATTCAGTCTGCTAAAAGCTAAATGAGAGTTTAAAGAGGATAGCTAACATGCTAGAACAAGTAAATGTAAAATTACAGCAAATTGAATTTTTACATGACAAAATCTACCTTTATTATTAACCAAAATTGTAACTTACCATGTTGTAATTTTGACAAAATCTCTTCCTCAAGCTTTACAAGAAATTCATAATTTTGCTGCATTTCATCATCCGGATCTACAAGCAAAGTACGTACAATATTGGAGCAGTAAGACTTGTATCGTACTCCCATGCAACACACAATTACGCCAAAGTCCAGCATGTTGTCATCACTGAAAATGTATCAAGTCAATTTTGGATACAAGCTACAATTCCATAGCAATATCAGATATTTTCTTTTAAATAGTTAAAATCCACCATAGTAGGTAGTCACAACCAAATTTTAAAATTTGTTCAGATTATAACAAATGTTTACATAATAGTAATAAATGGTATAAGATTGTCTGCAAAATTGAGAAAAACAACAAATAGTTATGAAACATTGTCATTTGAAAATTCAAGATGAATGTCATCAATTTAACTCTACTTGACGGCCACTATTTATAAAGCAGCTTTCTCAATGATGCTCGTTTAGATCAAAGCAGCTAGCTGTGTATTGACCAGTCAAATGGAGTTTTATGAAGTGAGAGCCAAAATGGATTATTATGTCTGAAAGTTATATCACCCACAAAAAAGTTCTAATCAACATATAATAGTAATAAAAATTTATTCAAAAATGATTTATCATTTAAAAATCTATTAAAAAATATCCAGGCTCAGTGTATTTGTTGGAAAACCAGTGATAACTACTTATTTTTTTTAATGTAAAAACTGGTAATAAGGATTAATATATATATATATATATATATTTTAAAGAAAAAATTAAATACAAGACAATTGGAAAATAGGGTACTCAACCAATTTAAAATAAATATTATTTTTGGACTTTATTACTTCTAATCATTATAAAAATAGTAATTTCAAACTTGTAACATTTTAACTTCTAACATTTTAATTAACCCATCCTTGGGCTTTTCCAACTCTCTCAGTTATGCACTCCAGACTACCTTTTATAACTTTGGCCATTACAAGAGGACCTAATACATAACCGCCTGTTTGGGGAAATCTATAACAGATGTTAGGAGGTTTAAATAGATAAGAGTTAGGGAAAGCATACTGCCTTGGACACCCACTCTAGACGTCTCCTAGAACAACAAATGCGTCTAGTAAAAAGCCTATATGAAATTATAAGTTTGTGGACTTTGTGGGAAATCAAAGTATATATATTCATTTGCACTTTAATTGTATTATGTTTAGTTAATTTTCAGATCAAGAGTGAGCGTGAAAGCTTTGTCCAACTTTTCTTCTCATCTGTAAATTTTTCTAAATGGGTAAACATGATGTCACTTAAGACATGCGATAGTACACAATGCTCTTAAAGGGAAAACTTTACTACTTCTGCAGCCTGGCATTTTGTAAAGCATGGACCACTCTAAAATTAGGCCTGCCTTGACCCTACATTCAACCGACATATTATGTACTATCTGGCCAGATCATGGATGATCTGGACCTTTTATCTGGACCAGATGACAATGGAATGATATGATTGCAGCCAGAGAATATCTCATTTCAGCCACCATAGAGAAAGATAAGTTTTACCAATCTCAAAAATATAACTGATTCAGTGCCCAAAAGTTTTTGTTGATGAGTTTTGAAATTATTTCACTCAACTTAGATATTTTATCTCTATTTTAATCCACTGTTTTGCTTTATTAAGTTCTCCATTAAATTTGATCATCAACACTTTTCCTGATCTTGTCCATGTTTATATATGTCATAGGGACTTAAAATTACCTTTTTTATAATAAAATTACCTTTTTGAGGGCTTGGGAACTAAACAATGTATATATATATATATATATTAATATTGTAAAATTATAAAATCATAAAAGAACTACAGAAGCATATGAAATTTATTTTCTGTACATGTATTTTATAACTAATCATTTTCACATATATAAATATTAGTTCACATTTTTATTTTCAGCACATGAATCCATGAAAGCCATGTATGGTCACAAATATCATTATTGAGTTGAGATTATTTCAATATTTGAATTTTAAATTTAGGTTACTAGTAAGACTGTTAAGTCAGGTCAGAACTGCACTTGAGTCTAGTGATTACATACCTGTTCAAAACTTGTTGCGTAATGCTGACACTATTTTTTTAAAATATAACTTTTAAGATGACTTACAGAACTAAAATACTGATTAAAACTTATACAAATTAAATACTAGCTTTTACAGTTTTAGTAATTTATAATTAGTATTACCCTGATTAATTAAAAATAAAAATGAAACATTATTAATATATAAAATTTAATTTTTAATCCACAATTATAATACAAATTCTGACAACATTAATTTGATTGTAAATGCATATCTTTTTAATAAATATAAAAACAATTTTAATTTATTACAGGAAAACAGATTTTATCTTCCAAGTATTTTTATTAATACTATTAGTTTAACATAATTGTTGAGAATTTATAAACTAGCAAGTAATTACTTTTTTATTTTACACAATATCTTTTATTGGTTTGCCAGACTTTATTTAATTTAAAATGCAATAATGCATACATTTTACCTGTATTCTTTTTATGGTGAAATTGTTTTTATGTAATTGTGGTTATATGTGTTTGTTTTTTAAATGGGTGCCTTTTAAAAGCTTTTCTTATTCTGACAGAAATGAGTTTTGTTGATTTTTCATCCTTAGGAAATCTATTTCCTGAACTTGTGTTTTTGGACAGCTGTTTGGTGAGCAAAGGAAGATTAAAAATGCAACCAAGGAAAAAGCATTCATTTAAATTTTCATAAGAATTGCATTGCCAACATAAAATGCTGAAAGTATGTGAAGCAGTCACTTGACTGTGCATGAAGACGTTTAAACTAATGGTCACTAAGAACTACAAATTCTCAGTCCTGAGTAGTCATTGCAACACAGTGGATTTATCAACAGAAGAAATTGACATAACTGGAGGATTCATCTTGCACAGCTGGCAAAAAAATACCAACTGGATAAAAGATATTGAAAATAAAACTTCTATTTTGAAATGTTTATCCAGTATGATTTATGAAAATGAAGATGTTCACAGTTCTACTTCATACACTGCCCCTGAAATCTGACTGAAGTTTATAATCATGGAGGACTTATTAACATTCATCAAATATATCCCACTTTGAATAAGTGTTCAGGCTTGAGTAACATTTATGCCTTGAAATGTTTCCTTCTGTCTTGTATTTCTTGTACTACTTGCTTGTTTGAGCAAATGTACAATGTAAATGCACCCAAAACAAAAGTTATACTTTAGAGTATTGTAAAATCATATTTAGTAGTTGGAGCACATCACAAATGGTTGCAAAAAGTATAGGGATGATCATAGATGCACTGCACTATACAAAAATCAAAGAAGAAAAAGAAATTGCAAAAATAACTGAAATGGGCTCAATTAAGTCTATTTTAAACTGTGTTACAATTATATTTTCATGAACATTATTTCATTACTTTTTACCTTAGCATTTTAGTGGCTGAGTACCCTTTAGTATTCAGAACACTTTAAAATTAATTCACAAATTCCAATCTCAATAGTTATACTTTGAAGCTTTCATTCAATAAACTGAATTTAATTGAACTGTTGTCTACAGACAAAAAGAAGCAAATAAAAAATCAAATTCTTATTCTGGTATTATTAAACATAATACATATATCTTAATACTTCTGTTTTAAAGCCAAACATAGGAAAAGAAAGGTGTTCTTAATCTAAATAAACAGCGTACAATGACTAGGGCTGTCAATTTTTTAAAAAGCTGCCAGGGTACCCATCCAAATTTTGAATGGGTACCCAGATACCCGTTCGAAAATTTAGCATAATCTGCATAGCAACTCACAATCTCTACACATGCTACTTAACCATAAGTAGCATTATTTCACACAGCAACCAAAGGTATGCATCTAGTGACTTACTATTAGTTATGATCTTTATATGTACAACGCAAACTTTTATTTTTAATATTAATAATCATTACATAAACTAAACTAAAACTAAAAAAAATGTCAACAACAATAGCATATTTAAAAATAGGGTATCAAGTTCAATCGCCCTTCACCAATAGATTTCATCACACAGACTGCATTTCGTCGTGTCACTATCCAATCGCTTGACGTGACTCCACACAGACGATTGTCGCAGGGCATGGGGAACATATTGCTGCTGGTTTGTTGCTGGCCCCTAACTCCTCCTCGGTGGATAAGGGGGGGTCAGATCAGCTGTTGCGATTTGCCGAGATCACATTGAGTGGCAAGATGAATATAACCAACTCTCGCACTCAGACACCATGGACGTTCTTGTGGGGAATGGGGTAACTTTATTCTGAGATGCGGGGTAAAATGTGAAAGCTGGCATGTATGTGTGAGAGCAGTCGTGTGAATGTCGTGTGAGGGACGTATATGGAACAAACAAACAACCGCACCAACGCACACTTTCGCAACAGAGAAAGGAAGCCCAACTCTTGAAAAGAGTTAACAAAGAATTTATTCTAAAAGAAAGGAAAAACTGGCTATCTTTCATATGGTGTTAGTCATTCATTCTGAGACATCCATATGCGACATTCATGGGGACCAAGAGCGATGAAGATGAAAAAATGATGAATAAACAACAACAACAACAACAAAATGATAGCGAAATCAATGTCGGGGCACAGCGGTAATAACCGCTATCAATACTGCCAAAAATTGAGTGGCACAATATTTTGGGCATAACCTTAATACAACACTAAGCACAACCGCGGTATTGACCGCAAAAATTATCCACCATGCTACTGGTGGTTAGCATTACAAAACCCACACAGATGATAAACAACCAATTAATTGTAATCAGCAGTGCTAACCGCAGAAAAATATCCAACCTTAAAAACCAATGTCTTACAAATAGTGGGTGAAAAAATTATCCACTAAATAACTATTTTAAAGTCAATGTTTATGCAAAATAGTTCATGATAAAAACTCAAAATGTTAATGATAATATTTGTACGATAACTACCCTACCTAAGTAATGCACCTCTAAAAAGATTTCCTACTTACAAGTGTTAGAAATAAAATGCTGAAAATGTCGATGAAGGAACACACACCTGCACGCAACGAAGTGGACACACTTGCCAACGCACTGGCAAACACAAAAAGTCACAGTTACTGACATCTGGCAATAATACGCTCAACGATGAAACATGGACCACTGATGTTGAAGAATGCTGGATCCCTCTGTCCTATGTTGAAGAACATGGACAGCTGTCTAAAACAACAGTACAAAATTGAAGATCACGGACGCCCGCCTACGGCGACAGTTCCAAAATGTGAGTGGCGTAGAATACTCTTTTCCTGACCCAGTCTTGATCCATCAGTACTTGTTGTCCCTGATGTCCAACTACTGCCCAGGTTTCTGATCCAACGTAGAAGAATTGGGTGTGACAAAACACATGTCCAACGAGGCCTCACCTCTCTGTAGTCCAGACCAGACGCACACTGAAGTAAAATAGCTCCCGATAGTCTTCTTATGCGTAATCAAGTTCTCACTCTCTCAGAGAAAATTCGAGCTGTGTATCCCTACTTTACTAACGCTAACAAGGTGCATTAATCTGAGGTGCAAAAATCATAAAAATATAATCCCTAATTAAATTTGCAATAAGAAATGTTAAGAAAAACTAAACACATTTTCTACATATTGTAAACATAATTATCGAAAATCTAACTTAAACAATTAATCAAATGTATTTTTATTAAAATGTTGAAAACACAAAATTAGCAAAGTTGCTGACAGTGTATGTAAACAAAATAAGCAGACTCGCTGACAGAGCACGTAATTAACACGTCATTTTGCTCGCAGACGAAGCTTGAGAACGTCTGTTTCATCACGCATTGGGCAAGTGGAGATAATCAAGGATAAAAAAATTAATTTTCTGATTACTTCCCCCTTTTTATGTGACAACGCTGTCTTCCCCATATTAAAAATATTACGTTATTAATTAATTTATTGAGAAAGTTTGTTTACTGAAGTTTTATTATCAAGAACATGCTACACTTGCTAACGAGCACAACAACTACAAGCAAAAAGAAAGGGTGCAAGCTATGGTGATTGGTGATCTATGTCGTAAATAATTAGATCTAGGTAGAGCTGCTGTTCAGTGCATAAGCCAACCCACGTCCGGCATGATTTAGCAGGCAGGTACGAGTGTGACCGGAGGGGGAGTGTGCTAAATCGTGTATAGACATAACGGCAGCATTACCACGGGTACCCAATCTCAATTTTACTACTCGGGTATTAGAACAACGGCTACCTGGGCAACATTGGCATCACTAACAATGACTATAGTTTTATTTAAACAAACATTTTAAGTTAACTGCACATAACAGGCAATACTCATTGCACAGCAATTAATATACAAAATACATGTAAGTATACATACACACATATAACAAGAACAAAACTATCTGTGGATAAATAGATCAAAATCTCATCAAAAAAATTCCATGGAAAAATTAGTATTCTGACAAGATAGTAATAGATTAGGTTTATAATTGTACCTGACAGTTGAGAATTTGAGGCTGTAATTGCCACCACTCTGTATGATGGCTGGATAACACATGTCAAGTTGAGATGTATCTACTCCTGTGACATATTTCTTGTTCTGAAGGGCTTGCTCTACTCCATCTGCAAGCTTTGAGTGTTTCACTTTCTGTAAGAAAACAAAGAATAAAAATAAAATAAGCAGACTTCTAGCAATGTATGAAAAAACTGTCACTTTTTCAAGTAGGTTACAGTATAGAAGAAAAAATAAGTCATCACAAGGAGGTTATATAAAAATCCAATTAAACTAATCACTTTAAATCAGTAACAGAATATAAAAATCCAATTAAAAGGGATACAGAATATAAAATCAAAACTGCCAAGTGATACCTGTCCAACTCAATGAAAAAGGTACAATTTTCCCAACTTGCTAAATCTAATGTTGATCTAATCTTAGCTTTGAGAGTTTTTAATTTGTTGATATTACTCAATCACAAAAAAACTGTCCAGTATATAGCAATGGAGTACAGACATTGCTCAGTTTACACCAAATCAACTCACATTTTTACTAAATGCCAACTATAAAGATATAAGAAATTGAATTTGTGCCATTAAACTAGGTAGTCTCACTCATGTTTTAATAGTTATGTTGATATTGTAAAAACCTTTTACGCTCAAAATATGTGTTCTGATAAAATAAGGTTGTATAGAAAAAATTATGATGATAGCTGTTATACTTTTGAGATATCGTCAATTTAGTGTTATAATTTGTGATCAACGTTTTTAAACGTAACGAATGTGCAATTTGTCAAGTTCAGTACAAATAAAATATAAACCACACTGATTAACAGTCCAACACTTTCAATTAACATACTCACAGACCACAAGAAAAAACAGACAATGCAGAAATGAAATTTCAATTCATTATAAATTGTAAAGGAAAACAGGCTTTTGTTTCATAAAATTGCTTACAAAACGCAACAAACTGGAATATTCATGGCCGAAGTAAATCCAGAATGCATATTATTAAATCATTTGTGGTGTAGTTAATGCCTATTATTTTCAAAAGGCATACCAACAACATTGAAGAAATTATGTGAAGATCAAAATAACCATTTCAACAAATTTTAACCAAAAAGAGCAGTAACCAGGTTTTATACAGTGAAAAAAACAAACTGTCATATCCCTAAAACTATTAATATACAGAGTTGGTTCACATATCAAAATGATCAGTAAACTCTATCTAAATATAGAAAGATAATTTATGTTTAATCCTTAAATTTTATTTACATTTTTAATTTGATTATACAATTTTTATTTACAAAAAAAATGAAAATGGATAAATTGTCACATTTCTGAAACTTCCAAAATTCCAAAACATTTAAGCTGCTGCACGACTGAACTTGATACCCTATTTATAAATACGTTATTGTTGTTGACATTTTATTTAGTTTTAGTTTATGTAATGATTGATAAAATAAAAAATAAAAGTTTGCATTGTATATATAAAAATCACAATTACAGTAAGTCACTAGATGCATACCTTTGGCTACTGTGAGAAATAGAGCACATGCTTAATGGTTAAGTAGCTTTGTGTAGAGATCGCGAGATAATGCTAATTTTTGAACGGGTACCCAGGCATCATTTTAGAAATATTGACAGTCATAGTATTGAGTTAGAATAACTTTGTGCTTTTCACCAGCTTCACTCAAGTTATCCAAAAGCTGGCAACTTCTTAAATTAAAGTATTATCCACATTTACAACATTTACTACAAATACACAAACAAAAAAAACAAAAAAAAGGAAATAAGCATAACAAAAATATCTTCAAAAAGATTCTATTTTATGTATCATTTCAAACTAAAAGGAATTAGTCTCAATGTCTGTTATCTACAATTTGAGCTCTTTAGAAGGTCTTATAATGACGCCTTTAAATCTTCTAAAGCAAAACAAAACTAGATTGTCTAGATTTAGGTTTTTTCTTTAAATTTTTTAATCACTGAGCGTGCTGAAATTGTCAGGGGTGAATTAGCTGACTGGACTGGAAGGGCATAAAATACACCATTGCAGGTGTTTGTTTTACTACTCTATACTAACTGCATCATGTATTACATACAATGAACCCTACTGTGCAATATTAATCCATTCCAGACATCATTGTATCATGGAATATATGCAATGAGAACATTATAATACATAGCTTTTGGTGGTAATGTATACTCATCATAAAGTGCACTCTTAACATACAGTGAATCTTAGTTTATTAAGGATTTGTGCAAAGTGATCTATTGTATGCTGAGTGCATTGTATTTTAAATTTTTAATCAATAAATTAGATGATCTGGAAAAGCAAAAATTGTTTCAAGTGTTTATGATTGTTTTATTACTGTATATATGTACTAACCCTTTAAGGGGCAGAGCAACCAAAAACATCTTTACTACCAAAAGGGCAAAGCGTCCGAAAGCGTCTGTAACAACCAGCCCTTTTCTTCTCATAACGTTTGAGAAATCACGAGACTTCCAGTGTCTACAGGAAGTCTAACATTTATACGACAATTCACGCTCATTTTGAAACGTTTTTGCCTTGCTGTGTTCATTTTTTCATAAAGTTTTCTATGTTTTTCGCATATGGTGTTTCAAATGGATTTCTTAGAATCGTTGAGCAATAGTGACAAGTTTACTGGATTCAATTTATCGGATAATGAGGTAAGAGAAGTTGATTTTGAATCGGATGATAGGATTATAAGTGACATTAGCGTCAGTAGCATGCACGTTACATCTTTCAAATTTTGGAGGAGAGTGCATCAAATTCTGAAAATATCGAAGAGGAGTAAGGGGAAGGGTTATCTGGAGATGCACACGGTTGGAATAGTAGTACTTTAGCACTGAATATATAGGAATTTATCAGAAACGGGGCCGAATGTGACTGTAACTAAAGATAGTACTCAGCTGGCTTTCTTTAGGTAGAACCAGCTATTTTTTCAAAGTTTTTGGAAATGAATGAAATTTACACCATATAACAATCATGGTGAAAGAAGTCAGTTTACAAAAAATGGTTGCATAATCTTTCTTACTTTTTTTTAAACGCAATTTTCAAAAATGGGGGAAAAATGCTTTTTACACGTATTTTACAATTTACCATTTTTGCATTGCCCTAAAGTAAAAACCGATCATCTGACAGGGCTAAATTTTTGCATACCTCATGTATCCAATGCTGACATGAAGACTGATTTATTCTGAGGCAATAGCTTTCTTAATTTTTGAGTTATTGATTTTCAAAAATGAGAAAAAAAACAAATTGAGCAATGGCACTTTGAGCCAACACTGAAAATGAACCATATTATTTTTGTATGCAAACTTACTTTGGGGTAGATAACATAACCAGCAAATATCGGCTTATTTAGTCAGACTTCAAAATTTGAGTGGTCTTACCTATTATTAGACAGCATTATTACTTCATAAAAAATATATTCAGAAATAGATAAGAAAATAAGTAAATTTTAAAAAATAATTAAATTACCCTTCTTGAAATCTTTAAGATCAAAATTTTATATACCTTCTCAGCATCAATGATCTCCATGATCTGATCTTTAAGATACTTGTTGAAGACATCACAAGTTACTTGGCATGCACGCTGCATAGTCTTTAACTCAGGCTCTTCCTTGGCAGCCATCAAATATGCAAAAGTATTGCTTACATCCACCTAAGACAATAAATATAACAATACTTCAAAACTAATAAATAAAAAACTATGTACTTAATAAAGAACTGAAAAATGGCATCTCTTTTTCTGACATGCATAACATTAGCCATTTTCTTTAATTTCATTGTTATAAATAATCCAACAAACGTAGTGTGTCAATGTTTGCTTAGAAGTGATAATACATTAAAGCAACATTCAATATTTCTTTTATCTGCAAACAGTCAATTTTGTGAAGAAATAATTTTTTTTCAAAGACACATTTTTTTTTTGTGATGATTAGTTTCTACATATATCGGATCCAAAACTATTATTCTTTTAATGAACATCAACATGCCATGCATGCACGAATTGTGCCATTTAAACATTTCAAAACAGCTAAGATTTCTGCTAACCATGTTATATTTTGATTAAACTGATTAATAAATAGCTTTTATGTTTATGCAAATATTAATGTAGTTTCGATTGCATTTAAAGTTTCACACAGCTGAGTATATGTTTTAAACCTGAGCTAGAAAAACTTGTGAATTACATTCAAGAATATAAACAATGCAATTAGGCTTATTATATATTTAAAAACATTATATTTAAAGAGATACTTTGTTTATTACTTATATTATCTTCACAGCAAAATAAGTTATCCCATTTTATGTTTAGATGAGAAAAATTGAGCTTCTTTTATGATGGCTGATAATTAAGTCTGTTAATATGGTTTACATGTTACGAAGTAACTATTTTAAATAAAATTAAGCTAATAATTTAGGTTAATAAAGAAAATATATTTAGTGTAATAATTATATTGCTAATTCTAAATTTTTTGTTGTGGTAAAACACATCTCAACCTTACTTTCTAAATTTTCAACAGAAAAATGCTTTTTACACATTTCAAAACTCCAACAATATTGACATTTTAATAATTTTTACCTTTTCTTATGTATTTACGTGAGCATAAGGTCCTGTTGTAGATGTTAACATGTAAAATAATTAATTTAATCCACTTTATTTTTTGCACTTATGTAATAAAAGTGGTACACTTTTCCAGATAATGAGCTACTTATCTATGGCATCTGTTCATATACATTTCTCAGGAAAAACTTTTTCTTCTGAAAATAAAACATATAAATAAAATGCAATTCCTCTTATGAAATAGACCATTATAATAACAGTTTGTAGTTAAAAGTAAACTATTATTAGAGAAAAGCAAAATTTGGTGCAAACATTTTCACTAGCACTATCAGTAACAATGTGGAAGGTAGACAAAAAATTTACTTCAGGCAGTGAAACACTAATGTGAAATTATTTTGACAAAATGTAAATAATATCTAGTTAAAATCATTTTCAGTCCACAATAGAAAAACTGTAAAGAATCAATTTATGGAATTATATCAAATTGGCCTATTTGATGATCGTTTTAAAATATACATTACTTTGCAAATTTTTTTGTGGTATATTTAAATATAAAAAAGCACACTTTCAAAAGTAACTATGCATATTAAATTTTTTTTACAAATGATAATCCAACGAAAATTTATTTTTCATTAATTATTTCCCTTAGTATGATTACAGAGAAACGACATTTTCATTTTATGTCGAAAGAGGGCTGTTTATTTATACGTTTGTATGTGTGAAGGGATATATATATATATATATATATATATATATGATTATGCATGCGCATATTATATTGAAAATTATGATATTGTAAATAAATAAATATTGATTTATTCGTTGTGAAAAGTTTAGCTCAGAGGGTTGTTGTTTACATACGCCAGGGAATATGAAAGACAGCGCGCCAAGAATTCTCATGAGAATTAGGAAATTATAACCTTGTGTGTGCCCACGTATTTGTTGATGGTTCAAGTACTTTTCGGAAGCTTCTAGAAGTGTAGCATATAAAGGGAAACAGAAATTTTCCCTCCCAAAGTTCAACATAAAAAGCAAACCATCAGAATCTATGTAACGCTGCCCAGACTCTTTTTATTTCTGTTTGTGAGATATTTGAAGGAAAATCTTGAACCTGGATAATTGTGAATTCAATTTCTTCCCTCAAACTTAATTTTCTTCAACGAGAATTTTGGTGCAGAGCAAGACAAAATAATTTGATAATTATTTCTGGTCCGAAGTTCCTTGGCTTCTATTCCGCTTTCATCTGTCACCTCCAGCACCAAGACCTTTATCATGTCTTTGTAGATTTTAAGAAGACATTTGACAGTTTGTGATACACAGCCCTTTGGTCCAACGTGAAGCTGTACAACATCAATGCCAACATGATCTGCTTCAATGGCCAATTAGGAGCTTGGTTCAAGACAACAGAGGGAATCAGACAAGGCTGCTTACTTTCGCCTATTCTCTTCAACATCTTCCTTGACAGAATCATGACAGATGCTCTGGAAGACCATGAAAGGACTATCAGTATTGGAGGCAGAACAATAATGAACTTATGCTTTGCCGAAGACATCGATGGCCTTGCTGGAAATGAGGAGGAACTAACTCGGTGGAAAAACTGGACAGGACAGCTACTGTTTTTGGTATGGAAATCAGTGCAGAGAATTGATGACCAATACCACCAGTGGCATTGGCAATGATATCATGATTAGTGAATAGATTCAAGTACTTAGGGGCCACAGGACAGACGAGGAATCAAAACCAGAAATATTGTCCAGGATTGCATTGACAATAACAGCAATGGCAAGGCTGAAGACAGTTTGGAAAGACAGAAACAACTCAGTCAGCTCAAAGATCAGGCTGACGTGCTCCTTGGTTGTAATTGTGTTTTTATATGCCTCTGAGTCACCAGCATAGCGGATCTCGAAAGGAGGATACAAACTACTGAAATGAGATGCTTTAGAAGGTTGCTTGGCGTTTCGTATAGAGATCATGTCACAAATGAGGAAATGGGAAACAGAATTAGGCAAGCATTGGGCCCTATTGGCCATTGTGAATAAATGCAAAATGAAATGGTACGGGCATGTCAAATGATCAACAGGGCTTGCCAACACAATCATGCAAGGTACTGTGCAAGTAGGGCGAAGGAGTGGAAGACAGAGGAAAAGATGGGAGGATAACATCTCAGAGTGGACAGGACTGAAACTAAGCAATATAGAAAGATTATCAGAGAACAGAATGGAAATTGGTTTTCGGGTCATCAGTGGTGCCCCAACAGTCTATCAAGACTAAGGGATAGATAGATAGAATCAGACCGTAAACTTCAATATGGAACTAATGAACTGTGAAAAATAATTTCTATTGATTCACCAAAAATGAAGACACCAAACCATATCAACCAAATAAGTAAGTTGCCTAAACCAGCAAGTCCCAAGTCAAACAACGTCCTTAATATTAATGAAGAAACCATTAACTAAAACAAAGAAATATTATATAAAAACTTTCCCCCTTTTAAATGCTGAAATTAAAAAGACATTTTTGCAAAGTGTAAATTAGGGCAATTTTTTTTTAGAATATTCAAGTCACTCTCACTCTCACTTAGCGCTTCTGACTCAAAATTATCTCACCCACCCCCTCAAAAAAAAAAATCATTATTTTAAGGGCATATAATATAATCAATCTGAATTTGAAAGAGTTAAATTCAAGGTTTCAAAAGTCACTACAAAGCCTGAGTATTAATTAAGCTGAGTGACAATGCAAACCTTATCAAAGGCAGCTGATTTGATGACAGAACGCCAACTATCCATAAATTCTCCAGGAAACTTGTCTTTAGAAAATTCTCCAACAGTTTTGCCCTGAAAGTGAACGACAAAAAAGGTTATTATCATTCAATTCATATATCTTTATCTTTCAAGTTCACTTAAGCTAATTAAAATGTGATAATCTTCTTGGCTCCATTGCTGTTAATATAAAGGTAATTTTTTTCTGAAACAGCATATGGTATTTTGTCAAAATATCTGTCAATGTGACAAATTAGAATATTTGCATATTTAGATAGATCATGAAGACATATGTACACAGTCTAATAAAATTAAAAGTATTAAAAATAAAGAAACAAAATAAACAAAAAACCTGTCTCTTTATTTGTGCAGCAATAGCCAGAAACAGTTGATACTGGTAAATTCAATTTATAAATCAGCAAAAATTCTATGCTTCTTGTATTCACTATCAACAGTATATTTTATAGTCATTGTCTTATATACAAATTAACAGGATAGTATTCATTTGCACATTTGTATTAGGTCGATGGAAAAATTGCTGATATGGGATTATTGAATTTATACACAGCAACACATCTAGGTAATGATTCACTAACTTCCTGTATTTCATTATCTTAAACTCATTAATACTTTGAATCTTCAAAAAAAAAAAAAAGAACAATGATTTTGACTTTTAAAGTGTGGATTCATGAAGAATCCTTTACAAAACTCCCTGTACACAAAATTGTACACAAGTCATAGTACTGATCATATCTCTGGTAAGTAAAAAGGTCCAACATTTAAAATACATGACCTTAAGTTAACGATAACACTTAATAATGCACTTAAAAAAGATTTATATATTAATCATAAATGAAGACATCAATATATTTTTAAAAAATTTTTTATCTTCTCTTAAATGTTATAAATAAAATTTTCTTTGTTATGTTTTGCAGAATTCTTACTTTTATAATTAATTTCATAATCTTTATGAAAATTGTTCAAAATTTCTAATTATTATGTTTACAACTCCATCAGTCCATGTATATGATAAGAGATACAAAGTGTGAAGATGCCATGGTGGCCAAAATATTTTAATGACGCGACAAGCTTTTCTCAAAAGTTATTTAAATTTTGTTAAATTCTGCTGACAATGTTAAATGTACTGGTACATTCACAATGAATGTGTTTCTAATTAATGTATATCTGATATATAATATATATATTTTTCATCAGACTAAACTGTAGTTTAAAATATAATGTATATAGTGCTGTATAAACTATGACTAATCTGTAGACCAAGAAAAAAAATGAAAGATCACTGTACTTTAATGGAAGGATGTGTTGTTTCAACCTAAGTTTTAACATTCCAGAACAGCGTATTATTATTTTCAGAATTGTACACACTGAGTTGAACCATTTGAATGTCATACGCAACAGATGCTCAATACGTAGCACACCAGACGGGAATAAAATTCAGTTCTATACAATAATGCTGGAGTAAAAGCACCATCACAACATTCAATACTTTTTCAAAACTTTTCAAAATTTGTATTTTCTATAATTTTACAGGTCTGGAAAATGTCACTCTATTTTTATATATTTATTCCAGAATTTAAAAAATCTGCACTTTTAGAATTTCAATATTTAAAAACATAAACTAATTAAATAATTATTTTTTAAAATACATATAAACATAATTGAATATTTTCATTTACATGTTAGTAAATAATATCTTGTCTTTTAGTTCAGATTATATTTAATAGTAAATACTATTTTTCTCATAAAAAATTTAATTTCAATTGGTAGGAACCATTTACAGAATTTTTGTAATCCAGCAAATGTTAATTTTCTTTTTAACAAATTTCCCCCCCACCCCCCAAAAATGTCATTAAGTTTACACGGTGCAACCTATTTACCACTTGCTTCAAAAGCCACATCTATGCAGTTAGTAATGATTTGCTGCACATGTGAAATCAATAGAAACAATTACAATGCATAATTAAGAAAAAAGCCCTAAAACTACTGTCTTGATCAATGAGAGTCAATAAATGTGCTTACTGAATACCCCAAAAGGAGAATATAAGAGAGACAGTAAATGTATTTGTTACCTTTCTGCTTGTTTTAATAGCATCCACTAATTTTTGAAAGTTTGCCTTGTCCTTGTCACCCTGCACAAGGAACAAATGTTTCTCAAATAAAGGTTTTTGTTTCATTTTTGGTATAATTTGGATGTAAGTATTTATCATTTATGACAATAATAAAGCTAAATAATACAGTCAAATTCATTAATTTAATAAAACAAAACATAGAATATCTGTAAAAATCATAATCTTATACATTTATTTTTTTTATTAATCCTATCAAAATATACAATACACAAAAAATTATCTGAACATTTTATTATGTTAAAGTTAAAATGGTAATTTGATTAGTTGCTACACTGCAAGTAAAATAACAGGTATACTGCTGTACTGTAACAGTGCTTAGAAAATTGTGATTTATTAAAAAAACCCTAGGCCGTCGACGTATCCAGGTTCGACTGTACTGTCTTCATAACTCCAAGAAGTCTTCACCAGCATGGTTTGTCATTATATATATTTACACAGATGTCTACATGCATATCGCAGACAGTAGATAAGAGTTTTATTTACATATGCAGAAAGAAATGATTTATTATATTGGGATTAGACACAAGACATTAACTGTATTATATCAATACTGCAAAAATAAAGAAATAATAAAAAATATGTATTTTTCAAAAGAATGCAGTATGGGGATGATAATGATATACATTTGCTTGGTGACACAGTAGTATATATATATATAAAAGACCATAACACATATTAAGGGTGATAAATATTCTGAAAATTCTCTTTCAAAATACTAAATTCTGAGATATATTAACATCAAAATTCACAATTTCAAAATAACAACAGTGATTACTGTCAAGTGTGCATACATCTGGAGACTCTCTTATCTATTTTGATGCAAAGTACTCTATACAGTATACAAGATAAGATTTTCTAAAATAATGAAGCCATTCATTTTTAAACTGCTAACACAAGTAACATGATTTCTTAAACAAAATTTAAAAATTCATTTACTGAAGCTAAACAGCAATGTAGTATTTCTAAACATATCCTAGACTCAAGATTTTAAAAAATCAAAAGCTTATGTGTGGGTGGGGTGGAGAAGCATATTTTTATAATTTGTACTGGTTCAGTATCACATGGATATGTACTGAGTTTGCATATATTCGTTTCATGCAACACCTTGACTTTTGTGAATTGTTTGAATGCAAAAGAAAATAAATGGTATGGAGAAAAGATACAATGATGTTCCAATAGCTACAGATGCCTATTTTTTATTATTTTTTCCCCCAATGGAGTGATATACTGCTCTAAATTTGAGAACAAACCACTTTTATATACAGAATATTTTTTTTATTGCTATTATTTTAATTATTATTTTAATTTAGAATCTTGAAATAAAAAATTGCCTAATCATTATTATTTTCTATGTGCTTGAGCGGGTCCTTATTAATTCAATTAACTATTAGAGCTGCCTGCCAACAACTTGACAAATCTATTTCTAGTATTTTAAGTCGCAAAACCATATACACTATACTGCATAGACACTTGCAAATGGATGAGATTTTTGTGTGCATATATACACACACACACACACATAAACACAATCAAGTATATGTCGAAATGTCAATAATAAAGAGAGCTTTCAAATATACTGTTGAAGCTCACATCATTCTTAATGATTATGCTGAAACAACCTTGCATCACCTAACTTGCTGATTGTGACCTTGTTTAGTCAATTTTTCTTCATTTTCAACACTCATGTTTCCTCTGTATATTTAAGCATTGTATAATAAAAGCACTTGAAACAAAAAGTTTGTTCTCTGTTCTTTCTGTGATTTTTGTTTAAATAAATATTTGTGAAAAAGTAATAAGAAGTTATTCACAAGTTACCAACCAGCGACTTTCAACCAAGCAGCCATTACTTGTGGCTTGCAGTAATGCTTAACACCTGCACTCTTTCTTGGTTCATCAGTACGTGTGCCGTACATTAAAAATAAAAACTGTTGTCATGAAGGGGAGAGAACAAGGTTCATTTTTATACTAAATAATGCATGGTAATTTTAAGATAAAGTGCAATAAAGGTAAACTCAAATTTTTTAAAATTAAATTCATGATGATTTAGATTAGATGTCAGCCTTAAAAGCTACCAGAAAATAGGAAAATTCTTCATCTATGTCTATATATTTTGTCAGAGACCAAAAAAACCCAAACAGAATGTGTAAAGAATTGCGTTGAAAGAACTGTGGTCAGTGACCAAAACTGCCGATGACTGTCAACTATCGAGGAGCTTTGCTTTCCATGTAGTAAAGTTGAACTGGTGGTGGGCGAACTCTGAAAATTATTTATGAATTTATATTCCTTATCCAAAGCTTAAGTGTTGAACCATTCAATAGGGGAAAGTTTTATTTGCAATATAATACATTTGGTTAATTTTTTAAAATCTTTTAATTTTTTCCCCTTCTCTTCCATAGCATGGCACAGGAACAATCACTTGGTAGGCCATATGTAGAACTTTTTAATTATAACTTTTAACAGATTTTCTTTTTTTTTTTATTCTGATAGACACATATGAGTTATAATTTAATTAGCTGTATTATTATTTTCTTAAAAGTTTATTTCTCCATAATGAATATAAGAATGATTTGATACTGCACATAGTAATTTAAAAAGGTGTAAATTTTATTTTACATTTTTGTAATCAAGTTATTCAGCTAGCAAATAACTGACAATACTGTACATGTGTAGTTAAGATATTATGGATTGTTTTCTTTCACCACAGCTGATGAAGATTTCCACCAGCTTGAAAATTCATATATTAATTATGATAATGACTTCTATATTGGGCAAGTTACTGAGGTGAAAGGGGAAGACATAGTGGTAGTCCAGTTTGTGGAGAAAACTGTTGGGCGAAAATACTTTTACTCCTGGCCAAGGGAAGAAGATGTAACCTAGGTGAAAAGGGACTATGTGTTTTGCTGGCACTTTAAAGTTATGCCAGTTTCCAGTGAAGGCAGAGTGTGGAAAGTTTCAGCAGTTAATAACATGTCAAAGGACTATCAACATATTGCATCACTCACTTAAGTTAGGCATCACAATTTGAAGTTAAAGTTGAGTGTGCTAGAATCTTTGAACAGAAAACACTATGTAAGGTACAAATATTTTTTGTAAATATGTAGGTGAAAAGAACTGGCTGAGAAAAGATGATGTAGGGGTAATAAATGGCTATTTTTTACTGCAACTATGAAGTTCTGTCGGTGTCCAGTGAAGGCAGACTACATCACTTATTTAAGCACTACACCTTGAAACATGCTGTTGTGGAAAGCATGCAATCATGCGCATAGAACATATAAGAACATTCCTTGTAGTACAAGCTAGACTGGACTAGAATTAGGTAAGACCACTCGCTATATGGAGACTGGAGACAACGTCACTTTTTGACTGAAATCACTCTTTTTCAAAACTGTATATCTCGGTAATTAAAAGAAAGAAATGGTTGGAAATTGTTTTAACAAATAAAGGAATCTTCCAACGTTAAATATAAGTTTTGTTTGTACATTTGAATGACGTATTTATTACGTTTTGATCGATAAACTCAAAGTCGGTAAAGCGTACTAAAGTACCCGTGGCGAGATTTGAAAATGGCTTACCTCCGACATCGTTTTTGGATATGCTCACATAACGCGCTATCGCTCTTTTAGGATTCAACCAATAAAAATAAATCTTATATCAACGGAAAGCTAAGATAATGACCTTTAACATAAGCATCGGTTGATTTAATTTTTCAAAATTTTTACTGTAGAAAATGATAATCCAAATTATGTGTTGTGTTTGACGCATTATAACTTCGAAACCCATTCTCATCTGTTCGCCTACTTTATACTGTTGAAAAGGTCATCTTTTGCCCTTTAAAATGGTATATAACACGAAACGGAGGTGTCTATAACGGAAGTGCGAATGGCAATGAACGCGGGTAACCCTAATAGTTTTATTCGCGCCCATGCCGAAGTTGACGAGAGATCGCCATCTTGGACCACACGTGTATTAAAATGGATCAACCAGACAACATTTTGCGTAAATTTTAACAAAAACTATTAAATTTCATCTAAATATTGCTACTGTAAAACGATTATTTATTATTTTTAAGTTACGATTTGTTAGAAAGTTTTCTTTTGATCATTAACGAGGTTAGCTAAACATCGGCCATTTAAAGTACGGTTGCAAGAGGGTGATGATTTGTTAGGACAAACTGCTTATATTAAAAGCAGTCCTATACAAAAAATACTGGCTGCAAATGATTAAATGATGATTCATGATGAGATTTATTTTTTAGAAAATATTTTAATTAATCGGCGATATTTTAAATTAATTTTACAAAGCACCAATCCAAAATAAAGAACGACAACTTTTAATGCTGGCGGATTTTTGTCTCTGTGGTTAGTCTGTAGCTGACCAGTACTTTTCATTATTTTATTATAATTCGGGTCTTAAGAAACAATCTAGTAAATGATGAATGAGAATTTGTCATTGAGTGACCGTTCAAGGTAAAGATATATACTAATATAGTAATAAGTGTATGTGTCAGTGAGTGAGTGAATCGATGTATGGTAAAAATTGAGATCAAGACAAGGATGAGTAACATGCCACACACATTACAGACATACAGTATACACTAATATAATAGACATATAATAAGTAAAACTATGAAAGACTTTAGCTTTCAATTTTCAAGATATTTTTAGAATGTTAATGTCTTATATTATGAAACAAATAGACACCTTTTAAAAATAAAGATACTAATAATTACAATTGCTGTTGAAGTGAACTAAAAAATAAACTGCAAATAGACATACACTGATACAGTAGGCATGTAGTTAAATATAATAGACATAATAAGTAAAACTTTGAAAGACTTTAGCTTTCAATTTTCAAGATATTTTTAGAATGTCAGTGTCTTTATTATGAAACAAATAGTTCATAACAAGCAAAGAAATTGACTGAACAGGATTTACAGGGCTGATGTAGGTACACAAATGGATAGTTCATGTTATGACATATGGTGATCATTATTCAACTTATTCAGTTATTGCTAAATACATGCACATAAGTATGCAAAATATAATTTATGACTTTATTTAGGTTAGAATGATCATGCTGATTAGAAACACTGTATTATAATAATAACTGTTTTGTTTGACCTATTTTTCTCTTCAACAAGTGAGCGTTATTTGCGATTGTATAGCAAAAAGCTATATTTTTCATATGTTATATTTATTATTTCTATATCTATTAAACAAGATTGTCTAAAACTTCACCCTGGAAATGTCTATACTCCAAAGAGCAAGTATACCAAATCTGGATGATGTATATGGAGTAGTTTTTGTTTTACAAGACTCCAAAAGAGACATTCTGTTTTTGACCACTTGCCGTTTGAAATTTTGAACAAAATGCTATTTTGAGAGGACTGTATTTCATTTTCTATGCATCTGTGATCCTTAAAAAAAAATCAGCAGTATAATTGTGTTACAGAGAGTTGACATAGCAAAGATGAACTGTGTATGTTTCATAGTTTTTGTTTTGTGGTCATTTCAAAAGGGGGTTTCGTGAAATCTGAGTTTTTCTGCAATTTACATCAAACTTTGAACTGTCATAACTTTTTTTCTATTAAAGCTAGAGCTCCAAAATTTTGTATGCAAACTTACTTTGAGGTACATAACATAACCTGCAAATATCAGCTTATTTGGCCAGACTTCAAAATTTGAGTGGTCTTACCTACTAGAATAACTGAACTGAAAAGGCATTAAATTAGACACATGAATGGCAAACGTCTTACTCTTAGTGTGTGTACAAAATATGAAGATTTCTTTATTGTGGTGAGTGCATTCTTAATATAGATCTTTCCAAACTGAATCCAATGGTACCAAAACCATCTCTGTAGCTCAATTACAAGCAGAGTTATTACAGTTTTAACATTTATAGCAGTTTTGTTCATTTTGTGTTAACTGCGTTAGAACTTTTTCCAAGACAAAAATGAATAAATTGCTAAAAATTTGGAAAATAACATTGCAAGCCTCTTAAAAAAATTCAACCATATTTGTATGTTGGATACTACTTATTAAAGAGTCTGAATTATATTGTTTATCATTTATTCATTCTGTGGACCTTCAAAGAGAGCTATTTGTGCAATTTCATTTTTGAGGATAATTTTTTCAAAAAATTAAATATTGAAAAAAATCATAACTTTGGTTCTAATTGAGGTACAAATTTGATATTATTACAATTGAAATCAACAGAAAGGGTTCTATCAGTTCATATAGTTTTAAATTATTATTAATGATTTTGGAAAATATGTTTGGAATAGCTACTGATACAATTTCAACAAATCAGTTCATGACACAACTTCTTGGAGAAATTAGATATCACATCACAGAAAAATAAATCAAGTTTGTATAACAAATAACCATGTTCTATGTTCTTTAAAGCCCAAACAATTTTACATAAAAATTGGAAATAAAATAGAAATCTGTTATGTTGAATGTTAGCTGCAAACATGTGTTCCACTATAGCAAAAGTATTTGATCCAAACTCTCAAGAGTATATTGCATGGACAAACAAGCTAATTACACAAGAAGCCTTTTTATTATCATGATTAAATTAGTCTAAACTAGTAGATTTTACCAATCAATGCATTGCTTTACAGACAAACTTGTTTGTAAGGTTCATGGTAGAATGCTTATGAAACCCTCCAGCTTCTAACAAAGACTCATGTGTTTTGCAGCAGGCATCCTATTATTGCAGGGATGCACAAACTTTTTAGGCCAGAGGGCCAAATTTTCAATTGATAGTGTGTGGAGGCTGCAAGTCAATTGCACATGGATGGCTTAGTAAAAAAACCCAACAGAAATAATAAAATAAAGTTCTCTGGGGGCCACAAATGTCTCAGGCCGCATAGGCCCATGGGCCACGGTTTGTGCACCCCTGTATTATGGAACAGAAACAGTTCTAAGATGGTCACATTTCATGAGCTGTCTGTGGACATATTTGCAATTAAAGGCAACCTTCGTGTAGCAACTTTGTTGCAATTAATCACTTCTGAATATTGTGTGAACTTTGGCATAATATGAATAAAACAATACACTAAATGCTACAAGCCCCATTAAATCAAACTCTCACTTCACCTCTAACACTCCGCAAATAAAGATCGTTGATTGAGGCAAATAGTTAAAATAACAGAACATTCTCTTTTTTTCTCATGTCTACTCTACAGTATGGAAATAAACTTGAATACAACTTTTTTGTAACCATTTAAAAATAATTCAAAATCACTTACAATATTTTAGGTTGGTTGAAACAATAAAATAAAATAAAATAAAATACCTTGTCTCTGATTAAAAGCTTGACAGGAGGCACTCCTTGTTCATTTTCTTTACTGCCCTCTAACTGTTTTAAAAAATCAATCTTCTTCTTGCTGGCTAAGACATATATTGCTTTCTCAGACAGCACCATGACTGTGTCAGTCAATTCATAACCAAACAGCCAGGTCTGAAGAAAGACGAAAAATTAAAAAAATATGTTAACAAACAGGATTTATTATATACTCCTTACTTTATACACTTAATACAGTCATGCTTAATGCATAATTCACAAATGAAATACTATGATGATTAATAATTAATCAAAGATAGTGGCACACTTTTGTTAATTTGCTTTTAAAAAAAAAATGTAAAAACTTCTCCCATCAGTAAAAAGTGTCAAACAAGCACAACTCTGACTTATTATTTTTTAAAATAATTAACATCTGCAGAGAATAACTGCAAAATTCAATGGGAATTATTTGTCAGAGTCAATTACTTTACTGAAAAAAATTATAAATACCTTGTACATTTACAATGTAATCATTATTTTTTTTAAAACAAGTTTTAAATGTATAAAATTTCTTTACTTCTACTTCTGTTTTTATAAATTTTATACAGTGGTGGCACATCTTATCTCTATACAGTCATTTTTGGTTAAACATGCTTGGAGGTGAGTGAGTGAGGGTTAAATATTGAGCAATAAGATGAAAGATCTGAATGAAACACAAGTGGTGAAATGAACATCATGAATCTACTGTTACCTCGATAGGTCTCAGTTCCTGCATGCTTGCCAGTATCAACATCTCACCCACCAAATATACATCATTTTATACATTCTACTGTAGTCTAATACAATGTATTTAAAGATTCATACATTTTTTCTTAGATTTAAAACTTTTCTAGACTGTTACAGTGTTAGGCAGCAATCAGTAAACTGACACAAGAAATGAATATTCTTATTCAGAATACAAGAATTATCTAGGTAATCTATAATTCAAGAATTTTTTATGTTAGAAACATGAGAGAAACATGGCTAGGTATTCTGTACTGTTTACTAAAATAAAATGTGCCAAAAAATTTTAAAGAAATGTGTTCTTTTCAACAAATTAATGCCAGTGTCAAATTCCTGAATTTTGTAGGAAAATTGTGATGGACTAGAGATGTCAAATGTTCAAGGGAACAGTATACCTGAAGTGCTGTTGATTTAGAATAGACAACTTCTTCATCTACCCCAACAGAAGTAATAAGAGCATCCATCTTTGCAAGAGTATCATCTCCTGATGATTTCTGAAAAACACAAATTTATTAGTTATTATCAGATTTAGTACTGATGTGAGATATTGTCCTAATTTTTGTTCATTTAAATGCACAATTAGAAGAAAATTACTTATTTATAAAATCAAATTTGAAAAAAAAAATTCAGGGTTTATAATGACATCCAGTTATCTAATTATACAAGAATCTAATTTATAATGCAAAAGAAAAATGTGTACCATCCCAACGACTTGATGATAAACATCTACATACTTTGCAGACAATATTACTAGGAATACACACAATATTTCTTTTGGTGACTACTTGTACTACAACTACTAGAACTACACAGGCATTAACAGTTTTGGGGTAGAATAATATTAGAATGTCAAGCTTAATTTGTGGCTTCTCTAACCTTCATGATAATTAGTGTTTTGAATATCTCTAGCTTAATTTTTAACTAAATCAGTAAATGTCATTCAAATACCACCATCATCCTCTCTCTTTTTAATAAAAAAAAAAAAGGTATGCTTCCAGTGTGCATTTATCAATTGCAATGGTTGTATATGCAAGTAAAAATCATAGGTGGTGACCCATAAATATAAAATAAAATCCAGTTACCATTCTGGCATAGTGGCAACCAAACAAAGACAGTTCCTAAATAAGTCAGACCTTAGTTAGGGCTGCAGATTCACAATATATGCTATACGCTTGCTTGCAAGATAACTGTGACAAATAGGAGGTTATTATATTCATATGTTTGTCATGTTCTCATATATTCCCTCATACTACATAGCACATATTGTTTACCATTCTTTCTAAAAATTTTTAACATGATGCAGATGCAGGCAGAGCTGACATCAGTTTTACATTGTCAAGATTTTTACTAGTGTAAAGTAATAATTGTCTTTATTTGTAATAAATAATATACTTTTGACTCAAATTCAAAAGAACAAGTTATGTTTTCAAATCCATGATGTTTGAGTCAATCTTGAGTTCATGTGTATTGGTTTGTTCTGTTCAGATGTTCTGATTTTCAAGTCTGCATTCAATCTTACTAAGATTTTTAGGACTAATTGATATATATATATATTTGAAACAGCAAATGTTCCCTTGTATTTTACACTATATGGATGACATTAATCTAATTCTCACTACTATGCTTTTGTTTTATGACTCCCATCAAGTATTTTGGTTCATTTTGATAAAGCGGCAAAATACATTTTTAATTTTTATATACAATTTTTTTTCATATATGCATTAAAAGTGCACTTTTCATTAACACAGTGATACTGAAAAGAAGCAAAGAGTCACTTCTCATTATCTCAACTAGAAAAAAGTTTTAAATATTTTATGGAAAATTATAATTTATAAATGAATGATCAATGATGTTAGTAATTTTTCTGGGGTTTTTTTTTATTTTTTATTAAAAAGCTAAAATTAAACTGTGTACTTAACACAACATTTAAGAAAATAGTCTGTTTTGAAATGTGATGGAATGATGAAGCCACTTACAGCATAAAACTTCACTAGTGAGCATGAACACATTTACTCATACTATAGTCATACTCTGATACTACTTCTAAAGAATTTTGGTTAAATAATTTATTTACATTTTATAGGCATTTATTTTGCATTAATTATAAATGTATTCCCTCTTCAGAACAAACTATTAAAAATCAGGGATTATCTGGAGATAATATTCAATACAATAAATACCTAAATATATATATAAATTATAACATATATCTGAGTATTTTGTTTTGGTGATTTTTCCCCCATTATTTATTCTCATAGAGATTTGGAATTTAAAACTGATGGTTATATTAAAACATTCCATTAATCAATCGTTTGTAATTGAAAAATCTGTATCAGTGTATGTGTAGGCTGGTTTTGAGCATCCCTGATCCATTCATTACATAATGGACAGTCATCTGACCTCTATTTTCTAAAATCAGTTATCAAAATTACTGTAGTGCTTTTTTAAATGTATTAAAGAAATTATTAATCAGTCATTTAAATTAATATCATAATAATTATTTATAGAATGTATAAGTACTTTCAAAGATCACCTATTAAAACACATAATGATATGACAGGAATTAGTGCAAAATCTTATCAGTTTCAGTTTGTATTAACAACAGAATGCACTAACACTAACAGTGCAAATAAGCAACATAAAACTCTGAAAAAATATAATTAATCAAATAAACTAAATTGCATGTAATCACAAACAAGCATTTTGATGTTAAACAACCATATTTAAAGGATAAGCTGGAACCCTATACCATTCATCATGCATACAGATACTTTAAAAAAAAAAAAAATCAATAAAAATTACAATCTATGCTAATTATACAATGATAAAATGGAGACCTAATTAATAGATCCACATTACTATTAAGTATTATTTATTAAAGAAATTAACACATTTATTTAGTAAACCATTTAAGTGTCACATTTAGCTATAACATTAACAGAGAAGAAATAAACTCCTAATTAACTTATTAAGACAATCAGATCAAAGAACCAATGCAGGAGTGACAGTATTAATTCAAAAGCCCATTCTTTTCCTAGGTCTTTGAACTTAATCTTTATTTTCCATATATTCATTAAGTGTATGAATCCTAGTTTTGTTATAGAAAAAAGTTAATTTCCACTAAAAGGTGAAGCTTTTGTAATACTATCTTTAGTGAATAGTAAATATATTCACTTTCATCAAAAATATATTTGCAATTAAAGTGTCTAAAAGTAAAACTAATAAAAGAAAGAGCAGAGAAATTTACTAGCTTTAGCACTTAAAAAGACTTGCTAAAATCAAAATATTTTCATATAATGTTGAATACTTTACCTAGTCCTTTATTGACTTTATATAATGCAAACGTAGTTCAATTTTTATCAAAAATACCTTAAGGAAAAAAAATTTCAGAATTAGGAGGTATGGGTATAAATGCAAATAAATGTACACTTAAAATTATATTTCCTAAAGTACTTTCTCTGATTATTTTAGTGTATCATTTTGTTTAATAAATAATGAGTTTGAAAACACAAGCTTTTGTCAAATCATCAAACCATATGCTAGTTTTTTGCTACTGAATTTTTCTTACATTTTTCTTTTGGTTACTTAGTTTAAACTAAATAATTTTTGGGGGGAACTGTGTTTAATAATATTAAAAATAAAAAATATATATTTTAATTAAATCAGGATCATACACGGAATATGAAAAAACAATGAGATTTTAAGTTCAGGATGTCCGAAAATTATCTTTAGAACATGGATACTAAATGAACATAGAATTACCATACAATTACCAATCAACTAAACAAGAACATTTAGACAGAAAACTCAATGTTTTCTTTTAAAATAAAGCTTTGTTGGGCGTGTTTATCGGACTCAACACATTGTTCTTTCTACTGTGGATTCATTGTAACTGAGAGGAAGACTGAAGATTGGATGAAAAGAAAATTATGAGAACATTTATCAAAACTTGGTAATCAGAAACATTTAATGAGTTTCTCTGTGAAATGGGACGATCCCAGCATTTCTATACCTCCTACTCCTAGTTAACTACTCTTTATATTGGACAAAAGTTGTAAAGATAATTTTCAGACACCCTTATAAGTTATAGTTATAAGTTATATTTTAATTTTAGTACTGGTTCAACAGCTCTGACCCACTAATCCAATATTTAACACAATTATCTTCTTCTATAAGTTTTCATACTGAAGGAGTATAATTATATTACTTGAAGTTGAAATCAACTTTATAGCAACTGATTTAAAGGTTTCGCGATTTTTTTTTTATTTGCCTAGAATTTAATTAGGCCTAGAATAAAATGGATCGGGAATAGGCTATCCATTGATATTTTGATAATAAAGAAAATTTCAATAGATTTAATTTAAAGTGATACTGTAAATATAATTCAGATTTGAATTAAAACAATAAAAGAAACGTGTCATAATTACAGTGTGCCCACAATAACATTGCACAAATTAATCAGATATAATAATATCTAAATATGGCTTTTTTTAAATATATATAGTATGCGTGCTTTAGCCTACGCCTTGTTAAAGTTGTTTGAAAAGAAAATAAGAAATTGTACAAATATATCCGATAAAACTTGTCAATAGAAATGCTGGCTGTTCATAATTTGGAGTTACTATAGTATATAATTATAAACCTTTCTCAGAGTCAGATTAACGCACACGAAATTCAGATTAGCTCATGTTGTAGATTGTCACACACATGATTCTTATATGTTTATCATAACAAGCAAAAATTTGAAAAACGAAACATGAGATAAAATATGTTACTTACTGCCCATGCAGAATAAATCTTTTTAATCCGCTTAAAAAATGCTTCTTTGTCCAGTTTCAAGGCCATTTCGCTGCTTTCCCTATAGTACACGATAGTTTAGCAAAACAACCGGAAGTTCTGGAAATGGCGGGAGTTATTCTTCCGTCGTTGGTTGGGTTTTTTTGTTGTTGTTTTTCTTTTTTTTTATTTTTATTAAGACTAATTATGCTATCTAAATAGCATCCGCACCACACACACAGAGGTATTATGAGAATAAGTTCGACATATTCTTGCCGGCAAAAAGCATATTTGCATTAAAACAAATAGATGATTGAAAACATTTAAGATAACACGATGTAATATAAATGTCGACACATTTTTCATAATGTAATTACTAAATCAGTAAATGAATTGTTCAATGAAAGTTGTTTTGCTGAAACTAATTTTATTGTGGTATGTTTAATTTTGTTTCTTTTACTTTTATGTTTTTTTAATATGTATGCTCACATACAAAAATTAAAAAAAAGGCAACAAAAGTATTGCAAAACCACAGCAATGTACATTATTGGTGGACAACACCTAAAATCAAAATAAATTTAACAGTAAATAACATGCCAAGTGGAAGCAAGCTTATTGCTTAATAATGTTATATATGCATTCGTATTTGTGACAGTTCTTTCTTTGTGTGCATTCAGTTTGAAAGCTATAGTTGAGATTGTAGTAGATTGACTGCTACTTTTCTTACAACAACAAAAGAAAGGTAAGAGTGTAGTAGTAGTAGTACTGTAGAACACACACACACACACACACACACACACACACACACACACACACACACACACACACACACTATCCCATGAAACATTAAAAATATATTAAGGCTTGCAGGGAAACTGATCAATTTTCTGAAAAACTTCTAAGATTATTAATATAAGTAATCGCTGCCCCCATTTGATGGAAATTTTGGTCATGGATGTTTGATGTCTTCTTTTTTGGCACTTGAATTTTGTGGCTGGCTCCAGTTTATTCCATTGAGTCCAATTTCAGTTATGATTCCTCCACAGTGGTGGAAGAGGAGGCATATATAGATGGTCCATCAATAGTTGTAAGGAGTTGTTGAAAAAACCCCAATGATTCTTTTCTTGTTGATATAGCCCTTGATTTTGCTGAAAACTTGCCTTGGGAGAGGTTGCCATTTGCAACTGTTGTTGTTTGTACTACTACTAGTACTACTGCTCTTTCTTGACATAGGGAGAAGGTTGGTTTCTTTTATATTGAAGAGCATGGTTGGTTTTTTTTCTTCATCAGTTGGTTTGGAGTTCCTCTTCATAATTTTTTTTTTGGGGGGAGGGGGGAGCAGGAGGGATAGGGGAGCTCTAAAACCATTAAAAGATTCATTATGTAAAGACCATTTGTCGGGTTGGAATTCAGTTTGGGTGTCCATTGCTTTTGTTTCAGTGACCTGAATTTGTGCTGTCTGGACCACTGTGATAGTTTGGACTTCTGTTTCCATTGATTTTAATTTCTTTTTGTTCTTTATGATATCTTTGATCTTTATTATACTCTTTGCAGTGTGGGTTCTGTAATGGTGAAGATTTGAGATGTGTTTATTTGAATTTTTTCATGACCTAGGTTGATAGAGTCAGCCTGTTTTCTCATACTTGGAGATCTGTGGTAATTTCTAGATGATATTATTCTTTGTTGTCTCTTGTACAGCTGTTACTTAAACATCAGTTTGATGTTCTGTAGGGTTTTTCAGTCTTGCCTTGGCATTGTAAATGTAGTAATTGAAAAGTTGGGCCAGATACTTAGTTTATATTGGCCATGAGAGGTCATGGAGTCCACTATTTTTAATTGTTGATTGTTGTTGAGTATTATTGTGTTGTCTTATTTAGTTATTATCTGGACCTGAAAACGACCAAGGCTGATTGGTGTCCTCTTTTTCTGCATGTCATTGGCTAACCATTGGAGTGAAACAATGCATCACTCAAATGGATCCATAGTCAAGCTAAGAAGAAAGTGTGTGTTCAGGTTCAAAGTCACTAGCTGACTAGTGTGGTAGGACATGATGCTGAGACTTCAGTTGTACTTGTAGTATTACGTAACTTTTCATTTCCAGAAGTCTTTCCTCTTTGAGGTTCTCGGTCTTGGATAGCTCTCAAGGGACTTGCCTCACTATACTCTGGGGAGGAGCACTTGTTTTATTTTTATTTTTTATTTTTTGTTGGGGGGGGGGAATAGGTAGTGTTTCTCCTAAATCCCCCCCCCCCAATTTTTGTCTTTCTCTTCCATTTTTTAAATTATTTTTTTCCTTAATTTGGGACAGGTGTAGATCTGCAAAGTTTTCGTCCATCAGGTTTTAAACTCTGCCAACCTTTGTAACTGAGATACAACTTTTCTCAGTGAACAACAAGTTCTTAATTTACGATGCTTGTGACTGTTGATTGTGTTCCTTTTCTGACATAATTTTCCAGTCTGGAGTGTGTGGTTGGTGTTGATTTTATGTTTTCTACAGCAGTATTCATTCTGGTGGAGTTGTTATTTCTTGCAGTATGCTTCCACTTGACATGTTGTTTACCGAATGCTTAAGTTTATTTTAATTTGTAAGTGTTGTTCACCAATAACATATACTTGTATTACAGTGGTTGCAGCTGCCACAATACATTTTTGCCTGTTGTGGCCTGAGTGTTGTCTCTATTGAACAGCCATCAAAGGATCTTTGGTGGTGAGGCATTTTTGTATGTTTGGCAGTTGTGCTCAGTTCTGCATTTCATTGATGTTGTTGAGCTGATTGTTGGTGGCTTATAGCTTTTGTTGAAATCTAACCAATTTTTTTCAGCTGGAGCCAATTTTTATTTATTTTATTATCTGTGTCCATACATTTGATGGTGACTTGGTGTGTTCCTTGTTTATAATTTCTTTTGCCTGGTCATTTTGTATTCTACTCCTTGTGATGCAGCCTCATTTGCATGTCATTTGAGAGTATGTCTATGGTAGTTCTGCCGAGTGAGTTATTTTTTTATTCCACTCTGTGTGCAGCTGCTGCATTTGAGAATGTGTTTCTGTAGCTTGATCTGCCAAACTGAATGAGTTTGTTTTTAGCAGTTTGTGCTTCATTTCCCTTCTTTGCAATTTTTGCTTTGTAGTTTGGGTTTCTGTTTGCCTTGTAGTTGCACTTTCAGTTAAAGAATATCTATAACAGATATTTATTGGATAGATCTGTATATCTTTCATGGAAGTTCCTGTCTTGTCTCTTTGGGTGGATGACCTGAAGAGTGTTGTTGATCCCATCTGAATGGCTGTTGCTTTTGTGGAGTTGAAAGATGCTGGCATGTGTGTTTCTGCAGTAGCTGTGTAGTTTATGGATGGAGAGGTGTTGATTTCAGTATCATGTACCTTGTCTTGTTTGAAATATATGTAATAGTATTCCGCCATATTTTTTTCTGTGTTCTTTCCTGGCTAATCTGATGTTTCTCCTTAAACATAAGTGAATGATTTGTTCTGCAAATTGCTGTCATTTATTTCTGTGTTGTTACCTGTGTAATCTATTGGAAAAATAGATATAAGTGTCCCTGTTGTACTTGTCCATGTTGAAAAATTGTGCCATTTTTTGTGTGACTTCTCTTGCCTCTACTCAAGAAAACTTTTTGTTGATATGTCCCTTTTAGCAAGTCCACCATTTTGTATAGTGACTCATACAGTTGATATGGAGCTAGCCTGATTAAGTATTCCTTGTTTACTATTGTGTTGCAGCTCTCACTACAGGTCTTACAGTTTAATTTAGTGCATTCATATATGTAGTGTGCAGCAGATTTCATCATTGCCCATTTGTTCTGTGCAAATGTTGCAGTGTTATTCTTCAGCTGGAGTGTTGTATTGGTTGAAGCAATTTTGTCTAATTTTCTAACTAGTAGAGCTGAACAGAGAGTCTGTGGTGCCACTGATAGACCAAGGTGAGGTGAAAAGGTGGAGACTTAATCTTACAGTTACTGATTTATAAAGGATGAAGCCTGTTCCACACAGTTTCTTAAAATGACCTTAACAAAGCAGATAACTAATTATTCCTAGTATAAAGCTAGTTGACAGGGGAAAAATCATCAGTGGTTTATACAATAAAGCAATTATAGTATTGTGTTTTTTAAATTTACAATGTACCAACCTGTGACAAGCAAAGTTGCCTGCACATATTTGAGATAATTAATGTAATGAATAATGTAGCAAAGTAGTTAGCATTTTCCCTTGCATTGGGATGCTGTGCTAATGTAAATAACACCTGTAAATTTAGTTGCAGATGACCTAGGTGAGTGTAAATTAGACAGCCAATGACCTAGGTGGGTGATAATGATGTCCCTCGCTGACAAAATCCAGACAAATAGGCGCCATGGTCTAACAAGCACAATAGCATAAATACCCAGCCAATTTTTCCCTCTTGGTACTTTGATAATTTTTGGTCAAAGTCTAGTCTTAAAGGCAGATTGAGAGCTGTGGTAAGTTGTCTGATTGATAAAGAATGGGTTGAGAAATATATAAAGAAAGAATTGTCTAGGAAATATTTTTGTATATTTAGAACTATTTGATTTTTATGGTTCTGAAAATTAATTTAGAGATGTTTGCATATTTTGGATTGATATTTCTATGGTTTATAATTAGAGTATATTATATATCACAGAGTATATGACATTGTCCTAATGGAGATGTTAATCTGAATTATGAGCACTCTGCTAACTTGCAGATTAGGTTTTGGATAACCAAAGACTAGGGTGCTGACACAGTAATTGATTGGGCATATGAACTTCCTCACTGAGGTCACCGCCCAGGGTGGAGGAGTCTCAAGAATTACTCAAAGGCCATGTGTCCAGGGCCAAGGTGAACCACTAGTAATGTGGAGTTTTGGTTGTGGTCAACAGCCTGGAGAGGGATGGGCTCCGCCAGATTCATTTGCCCACGACTCACCACATGGAATGATAACTTTACTTCAAACTATACTGGATCAGTCGTTGCTGGAACAAGGACCACATCTTCTGTCTTGCACCAGGGCAGATGTATTAAGTGTGCTACTGGTGCATCATCACCATCAAAACTCCATGCCAGAAACAACATCAGCATTGGTGCGTGGAACAACTTTAAGAACACCTGGAAAGGTAGAGGAACTCATACATGAAATGAACAGATACCATTGGACCGTCCTGGGACTGCAAAGTACGATGGAAGAACTTTAGAGAAACATCAACACAGAATGGCCATAAACTATACTACTCTGGTGAGATGATAAACATGAACATGGTGTCGGATTTCTTGTCATAAATTGTCAGCCAGTCTCCAGCAGGTTTATCACCATACACTTGAAGGCAACCCCACTCAATACCACCATTGTGCAAGCTTAAGCTGATGATGATGATGAAGAAGAACTAGAGGACTTTACTAACAACTGCAAGAAATCCTGGACCAGACCATAAAAAAAGACATTTTTGTGGTGCAAGGATACTGGAATGCTAAAATAGGAGAGGATGCCATTGAGAACTGGAAAGGCACCTGTAGATGCTATTGCAATTTAACTGAAAAGGGGAATGGACTTGCCGAGAAAAAATCTTTTGTTGTTTTTATTTGCTGAATCGCGTATGATTCTTTCCCCATTCATTTTTCAGCTATCCGATTACCATGAAATTTAGTGCCACATCACACGGATAAATCTAAAAGTTTTCTGAATGTTAAGTTTGAAAGTTTAACTAACAAAGTTAGTTAACTAGTTGAGTTGACTAACAAACACACAGTATATTTTTTTTACAGCAACTCATAATTTAATAGCTAGGTCATAACATTTATTAATAAATCTAATTATTGTTAATATGCATATAAAACCAGTGAGAATGTTTTTTAGCACTTTGGAATTAACTAGAAAGAGATGCCTCACCTCCTTGGCAAGATCATTCATTATTTAATGAGCCATTGTAGTGCAGTCAGATAGGACGATTAATTAGTTAATAATAATCCTAACCATTAACTAGGAGGCGTTTGCGTCACACCAGATGGGCATGGCAATATCTACTCTCACTAATAAGTGTGTGTGTATTTCATTAGCATTCTTTTCCCTGGAAGAAGCCCTGCCAAAATGTTTCTTCAATTAGAAGTTCCGAGTTTATGGGTTTTCCCTCACAGTAGACTGGGGTCTCGACGACAAAAGGTGGGCCACTCAATATCAAGAGAGGAACGTTATATTTTAACTTTAAAAACATTACCTACTCCCTAAAATAAATAATAGTATCTCCGAATACAACTGGAAATGGCACACGACTGTCGTCTTTTAACTGTTTTTAGAGATAGGTTTGTTTTCTTTTTGTTTTTAAAAAGAGAAGGTTGAGCTGAACGTCTCCGTCAACAAATGAAAGTGGCACACAACAGTTGTGCTTTACTTTTTTAGAGATAGATAGGTTAGAGTTTTTTTAAAAAGAGGAATTAGTTGCAAATTAAAAAAAACAACATAAAATAAATGCATACACTAAAACTTTTTATTTAGTGTACTTTATACTGTGTTGAGATGTTGGGGCTTCCGGTTGTGTACAGATTGACTTATGGGGAGTGCTTCCGGGTAATAAACCTTGACTGATCTATTTATATCACATAAACATCTATATTGTTTGTGTTTAAGGTTTATCCATTGCAGGAAGAAACCTACTTCCCGTTTCGTTTTTTTAATTTTTATTTTTATTTAAAAAAAAAAACAAAACTAAGGGAGACAACTTCCATGGTTTTTCAGAGGCGCAGTAAAAGTCATCCGCACTCCTACTACTGTGCATACGATATTGTAATCAAGGTTAGTAATATTTAATTATTAAATAAAAAATATTAAAGTGTTTCTTTCGAAGACATAACAAAATAATGTCAGGAAGTTATAAATGGCCACAACGATAACAAATGATTATTACTAGTATACTCGTTAGCAGTACTAGTACTAGTACTCTGCAGTGAGCCTAAATATAGGCTATATATATGATATCATCAGAGAATCATAGCACTAATATAATGTACTCATATTAATACAGTGGAAGTTATTTAAGTAGTCTTAGTCGAAAGTTATTTTTAACAAAATATTATTGTATGCAAAATAATTAGAAAAAAGACTTAAATTTAAAGGGTAGGCCTATCGGCTATCCGCTATCCGCTATCCGTTTTGTTTAATTTTAGTTCATTACAATTACATGAGTATGTTTACAGTGGCTAGTTGCATAATTATTTCACAATTGAATAATATTTACATTAATTTATAATAATTGTTATCCTAAAAAGAATAATTGTTTGCAAATATTATATAAAATTTGTGTAAAAATTTGGTATCTGAAAATGTTAACGTATATCAGTTTATCACTGTATGACTATGACTATGAAGTATGAGTGTATCTATCATTCTATATAATTATTGATGACAAACCTATCAAAGTATCATATAGATTGTGTCAAGTTGATTTTACATCTTTCATATTCATTTTCAAAAACTGAACTGTTCTAGGGTTAAAAAATGTCGCTTTTAAATCTAAAGATAAGATTAATGTAAGAATTAAACATGGCATGTATTTTGTTTCAGTAGAGTACAGTAACTCACTGAGTAAGCCCTCTCCCCACAAGACACACACGTTCAAGTTCTTTTACTAGTTATGGACACAAGTATTTTGTGTACTTTGGTAACCTTTGTTAATTAATTATTGCTAATAAATGTATGGAATAATTTACAAAACAGAATACATTTTTATTCTACTTTGTTCATTATTTAAAGTTTCAATACATTTTAATAAACTAATCCAGCTAACTCATTTGAAATATATTTTATAAGTGTGCAGTGCATTTATTAAAATATTACTCTCTGTATTTGTGAGAGATTTATTCAGTTAGGAAAAATCAAATTTATTAAGAACTATTTCAAGCTTAACTGTTTATATATATTATTATTAAATATATTTTACTCAATTACTGTCAGATTTTTTAAGGGAATATTAAAACATGACATAAGTGATGTACATAGTATATTCAGTGATAACTTTTTGTTTTTTTCACCAGCATTTTTACTACTGTTATGCATTAAAAATCTTCAAAAAAAACCAGAAAAATATAAAACTTTAAATAGTCAGTGCACATTTATATTATTAATAAAATATAATACTTAATAGATTCAAACAGATTTTCTGTTTTTTACTCTTATTGTGATAAATTTTATTATTACTAGAAGTTAGAACATTATTAAAACCAAGAAAATTAAAATGTAGTGTAGTCAATATACATTTGACAGACACATAGTATATTATTTTAAAATAATTATTCTGATAAATTCTAGTATCAGAACACTATCAAAGGAGAAACATGTTAAAAGTGACAACAGCCACTTTTCTTGTATATTGATATAATCAGATTTCTTTTCTTCTAGTTAATAAGACACTTTTCCAACAGTAAATTTTTAAAACATTTCAGGAAGCAGTGGTTTATACATTTATTTCTATCTCCTTAAGAAGAATTAATTAACTAAAATTAGATTTGTTTCAGTAATTGTCTTGAGATTTCTCTTTACCTATAATATATCATACAATTATTATCCTACACATAAGTCTCTTTAATGATATATAACTATAAGAAGAGACATAAGTGTAGGTATAATACAAGTAAAATAATATTATTATAATGGAATACAAATCAGCTAAATAAGAATGAATTGATTAGGATCAGTATGACTATGAGTACTCAGTCAGAAACTGTCCTACTCCTAGTGCTCTTGGCTTCGCTTATGGTTACAACAAAATAATACATAATGCAATGGTACATCTGTGGCCAGTAGCAAAAGTATAGACCATAGTGTTACTAGTACGAAGTAGGAGTAGTAGGTGGTCCCAAATATTGCATTATTTAATACCCCAATCCCAAACTCTCTCCCGGACACTTATATTTTCTTTTACAGAGATTGCTTATGTGTATATATAATATATATAATAATATATATGAATACATATTTTTGCCCCACTTGTAACATTTTTCATTAAGCATTTTGTTTAATTTTCAATTGTTTTTCTAAGTACATCCAGATGTGTTGAAAAATATTAAAGGCCTCAGCGTTGATAAGTTGCTACACAGTATTGCTGTATAGTACTTAGTAGTTTCATCTTGCAAAATTTGCAAAAAGTGTGATGGAATTCACCCATCTTGTTTTCAACAAGTTCAAGCAAAAATACTTTCAGGCTTGGCAATCAGAGTTACATTGTTTCTAATAATATGTGACCTATTGGCAGACCAAAGTTGTGCCTTGACTATGATATGACCTTGAAAAAGTCTTCAAGATGAAATTCTTAATATGATAGGATTTTTATGATGTCACAAAGTTATTGTCGTAAAATTATTTAGATACAGTAAAACATAAATACATGTAGTTATGGTGATAGAACACTGAGATGTAAACTGTTATCTGGCATTTGATTTTTTAAAAGATTACAGTACTACTCTGCATGACTGCCTGCCACTAACTGTAATTCTTCAGTGTGCAGGAAAGGCAGTTAGAAAATTTTTAAATTGTAAGAAAAAAATAATGACAGATCATTATTCATTTAACATATATCTACAGTAAATAAGACTGTAGATGTAACAGAATCAGATATATCTACTTCTCTTTCTTTGGCCCTTTAGTGATGCAAACATCTAATTATTTAGTGCAATTTAGTGTTGTCTTTTTGATTTTAGGTCATCTTGGTGTTTCATTAAATACCATTCACTTTTTCCATGGCACATTCTTGTGATATAGTGTCAAGCATTCTATACAGTGTCTTGCAAGAAATGATTTGGCCGTGGGGTAGTTTTATTAGACCAAGATACTGAAAGTAAGGTGGACTAAAGAACAATATAAATCTGGAGTAAATGCACGTTACATTTCAAACAAAGAAAAAGGAAAGGGGGAGCAGTCAACACACTTTTTCGTCGGACTACTGGAAAAAGAAGAATGGGGAAAAAGCACACACAGAAATCCGCCTCTGCATCCAAGCCCTTATCAGGCCTTCAGGGAGAAAGCCCAACTTCAACTCCTACACCAGCATTCCTATCAGAGGAGCCAGGACTAGCATATCTAAGTGATGATGAAGGAGATATGTTAATTTCAGACGGGTTCAAACTGAGAGATTATAAAAGAGAACATCTAATGAAGATGCATGAGACCGAGGAACTCAGTTGGACGACACTTAATCCATTACATTTCCAACTGAGGACCCATTCCTCCAAGCTGGACCAACAGTTTGAAAGAAGGATAAGCCAGACTAATAAGCCAACTGATACAACAGCAATCATTGACTGCTTACTAGTAATAGTAGACGAACTAAGAGATCACTTCTGTGAATACCACCGCCACCAAGACAAAAAAGACAAAGAAACCAACACCAATATTATTTGGACGCTGCCGCCAAATAAGAAAGACAACAACATACAGACAGCAAAAGAGGACGCAATACAAGCTTTCACGCAAAGCATAACTAACAAAATAAGGACGCCAACCAACAACACAGAAGAAAATGAAGCACAAATCACAACAGACAGCTCAGAGGAGGATGAAAATGGAGCAGAGATGGAGACAGCCATTGCCGAAATGGACAGAGTGCAAGTGGCCCCACTCCTTTCACCACTGCCAGAATCACCTCCCAGAGCTACAACAACTCCCAACAACACCAACAACATCCAGAGTAGACAATAACAGAGGACAAACAACGCAACAAAATGACAAAGCCAAAAGACGACACCAACCACCACACATAAGAAGACAACAACAGCAAGACCAGCAACAACAACAAGAATCACGACCACCACAATGGCAACAACAGCAGTACAACCACCGACAATGACAACAATGGCGATGACAAAGAGAGCAGCAACAACATATGCAATGGGGATATTTCAACCACCCCATTGCCGATATGATACAACTGCTCTTGGACCACCTCTACTAGCCACCAGCGCTGGCGTACACACATCCCAACGGACACCGGGGACAACATCGACGACAGCGCCAACAACACCAACAACAATACCATTGAAGAGGACAGAGGGGTCGAACATCCTGGGTGCATATACACACTAGGTAAAGACTTGGTGCATTACTAGCCTGGGCTCTGTAAGACACCCCCTCCCACCCTTTCGCTAGAACATCGGACAAGACAACAACAACATCAATACCGCAAAGAAGAAAGGTAGTCCATGGATTACTGGACTAAAGCATGCCCCACCAGCTAGACATGAAAGTCAACAAAGCATCCAGCATCCACCTCAACCACTCCAAAAGTCAGCAACAGATAGCAGACATCCAAACAACACCACCACAGCAGCAGCAACCACCACAACAACGACAGAAAAAAAACCAACTCCCCCCCCCCCCTCCCTGAATACCAATAAAAGGAGGAAGGCCCCACAGGAATCCACCAAAAACTGAGAACATCGACAAGATGACAAGTTTTACTGCAATTCCTGCGGGGCAAAAAGATAGCATTACAACAACAACAACAAACATTACATTTCATTTATAGAATTTTCTTTAGATGTTATTTGTGATATATTGTACTTTTTCTTGTAAGTTCATTAAAATTACAGTAACTTGAGTTGTTTTTAAAATCCTACTTAAATCATTTTAGATGAATTTGAATCTTGATCTTACTATTTGGACCACACTGTTATTTTAAATCAACAACATTTACTTCTTTTTATTTGTTGTTTCATTTTCAAGAGGGATTCACATGCAGGCATCAATGGGACAAGCTGCCACCTCCCTGTCTGCTGGATTATTAGACATTTTGGGTGATAATACTGATGGTGACATGGAAGACAATTTAGAGGCACTGTTGTTTTGTGCTCGCCAAGAATTGACAGAGGCAGTAAAAATTGGATCTGATTGCATCCCAGCTACCAGGAAACTGCTGCAGATTAAATGTTCAGTTGCTTTAAAATATGCTGCACTTAGTGTTCGGCAGATACTGCAAGATAATAAAGAGGTCTGGGATTATAATTTTTTTTAAATATAAAAGTATTGTGAAATAGTTACATCTCTTTCTCAGATTATCATTAACAATTACTAGGAAACAGCCATGAGTACCTGCATAAATCCTCTGTAACCACTGATCTTTATTTGTGACTCATTCACTGATTGGCAGTCTAAAAAAATAAATGAAAAAATAATGAAGTCAGAAGGCTATTTCTTCCACACTTGCACAATATATAATATCACAATTGTCAAGTTGACCTGATCTTTATGCCTTTTTGCAATTCTACATTCTAGATCTGTAGCTTGTTATTTCACTAGTTTGAAGTAAAATAATTTTACAGGGATATATTTATTGAATAAGTTTTCATAATTGTAATAATAGAATGCTGAAAGAAAAAAACAACGTACAAATCTAATATACTACTCTGTCACCATTCAATTTGGAAAAAAAGAAAACATTTTTGAGAATTTGATTGAAAACATAATCATCAAATTTGCATTTTAATTTTGTTAATAGGACATTTTTCAGTTAAATTTGGCTATTTTGGCAAATAAATTTATTTAACACATTCTTAAACATAGGTATCTTAGTTGTATTGCACCTTAAATTTATGCAAATAACCTCTATAATTTGGAGGACTTTTTTTTAATCTCTTCACTAGCATGCAGTTAATTTTAAAATTGAGATACACTAAAACATAAGTGTATAAAACAAGATATAAAATATTCTGGTAGAAATTACATGTACTTTAACAGATTTTATGAAAAATGAATAAACTATATAGGATTTATAGAAATTTAGTTGCAAACCATATAATTGTATTTGATATGTTATTGTTTAAAAAGCCCCAATTAAGCAAAATACTGGACAGAGAGCAACAACATACTTTTAACTGAAAATCAATATATCAGATGGTGCTTACTGTTATATCATTTAATTTCTGTAGATTGACGAGTAATGTCCCTTTGAAGATGTTAAATGAGAGTAAAATTGCTTCTCTCTGATAGACACTTATTTACTTGAGGTTTATGCTGTGGAGAAGATAAGTGTTGCTGGACAAGTTTTCTCAAAGATCAAACTAATTGGGCTAAAAAAAAAATGTTTTTTTTTATCTGCCTTGATAATAATTAATGTTGATACCACTTAATGTTCAAAGGTCGTGCACTACTCTTTTTAAACAGAAAACACAAAATTGTCCATTTTTACTCATTTAAATAATCAAAACATCATTGAGAACACATAATGTGAAATATACTAAATTCACTTTTAGAATATAAATTATTTTCTTTTTACCACACATCATGAAGTGTCATAAAGATATGAATGTTAGAAATAAAAAAACTTAAATAAGAACTGTTGACATCAGTTTTTTTGAATCAACGCTTACAACATTTTGGCTCATGTAGAATGAATCCAGCATGAAGAAAATAAGACATGCTTGGAGTATTAAATATCCACCATGTGATTAAAGCATATTTTTGTAGATTAAACATTTAGCACAACTGTTGTGAATTTTGCTTATTTTGTTTTCTTAAAATTTTAATGCTTTCTTATCAGAATTATTTCTTTAAAGATATTTGTTGATTAGAACTTTTTTAAAAATGGCAGAAGCATTAAAAGTTGTAGGGTAGTAATTTCAGCATTTGGCAAAAGTGCTTAAATTAATAAGAATATTTAGCATTTTATTTTTAAAAAATGTGGAAATAAATAATTTAGAAAGTTTTAATTATTAGAACAACTGTTCATAAAAATCCCATTATTTTCAATAACTGCATTTTGGTCAGGTTCATGGATTTTTGTTTATAGCTTTTACAAAATTATTAAGTCAGAATAACAGAAACTTTATATACCTCATCAAAATCTACTGTGACTGATGTCTTTGGGTGGTTTTATTTAAAAACTGTATTTGTAATTTGCAGTCTGCAAAGCAGCTAAAAACCATTCCTCAAGCTTTGAGCATTTTGGAGAAATATGGTCGGCATTTACTTAAACCAAAAGAACAGAGAGCAAATCTTTGGCGAGAAATCAAGTTCAACAACCCTATTTTCAGGGATCGTGTTCTACCTATGAAGGTACAGATATAATTCTGCTCCCGAAATAAGTACATTTTGTAGTTTTGCTTTTCATTTGATATGTTTTGGTTGAAAAATTTTTTCTTTTTGTTTTTGTGTGTGTAAATTTATCAGTAACAGATTTGATGCTGATATAATCTTGATCTGGTTTATATTTACTGTATATTTGCTGATGTATTAATTTTCAAACATTTTATTAAAAATTTTAGTTTTAGCTGATTAATTTTCTATATATTTTTAATATTGTTGCACTTAAACTGCCTTTGTGTTGAGCTTTGAATGGATTTTGAAAAGTAAATTGTTACTTATACTAAACATATCAGAGAAATTAAAAATTATTATTTTAAAAGTATTTAAAATTAAAAAGTAAATTTATAATAAAAAGTTCCCTTACCTTTCGATGAATATGATGAATTTTTCCCCAGAAATGCAAGGTGAAAAAAATCATTACACTTTCATAAGAAAATGTTCATTATGCTTCTTTTTCGAAAAGCAAATACAAATTCATTGTTGATTATTATGGCTTTCAAAAGAAAGTCATAGTTACGTCTGACTTACTCTTGTTCTTTGAAATTTTTGGGATGCGCTTCATAGTAAATGCTGTGACACCTCCCATTCGGAGGCAGCTGATAGTGAACGGTTTTTGGGTGGAAAACACGGAGGTCTTGTGCTCCTCGGATTAACCCACCAAAGAAGTCCCTCTAGCTAGCCACACCAAACTTACACTTGGCGAGGGCAGCAGAATACTCCACCTTGGGCACCATAACCTCCCTACCCCGAGGATTTTGTGGCAGAATGGGGTTATGGTTTTCAGACTTTTCAGCCCTTCTCGCTCTTGTGTCAGCAGTTGAGAGATCTTACGGTTGTGTTCCCTCTCAGCCTTTGCTGACACCTTCCAGTGCTGATGGGCACCCGGCTGTGATCATTTGCAATACAAGAAAATAACAGACCTCTTTCAGCATGTCTTGATCAAGTCCAAAACATTTTTGTCTTCAGAAACTCCCAAGTGCAGAATGACCATTTTAAAAAGAAATTTTTGAATAAACAAATATAAGTGAAATTGCACATTTATATTGCATGTCCATTGTTGGTTAGATGCAAAAGTTCTATTTATTCAGTATAATTTTCAGTCCTAAGATATGAAATGAATGAAAATTATTTTCTCAAGTTGAATATAGTCCATCTGCATGCTTGCCAAACCCTGCCATTTTGAAAGCAACTGGTCAGGTTTGGGCAAATATGGGGTCAGCATCTTGGATCAAAGTAGGAGCTGGTAATTATTCATTTTCCGATGAAAATTTCTGATGAATAATACTGCTGAATATTTATATTAAATAAAATAGAAAAATCATCTGTTTCAAGTCCAAATTTTGACAGTCTGTGCATTCAAACTCCCATGACTTGCAAGATTTCCACAGTGGGTGACCCCCAAAACCATTTGTTTTTCATCACACAAGCATATTAAATAAAACTATTCAATTATAGAAGTGATACAGATTGCCTGCTAAAGCAAGCAGATATTAGCTTCACACTGATTGTCTTATTTAAAAGCATAAAAATAAGCATACATGCATCTTTGGCCCTATACGACCCTCTGACAGGTTAATATAAAAACTAAGATCCTTAGTGTACCATTATAAAATTATACCATTATGGTATCTGTGAGTGTGGATCAGTAACTTTGGATAGAGAATATAATATATATTAGTATTACTGAATCATTAACAAGGGGTAGAAAGATCAGGTTCTTTGACTTTCTTACTAGAAAATAACAGACCTCTTTCAGAGTGTCTTGAATCATTAAAGAAAACAAATTCCTGCATGTGTGACAAACTGACACACACAGATGTAGCACAGTATCAGGTGAGCCCAGAGCAGAGTAATAGGAAAAAATCTGATCACATGCAGAATTTTCTTTGAACTTGTTGCTTTTCATTGAGTGTTAAAATTTAAAAAAAAATTATTACATTCATTTAAAAGTTGAATGTTTTTCTTTCTTTTTTCCTGTGAATCAATCGAGAGAGTTAATGGTTTGGTGGACCTTTCATCACTGCCTGTGGAAATAAAATCAGGAACTGAACCATTCTTCATGTTGATCACTATTAAATTGAAAACTTTAGTGTTCCCATACATTTTACATAAATGGAGATAGTGACCCATGATATAAAGCTACTAAAGTTTGCATGATGCACTGTATTTTTTAAAGTTAAATTAAAAATTTAAATTACTTCCTATTATATCTTATTTTTGTTTGTTAGCTACTGCTGTTGTCGTTATTAAAGTTGACCTATATGCATTATCTTTGTGACTAAATGCTGGGATTTCATTTAGTTTTTTACTTGTCTAATTTCTGTTGATAGTAGTGGGAAAGTAAGGTTTATCACATGCCTTTCATTGTGTGGAGAAGTTACTTTGTTTTGAATTAGATTTATTGCAGTGCATATTTGTCTGGTCTAAAGCACTTAACTGACAGATCCCTAGACCATGCATGCACTCACCCTTGAGCGGCTGCAGCAGGCAGTAAGAACTTCTCCATTCTGCCTCTGACAAAGTCAGAGCATCACCAAAGATTATAAATCCTAATAACTGAAGGATAACACAACAAGTGCTCTTATTCAAGGATTACCAAGTGAAAGTGTAGCGGTGCCTATACTAAATAATCATAGCAAATTTAGTGATGTGTATGAGAGAACTAAACTTGACTCTCAGCACCTTGTGTCCTCGCAGAATCTTTACATTCATATGGCCTTTAATAAAAGCAACACTCAATTAAATATGTTTTCGTGAGAAAAATATCCAACTAAAAGGGGACTTTTTTTTGGTAACTTTTTCTTTTTTTTTTATTGAATATTATTATGCAGGCCCTTTTTTGAAATTGTCCATCAATAAAGTTCTTTCTCTACTATTTACTACACAATAACTAGCAAACCAGGACTTATCATACCTATTTCTTGGTTTTGTTATTCTCTTAAACTAGACTGTGTGTATTGTGAACCATGCTTTTTTGCTGACCCTAATAATTCAAAATACCACCCATTTTGATCAAATGGAATTTGTGATCGGCAAAGTTTGAGCAGAAAAATAAGAGATCACATAAAATTAGATGTCCATATTATCTCATGTACAGTATTTGAACAGTGAAAAAGACATGGCATTTTAGATGAAAATGATGAATCAGCATTTGAAATGCAAAATTTTTTTGGCATGGAGTATTAAAATGGTTGATAAAAATAGTGCTGAATATTATGATAAATTCTCAACCATTTAGGGGTCATAGTTAGCTGAATTTGATCTAGCAGTGAGAGAACTCTTAGCAAATACCAGAACAAACAACAAGGTATCTTAGCCTGTTCATTCAGCACACTCATAACAGCTAGCAGTGCAGTGGGAACATATTTTCTTCAGGAAATCAAACCTGACCCATTTTTCAATCATTACAGACACAACTCAAGACATTTCTAAAACAGATCAATGAAGTTGAATATTCTGGTTTGTGAAAATCATTCGAGATGACACAAGCTGTGCAAAAGAAGTACAGATTACAGAAACATTTTGGGGGTCTAGTAATGCAAAAGGCAAAGCACAGTTTTCTAGTCAAGTTTTTTACACACATAAAAATTTTATTCCTAGACAGGTACCAAGGACAGGTTTATGATGGTGCCCAAACAATGAGTGGATTGAACAATGATGTGCAGAAACAGCCAAAGGCTGTGCATCACACAATCTTAATCTTGTGCTTAACAATGCTTTTGATTCTGTAAAAGAAGTGTCTGCATTATTTATGGTACTACAAGAGTTGTACAGGGTTTTTGGGGGGGTGTAAAAAAAAAGGGATTTGTTTGCTTCAAAAATTGCAAAAATTACGAGCATAGTAAATATTGCTTCCCAGTATCTTCAAAGAAAAGATGCAGAACTACTAAAAGCAACAGAGCACTTACAGGCAGCCTTTAAAGGCCTTGTTAAACTATCAGAAGGATTTTGACAAAGAAGAAACTGACTGTTAATGAAGATTGTCACAAAAAAAGATTTTGGAGGCATAAACAACATTTTGACAAACTAACAAGATAGGTTGATAATCATCTCTGAAGGTTATTTTTTAATCACTGTTTTTAATCCCACTCTTGGGATATTTTTATTTCTCAAGTAAACAATAGATTTAAAGGCATCAAACTTGTTGCAGACAAGTTCTTAATACTTCAGCCTAAGATACTCTAAGTTATTGGTGATTAAGAACTATTAAGAGTTGCTAAGTCTCAAAAAGATGAATTCCCTGATGACCTGATTGATGCATTTACCTTACAGCTGGTTTCTTTCAGAAAACAACCAAGCAAAGTAATATTCAAAAGGAAAGTATCAGCAGTGAGAGAATTTGCTGATTGTGGACTATGTAATATCTTCAGGATTTGATTATGTAGTCACAACCTTCTACTCTTTCTAAGATGGCCTGTTACAGTGGCAAGTGCAGAACAATCTTTTTCAAAACTAAAAATAATCAAAAGCTTATCTGAGAAATAGTATGTGCCAGGATCGATTAAGAAGTTTGTCCTTATTAAGCATGGAAATTAAAGAGGCAAATAAAATAGAAATGGAAGAGCTAGTTAATGACTTAGCTGAACAAAAAGCAAGATGAAAGCATTTTTAATGTGAGTAGATTTTAAATTAATTTTTATTAAAACTGGTGTTAAACTAGTGAATCAAGATATTTTGATTCTGTACAAATCTCATCAGTGCCCCACACCTAATATATAAACATAATTTTAGTAACAATTACTTCTTTGGCAGTTGTACAACAATAAGTTTGTGTGGAAAATTGGAGGGGGGGGGGGGGGCATTTTAGATTTTTTGCAGGGTGTGTGTCAGCAAATGAACTCATGTAAGTTGGTTCTTACATACCTCAATAAATATGCAACATTAGTCTATTAAATGATTACGCAGTGCTAATGATAAATACAGATTTAATGCCAAAAAGGGAAGTAAGAAGTGAAACAGCTTCTTGTTTGGACTGAAGCTAAAAGTGCTTTATTTTACCAAAATTTGCTCTATAATTTGTAAATTTAATCCATAAAATCACTTGGTAAAGTTTGCATTGCAGTTTTCAGTAAAATTGCTAGTAAAAATTGTGTTGCAATTAAAAGAATGCGAACATTTGAATTTTCAAGAAATAACTAATATTTTGATTCTTATAATTGATTCTGATTAACAGAAAAGGATAATTGTATTTTGTTGAGAGGTATTTGTGACCTGTCATCATAAATGAGTCTGGAATCAGTTTTTTGTTGATATTTTGAGATATTAATAGCAAAAGAAACTTAAAGAATTTTTTTTTTTTAATGGTGTAAGTTGTTTGTTTTTGAAGATTTAAAAAAGCAAGGTGGAAAAATGCATGTTTTGAAAAAAAAGAAATTACACCTGTTACAGTTAGAAACAATACAAATGATCAAATTTGCAATACATAACTGAAACAGTTACAGAAAAGAATGAATAACCTGTAGAACTAACAACTAAGAACACAGATTTTGATGGTATTTGTTATATATAATCATAGATATATCATTTATGATCTAATTTTCATTTTCATCAGTTAAATTGAAGACCAATTTGCCACCCTTATAGTCTCATGGCTAATTTTGCCAATCAGCAGAGGAAATCTTGTCCTAGTGACGTTTACTTTCTTCAATTTATTTTCAGAACTTTTATTGGACAATTATTTTTACATCATCCAATGAAATGTTCATAAATCTAAACAAAATAGATTATTTTGACCTTTCAACGGATATATGATTGTTGTCAGGTCCATCAAAGTGAAGAAGCAGAATGTAAAAGTAAGGCATTTTGACTCTTTACAAGTTAAAAACAAATCATGCAAATGATTTGTTTGAACATTTAGAGGTCAAACATAGTCAAGCTATTACTGTTATTATGTTATTATTTTTTATTACAGAGTAGGTGTTAATTTTTCAAATTAAGTGAAATTTTCTGCCCCCAACATGCACTCTGCCTATTTCAGCTTCTACTGGGAAAGGAGGACAGGTACATTTGGATTCACTTTTTGGGAAGTGGGTCATATATAGTAAGTGTATTTATACACACAGGAGCATGCATGCAAGCCCACACCCACACATATAAAGAAAAACCAAGGATATTTGAAAAATATCTCAGAAGATCTGATATTTTAATTTGGGGGCCAATTATTGTTATCTGTTTGTAGGGTTCTTTGGACATTGTACAGCAGATGGGTTACACTCAGAAGACAGATGATGGCCTGCAGTTTGGGTATGATGAACCAGATCCTGGTACAACAGAAAACCTTGTAGCAGACATAGTTCTAGCACGTTTAGAAATGGAAAGTTATCTAACAGGATCTCATCCTCATCCTGAAGTAATTCATTGTTGGCTTCCCCAAACCACAATGTAAGTCACCAATAGCTATAAATCTTTAATTTACTTAAAGTAAAAATAAAATTTTAATTTTAAACATCATGCAAGAAATAGTAAATTAGCTGAACAGGTTCAGTAAGAACAATTGTATAAGTAACATGCTGCCTTTATTATTAAAGAAGGAAACAAAACCCTTAAGTTATCTATTTCTTCATTTATATAGTACTAAAGAAGCCAGGGGTGGGGTGGGACAAAATAAAAGTTTTTCACAATGTAAAACATTGTTACCAGATCAAAGATGACCATATTAAATTCTGGCTTGGATAGTGTACAAAATAAGGATTTGATTGCAAAACTTTGCCAGATCAAAGATGACCATATTGAATTCTGGCTTGGATAGTATTCAAAATAAGGATTTGATTGCAAAGCTTTTGCCAGATCAAAGATGACCACATTAAATTCTGGCTCGGATAGTGTACAAAATAAGGATTTGATTGCAAAGCTTTTGCCAGATCAAAGATGGCCACATTGAATTCTGGCTTGGATAGTGTACAAAGACAAAGTTTGGTTTGCAAAACTTTTGCCAGATCCAAGATGGGCATATTGAATTCTGGCTCAGATAGTGTACAAAGTAAGGATTTGATTGCAAACTTTTGCCAGATCAGAGATGTCCATATTAAATTCTGGTTGGATAATGTACAAAGTAAGGAATTGATTGCAAAGCTTTGAATTCTGGCTTGGATAGTGTGCAAAGCTTTGAATTCTGGCTTGGATAGTGTGCAAAGATTTGATTCCAATGCATTTTACCAGATCAAAGATGGCCATATTAAGGTCTAGCTTGGGGAGTGGACAGAGCTAAAGATTTGATTCCAAAGCTTTTGCTAGATCAAAGATGGTCATATGGAGTTCTGTCTTAATTTCTTTTTTATATTATGATTAGATTGTAAAATATGATAAGATTAGCAGAGAACAGAATGGAATGGAGGAAACTTGTCAGTTCGTCAGTGGTGCCCCAATGGTCAACAAGACCAAGGGATAGATAGATAGATAGATAGGTTGATTGATTGATTAGATAGTAAAAACTATTTGTTGAAAGAAAAATATAAAATCTAATAGTTGTTCTTGTTTATCATGAGCCAGCTAGTTACAAATATTTGCACTTCATCATAATACTGTAACTAATCACCTACATATTACACATATTATTGTTATCAATTGGTCTATTTATAGTAACCAGCTCCTCACACTTTGGGATCAACTTGGTGGAGAAGAATCAGGAACATTTACTATAAATAGAAGTGCAGCAATCACAACAAATATGTTTTTGCCACCCACACCTGTGCCAGTAAATGAAAAGGTAAATGTTGCATGCATACAACTGTCTTAGATTCACATGCATTTTTCTGATTTTTATTTCTGCCTTTGGGAGGTTAAATATTTAAACACTACTATTTTATTATTACATAATAGCTTTTGCCCATGGTTTTGTCAGATAAATGTCAGTTTTCAGAATATGTTGCTTATAAAATTATTTTATAGTACATTTTTTTTTATTGCCAGGTAAGAACCATAATATATCATGCCTACAAAATTAAAAGATAGAGGGAAGGGAGAATGAAAGTGTTGACAGAGAGATGTGGACGTGTGTGTGTGTGTGGAGAAATATGAGAATGGAAGGGAATGGAAAAAGTTATTGATTGATAATAAGAGAAAAGAAAGAATGTGCTAGTGGGAGAGAGTGGCTGAGCTAGCTGGTGTCATCATGAGTGAGTGAATGTTGCGATCAGCATAAGTAACTTTGAGTTATTTTTGTAACTAGCATTTTGCTCTGTCCAAAGAGTTTTAGAGGATCATTAATAAAATAAATGAAGATTCTCATCACTTGTAATTAGTTTTTGGATACTAAATTAATCATAGTGATATCCATTAAGTAAGTGGCATTGCCATAACAGCTATTTTCCAGGTTCTTTCAATCCCATTTGTGCATTCAGTTCGGTGTGTATCCTATTCTTTGCAGTTATGGCTCAAGGTAGGTCTGGTATCCTATTCTTTGCAGTTATGGTTCAAGTTAGATCTGGTATCCTATTCTTTGCAGACTTGGCTCAGTTAGGTCTGGTATCCTGTTCTTTGCAGTTATGGCTCAGGTCTGGGATCCTATTCTTTGCAGTTATGGCTCAGTTAGGTCTGATATCCTATTCTTTGCAGTTATGGCTCAAGTTAGTTTGATATGCTTGTCTGGCTTTCCAGTCACATTTACTTCTGTGGCTACTTTGTATCTTCCTGCTTCCGAGATGGTGGTGTGACAAATTTTAGTGAGTGATTAAAATTGGAATATTTTTTAAATAGTTTTTCTTTTGCATATTACGTTTAGTAAAATTCAGAACTGCCAATTATTAAAAAAACATTTGTACCGCAATACATTTTATTTTAATATACAGGGAAAATTAAATATATATAATCTTGGGAGAGTATGGCAGGCTGCTTATAGATTTCCTTTTGTGATTTTATTTAATAAATCTCTTTAAAAGAGAATGACCTAATAGTAACAACTGTTTTATAAAGATTAACCATTGACACTAAAAAGGTTACATTGAATTATTATATGAAAATGTATTTGACTTACTGCAGGGTGCACAAACCACGGCCCGCGTGGGGGGGTGACTTTAGGATGTTACCATTATTTGTGGCCTGCAAGGAGCTCTTAACATTAATCTGAACATGGGAGTAGTGTAGGCATTGAAATATTAGTTTGGCCCCCAGCCCCCCGCTGATGTATCCACTCAGAAGTTGCAGCAGATTTTTTATCCAAAGATATTCTTGGTCTTGGTCTGCATCTGAGGGATCTTTCTCATCTCACTTGTCTTCTGGAGAGGGCGAGGTTGGGGTGGGGGTAAAGTTGTGTTGAGTAGTTGTTGACTTTTTCTTTTTCTATTTTTTTTTTTTTTTTTGGTGGTAGTTTGTGTTGTCTCGGTTTATGATTGAAGTGTAGAGAGTTTGTAGTTATTTTTGTAGATTGTTGTGGTGGTGTCATTGTGGAATCCTGTTGTTGATTTCCGGAAGAGTGTGGGTGCCCGTGCATGTTGTTGGTGGTTGTGCAGTGTTGCATTCTGTAGCGAGCTCATCCATTATGATACATGTCAAGGCAAAAACAGGTTTAAGTCCCAAATTCCATGGACTAAAGCGCTGTTGGAATTCCAACAGACAAGTGTCCACATATATTACTGCATTATTCACTAGGAATCGCTCTGTGCACGAATCTTGAAATTTGACAATGTCATGAAATTCATTTTTAATTCTGTTTACTTCATACAATCCACGATCCAGAGGACCTAATCATCGACGGTTCAGATTATTTCTTGAAGACATCGAGGCAGAATATCGAGACATTCCGTATCACACAGATGTCAGATGGTCGAGTTGAAGAAAGGTATTAAAATAGTTTGTTGAGTTGTGAACAGAAATTTGTGAATTCCATACTGTCAAAGGCAAAGACACGGCTGTGTTTACTGACAAACAGTGGTTGGCAGACTTGGCATTTCTAACAGACATGACAGACCACTTGAACAGATTCAACCAGTGTCTCTAAAGCAAAGATCACTTCATCTTTGATATGTACTAGGAGCTACAGTCCTTCACGTTGAAGTTGAGGCTCTTCTGTTTGATTCTGCAAGCTGGAAATCTTTGTCATTTTCTGATTTATTCAGCTTTTCAGAAAGAGTACCAATGTGACTTCAGCAGATATCATTGCAATTGTGAAATATTGCTGAAGGAATTTACTGAATGCTTTGATGCCTTCAAGGAGCACAAGGACTTATTCAATTTCATTCGCAATCCTTTCTCATGTAGTGTAGAATCCATGCCTGATCACTGTCAACTGGAGGTCATTGATCTTCAATGTTCACCTGAACTGAAGTCATCATTTCAGCACAACAACATTTTAACATTTTACGGAAGTCTCAGCTTAAGCACATACAGAAGTGTCAAGGACTTGGCTTGCAAGTTGTTGTCAGAATTCGGCAGCACATTCTTGTGTGAGTGAACGTTTTCAGTAATGAACACAAACAAGAACAAGCTGAGATTGAATTTGACCGACAACAATCTCTGTTTGATTTTGAGGCAGGCGACTACAAAACTCGATCCAAATATTGACAAAGTTGTTTACAACATTCAGGCTCACCCTTCTCACTAAAGACTAAACCTAGGTTAGTGAGACAGAAACGAATGTAAAGCATATTATTTCATTATTTATGTTGTTTGTTTTTTTCTACTGAGCCATCTATGTGCAATCTGACTTGCAGCCCTCCATGCACTATCAATTGGAAATTTGGCCCTCTGACCTAAAAAGTTTGTGCACCCATGATTTACAGGGATAAGTTTTAAGTATTTTATAAACCTTAGCATCAGCATTATTTTACTTATAAAGTCAAAATACAAGTGTATTTATTTATTGAATGTTTCTTACAGGAAAAAAATGTTTTAGTTACCCCAGACCAGCAGGTGACAAAAATTCCACCAACATTTGTATCAGGGGATGTAATGTTATCAAATTCTTTTCACCAACAGCGGGACAGTTCAATACGAAAAGGTGATTTTTCTTTTATTTTAAAAATAAATAAAAATAAATTAATAATTTTATTGTTTTCTTGAAATAATTTGAATTGCTGCTTTGATAATCATATACTGTAAAGTCAATTTTAGTTTTAAATGTAAATTTTATATTAATTTAGTATTTTGTTTCTTTTCTAAAAGTATCACTATTGTGTTATGTATTAGATGACTTTATTCAGTAGTGTCACAGATTATATTATTAAAGTTCTTGTGATGATGTAAAAGCAACAATATTTGATAAATGATTTATGCTTTATTAGCTAAGTAATGCAGAATATCTCTTTCTTTCTCTATTAATATTATATATAATAAATAGATGTATAATACACATACACTATACAGATATCCTTATGTTCACGCATAGTTTTCATCTGTGAATATTTTTTTGCTAGACTTCGTTTGTATTTTGTGGACTTTTTCTTAGTTTTTCTGGACATAATGTATTAATGTACGAAATGAAATGTGCTTCAAATATTTCATCACTGTCACTTTGCTTTCCTTTTGTATTAGTTTCATTTCAGTGTCAATGGTATAAACATAATGTATACCTCTTTTCCAAGGCTTACTTCAAACTTACACACATACTTTATTCCTCTTTGTTTTTTTTTATAGAATATTTTCAGGTAATGGCAATACATTTTAATATATTCTGAAATATTACATTTTAGAAGCTTTTAAAATTAATCAACTTTTATTATATGAATTAATCATGTATATATTTTGATAGTAATCACAACTGTCTAGACATATTTTTAAAGCACTAATTCATTTTTAGAATATATATCATTTGGATTTAAATTGTTAGTAAAAAATTTTAAAAGTATACTTCATTGATGAAGAAATTTTAAGACTGTAAACCGGGAAATATCATACCATATATGATTAGAAACTAAGGTTGTAATCTGTGACCAAGGATCATACTATACATGATTAGAAACTTTATGGCTGAAGTCTGGGACCTATATATATTATATATACACTATACATGATTAGTGTGACACCAACGCCACTTAGTTAAAGGATAGGATTATTATTAATTAATTAACAATCCAAAACTAATTACAAGTGATGAGAATCTTCATTTATTTTATTAATGATCCTCCAACAGACACTACTTGTCTCTCTTACTTGGTGGATATACGGGCGCTGTAAATGTTTTCACAACATTAAGACAACATTTACAATCTACACAGTGTTAGGTGGAAAACTTCTTACTAAAGGAGAAGACAAACCCATATTTAACCTATATTTAGCGAGCCCCCATCCACCCACTTTCTTTTCCAGCATAAGGTTATCAATATATGTAAGAAGGTCAATAAATTTATTAAATCAAAAATCAAATATACATATGACAAATACAATGAAATAGACTTTTTTACATCAATATTTCCACAAAACACATTCAAATAATTTATATATTACATAATCCTTTATCCAAAAATACAATTCAACAATTCAATACAAATCACAGGATAGTTCTTATCAGAGAACAGAAATGGAGTTATTAGAGATAAGCGATAATAGTTTTTACATAACCTGAATTAACTGCTGTCTCAACAGTATTTTGCTTGCTTTTGTAACAATGTCACAAGTTTATTGTCCACATTATTATGCCATGTGCTTTTCTCCATATGCATTGAAAACACTGATGGTATTCCCTTGAAGTCAACCTAGGTGTTTTCTCCCACTGTACCAATCCCCTCAAGCAGAATAGTAATTTCAGCACTTCTAGTACTTCCTTATAACAGAAATTGCTCAGGTAGTCAGCATATTTGCCACGATACATCAAAGGAGTGTAGTGTATTCCTTTACACTTACAGCAGCATTAGGCAAAGTTCTGCCTTAGTAGCATTCGTCTGACTTGTTTAGCAGTATTAAAGAAAGTTCTGCCTTACTAGCATTAGTCTGACCTGTTTAGCAGTATTAAGGAAAGTACTGTCTTACTAGCATTAGTCTGACTTGTTTAGCAGTATTAATAAGAAAGTTCTGCCTTACCAGCATTAGTCTTATCTGATTTATCTAACAATATTATGGACTACTATCATTAATAAGACTTGCCTAATACTATTGTGGACTGTTGGCATTAGTCTGACTTATCTAACAATATTATGGACTACATGTATTATCATTAATAAGACTTGTCTAACACTGTTGTGGACTATTATCATTAGTTTTACTTGTCTAACAGTACACTATTGTGGACTATTAGCATTAGTCTGACTTGTCTAAGAAATTGTCGTAGGATGATGGGCATTATTTACAAACAACATTTGTGTGGAGAATAGTTATTTAAACATAATTTTAAAATAACATTTGTCTGGAGAATAATTATTTAATTATTTCAAAGTAAAGTTTGTCAGGAGAATAGTTATTTAAACATAATTTTAAAATAACATTTGTCTGGAGAATAATTATGTAAGCACCATTTCAAAGAAAAATTTGTCAGGAGAATAGTTATTTAAACATCATTTTAAAGTAACAGTTGTCCACAGAATAACTATTTAAACATAAGTTTACAAGAAACACTTGTCTACAGAATAGTTATTTAAATTAAAGATAATTTAAAAGTAATACTTGTCCAGAGCATAGTTATTGAAACACTGTTTTAAAGAAACTCTAGCATTAGTCTGACTTGTAGTATTATTGAAACATTATTTAAAGGTAATATTTGTCTTGAGAATAGTTATTTAAGTACCATTTTTAAAAAGTGTCATACTGCACAAGACAAGACAATTTGGTTCAAGGTTTTATTAAAATGTATTTGAAAGTCAATCTTTGACAGTGATACTAAGGATGCCATTTCTCTGCATCTTTTTGTTTTTCCTTTTTAGACTCTTATTTCTTGGCCAAAATGTGTCACTCGTTTTGATTGCCCATGATAATCAGCCTAGGACCAGGAAGTTTTGAAACTTGTATGTTCATTGTTACTCTATCAACTTGATTATTGTAAGTTTTTTTCTCTAGTGCAGAGTGTCTTAAGAATAAACTTTGAAAGGTTCTAATCAATGTAGCTAAGAATTTATTCTCTGTATTTCTCTTTGGTTTTCAATTCCAGAGTAGAATTTATAACAAGATCTTTTCTTTTTGTTACACTTCATGGCATCGTCTTGTTACAGCTATCTTTCATTTATGTCACTCAGGTAGAAGTATGTATACATCATACATAGAACGTATGTTTTTATAACAATGGAAAGCAAACTATATGTCATAAGGTCAACATTCATTTGCTTATCAGGATCTCTCTCTGAAATATGTTGCTTTTGAACTGAGATGCAAAGGGAGCTCAAGATGTCTTATTCATCAATTCATCAAAATAAATAACATTCTTTTCTGTGTTATAGTGACAGTTTTTGTTTTTTATATCATTCCCCTTTGAGAACTAAGAATTAGTGCAATTTTAAAAACAATGTTGCATAGCAATAGTTGTGGTATGGTCAGAATTCGTATTTGTTTATTTATTATTTATCAGGCATTTGTTTCCAAGAAATAATTCATTATTTGATATTAATTTTAGTAAAGTAAATTAAAATAATATGTGGAAATGATTATAATAATTAGTGATCAAGCAGTTGTATGCGTGTGTCCAACTGTGTGTGTGTGTGTGTGTGTATTCCATAATAGCATGTAAACAGTAACTTGCAATATTTTTATAAATAATTAACATCAGCATGTATTTATTATCTTTTCTTTCATATAGACAAACTAATCTATTTTTAGTTGATTATGGAAAGACAAACTTGTGTTCTAAATAATACATAATCAGTTACTGTTTATATTTTATATGATCATATTTATGTAATATTAAAAATATTGCACTTATTTCATAAAACATTTGTGCTCAACAGCTTGTGACATATGTGGGGAGACAGAAGTTGCTCTGTGGTGTCAATTGTGCGATTCCAAACAGCTGTGTGACAAGTGTGATGATATGTGGCATCGACACCCTAAGCGGCAGAATCATCAACGCAAACCTATTGCCTGCTTTCCTAGCCCCACTTCCACAGATCTTCCTGGTGCTAATATTATGGGTCCTTTCGGTATTCGTGCTGCCCACAGCATAAGGTCAGTGATAAAGTTTATTTCAGGTTTTGGTGTGCTTAGTTTCCACAGTAAGAACAGTAGGAAAATTTGCGAAGATCTATATCCATAAAGTAATGCCTTATTAACTCTTAATAGGTGAAATAGATAATTTTTCTTACAGATGATTTGCACAAAACCTAGAGCCTTTTTACTGTTTTCATTTTGAGTACCTCTATAAATTTGCTCCTCATACTTTGTCACTTAATATTTTATAAATTGTATAACAACTTACTCATACTGTATTATAATTATTATAAAACTGTTATTATATTTCTTGTAACCAACTTGACAGCTTTGGCCTTTGACTGCATATCAGCCAGGGAAAATAGCTTGAGGCTGCCTGCTGAACCTAAAACAAACTTGTCCAAAGCATTTCTCTTTGGGCCCCAACAATAACCAAACCATCAACATAAGACCACACTATCAGTATGATTCAATTTTCTGTTTACTTCATACCAAAATGACAAGTACACTATCAATATAAGGTTCAGTCCTCTGTATACTTATGTATACAAAATGTTATAAGACCACACTATCAGTATAAGATTCACTTCTCTGTGTGCTTCATACAAAAATGACATAAGACCACACTATCAGTATAAGATTTATTCCTCTGTATACTTCATACAAAAATGACAAAAGGGTGCAGTATAAGATTCATTTCTCAATATGCCATATACAAACATGACATAAGGCCATACTACCAATATAAGTTTCATTTCTCTGTATGCTAACATGACATAAGCCCATAGTATGCCATATACCAACATAAGGCCATACTACCAATATAAGATTCATTTCTCAGTATACCACATGCCAAGGGTGTGTAGCACTGCTTCCCAGAGCAAAAGCTGATAATTTGAGCAAAATATTTATAATAATACTTTTCTTGCAGACTGAATATAATTTTAAATTAGATTATTTGTTCTTTGTTAAAAATCTTTAATGCACAAGTGAATTTATGTATCTACTAGAAGTGATTGAAACTTGGATTTCATCTGTTAAACCTTTTATAGGTGCAGATAGGGCCTTATGTGTAAACGTCTTGCACAAAATCTTGCTTGGCTCATTGAAAATTAACTTCTAACTGTAGCTATCTGTGTAGAGAGGAAATTGTTTTATAAGTGGAATTCCCTTGTATTTTACTGGTATTATTTTGACTGAAACAAAATATTCCAGAAGTCTTTATGAAGAGATCATCAAAGCAATTGAGTGTTTTAACCAACAAGACTGGATTTTCGAATTTTGAAAAAAAAACTTATGTAATAAAAATTCACAGAAAAATGGCACATGGTGTGACTTTTTGTTTTGTAATATTTTTTGTATTATGCTTAACTAATGACAGTTATTTCTTTAAATTCTTCTCATTGTGATTTCAAGAGAGACAGGACTGGCTATTTTTTATATGTTCTATTTGTGAAACTGTGTAATATTTCTTGATTTGTAAATGATAATAGGAATATTTCAGATCTCATTTGTTTGGGAGAGAGAAATAAAAATGTCAATACATAGCAAGGAGTACTGACATCTGATTGACTTCTAGATAAGCACCTCATAATACGTAATCTTCAGTAAATGCTAATTGATGTAAAACTTTGTATATCACACAGTATTTTGGGCAGTTCAATTTTGCATTTTATCTGGGGCTGTGCAAAATGCAAAAATGTGCAAAATTGAACTGCCCAAAATACTGTTTTTTAGTTCACTTAGTGCTCTGGATCGTTTTTTAGCCCTTTCATTTTAATAAAATTAATATTTTGGTGTATGACCACAGCTAGTACTTTTTGTACAGGTTTCTTTGACAACTGAATTTTATGTAAGATAGATGACTATTACACCATGCATTGCATAGTAGTGGTTCTGGACATTTATTATCTTTCTGTTTTACTTTTGTAGGAAAGACAGTATTGTATTATTATAACATAAAACATGAGCATTACATAAATTATGTTCATTTCTTTTTTTCTTCAATTTCTTCCAGAGAAAATTTCCCTATTCCTGTTAGTAACGCTCATCTTCCAACACCCGCTGTCATACCGAAGCAACCAGCACTAGATTCTAGCCTACAACAACATTTGCAGCAACTTCATCATTATCAGCAACTTCAGGAGCAGCAGCATAAACAAATTCAAAACTACTCCAATGACTATTCCAGTGATAAGTTTTACCACTCTTGTAATAATTTCCCAACACCTGCTACTGGCCAGCAGCGTTGGACACAATCATCTGAGTATGTCCAAACTACGCCCTCTGTGTTGAACAACTTGCCTCAACCAGCAGACATATTCAATAGAAAAGATGCTCTTCCTTTTGTACAGAGAATGCAGTCTGGTACTGGACAAGATAAAAAATTTAACAGTGGCTTCTATCAACTGCGTAATGTTCCAGTCAGTACAGAAATGCCAGGATTACCATACCATCAGATGATAGAAGAAAAACATTTGCCATTGGTAACATCTACAATAGCTTCAACACCAGTGCTCGAGTCAGGATGGAATACTATGAGGTTTGATCAGCAAAGCATGTCATCTATTTTTAAGTTAGCAACTTCTCAACAATCAGGCTTATTGAGTCGTATTGTGGCAGAAAGTGATTTTGAAAAACGTATAGTCAAATGTGATATACATACATTAGCACTTAAAGAGGAATTAGACCTTATTGCAAAAGAGTTAGATGATCTTCTCATGCATTATGATGATGTATGTGAGCATGAAAAGTTTCGCTCTCTGACCTGCAGAAAAGCAACATTGCTGCGTGAATATCAAAGTCTTAGTAACTACAAACATGAGCTTCAGGCTTTAATGGATGCTGGTTCTCAGTCTACTTTAGTTTCTAAGGAAACAAATCACCCTTCTGAAGTTTTTAATCCTCCATTTCTTGCATCACCTTTACTTCCAACACTAAATCCTTTACAACAGCAGACAAGTTTGTACCATCCCCAGCAAGTGTCTGCAGCTTCACATTTACAGCATACAAAGAGTGTGCATCAACCTATTTCAGTACAACTCTTTAACCAGCAAGGAAGTCCTAATCAAATGCATGTGACTCCTAGCCTGTTTAATGGTCAGAATAATATAGGATTATTAGAAGAAGAAAGTCAGAAAGTCCATTTTAAAATGATGTCTCCAATTCCCACAGTTGAAAGTACTGAACTTGCAGTTCCAACAGAATTTAAAGTGCCTTCTGTTAGTCTTTGTACAGAAATGCCTACCACAGCAATTTCTTCATCTCTTCTCAGTCACTCAATTAAAAAACCTTTCACAGTTGCTGAGACTGTGCTTGAAACCAGGTTAAGAGACACTCACTTGAGCAGCAGTAATACACTTTTTCAGCCAGAGGTATCAATAGCTTCAGCACTGCCTAGCAATATGGAAAATACTGTTTGTGCCAGGCCTTTAGACTCTGTCCATTCCAAACTGACAGACTTGTCAGAATCACATCTGGAAAAGATTAGCCAACAGAAGACAAGAGGAAGTCCACCTATATCAGCATCCACAAAATTTGAACTTCCTCAAAATGACTGGCAATGTGAACACTGTACATTCATAAACACAGCAGGAACACGTGTCTGCATCATATGCCATCGCACTAGTGACAGTCCTGTCCTCTTGCCTCTAAAAGAACGATTGACCAATTCTGGACAGCCAAATCAGTCAGTGCAGTCATTTCACCAGTCACCCGACAAAGCAAGAATACCATCAGATAGCCAAGTGGCAAGTGGAGGAAGAGATGTGCATCTAGGAAATATTGTTAGAAAAATTGTAGAAGATCAGGATCAGGTAGGGGATTTGAACATAATCTTTGGAAACAATAATTTTCTGAAATATGTTATTTGACTTTGTTCTCATAGAAGCATGTGTTTACTGCTCAGGTGGGAAACTACTCATCTCCCTTTTATCCAAGTCTTGATTTCTACTTATTCCCCCAAATAATTCTGTTCTTAAAAAAGTATTGAGCAAAAATTTATAAATTTGTAAATTTGTTTCAGTTCACTAATAGTTATTGTTTTATCTGGAATAAGTTTGTTTACAGTTTACAAGCATTTTGGCCATCTTACTTACAAAATGGCAGTGTATGCAATGATTTGTGCTCTATATGAAACTGCTATAAAATGTGAAAGAGTTTGTTTAGCATGTAGTTGTAAGTTAGAGAATCAGTAGCTTTCAGAAAGAAGAGTTTTACAAAAATGACAGTGTGAATTAAGATATAAGGAATCCTTCACTTTCCATAATTTGTTCTGTTATAAATATGTACATATGAATTAAGTCACACTTTGAAAGCACAGTAGTTTGTGTGCTTACCTTAATTTGTTTTCAGGTTAAAGCACTGGGTTTGAATCTTGCCAGGTGCTGAAATTTTTTATCATCTTTTTCCTTTTTTTTCATTTATCCCTTTTTCTTCTAAATACAGATTGGAAAAAATTGAATAGTTATTTTATTGATTTATATTGTTTTTATTTATTTTTTTAATTTATTTATTTATATTTTATTTATTTTATTATTATCTTTTATTTTTTAATTGATGTTATAGTGGGATTCAATTATGCACTATTGCAGTTTTATCAAAAATACCCATAGAAGTTCATGAGCACACCATTTTTGATAAACTTTTTTTAAAAAGTTGATATAATTTTGTAATAGGCAGCATAAGAGACCTCAGTTTAGAGGAAGAGAATAGGAAGGAAGCATGAAATCTTCATGTATTGTATAAGATACTTTAACAAGGAAAAATTTTCATTGATGAACATGCATTCACAAAAAATATAGTTATTGAAGAAATTTTAAACAAACGTCTTCCTCTGTTTAGTGTATTTCATTTCCTTCCTGTCATTCTTGATGGGTAAACACATTCTTTCCTGTCATTCTTGATGAGTAAACACATTCCTTACTGTCATTCTTTATGGGTAAACACTTTCCTTCCTGTCATTCTTGATGAGTAAACACTTTCCTTCCCATCATTCTTGATGGGTAAACACATTCTTTCCTGTCATTCTTGATGAGTAAACATATTCCTTGCTGTCATTCTTTATGGGTAAACACTTTCCTTCCTGTCATTCTTGATGAGTAAACACTTTCCTTCCTGTCATTCTTGATGAGTAAACACATTCCTTCCTGTCATTCTTGATAGGTAAACATGTACCTTTCAGAAATACAAATGGATTGGAAAGTAATTAATATAATTATTAATGGATACTGCATTTGATCTTTGTTGCCTTGTTCCTGCTCACCCTGGATTTTATACCTTTGCTACTTATCAGATGTAGGAAGTCCAACTCTAATAACCATAAATATTGGGTTAACAATTTTGATCAGATGTAGGAAGTCCCACTCTAATAATCGTAAATGCTGAGTTGACAATTTTGATCAGGTGTAGGAAGTCCAACTCTAATAATCATAAATGTTGAGTTAACAAGTTTGATCATTAAAACCAGGAGTGAAAGTTGAATACTGGACAATGGATAAATGATCATATATACTGCTTCAAGGTACCACCAAGTGTAGTTTATTTTACTCTACTTAATCTATGTTTCATTTCAAATCTACTGAACTAAGTATTCTAAGTATTCCTGAATTACAATAATTTTTTTTAAAAATTGGTCAAGATAAAATGATTTTCATAAACTTTGTTAAACACTCAAAAGTTATTGTATATGATGTTAAAAATACCAAATATATTTGTTTGGTATTAGCTAATGATAATATTTGATTTTCACAATATTTGTTGTCTTTAAAATTTATAAATGTAATAGCAGTGTGTTAATAACTGAATTAATAAAAAATTCTATTATACAGGGTGGCCCAAAAGTAGGTTTACAGTTATCACGTAGACTATTTATTTAAAAATTCGACACTAGAACAGCGGGAAATTCGTTATTAACATAAACATAAACATAAACAATTTAATCTCTCAGATGCCCAAAACGTCCTCCTTCAACATTAAGCATGTCCATATAAAAGGTAGTTTAATAACTGTAAACCTACTTTTGGGCCACCCTGTATTAATTCATGTAGCTTGTTTAAATTTTAATGCTGCTAAGCTCTCTCTCTCTCTCTCTTTGACTGCTTTCTGCTTTCTGTATTCTGGAAATTTAAAAAATCCAAACAGTAATACAAAAACTAACTGTGACAATGCCACCCTAGTTATTGATTATTATTATTATTATTATTATTATTATTATTATTAATCATCCATAACTAATTGCAAGTGATGAGTATCTTAATTTATGTTATTAGTAATTCTCCAGAAGACACCACTCATCTCTTTCACTTGGCAAATATGCGGGCGCACTGTAAACATTTTCTCTCTTCCACAACATCTACTGTCATACAATATTTCCTTAGGTGGAAAACTTCTTACCAAAGGAGAAGATAAATCCATATTTAATCTATATTTGGTGACCCCCCCTTCTCCCACTATCTCTCCAACATATGGTTATCAATACGTGTAAGAAGTCAATAAATTTATTAAATCAACAATCAAATATACATATATATTATGAATATAAACAAAAGAGCATCAACATTTACATCACTTCACAACAATGTTCGATTAATGCTGGACAATCGTTCAGTTTATCTTAGCATAGATATCAGCAGTCAAATTTACATATATAAATATATATAAAAATCAAGTTCATAGATATCATTCATCACAGAAATGAAAGTGGAGTTTTAGAGAAATAATTCAAGTCAACGTACATAACCTTTTCAATGATGGCCGCTGTCACCAGCACATGTTCACAAATCATGCAGTTTGCAACAAGTCACTGTCTTTCTAGGCACATTACACAATTGTTCCAGAATCTTCAATGCACTCACAAAGCACACCATGGAGAATCATCCAGAGCTGTATATGCATTATCAAAAACATATAATGCGGAGCGTTCTAGAATCTTTGTGTGAGCTACTCAAGACACCACGAGGAATGTTCAAATAATCTTTGTGAATTCTCGAGACCAAACTAAAGTCTCAATTTTTGCCATATTGGTTTTCAAACTGAATTCATAGAAATCAACTTACAGCAACACATTTACTGATAAGTTTGGCGGCAATGCTGGATTCACACACCAACTTGATCTGGTAAAGTATCGTAATCACTGTGATCTGAAGTGGATCAAATAGAAAAGGCACGCTCTTCTCTGCAAAAGTCAAAGTAAGGCAGCGCTAAATTTCAGGCATATTTTGTCCCTAAACCCTCTCTCTCTCTTACAAATATTCTCAATTTACAAATCTTGCAACAATTTCGTTAGCCTGATACACACACACATAGCATAAGAAGTATCGCATCAATCAAAATTCACAAGTATAATGTACAACATAATCAAATTAGTGATCATAGAAATAATGGTTCAATTACATAAAGCGTTCTCCAATTTAAATCATAGATCAATAACAAACCTGTAGGAAATTTAAGTCCATTCTTTCTTTTTCAGTCAGATAACTTACCATAAGCTAATGATCACTTTATCGGTTTATGACAAGATTCAAGTTATGTCAAAATCAAAGTGATTAGAATAGAGGACTTCTTCAACAAAATAACTTTCGGTCCATCCCCATTGGATGAAATTGTTACGAGCAAGTGTGAGACTATTAGTAAGAAAAACTACTCATCCAGTTGGAACTAGTTTGGATTGCATCAGCAAATTCTAGGCATATTCTCCACCTGAGTTGTTTACTCCAACTCTTGGCACTTACACAGATATCATCATAAGCAGTGCCCAAGGTTGGGTCACTTTGACATTTAACAATTCATATAACTAATTAAGTTTAGAAATAGGGATAGGCAAATTTACTCCTCCACACAAACAAAAAAACAAAAAAGATAACATGAGAAATAATGGATTGCTAACAGTTTGAGAATACTTATTATCGAGAAACACACCTAGAAACTGAGGAAAGTATTTATATTTGTTTAGTGACATTAATAAGCAAAATTTAATTGTTATATATACCAATGTAACTGTAAGAAATAAATAGAAAACATTAATATTTAGAGTAAAATTCTTCTTCAACATGATACAATTCAGAATTCTTTAAAAATTTTATTTCATCATAAGTTTCACGACATCACATTCTACCCCCTCTTCTTTTTTACAAAGTTCATTTTAAAAGTCTGTTCTTTTTTCTCATTAGAAAAAAATTATTTTAACACAGAGAGAATATAAAGTCAGAGGTCACCACAAGCCCCAATGAAAAAAAAAAATTCATTGCGGCTCTGATAGTGTTTTAAAATTTGCATGTGAACTAAACTGTATTTTATTGCTATTAGTACTAAGGGTAATAATTATAATTATTTATTCTGTTATGAAAAAAACTATCATATAGATTTTGCAAAATTATTAAGTGAAAATATTAAAGCAAAATAAGAATACTAGTGACCAAAATTCATCTTTTAAGAAAAAAAAATAATGTAGGCATTTTTATTTAATTTTGAAATCAGTGAATTTATTTAATACACTGACCCATTTAAGGTAGACCTAAACGATTAACCAGAGGATACAGTGTAATAATTAAAACAAATATCGGAACTGGAAAAAAATTAATGTAATGCAGACATTGAAGTCATAACCTGCCCATGTGAGAAGAGATAGCACAGTCTAGAACTAAAATGACAATAACTGAAATTGGTAGATACTTCAAATATAAAGAAAAGATGTGTAAAGAATAATCATTGCTTTATGTATGATAGTAATAAAATTGGATGGATATTAGTGCTTGTGTGATTTAGGCTACACCTCCAAAATCATGTATCATTTTGAACTGGCAAGAATGAGCTCAGCCATCATAACAGAATAATGTATTCTATGGTTTCTTTTTTTTATTATAAACTTTCAAAATAAATACATTGATTTACAACTGAATTATAGAAACCCACCCATGACAAGCAGTAATGCCTAAGTCAAAACCAGTTTATAATTATATTCATGTCTTGGTGGATTGGGCAGCAATTTACAACAGGAAACACAAAGAAAGAAAAATGCTTGGTGAATGAAAGTGATATTATTATTTTTTCTTAAATCAGCTTTTGTTTCTTCTGGCAATGCAGAACAAGAGTAATAATACTTTTAGACCTAGGCTACATTGAGGAAATCATCCTGATTTTTAATTAACAGATAACGTTTTGCTCTTGTCACACTATTTTGGTAATACATTTAACTCATTAACCTTTTGAAAGTCAGGAACTAATTTTAGCAGCAGCCTACAGATATATTAATTGTTTGTACTTTGCAACAGCATCAGTATGTTTTCTTAATAGACACCAATGAAAGAAAAGTACATTTGAAATATGCATGTCAGATAACAAAATATATTTCAGACAGTATATTTGCATATTTTAAATATTCTTTTGCTTAAGTGTGACTTGTGCATGCATGCATGTGTGTGTGTGTGTTATAACCTAAATATTGTGTTGAAAATGCAATACAGTTGTTAAGTTCTTCATTTAATTATATATCAGGCTATTTTCCAATTGCCATCCCTATTGCTGATATAGTACACATAGGAAGTGCAACTTTTCTTTTCTTTTTCAACTAAAACATCATAAAAATTATGTTGATATTTTTTCACAGTTGTATTGATACTTAAAGTTTTCCATGTAATTTGAGTTTTGATGTAGTCACTAATGTAGAAAATTGCAAAAAAGTATTTTGATGTTTTTTAAACAATTCAGAATTTTGCATTTCACTTACATTTATTTGTATAGAAGAAAGTTATTACTTTGTTATGTTTATATTTTATATTTTGTAAAATAATTTTATTGATTTATATTCTAATGTATCATCATTGACCTACTGAAGAAAATTAATATGTGAAACTACATCATATCATTAGTCAGAAGTATGCACACATAATATCTTTGCCTATAGTATGATATTGAATCTTTTTCAAAGAATTTGTTCATACTTCCTTTAATAAAGAAGAAATTATTGATTTACATAAATATTATTTATAGGTGTACCTGGAGAAGAAAGAGGCTCAGAAAAAATATATTCTCTTTCAAGAGAAGGCTCAGACTGTAGAGCAGCAAGGACAGTTATGTAGGGCCCAGCACAACATTGCATTGCTTACAGGGCAGATAGAAAGCTGTACCATAACACATAATCAGGAAGTATCACCTCTGTCTTCCAACCCTAAACAGAGTGAACACATTTCACCAAAGGACACACTGAGTGCAAAGAGACCTTCACAAGTCTCTGTGAACATTAAAGAAACTGGAAATGGTGGTGGTGACAACCTTCCTGTGTTAGACAGCAGTAGCATACAAGGTTCAGAGCTGTCATCCATAAGTTCACTTGGTGAGTTCCATGAGAAAATGGAACGCTTGCAGGAACAGAAAAGGCAAAAACAACAAGATTTAGATGGTGCAGACTTGTTGTATTTTATAAAGGTGATTTAAGATTTTGTCTGTAGATTTAACTGGTAATAAGTAACAATATTAAGAAACAGCTGTTGAATTAAGAAATTATGATGTAAACCAACCTGTTAAGACTGAATGTTATAGTTGAAACATTGTACATTAAATGTTAGTAATTTAAATCTACATTAATTTGAACTCCAAATTGTCGAAACATCTTTAGCTGCAAATAGTTTAACATTTTTTGACATTATGAAAACAAATGCCATCACTTGTATGGCTTTAGCTTTTATTCAAAATTGTGTTGTTTTTATGAATTTAAATTAATTTATTTTGTATGGTCTTTTTTATAATCAGTATAAAATCATTTAAATAATTATCAGATATTTATATGTGCAATATAATTGTATCCAAACTAAATTATGTTTTAAAATCCAGTAATCCGAAACCTGTAATGTAATCTGAACACACCTTTGCATTAATTAGTTTGAATTTCAGGGGTTATAAATGTATTTTACCCTTATATTTTATAATTAGGTAAGTACATTGAGTAAAAGTAAAATAATAAATATGGATTATTTATGTTTAAAAAAATTAAGTAATTTCCATTAGGATCAGCTTTTAAATATATGATACTATTTAAAGATTATATGTGCTTGTTATTTGTCAAAAATATGCAATCTTTATTTTAATAGCAAAATGTTGAAATTTCAGTCTGTCACTGATTATCTTTCTATCTATTGTTGCCTATATAGTTTGTACATCAAAACTTTGAATATTTTACCCCAGCATGAAATTCCTTGAGTCTGCCATTAATGCAGAATCCATTGAATATGGAGGAAAAGGGGGTTGGGTTTCAGCAACCTCATTTTGCTGCACTTTTTCTTTTAGAAGACATGTTGGGATGAATTTAATCAATAGAAAATGAAATATGATGTAGAAAATGCAGTCTCAGTTAGAAAGATATTAATTCTGTCAAGACCACTGGAATTATTTGCATAGAAATGACAGAAGATGAAAAAGATTAATGCACTAATATGTATTTTATGTAGCTATATATTATGGTCACTGCAGTCACCAACTGCACCTTTGTGTACAAATTGTCTCTTTGAAAGGTGAACTTTTTAAAAGAAAAATCAACTGAAGACTGTAAGAACCCAGCATACCACTAGTTGTTACTGTACTCACTGTTTCTCTCTCCTATGCATGACAAATGGTTTATAAATCTTGTAAGGAAAATTGTGGATATTGGGCTTCAGTATTCTTGTTTTTCACTGTATTACAAGAGATAATTTGCAAATCTAATCCAGTGATTGTGGATATTGGGTACCAGTATCCTTGTTTTTCATGTATGCAAGATATTATTTGCAAATCTAATCCAGTGATTGTGTATACTTGGCACCAGTATCCTTGTTTTTCACTATATGCAAGAGATGATTTGCAAATCTAATAGAAAGATTGTAGATATTGGGCACTATTATCACTGATTTTCATAATATGTATAAGAAGTGACTGATTTGTAACTCTAACAAGGAAGATTATGGATAATGGGTTCTAGTATAACTGTTTTTCAATTTAAGAATAAGAGATGATTGATTTGCAAATCTTACACTGAAGCTTAAGGATAGTTGGCTCTAATATCAGTACATTGAAAAAGCTAGCTGCATTCAAAAGAGTTATTTTTAAAAAAGGGTAATAAAATAGTACAATGAAGCAAACAGTAGAAGGTGTGAGCCAGTTGAAGGATATCAATAACACATTTTCAAAAGCCGGTGATGATTAGTCATGGGGATCGAGATAACTGATGTTAAGTGGTGATTTGGGCCCTCTTTTGTGCTCGAGATACATGTACAGTACAAAGAAAGAAACAAACAAACAATCAGACATTGCATTAGTGTTCGGCGACATAACTGATGAGAAAATGCTATGACTGTTGGGAATTTGGCCCACTGTAGATTCTCGATACAAACCTTCATTATACACTTTTGTACTGTATATGTATTCTCCAACATTGCAAACACAAAGATTGCTCACAAAATAAAAAAAAACCTGCGGGGTGTACGTGTAGTTCGTTTTTACAAAAAGCTAACCAAGTATCATTTTGTGTGTGTGTGTTTCGCTCACACTTACTCCAGAAGCTGCAATAGACCTTTCATCTTCATGATGTTCTCGGTCTTGGTTTGCTTCTAAGGTGGAGGGCAGGAGGAAGAGGGTGAAACAGGTCGCACTTATTAGGTGCACACCCTCAACCGCTCTCTAATGGGGGTGGGGTGGAGGGGGGGCGAAGCGCCTCTGAAAATATCATACAAGCGGTTACTTCAAAAGTGGGCTGACTAACATAAAAGAGGTGTGAGCCAGTTGAAGGGCAACTGTGCCTATTTTGCCCGTGGCAGACATCGCACCCCATGAGGAAAACAATGCCCTTCTAAGTTTAAGCTGCAGGTTAACAAGCCATGACCATTTATTGTTGGCATCGGTAACTAACATTTTTAAAAGCCAGCAATAAGTCATCACAGAGGTCGAGATATTTGGCCCTTTTTTGTGCCTGATATAGTAGGGTTCGGCAACATAAAAGAATCAACATAACCAATGAGAAAATGCTAAAGACAAAGAGGGAATTTGGCAGTTCCACTTAAAAAACGTTGACTTACTAGGGTTGGCAAGTTTACCGATGCTGAGATAAGTGGGTTCAACTGTAATAGAAATTATTTTATACAGAAATTCTTGAACAGGTGTATGTGTATGTGAGCAGGAGCATTGTCATGATGCAGAAGCCATGAATCATTTTCAAATTGTTGGAACCATTTCTCCTAACATTTTCCCTCATTCAAATGAAGAGCCTTTAATAAATAGTCTGGTTTATCATTTTGCCAATGAATACAAATTCATAATGAATGATACTCTTAACTGGTGAAGTACCATGATCAATACTGCTTTCACATGACATTCATTGTTATGCCTTTCTTGGATAGAATGAAATTGGCAGCTTTCACTGGGATGGGAACTCAATTTTAGAATCATGCCTTTATCATGTCTTCTCACCAGTAACAATATGGTTAATAAAAATCTTAAAGCCCCAAGTGTTTTTTAAATTTGAAATAAAGCTAAACTAGAATATTTGATAACATTCCAGCCATGATCATTATGTGAATTGAAAATAGAACATGATAGTTCATAGTTGAGGATTTACAGCATTTCCAAGACTGACAGAAACATTGGGACTCTTATAATCAGAAACTTTACTTTGAAAAGAACCACCTACATATAAAATGTTGAATGTGTACCATCTTTTAATAAATGCTAATTCTTATAAATTTTGAACACCCAGCACACAAACACTCATATATTTGTATTTAGATGGCTGATCGACAAGGCTATGGTCTTAAAGAGATGGAGATAGCTTTATTCCATTGTCAGGGTAAGAGTCAAGAAGCATTGAGCTGGCTACAAACAAATTGGAGCAAAATGGTTGAGGTCATCATTTCCTCTACTACATCAGAAGGTCAGCGTTGTCAACACAATGATGTTGGTGAGCTGTCTCAAAAAGAGGCCATCGAAGCTTTAAAAGAATGTGCAGGAGAATTAGGACCAGCTGTCAAGAAATGTGTTTCAAGAAGAAAAGAATTGGTGAGAAATCAGATGTAATCACTTAATCATCACAATGTTTTGTTATTATTTGTTTATTTTTCTTGTAAGTTTAGACAAAGTTGCTATTAATAGAAATGGTGAACAGAAAAGTACTATCTTTAAAATAATATTTTTTTTTTTTACACATTTACCTACACTTGGATATTTTGCTGAAAGAGTACAAGAATTATGATTTAAAGATGATTTTATTTTGTTGATTTTTCTATTTGTCACATTGTTAGAATTGTGTTAGGGAAATGTATTATTCTGATTTAATTGAAAAGGAGAAACCTTTCATGATGACGTAAACCTCATCTGACGACTTTTGGTAAAAATGATAGATAAAATTATCTAGAGCTCACATATTTAAAATTCAATGCTTTGGAGTATGTTAATTTTCAAAATTTGTTTTTCAAAACCAAATAACTGTAAAGGAGTCACAAGAAGTATTTCTTTTAATTTTCTTTATTTCAGAAATTTACAAATAAAACTTCTTTCTTAGAAATATTAGAATTTCTGGCACATGTATCAAAATGTTTTTATGGATGATGTTGGTTTGCTTCTACTTTTTATTAAAAAAATAATAATTCTATAAAACCACAAGCATATGTAAATATATTTTAATTGTCTGAAAAGACACTAAGTAGTAAAGAAATATTTTTAATTTTATATTCTTAATATTTGCGTCATTGTTCAAGAGATTGTTCATTCTAGGTAGTTGGAAGCAAAGGAAGTTTTTTTTCTAGGAATAAACTGAGTATTTTGATGTGTGGAAAACTGAAAGGCGTGAATATTTTACGTGAGAGAAACAAGAATCAGTGTCCATAAATAAGCTTGATGTAGAAGTGTACGAGTCATTTGTGAGTAATCATGTATTGTGGATTATTGACATTTTGCAAATGTAATGGAGTTAAGAAATTTAGTTCTTTGTTAAGAGGCAAATTGGAAACCAATGTTTTTGTAGAGAACTAAGAAAAGAATGACATACTAACATTTCTGAATGCTAGCTTCAAAACTGCTTTCTCTAGTCTATAGAAGTGAAGTTTTAAATAGTTCACTTGATTCAGAATCATATACACATTCCAAATATTTCTTTTAGTCTAGGATTAAAGTACACATATAAAAACTTAAATAAAGACATAATTCTTGTACTATAATATGTATATACTGTAAAATTGTTCATTATTGTTTTATCAGTTTTTAAATAAAAGCAAAGTTTGTAAATATGATTTTGAACAACTATCATATATACTATAGTTCATTTGTTCTTTCATTTTTCTTTAACTAAACATCATGGATTTCTGCTGGCACCTTAAAGGGAGACCTTGTATTTTTAAATTCTAACTTGTTGAAAAAGATATTTTACTTTTTCATTTTCTAGTCTCGCATGATTCCATATTATAAATTTATCTTAAGATTTAAGTACTCATCTTATTTACTCATTACATTTGTGGTGTTTATACAGTATAAAGTACTTAATCCCAGTGGTACTTATGCTCGAGAAGAGGTTTTGCTAGCTATGCTACAGGGACAAGGACAGGAAGAGGCTGCTCGTGAGAAACTGAACAAAACAGTTTTGCAGCCATTTTTTGATCGTATTTGGGAGGGAATTGACCAAGAGGGGTCTAGGAATGGTATTGTTACTGGTGGGAGGTTACTGCAGCAGGCTGCATCTGACACTTGTCTCAGTGTGTCCACAAGTGTTATCAGTCATGAGGACTTCCAACAGGCTGTTCTTGACAAGAACATTGACAAAGAAGTGAGTACCAGAAGATATTTTTAATTACATTCCTTTTGTAGAGACTAAAACTTAGTTTATTGAACCTACAATATTTATGGAAGATGATTCGCTAGACATGAGATCTCTGCTCTTTTGTGAAGAAGCCCTCATTAATGGTATGTATGTTGCACGAGATAATACTTTCTTTCATTTTATTCTTTTCTCCTAGGTTTATTATTTATGCATTGTAATTTTTTTAATAGTATTTATTGCATCATTTACAAAATTGATTTAAAAGGGATTATATTCAAAAAGCATAATCAAACCAAAAGTAAAATATAAAATATTCCCAGATATTTAATTTTATTTCCTTTTATGTGCACTGAATTAAGTGTGTGTGTGTATGCATGTGTGTGTTGTAAAAGAATTTCTAGTTCATTTAGTTTAAATTAAGATTTTAAGATTAAAATTTAAATTATTCAGTTATTACTACAATCCAACTTTTGACATTTTTTTTTGTGTGTGTAAATGACTTTTCCATTGAAATTAAATTAATTATATATTACTGTCCCACTTCTGGACAGCATTGTCTTAGTTTTATTTCTTGGTTTAGTTTATTTTTAAAATTAACTATTTGTTATCCTACTTATTTAAGCTAGCAAAATCACTTATATATAAATGGACTTTCTATAGCAAAATGTTATGTCAGGTTTTTGGCTATTTTTTGTTGTCAGGGCTGGCAACCATGCATGCATTTGTGTCTCACTCTCAGTATCTACCAATTTAACACTAAGGCCAACACTATTTTCACTCTGTCAGCTTTCCCACAGACACATTCTTCCATGACATTACTCTTTGACTACATCTAGAACTTTAGTCAAGGCCTTTAAATGAATATATTATAGTATTTGTTTACAGAATGGCCAAAAAATTATCAACTCAGACACTATTTACAAAGAGTGCCTTCTATTTAACAATCAAGTTGCAGTGTTGCAATTTGTTCTGTGCTACAGTGCTAAGCAGTACCAAGAGAGAATGCCTTAAGCTGAAAAGCAGTGGATATCACTAGGGTTGACCATCCATAAGCAAATTTATAGAGTAACAATAGTGTTCTTTCACTAAAATCTACATTCAAGATATATTAATGGCAAGAAACATAACTTCACTGCTTACCACATTCTACCAGATAATTTGCAAATTTTTTCCAAGACAAAACAGTCAGCATGAGAGCATTCTACTACCTGACCTGCCAACTCTTTATAACCACCAAACCAGATTTCAGCATTTATAAGTACCTCTCTTTCTTACTTGACACATTTCTATCATATTAAAAATTAACTAATTGTAAGACCTCTTTTGTAAAAATAAATCCTTGTCTAAAATGACTTGAAAAACAATTGCCTTATCTCTGATCTATCAATTATTTCAAAAGCCGGTTGGGGGGGGGGGGGGGGGATTGTTTTTTATCTGTTAATATCTCACCTAAATCGCAGTAATCTTTTCAGTGATTTTTAGTCAGTTTATTGCCACTATTACAGCTCAGAATTGAAAATTTGTTAATGACTTTTTACTTGGGATAAAGTAGCAGTTTAAAAAATATTAAATTAGGCCATGTTTTGTACAGATGAATTTTAAGGTGGATGGGAAAAAATTATTTGAGAATTTAAAAATAAATTAATATACTATTTTATTTTTAGCATGTGACATGTAGAAGTTACATTAACACTAAGAAAATATGTAAGTCATATATGTAAATTTTGAAGGAAAAATTTGTTTGAACAACAAAGTTTTGCACATGAAATAAACTGCATTATTAATCATTGCTAATGATTGTAATAATTAATAATTCCATTGTCAAGAAAGGTATAGCATAAAATCTTAGAGCCATATGATATTCTATTTTCAAATAAACTGTAATGTACAGCCCTATAGTCACATGATATTCCATTTTCAAGTAAGCTGTAATGTACAACCTTGTAGTCACATGATATTCCATTTTCAAGTAAGCTGCAACATGCTGCATTTTAGTCACATGATATTCCATTTTCAAGTAAGCTGTAACATACTGCATTGTAGTCACATGATATTCCACTTTCAAGTAAGCTGTAATGTACAGCCAGATAGTCATATATATTCCACTTTCAAGAAAACTGTAATGTACAGCTGTGTAGTCATATGATATTCTATTTTAAGTCAAGCAAGCATAAAACCTTGTGCCAAGTAAAATCAGACAAAAAACCTTGTCCCAAGTAAAGTCAAACATAAAACCTTGTCTCAAGTAAAGTCAAACATAAAACCTTGTCTCAAGTAAAGTCAAACATAAAACCTTGTCTCAAGTAAAGTCAAAAGTAAAACCTTGTCCCAAGTAAAGTCAAACAAAAAACCTTGCCTCAAGTAAAGTCAAAAGTAAAACCTTGTCTCAAGTAAAGTCAAACAAAACATTTTTCATTTCAGTGAATGTACATTGATGTCATAAAATAATTAAATATAGTAAGCAGTAAATACATTTATATTTAATAACCATCTGAAAGGAAGTGAACAAAGTATGACAAGGCAAGCCTAAACCTGACTATATTAGTATCTTGACAGTTTATGGCTAAAGATGTGGAGAAAGTGTGGATTGACATTTATTACAGATGCTCAGTGAAAAAAATTATATTTTGAAAATAATCAGTGTTTTGTTATGAAATTTTCAAACTCAGATAATATCCAATTGTTTACACTACACCTATATCAAATACTGATTTAAATTACGACTTTTATCAACTTAACCTTTGTATATGTTGAAAATACATTTCTTTTCCTTTTCTGTTTTGAAATCAGTCTATACACATTTATGTAGAAAAATACATTTCATTTAAAAAAAAAAAAAAAATTCAGTATGCTGATTGAATGTGTGTGATGTGTGTGTCTGTGTGTGTGTGTGTGTGTGTGTGTGTGTGTGTGTGTGACTACTATTGAATTGATCAATGAAGATATTAAGAAAACTTAATATAGGGCAGGCACTGACTGAAGTTAAAACCAGTTGTGTTTCTAGGCTTTACACAGTCTGAGACATATTGACAGAAAAGAATTTTACTTTTATAACAGTTATTTGTTTATTATAAGAAGTCCTCACACTCCCCAAACAAATAACTGTTTTAAAAAGTAAAATGTCCTTTGATATATACTGCATAATCTAAATCACAATCTGATTTTTACTGACAAAACTGAACTTTTGCTGTCAAAATATTTCCATCACATCAACATAGAGAGTATTTCATCCATATTATTATTAGAGAAGAAACTAACATTTGAGCACTTTTAAAAAATAAAACTGTTCATCTTATTATTGTATAAATAACTACCAACAGCAAACTGCATATATTAGTATCAACAAAGAAAGTATGTTGCATACAATTGCATATCATATGATTTATTTATATACAAGCAAATTCTATGGATTATCTATTTTAAAATTTAATACATTATATGAAAGGAATTTTTAGAACAAATTATATCAATTTTAATTTGCCTACTTTTACCTAAAATTTGATTTTATGCAGAGGCGCATTCGAATGGTTCTTGTAGAGGGGAAGTTACGCAGTTGGGGACGGGCTGAACTGGTCATTAAATTGTTGGACCAAGACCTGCCTGAAGCATATTCCAGAATTGCAGGAAGTAGTCAAGAAGATGCAGATTACTGTCTGGATGATGTAATAGAGGCTGTGAGAAACTGTCGAGACCGTAGATCAGCTTTGGTCTATTTGATGCAAGAGTGTCAGATTTGCCTGGCACATTATCCAATGAGCAAAGTGGGTAAACCATTCTTTCTCTTTTACTTGGTATCAGTTTGTCTTCTTTCAACTTGTCACTTATTACTTATTGACAATGTATAATTTTTAAATTATGTTTTGGTATATGGAAAGTGTTGACATTTACATTGAAGTTTACATTTTTAGACATACTTATTTCTTTGAAAAATTAAAAATGCATAAAACTTGAATATATGTTGTTTATTAGGATATTTATTGTAAACCATCAGATTAATACTTTTCTCATTTAATCATTTTATATTGATATAAATAAGAACAAGTCAGATGTATCAACTAATAAAAATGATTTCTTGGTAACTTAAATATTTTTTTAATTTCCTTGGGCATTCTTACTTATGCTATCTTATCTCCATAACTCTTAAGGATAAGCAGCTCTCCCAAACTCGAATTAAAAAAAAAAATGTAATCATTGAACAAATCAGCAATTTTTGTTGTGTACGCATTACAATTATAAATATGTATGTTGTGTGTTTCATGTTTAGTTCTGTATTATGCATTTACTTCTTTAGGTAAGTATTTTACTGTATGTGTTTGATTATTGTGCACTTTGTATATGTCATTATACTTTTTTATTTTATATTGTTTGTTACTATAAGTTTATTTAGTATTGTACAGTATTTAGAGCATTCTTAAAGCCAATGTACTCTTTTTGTCACCACTATCATTCAGCCTTTTCCCACAACTCTTGTTCACTGTCGGTTGTGAACTAAGATCTCGGAATCTTGCCAAAATTCTAGGAGATCTAAGGTATTACAGAGGATATGTGCACTTCCAAGGACTGCTGCTTTGAGTAGTGAAATGGGTCTGTGGTTTCCAGGTAGTTTATTCAGATAGCCTTTCAACTCAGATGTTATGTTCCCAAAACATCCTATCACTACAGGTATCATTTCTGCTTTTACATTCCACAGTCTCAGGATTTCTAATCTGATATCCTGGTATTTTTCTCTTTCTTTTTCTTTCTTTTGTTTTTATGTTTCTATTTTTGGGAATAGCAACATCAATGATTGTTGCTGTTCTTTTAGACTTATTGAGATACAAAGTAAGGTCTTCACACAGGAATCACTCAGTCTGTTCTTTTGAAGTCCTACAGTATTTTGACATCTGTCTTGGTGACTCCTTCAGGATGGTGCATCCATGCTCTTTCTGGGGTTTTCACTCAATAGTTCTCACATAGATCTAGACACAATGAATTTTGCCACTTCATTGTGTCTTTGGGTTTATTCTGTTCCAGACAGAAACTGATTCCCAGATAGTAAGAAGCTCTATCACTCAAAAGTTTCAGCACCTCTGATCTAGGAGACAACACTTTGACAGTATAAAATCTTGATAAAATCTGCTGTGGTTGAAACTTGGATTCAGGTCCAACACACCAGGCATATTTATATTGTAATCTGTGATGCCAGCACCACACTAGTTATTTATTATGATTATTATTAGTTAATCATCCATAATAATTACAATTGATGAGAATCTTAATTTATTTTATTAATAATTCTCCATAAGACACCACTCATCTCTCTCACTTGGCGGATGTGCGGAAGCTGTAAACATTTTCTCTCCTCCACAACATTAAAGACAAACATTTACTGTCACACAATATTTCCATAGGAGGAAAATTTCTTACTAAAGGAGAAGATAAATCCATCTTTTAATCTGTTTAACAAGAAATTTATAAACAATCAAATATATAATATATGAATATAATCAAAGAGCGTTAACATTTACATCATTTCACAACAATATTCGATTAACACTGGACAGTCATTCAGTTTATAGCAGTGAATTTAACCTCTCTCTCTCTCTCTCTCTCTCTCTCTCTCTCTCTCTCTCTCTCTCTATATATATATATATATATATATATATAAATCTAAGTTCATGGATATCATCATGGAAATGAAAGTGGAGTGTAGAAAATGATTAAAATCAATGTACATAACCTTTTCAAAGATGGCGGCTGTTGCCGGCACATGTTCACAATCATGCAGTTTGCAACAAGTTACTGTCTTTCTTATTCAGATGACAGTCCCACATGCACACACCATGAAGAATCATCTAGAATTTCACATGCATTATCAAGCACATCAGGAGGAGTATTCTGGAATTTCCATGTGTGCTACTTAAGCATACACTGTTCAAAATAATTTTCATAATTATCGAGACCAAAACTCAAATTTCCGCTGTATTGGCTCTCAAATGGAATTCACAAGAATCAACTTACAGCAACACTTTTTACTGATAAGATGACAACAATGCTAGATTCACATACCAACATGACCAAGTAGAAAACAGTAATCCCTGTTGCCTGAAGTAAAGGAAGAAAAGGCCTGTTTCTCTGCAAAAATCAAATTAAGGCATATTTAATTTCTAAACTCCTTTCTCTCTTACAAACATTCTGAATCCTGAAAATCCTGAAACAATTTTGATAGCCCAATACACACACAGCATAAGAAATAAAGAGTCAATCAAAATTCACAAGTATAATGTACAACATAATCAAATTAGTGAACATAGAGATAATGATTCACTTACATAAGCATTCTCTAATTCAAACCACAGATCAATAATAAACATGTTCAAAATACTTCTAAGTCTATTCTTTCTTTATCAGTCAGTTAACTTACCATAAGTTAACAATCATCTTTATGACCGGGTTCAAGTTATGTTCATTTTCAAAGGGATTAGAATAGAGCACTTCTTCCACAAAGAAACTTTTGGTCTATCTCCATTATCCCCATTGGATGAATTTGTTGAGACTATTAGTCAGAAAAACTATTCATCCAGTTGGAACTGGTTTGAAATGCATTAGCAATTATCCTCCATCTGAGTTGTTTACTTCCAACTTTGACTCTTAAAAATAGCATCATAAGTTCAGGTCACTTTGATATTTAACAATTTATGTAACAAGTAAGTTTAGAAATAGTGACAGGCAAATTTACTCCGCCACATAATCATTGTAATGGTTACTGTTCATGAAATGTATAACACAAGATCCAAACATAATATCAGTCCAGGACATGTTTGAAATCTAGAAAAAAATGTGCAATTTGTATTTAAGTACCAAATTCACATGTAAACAAATGTGAAACAAAAAAAAAAATGCAATTATTACTTATGTACAGAATTCACAAAGTGAAGCAAAAACAAATTTTTGCAATTTGTATCTAAATACAGAATTCACATATAAACAAATGTGAAACAAACAAATATTTTTGCTCATTTGTAATGTTATACCTTAATCAATTAAAATTACATCGGAAAAGCATTAGCACTACAAGGTACTGGAAAATAATTTTATCCTATCTTATAATTTATATTCCATTTTATCAGTTTTGTGAATTTGAATATAATAGTTTTTGTTTTAAATTGTAAAATTACATACAGTCGAACCCACTTATCTCGGCATCGGTTAACTTGCCAATCCCAGTAAGTTGACGTTTTTGAAGTGGAACCGCCAAATTACCTCTTTGTCTTAGCATTTTCTCATCGATTACATTGATTGTTATATATCGCCAAACCCTACTATCTCTGGCACAAAAGAGGGCCAAAATTGCGACTTAAATCGGTCATCTCAACCCCTGAGACCAATCCCTGGCTTTTGAAAATTTTAGTTATTGATGCCAATTCGCCATCTCGCTAACAATAAATTGCAAAAGCTTGTTAACAACCTGCAGCTTAAACTTAGAAGGGCATTGTTTTCCTAATCAGGCACGATGTTTGCCACAGGCAAAATAGGCATACTGTTGCCCTTCAACTGGCTCACACCACTTTTGAAGTAACCACTTGTACGATACAGAGGCGGCTTCACACACACCCTCCCACCGACGGAGAGTGGTTGAGGATGTGCGCCTAATATGGCAGTTGAGGGTGTGTGCCTAATAGGTGCAGTTGAGGGTGTGCGCCTAATAGGTCGACCTGTTTCACCCCTTTCCTCCTGCCCTCCACCTTAGAAGCAAACCAAAGAGAACATCATGAAGATGAAAGGTCTATTGCGGCTTCTGGAGTGAGTTTGAGCGAAACACACAGACAGACACACACAAAATGACTTGCGACTTTAATTTGGATACTTGGTTAGCTTTTTGTAAAAACGAACTACACGTAAGGTTTTTGTGATTTTGTGTGCAATGTTGGAGAATATAATGAAAGGTTTGTACATTTTATTGTATACATGTACTGGTAAATCTCTGCTGTTAGTTGGTACACATAAGCCTTTTGATGTTAGCAAACAATGTACAGTGTATTTTTATAGCTTGCTGATCGCATCATCAAACAAATCGCGGCAAAGCTGTTGTGTAAAAAATCAAAAACGTGCATGTACATTCTCATTTATTAATGCACATCATGTACATAAAGAAATTTCAAGCACGTTACATGTAATGAAGCATTTGTTTTCAAGTAGACTGTTAAAGGCAAAAAGCAACAAAGCATTTTAGACTTTGTAAAGAAAACATATTAACCATGTGTACATAAACCTTTTGCTGTTAGCAAACATGTACATGTATGTACATTTTCATAGCATGTCAATCGTGTCATCAAACAAATCGCGGCAACGCTGTTGTATAAAAAAAAAATCACCAAACACCTACATATACATTCTCATTCATTAATGCACATCATGTACATAAAGAAATTTCAAGCGCATGTTATAGTACTGTAATATATTGCCGCCATATTGGTTTTTAGTAATCTCAATCATCAGTTATCTCGACACTTTTTGGCAAACCCTAGACCATCGACATATCCGGGTTCGACTGTATTTCATTTGCTTTTTTTTCCCAATTTCTTTTGAATTTATAATTTATTTATATTTTGCTGCCTGTTTTGTAATTTGAAATAAGAGAAACTTGTATTTTCAGATAAGAAACCTCAACTTTTGCCAGTGTAAGATATGTTCAGACTGCCTGAAACAGAACTTTGAGGTGGTTATCCGTGAGAAGCATGTCAGGCACTGGACATGTCCTCTCTGTGGTCTACCAGATCTAAATAATGCTGATACCGCTTCTGAGTATTTCACCTTTCTAGGCATGTTGGTAAGCATGACTCTTTGTAAACCCTAGACTTTCTAGAGTTTTATTTTGTGATTTTTATAATACTTTTATTTTATTACATATCATCACATTATCTTAGTTATCTTGTCAGTTATGGTGAGTTACTTCCAGGTGTTGTTAATAGTGTATATTTAGTGTATGTGTTCTAAGTATCTCATTAGCAATAATCATGTTCTGGCAAGTAGCTAATTATCAATAAACATTTCAGTTTGTCACCTATATTTACCATATAATGTTTGATCCATAAACAGTACATATATTGTATTTGATCCATTATATCTGAACTTTCATATCATCTATGCTTGCTAAGGTTATCCATTTGTCAGAATAAGAAATTGTATGATGGTGATTTGCATATTTCACTGTCTGTGACTTATTAGCTTTATAGTTCATGAGGCAGTACTAATTGAGAATTTGTTCAGTAAATTTACAGAATTAAAAGTTTACATTGCAGTTCATTTTAATGTGAAGTTCTTGAATTTTCACAAAGAATTTTTTTAAAATTGTCTTATAGCCCCAAATTAATTCTAATAAGCAATAACACCATCAGTGTACACACACACACACACACACACACACACGTATGCACACACATAAACCCATTTTGCTTATTTGAATTCTCTCTTTTATGAAATTGTATAAAATAGCTGATTCTAATGAACACTGAGCACAAAACATGTGACTGTATTTATTCTACTTCTTTGTTGATTTTATTGTATTTAACATTTTTGTTGTCATTATCTCTCAGACTTCTTTGTTTGACTGTATGTCAATTTTTAGTTGTCATCATCTCTCAGACTTCTTTGACTGTATGTCAAATTTTAGTTGTCATTATCTCTCAGACTTCTTTGTTTGACTATATGTCAATTTTATTTGTCATTATCTCTCAGACTTCTTTGTTTGTATTGTCAATTTTTAGTTGTCATTATCTCTCAGACTTCTTTGTTTGATTGTATGTCAATTTTTAGTTATCATTATCTATCAGACTTCTTTGTTTGAATGTATGTCAATTTTTAGTTGCAGATGCAGGTAGATAGAGAAGTTGTGACTTTATTTGAAATCAAAATGCGTGATTGGTCTCTCCAGAAAGATCCAAACTTTCGTTGGTGCGCTCATGTGAGTTATCCTTTTATTCTTTTTGGTTTATCACATAGTATATGGGACCTTTATCTGTTTTGTGAGCTATTATTTCTTTCTTGTATCTTTTTCTATCATAGGATTAAATTGCTATTAGGTCTGTACAAAATAATAATATGGATATATATCATGTATATTATTTCAAAGGTCTCTTCTAATGATTGCAGTAATATTTATTTTTTTTTATTGTTCCAGCCTGTTGTTTTATAAAACCATATCAAGCGCTTAAATTCAAAGAATAATAATTTCTAGGTCAGAATTTAACAGAGAACTTCTTTTTGCAACAAGATTATTAAATTGTGACATAGAGCTCACTGACATTAGATAAGCTATGATTACAATCGTGCAGTTGTATTTGTAGATAACTGAGAAATACACTATGCTCTATTTAAAATAAAGTTGAAAATTTATAATATAGATCTTTACATTTTTTAAATTAAAATAATCTGAAAGAAACTAATTTCTCTTTTTATTGAATATAAAATGATATTGACAGTGCTCACATCTCCAAACTTAGATGCATTAGAACATGAATATGACACATCAATGCAGTAAACAAACAATAAGAAAACTATAATAGTTGTTGAGGTAACTATTGTCATATTCTTGTTGTATGGACCTTCCAAATGCCACAGTTTAATACAAGCTAAAAGGTTATAATCTTTGTCCCTTTGTGACTATTAATATTTGTCTGTTTTCAGTGTGGCAATGGTTTTATAGCAGACAGAGGACAACTGCGCATGGTTTGTCCTCATTGCAGCCAGAAAACTTGTTATAACTGCAAGCGACAGGTAAGACAATAAGCAATAAAATGTCAGGTAAGACAGTAAAATGTCAGGTAAGAGAGTAAAATTCTCTAATGAGCAGTAAGACCGTAACATTCACTAATGACAGGTAAGACAATAAAATTCACTAATGACAGATAAGACATATAATACACAGTGATTGCTGGTCAGTTTGCACTAAACAGAATGATCATCCATGCATGAATCCCATGTGTATTTAAATAAATGCTGATTCCTTGACTGCTCTAGTCTTACTGGATGCACTATACATTATTATAAATATATTTCAGTAAATTGTGTTTGTTAATAGAAATCTAGTACACTGAGTACAAATTCAACTAATAGGCTAATATGCTTTTGAAACAACAGTCATTTGACTGCTATTGTGATCAAAGATTGCTATATGGTAGTAAACATAAACAACAATCATTTGACTGCTATTGTGATCAAAGATTGCTATATGGTGGTAAACATAAATGAATTTGTAGAGGGATGGTAGACTTTAAAAGAATCTCAGAGGTTTAATGTGATTTACTTGTTTAGCTATCCACTATTACAGTAGCAACTTTTTGATTAAACCATTGGGCTGCAATGTTTAAGTTGACTGTCAGATCTGAGTAAGTGGATAAACTGTGTCATTAGCATGTTTTTTGAAATAACATTTAAAAAGATTTTTTTAAACTAAAGCCATTGTTTACTTTAGGAGTTCAACAACAAATATTGAATATAAAGTAAGTAAAGTAAGAGTCTCATAAGACTATAAATATCCACTTTGGTAGTTGTATACAAATTTTGAAACATTCTCATAAAACTCACTGTTACATGTGGCATTTTTACAAAACCTTGTTATAGTATTAATTATTCATGTTTTTAATTAAAATATTCAGTTTTAATATTAATAACAGCCTTATGGCCTAGTTTAGTCCTGTCACTATATTAACCCGTGTTGCATTAATTTATGGGATGATTAATCAACTTAGTAACAAGCAAACAGTTAATGTTGCCACTTTAGGATTGGCTACATTATCTCTCCCTCTTAATTAATTTACACTCATTTATCCAATATGTGGCTCACTCCAATTTGATTCCTATTAATGGTCGTTCCAGAATTAATATATGAGAAGAAGATAACAATGGATTAATAATAGAAATAACAGTTAATAGCTACACGTTACAATTATTACGAATTGAACACACACTATAGTCCTGCTATATCCTAACTACAGTTTATGAATGAAACAGAGCATATTGTTCTTTCAACTTAGCTTTGATTTTTGATGATGGCAGTAGACTTGGTGATGACAAAACCATGAGGTTGGAATTTGATTCCCTCGTTCCCCTCCTGGTGATGAATGGCCTTGGGTGTTTCTTTGATTTACGGACTATGTCATCAGTAGATGGAAATCTCTGGATCATTCTGAGTTTTTCAATGGCTCTGATGATTCACCTACTTCCATTGGCTTGGTGCACTGTGCATGATGATACCCTAGCGGTTATTTACCATGTGATTTACATTCCCAATTTTGCAGTTTGTCACATATTGGAATACAGATGCCCATATATAGTCTGGTTGTGACTACCCCCCTGGTATATATGATTGCCCCCTTCTCTCACTTGTCAGTCTAACAACTAAGTGGATTAGTGTTAGCTCCCTGCACTACAAGCAGGATATGAAAGAGCAGATATGTCTGACTACACAGCATTCACAACATTTATAATAATAATTATTGAAAAAGGAATACAAAATTCAAAAGCATGGGCAATTATTTGCCCTTATAGGAGGCCACTTCTTACAATGACATTATCCATATTGGTATCTAACTTTCAGAACTTCAGCACAAGGTGCAGCACTTTAATTTCTCCACAAGTAGTCACAAGTGTCTGATAGTAAAGTCTTAAGAACAAATGTATTCACACAGGTATCTAGCAAAGTCTTAACCCTTTGAATCCTGCTTGCCTGTGCGTAAAAAACCTATAACCCGAGCTCCCTCAGCAAAAAAACGTAAATTTTCTAACATTATTTTTTATTAATTTTCATGTGAAATCAGTTAGCCCCTCAATGTGTGAAACACTTTTATGCCAAAATTCCTTCTTGGAATGATAATATGACCAACAATGGCTGTGAGCTCAAATGCACAGGTACTCTTTGAATGCAGAACATTGAAAGACAGTTTTATTTGTGGGTTCGCCGTTTTCGGTAAAGACAGATTTACCTGTGCAAACTTTTTACTCATCAATTCATTAGCACTACTGCTAGAACTATCACAGTCATTTCTACTAAATGAAGTTCTTCACTATCATCTATAATTATAGATTATAATCATTGCAAGGGCCTCTGCCACAAATTAATGATCTTTTTTACAATACACTATCACCATATTTAGCCTTGAACTTGCATGCCAAGACACGCAGACACACCAAGGTCTTTGGAAGAGTTCATTTCTAGGGTAAGTAAGCATATACTGCTGTTGTGGTATCTTGGGATATAATTTTTTTACGTTTATCCCACTATTGCGGGCAACCGGGGATTCCGATTTTCTGATCTCGGGTTCAAAGGGTTAAGAACACATGTATTCACACAGGTATCTAGCAAAGTCTTAAGAACAAATGTTATGACACTCTCATAACTCCACAAATATTCACACAGGTGTCTGATGGTAAAGTCTTAAGAACAAATGTTATGACACTCTCATAACTCCACAAATATTCACACAGGTGTCTGATGGCAAAGTCTTAAGATCAAATGTTATGATACTCTCATAACTCCACGAGTATTCACACAGGTGTCTGATAGTAAAGTCTTAAGAACAAATGTTATGACACTCCCATAACTCCACAAGTTCTTGCACTGGTATCGAATAGCAGTGTCTTAGGAACAAAAGGTGTGACAGTCTCATAGCTCCACAAGTATCCATCCACACTCGTATCCAACAGCAAAGTCTTTTAAGAATAAATGATGTGACAATCTCATAATTCCACAAATATTTAACTGCTTTTGTCAGACTGGTACCATACTAACTCATGAACATGAAAAATATTACTATAGCTTTTATGTACTGTTCTTTCTATGAGCATGAACAATATTATTAATAGTTTTTTTATACTGTTCTGAATAATAACTTTTTGATACTTTTCTTTCAAAATGAACATGATCAGTATTACTGCAGCTTTTTTATACTGTTCTTTCTATGAATATGAACATATTACTATGTTGTTTTTTTATTTATTTTTTTTTACTTTTTATGAACATGAACAATATTAATCTAGCTTTTTGATCCTGTTCTTTCTGTGAATATGAAAATAATAATAGCTGTTGGATACTGTTCTTTTTATGAACATGAACAATATTACTAACTTTTTTTGTATACTGTTCCCTCTATGAACATGAATAATATCACTGTAGCTTTTTAAAACTGTTCTTTCCATAAATATGTACAACTGTACTGTAGTTTTTCTTCATTCTATTCATTTTATAAACATGGCCAATATTTTCTCATAATGTTAATTGATTTTGACAAGGAGTTATTTGAATGTCTTTCAGTGGGAAGACCAACATGAAGGTTTGACTTGTGAGCAGTATGAGCAGTGGAAGATTGACAATGATCCTAGTAATCAAGCAGTAGGACTTGCTCGACATTTGGAGGAAAATGGCATTGGTAAACATCTTTTGATAAATCCCACACATACATGCTATAAAATGTCATTTTTAAGCACCTTTTAACAAATCAACCACATTGTACTATTAAATGGCAATGGTGTGCACCTTTTGACAAATCATACACTTATATATAGTTTTACTGGATCTCTTATCCAAAATGTTTGGGATCAAATCATATTATACAAATTTTGCACTATACTCACATAAACCTGATGATAATATTAGAAAAACCATTTCTTGATAAAGAATCTGTATCACTGCTGTATCACAAATCTTGCTCATCTCTGCCAGTTAAAAACTTTGCCATAATAGATCATCACATTATCTTAGCAGTCTTCTATAGTTGAAAGTAGTTCAGCATGACAAATCTGTCTGCCAGATCCTCAGATTTAACTTATGATTTCATGATTACTAATGATCACCCAAGAAACAGCCTGTATCATAGAAATAAGACACCCATGCAATTCACAAGATTTGAATTTAATCTTGTGGGACCAGAAAACATCTTAGTGTCATGAGGGGGTCTTGTTTAGCCCCTCTTGTGAGGGGTGGGCAGCACATGACTTGTGCCTGTATTGCGTCAGTTTTTTTTAGATGTTATAAAAAACACAAGACAGATACGCTATTGATGGTTGGGTGGGGCCCAAATTTATTCTGTCATGCAAAGGAACGTCTTATTGGCTGTGTCTGCGAGTGTGTGAATATGAATATTATGAATACTTGGACAAACAGACAGACACAGTGAAACAATACAAACGCGAACTCTTTCACCCCCTTTCAAAAACTGTAAATAACGAGATTTTCAGAAAGTATGATTTAGGTTTTATTAACCTAATGGAGCGTCTCTCTCATACAGTGGTTAAATCAATCACACACCTTTCAAATGACATACACTCTAGGGAGGGGGGGGGGGATGAAAATGATGAAATTCAAAAAGTCAAAAAACAAAAAGTAAATATAAAATTTCTATGCAGTAAATTGTACTGCCAACATGAAACAATTTACACAAAACGTGGATTAATCACCATACTTTAGTTCGTTTTACATATAACAGAATGTTTGTCCCAATAAGGATAAATGTTCTTTCCCATAAATCCTACTGCAAATGTTCTAAATGCGCTTCACCTCTATGTTTCTACTCACTGATATTGTGAATGTCTGAAGAGAGGGGACGCAAAGTCATAGCATCACTCACAACAATGATTATTCAAATCATTGTTTTAGACCTGTGAGTGGGCTGGGGCTGGTAGTTGTGGCTGTCACCATAGTGACAACTGTCGCTGATTTTGGTGGCCTCCAGTAGATGGCTGGACCTAAACGACGTTATGAGCTAGTTGAAGGGCATCAGTATGCCTATTTTGCCTGTAGCAAACATTGCACCCAATGAGGGAAACAATGTCCTTTCTTAAGTTTAGGCTGCAGGTTGTTAACAAGGTGTGACCATTTATTGTTAGCGAGATGGCGAAATGGCATCAATAACTAACATTTTCAAAAGCTGGCGATTAGTCATCAAAGGGATCATGATAACCAATGTTAAGTCGCGATTTGGGCCCTCTTTTGTGCTCGAGATATTAGGGTTCAGTGACATAAAAGAATCGACATAACCGATGAGAAAATGCTAAGACAAAAAGGTAATTTGGCAGTTCCACTTCAAAAACGTTGACATAACAGGGTTGGCGAAATTAACCGAGGTTGAGATAAGTGGGTTCAACTGTACCTTTTTTTTTAACCTTCTGCACTGTTATATGACATGCTCCCTATATCATGTTGTCACTTTGCAAAATAGAGCAATGGACTTGTCTTGTTCAGTCAACCAAGATAAAGTAAAAGAGATCTATTTTTTTAAAGTATTCGTTTTTAGGATCTTGAGATAAGAGTTTTTTTCTCACCACCATGACCACTCTGGTGACATACTGTATTATGTGTCATTTTGCAACACAGATGTACTGATATGCATTGTTTAACCATTCAAGTTAAATTATATCTTTTATTTTATTCTCTTTGTACATGAATGCTTTGACTCCTTTTGAAATTTTATAATGTAGAGGGTTTTTTTTATGGATTTGTACAGACTGTCCAAGTTGCAAGATGAGATATGCACTGGCTAAGGGAGGATGCATGCATTTCAAGTGTCCCCAGTGTGGACATGAGTTTTGCAGTGGGTGTTCGGAGCCATTTTACCATCGTGGAGTGAGTTTCATAAGTTTGCATTTTACTATGTTATACTGTATAAAACCTGATTTATATATTTTATATTTTAAAATTAAATCAGACTTTCCTTTTTGAAGGAGAACCTTAATTTAAATGTTTATAACTTTACTGACTAAGGTTGACATAATATTTGTACTAGTTGACATGTTAGATTTCGGGATATGAATATGGAAACATTTTATGGAAAATGATTAGTGTTTGTAAATGTAATCACTGGTTTTTATTGAATGGAGATGGTTTTTAATATCTATTTTAGCTCAGTTTTTATTTGTATTATTTTTACTATTTTTAGATAAAGAGTGCCTCTTCTTATTGCCATAAGAGTTTCTTATAACAAACATATATGCTAAACTAAAGAAATTAAATGAGGAGAATGATGCTGCAAAAGACTAATGCACACAACATACACATTTTTTTTAAAAGATTTTCTTTAGTTAGTAAATTTACAAAAGCTGCTTGTTGTTTTGCTGTAGTCTATGACGGCTTCTTCTTCCCAGACACTTATACTCTCTGTTCCAGAGAGACAGCAGATATTTAATATAATAAATACAGACGTAGACAAGAGTGGTGAATTACTGAAGCTATTCTTCAGCCTGGAGTGCAAAGAGATAGATGACTATTAACTATTAGCTAATCTTCTGCCTGGAGTGCAAAGAGATAGATGAGTATTAACTATTAGCTAATCTTCTGCCTGTATTGCAGAATATGCTGGAGGAATACTTACACACAAACCAGTTATATTGGTTTCTCTCTCTGTTTGTTATTGAGCTGTTGGCAATAAATGCTTTCAACAGACCTAGTTTCCCTTATGCTTTTGAGGTATTTTTGTCAGATATAAAAATTTTCTGACAATCTGGGTTATTGTTCAGATCACTTTAAATGTGAGGATTTTTGTTTTTAATATTGAAGTGTTTTCTCCTCTTTCCAAACATTTGTTTTCACATAGTTTTCTCTTCTTTTGGTCAGATTTTGTTTCCTTTCTCAAGAATATTTCTTTGTTCCTAAGTTTTATTTCCTAATTAAGCACACTTCTGAATTGCAGAATTATGTAAATGTTAAAATAATTTAATTGGATACACATTTAAAATCTATTTAATAATTTAGTAATGTGTTTAAGTTTGGAGAAAATGTATTTTAAAGTCCATTTATCTAAATTTGAAACTGCATGACTAGAGAGGTGTTAGTGGTTGATTTTTTTTTTTTTAAATGAAAACAAATTCAAATGTTACAGACATGCTCACGTTTTAAAAACTGCAAAACAAATGGCTTGCATGCTCATCATCCACGGGACTGTTTCTTTTATCTACGTGACTATGAAGTGGCACAGTTACAGAGCTTGCTAAAAGTGAGTGTTTTCAATTATTTAGATCAAGAATGCTTTGGAGGAAATTTTTGTTCATTAAATTGATATGTTTATTTTTAGATCTCAGAAATATTGCTCATTGTTATTTGGACATCATAACTTTCTTCATACCATTCAGAAAATTAGGAATATTTGTGCTATGTACTATAAATAGAATTCAAATTATTGACTGATTTAGTTTGAATGCCAAGCTGTATGGATTGTGTATTTGTATAATTAGGTTGCTCATGAGGTTACAATGAAATGAAGAGAAATGCAGGTTAAATATAAAAATTTATACTTTAAAAGTAAATAAATAATTTCATTTCTTTCAAACATGATAAAATTAAATAGTCAACACCTTGAACTTATAAATAGTGTTTTGTTTGTTTGCATGGGGCTTTTGGGTTGGTTGGTAGGATTTTTTCTTTGTCTGCATATTGGTTTTTAAAGTTGTCAAATCCAGCCATAGTAGGGAACATAACTTTATGAATTATAAATAAAAGAGTATATTTTTAAAACTATTTTGCTTTTCTTATACTATGTCTTACTTGCAGGACCATGGTGTTTAATCAAGATCATCTTGGTGTCTTTACCAAATGTTGGAAAATGCATTCCTTTTATTCACCTATTTCACTTTTAATCTCTATATATGACTTGTTATAAAATCTCTAATTATATATGTCTTAGTTATAAAATCTTTAATTATTTATGTCTTGGTTATACAGTCTCTCTTTGTCATAAAATCTTGAAGATAATAATAAGAAAATAATTGAGATATAGTGAATACATTTTATATTTGCTATATAACTGCTCATGCTCACTATTATAATACTGTATCAGCTCATTTTATATTGAAAGTCTCAAAATGTTGTGCAGTCTGTGACATACCATATTATATTGGTGCATGCACATTGATACACATACATGCATGCATGCACACACACATTATCTTTTCGTGCTTGATATCACATGAAGAATGATTCTCTATGTCACATGCTTACTTGCATTTTAGAAGCATGCTGTAAACATTATAAATGCATATTTAATCATTTATAGTGATAGCTAAACAAATAAATCTTTTTAATCTACAGAAGGATTTGAATCCTTTTCTCAAAAATGATCTGAAATGGTAGGAGAAACATTTCATACATATCTGTTGTTTTTTGTTTGAATAAATATGTATACTAATGATGTGGATTTCTTTTACTTCATCTTTAAGAAATTATCATTTGTGCTGGATTGTAGGGTGCTAAAGTAGACTTCAACACTGTGACCCCTCAGAGTCAAGATGATGCTACTCATTGCCCTGTCATAGAGCAGAAAGAATTTGACTCAGGCAAGCGAGATGAATCATGTGGCAAAGAAACACAAGAAGGGCATGCTGGACTTTGTGTGTGAGTAGTTAATTGGCTGCATTATTTTACTGTCATGAATTTTGAGAGCTTACCGATTGAAGTTAAAAGTTTGAGAGCATATATGCTTATTGTTATAGGATGTCACAGAATGTTAACCCATTGGCTGACAGGCAAAAATGCATCAGCTAACGCCACCATGTCAGGCTGTTTTGACGCTTAACGATAATTGAATGGGTCAGTGTACTAAAAAATTAAAAGCGACTGTAATTATCAATGGATTTAAAAAATTTAAATTACTACCTATTATAGACATACTAAGGAATTTTAAAAGTATTATTTTTAATTTATTTCGAATTCAAAAACAAAGAAATCATAAAAAGTTTTCTTATCTTTTTGTTGAACTTGGGAACGTTTTCACCGGGTTTTTTGTTGTTGTTTTTTTTTTACTAGTCTACTAAATAATTAAAAGCAAGTATAATTCGTACAATTCTAAAATGATTTTCAAAATAAGTAAAATAGGGGACATTTTTAAGGTATTTATTTAAATTTAATTACTAAACGTATTGTGGTTATTATTTCAAATTCAAAAATAAATAAATAAATAAAAAGTTTTCTTACCTTTTCATTGTGTTGACCTTCGTCAATTTGTTAGTTGTTTCCTTGAATAAAATCCAAAGAAAATGATTTATGTTAATCATCACTTGCATATATGGTACAAATAATAATTGTTCTTGTGTAAATATTCACTATTTCCTGGGAAAATTGGATGCTTTTGAAAAAAAGAAAGTGTCACATGAAAGCCATTATATTTTGCTTTGAGAACGACCGTTTTTTTTTAATTTTTATTATCACATGGTCACATCCAAAATTTCAGTAGGCTGGTCAAATTTCATCTAGAATTTATTACAATTAACCACACAATAAAGTTTGTTAGGTAGGATCAAGCAAACAACTGAAAATTGTCCTCAAAATGTGCCACATGCTATAAAATCTTTGGTTCAAAATGGCGGCTCAGCTTCAACGAGTGTGGGGTGACTGGGGATTTCCGAACTTTTTAATTATATGACCTTTCTAAAAATAGTTAGCCAATGATAAAATTTAGAGGAGATTGGCTGCTGAACCCAAACATATCTTTCTCCTTGACCTTGATTGTTTTTTTTTTAAATGTACCATCATGTACACTGAGCGAGCGAGAGCCCTTTTCAGGCCTAATGATGTACAAAAACACGGTGTCATGCGCCCTTATAAGGGCTAATGACGGTCAAATTGGTTAAGGGATGCTAGTGATGCCTATTTGAGGGGAGGTAACCATTTCATTATCATACCAGTGTCATTTGTAATAGGTCTTGTTTTGTAATAGAAATAGTAATAACAGAAATAGAAATAGCTAAAGAAATAGTAATAACAGTCTATATAGTGAAAAGTACTATAAAAATAATAATAGTAATTATTGGAACTTTGGTAATTAAAGAAATATTAGTGTCTTGATATTTTCCAGTAAGTTTGTTTATGATAAATAATTACCCAAAAGATCATAAATTAGACTGATATTTTAAAATATAAATAAGAATTTAATCTTATGAATTCATTTTAATTATAATGGTGGTTAAAAGTTATTTAAGTTAAATGAATGACTGATGATGCATAGCACAATGCTGATAATGATAGCAGTGTTATTTAGCATAGCTCACTGCCAATGATGATAGCATTGTCTACACACAGGACAGTGGTGCATAGCACAGTGCTAATAATGAGAGCAGTTTCCACAATGGGGCATTGATGCATAGCACGATGTTGCTGTGATAGCAATGTTATTTAGTATACAGGACATTGATGCATAGCACAATGCTGTGGTAATAAGCAGACAGGACAGTGATACATAGCATAGTGCTAATAATGATAGTAGTGTCTACAAACAGGACCTTGATGCATAGCATAATGCTGATGATGATAGCAGTTTAAGTTAGCAGACAGGAGAGTGATGTATAGCATAATGCTAATGATGATAGCACTATCTGCAGACAGGAATGTTGCATAGCACAACGCTTGATGATGATATCAGTGGTAATTAGCAGACAGGACAGTGATAATAGTACACTGCTAATGATGATAATAGTATTAATTAGCAGTTTGGTTAGTGATGCGTAGCACAATGCCACAGATTATATAGCAATATTAGTTAGCAAACAAGACAATGATGATTAGCACAATGCTAATGATGATAGCAGATTCTGCAGACAGGAGTGATGCATAGCACAGTGTTGATGCCAATATGGTATTTATGGATGTAAAGATGACAATAATATGATATCATATCCCCAAAATGTCAAAATGATAGTTGTCATTTTCATTTTCAGTGGCTTTAGAATGACTCACCAGGGGGGGGGGGGGTGGAGGAATGTATAAATTGCATAAATATTGTCTGGAATACATTTTCTAAGCTGGTATGTGTATGTCATGTACAAGTTTCTGTTGGTGGTTTACTTACTATACAAACTGATGTGTGTAGGTCATAAGTCTTTTCTGTTGTTGGTGCTTTAATGAGCATGCATGCAGATGTCATTGAATAGTGCAGTACATTTAGTATAAAAGTGCTAGTGATCATTTTAGTTCCTTGCTTTTTAAAGTGAATTGCAGTGTCCATAAATGATGTTTGTAGCATATTATGACAATTTATCAGTTAAAATTGTTGCATGATTTATGTGAGGTATCCAGGATCACTGATTATTACTCTAGTTTTGCTGGATTGACTTCATCATTACTTGCCTTGCTTATGGGGTGGTTTTCTACAATACAGTCATTACTAGTTTTGCTTGTGGGGTGGTTTTCTACAATTCGGTCTTACTAGTTTTGCTTGTGGGGTGGTTTTCTACAATACAGTCATTACTAGTAGGTAGTCCCACTCATTTTTTTCTACTTGATATTTTACAAATGTTTTATGCTCAAAATGTGTGTTCTGATGAAATAAGGTTGTACAGAAAAAATTATGATGATAGCTATAATACTTTTTGAGATATTGTCATTTTAGTGTCGTAATTTGTGATCAACATTTTTTAGACATAACGAATGTGCAGTTTGTCAAGTTCAGTACAAGTAAAATATAAACCACACTGATCAACAGTCCAACATTTTAAATTAACATAATCACAGACAACAAGAAAAACCAGACATAATGCAGAATCGAAATTTAAGTTTCTTATAAATTACGACGGAAAACGTGCTTTTGTTTCATAAAATTGCTTACAAAACGCAACAAACTGGAATATTCATGGCATCATAGCATAATCAACTGATGAACAAAGTATATCCAGAATGCATATTATTAAATCATTTGCTATGTAGTTAATGCCTATTTTTTTCCAAAGGCATAGCAATAACAGTGAAGAAATTATTTGATGCTGAAAATGGCCATTTCAACTAATTTTAACCAAAAAAGAGCAGTAACCAAGTGTTATAGGGAAAACGTAAAAAAGCAAATTGTCATATCTCTAAAACTATACAACATACAGAGCTGGTTCACATATCAAAATGATCAGTAAATTGTGATCTATCTAAATATATAAAGTTAAGTTATGTTTAATCATTTATTTAATTTACATTTTTAGTTTTATTATAAAATTCCTATTTACGAAGAAAATGAAAATGGATAAATTGTCATATCTCTGAAACTATACATAACACAGTTATGGTTCACCTATTAAAATAACCAGCAAGATGTTATACATGTAACTAAACAAAAGATTTGTTCAGCATTTTGTTTGTTTTAATATTTTATAATACAAAATTTAATATTTAAAATCTTAAAACCGTATTAAAACTGCTTGATTGGTATAAAAGCACTCTATATCTCTATATATATCAAAGATACATAAAGATGTTGAACCCATGCCATTGCTAATTATATCACTACACACACACACACACACACTAAAAATACAAATCATATCATTTTATTCTGAAGGTTTGACAAGGTCTTAAATCACTGAAACTTGTGAAAGCGTGCATGAAAAATTTATTCTTAAATTAAAACAGTGCTCTGCACACGTGTACTTGATTTAAAGAAATATTAACTTATTTATATAATTATAATGTAGGTTATGAATAAAAGATCATTCCATTTTTGTTCTATTTATTTCAAATAATGAATATGCACAATAACACAGTGACACACATACAATAAGCTTCATGTGGTAACAAAATATATGTTTAAATTAATATTAATTCTTGAAAAGAGGTAATGTATTTAATCCCAGTAACTTCATATTGATAGAGAAAGTAATATACCAATAATATAAGTAATATCCAATACATAATTTTATAAATAGAAAATTCTAGCAAAACTCTAAAATCAGCAGCTGACCAGGTTCTTCCTTTGGTTATCTCCATTGTTAAGCCCCATTTAAAAACAAACTTGGCATTCACATCATCACAGTCTATGCTATCACACCACTTCAAAATATTCTTATTTCTATACTGCTCCATCAATATTATTTTGCATTGTGAACTTCTAAAGCCTCATTAATCATAAATCCATTATCATAACAAACAGCAACATCTTAGTTTGTAAATCCACCATCTTCTTTCAGTCTCTTTGGTGGTTGGCTACTTGGAAAGTTATCTACATTAGTTGTTCTTGCCACTTCAGTTTCATCTAAGCTACTACCTGCATTTACAACAGGTCAGCACATGCACAATCAGATACTGGAGTGCCTTCTAGCAAATATTTGCACAAATTATTTTATCAACAAGAGTGTTGATGTCTTTACCTTTTATTTTTATATTCAGACTTTTAGCACCCAAATCAGCCTTGTACCTATGATTACTATGGAGTACTACTAGTGCTAGCTTTATTTAAAGTCTGAAGCTCTTTACAAACACTTTCATTCATAGACAAAGCAAGAATAATTTGACTATCTGGTTTTAAATGAAAAGTTTAAAGAACAGTGCACTGCTTGTGTTTTTATTGATTCTGTATTTTATGTTTTTGCATTTTTGAGAGATGGGCAAAACTGAACAAGCCACTCATTCAGACAGCAATCTTTCAAACTTATTTTCTTGGCAAAACTTTGAAGTAGTCTAATCAGATTATCAGAAACTTCATAAACAGCTGTTAATAAATAACATACTACAACAGCATCTCCTGACTAATCAGTCATAACCCTGAAGATAAGTTAGTGTACTGCTCATCAGCTAAAAAAAATATTTCACAAATGTTCAACCCTTAAAATTTTTTTTATGCAAACAAGTATGCTGTAAGTAGGATAACTATTAGCTGCATACTTTTAATAATTTGCTTTAAATGTAAAGAAAAAAGTATACATTGCTTACCAGCTAAAATAGTGAAAGGACCAAACAATATTTAAATATTACTCTTTAAAATAAAATAAAGTAAAACATGAAGAAATATTAAGTTAGCTATAAGATTAAGAACAAATGTACAACAGCCTGCTGTCTTTATTATTAAAAAACGAAACAGCAACCTTTTAAGTTAGCTATTTCTCCATTTATGTAGAAGTGTAAAGAAATTACAAGTCAGGGGAGGGGGGGAACCCCCCCAAAAAAGAGATTTTTTACACTGTAAAACGATGTTCAAATAAAAATCAAAATGGGGAAATAATTTTTTTTAAATATAAGCAAAAACGAAATAATAAACTAAATATTAAGTTTGTGTTACAGTACACAGAATGCTTGAAAGAACTGAAATATTTCAGAGCGATGTTTTTCTACAATTTTAGCATCTAGAGTTATCTTTTCTTGTTGAAATTAACGATGATTTAAAACTATTTTTTCTACATAATAAAATTGTCACCCATACCTAAAATTAAATGAGCAAATAAAACAATATTCACAAATATGATCTGCGTCTTTAAAACGAAATATTTCAAGAAAATAGTATATTTTCACATATTTGCAAGTCACTCCGAGATCGGCCTATATTTGAACGAGTTAATTCGGAAACTGTCAATAATTCTACTTCAGTACTTGAAAAATAATAATAATATGCTTACAAAAAAATCAAGAAAATTAAAATAAACTTTAATAAGCACTCACAAATAGATCTGACCGATAAATTGTTTCAACTGATCGTATAGGGCAGAATAATCAGCGTTTGCGTCGGTACACCGTGTCTCAGAAATGAAAGCCGTGACTGTGGCGTGAATTGAGAAAGACGCGACGGGGTTTTCAATTTAGCAAGAACCGCAGGGACTAATAATCCCGTATTGTGTCATGTTTTTAGAAAGAGGTTGAAATGCTGAATAAAATGATATGTTTTCCTAGTTTTTCTGAAAAATATTTGATCCCAAAAATTTGTCTCAAATTTTTAACTTAAAATTTTTTTGGTGTTATTCTTAACATACAATATGGAAAAATATATGAGTGTATAGAGTTATCTCTCTTCTTTTTAATGGACCAATCAGAATTTCTCCAACCTATCCATACGTCTCTTGCCGAAAAGTTAAAGTATAGTACCGAAAAACGCGAATTTTACTTTTTCGGCCGTGAGGCGCCCGATGAGAAATTTTCGACGTAACCCTAAGGTGCTTTCGTCAAAGTTTATGGATACAATAATAAAGTTTAGATGAAAAGCAAGAATATACTTTAAAAGATGAAAGATAGCTCTTTATTTTTTATATAAACATCGTTAGTCCAGGTTTAGTGTGAAGAAAACTGCTGTGAGTCAAAGTTCAGTGAATTTGCGTGCAAAAGAGCGTTTGACCCCAATAAAACAGCGACGGTGGGACTACCTATTACTAGTTTTGCTTGTGGGGTGGTTTTCTACAATTCATTCTTACCAGTTTTGCTTGTGGGGTGGTTTTCTACTATACAGTCTTACTAGTTTTGCTTGTGGGGTGGTTTTCTACAATTCGGTCTTACTAGTTTTGCTTGTGGGGTGGTTTTCTACAATTCGGTCTTACTAGTTTTGCTTGTGGGGTGGTTTTCTATAAATCAGCTTTGTGACCTTGTGATTTTATTTACCAACTCCTGGTTTGTTCAGTATACATTAATTTATTGTACTCAATTAATGTATTTATTTTTAAAAGTGAAAAGAGGTTAGAATTTATTATTCTATTTTGATGGTTGAGCACATTTGGCACTTCAAACTGGCATTATTTTCATGATGTAGCTTTCATCACTTAAATAATATTATCCAATTTTCACATTGTGATAAGAAGACAATTATTATATTTTTAGTATGTACTTTTTTCTTCTTTTTCCAATTCCTGCCTTCTTTAATCCTCACCATTTTAGTCATAGCCAATGCTCTGTGTACAAAAATAGAGGCGAAATTTTACATCACCATTTGTTGTGTTTTTTTCTTCAGTTTATTTGTTGAAATTTAAGATATTACTTTAAATAGCCATATTCTTTTGTTAGTCATTTAATAGGTCTACATTGAACATTATTAAATCACTGCATTGATTTTAAAACCAGGTAAAGATTGTCTATATGATGTTTTCTTTATCTAACATAATTTGACCCTAGTTTCTTTGCTTCCTCTTTTTGCTTTCCTTTTTACTGGGGTTTGTGTGCTGATCCTGTGATCTCAATATATATATATATATAAAATACAGTTTGCTTGAAAAGTGGAGTCTGTGTGCTGACCATGTGATCTCAAGATGTATATTGTAGTTTGCTTGAAAAATGGAGTCTGTCTGCTGGTCAAATGATCTCAAGATATATATTCAGTTTGCTTAAAAACTGTCCTTGTGGTGATCACATAATGTCAGGATTCAGTTTCTTTGAAAATTGAAGTACTCAGCTTGCTGTTTGTGTAATCTCAAGGTATATATTAGTTTCCTTGAAAATTTAAGTTGCAATTATTACTTCTAATAGCAAAATAATACAGTTTATTTCAGCAAAATTTCATTGCTTATAGTTTTTAAATTTATTTTTTAATATATTTTTAGTGCAGCATAGTGTTAATGTGCTCATTTTCTTTAGGGCTAGTTCAACCTTTGCAGAGTCATATGTATACTTTCTTTTCTAATTTGCAGTGTTGCATTAATAGACACATTTTCTTTGATGCTAGTACAACTTATGCACAGTTATTGTAAACCCTCTTGTCTACTTTGCATTGTTGCATTAATAGACATATTTTCGTTGATGCTAGTACAACTTTTACACAATTTTTGTGTACTCTCTTGTCTAATGTGCAGCATTACATTAATAGACACATTTTCTTTGGGGCTAGTACAACATATGCACAGTTATGTAGACTCAGGAGTCTAATGTGGTACCTGGTATGCAGAGACAGGCTTATACACTTATATAGACTCAGGAGTCTAATGTGGTACCTGGTATGCAGAGACAGGCTTATACAGTTATGTAGACTCAGGAGTCTAATATGGTACCTGGTATGCAGAGACAGGCTTATACAGTTACAGTTGCAGTAGGTTTGGAGTTTGAAGTCAAAAGAAGGCTTGTGTCTATAGGCTGGTTAGAGCTGGATAAGAGATTTAGCACTGGTACACTTAGTGCTGTAGATAAGAGAACAAAATATTGTGTCACATTGTATTTGCAGGTCAATGTGACTTGAAAACACTATCATGTGATTGAAAGAGTGATTTGCAGTAGGAATATAATAATAATAATAATAATAATAGGAACAGAGCTGGCATATCATCATCCAGTAATTTGCTTGTAGTTTAACAGTGGACCTTATGTTTTGTAAGATTGGTATAGACAGGATATTATTTCTAATAGAAAAAAAATAAAGTGGATATTATTTGTGTGTTTTGTAATTTATATTGATTTTATATATAAGATCTGTGTAATTCATAGATTTTTTTTTTCTATACAGCCAGCATTACAAAGAATACTTAGTCAGTCTGATTAACAAAAAACATGTTGATCCAGTCTGCGCCATGAATGTTGAAGAATTGATCAAATTAATTAAAAGGGGGGAGATATCAGCACCCAAACAGAACCATAATGAGACTCCATCTGCTTATCGCATGCGTCTCATAAAGGTAAACCTGTTTAAAATTATTATTATTGCAAATAATGAAACAACTATAGTAATAAAGTAGTAAAAGTTGTTTTGAGTTTTTCATTTATACCAGGTATTTTGCATGGTTAAAATGTAGGCTACTTATTTGCTAGAAATACTGCTTCATCTTAATATTTATTTATTTCCTTGATAAATTGCCTTATTTGTAATTTAATATTTTAAAATTTTGTTAGAAATTAAACATTCTGAAATGAATTTACAGAAGGTACTCAAATTACAAACCTATAATGTCCATCCTTATGAACTGCACAAGAACATGATTAAGCTGTGCAGACCTGCCTTTGGCTATAAATTTGCTCAAACTTTGGATAAAAAACTCTAATAAGACCCTAAAAACTGTGGTATTAGATATTTAAAATGACATTGTTGTCCAGTGCATCCAAAATAAATATTGTGACGGTTTGTTCACATGAAATTGATTTGTTTCAAATTGTCTATGACTTTAGGTAACTACAGTAAAATATGGTACTTGTATATGTATGATTGCATGTTAACTGTCACAAATGGTGCACATTTTCATGCTCATATATTGTTCACTTCTTATTTTCCCCATTATGACTGATAGTTACCTCTTTATAGTATGAGTTGCAAATTCTCACTTTTTCTCAGTGAATGAATTTGTTTATTTACAATACAGAAAAAATCTTTTTTCTGTCATTGGTTATTTTGTTGTGGAAAAGTTTCTTTATCCACAAGAAAATATTCTCTTTTGTTTTATTCATATTAGTGTTATAGACAAGGCTCCTGGTACTCTAGGCATCTTAAACTACTAATCAGGAAAAGTGTCTCTAATGTTTTTGACCTAGACAGGGTCTGGTTTTGCATGATATATCCTGTACATGCTTATTGTACTTCAAATGAAAAATCATTGCATGACTTAATGAAGATTGAGAATGAAGCCCTTTTGTAACTTGAGGAATGCAGCGAGTTCTCTGTTTGCATGAACTTTGTGCATGAGAATTTAAATTTATGTTACCTGATATTTAAATATTTTCGTTTATTTGCAATCCAAAGCCAGACTTACGTAATCCAGTTGTCAACCTGAGAGCAAGATGACAAATCCTGCATTTTCAGTCTAGTCATGTGCAGATGTTAAACTACATGTTTTTATGTTTGGACATTATATATTTACATACATCATGTTCCAGTTACATGAATTTTGTTTTGAGTGAGGATCTCAGGAACAATTATATTGCATAAACAGAGAAGTCACTGTACAGTTGCATTGCAATGGATCTTATTTTAATATTTATTAATTTGAAGGGCAAATATACTTAGATATGGTTACCTAACAGATTGTCTTATTTACCAGACACCCTCATTCTTAAATCTAATATGTATTTTTGAATATTTAGTGTTTAGTAAGGCATTTAGTTTATTATAGATGGTGTTAGATATGATATACCATACACATTACCACCAAGAACTCTTCTAATGAAAAAGGTGAGTAAAAAATAATTTGTAAAGATAACAAAATATAATACACTCATCCATACTACTTAAAAATGGTCTCATCAGCTAAGTGTACCAACCACCAAGAACACCCCCAGTGAGAAAGATGAAGTAGACTTTTTAAAGATAACAAAACGTGTACATCCATCCATACTGCTTAGGAATAACCTTATGACCTAAATGCACCAACCATATTGCTGAGATGACCCAGTGCTTCTTAATAAAAGTGTAGAAATAATAAACCTGCTTGAAAGAATTTTATTCTTTAATAACTTTGAATTTGGTATGGCAGATGTCCAGTCTTGAAAGGCAGCCATTAGCTTAATGATGAGTTAACTGATTGATTGAGAGAGAATGGACTTGGAAATATTTCATGCATTTTGCTATTGATATATTATACTTGCATTTCATATAGAGATGTATTATGTAAGTAGACTTTTACTTCTACAGTTGTGAATTATGATGCTTGTATGTTATACATGTGACATTATTTCTAGTGAACATATTCATAAACCATTATGTGTATTCATGTATCAGGCTAATAAAAACTGTTGCAGGAAATTGTAAGTTGAGACTTGAATGTAAGAAAGAATGGAGTTAAAGATGAAAACTTAGAAAAAATCTGGAAAACTTAGCGTTTATTCCCTGATTATATTTTACAGAGAACAGCCTTTTTCTCTAGAATTTCCCAGTTTATTGATTTATAAACCACTACACTGTGGTAGATTCAAAAAGTCTCTATCCCCAGTGTGTAAGTGTAAGAATACAATGCATTCTGTTAATTGTATGATGGCAAAGAATGCTCGACTACAAAGTGGAATTTCTGGTATAAGGAAGTTACTGGAAATTGCTACATTGTTGTTCTGCTTGAGGGAACTAATACAGCGGAGCCCCCCAGATTTGTCTCGAGAGAACAGCAGCTCGAGAGAACAGCAGAACATTCTACAGCATTCCAGAGAACATGTGAAGAATTGACAATTCTGTTGTGAACAATAAACTTGTGACATTGTTATGAAAGCGTGCGAAAGACTATTGCGGCATTGCCAAGGTTATGTACAAACTATTATCACTTATCTCTCTATAACTCCATTTCTGTTCTCAGATAAGAATTATCCTGTGATTTATATTGACACTAAATCTGCTGAATTATGTATTAGGATATAAGACTTTTTAGTCATTGAAATTATTTGAACATGGTTTTGTGGAAATATTGATGTCAAATAATCTTTTCATTGTATATGTATATTTGATTGTTGGTTTAATAATTTTTTTTGTTAAATTTATTGACCTCATTACACATATTGATAACCTTCTGTTGGAGAGATAGTGGGTGGATAGGGGCTTGCTAAACACAGATTAAAGACAAATTTATCGTATCCTTTTAGTTAGAAATTTTCATCCTATGAAAATATTTTATGTAGTAAATGTTTGTCTTTAATGTTGTGGAAGAGAGAAAACGTTTACAGCACCCACATAATCCACCAAGTGAAAGAGACAAGTGGCATCTTCTTGAGAATTATTAATAACATAAATTAAGATTCTCATCACTTGTAATTAGTTATGGATGATTAATAACCAATAACTAGGGTGGCTCTATGTCACAGAATGGCATTTGAATATGTATCACATTTGAAAGTTACTTGTAAAGAAAATATATTTTTATCTTATAGTTATTATTTTTAAATGATATAAACAAGATGATGGGTTTTTTTTTATGTATGGATGGGTGGATGCAACCCATAGCTGTCTGTGTTCTTACCACACTCACTCCTCTGGCACCTACATCTTTGGCAAGTAATCATTCACACAACATGATACATTGCACTCCAAAAGATCCATGTACACATCCAATAACACTCTATCTTGCCTAGATGCACATAGTTGAGAGACTAAACATAAGAGCCTGGTGAATGAATTGGTGACATTTGATGTGTACCAAAGGGTAGATTGAAACCACTTAAAGATGTTCAGTAAAAATACCCAGTGTTATGGTTGGCACAATAGACATACTAATAATACTATAATCAGAGTTATATAAAATAAAAGTTCTCTTTATTAAGTGGATGCTAGTTAATGTCAATCTCCAGTTATAACTTGCAGTATATTATCTCTGTTGGGGAGGATGATTCTTCAACAGATGTAGTCATAGGTCATCTTCACAAGTAGATTTGATGACTGAGGATGGGTGATTGAAAATTTTGTCTAGGATGAGAGGTATCTAGAAATATTAGCACGTCTGAGATGGTAGCACATAACCTTAAAACAAAACTGGGTCAAGCTGGAGTCAAGTTTATGTATGCACTTGTATAAGTGTTTCAGTAGACAAAGATCCTCAGCACCTAACCTTGAACCCAAACTGGGCCAAGCTGGAGTCAAGCTTGTGTATGCACATAAATGAGTGTTTCAGTAGACAAAGATCCCCAGCACAGAAGCTGCTGTAAACCATCTATATTCTCATTTTAAATGCTGGGCACTTTTAATGTGTGTACTCATTTGCTGTATTGTACAGCTTGTATAGTGCTATATTGACAGGCTTGCTTGTCTTATTCATACAGAATACACTCACTGACTTAATAAAATGATCAAGCACAAGCTACTTTAATATTTTAACTCATTATTTTCTTAATATGTATCAAATTATTTCTTCTGTTCATTGCTATATGTAGTCACTTTTTTAAACCTATTTGCACATGTTTTTTGTTGTTAAATAATGCACAGTATTTATTTATTTATTTTTTTGTGTGTGTGCAGCTGATTAAAGAAAAATTGCCTCTTCCACAGCGAGGAACTTAATTTGAGAATAATCATTATTTGAAACTGCTGAAAATGTATTTATCATTTATTGTTGATTGTTGAAGTTAGTTACATATGTACTTTTATTTTATTTCTTTCTGGTTTGACATACTAGTTTATTTGCACCTAAATCTCACTAAAAGGCATTGAGAAATTGCATTTTTCAGACTCATATAATACTGCATTTCCCAAACTCTTATGCCTAGACATTGCCTCTACAAAGTTGACAGGCTCACATTTAATGTACATTTAAATCTTGTGGTATTATTCTTTCATTTTGTTTATATTTAATTTGGAGGGAATGTGTGTGTGGAGTGGCAGATGTATCATTTGCTTACCTTGGTATCAGAACCAAGGCTCCTTCATTCATTCTTTGAATTTTGTTGAATGATCTGTTAATGCTTATTACTTTATGTAAATAAATGGAAATTGTTTTTTTTTTTTTTTTATTAATTGTCCAAAGAAGCTAAGAAATATATTTTCATAATATAATATCTTAGGAGTGAATTATGCTTTTCAATATACAAATTAAAAATTTTTTAGTACTCTTCATCAGAATTGAATTGCTTTAGTGATAAAGGAAACAGCACTAGGTCCAAGAGGTGGTCACAGGCTTGCCATCAGATACTTAGTTCTGAAGCTGGTCATCTTGTTTGATAACAGTCAAAATAGAAATATTTAAAATATTTTACATTGTTGTATTATTAAGAGTTTACATTTTTGCTGAAATGAAGCAAAATCTCAGATACATGTATATATAAACCTTAATATATACAAGTTTTGATTTCTTTAAATAATTTCTCTTCATAACTTTAAGTCAAAATAACATTGTAATTTATAATTAGCAATTTTAAAGTATTTTTTTTAAAAAGAGATAGCTTGTACATTTTTTATACTTTACCAATTAGTCAACACTTTGCATTTGAAAGCACTTTCATGTAATTGATTTTCAAAGTTATTATAGAATCCACTGAAAGAAATAGCTTTAATTTTTTTTTATATATATATAGTCTCAAGACAATAAATTACAGTTATATTCTTGTTATAAAAAGGTGAACAATGAAAAATACAAACAAAAACTAAAACACATTTATAAAATCATTATTTTCAGACTTGTAAATATAAGGAATCCTCCAACCCCCCTTTTTTTTGTGCTCAGAATTTAGTGTTTCTGTGACTTATGTGGAAGAAAAATTTGCAGATTTTCACTCTTCACAAATATGTCTTCTGCTTACAATAGGGAAACTGGATTTGTAATATGCAGATTTATCTGATAAACTGATACAACTGTTCTACTTTTGTTAAATACGCAGTGTTAGTGTATTATTGCAAGAGACACGTCTGTCAGGAATGAAAGAGATTTTTAGTGTATTGCAAATTTTATTTGAGTTATTTGTCTCTTTCACACAAACCTTAGTAACTTTTCTGATTGATGTGCAGACATTTTTCTAGAAAAAACTAATAAGGTCAAACAAGGAAATAATATGGACATTTGCTTCAATGTATATTTACATGATTCACAAATCTCTAACATTTTCAAGTTATGGCTTGGTATCTATAAAGCTTTAGGTAGTGTGAAATTGGAAGATTAAAGTGTATTTTCTCATTAAATTTTTTTTGCTGTTATTAATACAGTGATGTTAATGATAATTGAAGCATTTCTAGCATAGTTTTATGTTTACGAAGAAATATTTAGATTGCTCCCTATTTATTCAGAAAGAGTGCTAAATATGTGACCTGGAATGCAAAGTCAAAGGTATAAATTTCCTATTAAATACATCTGGGGCACAGTATGATGAACTGTCAGGTCTATGATAGTTGCTTAGCAATACTGATTCTATTTGCTTGGAAACAGACATGAATATATGTGTGTGTTAAGGTACTAGTAAAGTTGAAAGACTAAACCTTCACATATTCTTGTAAGACCCTAAAAGATTACAGCAATAAATACTTTCTCCATAAATTTCTATAAACATTTTTGATTACTAATATCTCTGCAGATTAACTGTTCTTTGTATACTTTTAGTTTTATGGACAGATTTAACATCTTGGTTAACAATATTTTGATAGAGATAAATATTTATAAATACATATAAGAAACATATAGTTTTAATCATTAAAAATGAATATATATATATGAGTTTGTATGCATTTTAAACAAATATTGCATCCTTAAAATTCTCTTAAGTTGTTACAAAATTATTATATTATAGTTGTAGTAAGACTTAATTTGTAGAGTTTAACAAAAACCATTACATTATTTTTAGTAAAACATCTCACCATATAATATCAACTAGAGCTATATTTAAAGAAGAATAAACAAAATAGTGAAGCTTAGTAAGTCCTTCATTTTGTTGCTTTAGATTTTTGGATACTGAAATCCATTGTGCCCACCAACAGATATATTTGGTGAATTGTATGTACAGCACAAGCTAGTTATAGGTACATGGATCTGATGGCCCCCATATGAGGTCTGGTGACAGTTTAACTACACCTCATGGTAGGAGAGAATACACAAACAGTTAAAATAAAAAAATAAAATTGTAGAAATTTCTGGAATTAGTAATAGTGGAATGATTGTACCTTAGTTGATACAAGGCAGAAATACTATATATAAGCACACTGAAAAGGAATATTAACGTAAGAGTAACCAAAAGTGTTCATGTTTAGAAAATATAGGTTGTATTGGTTTAGACATGATACTTCTCATATATCATTTGTGTCTTGTGTATAAGGTGTTGAGGAATAATTTTAATCAAATAGCATTATTTCAGTGTTAATACAATCATTATAATATAAATTTTATAAGTATTGGTGCCAAAATGAAAGAAAATAAATGTTTTCATCTAGAAAAAATATGCCCTTAATTAGAATGAATTACTAATATATCTTTGTGTGTAGACAAATATTGTGCAAAAAAAAAAAAATGAAAGTGAGTTAGATTTGACTTGCATTCATAATCTGTAACATTTTTTGTTAATTATTATGTGGCTAAAAACTAGAGTGTTGTTTTATCCCCAAAGTAGATATAATTAGTTAATATAAAACTTAATTTTATTATTTCATTTATATTTTTTAATCATTATTAATTATTACTGACAAAATATATTTATGCAATTTGAATCTGAAAGAAATTATGACATTTTAAAAAATCTTATAAGTGTAATTTATAAACAGTGAAAATATCAGAGCCCCTCTTAAGCTTTGTGTGTGTGTGTGTGTGTGTGTGTGTGTGTGTGTGTGTGTGTGTGTGTGTGTGTGTGTGTGTGTGTGTGTGTGTGTGTGTGTTTGTGATTGTGATTGTGTTTGTGTATGTATATATAGTTGATAATGTCTTGTCTTTTTCATTTGAATTATGTATAGATTTTTCCAAAATAAAAAAAATATTTCCAGTATGTTTTGATTTTGTGGGCTACAGAAAAATGTGACAATACAGAATCATATTGTGACAATAAAAAATTGACTTATTACTAATATATAAATGTACCATATTATTAGAGATGATCCACTTTAGTTTGTTCTCAATAGATTATAAATATGAACTTTGTTTATTTTGTACTGCATGACTTTGTTGACATATTTTATACTTTTTGTCCAAATGAATACCCATTTTGCAAAAAACATTATTTATTGAATGAAGAGAGTATTCATTATTCTTTTAGTTTTACAATAATTTCACCTAAAGAATATCATCCTAAATTTTTCGTAGTTAGAAATATATATATATCTATGAATTTAAAAGCATTATAAAGTTGCACTCATCATCAGAAATTCCTGCTTATTATGTAAATAAGCTATTTTTAGTGTATATTTATCCTGGTAGCCATTCCTAAAGCTAGGATGATAAGTTATGCACATTGACTCCTGTTCAAATTCCACAATAGCAGGTATTTTGGGTGCTTCCACATATCACACACACTCTTTTGTTGTGGCATTTCTGTGTATTTTCCAGATTTTATGCCTATAAAGTGTGATGCAACATTTCACAAAATGAGGATTAAAATAATAAAGTAACCATGAATCAATACCTAGAGTCAGAAAGTAATTTGTGCTGAAAAATGAGTCAAAATGAAAGACTGAAATACAGCGCAATACTAACAGAACTCAATTAACCATCGCTGCTTATCTCAGTCCTCATCTGAGGACTGCCAAAGAATGGAGTTGACTTGGTTAGCTGGTTGTTTTTGTTTTTTTTCTTTTTTAAGGTTCAAGCATATACAGTTTTAGTAACATGTTTTCTTCATCTGAAGCAGAAATTTCCTCATGAATTTAAAATCGCTGATAAAAATCTTGGAATGTGGTCAATTGCAAATAAATGACAAGAGTTGGTGCTGAATACCTGTCAATAAAGGCAATGGCCTGGAGGTCACTTCTGTAATGAAAAGATTCCTATTGGTGGCAGTATAAAACAAATTTAACTATACTCAGTGATTAGTGTCAACTGTTCAAATTTAGTGGTTGAAATATACAATCTCTGGACTTTTATACATGAAAAATTACTTTACAGCCAGAAGATACACTTTAAGAGGAAGCAATAAATGTCACTGTAAATCAATTTGAAATTTGAGAGTAATGACAATTAGACAACTTGAGAAGTAGTTTAAATGGATGCAAGAAACAGAAAAGATTTGACTTTTTCCCTTCTTTTCAGATAAGTATCTTGCAGCTGTGCCATAAGATTCTACTACCTGGTGCCAGAATTGGGGGACTGGTGTGCAAATTATTAAATCTGTAATTAATGCATATAAATGGGATCATTGTATAAAGAAAGGTATAGCAAGATGGAATGTGGCATGGAAGCTAGAACTGATACAGTACACTGGAATGTGGAACAATATTACATGACATGGAAGCTAGAACTGATACAGTACATTGGAATGTGGGACAGTAACAGGACATGGAAGCTAGAACTGATACAGTACATTGGAATGTGGGACAGTAACAGGACATGGAAGCTAGAACTGATACAGTACCCACTGGAATGTGGGACAGGAACATGACGTGGAAGCTAGAATTGATACAGTACACTTGAAAGTGGAATACATAACATGACATGGAAGCTAACATTGAAACACTACTGTGAAATGTGGATTTCTTGCAAAATCATACATGCACTTATTTTTATGAAGTTGTAGGCAAATAGGTATTGAGAAGGGGAAGTGTATATTTATGAATTCTGTTTTTAGGTATAACAAAATACTGTAAACTAAATATTATTATTCATTAAATCTTCTCAGACGTGTAAAGAAGCTTCACAGCCAAGCAAGTTAAATACACATACATGCACACAAAAATAAATACCAAAAGAAATTACTTCTTAAATAATGAGAAAATGCACCCTTACAACAAATACAATTGGATGCAAATTTTACAATTAAACTTAATGAAATCTTTATTTATTGATAGGACATTTTGGATACATGTTTTGTATTCACGTAGCCCAACTGTGATTGTACAGTAATACATAGGCTTTAAATTGTGTGTGCAGTTAGTGGCAATGTCATTTCCATTTGTATCCTTCAAAAATGTAAACTGCACAGTTGAAGATATCTGCATTCACCTAATATTTTACAGTTATAATCTTTAAATCATGATGTGTAGCCAGTCAGAAGGCAATTCCAGTTTTTTATGCAAGACTAATCCTCTCAGTTCAAGAAATGTCTATTTCCACAATAATTAATAGTTTTTATTACAATAATGTAACCTTTTTATTAACTTATTAAGTCCTGTTATAAAGCTAAGACATTAAAAGACAAATGCCAAAATTTGTTTCATAGATATATTTTTTCTTCTGAATTTCAAGTGAACAATATATAATAATATATACACACATGTTCATGTATGTATATATAAAATTATTAATACATCTCAAATATTAAAAATTTTAAATGTGCCAAAACACAGATGCTCTAAAGGAGCAAAGGTATCTAAAGAAGAAGTTTATCAAAAAAGGCAATATATATTTATATATACTTAAAGGAGTTACTTAAAATAAGACTGAAAGACCTTGTCAAATTGACACTGTAAAATTCTAAAAGACTACCTGAAAAACTAGTGTAATGTCCTTTCTTGTTTCCAAAAAGAAAAAGAGCTAGTATTATTAAAGAAAAAGGTTAATTTAATTTAATTTATCCTTGTAAATGATATAGTAAAAATGTAACATTCTATACTGGCAATATAATAGCCTTTGTGTCCTGCATGTAGTGACATCTAAAGAGATGGTTCTTATTCTCTCTCCCGGCTGACAAGTCAGTCAGCATGTTTAGCTGCTTGATGTTCATTATTTTTCTGGATTCTGGATGCTTAAAGAATGAGGTTCCTTACTGTTCTGGATTTTGGATGACAACCAGCATAAATTCATTGTCTGTGGACAACAATAAACAATGTCAAGTTGCTTTATATTTCTATAATAGAGCTTTTTTTAAAAATATTCCATATACACACCTGCTCACATACTTATTTTTAGCATGAATGTTAGCACACTAAATATCAATTGTAAAAAGCAAGGTGATTATGGAATACCACTGAAAGCTAATTATTATGCATTTAGAAACTTTTCAAATAAGTTCTTGGGAAGAGAGAGATTAAGAACTGTAATTATTACTTTATATAAAATAAAAGATTCACAATTTGTGAAAAGGAACTTTTCTAGATTGCTTATGAATAAAAGTGCTAACTTAGCATTTTCTGATCTGCATATACTGGGGTGAAAGATACAGTGAGCAAATTATTTTATGGATTAAATAAATCTTTTATAATGATATTATTATTATTATTATTAAAAATTAAGTTAATCATGCATTGGCAAAAATAAATAGTAACATCATTTTGTGGGGTACCTCCCGGAACCCTCAGTTTCATATTTCTTTGTTCATTTGTGGCAGTTTATTTCTTGAACATTCTCATGTTTAGGTATGTAAAGATAATGCTCATAGTTATTTATTTAGTGACATGTCAACTTTTATTAATCTCCAAACTTCAAATTAGTTGATAGAGTCCAGTACACAGCACTAAAGTATTAAGATAAGACTTACCAAGAAAATATTTATAGTCACCTTGGATAAAATAAAATGCACTTCACAAACTTTAACCTATGTAATTCAAAAGATATTTTGATTAAAACAATGTGATATATATATATATAAGCATTAAAAATGTGGGCTTCTAAAAAAGCAATATATTCAAAAAACAGAACGGCTCCAACCTAATCAGATTTAAAAAGATGACAATTTACAAAATACTATTTTGACAAATTATTGGGGATCAGAAACTGGAAATAGCTAATAGTTTAATACTGAAAACCTCAGCTGCATTTCAGAGAGCCAGTACTGTACCTTGACTTTACATGTTTTATTAATTAGAATGTTCAGAGATTTTGCCATTTCTTAATATTTTAATTATAACTGTTTGCATGGATGCTAATATATGCATTCTTTTACAGACACTTTGAGTGGCATTAGAAAGTATCCTATCAGTAAATTTATATTATACTTGTAAAGCACATGGATGACTGAATGTCAAGTTAATTAAGTGGAGATATTTGCAATCCCAAAGGCAACATTAACTAGTCTGCTCATCATTGTGCTAAGTTGAATAATTTTGCAAAAGGAGTAAACATAGTGATAGGAGTAGTAGGTTAGGTCATGGGTATCAGTACTGATACTGAACTTCAGAAATCAAAATCTTGGTGATTGATACTATATCATGTTCATATACAAAACCTGCAAGTATCAATGCCTAAGGATTGCAATGCAAGTTAAAGTTTCAAAATCCTTTATTTTAATTAAATAATTTTATCTAGAGAATACATTAATATAAAAAGAATGCAATCAACACCTTATTGAAAAATAATACATAAATAAATTGCATTAAAAGTAATGAGCAGATCCACTTCATAGCTAATGACTTTTGCTGACTGATGCTAAGAACAGTTATTATATTTATATACATAAATGTACATATGCTCAAGAACTTACTGAAATAAGTCATGCTTAGTATTTTAAAGTATCAAAGACTGCTGATGTTTGGATGCAACAAAAGTGTGAAACTAAATGTAGAGTGACCTGTTCTAGCTTTTCTGATTACTTACTCAAAAGTTCACATTAGTGTTGGTCTTAATTAATGAGGTGTTTCCTTTTATTTTAATTTACTTTAATTTTAGTAGTCTACACAATGATACAATATACATGTATTTGAATACTGTGACTGTGAGCACAATATTCATCCCCTGGCTGTGGATAAATGTCTTACTAGTATGGGCATAATGATATAAAACTTTACTTACAATTATTGACCTGTTTACATCAAAGCATGAGAGCCACATTTTCCAGCACAAAATAGGTTGTTTGTTTAGCAACAAACTATACTGTTTGATTTTGATGACTAAAATGATTCTTAAGATAAAAATGTCAAACATGCTTACTAAAAGTCATACAAATGTTTAGCTTACATATTAAACCTTCAGCACAAAAATTACAGAAAGAACTACTCTGTGGTTTTCAAAATGGCTTAAACTGACACTGTAAGGTAAAACTTATGCCCCATTAACTAATTAAAAAACAAGCAAAAGTAAAAATATTTCTTTGATACCCTTATTACTAAGGAATGTTTGTATATAGATAAATTCTGAGCTCATCAGGTCAAATTTCCCACCCAAGTGAAAATGTTTTATTCTCTCTGGAGGATACATTCTCATTGTTATGGGCCCATGAGAAGTAATTTCTTTCTTACACCTAATAACACGTGGATAAAATATGCTTTCATTGAAAGACATTTCACTGGAGTTTTTAAACCTGGCTGGCAGATAAGGTATAGTTTATAAAGAAGAAAATTCTGAAGGGATTGAAAGAAAAACCAAAACAAACAAAAAGGGTATGATGACAAGAAAATTAAAGGAAGAAAAAGCACAACCACCTTTCTAACTGTTTTGAAAGTTTAATTCTCATTCACTATTTTTAACAATAGAAAAATGTTCTAGTGGTTAAAACAAGAACTGAAAATGGTGGGTACTGAACAAATATAAAATTAAAGTGTGCATTATTATATTTATTGATATGGCACAGTTTGATCTCTAATTTAAATGTTTGACATTTACAGACATAATCAAATCTATATAATTAATACAAATTTTATGGTTGTGGGTTTGTGCAGGCTAAAGTAAAAAAAATACTGGACAGATTTTGACTGGACTTTTCCTGTTGCATACTTAAGTGCCCTAGAATCAAGATAGGCTACATAACATCACACTATCCCATAAGGGATCTTGGCAGTAGCCTTAAAACTACAAAAATGTTTCATTAAAAAGTAAAGTGTACACAGTGCAGGCCTTGGCTATTACAACACTTTGACCTCCATGAACAGCAGAAGATTTGTATTCACTCAAAAGATTATGTTTCTCATTCTGGGTTTTAGATTTTAGGCTGTAGTAAATATTATATTTTGGAAATTTGCTTTATGCTGTGTGGTTAGCTCTTATTTTTGCAATGTCTACCTAAAAGAGACCAAACTGCATTTTTTTCTATAATAATCTCATTTTTTAATCTTTCTTGTGATAATGTTCTCTCCCCCATTATCATATTCTCTCTTTTCCCCTTTTGTCAATTTATCACTTCTTCCATTCCCTTCTTTCATTCATTTATTTTCCCCCATTTCCCTGTCTCTCTGTCAACTTTTTCATTCTCCTTTCCCTCTATCTTTTAATTTTTTGGAAAGGTGTTTTATGGTTTTTACCTGGCAAAAGAAAGAAAAACCATACTATAAAATAATTTTACTTCAGGCATCTTATTCTGAAAACTGATATTTATGTGAGTGAAGCTGCAGGCAAAAGCAAAAATATTATAATTAAATATTCTAATGATTAAATATGATTTCTGTAAAGCCACTTTTTGTTATTACTTATATACTAATGTACAACAACTACTCAGATAACAAGGTTATTGTGTTTATAGAAAATATCTCTCAGCATCAGGGTAGCATTTTCAAACATTATTTATACTAGAAATAATACTGTAATTAACCTCAGTGTGTTGTGTAAAATGTGGCATTTAATTAATGAAGAAAATGCTCATACCTTTAAACTATTTTATACATCATATACTATTTTCCATTACACAGTTTTAAATTCTCAGCACTTTATATTCCAGCATTGTTTCTCTTATTACCACAGTTAACATCTAAAACTATGTACCTCAGGATTAAAATTATTTACATTCATATGAATCACTGCACTTTATATCCATATGAACTCAAAACTCTAAATCTTTTTTTAAATATCCATTTGAAACTCTAAACTTTAATCTATTCTTTTATATCCATTTGAAACTAAAACTTCAATCTTTTCTCCACATTTTTCAAATTTTGGGTGCCAATTATGATGTTCATGATATTTATCACTATTTATAAATTTGTGAGTGGGATATTTATCACAGATCAATATTTATTATTAATATTAAAAAGTTATCCATTATGCTAGAAAAACAATTCTACAACTGATGCTAGGAACTCTAGACAAAGGTCATTTATATATAGGATGTATTTTGTCCAATGTTAAATATAAAAAGTTTTTAATCTATATGCTATTTATTCACTCATCTAGGATCAGTTAAATATACTCATTTTATCAAAATTTATCAGTCGTCTAAATGTGTTAGATTCATCATTAAAAAACTAAATGTGGTTAAAATTGCAAAAAAAAAGGGGAAACATATATCTGGTTTGAAATATATAATTTTATAAACACTATTATTGTGAAAATGTTTAACAATCAAAATCAAAAATACCTCCAAAATGTTGTTATTATGAGTAATGAATACTGGTATATGAATTGGAGATCTGTGTAAGTGTCATTATCTGAAGTTGTCCTGTACAATATATAATGGAACTGTTGATTGCAAAATTATTTTGGGATTTTTTATTATTTGTTTTAATCTGACAAAGAATACCTATAATTGCATTCAGAATTAAACAACATGCTAACAATAATTTTCAACAACAAAAATAAAAAATTGTCATCTCTTATTTTCTGTTCATGATATATGTAGAGCCTAAAGCTTTGGAGCACTCTAAGTATAAAATGAACTAAATATTGATTTGAAAAATAAAATCTAGTATTTGTAGTAAAACAACCAATGGTTTTTCTTTTCTTTTGTCTCCACTTCCATATTTAATTTTATTGATGATTATAAACTAAGATAATTAATGGTATAAAATTAAGATTTTAAATGTTTAAATCGTTACATTCAAAACATTTTGACACATTTCTATTTGCATGAAGCATATATGAAAAGAAAACTAACCTGGTGCACACATAATCTCATGCTTTTTGGATCGCAGTCTGATAAAGGTGAGATCATTGTTTGGATCCAATTCTCTGACTGTGATGCGAGCTTTGTGACACAGATTATGTACCAGCCCTGTGATATGCACTGTTGTGGCATTATCTACTGTAGTTTTAAGAGGGATTCCTGTAAAAATTATATTTAGCAAACAACAAATTAGTTTCATGAAAGCTAAATGTAGACTGATTATTTTTGAAGTGAAATGTCACAGAAAGGTAATATGTATTAATAATATCTACATTTTATCATTTATATCAGAACTTTTAATAAAATAAAACAGGGAGTGCAATGTGCTATATTTGTGTAATGGTATGAAGGATAGCCTGCTAACATTTCATTCATCTTGAGATTCTCAGAGCTTCAAAACACTGTTAGACTTGTCATAGCAGGCCCAATTTTAGATCTCAGGGCTCCAAAACACTGTTAGACATGTCACATCAGGCCCAATTTTAGATCTCAGGGCTCCAAAACACTGTTAGACATGTCACATCAGGCCCAATTTTAAATCTCAGGGCTTCAAAACACTGTTTAAACTTGTCAGAGCAGGCCCAATTTAGATCTCATGGCTTCAAAGCACTGTTAGACTTGTCAGAGCAGACCCAATTTTAGATCTCATGTTTCACATCTATCAGTTAGCTTGTCTCTTGCATGTAGACTGTGGTGATCGCTGGCAGTATTATACAATCTTGGCTGACCTAGGAGGTCAAGTTGTAATAATATGCCAAATATTAGCCTGAGTAACCATGTGACTGGCCCAGTCTGTCTTTGTGTGCACCAAAACCAGCCTCAAAGATGCCAAGTACCTGCCACTTCCTTGCATCCTACTGAGTGGTCTACAGAAGAGGCCACAGCTGACTGACTGAATCACTCTACTGATGTAAAACCCAAAACCTATGCTTTCCAGTCTGCTGATCAGGCCCATGTGAGAACCACCAAGTCAACACAAGTCAACTTAACCAACAGTTTAATGAAATATACAAAAGATAAAGATTCTTACACTGCATTATACAGTGGACACTAGGCATATATCGAACTGTCAGAATGCATTCATGTCATTTTGATTTTGTAACAATCTTTTGTGTCATCATTACTTCATTTTTATATTTTCAATTATCCCTAAGTTTACAAGTATCTGCATTTTTCTTTTAACTGTTGTCGTTGTCTTTATGTCAGGTTGGGATTGGGGGTTCAAAGCTGGTTTTTTTTGTGATTATTAATATTTATAATACCTTTAATTTTCAAATACTTTGTAATACCTGACATAAGGAAGTGTGGTGCACCTGTGCTTGGCCACATTAGGATTTAAATGTTAATCAGCCTTTTCTAACGTCCTTAAACCCCCATGCTAGTCTGCAAATAAACTTATCAAATTACTATCTACTATAAAGTGGAAATTTGGTAAATGTTATTATATAAGAAAGTCAACAGTCAGATTTTCTCAAATATAACCACAGTTTGTGACTCATTTTCCTTTTCCTCCAGACAGGAACCCCGCTTCCAACCACAAGTTCAATCAACCAATGTCCATGAAAAATTAAATAAAACAATTATTCATATAATCTAAATGTATACTAGCATATATACTTGTGATTTTAATCATCACTTCAAGTATATATTGAACTAAAATATAATGCTAGAGACAACAAATGTCTACAGTGATCATCACTAAGTTAAGTTTTAGTAATTGTCATTTGTACAACTCTAGGGTGGGAATTAGTTTTTTATTCCCAGGAGAGTACAGTAATTAATTCTTGATCTTGTCCTTGCCCTGTATTATACACCATAGATCTCAAGAGGTGAATGACATCTGTGTTGCATACTGTAGATCTCAAGAGGTGAATGACATCTGTGTTGCATACTGTAGATCTCAAGAGCTGAGGGAGCTATGTTACATGCTGCAGATCTGAAGAGATGAAGGATAGCTATATTATATATACCACACATCTCAAGAGGTGAAGGACAGCTATGTTGCATGCTGCAGATCTAAAGAGATGAAGGATAGCTATATTATATACCACACATCTCATGAGGTGAAGGACAGTTATGTTGCACACTGCAGATCTAAAGAGAACTGTGCTATATAATATAAATCACAAGTGATGGACAGATGTATTACACATTGTATATCTAATGAGGCAAACATCTGAGTTATGCTAAATAAAGATCTCATGAGATGGAGAAAAGATGCTGTTAGTACCATAGATCTCAAAAAGTGGACAGCTGCTATATCCAGAGATCTCAAGAGGTGAAGGACAAACTGTCATTAACACTCGCTAGACTGCAAAGTCTTAAAGCATTCTTAATAGCATCAACAGGTCCAAAGAATTGTTCATATCTCTCAAGACAAATTAAAATCATGCGTAACAATTTATTTTTAATTAATTTCTACCTTTAAAAGTTAAGAATTTTGTCAACTATTGTAGGTTTCGTAAACTTCATGACTCACTGTCTCTATTTACAAATCAAATTATTAACCCTTAGATCATAATTTTAGCATTCATATGAGCATAATTTCTTCTCACTTGAAATGAGTGAAATGTGACTTTGACACAAATCAGGCAAACAATACTGTCAGAATATACATGCTAATCTACTGCAGATACTATCCTGCCAATTATGTAAGCATGCAGGCATCAGAATATATGTGCTAATCTACTGCAATACTATCATGCCAATTATGTAAGAAGGCAGGTACTCAGACACTATCCTGCCAAGTATGTAAGTATGCAGGCACTCAGATACTATCTTGCCAAGTATGCAGGCACTCATATACTATTTTGCCAAGTATGCATGCACTCTGCACACCCTCACTACATATAGTCTGATTACAATGATAAAGAATAAATAGAAATAAAATTTTAATAAAATGTGATATTTCAAAATGTGGTTCTAATATTTTTGTTCTGTGACATTACATTTTACTGCTTGTTCTAGGATTAATATAGATTTTTTTACACGGTATTTTGGCATAATTTCAGATCAAATATATATGTGGATATAATATGTATTGTAAAGGTTGGGTGTTGAAAAAGTCCTGATTGCTGTGGTTTGATTTTAGACCTATAGTTTGTTGTTGCAGACATCTTTAAGTTGATATGTGCAATTTAATTTCTATCTGTAATGTCCACATAAAGTAGACTATTTGCATTATGAATCCGTTCTGTCTGTTGGATTAGGGGTTGTTAAAGGAAGTTTCCTTCCATTCTCTAGAATGGACCACCTTTTAGCATACAGTAGGACTATAGTATCCCAATAGGACAACAACTTTTAGTATACAGTAGGACTATAGTATCCCAATAGAACACCTTTTAGTATACAGTAGGACTATAGTATCCCAATAGAACACCTTTTAGTATACAGTAGGACTATAGTATCCCAATAGGACAACACCTTTTAGTATACAGTAGGACTATAGTATCCCAATAGGACAACACCTTTTAGTATACAGTAGGACTATAGTATCCCAATAGAACACCTTTTAGTATACAGTAGGACTATAGTATCCCAATAGGACAACACCTTTTAGTATACAGTAGGACTATAGTATACCAATAGAACAACACCTTTTAGTATAAAGTAGGACTATAGTATCCCAATAGGACAATACCTTTTAGCATACAGTAGGACTATAGTATCCCAATAGGGCAACACCTTTTACTTAGTATCCAGTATGCAATACCTTTTAGTATCCCGGTGGGACTATACCTTTGGGATTATTTATACCTTTTAGAATCCAGTAGGACAACAGCTTTCAGCATTCCAAAGGGACTATATCTTTTTAGTATCTCAGTGGGATTATTTTCTCATTAAGATAAAATGTATTCAGATTCAGTTCAAGATTCAGGATGAGACCTGAGTTTGCAACCATTAAAAATTTTAAGTTAGGAAAACAATAATCCAAGAAATTATAAAAACTTATTAATGTTCATTTTTAAACATCACTTTTACACTACTGTAAAATATCCATTTTCAAACAACTATTTTTGTTGTCACTTAAATTCCACATACAGCTAAGCTATATCTCACAAGTTTGTTTGGAAATAAAGTTGTCCTTCATTAATAATCCACTTGATCAAGCTCACATCACTGTTAGATCCAAGAAAATATTAGAATGGAATCAATTTGCATCACTCTCACACACACACAATGGCCCAAATAAATTTTCATAAGTCTTTTCATTAGCACAATGGGCTCACATGTTTTAAAATAAATCAAATATGGAACAACTAAATTTCAAATTAATTTTTACTTTAACTTGAAAAGATTCAATTATTTATTTAAGTTTTGACCGCCTTTTAACTTACTGTTGCAATTTTAAAAATATTTTGGGCATTGCTTACTAATTTTAGATTTTAGTGTTTCAATGCAATCTTATTATTCATAATACTTTATCAATTTATACATATATATGGGGTTGGGGTCATGCGTATGTTTCCTTCATAAATATCACACACTTGTTATTTGTAGATGCTTATCATTCAATACTCATGTGCCTCTCTACTCAAAAATATCAGTGAGTTTAATGCACTTATTTACATTGACATGGAATTGCAGAATGTGTTTCACTCTTGTCACATACCTTATTTGTAGATGTTGTTTATCAGTCATCAATTCAAAAATATCACTTAGTGTTTAATGCATTCAGTAACAAATCATGCATAAACTGTTGATTATTATCTTTGGTCAGTAAATATACATACACACATATCCAATAACTGATAAAATATTAAACTCTACAGTTATTTTCTTGAAAATGTTACCTCTCCTGTTCTCAATCTAAAAATTAATTTTAAATAAAATCATTAAAAAGCAGAAAGGTTTTAAGGTTCTTTTCCCTTTGGTTTTTAAAAAAATATAAACATGTACAAGTGTATTATTAATATTATACAATAACTATTTTTGACTGTCATTTTGCTTTCTTTAAAATTAAAAAATAAAGTATGTATGTGGGGTGATTTAGAGGGAGGGATGTAAAGCAATAATTAAGCTAAAGCCAGCATTTACACTTTTATCTTTTAAAGTTAACTTTACCTATTTCTGAAAAATATTAAACAGTCTATTTATGTATATGTTGGCAATTCATCCTATTGTTGTAAACAGTGAAAATATTTAAGTATTAATTGCTTACTTTCAGGTGTGATTATAGTAAAAATTACCAAAATAATTAAAACAAAAACAAAACTGACAAAAAAACCCAATAAAATAAATTAACACGTTAAGTAGAAGCAACCTTACCATCACCATTTAGAATGATAACACCAGTAACACCTTTGTTGGTCATCAGTCTCTTGACCATTTCATCCACTTCTGCCTGAAAAACACAATTTAATGTCAGCAACACAATCTGTCTTAAAAAAAAACACTCTTAATGTCAAGCAAAATAATCTGCCCAACAAAAAAATCATAACATCAGCAATTCAATCTGCAGCTTTCTATCGATGTTTTTCCAGCTTTCCGTTTAACATGCTTTCACCACCAACAATAAAAATGCTGGAATTTGGAATTCACATTTACAGATAAGTTTGTTTTTGTAATTATGTTCACATCTATATCTAACAGCATACGAAAGTTTTACTCTCTGCTGATTAAAAAATTGCATAAATCATAAAATATGGAATTCTTAGTGAACATAAATTTTTGGCTTTTTATATGTTAACATCTAGCACATATAAGAAAATGTCTGTTGTAGTTGTAAATTCTGTTTTTCTCCCAAAATGGATAAGTAAAATTCCATTTTTGTTGCAAAATATATATCTGACCAAATATCCTGCAATCATACCATAAAAGGAAAAGAAAATTGAGAAATAACTATTGCAGATGTTTCCAGCAAAACAATAAAAATAAAAGATCACAAAACAACCAACTACAGCAACAACATCAATAAATTTTCTTTTCTTTTTTAATGCCATAGGAAAAATATCTAACAGTCTTTTTCTGAAATGTGTGTCTGTATGCATACCTTGAAAATTACATAGTAGCAGAATATTCTGAATATGATATCTAAAAAAATTTTAACAATCCTTCAACAAGTAAACAAAGATTTGCTATACACTATTCCATGTAAAGTTTCCACAATAACAAAGGTTGATATATACTATTCCATGTAAAGTTTCCACAATAACAAAGGTTTTGATGTACACTATTCCATGTAAAGTTTTCACAATAACAAAGGTTGATATATACTATTCCATGTAAAGTTTCCACAATAACAAAGGTTTTGATGTACACTATTCCATGTAAAGTTTTCACAATAACAAAGGTTGATATATACTATTCCATGTAAAGTTTCCACAAAACAAAGGTTTTGATGTACACTATTCCATGTAAAGTTTTCACAATAACAAAGGTTGATATATACTATTCCATGTAAAGTTTCCACAATAACAAAGGTTTTGATGTACACTATTCCATGTAAAGTTTTCACAATAACAAAGGTTGATATATACTATTCCATGTAAAGTTTCCACAATAACAAAGGTTGATATATACTATTCCATGTAAAGTTTCCACAATAACAAAGGTTGATATATACTATTGCATGTAAAGTTTCCACAATAACAAAGGTTTTGATGTACACTATTCCATGTAAAGTTTCCACAATAACAAAGACTGATACACATTATTCCTTGTAAAGTTTCCACAATAATAAAGGCTGCTGTACAATATTCCTTGTAAAGTTTTCATAATAACAAAGGCTGCTGTACACTATTCCTTGTAAAGTTTTCACAATAATAATAGCTGCTGTACACTATCCCATATAAAGTTTTTACAACAACAAAAGTTTGTGTACACTATTCCATGTAAAGATTTTACAGTCTGCTTTTCAATTACCATTTACATTGTTTATGAACATAAAGCAACTGAATTTGAAAGCACAAACAGCTTGTGTTAAAGCACGTAATTCAATAAATGCTGCTTGCATGAAACTCCTTCAACATGAATTATACAAGTCATGAAAATGTGTGATTTAACTTTGTTTAATTATTAGTTACAGAATTATCCTTGTATTATGACATTAATAACTGATCAAATAAAGAATTTAAGCAATATATATATCTTTTCTCTATCTCTCTTTACTGCACTATATTAATCTGTACAATGGAAACCAGTATTGAATGCAATTAAAACATTGTGAAGTTATTTTGCAACTCATACAGCACTGGTCCTTTCAAGAACTTGTACAGCACTAGTAATTTCAAACATTTTTATAGCATTAGACATTTCAAACACTTGTACAGCACTAGTCATTTCAAACATTCATACAACACTAATAATTTCAAATACTTGCACAGCACTAGTCATTTCAAACACTCACACAGTAGTGGCCATGTCAAACACTTGTACTTCACTGGCCATTTCAAACATTCATACAGCAAACCATTTCAGACAATCACACAATACTGACCATTTCAAACAATCATACAGCACTGACCACTTCAAACAATCACACAGCACTGACCATTTCCAAAAATCACATAGCAGTGACTATTTCAAATACTTGCTCAGCACTAGCATTTCAAACAGAACTATCATTTATTAATTTTACCAGTAAAGTTTGTCTGCAATTTGTATCTCCTACCTTACATTGATACAGTTCTGTTCATTATTTGGTTAAGGGATCAATGTTAATGGTTAATGTTAATGTATTTGGCAATAGTTTAACTTAGTCATTCCAGTTATTATTCATTACTCATTTATAAATCTTATCTACTGAAAATGAACTAAAGGGACCATTCCTCTGTGTGTGTGCATGCTGTCAACACCAATTCCGATCTTTGAAATATACTGTAAACATGTGTGTTGCCTAGGCAAAGACTGAAAGAGTTTTGCAGTTAGCCTATGGAACCACATCACATCAAGAATAATCATGTATATTCAGATTCATATAATCAATAATAATAAATAAATGAATAACACCACCACCACCAAATATGCAATAATAATAGTACAGGTATAGGTGATAGAATCTTTAAAATTCATCTATGTAACATGTACAAACACTAAACAGGTAGAAATTAATCATTTACAATGGTAAGTTACAGTAGGTCTTGTTTTAAATAAATGGGTACTTATTGTCATGTAATATATTTACGTATATAAATTGCACAAAGGGGGGGGGGGCTCTTGGTATCCAGAGCAATTATGCAGATTCACACCCAGACAATCAAAAATAATACATATGCACGCAAGCAAACGCGTATACCAAAATACGTATGATCCACACACGTAACAGCATTTAGCGGACTGTTTCACGGGAAAAAAAATATTTCTACATCCAGTTGTTCTTATTGCAAAGGAGTGTAGAGTTATGAATAGATGGTAGATTTAATAATAACTAATAGCTGTCTTTAAGTATTGATTTTATTTTCATTATTAGAATCTCAGTATCTGTCGAATAAACCTCTAATATTGAGGTTGATATTTGTGATAATAACAATTATATAGCAGCAATTAAGTGTTAATTTTGTTTTCTCCTATTTAGAGGTTATAACATATCGAAGATTTATAAAGAATGTGAGTACGCGTTCGTCTACTGCTTTTAATAGTTTGCCAGTTTGTCTAAAACTTATAACAAAAGCTACAGACTCCAAGAATCGTCAGATGCAAATTACAATCATGCCAGTAGCCCACCATTTTGTTTAACATTATTTTTATTGACATATTTTAAGTAAATTTGTCCACTTTGCAATTTTTAAAGTCTACATACCATTTGTGATAATTATTTTGACGTTGTAAACGGTTGCTAGGTTGTTGGTAGATGTACACAACTTAATTGTGCTAGTACTACTACTGGTCTCAGAACCTCACTTACGTCAAGACTGATGAAGAGTTTTTTCCCCTTAATAGAACATGGTAACGGGAATGAGCAATGCTGTCTTTTCACACAAATCAAACCAAACTATTAATTCGACTGACCATTTTTCTAATAAACTATGAGATAGGGTGTCAATAAATGCATATATGTGCATGTGTTTCTGTTTCTATGCAGTGTTTTGTTAGCCAGTAGCATGGAACTAATTATACGAAGACCAAATTGTATTATTTCATGTAGATGAATTGTGTAGGGGCCTACATGTTTTAAATTATATTTATTGAAACGTCTCTGATAATCTTGATTTGTTTGACCACAGTAAATCATATGAAACAAAACGAACTAACACACAAAACCAAAGCAATTTTTCCTTTTTGAATACTATGGCAAAATATTAATTAATAATTACTACTCTTTTCACATTTATTTTACATACACAGTACGGGGGGGGGGGGGGATAAAAATTATTTGGGTTCATTTAGGAAACTGAAATCGTCTGGATTGTTTGAATTGAAAAGACGTACTGCATGGTAACGCTGATTTCCGGCAATATACTTGGCAACAAGCTGTTTAAGATTAAATTCATATGTCTACAAGTACTCAAAGAATAAACATATAGATTCAGCATGTCTGTAAGTTTTATATTAAATATATTTTTTAATTATTAGTATTGCTAATAATATTATTATTGAAATACAAATAGAATGCAGCTTTACTTGAACTTGAAGTTGAACTAGTTGAAGTAAAACTGATCAGAGCAATCAGATTAGGAATTTTAAATTACTTAGACATATCAGAAGCTATTGAAATTAGTAGTGAGTAATTTCTTATAGGATAATAAGATTAAGATATGGAAATTAAGCGGTTTTAGTGATGATTAGTTGAATTTTATATGTTATATATATTTTATGAAATTCCCTATTTCCAAAACGAGGCGTAACGTCTTATAAAACTAATTCATCTTAATCAATAAAACTAAGAAATAGAAAAAGAGAGTAAAATCAGTCCTCCAAAACTTCAAGATAGAATAAGATCTAAAAACTGCATAAGGCAAGTAGCTCCATTTGTTGCCAGAGAATTCATCATGGAAAAAAGATTTAACACTAATCCTCCTGAATTATGAGTATCCTTATTCGAAAGAAGAGCAAAAAACCAGTCAGAACCATGTACAAAGCATGCAATAAACTAATCAACTTATATGTGAACCACCTACAGAATTGACTTGAAACAAACTAATCAATTTACATGTGATCCAATTCACAGTAGCCACATTCAAAATTAACAATGAAACAAACTAATCAACTTACATGTGGTCCAACTCATAATACCCACATACAGAATTGATGTGAAACAAACTAATTAACTTACATGTGATCCAACTCACAATATCCTAATACAGAATTGACATCAACTGGTACAGCTTCTTGAACAACAGACTCTGAAACACCTTGCTTGCTGACACCCATTACTTCCTATCTTTGTCATTAGCCATTAGGAGTACCCCGAGTACTTTGAATAGTTAATATTAGTTTATAATTTTAAATAGTGAGATTAACTTAAATGGTTTACAATTAAAATATAATGTAACTAAGACTCGTTTTCAGTGACTGAAACATTTACCCTTGCATATTTTGAACTAAAGTTTTCTTATTAAACATAGCAGCGCACAAGTAAGGTAGTAGTTTGTTTTTTTCTTATTATATTAAATTTAATATTAATTTTGTTACATCTGTAAATATTCACTAATTATATTTATTTTTGTATTAATTATTATATGAACTGTTTACTGCATATATTAATTGTGTTAATGAAGATATTTATTATGGTTTTTTATTGTACATTTTAAATATATATCATTTTATATGTTAGTTTATTTTGCATTGTGTTAGTGTATGTTTTTTAGTATTGTAAAGTGCTTTCAAAAATTTAATTTGTCATTATTATTATGATTATATATTAGGTTAGATATATTATATATTATTAGAAGTGCGACTTCAAAGACTGTTTCAGCAATCATATCCCTTAAGTTTTATTTCTTGAAAAGAAAAAAAATGTTCTCTGACTTGCATTTGCACAGTCGTGCTGTGACAAACATAAGCAGAAATATATAATAAAGCATATATCTTTCTGGCTTTAGTAATAACAATAGTTATACAATCATAAGTGGAAATACATAATAAAATATTTATTTCTAATTGCACTGGAAAAAATAGCAATAGTGTAATAATGTAGAGAAATAACAGTAATGTATTGCTAACAAACTGTACATAATTACTGCATTTTTGTTTAGTACTTAACATGCCATAGCTGTTAAAATTAGAATTATCCATGTATCATTAGGGATTGACAACTCCAGTGTTCAGAGTTCAATAATATTATATAGATACACGTAATCTTTGATTTATTTCTGTGGAGTTTTTCTCAAGGATCTAAAACCATCAACCAACAAGTAATAAATCAAATAAAAACCATACTTCCTATTTCAGCATTTTCCAACCATTCTCATTTTCATAGTAAAATATTACATACATACACACACACCATAAAGACAAAAGCAGTTAGCAGATTTTAGTGCAGCGTGTGAGGTCAGTTACGAGATTTCATAATCAGCTTGCTTGTCAACTTGCAAATCACATCTTGGCATTCAGGACAAAGTTGCAGTTGTTCCAGCAGCAAGCAGCATCGGAGAACTTTGTGCACTTTCCAGTCACAGCTACATTTACACAAAAGTTTATGTTGGAAAGCTAGATGCATTGGTTCAGTCTTTCAATTCATGGTTTCATGACTTTGACCAATGCAGATTGTTAATGAAACTTTTTGCAGATCTGCTCAGAATGTCAGCGAATGACTTGTCTGCAGAATACCAGCTTGAACTTACTGATCTCCAGGCATCTGATGAACTGCCTGCTATTTAAAACAGTTTGCTTGACTTCTCCAGAACATTTGCTAATCTGAAAGATAACACACTTGTCCACACCAGCATGTTTGGCAGCACATACTTCTGTGAACAGGCATTCTCACAGATGAAACTGAACAAAGCAACACCCACAATCAGCTGACTGATGATAATCTGAAAGCAATTTTGCATCTTTCAACATCAAACATCAAGCTGGACATTTCGAAGCTTGCAGATGACATGCAGCACCATCCATCACACTGACTTTGTGAAAGTTGACATATAACATTTTTAGAATGAGTCTTAGTATGCAACTTCTTTGTCGTAATTATAGTCTTAATCGTTATTTGTGTATTCTTAGATGTAATATCTGTCTTGGAGATTTTGATCTTCACTTTTTTTGTGGCCCCCGAAGGTTTTGAGAAGCCAGATTGTGGCCCCTGACTCAAAAAGTTTGTGCATCACTGTTGTAAAACATTGCTTCCATTTTATAGCTCAGAAAAATCATGTTTTATTTTTTGTAATCATCCAATACAAACTAAACAGTTTACTTGGTATCTGAAAACGTCTTTCATTGCAATTACTGCAACTTTATATCTCCCAAAAGAGATGCTTAACATCTTACCAGTAGATCTCCCCACATTTGTTAATATCTCTAGTGTGATGCAAGAAAGAGATTCAATGATAATGTTTTAAAGTTTGATAAATTTGCTTTCATACTAATATATACCAAGCGATACACTTAAAAAGTGTTGAGCTATGAGATATTGCTCTGTGTTGACTAAGAGAATAGGGTTATATAAATTTATTTTTGCTTCTACTTTCATTCAGTTTAACTTAGAACTTAATTAATTCTGATTCACTATAAATATTAAATAAACATGTCAGCATATTTGTATGTAAATACACCATATTTATTTCAAAACAGATAAGTTTGATTTCATGAAATATTTATCAAATGTATTGATTTTTTGCTTCATATTTTAAAAAAAAATCTATATGTAATGATTTAACTGCACAGTACTAGTATATTCTTCAAAAGATTTTAACATTAGACTATTTAGTATAATGATTTTGGACAATGTTTTCTTGTGTACAGGATGTAGAAGAGATATTGAAAAGAATACAAAGCCACAAGGGTGTCAGTGGAGTTATTGTCATCAATCAAGATGGTATCCATTTTCTCTTTTGAATTATAGCATTAATTTAAATTAAAGTTTATTACAACCTTCATTCATTAACATTTATTGTTAAAATAAAAACAGGACAAATTTAAATCAAAGTTTACTTCTGTTTCATTCATTAACATTTATTGTTTCAGTACAAACACAACAGATTTGAACTAAAAGCAAATTGTTTTTAGCAAATTGCTAAAGAAAAATGCTATAATTACAATTTTACAGATTTGTTTTTAATGTTATTTAATTTAATATATCTAAAATATTTGTTTTTAAATGTTAAAAATACTTTATTTTAATTTTTGTTTGGCTGTGAATTTTATTCATTTTATAAAGGCAGCAGAACATTGGTTGGAGTATTACAGAAAAGGTATTAATATATCCCCATTAATTTCAAAGATTATGCCACAGTCACTAATTAAGAGAAATGTGTGTGGTGGCAGAAAAAAAAATAATTATATTACTATAGCAGACAGTAATTTCTTGACTGAGAGTGCCTATGCAGCAGTGAGTTTATCAAGATTATTACCACTCAGGTTCAATAAAAGCACCTGTATGGTAGAGAATTTATCTAGACTTATCATTCAGGTTCAGTGAGAGCACTTGTACATTAGTGAGTTTATCAAGACTTTTATTACTATTCAGGTTCAGGTTCAGTACCTGTACAGTAGCGAGTTTATCAAGACTTATCATTCAGGTTCAGTGAGAGCATCTGTACAGGAGTGAGTTTATGAAAACCATTACCACCTACATTCAATGAGAGCAAGTTTTCTTATAAGTGAAATGATCACTAAATCTTTGCAACCTTGTACTGAAGGACTATATGTACAAGAATATTTTGTAAAGCAGAATTTTATATCCTGATAAAAAGAAAGTTTTTGAAAGCAAAAGCTTGTCTGCTAATACAGTTGCCTACAAGAATACATATATAGCAGATAACATTCAGAAACCATGTCGCCGCTATACTCTGGGGTGACTTTGTAATAATGACTTATACCAACTATATATAATTAGTTTTGATAAAAGACATCTACCAGTGCCGGTGCAGAGCATGGGTCACTGGTTAAATATGTATATCTGCAATCCCGGACGAGCCCCCATTAATATGTCGCCGCTATACTCTGGGGTGACTTTGTAATAATGACTTATACCAACTATGTATAATTAGTTTTGATAAAAGACATCTACAAGTGCCGGTGCAGAGCATGGGTCACTGGTTAAATATGTATATCTGCAACTGTTACGCTGATATACTGGTACGTCGCCAATTTGGCTCCGCCCCCAACTCAGATTTAGCTGAGATTTAATGTTTATGAATAATATATATATATAATGATTACAATTAACGAACAGAGGACAAGACGTACTCATTACATTATCACTTGAACTACGAAAATAACGATAGAACTAACAAACACGCGTTTTAAAATAATAACAAGAAATTTAATAAAAGAAAAAGTTAACAAGATTTAGAAAATTCAGTTCATCCTAAGCCAGTTCATTTGGACTGAAGTCACGTTCCGGATGGGAACTTAGCTTATGTATTGAAATGACGTCAGTCTGGTAGACTTGAATTTTGCCAGCCAACAGATCAGCACGTCCCAATTCAGCCGGGACAAGTAGAACGGCCACACAGGCACAGCCACACAGGCAAACAACAGGCAGCTATAAACGAGCAGCCGAGAATACACAATAACCAGAAAAAAAACCCTGCAACACAAACAATTGCAAAGCCTAAGTGTCCAGTCCAGTGCTCGATTAATAATTACTAAGTTTGGCATAGGCCTCTGAAAGGAAGAATATTAATATATTCATAAATAAAACATAGATGTTATATAACATCCTAATAAAACTTAACCATTCACACAAATACAAAGACGCTTTTATCTATATAGCCAGGGTTTTCTTCTCTCATAAACGACCCAGTGTTGTTTTGGGCGGACTACCCTTTCAGTCGTCGCCCTCAGACGATTTTTCAGGAAGTAGTGAAGATAACATTTTCACTGTGGTTTTTATTACCCTGCTTAGACCAGCTTCTGACCTGTTCAATTCATTAGCTCTAAGATGATTATGTCCCTCTAACAACTCTAACCACCCGCTAAGCTTACACACTGACCACACGCTGACCGCCGCGCTCGCAGACTTCAAACACCACAGACATCAAACGCCAGTCCCTAAATCTTCCACACATGTCTCTCATTCATTTCAGGGCTTCCCTTCTCTGTAAACAGGACGCAATACGCACTCATTCCACAAATGAAAATTTATATAAAATATATATATGTGATAGCAAAGGCTTTGAAACATTCTCATTTGCTCTTGACAAGAATACAGACATCAGATACCATACAGTGTGCAGTGTTCATTAGAGGTGTAGCTTTTAATTTGAATATAGAGACAGGTATAACAAAGATACAACATATTCCAAGGACCTTAAGAGCACATTAAAAAAACTGCACTGCCATGGAACTATCTTTGATATGGATGGTGCACCATCGGTGTTCTCTGTAAACTTTGGTGTGGTTGGATTACTGTAAATCAAATTAAACAGCCTCAGTTTGCATTTTGCACCAAGAAACAGTGCAATAAAAGTCTACAAAAGTGAAAGAGACTATGGATATAGTTGTTAAAATCATTCATTTCATATATTCAAGAGGGCTAAGTCACAGATAGTTCATTTCTTTCTTGTAAAACTGGATAATGAACTTCTCTATCACCTAGAAGTTTGATGATTGAATTTTAGAAAAGTTCTGAAACCTTTCTTTGCCCTTAAAAAAGAAATTGAATCCTTCATGAAAATGAAAAACAAGGAGATTTTTCATCTTGGTGATTCAAGTTTCATCTATAGTCTTATTTTCAATGAGGTCAGCTTTGTCTCAAATAAAGAATTTACAAAAATTATCCCACTAAATGTATCATTTGTCAAAGTTCACCCATGACCTGCTACTTGAAACAGAAACTGTCTCCTGGATACCCAGTATATATTTATATTTACTTCCTACTTCCTAAGTTTCTTCTCTCAGTTACAAGAGGAGTGAAGAACTTGTTTTTAAAAAAAATAATTGAATTATCGTTAACTTTTAGAGTCATTTAAAAAATTACCCTCATCAAAATTTTTGTATCTAATAGACATTTTACATTTTTGGATGAGTAGGTTTCTCTTAGATAAGATTTTTTCAGAATTTCAGGTTTCACTGACTGTCACATGTCCGGTTATGTTTAATGACCCTGTCCTAATTTAGGTTCTAGTTATCAATATTGGTTTATTGGATAATTCCTAACATTAGCAACAGCTGGATTGCCTAACTTATCTTCCACACAAATGCCACAATATCTGTCAATTATTCACGACACTTAGCCAGATAAGTTAGTTGACTTGCTCCAATTGAATGTTATCTCCCCTTTATTTATAGATTACTATTTATGATTCTTTATCCCTTTATTACGGCTCAGCCCACACAGATCTAGTCATGCTACAACAATTATGTAACAACAGGTGAGATAACAATAAATTTAATAACAATTAAATTAAATTAGAAGAAAGACACATGAACAATTTCGAATAGCAACTAACAATTTAAAATGTTACCGCACGGCCCAATCACAAAGTCAGAATTTGTCCTCATTGAGTCATTGACTTAACTGAGTTCATTTGACAATTAAACACGGTGCGTTGTCGATGGTCATTTGATGCGGCATTGACGTCGCGTGTTGATCCTTCTAGTGGTCTCTCGCATTTCTTTATGACTTGGACATCGAAGGTCATAGGTCGTCCGTTCGCTGCCAGGCTCCTGTCTCATGACTTGATTCCTAGGTGGGTACACTGTCTTTCAGCTAGTGGCTCGAAGATTTACTTCTGAGCTCGAGACTGGCTGTAACATATAAAATTCATGTTACAGTATCGTGTGGCAATTACAATTCTATGGGCTTTGTGGTGGCAGTGATAATCACTCTTTACAATCCCACTAATTAGCTTTAGCTAATTCATAGTTTAATTTACATGAAAGTTTCAAACTTATAAAAGCTTTACAAGATATATTTCCTTCATTATTATACAGTCACAATTATAATATAATTTAGCTAGTGATTCACATTCACATGCGTGTTAACTCGTTAGTTTCTTCCATGATAACAATTAATCAATGGAAACATGACTACATACACCTGGTGATTCCACTAGTTTACAAGTGTAATATTGCTAACGCCACTTAGCTTCTGTAAGGAAAATATATTAACTTTAGCAGCATTAAAATCTCAAGAATATTCTACACATACAAAATACATGGTATATCAGTTTTCACAAGAAAGAAATATGATCTAAAAAAAACAAGCATATTACTACTATGTGTATTTTAGGCTCAGTCATAAGATGGACACAGCTCTCTCCCTCTATCTCACCCCTGATAGATGGGTACGCTGTGTTACGGTTGGTACGTCTGAACAGCCTAATTCATTCAGGTGGTTATATGAATGAAGTGGAGGTCAGTTAACGACTTAGCGCTACATCATTGCTTGGAACACAAATGACTATATATGGGTGGTTAGTATCCGATTTTCACAGGGTCCTTCACCTCTGACCCTCCCTATATTCTCTGAACAAGTAAACAAGCGGTTTCGTCAGCCTGAGCTTAATCCTTTAACAGAAGTTCTCTCAATAAATATGCAAAGTCAGGGGAAAACCGTTAATACAAGGAACGATTTAATAATGATAAAAATGGTTATCAAAAATATATAATTTGTTTAATATATTCTCACACAGACCATATGTATATAAACCATGACCATTTTCAAAAGCACACTTTTTCATAATAAAATTCATTTTATTTTTGTTTCCTTTGTATGTACAGTTACATCTTGTTATACATTATCATTTTGCATTTTGTTTTTGTTGTATTGTTGTTTCTTATGTGCTTACAGCTTGTGTTTTTGTAAGTGCCTACAGCTTGTAAAAGATCATGTGCTTTATCAATTCTTCTTTATTATTATTATGTCTTTTTGTTGACTGTCCCACAAAGTCTTGGGAAGATTCTGAGAGAGCCAAGGTTTTATGGAGGATAAGGGCACTTCTGAGGAGTGCTGCTTTGTGTAGTTGGGCGCCTCTGTGGTTTCCAGGGAGTTTATTCAGATAGCCTTCCAACTCTGATGTTATGTTCCCTAATGATCCTATACTACGGTGTCACTTGTGTCAATTCAGTCTCTGGATTTCTAATCTGGGCTTGTATTTTTTAATTTTTTTCTTTTTTGTTTGTTTTTATGTTTCTATCACTTGAAACAGTGAAATCAGTAATTGTTGAAGTTCTGTTAGACTTATTGAGAACTACAATGTCTGATCTCGCACAGGAATCACTCTGTTCTCATCTTAAAGTCCCACTGTATTTTGACTTTTTCTGTCTCAGTGACTGCTTCAGGTAAGTGCATCCATGCTCTTTCTGGGATTTTCACTCCATAGTTCTCACATAGATTTCTATTTGTTGTCTTTTGATGTATTTTGTTCCAGCCAGAAACTGACACCCAGATGTTCTCTTGTTTCATCCCATTTTTGTGTTTGGAATCATTTGAGATTTTCATGGTTTTTGTTTGTGTGATTTTGTGTTTAGTGCTTGATCTTGTTCAACTGTTATGAGTGCTTCTGTTTTTGCTTTCAAACCTGCCTCTTTCAGCCATCTATACATTCATTGTTTTGTTGAAGTTTCACCAGCTTGTCACACATACTGGCCAGTGATAAGTTTTTGGCTCAAAGTATTTGCTAATGTGTTTCATTGTTTTCTTTCATGTTTCTTTGTCTGATTGTGGGGGTAGGTATAATCCACTCATCTTTACTATCAGTGGCTCGTCTTTGTTGTTATTCCAAATGTAGTCCATCAGGCCTATAACTTCTCCTTCAATGACATCTTTGATTTTCTTGAGACAGCCTCTCATTTTCTGAGATACTTAGAACCTGTCTACATCTGCTTTTGGGTATATGGCTCTAAGTATTGTGAGTAGTTTTTGTTTTCTGTCCAGATCATGTATTGTCCAGTCTATGATACCTCCAGTGTAGCTGATTATAAGTATGTATCATGAGCTTGTACTTTTTGTTAGCCCCATTTAGCTTGGACACAAGGATTTGTCTAACCTGTTTTCATATTCTCTCTTAACTTTGGACTTTACTCCACTTCGCATATGCAAAATTATTTTTATTATTATTAAAGTATTTGTCTCTTTGTAAATGTAATGGTCATTACTTATTACTTTTCAGTCATCTTTTGATTTCAGGCATTCCTATTCGCACCTCTTTAGACAACTCCACTACAGTACAGTATGCAAGCTTGCTGAGCAGTCTGACACAGAAAGCTCGTGGCACTGTTCGTGATCTCGATCCAAGCAATGACCTGACATTTTTACGAATCCGATCAAAAAAGAATGAAGTCATGTGTGCTCCTTGTAAGTGTTCTATAAACTGAATTTTTTTTCAACACCACTTATTTGTATTTTACACTCTTGTTCAGTCAGACTGTTTCATAGTTAATTCTCTTGGGAACCTAATAATTCAGTCATAGTAAAAAATACACACCATACATATTTATTAAATACAAACTCTAACTCTTGTCATCAAAAATTATTTTACAACATAAAATAATACAATTTATATTGAGTATAATTTAATATCAGCAGTGCATAACTATTAAATACTGCAGGCTGCTGTTAAACACTTCCTTTCAAAGACTACTGACAAAGCTTGCTCTTTACTTATTCCTTCAGAAGCCTAATCAGGAGGGATTGGTTGGAAGTGGTCACATCCTTATCATCACCATTAATTAAGTCTCAGTGACTGTCGGCTGATGCTTGCCAAAAAGAGGTTTCAATGAAATTATTTCTTCATTATATAACTCTTTACACTATATGGTGCATCAGAATCTCATCAAATGCCAATACATCTTCAGACCATTTATCAGCAAGTTTATTTTGTGCTATAATGTTCTTTACTCATACCTCATCTCCCTAACTTGTGCTCTTTTAACTTTGTTGCCAAAATGACTTTTAGTCTTCATTGGGCCTTTTCTCTAGATATTTCAGTAATATTGTATTTTTCTGACTGAAGACATTTCTGAGTTTTCTGCAAAATTTGGAATATGATTCAAGTCTGTGGCAAAAAGTTGTCTTCCCTTCTGCATGTCAACTAAAAGATTTGAATGTCTGCCGAACGTAAGAAAATATTTTGAGAAACTACTTACATCAATCTCAGTACAATTATAAGCATGGACACTTAAAGACATGCTGTCCAAACTTGGTGCTGGTGAGGCTTCAGGGTATCCAGTGTTCCAAGCAAAGTGCAGTTGAAATGTTCACATACCCCATTTCTCTTAGAATTGGCACATGATTTTGCTATTTCTGAAATTTCACAAAGCTCTTTAATAATTCTGCTTTCAGAGTTAAGACCTTATCACTATGCAGTCTTGTGATGAACCAGTAATAAATAAACTCCTCATAGAACATTTTTTCAATCAGCTATCTGGTTTCTCATAGGAATAACTTAAAAAATGTAAGTAATAAACTCCTCACAGAACATTTTTTCTATCAGTTATCTGGTTTCTCATAGCTTGAAAAATTTAAGTAATAACCTGAATGTTCTCAGGTCTTCCCTTGGGTGTTCTCTAAACTGAAAGTCTGTATAGACTATTTATATGAGTTGTGTTGCACAGGTGGATGTTCAGCGTGTTTCTCTTAGGTGCCTCTGGATCATGTCTGAACTATGTATTGCCAGAATCTGTCTTGAAATTGCTGTAAAGCCCTCTTTCAACATGGATGTCATGTAATACAACTGTACAACGAGTTTTGATTAACACCAAATGTAAAACTTTGTTACAAACTAGTGGTTATTAGAGGGTTTGTTTTTTTCAGCACAAGGTCAGGCTTGATTTGTAACCTTGTAATAGCATTTTTACTTAGTACTTGAACCTCTGAATTTCTTAAGTAGATAATCAGTTTCTGAATATCAAGGGCTTTTCTGTTTTTTCCATCCAGTCTGGTCTTGTTGGTGTTTAAGAAGATTCAGGCTGTCTAATTCACAAGTGTGCTTTATTGCTTACCAAACAATATAGCTACATCTTTCCTACTTTTACACTCTAGTCTCAAATTATGTGGCAACTCAACAGTATCCTTTAGCAGATTTGAGGATGTCCATTAATGGATAGCTGTCAGTGCAAACTACAAATTTATTAGTAAATGTATAAATATAGTTATAGAACTTGTGTGACTGCCCATTCAATTGCAAGTTAAACTTCTGAGCTGGATAGTTACGTAAGTAGAGAAATGCATAGATATTGACTTACTCCTAGTCATTTTTATCATCTTGCTACAGAATCATATGGAGAAAAAGCATGGACTTGCTTAGGTAGTGACTCATTTCTGGCCATCATCGTTTTAGATAAAAACCACTTTCAAACCATCCGTGTGAAAAGCAAACCTCTTGTTAGCATAGAGGCATCCACCAAATCTTTAGAGCACCATCTAGGAGTTGCCACTCTTGGCTAACTTTGACTTTTATCTGGATAGTAGCCACACCAACTTTAGAAATAATTTGGTCAAAAAACTTTACTAATCATTGCAAAAGATTTGTTTTTGATTCTTGCTTTCAGATCAGGGCTTCAAGTTTCTTTTATATGAGTTTCACCTATTCTAAATTTGACTCTGGCGTCTTGCTGACATAACTAGATGTCATTAAAAAAAAAAGAAAATATGCTTGTCAGTTATGCATCTCTCATAGAAATTTCCTTCAACTGGAAAGTTGCAGAGAACAGAATGGAATGGAGGAAGCTGGTTGTCAGGTCATTAGTGGTTGCCCCAACGGTCAGCAAGACTAAGGGATAGATAGATAGATGAAAGTTGCAGGTATATTTAAAATACCAAAAGCCATTATTTTCACTCATTTGAAGCCAAATTTCTAACTGTTTCTTCTTTGTCTCCTTCTGCCAATTCACCTTGCTAGTAGCCACTTTTCAAATCGAGTTTAGACAATTACTTTTGCTTCATTTAATGTGTCTAGAGTTAATTCATTCTTGGAAGGCTGATGCACCTCAGGTGGTAAAACTATTTATTAGTCAAACACATGCACTGCAAATAATGAAGGTTCACATCTTTTATCATATAAGAACAACACTGGATGAGTATGTATTTTTTCACAATTTGCACATGACTCCAAGATATAGCATCTTCAGCCGTAACTAGTAGGATGCATCAATATTATTCTTTGCATGAGGTCTCCTCAATAAGCATAATATGATGCTTCACATCATTTGCATGTCCAAGAACCTTGTTGTTTCAAGATAAAATGCAGGGGTATTTTAGCTTGTGACAGTCGAAGACAGGCATGTGTAGATACTTTTATTAATCAACTCATCCGGAAGGTCTGGCTATTATTATAATCATTTGTTGACATCACAATAGGTACATTAAGCACAACAATTTCAGGCAAGTAGTAGCAGTTGTGATCTAAGGTGGCATTGTGATTGCCTCGTTGTTTGGATTCAAATTTATGAGTATTGTCTGTTTCATTCCTGATTTTATCAGTCATACAGATCAGATTTAAATCTAGATAACCCTGGTTAAAGACTTGTCTAGATGAACTGGTGCTAGGCAAGACAGTATGTGCTTATGGGGAATTCAGTCACTGTGTCTTAGTCCAGTCACACCACCGGATGGCAAAGAATAGAACATTGACCCAGTGTCTGCTCATAGTGGTCCAAATGAATGACCACACTCTTGCCATGTGCTTGATTGGCACAGTCAAGCCAAGACAGCAATCAGCATAATGATGTCATTGTATTTATCAAGAATGAGCTTTATATTGTTAATCCCATATGAAAAATGGGATTTAAAATCTATTGGGGGGTATTTATAAACCGCTTGTGTCAGTTAAATAATTCACCCATCAGTTTAATCAAAAAATCACATTGGACAAAATATAACAAACTTCAGATGAACAGTGAAATCACAAAGTTCACTTGAACATTTATCTTCAGATTTTCTTTCACAATAATTTTTAACATCAGTAGTAATCCCATGTAATCATGTCAGTATTTTTGCATAGCATTTCATGAATACCTGCAAGGCAGCATACTAGAATTGATACATATAAGTTCTGTCTGTTTGCAACCTTCTCTAAACTGAAAGCCATTAGTGCTGTCAAGTCTTAATTGCTGCAACTCTCTTTTATCTGCTTCACTGCTCTGTGCCTGATGCACAGGATTTCACTCCTTACATTTTCTGTCCGTCAGTGTGTTCTGCATTATATCTATAAACAAACACTTCTTATCTTGCATGTGTATTTTTGCAGTGTGTGCTATTTTGTATGTTGTTAGAGCTTTTGTAAATTGAATGTTTATTTTGGTCCATGTATTATTGAGTGTTTATTTGGCATTGACAAACACTCGAGAGCTTCTTTACTATTGTTATTAAAGATTAAATACTTTTATAAATCATCATTATTATTTATGGTGTTATTGCTAGTTCAGGATTTTATGACACAGAGAGAGAATAATCCAGGACAAATTATTCAAACTATTCCAGAAGCTGGCATGTTTGACATGTAGTAAGAATGTGTAACACCTCTTTAAGGAGTCGTGAACCTTTTTTTTATGATAATTGCATTTCATAATAAGAAATTATTGTTTCCTTTTAGTTAACTCATGATGTAAACTAATTTTCTTAATAGCCTTTATATCAAGACAAGTTTAGGCTATTTGGTAATTTGTTTCACACATTAAAGACTTTAGCTAACCTATGTTATCTGACTGTTTCTAAAGAAAAGTTTATTGTATTCATCCTTGGTATGAAAGGAATTAGTTTAGGGTTTTATTTTTACAAAATCTGGTACAAAATCTGGCTATTATTGCTCTTTTGTTACTAATTATTATTGCCTATTACTTGCCAAATCAAATCATACACTAGAAATTTGTCATAATCCATGATTGCATTTATTATCACATTTTTAATACCTCAAGTTCCATAGACATATTTTTTTGTTATAAGCACATACTCATGATTGTATATTTTTATTTTTCACTAGATCATAGTAAAGCACATATGTGATTGTTTAATTTCTATCTCATAATAAAACTATTGTTTACTTTATTTTTCACTACCTCTTAATACAACACTTCTATGATTGTTTACTTTATTTTTCACTACCTCTTAATACAACACTTCTATGATTGTTTATTTTACTTTTCACTACATCATAGTAAAGCACATACTCTTGATTATATTTTTTTATTCTGCAGGCCAAGATTACCTCCTAGTTGTCATTCAGTCAGCAGAAGCTTAAAGTATTTACCACACAGAAGAGGCATCATTCTTCAGTATTAACAAGCCTCATTAGCAATTGCTAACACATACAAATAGTGGTCTTCAAAATTTTCCTTTCTTTGTAATGCTCATTCAACTTTCATTTATGTTACTGGGATGTTGTATGTGGAAGAAAATGTCATCATAATGTGACTAAAGATATTTCAAAAAAGGATATTCAAAGAATTAAGTTTTTCTTAAACAGGCACTTGTTCAGCCAGTCTTAATTATTTCTTTGTCTCATGTTTTGTCTCATTCTTGTATAATTTAAAGGAAAATAAAGTTGATGTATTAGTATGTGGCATTTGACATTTGTATTTTCATTTATGATCCATTCACATTAAATAAATTGCAAACTAACTAAAGTAGTCTGTTAGTATTTTCTCTATTTTATTTTCCCACTTTATATTGCTCAGTTTTGAATTTTGGGCCAAGAAATCTTTTGTTCAATTTCTGATGGTTTTAGATCCGTTTACAAAGTTCCAATTTTTTTTAGCAAACTTAAAATGAAAAATACAAACAAGTAAACTTACATAGTCTGATTGTTAAGTTAATATAACAACAATAACATGCTTTTATAACAGAATTAACTCGACGGTTTCAACTTTAGAAAATATGTATAATTCCTGCTAATGAGTGTTTCCTATCTGCTAGCCTCTAGATATGGTGGCAAAGAATTTGTATGGTTTTGTTATGAATACAGGGATTGATATATCAATTTGAATATCTTGTTTGCTGAGATAGAGAAAGCAAACACTGAACTAGCAATAGTTCTCAGAATGAAAATCATGTGAACTCTTAATTTTGTTGAAAACATTTTGTAAATGCTTAGTTGCATTCATAATTTTACTCATGAGGTAAACTAATTCATTGCTAGATCCTACTTTTACATGAATAAATAATATATTATACCAGCATCCTAAGTTTTAATCACAGTTTACCCAGAGTGGAAACATTGTACTCATTCACTTCCCAACAAGTGATTAAATTATGATGAATCAAAGGATCATAACTACTGTCAATACAATAAAATTTGAGATTCAATACAAATTGCTTAATGAGTTTCTCTGCAACATGTATATGTTGTAAGCAAGAGCAATATATATATATATATATATATATAGAGAGAGAGATAGATAGATAGATATATGTATGTATGTATGTTGTCAGCAAGAAAGATGTATATGTGCGTGTTGTCAGTGAGAAAGATGTATAGTTATACGATGTCAGCAAGAAATATGTGTATGTTGTCAGTGAGAAAGATGTATAGTTGTACGATGTCAGCAAGAAATATGTGTATGTTGTCAGTGAGAAAGATGTATAGTTGTACGATGTCAGCAAGAAATATGTGCATATTGTCAGTGAGAAAGATGTATTATTTGTATGTTTTCAGTGCAAAAGATGTGTATGAGAAAGATGTATATGTGTATGCTTGTCAATGAGAAAGATGTATATGCTTGCCAGTGAGAAAGTTGCATAACTGTCAATCAGTTGCATAGTGCCATTTGTGAGGAAACTGTACAGCATCCAGTACAAAATGAGTTATTAAACTCAAAACCAAACAGGTAATCTTTTCTCATTATATTCCTGAAAGATCAAATGCTAATTTAGACAGGAAAAGTTAAAATTTTAAAACAATAAAATCATGTCTACAAAACTCAAAACTAGTCCAGAAATCTGATATTCTAAACTATTCAGTTTGAATGTGGCAATGTCATGGAGGTGGGAGGCAGATGCCAAAATTACCGGTAATCTTTTTTATTATTATTATGTCAGTCATCCGTCAAGGTAGTCTGACCACTGCTTAACATGGCTGGTATTTATTTTTGAAATGATAGGTTAAAGAGTGCAAGCATAAATTCACTTATATTTCAAAGCAATAAGATTAAAATTATGTTTGATGTTATATTCATAAATGTATTCTGTGAATTATGCATTTGTGTGAATGCAGTTATTTCATTGTTGAGATGCTTGAGTGTGAGAAGATTAAATTAGAAAAGACTGACATATGTTACATTTATATAACTGTGATAAAAGATTTTTTAAAACTCAATACATTATATTTATAGTTATGATAGATGTATATTTAATTAAAACATAATGTGCACTTGAGGGTTAGAAATGCCTGAGGTCTAGCAGTAGGATTTTCATACTAGTGTATGCTAAGCAAGGAAGTTGTGAACTTTCAAGGATACAAGCATTGTGCACTGAAAATGTGAATTCAGCAAATTTTTATAGAAACTTTGACTTGTGATAAAATGGGAGAAAGAAATTAAAGTCAGCAGAGAGACACCAAAATATTCAAGGAGTACAGTGTTGGTGGACAAGGGGAGGAAATCTTTATTCTCCTTGTGCATTTTCTCTCGTCACCATATTGATTTTCCAAGTTATAATGGCAAAGTGACTGGATATTTTCAAAGCAGTGAAGTTTGCTGAAATTAAGAAAAGTCTCCATTATGTTTTGACAAGCAACTCTGGCCAATTCACAGTGTGAGGTAAAATGAGTCTACTAGGACATTTTACCCTTGTCAATATAAATTTTGTTCATCATATGGATACTTGTAAAATTTTCATAAATCAAAATTACATTACCATTAAACACTGTATTTATTATTTTCCAGAAATTTTGACACCGGTTAGCTTTTTTGTAAAAACGAACTACAGTGTACACCCCGCAGGTTTTTTGTGATTTTATGAGCGATCTTTGTGTTTGCAATGTTGGAGAATATAATGAAAGGTTTGTACATTTTATTGTATACATGTACTGGTAAATCTCTGCTGTTAGTTGGTGCACATAAATCTTTTGTTGTTAGCAAACAATGTACAGTGTATGTACATTTTTATAGCCTGTCAATCGCGTCATCAAACAAATCGCGGCAATGCTGTTGTGTAAAAAATCACAAACATGTGCATGTACATTCTCATTTATTAACACACATCATGTACATAAAGAAATTTCAAGCATGTTACATGTAATATTGAAGCATTTGTTTTCAAATAGACTGTTAAAGACAAAAAGCAACAAAGCATTTTAGACTTTGTAAAGAAACCCTATTAACCGTGTGTACATAAACCTTTTGTTGTTAGCAAACATGTACATGTATGTACATTTTTATAGTATGCTGATCACAGCAACACTGTTGTGTAAAAAAAATCACCAAACAAGTGCATGTACATTCTCATTCATCAACGCACATCATGTACATAAAGAAATTTCAAGCGCATGTTATTGTACTGTAATATATTACCGCCATATTGGTTTTTGGTAATCTCGATCATCAGTTATCGACACTTTTTGGCAAATCCCTAGGCCATCGACATATCTGGGTTTGACTGTAATTCTGAAATGAATATCCCTATGGTGCCACTGGTAAGACTTCATTTTAGACATACTTCAATCACATTGTAAATGTATGACTATTTTACTTCAATCAGATAAGTGTGGAGTATCTGAACACACTGTAATTCTGATTATCTTACTTCAATCATAATAGTGTGGAGTATCTGAACACACTGTAATTCTGATTATCTTACTTCAATCATAATAGTGTGGAGTATCTGAACACACTGTAATTCTGGAAGATTATCTTACTTCAATCATAATAGTGTGGAGTATCTGAACACACTGTTAAGTCTGATTATTTTACTTCAATCAGATAAGTGTGGAGTATTTAAGCATATAATTCTACATCTACTAATCTTCATTCATAAGCATGGAGAATTTCAACACAGTGGGTATTGAAGAAGTTGTGTATGACTATTATACTTTAACCATATTACTGTTGAGTATTTGAAAACACTATAATTTTATGTCATATATTTATACTTCAATCATGTCATTGTGGAGTATTTTTAACACACTGTAACTCAGACTGACTATTAGAAAGAATAAACATAATCATAGATGGTTAAGCATAGATCCAGAAGTTTAAGTACTTGACCTTAGAGACTTTCTTCATGAGTATATAAGATGGATTTGGTGATGCCATTCTGACAAAACTGATGACTGCAGTGCAAATCTAGAAATGAAACATGCCAATTTTAAGACAGAAATGTCAGAAACAGAATGATATTACAAATTTCCTTATTTCAATCCATACTGTGTGTATAGATGGAACCCCTGTTGTCCACAGAAAGAAAGAAAAAAAGAACAGTAGCCAGATATTTTCTATAAAACAGTAAGTGAATTCAGTATGAAGTCAGCACTACTGATGGCTTCTAAGTATGTAAATTACACATAATTTCAATGTTTATAACATTAATGGGAAACTTACTTTATATATGTATAAACTAGACATATATTTAAATACAATTACTCCTTTGATTTTGACAAAAGTGAATAATGGCATGCAGCTAAGTAAAGGATCATCAGAAAAAGATGTAGTCTTTCAAAATGTCTTAATTTATTGATGCATTGTATCTAAAGATGAAACAATTTTACAATAAAGAAGAAACTATGGAAATACCTATGTATGCACAAGCCATCTAAAACTTGGTACATATACATAAATATTTAGAGGTAGAGCTAAACATTATGATAGTAATGGAATCATTGCCATATTATCAATGCAAAAATACCCAGTAACTTTATAGATTTTATAAAATTTGCAATAAGTAAGTACATTAAAAACAAAACAACACCATTCTATGTCAATTCTATATTATTTTGCTTTAGACAAATTTTTCATTATTTAATTAACATTACATTTCATGTTATTTAACACTAACATTAACTAATTAAAGTCCTACATTTATTGAGTTGTTGTTTATCTGTGACAACTTTTAAAATAATTTTAGAGTTAGATGTAACAAACTGATTTTATAACAAATAAATTATATGCTATAAGATCAATGCCCTGCAAGTATGTGTTCCTAAATATGTATGCAGTCTGGCTACTGATACACATGAAATATAATGTTGTAGCCTCGCTCTATCCAATCCATGTATAAGTAGGATTTACTTGTTTATTATAAGTAATTACATAATGACAATAACAAATATTTGTACATTATATATGTGAATGGGTATGGTGTCTCTGATTGTGTTAATGTGTCAATATTCATATTTTAATAATTATTTCTCCACATTCAATTAATTCGCTCCTGCAATCATACACTATAGCCACGACGGTCTTTGTCTTTCGCGGTCTGGGAGTGACTAAGTCAAGCCCCTGGGGTACGTCACTAATTACCTCCTTCTCCAAGTGTTACTTGTCCAAGATAACTGGCGTTCGGTGAACTATCTCATCCGTCTAAGAGTCGTTGTCTTCGCCCTCACATTACCTCCCAATTTGATGACGGGCCTTTCTTAAGAAATGTGTTTTTAGACCGTCTTTGTTGTCGTTATTATGTCATTGGCTGAGCCCCCACCGTCATCTGCACATTTACCCCTGTTCAGAAATAATGAGAGTGGATAGGTAAAATAATAAGAATTTATTAAAAGAAAAGAAACAATAATAAATCAAGTTACAAATAGAATAACAATTGAATTACACTCAAGGAGATGCACAGATCTCTCAAAAGCTTATCACACTAAACTTTACATTAGGAACATTAATCATGTGTTAATTCTCCAGAACAATTACTAGGAGATTATACAATTAGAAAAATGAATAATTTCAGGACGTTACCTAGAACAATTACTAGGACTTCAAATAAGAAAAATATATCTACGTTACAATCACTATAAATGGATTATAAAGAAAAGAATCAGAATCAGAAATTACAACAATCAAGGAACAATTACAGACATATGACACAAGCATAATCAGGGCCAAGGTCTCTAAGTCAAAGATAAAGCTGAAGCTCTCAGTGTAGATGGACTGTACGACTGGAGATGGAATGTGTAGACAGAACTTTGACTGGTGGAACCTTGGACTTCTGAAGCTGTGAAATATACAAGTGTTTGCGCACATCAGCTCATGTTTTACTAAGTGTTAAGTCTGTAATTTTATTCTTGGTTCTCATTCGAATTTCTTTACATGCATTTACTACCAAAAATAACATTACAGTTTCAAGTCATTTTAAAATACAAACATTTGCAAGTAAAAATACAACTCGAAATTTGCAACAGGTAGAATTTCCGAATCATTATTTACAAAGATATATTTACCATTTCAGACATGTGCTATTCTGCTTTTTTTATCTGTAGGAAGTCTTACAGGACTGTGAAAATTTCATAGTGAAATTAATTTCGCTTGGTCGCCTTATTTAAGCATTTTGGGTTTTTTGTCAGGGTTTGAGTACCTTCTTACCCTCGAGCGTAATTTATCCTTTTATCTTGGTCTTTTGTTGAATAGTCACGGTTGGCTGACTTTTTTCTAAGGATCGGCATTCCTAGCGTAGTCTAGACTCTTAGATGCTAACTGCGATGGGCTGGACCTCACTGCCTGCCCCTGTGATACGCGAGTGGTTATGTCATCAGAGTGCTCTTACCGTGAGCATCGATCTAACACACTCGAGCTACACAGACCACAGCTATTCAATTTACACTCTTCAGGACCCAGACTGGACCAAAGTTGGCTGTCCAAAACGGCTTACGAGGATTACCGGGCAAAATTTAGGATTAAATTTTGTCATAATTGAAGAAATAAAATTCAAAATATTTAGAATTTATATTTAATTTAGGTTAATGTATTAATCTGCATTTTCGGTTTTACAATATATAAAATAGAAATAATGTAAGAATAAATAAATTTTCAAAAATTACAAATGCATCTCAGCGAGTACTTATTATATCCTATTAAAGAGAGATAAAAGTATATTAACAATATAAACGAGAGAAAAATAAATAGGATGCACACTAACACAAACAAAATCTTTCACATACACCATATAAATGCTGACTTAAATCAGGTAATTTATTATGCCTTACTGTGAAACTGACTGAATAAACCATATGTTACTGCCTACTTTTCCCCCTGAAGATTTTATTCTACATAAGAGAGTATTTCCTCTGTAATGCCATTGCATGCGACTATATGATCTAGCTGTTGTCTGTATTTTTTAAGGTTACTCATGAAACTGGGGACACGAGTGTTATTTAACTGACAATGCTCTGTCAAACGTTCCACATCACTGTGAGCTACTTTACCAAGGCGCATCAGCAAATCAAAGTTCAAAGTGTACCGACGTTTCAAGAGTTGCAGTGCTCCATCCAAGTAAACCTGGTCCTTACAGAATGTACCTGCAAAAAAGCAGCATGCTGATTATGTTATAAAACAATATCGCAAACAAGACCTTAGACACTGGCAAGGGAAGTGGGGAATATCCCCGTTCATATATATTTATTTTTAAAAAATAGATAATTATGTGGTTTCATTTCAAACTTCTTAGAAAAATTTAACTTCAAGCTGTTAAAATCTTGTAACATTACGAACAGTAAGATAAGAAAGCATGAAATAAGAATTAAATATAAGAAATGAGCTCAAAACTTTTAGCTGTATTAAGGTTAGACACCACAGTAATCTAATTTTTGTGTAAAAAATATAATTTGAATTAACATTTAAGCAGTTTTGACCTATATGATACCCTTACATTCATGATGAAGAATGTCATTTTTAGATAAATAAAGTTCTCCTACTTTGCAAACACAAAGATTGCTCACAAAATCACAAAAAAACCTGCGGGTTGTACACCGAGTTCATTTTTACAAAAATAACCTATGTCAAAATTAAATTTGCAAGTCATTTCACTCTGACACAGCTATGAAAAGTATCGTACATGCAGTTACTTCAAAAGTGGGTTAATTAAGGTGTGAGCCATTTAAAGGGCATGTCTCTTTTGCCATGGCAGGATCATGCCGATGATGTGTTTCGTTCACACTCACCCCAGAAGCCGCAACAGACCTTTCATCTTCATGATGTTCTCGGTCTTGGTCTGCTTCTGGGGGATCCCCACAGCCTCATAGTGTGTGTGAGGTTGAGGGCAGGCAGGCTGGTGGAAGAGGGTGAAACAGGTTGCACCTATTTGGCACACACCCTCAACCACCCTCCGTTGGGGGTGGGGGTGGGCAAAGCCGCCTGATGAGTTATTAAGTTTTAGCTGCAGGTTGTTAACAAGCCATGGCCATTTATCATTAGCGAGATGGAGAAGTAGCATCAATAACTAACATTTTCAAAAGCTGGTGATTATTTGTCAAGGGGATCGAGATAACTTATGTTAAGTGGTGATTTTCGCACTCTTTTGTGCTCAAGATATTAGGGTTCGGCGACATAAAAGAATCGACATAACCAATGAGAAAATACTAAGACAAAGAGGGAATTTGGTGGTTCCACTTCAAAAATATCGACATAACAGGTTTGGCGAGTTTAACAGAGGTTGAGATAAGTGGGTTCGACTGTATAATTATATATATATAAAAAACATGCATATCGCAACTGAATAAGGACAAAAATCATGAATGGCTTTGTAACAACAAGCTGAAATAACTTCAGACAATGATCATTTCCAGCTAACAAGTATACATTAGATGTCATAATTAGTATGTGAACTATGTATAATTAGCCACTACTCACTTGCCCTCATTTTAATTGCACTCAGAAATGAATGATTTAGTTTATTGCTACACCATCTTTACTATCAACAACATGAATACAGCAGGTCACAAAGTGGCCATTTTCAAAGTGCTTTGCATGATCTGAGTGATTCAAATGCTCATTTCCAGTTTGCAAGAACTTATAAAATAATTTAAATTATTTCTAAAAACTACACTACCCTATACAAGATGAGAGTAGAAGATTGTGCTATGAAGCTTAAGGAATTGCACAAGTGATGCTATGTAATTAAACATAATCATCAACTATGACAGTTGCTTGGTGCCTTATGGGAACACGGTTAATAAAATGGGGGTAATAAGAATAGATTTCAAAAGAAATCATTAATTATAAGTTAATGTAAGATGGAAGTCATTATAAGATGCATTTATAAATTAAGAGTATCTAAGAGATCACTCTTGAAATTCGTGTCCAATAGGAAGCTTCTTTAGAAAAGCGAATAAAGAAACCTAGTACAGATGAAAAACAACTGAGACAAAACAATTTGAAGTAATATTTATATTCAATATAAGCAATAAAAAAATCACTGACTAATTATTATAAATAGAAAAGGAGTTCATGAGGGTTGAATATCTATCTTTTTCTTTAAAAAGCAAGAAAAAGCACCAAAATGTTTATTTAGAAAAAGTCAAATTTCTCACCAGGTTCTGCTGTATTGACCTGCCCTCTCTTTGCCCGCACACAATAGTCCCAGCGCACTGATGGACATTTGAGAAATTTACCTAAATCCATGAAGAGATCTTTAAAGGACAAGCGAGCAGCTTTGAATGTTACATAGTACAGTAAAGCTGCTCGCCATAAGAAAGGAAAGGGTGAAATGAGTACTGAATGAAGGGAGGCTAACCCTTCCTCAGTTGGGTTGAAATGTTGCATACACAGATCTCTTCGCTGCTGCCATGTGTGCCATGGTTGAAACTGGTCATTGCAGTTCCTTAGATAGTGTGTACCTGAAAATAAAAGTACTACTTAGAATGAGTAGTAAAACAAAAATGTACTATGTACTAAAAATACATTAAGTGAATGCTGCTAATTTTTAAATTATACACTGAAAATCACAGATTCTAAAGAAGACACTGTGGCTTTCCTGATCAAATTATTTAGAGTGTGTTTTATATTAATTTTGCTTCTCGGAATGGGAACGACACTGAGGTTTGTTGATTTCTGCATGCATTTAGATTTTCATACTGTTATATAGTACAATGCTATCTTTGTACCTACTTAAATGCAGGCAGTAAAACATATTAGTATTTTAATATAAAGAATAGCTAGTTTTCAAGACAAATTGAATAAAAGTGTAAAAATTAGGTAATTAGGTAAAAGTGTAAAAATTAGGTAATTAGGTAAAAGTGTAAATAGTCAATAACAAATAAAAGCAGCTACATATCAATAAAAGGTTATAACAAAATACTGGAGTGCCACCTTATATTCAAGTTCTATATCAATAAAAAGTTATAACAAAATACTGGAGTGCAACCTATATTCAAGTTCCATATCAATAAAAAGTTATAACAAAATACTGGAGTGCAGCCTATATTCAAGTTCTAGTCAAAGCTGGCAGATAAAGGACTATTTTTAAGCACAGATTAAGAATAATATAAAAATTTCCCAAAAAGTATTTCTTACATTTCAATATTCAAATAATTTTATGTGTATAACCTATACCATTTTTATAAATTAAAATTTTATAAACATAAATCGACTTGTCTAACAATGGTGAACATTTTATTACTTGATTTTTTAATATGTAAAAAAGTTATATCAGTTTCAAAAGTGTGTTCAGACGAAGAACCTACTGAAAAAAACTACTGTGCAAAGGTCTGTTAAAATTCCAGCCATTTCTTTACGGAATCTATTAGAAATTCCAACCATTGTTTTATAGAATGTCTAGAGAAATTATTTCACTCTTGAGATGGATTAGCCTGTAAAATGAAGTAGTGGTGGATTTATGTATTGGATTTTGTTCTGTTTGCATGTTTAAGTAATTTTAGGAAAAGAAAATTTTGTGCTGATTATCTCAGATGAATTTGAAGTCAAATTAGTAGAGAAGTGTCTAAATATGAGTAGAATTTGTAACTATATTCATTAGTTTTGTTCAGTTTTTGATTTGCTGCGAATCAAACTACATATAGAGATACATACCATGGAATGTGCAATAACATTTAGTTAACACATAACAAGTCATAATATGACTGTCATTTCAATCTAAACATAAAGTTAGTTAGGTAGTGTCTGAGATATGGAAAACTACTAAACGTTATTGATTGGAAATATTATGTTTCTAAATAAGAATTCATATGCTAATGTAAAACAGAAAATAGACGTTAGGAAATACAGATAAATAACTATTACCATGATTTATGAAGTTCCCCTATGAGATATCTTTGAAAAGTGTGTAGTGGTCAGGGACCCAGCACCTATAAGTCTTGAATGAGGTCACTACATTCTCTGATATATTTGTGTAGTGGATGGAGTTCCAGAGTGGTAGAACCCGGGTCACAAACATAGAGACAATACTGACGCAAGACGATGATGGACGGCAGTCATGACAACAGATTTGACAACGCCTGGTAGTTGTTACATAGTCTTTATTTGTATGTAGATAGACACCCTCAAAGACTCTTACTCAAATGTAGTAGTAGCGCTAACAGTGGCTCTCATCTAACAGTGACTCTCATTCAAAGTAGTAGTAGTAGTTCCGCTCACAATGTTTTTCATTCAAACCACACACGCTCTTTATATTCTATGGGAGCGGCCTTCTCTGAAGCCCAGGGTTCCAGAAAACGGAAATCTAGTGTGGAAAGGCTTCTAAAAATAACTTTTGTGTTTCTTTACTTGCTTTCAACTATCAATTATAGCTATATGCCTAAAAAGTACGTAATAATTCAAATATACAGTGAAACTACTATCATTTATACTTTTATACAAATCTTTTCATATATATAATCTGAAGAATTAAACCTTTAATAAAATAAAATCTGTGTTGGCGGGCTTCAGGAAAAGCATTCACACCCACATAAATTGCAAAATACACAAATACAATAACATTATTCATCACATAAAAATACATCAATTAAAAATATAAACTATCTACTTTCTAAATATATAAATATGAACTTCAATTACTAACTACCTAAAACAGTATATAACAATAAAAGCACGCACTCTGACACAGCTAGCGCCAATATAGCGCGCGCTTTGAAACAAAGGGAGTGGTCGTGACCCATTTTACACAGACAGCCGTGATCCTAAAAGAAAAGGAAGCGTGGGGATGCAGCTGTACACATACACACATGATGCTGACACACAAAAGTACCAAAACTAACAGGGGCTACATTTGTAATAACTATCTAATGCATTTGATATATGATTAATTATAATGGAATTAAAATACTTTGATGTATAAGAAAAATAAGTAAGATTAGATAAATTATGTAACAGCCAAAGGATGGATCTGATTATATGTTTTTAACAGATATAAAGCTGAAAAAAAAGATAAATTATTGTTTAGATATAGAACTGGGTGAAATGCAGCCATAGTAAAATCAGTATTTGTGGAATACAACTGTCATAAAATAGAAATTTCATAGTTATTAATAAAAATTTTAAAAAATATTAATAAATCATAATTTCTATTTAAAGAATGGAAACTTAAGAGTTCATTGGAACTTGAATTTAGGAGTATTATGAAACTTAATTAGTATCGTGTTGACTATGTTATCACATGAGTAGAAATGTATACTTCCAGTTGGATAAGTAAATGGTTAATGGATGAATGGTTGAGTGAAAGAAGGATTAGTATCACCGTCTGTATTTAATGGATGCATCATTATAGTCAAATTAAAAGAGCAATAAAAGGAGACTAGGAAACAATCACTGCTATGTTGCAATAAAAGAGATTAAACATGTGAAAACTAGTAAAAGATGACTAGGAAACAAACACTACTATGTTGCAATAAAAGAGATTAAACAGGTGAAAACTAGTAAAATATGACTAGGAAACAAATGCTACTATGCTGCAATAAAAGAGATTAAACAGGTGATAGAAATTAAACAGATGTGCATACACCCACACACGTTAATCTCGTCTAATCAAATATTTAGTTTTATTCAGTTTCATTTGATCTAATTTTGTTTAAATGGTGGCAAGGAAAATGGATTTGCACTAGTAGTCCGGTGTGATATAATTTCAATTTGCAACTCTTAAAATGCAAAGTGTATAAAACATCAAACCTAATTCATGGCGAAGAAGACCTTCGCACCAATATTCACGTTGATTAATAACTCGTACATTAAGTTGTGGCTGCCCCTTATTATGTGTCAGGGATCCTTGCGATAACAAATCCTCACTTAGGTTGACCTGAAATGAAGGTATAGTAGTTAGAAATTAACTAAAATGGTCTTTATATAATAAGAAGACAGTAAACTATAAAAATATACACTTTGTTGCATGTGGCATTAGAAATGTTATCTAAAAAATAAAGATCAATGGCTAAATACTTCTGTTAAATTATTACCACAACAGGTTAAATATTAGAGCAAATGAGGAAAGGCATGGTACAAAGAATTTAAAAGAAAAATACATTTTCTACCTTCAAACTGTCTTAATATAATACAGTTTTTATCACCAAACTGTCTTAATATAATACAGTTTTTTATCACCAAACTGTCTTAATATAACACAATCTGCATCAACAAACTGCCTGATCATTGTCAACTGGAGGTCATTGAACTTTACTGCTCACCTGAACTGAAGTCATTATTTCAGCAGAACAACATTTTAACATTTTATGGAAGTCTCAGCTCAAGCACATACAGAAGTGTCAAGGACTTGACTTGCAAGTTGTTGTCAGAATTCGGCAGCATGTACTTGTGTGAACAAACGTTTTCAGTAATGAACACGAACAAGAACAAGCTGAGATCGAATTTGACTGACAACAATCTCTGTTTGATTTTGAAGCTAGCGACTACAAAACTTGAACCAAATATTTTGACAAAGTTGTTGATAACATTCAGACTCACCCTTCTCACTAAAGACTAAACCTAGGTTAGTGAGACAAAAACAAATGTAAAGCACATTATTTCATTATTTGTGTTGTTTTTTTCTACTGAGCCATCCATGTGCAATCTGACTTGCAGCCCTCCATGCACTATCAATTGGAAATTTGGCCCTCTGGCCTAAAATGTTTGTGCACTCCTCTCCTAGAGAATTGATTTCACTCTTTTTTTCATGGCAATTCTTCTACAACAAATTAATTGCTAGCCTTTGCAAATCTGTTTTGGGCTATGAAGAGGTTTTTTTCCTTTTCTGTTATTTTCAAGAATTGGTGCATCGGGGGTGATGGTTTACAACTCCTGAGTTATAAGTTCAGGTTGTTTTGTGGCTAAAAGAAAAGTAGACTCAGAGTAGAGGTAAAATATTCTACAAAAATCATGAAAGATATTTTCATGTTACTTCACATTAGTCCATTTCTCTCAAGACATATTTAAATTCACATTAGGAAATCATAGTCAGCTCTGCAAAGCAATGGCACATCGTTAGCCCACTACTGGACACCAGTAATGTGTAAGTTAAAAAAGCATTTAATCAGCAGTGATTAAAACATAATATACATATAAAGTAATTGTAATTAGATTATAAAAAATAAAATTAAGAATTATATTAGAATTAAGTGCTGATGTTTATATTATTCCAGACTTATAAACTTTAATTTCTGTTCTTTCTGCCAGCAGAAGAATTTAAGTAAAAAAAATAAGTAGATGAAAAACTGAGATAGTCAAGTGTCACCTTTAATGCATTGAAGGCTATTTGAAGGCTATAGTGCATTTCATGGATAAATAACTCTGAATAATGTATAATTTTTTAAGTTTTCAATAATACTGATTAAAATAGAAAATATTAGTAAAATTTGTTTGACTTTATTTAGTACTGAGTTCTATATACCACAGAATTGTATAGAAAATAGAGTTTTGTAGGGGAAAAAACCCAGTATATTTTGTTTACATTTAAAATGATTCAATTTGTTTAAATTTAAATGATCCAATATTGAAATTGAATGGAAGAAGAGAAACAGTGTTTCAGGTATGCCCCTTCCTCATGGCTGAATCACATAAAAAAAGACCACTGGTTGCAGTGCTGTTTCACCAACAAAAATGCTGGCCTATTAATTATTACATCAAAACACTGCAACCTTAAGTGACAGAAACACTCTACTTGCACAATGAAATAAACAAAAATACTAAAAAGTCTTTGACAAATGTGAGATTTACATAGATAACCTGAACTGAAAGAGAATATTGTGAAGTTTGTACTTTATTTTTTCTTAATTTGCCACAGGCTTTCAAAAGTGAAAAGAATAGATCTCTTTTACTGGAAATAATATTTATTTACTATTTCTACCAAAAATAACTTTTAGTACCAATAAAAGACTAGCCCTATTATGTTAATAATGAATGCAGTGACTAAGCAGATTCTTAGATTTGCCACTAGGCTTTCAAAGGTGAAAAAGAATAGTTCTACCATAAATAGTTTTTGTACTAACAATAGACTCACCCTAATATGTTAATAATGAATGCAATGACTAAGCAATCCTGGTCTAGCAATTCAGGTAAAAGCAGAGAGAGAATGGAATGGATCAAACTAAAGAACTGCTCGCTTATTCAAATCTCAAACATTTTATCATATTCTTTACATAAGTACCTACATCTAAAATCATAAAAATTAGAGAGAATAAATAAATAATGGATAGTACTATTAACTAAATATTATTTAAACAAAATTTACATATTTATTTTAAAATTCTTTAGACCCTATTTTAGAGTGTGTGCCTACTTGTAAATAATATTTGTAAAATCTATTCTGGTCAATATAAAATCAGACTTGTATTTCAGACTCCAAGTGTTCCTTCTTCAGGTATCGACGCACAAGAAACAATGTCTGTGATCGAGACAAAAGATGACCACCAGTCTGGTCTTCAAATTCCTCATAGCTGCCAAAATGTGCAATTGCATTCTCCAAAATTTGGACTGCCTGCAGATAAATCAAAATGCTCAAAGAATGACTGATGTAAAAACTGACATGAATTCAGCTGTGCATAGATGCTAATACTAATAGTTTAAATGAAAGAATCAACAATGGCACCTGTACATTTATGAGCAATTTATATGCTCCTGTTAAGGAATTTATGCTTTAAAAAGAAACAAATGATAGTTCAAAAAGCTACAAAAGTTATCAGTAATCAATATTTTAAGAAGCTACTGTCATCCTAAGTAATCATATAAGAAAACAGACCATATACACTTCGAACTGATTGAAAGAGTATAAATTTTCATCACACAACAACTGCTAATACTATATGCTACATCTAGGGACATGCACAAGTGCAGAATAGTTACTAGCATTTTGCTCAAATTAACAGGATTCGGTTCCATACTATTTAGCTCAAGGTGTTGAGCTTTATATCTAGATAGATGGGATGATAAATCAGTCCATTTGCATGCTTTAAATTCCCAGGCAGTTAAAATTCATGAAACAAATATGCCAATGATGGTTTCCCAAGCAAAATCACACCCCCAAAAACCCATAAGGAAAATCCCTTGTTTTCACTCTCCTCATTCCATGAATTGTATCTTTCCTTTCCATAACAATCATTGAATCCCTAAGTCCTTAAGCAATTGCACACATCTGCCAACCAGTGAAATTTGGAAGATGATAAAGATATGAAAGCCAACCATTTAGTACATTTTAGTGCAGTCTCAAATACATTAAAGTTCAAGGGATATATCCAAGGTTCAATATATTAATTTAAGAAATTTCAAACCAAACATCCTTTACTTCGAACATAATTAGAAAAAATTCATTAGTCACCTATAACATAAACTTTACAAATATGATATAAGAATTACAAAATAAGTGTTTGTTGTTTTTTTGCTGCATTAAAAATATGTAAAAATTAAAAAACACATGTACATGGGTGATATTAGACACTAGCACGTGAACAGTTCAACAATCAGAAACTTGCACTAGGTGGCATTGTGGGTAGAATAAGTCATTAATAAGTGCCAAAGTGTCCAAGTACTTCAGTGTTTTATTCAGTGTATCCAGAGTGAAGAAATTATCAAATCATATCACAAATTAAATATATTATATATGTAGCACATATATTGCACATTATCAAGGCATAACTGGCAACTGGAAAATGCACAGCATCTTTGGAAAAGTTTGTTATCTCATGCATGAGAACTGAAGGTTCTCCTGAAAAATATAGAAAAAAATGGTATTGTTTATTTTTAAATCAGGGATGTTGATGAGTATAATAATAAAGAAATCAGAAACAAGATTCTTGGTATATTTCACAATTATTCACTCAAGGTGTGTGTATAATTCTAAAGTTTAAAATAAACATTACATGTAGTTATAACCATCACAGTAACAATACACTCCATTCACTACAGTATATCTATAATGTACTAAACTACTATAATAAATAATCCAGTATCCACTTGCAGCAATGTCTGGTAAACATTACTAGACATTACAGTGACAGATACTAAAATTACCTCTTGTATAATCAAACTTTCCATTTTAGCATTGGTTGATAAAACCAAATGAATTTGTTAATTTTTAGTTATGGAGGTTGGGACCATTAAGTTATTCAATATAGTAAGTGGGCATTTAATAATTCTGAGTTGAAATGACACAACACTGTACTTTTGAAGGAGGAGGTTGATGATTAAGGGTCTTACCTTCCTTCACCTATAGGTAGAACTATATATTATATATATATAAAAGTGAAAATATGTCTTTCATGTGTATTTATGTGTGTGTATATACTTGATGACACTTCCAATTATGAAATCATCATGGTCAGTGACATCACAACCAGTTATACATCCAGTTTTCTGCATCAGTAGCATCACCATATTTATCTAAGTAATATCATTTTGAGATGATGTCATTAAGTGTACCCATAACATCATAAATAGGTTTAGATGTCATATCCCTAACCATGATGTCATTGACTGTACTTGTAATATTATATCTGGCTTTACATCCAATCCATGGCATATCATGCCAGTATGTTCTGGTGAAGTCTAATGTGATCTACTGTGAGGATGTATTCACTACAACATTATCAGTCACTCATGCTGTATGATGGAAATAGGATCAGTTTTGTTCCAAACATGTGAAACCATTACGTATTCATCAAACATGTTGTGGGGTCGTATTCACAACATATGCTTGCTGAATCATATGGCTAATACAAATGTATGATCATGGACAAAGAACATCATATAAATGTTGTATCAGAGGACTAATTTCTGTAATTAAAATGTTTGAAACTCATACACATAACTATAATATACATATAAATAAATATTTTTACTTTAAAATTACCAAAAAATATATACTAATATAAATAAATAAACATTTGTATATTTTAATAATGAGAAACATTGTGATGAACATGCTTAATTATAAAGGAAAAAGGACTGCAAGGGAGGGAACAGGAACAAAGTACCCATGCAGAATGTTGAAAACATGCACAAAAATTAGATGATTCCACAGGATATTTAATTCTTTTTTAATCTATTGCTACACTTATTAATAGTCTGCAGGGATAATCAGGAACATATAATTAACAAAAACAAATATTTATTGTTTAATACATGCAATTAATAAAAAAAAATTATTATTTTAAGCTAAATATTTAATTCAAATGCACTTACTATATCTAGATATTGATCAGATGGAGTGTTATAGCGCTCCATTATCTGTTCGTCTGCTGGACAACGATACGCAAAATATGGGTTATAGTTAAAATTTGCTCGCATAAAACGATCCCGCTCTGTCTTCTCATTCTCTGGTTTTATTGCTATTAAAAGAGGAAGCTTCTTGTTTCGTTCATGAGGCAAAGAAACTAAATTAAATGGCAATAAAACAGTCCTTGGATGAGGAGTAGATAAGTACTCTAGACGAGGTAAAGATACTCTAAGTTTTGGACAGTGAGAAAAGTCTTTCCTATTTGTCATACATCTGGCTGGATGAGATGAGGCAAAGACTGAGCCTTGTGACAGTTGTCGTATAGAATTGTTGAGAAGAGGCCAAGATGTTGATGTAATTGACTTGGAACTATGTAATTTTTTTTTTTTACCTCTAGAAGATGTATTTTTGAATAGAGGTAAAAACTGTTGCTTTGGCATTGGCACAGAATATGGCATAAATTGGGAAAATTACTTCTTCTGTAGAAGGTATAAAGGCACAATGGAATCATCACATAAGGCATCATTGGTCAGTTTGGAAGTAGATGGCAGCAAAGATATTTGATGAGAAAAATTGTTATAAACTCTTTTAATTGTATGGTGTTCAAAGCTGCCATAATTGTCATTTAGAAAATGGAGTTCATGTTGTACCGGATGACCACTGTAAGAAGAAAAACATAATTTTTTAATTAAAATGTTACTGGTAATAAAGTCTTAAATATAAACACAAGACTGTAATTAAAGTTTAGAAAGAATTTTATACAATAGGTAAAAAATAGAGAACAGATATCAGAAAACATTTTAATTTGCAAATGTTGCTACCACCCATAACTTACATGCCTTAGTTTCTAGTCCAACATATACTGATCAACTTTAATGATTAAATGTAAATTAAATTTTCACCTACTAATAAAAAATATTACATTGTGTTAGCATAAAAATCTCACTGTTTGTTATTTTATATCTGCAAATTAAAAATCAAAATTTTGAATCTGACAAGAGTGTATCGTCTTTCCAAGCAATGTATAACACAAGTTTATACAATCTCTATACATGTGCTGGATTGATGATGAAACTTCTAAAGTTCTGTTCAAATATATGACAGTCAGAATGAAGACTTACAAATGAGAAGTTAAAGTGGATTTGTTCCAAGGTAGTGTTCTTTCCCATTTGCCTGATAGGTTTACAGTTAGAATGACTGTATAAGTTCCAAGATAGTGTTCTTCCCTACTTGCCAGATGGTGTACTGAATGACTGTGTATGTTCTAAGGTAGTTTTCCTTCCCAATGGGTTTATTGTAGAATGACTATGTTCTAGCCTTAAGTAGTCCATGTGCAATTATCATACAGAACTTGACAGCATAATTTTATGATATGCTTTCTAGATGATAACAATTCAGTAAGCCTTTCCCAAACAATACAAAAATACAATATTCCAACCAATACAATTTAATTATAAATAGCGGTAATTGACTTGTACTACGCACCCAATGGGTGTTTGGAATGGTAGGTTTCTGCACCTCTCTGATTTTATTGTTTAAAAATTATCTGCTTAAAATTATATGTCACATTATACATGTATGTGAGCAGTAATAATCTATCATACCAGAAATGTAAAAGATCTTGTTAGTCTTGCCTGTAATTGTGATTCACCTGCATGGCAATCAGTATTCTTCATTTAGTTTGGTGTTTGTGCAAGTTTAACCATATTATATTGCATACTTCCATGTAAAATTCTGTAAATTTGTTACAACTGAAAAATATCCAGGTAAATAACACTACTCTTTGTTAAACAATGGTTCTGTCAAACCAAATATATACTAATCCTTCATTCTGCTAGAACAAGACAAATTTTCCAATTCCATGTGCAATCAATTTTGGAATCTGTTGCAAGTGCCTTAGTTTTCATTTGTATTTTCACTGGTTTTGATGGCAAATTCAATTAATTAAATCCTTTATTTGACAAGGATCTTACTGTCATCAACAGATAGTTCTTTGTAAGTGATAATTTTTCTCCCTTTATTAATGGAAAATGAAATAAATTAGAGGGCTCTTCTTTAATGTATTACATTATATGCCAAATGTGTGAGAGAACATGGTTACATTTACCAAATGAAAAATGTTAGAATAATAATCTTTCTCTGGGTATTGCATTCCTAAAACCTTTCATTTCAAACAATGGGTTTAAGCTGAGCAGTAAATTTCTTAGCTGAATCATGATTTATAAAAAATTAAATTAAAAGAAGCAAAGGAAAAAATAAAAGTTTCCATTTCTGTCAACAATGAATTATTTTGATTTTAGATGAAACTTAAAATGTATCTTTAAAATGCCTAGTGTCAATATTTCAAATTTAATAAACAATTTAACAAATAACAGTTTCTGATATTTTGTTTAAAACATTCTTTGACCTTCTATTTCTTAGAATGAAATGCATTGTTTGCATTCATTATGTGAATTCACATTCATTTACACTCATTAGCATTGCCTTTCATAAAATTTTCTCATAAATCCTATAAATTCAACCTGAAAATTAACACTTAATGTTAAAAATACAGATAAAATCATCCACTATTCTGACTTCTTTTCTCGCTGATATATGACACATTAAAAAATTATATTCTAATGAAAAGCATAGGAAACTATTTATAACTTGCTAAACAGTATATGCATTTCCGAAGGAAGGAACAAATGGGATTATAATATAATATAGGTAATCCACTTCCACAATGCAAAGGACTTTAAGCATAAAATCCAGCCACCCTAAGTTTGGTGCCAATAGATGCTGACAGCAGCATGGAAATTCATACCAAAGTGGCTAAGATTCTTTTCAGAATGAAGAAAGAAGAAGAGTTTGTAAATCATATTATATTCTTAAATTCTAAATTAAAAAAATAATGTAAAAATGTATTAAAGGAAATTGAATTTCTTATTTTGAAAAAAAAATCCTCATCCAGGAATAGTTGTATATTACAACTTGCAATTAAACATACATCACAAACAATACAAAACAGTGTGATTGCAAAGCATAAACAAGAAACCTGTGCAACTTGAAAATTAAATTTTTTTTTATATAAATATACAAAACAAAAACAACTACATGAGCCAACATTTCCGCTAAATAGCCCTGATTTAGTTATTAATAAAGTGACATATGAACAATGAAATGAGCAAGCAAGTCTACTGATGCATGAAGAACTTGTATGAATAAACGACAACCTTTTTTTACTTAGATTACAAAACTTAATCATATAATTATTGTTCTAGTGAATATGAATAGATATTATACAATGTCACCAAGTGTCATTGATTAAGATTTTAACTGCTTTTGGCACAAAACTTATTATAAGCCTAATTCCAATTGCAATTGATGGCACAAAACTCTAATCTTGGAGTAGGTATACTATATATGCAATGCTCGGCTTGAAGTTTATCACAAGTACATGTATATGAAAATCAAAAACAATGTAGGATAATAAACTCTAATTTAAATAAATTCTTAGGATCCGTCCATTTAATATCTATATGCACAAATGAGAAAGAAAGGATTAGATTACAAGTGTCACATAGTTTTGATGGGTTGGTGAGGTAAGATCAAGTGTGTACAATATGTAAACAAACAAAAAAGACATATATAGAGTGCTAGTCTTTCATATTCACTCTCATGTGTGGTATCTCTTTGTACCCCTTTTTGAGTTTGTTCTGGGCATATGCATGAGGAAAAAAAAGCAATAAAACACAAGTGAAACTCTTTAAATTATTTTTTGCTTGAAGAGAAAAATATACTGACATTGTTGTATCAGTCTTAGTCAAGTTCAGTGTGAATTTTAAAAATTGAATAAGTATCTGACAGTCAAAGTACATCTGCACTACAAATTAAACACTACCATTAATTTTTAACTGTATAAGCATTTTAATTAACTTTTACCACTTCTTTATGCTAAGCTGCTCGTAATTTTTTATGCTTTTAATTATTGCAAATTACTTTTAGATGTATAAGGTTGTACATAAGCTGAATATTGAGAGGGAAACAACTTGATTCATAGAAAGTAAAATTTCCTTTGTATAAGCTTGCTTGTGGTTCCTGCAATTGGTTTTTGTTGAAAATAGGGTAAAAATATTTAGAAATAAATTCAAATTGACAGATATATATAGTGGATAAAAAATATATTTAAAAAATATTATTTATCATTTTATTTAAATGAAATATTGTTTTTACAAAGAAGTGAGGAACCAGTAAGTCTGCAAATATAGGAACAAAACAACTTTTAAGTTATGCGAAAAAAATATTCACAAAAAAGAATGTAACTAACCTTTTACAAACTCATCCTAAATTAAGCTTGAAGTACCAAGAGAGAATACTGTAAGCTAAAAGACACTTGATACGATCAGATTGGACCATCCAAAAAGAAAAGTATCAAGCAAGCAAGAAAGAATGTCACAAATATTGTCCTTTTTTACAATGCAAGTACTGTACCATCAATTGTTTTGCATCAAAGTAATAGCAAGAAATAAATATTCCTTCCACAATCTATGCAGACAGATTGCCAGATCAAGATGAAATTTATTAAGAGATCAACTAATAACTTGTCAGGGTTCCAATTACCTGAACTTTACAGCCATGATACAGAGTATAACTGTAATGCAGAAAATGCAAAATAATACATTAAATTAATTAAATATATTTCTCTAAATTTTCTTAAATTAAAAATTTTATTATGACAAAAATTTAGTGTGAATTTTTGCCTTGAAAGCCATGTAAGCCATTTAGACAAATGTCTTTGGTCCAGTCATGAACAAAAGAACAAAGTGGGTTTGAAGTTGGTTAGCAAAGGGCCGATATAAACAGGGTGAGAGAGGGGGGACACCCAACATGAGTAGCCAAGTTACGTAATCACTCTCACATCACCTGGCAGACAATGACGACCAATGCATCGCGGTTGTCATCATAAGGACCAAAACTCCCATAGGAATGCCGTCTATAGTGTGCGACCACTGGGCCGTGACTATTACACAAAAGGGAGAATAAAGGAGTAAATTTTGCCTGAGGGGTAAAAGTCAGTGCGATACTCAATGCAAAACGCAAAACACATAAATACCCAACTCAGCCACAAAATAATTATTCTGGAAAAAATCAGTTTCCCATGCTTATGACTTCCCAGGAGAAAGAGACAAGAAATAGGCACGCCTGAATGGTAAAATTCTATCTTTGTAAATAATGATTTTTGTTAAAGATAATTATTACAATTTTCCTACATTTTATTTTTATTCTTGTATTTTAAATCTGACTCGTATTTGTAATATTATTCTTGGTGTAAAAAGAAAGAATTCAAACAAACAAAACATGTAAAGGAATTAATATGAGAACCAAGAATGAAATTACAGATTTATTGTTAAATGTGACATGAGCTGATGCATGCAAATCTTTATATGCTTATCAGTCTCAGAAGTCATGTGTGTAACTGTCACTTCAAATTCAATATAATTTATTTAAGTCGAAATTTTCAATATAAGATTATATGGATACTTTTACAGTTAATAAAATGCATGCATTTGAAACTGTACCAAACATAGTACATGTATTTACTTTAAAATCCAGTGTGCTACTCACTCTGAAAATCCAAACATTCCTTTTGCCTGAATTAATTTACTGACATTAACTCAGTATTAATACAAAATGGTAAATTGGATGGGTAAAAAGCGTACTTCTATTGCTAGATGTCATGGTGAAAAAGTAAAAAAAAAAAAAAAAAAATGTACAGAACAAAATCTTGATGATTATATAGAGCTGTTGAAACAATGAATAATTAGTGATCATGTGATGTAGCTGAGTAAACAGGTAGTTTCATCTACCTGCTGAAAGCCATTGTGTAAATAAATGTGTGAGAGGGAAGGTAAATAAGTTGTTTTGGGTGTTTATCGGTAAAAAAAATAAATCTGCGATGAGTCATTTTCTCCTCCAAGAAGTATTATTACCCATTATAAATCTCTCACAATTCGTTGCTCAGACATACATTATTTCTATATTTTTTCCTGTAATAAAAAAAAAATTAATGCAATAACTAATAAGCCAGAGTGTGAGACAAGTTTATAAAATTTCGTAATTAAAATGGGGCTGGAATGAATCGCCGCTATTTTTATTACTTCATAGAGTATTGCTTCCAATTAACATTACAGATTAAATACAAGATAGACCTAGGCCTATATTTCTTCATCAATTTGGCTTCGAAAACTAACATAAAAAAGGTCCAAAACTAAATTTTACCCAAAAAATGTGGTCTGACCATCTGTCCAATAAATACTTTTCAGGAACGATATAGCTTCATATCACTTGCCTCTTGTTGTGCATTAATTCAGGCATGAAACATAGATTAATAACATTGGACCTCCATTTCGGTACTCGACCGCCCTAGAAACAAGCATCCGGTTACTGTGGCAATCGTTGCGACAGCGAGATCATGACTTAACTGTGCAGTCAAGTTTGAACAGGTGCAAACAGAAGGGAGAACAGACCAATATAAGTGCGATCAGAAATTATATGGAGACAATAATGTGTGTTTTCGTACTAAAACAGTAAATATAAAATCGATTGGAAACTGCATTATTCGGTTAAAAATAATGCTGAAAGTCGATATTGTTGTGCGTAAAATGTCCGGATGGTCGACACGCAATTTTTTCAAGGCATGAAATATAGGCCTATATATATATATATCAACCACAAAATTTAAAGAATTTCATAAAATTTCCATATCTTTGCAAACTCTAACCATTTTATAACCCATACGACAGTACCTTTATGCTGCTTTATGTTGTTTTAAATTGCCTTACGAAGTTTTAAGAAAATCTGGGGTTTTGTTATTGTTGTCACAAGTTACAAAATAACTCTGAAAAGTGAAGTTTACTCCCCGTTACAATCTATAGGCCTACTGTCATAGTTAACGAATGATCACCTAAAAATACGACTAAATATTTGATTCAATTGTGTAATAATGTATCATGTAGTCAACAAAGAGATACTCAGCTAAAATCATAAATGCATTTTTAATCTTTTAAAGTTAGTTGTCATTATCATTTAGTTATTACTGATCTCTTTGCTGCTTTGATTCAATTTAACGAGATACTTCCACAGTCCTGGAAGTGACTCGAGTTCGGTTCAGAGCCGAAAACAACACATTGTTTAACCATTTAGTTTTTCTTTAAAAGTTCTAGATTTAGATCGCAATATTGCAGTGCCCTATAGTTGAACCTAAATGTGTGGATTAGTGGGGGTGGAGTTCCATAGAAGCATAAGATAAAATCGCATAATGTGGGTAACGCTATTGTTGTATAAAGAGAAGTCAAAGAAAGCCTATATCTCTACAAAACAACTTGTAGACAATACAAAAATAACAACCGTGATCCACGTTTATGCGAATTAATCTCTTTCAACTATAGTGTCTGGCTGTGTAACAGATCATAAATTTGTTTTAACATGCTCAGCATTGAAATAGCATGTCAAGGACAAACATTTTTCTGTAGTGGGTAGAGCATTATCGGCCTAGTACTGATGCAACATCAGTTAACAGTCGACCTACTCAAAGCTATATGGTACAGTTTATGCTGAATAGGAAAAATGTGTAAAACAAACACATGACAAGTACATTAAATACTTTAGTGATATTTCACATGTAGGTTGGTTATGTAGGGGACGCTTCCGGCTTCCGCGTTTGGGTAGGGGTGAGAGGGAAGGGGGTGCCTTTCTGCTGCGTGCGCCCGTTGCGAAAACATGTCTGGCCGGCAAAGGCGGACTCCAAACTCGGTAATCCGTAGGTTGGAGTTTTCACATGTAAAATTTTGCTGATTCATTTCTACTAGATCGATGTTAATTGGCGTGCCCTAAATTTGACCAATAGTTAAAGAGGTTACACTCTTTGTCCTAAGTGTTTACACTTTCTGTCCAATTAATTATCTCGGTGCAAACCAGCTATACCTTGTTCAGCTGTTGCTTCTTGTAAACACATGCTGACAGGAGCGGCGCACCTGTAAATTTGCTTTACAAGTAAGATGAAAAGCAAACTGTTCATATCTTGATGGTATAAATGATTTCATCTTAAAAAAAAATAATGTTCGTTGTGTATATATATTTTAAATATGTATTGATTATAAAGAACCATCAGGAAGGCCGTGTCCTTAATTATTACATTAGAATCGCAGCGATTCCATAGTGACGCTTCCAAGCCTTCAAATTGTTACTGTTCATAACAGGTGGTACTGATGACATTTTCTATTGGAAATAAATACTTGCATGAATGCGAAATAAGTAACTTCATTAGTTATATCGCTAGCAACTGCAAAGTTTGTTTCTTTGTTTTTGTAGTGAAAAATCACATAGACTCCAAATCTCAGGGACACCGGACAGTCACATCTGTGACTTCTGAGGTCAACCGTGTGATATATAATAAATTCTGATTTTGACATGCTGTGGAACCCCAAAGATCAAACATCGCATAAACTCGTAATGTGATTCATTAAATAACTAAATACATTTACAACCGATATGGAAGTTTAATGTTGCTGTATGTAGTTTCTTTATTGATGTAAAGGCCCCCAAAATATTTATTTCAAGTTCTGAAATTTTGATATAGTAGGCCTATATAAAATAAACTTGAACACTCAGAACAGTGATACTAAACAAGTTGCTGAGTTATCTCTCTCTCACTCCACAACTTTTGTGAGGTAGTCAGAAATTTACCATCATTGTGAAATTTACTGTTAATTGAATACTTTTGAATATTTTTTTTGGGGTGCATATTCTTACTAAAGAAGGAGTTATAACAATCACAATTAGAAATCAATATCTCTATAGAGGTTTTTTTAATGTAGGTTTTGAGGTATATTCATCAGTATCTCACAATAATTGTCACCACATGCACAGAGTACCAACTGTTCAAGTGTATTGTGAGATATCATTCATTGAGTACAATAGACACTTTTCTTATCGTTCTGTGCGAATGCATCACATTAAAAACAATCTGCTAGTCTTTCAAAACATTACTCTGTAAATGTTAGTAATTTAAATATAAATCATTAAATGTCAGCACCTTGAAATGTACCGACAAAATAAACTTGTTGAAAGCTTCTCATCACTAGCACAGACTCAAAATTCATTCATGAGAAACAAAATATTTTTTGTCTTGAAGCTGTATATTATAAAAGAATAACTGTACTGTTTAAAACCCACTAGCATGATTTAAAATCTCATTCAGGTCTCATTTAAAATGTAATAAAAATGTTCTTTTCATTTCATTATATATTTTGTAAAATTTAAAGATAGTAGTATTTTAATGTTTTACTTTTAATAGTAATGCCATACACATGCCATTTTGAATTATGTACGAATCATTCACTATGAATATGCTTGTTTCTTTCCTTTTTTATTTTTTATTTTTTTTAAACTATGCCATTGTCGTGAAAAATAAACAGCTTTTCAAAACATGGTTCAAAATTAATTAATTTGTACTGGCTACTTTTTTTTTAAAAAATGGAAGCTAATAATTATAACTTAAAGTAAATACTCATATGGCAAATTTAATACATATATACCTTCTGTAGTTACATTTTTTAAAGTTTTGGTAAGCAGCATTAGCTGTGCGGCACTTGAATGTGAGTAATTAAAATACAAAATCTTTTGTTTATAAATCACTTAAATAATACTGAGATACTATGGCTAATAGTATATGTGTAGTAGTAGTACATTAACTTATGCATTTGAATAATTTTTAAAAGATTAAAACAGAACTTCATTGTGAAAATTACTTAGTGTGAGTTATCAGATAATTTTAATGTGGACAGTTGTACGGAATCATTATTTTAATACATATACAGATAATATGTAAAAGTTTGCTTGTGTATTCCTCAGCATCTTTAAAAGAACTTTTCAAATACTGTGTGCAAATTATCACTCCAGATTTGAGTTGCTTATTCCAGTTAAAACATATTTCCATATGTATGCATCATTACAATTTTAGATATTAATTATTATGCTAAGGAGTAGTACACAGAATTATGAGGTAGCTACATTCAGAATATTTATTTCTATAAGTCAATAAGTGTGTTTCAGGAGTTATATAAAGTAGGTAAGTACTGGTCAAATCCACAGTAATACACTTTATACTAGAAAACATAGCAAATCTTGTTTGTTTCAGTACTTTCCATTTTAAGGTAATATAATGTGCAACATTTACATATCACATTCTCCTTAGATGGTTTAATTTAGTCTAAATATTGTTATTCACTTCCTTCTGGAACTATAGTACCAATTGTTAGGTACTCTTTATAACAAGATTGTAAGGTATTTTGTCACATAATTAAAAATGTAAATGGCAGTATATTCTTGTAAACAACAGTGAAGCTCCTTAGTCTAATAACTTTCAGGTTAATATTCCACTGTAGTGTAAATATGACTTATGAGGCATTTAACAGAGATAAAGAATATGTAATCTTGATGCTGTATTTTTTTGTATCTGCAAGAATGAGGTAGTTTAATGTGGGTAGCTTTATTAAGTTAAAATATTTTATATCTGTTTATTTGGTAATTGTGGAAAGTTGTACCCAACAGAAGCTTATCTGTATTTCATTACAGATAAAATATCTCAAATCTTGTTTTTTTCCCAAAGCATATGAAGAAGATAAGGAACAATAATAATAATGCACAGTATAGATGACATACATACAATTTTGTGTCTATTTTTCTGTATCAACAATCCTAAAGTAAATAAATAATGAATGTGTGATAGGGTAGGTTCAATTCATATACACCAACAGGCAGCAAAATAACAGTAGCATGTCATCATAATGGACAGTAGATGTTATAAGATGATGAAATGAGGTAAAAAAAAAAACAACAAAAAACCCAGAAAACAATTCTGAATAAATTTTTATAGATGATTGAAGCATTGCTTAGAATTAAATGTAGTATGAAAGTGAATCAACTATCAAAATAATCTGCAACAACCTAGCTTTTTCACCTATAAGTTCTAAAGTATCTGATATACTTAGGAGGAATCTTAATTTTGAAAAATTATTAAATATAGTAAGCAATTAACTGAAATTACCTGGTTATTGATGGCTTCATGATATAATGAAATGAAGAATATTGTTTGTATGAGAAACTGATCACTAGCAAAAATAGTTGTAGTATAGCTTACACTGCATATTCATTTTTAGAAAAGGCTGATTGGACAAATTTACATGAAACCCTCATCAACAACAGAATTACCATCATCATTAGTATATTAAAGTAGGACCCTTCAGTTGTTTGTAGAAATCTGCATTTATAGATATTAGATTGAAGCTTGGAATTGTCTGAGTTCATGCACCCATTCATTTAATTGTCTGTAGAAATCTGTATTTATAGATATTAACATGAAGCTTGAAATTGTCTGAGTTCATATACTCATTTAACCCACAAGGCATAAGTTTTATCTCTCTTGGATTTACCTAATGCACCATTTCTGAGCAGCTTAACTTCATTGTTGAATAAAGTTATCTTGCATTGCCAATTGATGACAATTGTTTGTGTTGAAGCTCTTGAAAGTTTAAAATTTTGTAAAATGCCAAATATAGATTTTTCTCCTCTATATTTTCCAGAGAAGAGCTGTCAGAAATTCTTTACCACATCCTTCATCACGTTACAAGAAAGCCATATAACAGAAAATGTCCACAGTAGTCAATGGTGATGGTGCAGTATTGAATGGTCAAGAGGTGAAAGGTCACATATTAGTAACTGGTGGAGCTGGTTACATTGGCTCTACTCTCATTCCAATGCTTTTGCAGAAAGGGTATGAAGTGACTTGTTATGATTCCTTTCTGTGGGGTATTGGTCCTCTTTTGAGTGTGGCAGAGGATTATAATTTTCACGTTGTGAATGGAGATATTTGTGACAAGGAAACTTTGGCCAAGGCATTAGCAGGCAAAACAGGTATTGTCCATCTTGCTGCCGTGGTGGGATATCCAGCTTGTGACAAGGATCCTAAAAAAGCTCAAGCTGTCAATATTGAAGGCACACGAATACTTGTGACACTTAAAACTCCAGAACAAGTACTGGTCTATGCCAGTACAGGGTCTTGCTATGGAGTAGTGGAAGGTATATGTACAGAAGAGACCACTATTTCACCACTTTCATTGTATGGTCGCAGTAAAGCAGAGGGAGAGAAGCTTGTCTTGGGGTCAGGTGGTATAGCCCTAAGGTTGGCCACAGTCTTTGGTATTTCACCACGCATGCGACTGGATTTATTAGTAAATGATTTGACTCACAAAGCTCTTACCTTGAAAGAATTTGACCTTTATGAAGGCCACTTTCGTCGCACTTTTTTGCATGTGCATGATGCTGCTCGTGCATTTTTGTTCGCTCTGGAAAATGAGAAAATTATGCATGGACAGGCTTTTAATGTTGGTGATGAACATATGAATCTGACCAAGAATCAAGTAGCTCAAATTATCCAAAGCAAGCTGCCCAATTGCAGAATTGTACCTTCATGTACTGGTGAAGACAAAGATAAACGTGACTATGAAGTATCTTATGAGAAGATTAGACGCCTTGGCTTTCGGTCAACTGTCACTGTTGAACAGGGTGTGACAGCACTTCTAAAGGTGTTACCCAACTTACTGCCTGAAGAAATTCAAAGATGCAGGAATGTATAGATAGATATGTAGTGGATGGGAAAACATGATTAAGTTAAATTTTTTCAGTGCATTGTGCTTAGTCTCTTTATTCAACATGTTTGTTTGTATGGACAAGCATTACAAAGATGTAGGATTGTGTATGTAAGTAATGAGAGAGAAAAGATAAATGTAATTTTTTCAGTATGTTTTGCTCAATATGTTTATTCAGCATATTTGTTTTTGATATATTTGCATTTGTACTTAGGAAGAATTTAGATATTTGAAAAACCATAAGAATGCAAATTTAGATGTGTGATTTTATTTGGAGTTTAAGCATTATAATTTTAAACCAAAGTTTTTTGTTTATTTTATTTTTTTTATATAGCATTCATTCCTTCTATACAAACTCAAAATAGTGATAAGCAAAATATTTTATAGTAAAGTGAAATTTCTGCTTGTAGTTCTCTTCATGTAAAGACTTAAGATACATTCCTCAGATTTGCAAAGTTATGTACATGTATAGCTAATGTTTACCCTAATACAGAATGAAATTATAAAAAGCCAAATTATTTATGGTGGTCATACTGTAATTACCCACCTAACCTGTTTTTTTTTAATTGTTTATCAATTAGTTGGCAATCTTGGCAAAATATTTTTAGTGATGAGGCTGCACCAATGAGCCTCATTTACTTGGAGTTTTTTGTTTTCTGAATTATCAGTAGGTTGGCAGTCTTGGCTATAATATTTTTAGTGATGAGGCTGTGCTAATGAGCCTTGTTTACCTGGGTATTTTTTGTTGTTGTTGAATTGTTTATCAGTAGGTTGGCAATCTTAGCTATAATATTTTTAGTGATGAGGCTGTGCTAATGGACCTTGTTTACCTGGGTGTTTTTTGTTGTTGTTGAATTGTTTTATCAGTAGGTTGGCAATCTTGGCTATAATATTTTTAGTGATGAGGCTGTGCTAATGAGCCTCATTTACTTGGGTTTTTTTTGTGTGAATTGTTTATCTGTAGGTTGGCAATCTTGATTATAAAATTTTTAGTGATGAGGCTGCCCTAAAGAGCCTCATTTACTTGGTGGTGGGAGGTTGTTTTTTTAAATTATCTTAATTTGTCATTAAGGGAGTTAAATAAATTTTGGCTTTAGTGACTGTGTAGAGTTGGGACAATCTCTGATGACTTTGATGCATCATTGTTATGAGCATGGGAGTGTGATAGAGGGTGGCAGTTAGTATATTTTAAAATACATGAGTAATAAATAATCTTGTGTACAATAATTTTATTGTAGGCCTAATTGCACTTTATTTCTCATTTATGTTTGATTTTCTTAAACTGATTAACCCAACCTACCTTGTTTCAGTTAGTTTGGATAATCAGTATTCTACTGTATTGTAAAGTTCCTTTTAACAAAATCCAGCTCTTGAATGGGAAAAGTGAGGAGATGTGGTTATTGTATTATTTGAACTGTTTTATTTATCCTCTTATTATAGTGTGCACTAATTATTTGATGGTCTGAATTATTCAACCTTATTGTAGTTGTATGCAAATCTTTAGGTAAATCAAAACTGTAAGAGCCAGAGTATTGGACATCTTCCTTTTGACTCCTTTTTTTTTTTGGTATGGTGAACCCACAACATAACTGAGGTGCCTAGTGACCACAAAATGCAAGTCATTTTTGCAACCAATACCAGTGGATTGTTACATAGGTCATTGGTATTTCTTGCTAGGTGAAAATTTTTTTTGTAAAGTAGAAAAGAAAGAAAATTTGAATAACCACTGCTTTTATAAAAACAAAACACCTTTTCCTTAATATGAAATGGAGATATTTGACATGAAAACAGTGGTAGGTTTCTTTTGCATATGGTTTTTAAATAGTAATGTCATGCTATGTCATAATTTGTCAACATGACCAAACAAACAAGAATATTTCCCTTTTTTTCCTGAGAATTTGAACTTTGTTTAACTGTATGTGAACTTATCCAGTTGAATAAATGCATATGATGTATTTTTGTAAACTTTTCCCATCCTCAGTGATGTTATTGTAAAATATTAGATTTTCCAAGAGTAGGAAGCAAGATAAAAACATTGAGCGGGACCTCTAAAATTTGTTTTATATTTTGTTCCAGTGCATGTTTAGCATTACTGCACTAATGTAAGAACTTTGCAGCAGTCATTAGGATCACCCAATCTTATATATATTGTTAGGCTAGAGCTATTTACTTGCTGTTTACCAGTTTCAGACAGATAAAAGGAGATAGAGCCTGAAAAGACTATGTGTGCCTGTGCACATACATGATATTCCAGGATTAGGGACCATTATGTTGTGACTTAAATAAATTTGTATAAAGTTGAGAATTAGAAAGTTTATATTTTAGATCATGGTTAAGTTTGGTTATACACTGAATAAAGAGACATTTTTGCATTGAATATAGAGAAATTATTTGTCATGAGCAATAATATAAAAGGACCTGGATTATTATAATTATTATTTTTACCTCTTGACATGAAAGTGAGTTAGAAAGAGATTATTTAATGTCCTAAATAGTTTATGTTCTTGAATAATACATATGGAATGCAGAACAGATACGTGTCATTGATTGGGATATACTTATGACCATTTGAAATTTAAAGACTGCTAAACAATAAACACTTTTTTCTTTAAAATGAAAGACAATGTTATTGTAACTTATAAAATTAATTTTTTTAAAATCAAATTCTTTTACCATGCTTTAGACTGATTTTCTGAAAGAAGTCCTGAGCTTCCAATTATCCAATTTTGAACCTTACTGACAAATCCAAATGCCTCTCTGTAGACTGGCAGTTTTATTTTCTGGATATCGTTTTGCTTTTTTTCTGGATTTTGTTTTGCACTTTGTGACATATAGAGGGCAGCATGATTTTATTATTTGCGCAAGAGTTAATGTGTTGTATAATTTCCAACAGAAATATCTCAGTAAGTTTAACATCTTTAAAACAAAAATTACTAAGGTTTTAAGGAACTTAATTTAACTAAATATTTGTGTTTGCATTAAATCCACCTTCAGCATATATCCATTTTGCGATTATGTGTGAACCACACATAAAAACATTATTTGCTTGTGATAATAACTTTCTGCTTATTTTTTCTCTTTTTTGACTCTTATGCCAATCTGCCATAGTTCAGAGTTGTAAAAGTTCTATCCTCAGCACTGATGTAGCAAAGTGGCCATATCTTCAACTGAGCAGAACCAGTACCATAGAAGTAGCAAAATGGCCATTTCCCTCTCATGAGAGCAGCAGCAGGTACTATACTAGTAAGAAAATAGCCATTTCCTCCTCAGTTGAACAATAGCAGGTACTATTGTAGTAGCAAAATTACCATTTCCTCCTCAGCAGAACAGGTACTATTTAAATAACATATATCACTTTTAAGTTAGGGACTATTTTGAGTCTGCTGTTTTACAGAAATTATATTTATGCTTTAAGGTTACAAAATATAAACTAACCCTAATTCTATCCTAAATAGTTTTAATATTTCATTTATTTCTGAAGACCACTGAGTTCTGATAAAATGTATGTTAGAGCTGAGTGCTTAAGACATTTTGTGCATTAATTATAACAATTACATCACTCATGCACATGTTTGCAACAGTTTTTGTATCAGTATCCACAAGGTGAAATAATCCCATATTGTATCATATATTTGATAGGTTAATGTTAAATAATATGTGCCAATAACATCTATTCCTCATTGTTATCTCTTTCAATAATATGTTTACATTTATCTAGTGTGTGTGTGTTATGTGGGGATGGGGGATAACTTTCTGAAATATAACTTCCTAAAGATAAATAATTTTCTAATATTTTCCATGTATATATGAGTTTTATTTATTCTTTTGATAAACTTATATTTATAATAATTAGAGAGAGAGAGAGAGAGAGAATCTATATCTGCATTACAAAATTTATAAATGTTATTTATAAAGATATTGCAATTTTATTGCCTTTTTTCTATATTAAAATATCTACAGCTCAAGAGAGTACATTTAACTGATTTCTTCATATTTACATTTACTGATTTAGAAAGAATAATGAAATAAATTATTAGCAAGTATTTATGTCAATCTAAGCATATTAATGTGTGCATGCAAGCTCACAGATAAGTGCACGCACACACATCATTCTCATGTTGAAATTTCTAAATGATGACAATATTATGTTTGTTATCTTACATGTTGTGGACTAATTGGTTGACTAACAATATCCAAATGTATATTGTTATTTTAAATTATTTTTTAAGTTTTATACTGTTGTCATTGTTAGTTTTGTTTTAGACTGTTATTTGAAATGATTGATGCTAAACATTTTACATAATATTAAATTCTGGCATAATTATAATGCTCATAAGAAAAGACAGCAAAGGAAATTGACATTTTTTAATGGTTATATTGACTAATGTTATTAATACAAAACATGTTTGCTTTGTTTCATTCTGTAATCATTTCTAATATTAGTGATGAAAACTTAATTTCACATTAAATCAAAATTATTTTAGCATTTGAAGAATAAACCCTTCAGTAAAATGATGAACAAAAAATAAAAGAAAAGGAACAAATTATTATACCAGTTCTTTTATGTCTTACCATTACCCTTCAAAATTGTGTAATTTAATTTAATTTTAAAAAAAAATTATTATTAAATTATGTAAAATGTAGTCTTTAGACAAAATGGTTCATGTAAAAAACAGCATACTCTGGACATATTTCCCTTTCCCTACCCTAATCTCACACTCAATAAATGGGTCAAATATATGTTGGGTCCAGGGTTATTTCATTATTTCATTGCTTTATGCAGAGCCATTTTGAATCAAGAGTACATTTTACCCTGTAAAATTATTTTAAAACTTTTTAAACAGCATTTAAACACAAGAAAGTCATGATTTTAGAGCACATAATAATTACATTTTTTATTTTATTATCATAATGTATGTTTTAGTAATGCTACAAAACAAATTTATCACACTCTGTTGTTCATTTTAAAGACATTGGGAAATTTGCTTACTGTTGATGTTTTGAATATCCACCATATTAAACATACGCAAAGACATCTGAATTGCTGTCTAGTTCATTTCAACCAGACAATGATTTTATAAAATATGTTCTATTTATAGATGTTTACAATTATTTTTTTTAAATAAGTTTTTATTTTATAAAAGTGATTTTTAAAAAAGAAAGAAAAGGCTCAATTTCTGTCATCTCAGTATATAGCAAATATATTTCATATCTTAACCAGTGCCTTTTTAGTTCATACTTACATTTATTTTTTAAATATGAAAATTTACAATCAAATTTCAATGAAAGTTTTTATTATATTATTCCATTTTTGTATTGTAGTACATTTTGTTTTCTATACTTTCCGTAAACCATATCCAGCTCTAAATAAAGTATTGATGAGTTTATAAATAATATTTATTGTCTATGTATATTTGCTGCTATGTATGCATTTATAGTGTTGTGTGCAAAGTCATTACTACATTCTGTAATTTAGTCTATTATAAAGTGAAATATATGTTTGAATGTATGTATGCATGTCTTTATGATTGTGAACACTGTGACATTACTTTTAATCATAACATCTTGGGACACAACACCACCCTAGTTATTGGCTATGATTATTATTAATCATTCATAACTAATTACAAGTGATGAGAATCTTAATTTATGTTATTAATAAAAATTCTTTAGAAGACACCACTTGTCTCTCTCACTTGGCAGATATGAGGGCACTGTAAATGTTTTCTCTCTTCCTTAACATTAAAGACAAACATTTACCGTCACACAATATTTTCATAGGTGGAAAACTTATTACTAAAGGAGAATATAAATCCATCTTTTAATCTATATTTAGTGAGCCCCCATCCACAAACTTTCTTTTCCAACATAAGGTTATCAATATGTGTAAGATCAATAAATTTATTAAGTCAACAATCAAATATACATATAACAAATGAAAAGATTAGTTGACAATATTTCCACAAAACCATGTTCAAATAATTTCAATGCATATACAGTCTTATATCCTAACACATAATTCAACAGATTAGTGTCAATATAAATCATAGGATAGTTCTTATCAGAGACAGAAATGGAGTTCAAGAGATTATAGTGCTAACAGTTTATACATAACCTTGTCAAGATAATGTCGTAATATTCTTTCATAACAAGTCACAAGTTTATTGTCCCAAAAGAATTGTCAGTTTTACGTGTCCTCTAGCATTCTGTAGAATGTTCCATCAGCTGCTGTTCTCTCGAAACTATTCTGGGTGCCCCATTGTATTAGTTCCCTCAAGCAGAACAACACTATAGCAATTTCCAGTAACTTCCTTGTACCAGAAATTCCACAATGTAGTTGAGCATACTTTGCCACCATACATCAACAGAGTGCAGTATATCCTTACACTTACACACTGGGGATAGAGACTTCTTGAATCTACCATGGTCGTAGCTGTTTATAAATCAGTAAACTGGGATATTCTAGTAAAAAAACAAAAAGCTGCTTCTTCCCTATAAAATATAATCAGGGAACAAATGCTAAATTTCCAGTTTATTCGTCTCTAATTTCATTCTTTCTTACATTCAAGTCTCAACTTACAGTTTCCTGCAACAGTATTTATTAGCCTGATACACGCATACAGCATAATAATTTTATGAATAGGTTCATCAGAAACAATGTAAAGTGTTTAGCATACTACATAAAAGCATCATAGTTCACAATTTGTAGAAATAATAGTCTCTTACATAATACCTCTCTAAAATGCAAATATAACACATCAATAGAAAATGCACAAAATATTTCAAAGTCCATTCTCTCTCAATCAGTCAGTTAACTCATCATTAAGCTAACGGGCTGCCTTTCATGACTGGACTTCTTCCATATCAAATTCTGAGTGATTAGAAAATAAGTTCTTTTCAACAGGTAAACCTTGGTCTCAGCCCTTTGGCTGGTCTCGTTCTTCACATGGGTTGTTTACTTCAACTCTTGGCGCTTACAAAAATATTGTCATAAGCAGTGTCCAAGGTCGGCCACTTTGACACTTAACAATTTATATAACAATTAAGTTTAGAAACAGGGATTGGCAAATTTACTCCACCACACATCTAATGTCTGTAAGTTTGAATGTATGTATGCATGTCTTTATGAATGTGAGCACTGTGACATCACTTTTGGTCATGATATCATCATATTTTAACTTCATTTTGCATCTAGGTATTTTTATCTTTGACATCACTATTGGGTTGAAATTATAAAACAGTCTGTTTTACTGGTAAAGATCTCTGTACTGACACCACCTTCAGTCTGTTTTACTGGTAAATATCTCTGTACTGACACCACCTTCAGTCTGTTTTACTGGTAAAGATCTCTGTACTGACACCATCTTCAGTCTGTTTTACTGGTAAAGATCTCTGTACTGACACCACCTTCAATCTGTTTTACTGGTAATGACCTCTTTACTGATACCACCTTCAGTCTGTTTTACTGGTAAAGATCTCTTTACTGATACCACCTTCAGTGTTTTACTGGTAAAGATCTCTGTACTGACACCACCTTCAATCTGTTTTACTGGTAAATATCTCTGTACTGACACCACCTTCAGTCTGTTTTACTGGTAAAGATCTCTTTACTGATACCACCTTCAGTGTTTTACTGGTAAAGATCTCTGTACTGACACCACCTTCAGTCTGTTGTAAGTGTAAAGATGAGTACTGAAAAGTAGTCTAGAGCATTTATGTTAGAGAAGAATTAAAAATTCAATAAAAAAAAATAGAAAACATAAAATTACTTTACAATTATCCAGAGAATTTTCTGGATTACTATTTTATTCAATAATAATTACAAAAAACATAATAAAGTTTAGTACCTTTAGTCAACATAACTATGTGGGTTTCATTTCTTGCTAACATGACTTAAACAACTAAAATGACTAGGTGTTTGAAAAGGAGAATTAAGCAACAGAAATCATTTCAGACCAGCTGATAACTTTTAAAAGTCTCAATGAAGATTTTTTCCCACAGCATTTTTTGTTGTTGAGCAGTGTAACATATTTACCTATACAATATTTATTCGTTACATTTCTTTTTAAAAATCAACACACATAAAGGTGATATAAAGATATATTGAAAAACAATGAATTCTACAATAAAATATAGTGTCAAAATTGAAAACATAATAAATTTAAAAGTTATAAACTTAACCAATTGATATATTATTAATACAATAAAAGTTGAATGCATTGCATGAAAATTAAATAAACTTTGATTACCTTTACCTTTTTTCCTTGACACATAGCAAGTTCAAGTATAGTTTTATTAGCATATCTGAGGCATTTAATTTTTTTTATCATCATACAGGGTCCTTATATGATGACAATAATGACTGATATTTTTGTGACTGATGTGTTGTTGGTTCTACATCTAAATGTATGACATTCTAGATCAGGCTGATCCAACTAGTGGTCTTTGAGGCCAGGTTTTGCAACCTGTGGAGACAAAAATAATGAAGAAGAATAAATATGAACTTGAACTAAGTGATTGCAGGAACTATATCACTTGATAATTCTTTAATACTAGAGGGAGCGTACTGGCTTCCCTTCCATGCCATGAGCTTATCACTTCCAGTGAAGACATCTCTTTTTTTCATCATTTACTTGTGCAGACAACTGTCTTGATATGGCATGGAAGTTATTTATCTTGGTATTTCGCTGCATGTTTTGGTGGCTTGTGAAGTCTAATCATTGTATTTATTTATTTTTGAACTCATATTGAAAAAGTATGAACAGCATTTTGTAGCAGGAGGAATATTGAAGATGAAAATAGAAGTTTTAAGGATACATGGGGGCTGGACTATTTTGACATAAATAATAATGGAAAGATACAGTGTGGTGTTTGTATGCAGGTAATAGAGTTAGCAAGGAATATTAGGTTAAGATCATTACACTACATTGCACACAAAAACCAGTTGATAAAATAGGAGGGATTTGCTAGAACTGCAGTTTTTCCAAGACTATAAGAATACCTTCAAACACCAGATGGGTTTGTTTGTCAAGCTCTCAGTTAAGCAGACTGCTGTGTTAAGTCCTACATTGTATCATTAGAATATGAAAGTTTTAAGGGATGGTGAAATTGTTATAAAGCATGCAATTATCATGGCAAAAGTCTTTGGTGAAAAAGTTTGTTTGAAAAATTAGCAACTGTTCTGTTGTCTCACCAAACAATCTCCAGAAGAGCGCACAGTAAGGGTGAGAAAATAAAGAATAAGGTTGGAGAAGCAGTAGAGATATGCAGCTACTTTTCACTGTGTGTTGACCAGACGGACACCAGCCAACTTCTCATTTTTATATGTATGAACTTTAATGATCTTTGGACTCCAGAACTGCTTGACTAGTGTTCTCTGCATGGAGTAGCAGAGATGAAGATATTTGTAAGCAGTCACTGAAACCGTGCAAATGTATAGTGGTTTAGACAAATGTTCTTGTATTGACAGCACACCATCCATGAGAGGAGAAAAAAGATTTGTAGGCCTACTGAGGAAAAGTGATGTCAAATGCCCAGTTTTTCACTGTATTATTCACCGAGAAGCTCTTTGTGGGATAGTCAGTTAAACAAAGTGATGCAATAAAAAGTGTAGTGCATATCACCAACAAAATATGTGGGGGCAACAGAGAACAACAGCATTGCAGGTTTTGGGAATTCTTAGTCGAGATGGAAGCTTGGAAATTTACCTCTGCATGCAAATGATTGGTTAAGTGCAGGAAATGCCTTCAGAAATTTTCTGCATTTCTACAAAGTTTCAACTTTTGCTATGTGATCTTCAAGCTGACATTTTTTCAAGTCAGAACAGAAAATGAAACAACTTTTTCAAGCTTCTTACTGGTGACAGGTTCTGACAACTAAGAGATGTTGTTATGCAGATTACAACTATGTTTGCTAGCATGTGTATGTGTGAAAGTGCACTTTCGAACATGAAAAAATAACACAAGTGCAGGAGCTAGCTAAATGATGGTTCTTTGATGCATTTATTGAGACTCTCTACAACGAATACACAGTTTGGCATTCCTGCTTTGGTGAAGGAGTCAGAATGCCCACAGAGTTCTCACTGAGTTGAATTGTAATTTGTGTTTTCTTTCATTCCTATGTAAGCACTAATATTTGCAATAATGCTATTATTTAAAAAAAAGCACTGTCTTAAAAACATGAAGATGTTTTGTTTTTATTACATTTTACCTCTTTTAGTGTTGTCACAATCATAATTTTTCTTGAAAATTAAAAACATGGCAAATTTGTGGTTTTTAATTAATGTGCCTTCTAGAGTTAAGCTGATTCTAAGAAATAAGTGTGTGGCCCTTGATTAGACTGTCTAGGAAAATCTGGCCCCCAGTGATTCTGAAGTTGGACCAGCCTGTTCTAGTTGTTAATAGTTCTATAAGAACTTGTTGACTCTTTGGTTCTATATGTTCACTGTTTATAGCAAAGTTTTTTTCTAAATAAAGGTGTAAACTGTAATCAATTACAAATAAATAGTGATAAAAAATAACAATGCAAAAGATTCTTAATTTTAACTCATAATACTGTATTTCATTTGTTTCCTTATTCCGCAAAGGTCAAGTATATTTCCAACTATTATTTATTATACTTGACCTTCACTACACAGCTAATTACTTTTTACTCTAACACAAGTGGTAAGACCTGAAACACTAGCAATCAGAATGTTAAAATATCAATTACTTTTAACCTTTCATTCAATTTATGAATTGGCCAAATATCCATAAAAATTATTTTTATGCATAAAAAGCAAAGAGTTATGCTGTAAAACATGCATTTCAGTAGCAGTGATCTTTCTATGCTGATCATCACATTTCAACAGCAAACAAAAAAGTTTTTCATGAAATTCATATACTAAATGCATGTTCTCTATTGGAAAATACAACCAAAGAGAAATTAACTCACCATTTTGTCTGGTAAAGTGCATCTCAAATTTAGTTTCTTCATTATAATGAAAACATGATGCTTTTTGAGTATTTCAAACCTCTATAATGTCCTCATTTTTATCTTCTTTTATGTGAGCATTAAAGCCCCATTGTAGATTTAATATAAAATATTTAGATTTAATCCACTTTATTGTTTGCACTTAATGTCACAAAATAGTACACTTGTCCAGAGAATGACCTATATTTTTTTTAGTTACATTGTATCAGGAAATTAACTGATTTATTAATACTTTCTCAATGTTTTATTTTTAAACAGCAATAATTTCCAGCATACTCATTTTATTATTAATCCTAAAGAGGTTTCATTGCAGGTTTTGCACCATCTGATGCAACTACAACACCTAAAATGTCTCAGTTATAACAGCTACAACACTTTACATTTCTCATTCATAACAATTGCAACACCTAACATGCCTCAGTCATAACAACTACAATACCTAACTTGCTTCAGCCATCAGAAAATCATTCAATGAAAGGGGTGAACAGCATCAAAAGCTGGAGGGTGAATTAGAACATTTAACAGTAAACTGAGTAGCATATATGTTCACAGCAAATCAGGGTACTAAATTGTGCAAAAGAAAGTCCATTGTTAATTCTATAATACTGGTGTCAATGGACTGCACTACAATACTATATTTCACATACAATTTATTTATTTTAACGTAAATGCTTGATAATCCAAAAAGTCAAACCAACAGTAACACCAATACCAGCTACAGCTATCAAGTATGGTGCTACAGATTTGATATCTTCCCACAGAAGGGTTAGACGCAAACCTGCTATTTCTTTCTGAATACGCATGAAGGCCTGATCATGAAGTAACTGCTGAAGGTATCGATGGGTGTGAGGGGAAGTACCTGCTGGAAAATACCGGCTTTCCATGCCCAGCATAATCATTCGATGAAGTAGCACTGACAAAGTTATATCAGCTGCTGTGAATGTCTGACCAAACAACCAAGTGACTTGTGATTTATCTGCAAACAGAATGATAACTGTTGATTAAAAATATATCTGTAATAAAATATTAGATTATTACAAAAAGGAAAGAAACAAGCTTTGATGCTTTAAAACACTAACATAAACTCAGTTTAAAAATATATTCAAGAAACATTGCCTTTGCTTATAATTTATCTTAGCACCCATTCATTCTTTGCCAGCCAACTTCCTCATTGGATTTTATTAATTAATGTTGTATTAAATGTACTCTCATTGTGTGTTACAGGCAGTCTTGTGTCAACCATTCTCTTATACAACTAGATTTTATTAATTTATGTTACATTAATGTACAGTCGAAAAGGGATATGTCGAGGGCCTAGGGGTTTGCCAAAAAGTGTTGAGATAACTGATGATTGTGATTACAGAAAACCAATATGGCGGCAATATATTACAGTACTATAACATGCGCTTGAAATTTCTTTATGTATATGATGTGCGTTAATGAATGAGAATGTACATGCACGTGTTTGGTGACTTTTTACACAACAGCATTGCCGCGATTTGTTTGATGACATGATCAGCATGCTATAAAAATGTACATACATGTACATGTTTGCTAACAACAAAAGGTTTATGTACACATGGTTAATATGGTTTCTTTACAAAGTCTAAACTGCTTTGTTGCTTTTTGCCTTTAACATTCTACCTGAAAACAAATGCTTCAATATTACAAATAACGTGCTTGAAATTTCTTTATGTACATGATGTGCGTTAATAAATGAGAATATACATGCAATTGTTTTTTATTTTTTTACATAACAGCGTTGACATGATTTGTTTGATGACACGATCGGCTTGTTATAAAATGTACATACAACATGTACATTGTTTGCTAGCAACAAAAAGGCTTATATGCACCAACTAACAGCAGAGATTTACCAGAACATACAATAAAAATGTATAAACCTTTCATTATATTCTCCAACATTGCAAACACAAAGATTGCTCAAAAATCAAAAAAATCTGCGGGGTGTATGTGTAGCTCATTTTACAAAAAGCTAACCAGTATCAAAATTAAATTTGTGAGTCATTTTGTGTGTGTGTGTGTGTGTGTGTTTGTGTGTGTGTGCACGCGCGTGAGTCTAAGGAGAGGGCAGGAGGAAGGAAGGGAGGCCCGAAGCCGCCCCTAAAAACTACATGTACAGTGTATCGTACAAGCGGTTACTTCAAAAGTAACTGTAAGAGGTGTGAGCCAGTTGAAGAGCAACAGTGTGCCTATTTTGCTCTTTATTGTTAGTGAGATGGCGAAGTGGCATTGATAACTAACATTTTTAAAAGCCGACAAATAACTGATGTTAAGTAGTGATTTGGGCCCTCTTTTGTGCTCGAGATACATGTACAGTACAAAGAAAGAAACAAACAAAGAGACATTGTATTAGTGTTCAGCAACATAAAAGAATCGACATAACTGATGAGAAAATGCTAACAAAGAGGGAATTTGGTCCACCGTTGATTCTCGATACAAACCTTTCATTATACATGTATAAACTGCACATGTATTCTCCAACATTGCAAACACAAAGATTGCTCACTAAATCTGTGGGGTGTATGTGGAGTTCAGTTTTATAAAAAGCTAACCAGTATCAAAATGAAATTCGCGAGTCATTGTGTGTGTGTGTGTTTCACTCACACTCACCCAGAAGCTGCAATAGACCTTAATCTTCATGATGTTCTCAGTCTTGATTTGCTTCTGGGGGATCCCCACAGCCTCCTGGTGCATCTAAGGTGGAGGGCAGGAGGAAGGGGGTGAAACAGGTCGCACCTATTAGGCACACACCCTCAACCGCTCTCCATCAGTGGGGGGGGGGAGGGGGCCAAAGCCGCCTCTGAAAGTACAAGCGGTTACTTCAAAAGTGGGCAAGAGAGGTGTGAGCCAGTTGAAGGGCAACAGTTTGCCTATTTTGCCCGTGGCAAACATCATGCCCTATGAAGAAAACCCTTCTTAAGTGTGGCCAGTCCCCTTCTCTCTGAAGAAAAGAGGGTGGTGTCTTGTTGACGCCATGTAGGACTTGCATAGATGCTATTACAAATCCACACACAGAATACCAAGATGGTTATTTGGCTCAAATTTTATTCTGGATGTAGGTTACGTATTGCTGACATGTTTGCATGTGTGATTACATATGGGTAAGGGTGAAGTGTAGACGGCATAAACGACACAACGTGTAACAACGACCACAACCACTCTTTCAAAACCATAGACAGGAAAAGTCTCAATGTCAAAGGATAAATTCAAATTTATTGATCTATGGGTTTCCTCCCACATGTTGGTTAGTCAGCCATCCACAACTCACACCCGTGGGGTAGGGGAAAGAAAAGAAAGAAAGAATGATGAATGATGAAATAAAATAAAAGAAATATAAAATTCAAAGATTTTTCATGCAGTACTATTTCTAAATAGGGCTAAGCATTTTTCAACATAAAATACCAGTCATTATTTAAAAGTTCTGGAGCCACTACTCCTATATCAAAATTCAATAATTCGAAAGAAAAACAATGTCATATGACTTGCAAGTCCTTTTCAAGATAGTCACATCAACATCTTCAGGATAGTCACATCAACATTTCCTCACTAATCTTAAAATGATTCTTCACTGATTCTCGTAGACTTAAGTTTAAAGTTTATTTTTTAATTTAAGGTTTAATTCTTAATTAAGATTCTAAGCTTTAGTTTTAAGTTTTAGGTTTATGTGCTCTGAGATTCCTACACTAGTTAGTATTTTTCTACTCACATAGTTATTGTCACTTTCTCCTCGTGCTGGGGGGTTTGATGATACACAAAAACACAGTCGACGTTGTGGTTCGCTCCCTGGAACCAAAATACAGCCGTCCTCGCTGCTACTATTTCACTCTCTCGCTGCGCTCCTCGTTAGGCCTATTTCTCAACTCTTGTTACGTTTTCTCATTACTTCTCATTTCATTCCTCATTTCTTCTCTTTTTATTGCGTTTCTCATTTCTTCTCTCTTCTCATTACATTTCTCATTTCTTCTCTTTGCTTTACTTAACTGTCAATCTTGCCATTTTTTTCTGTGACATGCCATGCATGGTCACGACTGCCCATCTGCAATATCTCCCAGTGCAGCGACACTAAACGTCCAATCCATTGGAAAATAGTCGATCGCCCGCGGTCTTTGCAGTCTTTGAAGAACCCAAGATGACTGTCCGTATGACTAGTCCATCTTGATCTGTTGACGGCCCTGATAGTGCGTCTTCAAAATACAGCCAGGTAGACATCTGGCACTCTATTGCAGTGTCCAAAAGTCCTCTAGCTGGTTGCCTCCCAGCCCGTAGAGTCCTTGGTACAAAAGCAGGGAGAAACTCAGGGTCTTTTTCACCCCTCTACCAACCTCTACATTCTATATTTTAGTCTCACAGTACTTTCTAAGCAGTTTCATATATATGTCTATATTATTGTAATCAACAGTATGTTATGGTCCCATTACTCTTTAAAATTAAATTAATTACCCATATATAATGAAGTAGATGAAAAAATAATTAGTGTCACTGCACTGAGGATTCATATTTTGGCCATATTAGATTGAATGTGTAATGAGTCATTCATTCAGGATCTATTTAAGAACTGCATCAAAGGTAAAATATTTAATGATAGTGTAACAGAGCCGGGGCAAATTATATGTAACTTCTCTGACTCGCCAGTCGCTGGCACTTTTATTATGGTCGGCATTTATGATCGTGTCAGCACGCTTGACCGCCATTCTCGGACAGTAGTAGACCACCCAAGCATTGCGTGCGTGCATAACGGTTTTCTGTCCAAATCCAAGAGTCTTTATAAACCAGGTATGAATGCTAATCGGTACTCTGCGAGGAACAACCGCTTTGGAATGTTGTCTGGCGGCGTCGATTATTCCGCGAGTCAATCAGTCAATAAGCTGAGCCCGCTTTGTCGATAACCATCGTGTATTGAACAAGAGCGGGTTCGAGTTTGTATCGTTGTTTGAGATTTCTCAATCTCTGCGTCCTGAGGTCTCTAGAGGAGTCCGGGACTGGTCCGTTTAAGTTCTGCTGAACTTGATGTGAGGATCAAGTGTTGATGTTACGGATCGCTGCTGAAGCCACAACTCATGCTGGTTGGGTGCGAGCGTTGCCATAGTTGATGAGAGAGTGTTGCCATAGCAGTGGGAAGTTGCAAGTTGAGTAATGACAATAAACTGGAATCACTAATCAGTAACTGACATTGAAACTATTCGCAGAGCTGATAATACATAGTCTTGTTAGACCGAGTATTTGATTCAATTTTTGTTATTTGTAAATTTTTATTAAATCTTATTTTTGTTGATCAATTACATAGTCGACTAAATCAATTGCGAGAAAGACCAAATAGGGCTGGGTGGGGGCAAGTATCAAGAGTGCGATGTATGCGAGTATGATTAGTCGTAATTGATTAACGTGTCTCAGTCCGTGCAATTGTCACACAGGTTTATCTGTCTCTAAATTTCGTGTCTTAACTACGAGATTAAATTTAGTCAGACTGAAGGATAAATCTGGGCAGCCAGTCTGTTTCAGAATAAGTGAGGGAGGGAATTTAATGAATCTAAAATCTTAATTCTGGAGCAGGGTCTTTAAATAAATACTGGCATGTAACAGATAGTGAAAAGGTTGATTGCCTTCTGTGCATAGAAGTCTTAGTGTAAAGAAGTATTTTACATTACTTATTATTAGTAAAACAAGCAGTGTTATATATTTATATATTTATTCATTTTTAAACATTTATTTATGTACTAGAAATAAACCCATCATTTGATGGGATCAATTGTCCATGTACTTTTATTTTTTATTTCTTACATTTAATTAAATTGAATTATATCATTTTTGTCATTTACTTATATAGAAAATATTTCTTTGTAAATCGTATTTTTGTGAATGATAATTGTTATCTTTCACCAGTTTTCCCTGTTCAGATCTGTCAATAATTTTAATTCTGAAGACTTGAGAAGGCGACATATAAAAGACCATGGCTAAAAACAGGCTTAGATAGTTATCACTAATTGAAGCAAATGCTAAAACACTATTAATAGAACATACTAATTATAAAAATGTTTGGATGTACATGTTTTATATTATAAGTTTATAATCAGACTGACTACTTATGTTAATTTCCTAAAGATAATGAGTTTTTATAACTAACAAAAACATCATAAGGAAGAGACCATTGGAAATGTCAACATTTAACTCATCCTCTAATAACTTTCAATAACAGGCCGAAATATTTTAGATCCAATCTCAGATCAAGCTACTTTAATTATAAAAGAAATAGGTAGAAACTTAAGCAAGTCTAAGAAATTATGCAAATTTGGAAAGGCAATCAATTTAAATGTAAAATTTATTATCAAAAGGAAAATCAACAATCAGCAAGGATTTACTGTACCTTTAACATATTTGTTATTTTGAACATACCTGATTCACCTTCAGAGATGGCTAACAATTTCTCTATGTCCCAAAACATTGCATCCAGTTGACTAAGATGACCTTTAACCTTTTCTTCATCAGTTATGACATCATACTTTTGGGCAGCAATCTGAGACTTGGCAAGGTAACCATCACGGAGGTTTGGATGCTGGGTAGCTTTATGGGTCAGGTATTGCAGACGGCGTGCAAAGTTTTCTATTCAGATCATTATAAAAAATAGTTTAAAGTGGAAATAATTTCACACAAAAAATTACATGTATTATGAATTTATTTTCTCACACATATATATATATGTTTAGATTCAGTTTAATTCTCCCCAAATTAAACCTACATTTCCCAAATTATGTTCATCTATGAATCTAAAGAATGATAATTAAATGTTGAAGAAATATTATAGCTTTCAAGAGTTGAAAGTATAGTAGGAATAGGAAAAAATAAGAAAACATTGTTTATTATTTTAATGTATTAATATTTAGAGTAGTTAAAAGATTTAATATGGTCAAACTTGTCCACAGTTATTTTACAGCAACTAAAGTTTTGCAAAGGTCATATTCCCAGACTGGGTTGTTAGCTGAGGATGGCTGACTGATTGCTTGGTTTAGAATACAGAAGGCAGCCAATTAACAGCACAAATTTAGAATACTAGCATACATCATAGAATCCAAGCAAGAGTCAAAGTTTGTGTACACTTGAGCAGAGAGTGCTCTGGTATAAGGAAACAAAACTAAACATGCACAGACCCATTTTAAATCACTCCCTGATGTAAGCACGTTTGCATGACCTGCACTCTTAAGGACAAGTACATTTCACATCCTCTTCTCTTACAGACATTCTCACAGATGCAAATGTCTTTTCACAAGTCTATTTTCAAAGGCAGACAGACAGTATTTTAAATAATGCTAGGCAGACAGTCTTTTACATAATCACAAATGGCAGCAAAACTTATTGTGGTTCTGAGTTAAGTGATGTTAACCGTTTAGTCCCACTAGTTTTTCTTCAATTGAGTGAAGAAGGATGTTGTTATGTGTTTGAGACAGGCAGATCATGATTTGAATGCTTCTAATCATGCTGGCCTCATCATGTGCTGATAACAAAATGGCAGCAAAATTTCATAGTGGTTTTGAGTCAGGGCTTTGTTAACTGTTCAATCCTAAGGATTATATTATGGGTTTGAGATGCAGAATACATTTGAATACAGATGATAGTGAGACTGAAAGTAATAGTTTTTAATCAGACCAGCAATAGTAGCCAGTTTCACTCCAACAATGAATTAAATCCAGACCCACTGATTCATACTGACAATGAATGGATTGCACATCTTCATACCTCATTTAGGTGTCAATGATTTTAATGCTGGTAGAGGAGCTGGATGGATGTGATATAAAGATTACAACAGCATTTAGATTATTTTTCTTTGTTATTTCCTTAAATGCTATTGGTAGATATCATCAATAACACCAACAATGAAGCTGTTTTTCAGCAAGGAGGGCATACATGTTCCAACTTTGAACAGACAACACTAGCAGACATGTAAGCATATATTGCATGCAACATTCTGATGGGCTTGTCTCAGTTACCAAAGGCTGATCTCTAATGGTCAGCAGATCCTTTTACCGGTAATGTTGTATATAAAATCAAACTTTACTAGAAATAATTTTATCAGCCTGACTTCATACCTTCAAGTCAGTGACAGATGGGCAGAGGAGTCAGCCAGAGACCCGAACTTTTATCACTTACTGCTACATTCATACCTATTGTCATTTAGCTATACGAATCAATGATAAATCTTGCATATCTACATTACATGCCAACAAAACCAGTCAAGCGTAGTATCAAAGTTTGGATGCTCTGCAACAGTGACACATGCATATTTATGAAAATTCAAAAATTATCTTGGACCTGAAGACCCAAATTAACCAATGCCTAATGGACTTGGTCATTATGTTGTTACAAAGCTGTAGGCAGAACTATTCTTCACATACAGTTCTCTTTTTTGATATTTTTTTTTACATCTCCCAAAATATGGAACATTTGCTTGAGATGGGCTGTAAAGACCAACTAAAATATAGGATGGCAAAAATAGGTTTTCCATAAGAGGTGAAACAGGTGCCAAATCCAAGAGTTGAAAGCAAAATTCTGAGGAAAGGAAACAGTAATCTGACTAGTGGGCAGGATTAAAACAAGTGGCCATCCTGTCAAACTTCAATGACCCAATCTCTAAGCAACAAATTTGCTGACATATTGGTCCCAAAGGTGCTCTTCAACTGTTCTTCAGCTACAAGCTGTCTTTGACTACAAAGCTCACATGAATTGAGTGAATATTCATGGCCAAAAAAAATGAAATATGACTGAGGGTGGAAATGCAAAAAGGCATGGAAATATATTTCCTGGTTTCTAGTAAATTCTGCCATCATAAACACTTTCATACTTTATGACCAGACTTTTACTGCAATCCACCGACACATCTTAATTTTTGTTGTGAACTTGCCACACAACTCATTGTTGGATTCAATGCCAGAAAAGACAAAAAGCACTGTCTTGCAATGATGAGAAGGTGTGAGGTCATGTCAACATAAAGATGCCCAAGAGAAATCATTTCCATTATCATCTCAAGCAACAAGTCCACAAGGATACAATTTTTGGTTACGTTCATTGTAACATAAATTTATGCAAGGAATGCCATGCTCCAAACCACCAATAAATTGTAAAGTGTCAGTACACTAACATATTTCAATCCCATCTAACTAACTTGATATTAACGGTGTTTGGATTTGGTTTATGTTTTGCAAGTATTTGTTTGTTTGTTTTACTAACATTCACAATATTATAATAATTATATTTACAGCAGCATGAGCATGTTGTATTTGCATATATATATGTTTGTTCTTGAATATGCAAAGGTAAATGTTAATTAGTTCAGTAATCACAATTTAGATGCTTGATGTACAATCAGGTGAGTACACAAGTTTCCAAATATCTTTAGTAATTTATACTTTTAAAACCATATTTTTATCAATCACTTTTATCAGTTGTTATATTCTTTTAAATGTATCATGGTTTTCCAACAAATGAATTATGAAATGAACCAGGATACTGAAAACAGATTTTTGAATGAAAAAACCATTTCTGAGTAACTTTTATTATTCTTATAAATTGATTAGGATTTGCTTTGTGATTGTTATTATGGTTCAAACATGATAATCCATTTAGCTCTGACTTCACACACACACACAAAATCACCATATAGGGTGTCAGACCTAAGCAAACTGATTGGTAAATATACAGCTGCTTTGATCTAACTAAGTGTCAATGAGACAGCTGCTCTATAAATGGTGGCCATCAAGTGCAGAGTTAAGTGATGTACTGTCCTATCCAAAAGTCTGCTGCAGTCTTAGAAAGCTATAATAATGTCATCAGACATAGCAAGCTTGTTTGTTCTTGTATTCATGTGTAACAATGTGAATGACATAACAAGTATCAGTAAGAGTTAACAAGCTGATGTTTAATAATATGGCTAAGACAACAGTTCAAAGCACCTGGACATAGATAATCTCAGAAAATAACTAATGTTTTATTAATAAGTATAACAAATAAACAGCTGAATAAATTAGTTTCTATAAAAAGAGATACAGTTATATATATGTATAGTTGTATTGCATACACAACCTACTCAACAAGTATAGATAAAGAAATAACAAATGATGAAGAGCTCAGCCATTAAAAGCTTAAAGGGTGTAACTGTTCCAGTAGAGATCTAACAGTCATAACATAGAAAATGATCTACAAAGGTAAAAAGAATGTAATTATTGAAATATAAAATGTAGGTTCTATCCCAGTCAATGAAAAAATAAAACATAAAGGTAACCATACTATAGTTAGAAGGAAAACTCTACCAACCCAAATAATAACAGACTCGATGCTGCCTGAGAAAACCCGGCTAAATAGAAAAAAATTCAAAAGTGGGTTTTATATTTTATTAAAGTTCAGAATCTCATGTTTATTTTAAAAAAAAAAAAAATTTATTTCAGATAGTATTTTCACTATACATTTTATTAAGTACAGACCTCCCTGGACTATCAAAGGGGAGTAAGCGACTACAAATGGCTGTAGCGCTAAAGTGAAAAAATTTCAAAAGTGGGTTTTTATCATTTTTATAATTTACTAAAGTTCAAAATTTCATGTTTATTTTAAAAAAAAAATTTTAATTTATGTCAGATAGCATTTTTTACTATACATTTTTTAAAGTACATACCTCCCTGGACTATCAAAGGGGAGTAATAGACTACAAATGGCTGTAGCGCAAAATCAAAGTATGGGATTGGTAACCTGGCATTTTTGTGAAAAATGTGAATCTGATGAATATTTAAAAGTAAAAGAATACAAAATTTTAAAAGAATAAAAAATCAGAGTAACTAAGGTCTCAGTATTTACCCTGCATACTACGTTGAACAGCAGCTGGCATGCGGCAGCCTCCTGGAGACAGATGTGGATGAAATACAACACCATAAGTGATTATATCAACAGGAACTCCATTGAGCTGTTCTCGCAATAAATGTACTGCTTGGCCTCTTGCAGTTTTTAAATCTGGCACCAGACTGGTAACTGCAATTGTTAAAAGCATGAAAATCACTGAACAAGCTTTAGTACTATTAAAGTATTATTAAAATTGTAAGCACAGTCAATCTATTTTTAAAATTATAAATTTTAAACACTAAGAATGGGAGAGGTCTACACCAAATGAGTTTCACCAAAATGTGGGGAATCAAGATTGATGGGAGGACAGCATTTGTGGCCATGTTGTTCCAGTTTATACTAACAACATGTACCAACATACTATTTTACAAAGTATGCATTCAGGAAACATGTAATGGAGTCAAGGCAAATTATACTTGACCTCATAACCCACATTCAGTCTGTATTGTTATGTTTAGCTTTTTTGTGGACACAGTTCTTTTCATAAACCGATATTTTTGGATACCTGTTTCACGAAAGTGACGTAATCACCACGCTCTGGTGCCTACACCATATTTCACAGGGGAAGAGAACTCACTCCAGTTATGTAATATTTTGAACAATAGCCGATAGTAGGTCATGTCCAAGCCTGGCACGTGACTGATAGATTTCCCTCCATAAATTCATATACACCTTTTATATACCGTACCCAGCGCTGAAGCGTCATTCACGAGGAAGGACCGGGCCTGGTGCGCTTGTCAAGACATTGCATTTATTCCATGAATCAGCTGGACCCGTTGTGCTAAAGTATCACTGTACTAAGCAAGGTAAAACACATCAATTTCTTGAAACATTGCTTTGTATTTTATTAAGTAATCATTGTGTGAATTTGCGTATCTATTTTTATTGTAAAATATAAATGTTTTCTTTGAAATGACTTAAATCTCTTGCGTGTATTACGTTGCCTTTTTAATTGTAACACGCATGAGCATGACTTAAATTGTATCTTTATCATTGTATTTAATTATTGATGTAAAGATACTGTAAAGGTCGATAAAATAGGCTATGGTATTGTCTATGCCACGTGTATGGATTGTGAATCTATAGGAATTGTCGCTCATGGAGATTACGTATTTCCAGAGTGAGTTTTCCGAGCTTTCCTGGATTTTTGGTTTTCCTGAGTTCTTGGACCATACTTGTCCTTGAACTGATTGTGTCTATGTATGAAGATTACTGGACACTGATCTTACAACTGCAGGTTGGGGATCGATGATTGACACTTACGTGACTGTCGCCAAATCTGTGTATCCAACTACGCATTATCTTTGTTATTTGTTAAATTTTTATTAAATCTTTTTCTATTGTTATTCAATTATAGTAGTTGGCTAATTATTGTGAGAAAGACCAATTAGGACTGGGTGGGGGCTAGAGTCAAGAATGAGATGATTGAATGCATAATTAGTTGTAATTGTATAACTTTTCCCAGTTCGTGCTTTATTACACAAGTTTACCTGTCTCTAAATTTGTTGGCTGAAACCTTGAGCATTAAATTTAGTTAGACTGAAGGGTGAATTTGGGCAACTAGTCTGTGTCAGAGTAGGTGAGTGCAGAAATTAATTAACCTAAAAACCTCATTCTGAAACAGGGTCTATAAATAAATACTGGAATGTAACAAAACACATAATGTACTTTTTACAAAATCCCTGATATTGTACATGATTCAAAATTTCAATTATAAATACAAACACCTGACTTATAAAACCACATATTTAAAAAGAAGTTTATTTTCTCTGAAACTTTGTACTATTGAAAACCTATATTAATTAATTTGCATTTATAAATTATAATGTGAAATTGTTTTTACAATCGTTACATGATCAGTTGGTAATCATTGTTTTATTATTTTGATAAAACCTTAAAATAAATTTTTAATTTATTTCTTACAATCAACATATGACTACTAATTACTATTGTACTAAGATGGTTTTATTTCTTTAAACAAAAATCCGAAAAGTCTATTTTAAACAGTATTTTCATTTTCATTATTTTTACTAATACAATAAACAATAATTATTTTACATGTGTTTGCTAAACATATACAATATAATTAATATTTTAATGCTAAATGTTGACAGTGATATCTCAGTAATAAACTATTTGTTCTTAAGTTTCACAAAATTAAATGCATAGGCTCACAATTACATATTGGATTAAAGAATAGCTGTTAATGAGTTTATAACTGAAAAAAACAAAAGATGAAGATAAGAAATGAATAGTGAATTTCTAAAATCAACCTTACCATTGCTCAGTGTGTCGATGTAATCAATAATAGTCTCTGGATCATTTAGGATAGTTTCTCCATGTACAAGTACTGGAATGTGAGTTCCTTCAGGGTTCAATCTCACATACCAAGGTTCCATATGGTGTCCATGGAAAAGGCTAACTAAACGAGGCTTAAATGACAGCCCTTTAACATATGCCGCCAGCAAAACCTAGAGGAATATTAAGTTTTTAAAATTAATTTTGATCTCGATTAAATCTGCTTTTATTGAAATATTAGTAATGTGCAAAATAAATATGAATTGTCACACAAAACCGATTTAAAACATTAGAATGATAGTAGATACGGTCTGAAAGAATTTCTTATGAAAGCACATAAAAACATATTGGCCCCTTAGAGAGAAGAGAATATGATATAAAAGTATTTGACTGTGGTTGGAAACAGAATAATTTTCTCACAAAAAACAAAATCAAATGGGCGTGATTAAAAAGAAAGAATAAATAACACTAAACAGATTTGACAAAAAGAGAGGTGATGAATAGGATTTTCAGAAGTTATTCATATTATCATTAATCAAATATTTATATTACTAACCCATGCATGTGGCAATATGCATAGTCCTATTTTGTATTATTTTAACAATGCATTTTTATTAGGCCTAATAATATAGGGTCTAGATTTTATAAGTCAAAAGATGCTAAATAGACATAAATAAATGTTTTAAAGCCCATATATTGCAGATGCTTACTTTTTGAGATGAAAATGATGTAGGAAAATAATAAATCGTCAATTCTTGGAGTTTTTCACAATTTCTCTCAGTATCTGACACTAAGGGTAAAGAATCAACAGGGTTAGAAAGTTGGCATTTATCGTCGCCCGACATTTTCTATAATTACAAGAGTGATGCCCCTTTGTATAACAAGAAACCACATTCTTTGTCATTATTGTGTTGTTATTGTTCTGCTTTCATATTTGTCTTTATGTCAGCAAAATTCCTGCCTGGTAAATATAACAGTCACTGTACATATATTTACATGCATATTTTGTATTTATTTCTTAACAACGCTTTTCAGTGAAAATGGAAAATAATCTGTTAAAGCAAGGCGCGGAAGCAAAGCTGATAAAATTTACATTTTACGGAAAGCCGTGTCTAATCAAAGAACGCTTTTCCAAGAAATACAGGCACGAGGTTTTGGACAAATCTCTCACAACGCAGCGCATTAAGTCCGAAGTGCGTGCTATGATAAGATGTCGAACTCATGGTAAGACTGAATATCTCGGTATAAAATCGAGTTCATTCATTTAATTTTTATTTAGGGCCTATAAATAATATTTTACTGAATATCAAATAGTAGCCTATAGACTATAGAGTAAGTGGCAAATTAAATGCATTCAGATATGCTAAACTAGAACTTGTAGAAGCGAATCTATTAGCAAGAATTAGAATTAGATACACATTTTATATCGTCACTTTTATTTTAAAACAAAAACAGACTAGAAAAAAATTTAAATTGACATTTGCTGTAAATTTGATCTTAATCATAAAAGTAACATACCAGAGCCATAGTATAATTTATCTTTTTCAGTTTATTTGATTTTTATAAAATTATTGAACTTTGAAGGTTATGTAATTTTATTATTTTGCTAATACTCTTACTATACTAGTCTTAGCATTATATATACATATTCATACTACTTTGCATCATTCAGAGAAATTGTCATTGTGCATATTAATTGAAAATTTTACTTAGCCAAATGACACAAAAAATGTTAGTTCAGTGATCACAGTTAGGAATAGGATTGCTTGATGTGCAATCGGGTGAGTACACAAGTTTCCAAATATCTTTTGTAATTTATACTTTTAAAACTTTATTTTTATCCCTCACTTTTATATTGAAGCAGCCCTCTACACACGATTTTTAAGTTACTAGACATTGACTACTGCTACTGTACTAGTACTACTGTTTTATTTAGTTGCTATTAGAATTTTTACTTACTGCTGTCCTTAAAAATGGTAACCAATAACTTGATAAATATATATATATTTTAAATAGTAACCAATCAAAGTGAACAGTTTTCAGTTTATTTATACACAGGTATATTTATTGCATCTTGTTTAGTTGTTACATAAATTAAGGGTCAGCCTAGTATCTATTTGAAAGGAGAGATAACCCAGTCATAATCCTCTCAACATCATTTAATCAAGTTCTGCTTTATAAACGGGTCTGTCTTTTTATCTTAAATTAAACCACAAAATACATCCATCTATCTAACTTCTAAGGGTGGAAGTGCAGTGCCTGCACACCATCAAAATAGGAAAATTGTCAGTATTCTTCAGTGTATATGAATAATAAACACATAGTTAGATCATTGGTTGGTGTCTTTTAAATTCAATATCTGTTAAATAGAAATCCATTAAGGCAAGCTTTTCTGTGTATATATAATTTTTGTGGTTTAAAATATAATTATTACCATTTAAAATTATAGATTTTAATCTCTATTTTAAAAGTTTTTTTTTCTATTCAGATCTTCACTCCCTACAAATGTCTTGTATTGCCTTTACACTTTACATTTTATTTCTCAGGTATTCCAACACCAACCATCTATATGGTGGATTTAGAATCCAACAGCATTTATATGGAGTATCTGGAGTCTGCAGTGACTGTGAGGGAATATATAAGACATGCTCAGAAACACCAATGGGATGACAGTCATATTCTGGCTTTGGCAGATATGATTGGTCGTGTAATTGGCATGATTCACAAGAACAACATTGTGCATGGAGATCTCACAACATCTAATATGCTTTTGACTTTGCAAACTGCATCTACCAGAAGCATTGATGGTGAAGTGATTATACATCCTGCTGATCTTCTCAAAAGTGATCCAGCTGATTTAAGACTGGTTTTAATTGACTTTGGCTTGAGTGCACTTGAAGGTACGCCAGAAGATAAAGGCGTCGATTTGTATGTTTTAGAGAGAGCACTCCTCAGCACGCACCCTAATACAAATCATATATTTGAGGCAATATTAAAGGCATATTGTAAACACAATTTACAAGGCGCATCTGAAATTATTAAAAAGTTAGATGAAGTACGGCTTAGAGGCAGGAAGAGAACTATGGTGGGATGACATTCATATTTTTTAAAACTGAATTGCAGATTTGTATGGATATTTTTAGTATTAACTACAACTTTGTGTTTTAATTTATGTTCATTTATACGTTTAAAGCTGAAATAAATTCCGAAACAATTATACAAATTAATAAAAATATGCATGTCTGACTTGGTGGAGTGAATGTTACTACAGTGTGATCTCACATTGGACTTGTATTTGTCAAATAGTCATTTAGCTATATCTTTCCTAGCCTCACTTAAAATGTCATGGTTGGTGTAAATCCACAAGGTTTTTAGGTCAACTTCTCGGTCTCTGAATTAGTTACTGAGAAAGTATATTCACTTTGAGCTATTCATTATAGGTTAAGCATTTTTGTAATCTCAAAAAAGCTTGAAAACTTTAAAAGAAAGATAGGATCATCACACCTACTCCTAAACTTCAAACTCCAGACTACACATCGCCAGACCGGCTCCCGATGGTGACAACATCATAATTCTGCAGACCTCACCTGACGCAACACCACACAGCAAGAGCGGCAGAACCCACAGGCACAAAGACTGGTGAGTCTCAAACTTGCTGGTCTAGTGCCTGTGGTACACACAAATCAACACACACAGGTGGCTTCGAAACGACCCCCGAGAGAAAAAAAAAAAGAGGACAAGCAAACAGTCGAAACAAGGAACAGACATCGTCAAACAAAATTCCAAATGCAACACTGCAACCCTCTCCGAACACCAGAGAATAGAGGAAGGCCTCACAGGAATCCACCAAATTCAGAGAACATAGCCAATATTTTAAAGCAATTCCTGTGAGGTAAAGAAGTTATTGCACTACTACTACAAAATCAAAAGATATGTTTAGGAGATGATCAGATTGGTTAGAATTGCAGTATCCATAATCATATGACTTTCTTTTTCCAATGTTTATTCACACATCTCAGCTAGCATTCACTGCTTTTTAAATGCCTTTCTTTCATAATCAAGATATAACTCTGTATATATTATAAGGTTCTCAACAGTATTTTTTCAGTGAATTGGACAAAAAAGCACACAAACACCCATTATGATTTTTCAGCTGCAAAATAGACAACCACTGTCTCTTGAGGTCTAGATTTAATGGCATGCGATAAAAAGCAAAGTGACATTTACAGTCACACTGACTAGAAAATGTTCAAAACAAGATTGATTTAATGCCTCTTTTAATTTTCTCTAATTGTATATGCATCCATGCATGCACAGTGTATTCCAGTGCTTCTAATTCTGTTCATGGTTTATACCTTGAAAATCTAATATTATATACAAGTGATTAGTTGGAAGATCCTAATGTAATGTGAGCAGTGAAAACCATAAGCAGACCACAAAATCTATTTTTTATTAGTTATGGTAGTGCACATGCTATTTGATCTATAATTCAGGATAGTCATGGATAGCAACTAGCATGCCATAGTTCCAATATGGAGACCAAAATATATGGTTTTATCAAACCCATTTTTATCAGTTTCATTTATATTGAAGGTTATCTGAATTTCATGTCTATTAAATATATTATTAGGATTCCTCAAGCATCTGATAGATATTTTATTTTTATAATACATATGCAGTGGTAAATGTCTCCTTTACTGTGATATTTTGATAGTAAAAATATTTAGAGCTGACTCCATTGCATAACTGAAAACATACAAAGATATTCCATACAACTGCATTAAATATATTATTATATTCTTCTGTATCCATAATTTTGTTTACAATTAAAATTAAATAATTTTTTAAAATCATTTTGAAAGGCCAAATGATGCTACAAAAATATTCTTGTCAGTTATAGTATATTCAGTTTATAATACAATGTGTTAATTTGTTAAAGTTTAGATAATGTCATTGAAATCAGAAAGACACTTCAGCATTTAGACATTTTGGCTGTTGATAACTGTCAGGCGCGCGCTTTCAGTTTAGAACAATTGTCTGAGAGTGAGACCTGTCTTTATATTTTTTAGTGTCTAGTGCCTCTGTTTCTTAAATTTCGCTTTTCATTTGGTATATTTTTTTAATCAGCAATGTTTTTTCAAGCATAAAAGTTATTTATAGTATCATATTTTTAATGCTTGTAATCCATGTATATTTTTCCTGATGCTTTTTTATTTTTAACAAGTATTTTTTCTGACACCAAGGAATAAATTTGTGTAGTAGGTCAGTTTTACAGCGCGTATGTCTAAAATGTGATGATCATTTCTTGTCCCATAATCAGGATGACAGTTATATACAAGTATAATCTTCCTGTATTCTTAGCAAAATGATAATATGCTATGCTGAAATTATATCTATAGGTTATCAGCAGCAGATCAAATCTAGATGTGGAATTGATTAGCATTCAAGTAATAAATGTACCTTTATGTGGAAACTGACACTTAAAATCTAGAACATTGTAGTATTAGTATGTCAATGTTTAGCAGATAATAACAGAGAAAAAAATATTACTTATTATTACAACTAAGATGCAATATTTTTAAAATTTTCTTATCTGAAAGCATTATTGTCTTTTTAAATTTAGACTGACTGTTGCAGCCCTGTAGACAACTGGGGGGGGGGGGGGGGGGCACTACTTTGCAAACATATGTTAAAATGTAAGTATTGTTTTCATAGTTATAACTCTTATCATTCCATTTTATATTAAAACCCTGTAACCACTTAAAGAAACAATTGAATAAATCCCACTTTTAAATATCTGTACAAATTAATAAGTTGAAGGGAACCAGCAATTTTGTCTGTTTTTGTTTGGCAGCTCAAAAACATGTGAATCACATAATCTTGAAGAAATTATAAACATAAGCTCTGACCTTTTAGAGACATCATGCTTCATTCACCTCACACAACTTAACCTTTACTGGCTACCAGTACCTATCTATGCACATCCCAGTGAACAACACTGGGGACAATGATAACAACACAGTGAAGACAAGGGGTTGAACATCCTGAGATTATATACAAATTTACTTGTACATTGCAAAACTTTTTTTGTAATTTAAAGTTATTTCCTTAATTATTTCCTTAAAAAAATTATACTTTGTGTGTATTGGTTGCTTTATTTATATATTTTATTAACTTATAATTTTATTCTTATTAATATTTATTGTACCTCACCACAAAATTTCAATGTACACGTCAATTGATAAAAACAAAAAATCCAAACATTGCTTTTAAAAAAAAAAAGTAGATGTAGTGAAAGTTAGCAGTTATTCGATAGGCCAAACCACCTAGATCTACATATTAAATAATAAATCTATTTGCTAATCATTCAAATAATATTTAAAGAAAGAGGTTAATCGTGATTGTTGCTAAATAGATAAATCTATTGTCTGCTTCCATTGAAATTTACTTACACCCATGTTATCAATGTGTTTGAATGTATCCTGAATTGCTTTCACTTTCTGTTTCATCAGACTTGAATTGATAAAGAGCTAATCCACTTTTATAATAGATTTGAGATATCTCTTTTTTATCACTTACACCTTCATCTTACACATGCTGCTTGTCATGACTTTGTTGCTACTCATATGATGTCGCAAGCTTGTGCATTTCTGAAGATGCCCGAAATCTTTTGTTCGGCAAAATCCATAACTAGGTTTTATTGAAATAATATTTCTTTTTACTTTAAAATTTTATGAAAAATATTTTGGAACAGTAGCAATATGGCCATTGATATACTTCCTATTTGGACCATATGCAACTGGATATTTATCATTACATTTCCATTCTATATGTAGGGTTAGTGATCTGTACTGGTAGGACCTGTAAAATATCTTGCCATAATTTGCTTATTACATTTTCAATGGAAGAAGTCTCTGCAGACATTGAACCTTACAACAGAAAGTTAATGTCTTTAATGAAATATATAAATTAATGTCGATAAAGTGGTTTCCTCAAGGCACTCCTAAATGAATACCTATTTGGTAAAGGTTATGAGTCGTTGGTAAGGTGTTCCAAAGTTTGAGACTGCTGGGATGTTCCAGTTTGCAAAGGGAATATACCCTGATAGTAATTTAAGTATCCTAGTGTGTAACTAGGATGACAGGAGATGACTGACATGGATGAGGTTTGTTCCATTATTTGTACTTAATTGTAACCATCTTTAGCTCTTGTATCAGATAATAACTGTCACTTTAGGTCATGGAGAATTGGAGTCTTATTTTTCCTCATGGTGATTTTCCTGCAAGAAATTGAGCCACTTGTGGTGTCAGGAGATGATTGAAATGGATGGCACTTGTTCGATTATTTGTACATAATTGTGACCATGACTTCAGCTCTTCTATCAGATAATAACTCACTTTAGGTCATAGAGAATTGGAGTCTTATTTTTTCACATGGTAATTTTCCTACAACAAATCGAACCACTCGCCCTGGCAGTTTCGAAGTGTTTTTGTGTTCATGGCTGTGAAGGATCCTTAACTGAAGTATTCTATCTGACATATGATCAGTCATATGAATTTTAGAGATTTTCTTTAATGTTTTGGTTACAACAGTTATGTTTAATTCTTTTTATTATGTTGTTGCCTTTTGCACTAATTTTGTTAAGGTGCCCATCCCATCTAATCTAGAGGATAAATTCATAAGTATTTGAAACTTGATTTGTTTTGCTGGTTAGTTATGAGTGTATAGCTGTGATTTATGGTGTTTTTCTTTTCTCTTACTCCACAGTTGGCACTGTTTGAAATGGAATTCCATGTTCCATTGTTTTTCCTATTCTGAAATTACTGTCAAGAATTATTTTTTTTGCAGGCAGTCTTTCTGTGTTTTAATTGTCTTATACACTTTGCTATCAAAATAAATTCTACTGCCTTTAAATGCATAGTGAGATGTCATTTAAGTACATTAAGAACAAAAGGGTGGGGCGGTCATTGAAAACTGACTTCTAATCACAAGCATCTGTATAGCAAAATTTAGTTTTATAAGCAGAATTGCTGTAGACTTTCTCACACCAAACACACCTAGAAAGTTTTTGTGAATGAACTATTTTTAACCAGTTAAATTTCATTGTTTGAAGCATGGTGCAATTACATCTCTTTATCATCTGTTTGATACATCATCACAATTTTCATTAGTGCTTTTCTAGATTTTTAAATTTAATAACACAATAATATGAAATGTAGAAAAAAGAGTCAGTTTGGTAACCATAAACTTAAAGCTTCTTTTTAGACCTTAAAAATCAATCCATAGCTAGTGTTATTTGGGGCACAACCTGGCAGCTTGTGATTTTATTTCACTGTTAAAAGTTGTAGTCTATTGTTCAAGCTACTTTGAAACAGTTTTATAGATTTATAGTAAAATTCTGCACATATATATGCTAAACTGTGTAATGGACAAGTGGCGACAGATTTTTGTAAGACAATAAATGAGAAATCTATGTTCCATTGTTTATTTTCAAAATTTATTAATAGTGGAAATGAATGATTATTTTTTTAAAAATCACTGTAAAATGTCCAATCATCTATATCATCATTTTATTTTGATAGTATGTGGTGATGGTTTCTCTTAGAGCTGCTGCTGGGCCTTTCCCCTTGAACATGAGAGGACTTGCTTCTCATCACTAGTCTCCGGAGAGTGCACTGGGAATGTCATTGTAGCAATCATTATGTCCAGTGCCACTCCTGTTGCAGGTCTTCATTTTTTTTAAAAGAAAATAATTTATTTATTTATATTTGTTTGTTTTGAGTGCTTTTAATTTTTTCCCTGTAGTATTTGTTAATTTATAGCAAGTGAATCATGGAGGTTCATGATAGCTGTAAGTGATTGGAAAAAGTGAGACCATGAGAATTTTACTTACTTTAATTTGATTGATTGCAATGGAGTCTTGTTATGTTGGTATTGAAGAGGGTCTTTGTTTGATATGCCAGAACAAATGAGGGTGAAGTATTATATTCTCTCCACATATTTATTATGATTCTGACCATTTTATAATCTATGTTTATTGTGTCATATGTTGCTATAACCTTATATAACATGTAGAACTTAAAAAAAGATAACTGTCACTATTTCTCCTTGACCTTCTATTTTTAAGTCTCCCAAAATAATAAAAATAAAAAAAATGATAACTGATAAAAACATAAACAAAGAATGTGATTGTACCTGTTATTTTATTTCTTTTCTCAACTTCAAATTGTGTTAGAAATCATACAGTTTTGATCATACATTTAACTAAAAATTACAATCAGTTTAATTTGTAAGCATTTACATTTGTTAGGGTGCAGAAATTAAACTTAAAATCAATGATAACCATTTAAGGCACCACACTGTAAACAGTACTATTGGTATTTGTCAATTTCCTAAAACATTCACATTAAATAAAGAAGCATAACATCAACAAAACTCTCAAATTTAAATGCAAACATTTTTTTTCTTGAAAAAGATCTTCAGTCAATGATGCCATTTTTTGCTGCCTGAAACAAGAGAAAATTTTGCCACACACAATGACATGAAACTACAAAACTTTTAAACAAGCACACAATGAATGCATAATTGTCAAATACAGGGGGTAAATATACATAAATTATATATAAATATGCATTGATATTACAGTGATACACAAAAGCATATAGATAAAATTATCCTTTGTCATTCCTGAAAATCCTCACAATCAGCAAATCTGTAAATGGTGAGCTAACACACTGAGTTAAAATAACAAGTGACTAAGAAAAGTCCTTATAAATATGTTTCCTTAAGTAATTTGTTATAGGTGACATGCATATCAAAATGCATTTTATTTTGTGGTTAGTCCTCCATTCAAATGTTCAATACTTTTCCCAGTTTTTCAATGTTCATGTCATGGTTATCTACTTTCTACAAGTCCTTGAAGAATTACAAAAGGCCTTGGATTATATATGAGGGTTAAAGGTAGGCGGTATATTGGTTTCATTTCTATTTATATATATATAATTTTCTAATAATTGAAAAGCTGCAAGCAAGTGCTTTAGCTTGAATGCAATAAATAATCCAGAAGTCCATTTATACAAAATGTCTGTCTATATAATTTTCTTTCTTTAAGGGAGGCAATTCATGTACTCAATAACTGAAATACCTTGCTTTGTACAACACAATTTACCCAGTACTTCCCTTCTCTTTGTGCCTAATGTTCATACTTTGTATGCAATCAATGTTAATCACTCATTCAGGGTGTTGGATGCCTTTTTAATGTACATTCAGAATGTCTTTTCCTGATATTTCTCTGATTGAAAAGTTGAAGCATAGGATATCTGCATCAATTTACATTAAAAAAAATACCGATTTTCATGTGGTCACCCATTCAAGTATTAATTCTGCTTGCTGTTAACTTTGAGATCAGGCAATAAAGAAATGGGAGAGGGAAGAAGAGAGATGGAGGGGTGTGGGAGTGAGAGAGCAAGAAAGGGAGAAGCTCATTGAAAAAGAGTAAAAACTGGAATCAGAGGGAAGAAAATGAAGATAATTGGGGGGGGGGGGGGGGGGGGGAAGTAGGAAATAAACAAAATTTATGCTGGGTACATTAAGTGAGTAGTTTGTATCCTCCTTTCGAGATCTGCTGTGAGGTCCATGACTCACATGCATATAGAAACACATCTACAACCAAGGAGCACATCAGTCTGATCTTTGAGCTGACAGGTGTTTCTGTCTTTCCAAACTGTCTTCAGGCTTGCTGTTAATGTCAGCGCAATCCTGGACAATATTTCTGGTTTTGATTCCTTGTCTGTCATGATGGCTCCTAAATACTTTATTAAATATTTCCAGTTTCTGATCACTAATCATGATGCCACTGGTATTGGTCATCAATTTGGTCTTCTTTGTACTGATTTCCATAACAAAAGAAGTAGCTGTCCTGTCCAGTTTTGCCACCAACTGAACTAGCTCTTCCTCATTTCCAGCAAGGCCATCAATGTCATCAGCAAAGTATAAGTTCGTTACTGTTATGCCTCCAATACTGACAATTCCTTTATGGTCTTCCAGAACATCTGTCTTGATTCTTTCAAGGAAGATGTTGAAGAGAGTAGGTGAAAGCAAGCAGCCTTGTCTGACTCCCACTGTTGTCCTGAACCAATCTCCTATTTGGCTGTTCAAGCAGACCACTGGTGGCATTGATGTTGTACAGCTTCAGGGTGGACCAAAGGGCTGCATGCCACACCCTGTCAAACACCTTAAAATCTACAAAGACATGATAGAGGTCTTGGTGCTGAAGGTACTTCTCACATAGTAATCTAAGGTTAAAAATCTGTTCAGTTGTGCTTTGCCCTGGTCTGAAGCCTGCCTGTTCTTCAGCTATGATTTCCTCTGCCTGCAGCTTCAGTCTGTTTAATATGATCTTTAGCATGAGTTTGCTTGGGTGGCATATAAGACTGATCGTACGATAGTTCTGACATTGCTGCAAATTGCCTTTTGGGGGGAGAGTTAGTCCATGGTGTTAGCCATTTCCCTGTCTGCCAGATCTTATTGCAGATTGTTAATAGGGTGCTTATCGTGGCTTCTTCCCCTTCTTGGACTAGTTCTGCAGGGATGTTGTCTGCTCCCATTGTCTTCCTTTTTTTCAATGATTTCACTGCAGTCTCTACTTCTTCTCAGAGGATGGGGTAGTTGTCAGAGTTGATCACTGGTGGGCTGTGGAGTATGTCTGGCTCCCCTGTAGGTCTGTGGTTGTATATGTCTGAGCAAGCTACTGAAATGAGATGCTTTTGAAGGTTGCTTGGCATTTTGTATAGAGATCATGTCATGAATGAGGAAATGGGAAACAGAATTAGGCAAACCATTGGGCCCTATGAAGAGCTATTGGCCATTGTGTGAAAATGCAAAATGAAATGTTATGGATATGTCAGAAGATCAACAGGGCTTGCCAAGACAGTCATGCAAGGTACTGTACAATGAGGGCAAAGGAGAGAAAGACAGAGGGAAAATGTGAAAATAACATCTCAGAGTAGACAGGACTGAAGCTGAGCGATACAGTAAGATTAGTAGAGAACAGAATGGAAAGGAGGAAGCTGGTTGTCAGTGGTGCTCCAATGGTTGGCAAGACTAAGGGATAGATAGATACATAAATAGACATTAAGTGATTGGATTAAGACCTAGTGTATTCTGTAGAATTGCTGATAAGAAAAAGTAGTATTCTGTGCATAAAAAAAAGCAAGGAGTTGGGGAGAAGGGGTATCTGCTCATTTGATGTACATTATGCCAGGTACAACATAGTTATCATTCTATTACTAATGCAAAAAGAGGTGAAAACATTTTGCCAAGTATAACTAGTTATTATTCTATTATTATTAGAGTAGTAAAAAGGGGGGAAAACATTATGCTAAGTACAACTAGTTATTATTCTATTATTATTAGAGTAGTAAAAAGGGGGGAAAATATTATGCTAAGTACAACTAGTTATTATTCTATTATTAGAGTGGTAAATAAGAGGAAAAAACATTATGCCAGGTACAACTAGTTATTCTATTTTTTAAACTGGTAAAAAGAGGAAAAATTATTATACCAGGTACAACTAGTGATCAGTCTATTATTAGATAGCTATAGTAAAAAGAAGAGAAAACAATATATATAATATGGCCTGTTTTTTGTTATATACTCTACTAGCTTTTCTCACAGTTTCACTCATGAGAATGTCAGTTTTCAAAATATCTTGCTTAAAATAAAATAATTTTATTTTACACATTTTTATTTTATCACCAGGTAAGAAGCATAATAAAGCATGCCAATAAATGAAAAGATAGAGAGAAAGGAGAATGAAAAAGATGACAAAGAGTTTGGGGAGAGGGAGAAATAAATGAATGACAGAAGGGAAAGGAGGAAGTGATAAGGTGATAATAAAGGAGAAGAAAGAATGTGATAGTGGGAAAGAGAAAAAGTGAAAAAACATGAGCATGATCAAGAGAAAAAGAAGAGAGAGAATTATAGAAAGAAAATACCCATCTGATCTCTTGGGTAGGCATTGCAAATATAAGAACAGCATAATGTAACCCACAAAAATCCAATATTTACACATCCTAAAATCTGATACCCAGAAAGAGAAATGCAATCTGAGTGAAACAGTTTTAAGGCACTGGTGAGCTTTACTTTTAAAGGAAATTTTTTCATAATTTTAGGACTACTGGCGGAATCCCTTATGAGGTAATATGATGTTATATAGCCTATCTTAATTCTAGGGCTCTAAGGTATAGAACAGAAAATGTTCAATCAAAATTTGTTCGGTACTTTTTACTTATGCCTCCAAACCAACAACTATAATATTTTTATTATATGTACAGATGGCTAGTTATTATTCTATATCAGAGTAGTGAAAAGTGTGTGTGTGTGTGTGTGTGTGGGGGGGGGAACATTATGTATTAGGTACATGCATGTCAGGTACAATTAGTTATCATTCTGCTATCAGAGTAGTGAAAAAGATAGAACAATATTATGTCAGTACAGCTGATTATCATTCTACTATCAGAGTAATGAAAGAGTTGGAAAAACATTGTGTAAGATAAACGTAGTTATTCATCAAAAAATGAAAAGGGGGTTAAAATATGTCAGTTATAGCTTGTTATCATTCTACTATCATTGGAGTAAAAAAGAAGAGAATGCATTATACCAGGTACAGCTAGTTATCATTCTGCTATCATTGAAGTGAAAAAGAGGGAAGGACTAAAAAAGGGGGAAAGAACTGTCAGATCAGATGCCAGAAACTTGAAGATCAATCAGTGTGTTCGATATGATAAAGCCAATGCCAGTAATAAATACTTTGCAATATAAAGCAAATAGGTAGGTAAGGAGTAAGAGGAAGAAAGATGAAAGGAGAGAAATACATTGAAAAGGAAGAGAGAGAAAGGAAGTTAAGATGGAGGCAGGGTGAGAAAGAAACAAAGAGAAGAGAGGGGAAAGGAAAACCAGGGATGGGATCTGCCTAAGATGACATTACTGTTCTCTCATGGGTTCATACAGGCTCGTGAGCTTGAAATTCCATGATTTTTAATGCCCTTTTCATACATTTTCATGGACATTCAGAATTAAAAATATAAAACCAGTACTTACCAAAAGAAACATTTCTCTACACTTTAGTAGTCATTTGGGTTCACAAAACAGTTGATTGATATATTAAAACAAAGTTAAAGGCAGACTGTGAAAAATATAAACATTGTTCTATACTAGTAAATGATAAATTAGTGCAGCAGCACAAACAATGAGCAGCCATGAGTTAGCTATTTCGTCAAGTTAAGCTTTTCATTCTTCATCCATTTATAGCAGTTCATCTTCTTTGCTTTTGGCCGATTTTTGCAGAGCATTAGACTTAGCTAAAAGATTGGCAATGGTGGCATTGCAGGCACTGGTATTAGAATTAGGATCGGTAGTCAAAATGTTATCAGAAGAACTACAGCATGGTTTACAACATTCTGATATTTGATTGTGATTTAGAGTCAATTTCCTAGCATTTATTAGGCTTATGTATATTGCTCCTTTCACATGACTTTTCAATGTAGCTTCACCCATGTTTGAAACATCCAATGATTTTACACACTGTGCAAGTAACCATGGTTTGGAGAGTTGGATGTTCTAATATTCAGTCTTTGAAGTCAACTACTGACAGCCACTTTTGCTAAAGTGGCACTTTCCAGGAATTTCCTGGCTTTTTGAGGAAAATAAAATCTCTCAAAAACTCAGTCACAATGCATGCAAAAATGGCAGCACACAGTAAAAATTAAGCGGATTTGTTTAACCAATCAGACCTCAAGAGTGAGTGTTGAAAAAGGCATCCGAGCACTCACAACAGAGGTAAAACTCTGATAAACAATGCAAACTGTGCTTTCTTTCTCTCTCTCTTATTCTCTTATAATTGTAAAATTCCACGACTTTCCAAAACCCAAATTTTTTTTTCAATGATTTTCCAGGGCTTGAAAAATCATTTCTAAATCCAATGACATTTCGTGGATTTCAAGACCCTGTACGGACTCTGTCTCTCGTAATGACTGAAAATTCTAACTGAACTGAAATAGACAGTCTTAGTAAGAGACAAACATTGTTCTCTGGCTGACCCTTATCTTCTAGAATGTCAGTTTAGTAACAGTTCCTTTACCCCTCAACTCATCCATTCTTTTGATTTGTTGTGTTTCAATCTTATTTGCTGGACAGAGTATAATATAATATAAAGTATTTTCAATTTATGCAAAAGACGTATTCTACGTACTGGAATAAACAAAAAATGAAACTGACATAAATTTGGGGAGCTAAGATGCCTAGGCACTAGTTTCATGATGCAGCTGACAGAGGTTCAAGTCCCATCCTATCAGTCATGATAGCTGGAGTTTTCTTCAAACACTTAGAGATTAATATATAAAATGCTAGAAAAAAATCTATATAGGAAAAAATATTTATTTATAGATTACATGTAAATGCTAACATATCTCTAAGTTACCAAATAATGATATAATTATAATTTAAAAAAGCATGACAGTCATCAGCATTTGAACAAGTGCAGTGTTGTAAAGTGAATTTATAGCTTCATTAAAAAAATTACATTAAAATGTACAGTAATTAAGCAATGTCACTAGACGACTTAAGCTTGTAAATGAGATGACAGAAAATAAGTGATAAGGAATTCTTGCTTGCATGGTCAATATTAGTTTCTCTCCCTCCCCCCCCCCCCATAAAAAAAAAGATCTTTTGCTAAAACAAACTGCAAAGAACTTCCAAATTGCTGAGATGATATGTAGATTATATGATGAATGTTGGTAGGTTCCACACATATGTGAGTGAACTATGATAAAAAATTACCTTTTCCTTTTTTCCCCTTTAATTTCTGAAATATAAATGAAAGCGTTAAAATATTAAAATTTCAAACAGACAAATTATATAACAAAATAGTAAAATATCATGGCAAAGTGATAATAAAAAATGTACATTAATAATGTAATTTTGGATTCAAACTATTTTGTTAAAACAGCCATTATCAATTAAAATAAATTCACAATTCCATTGCTAATATATTACAATTTAAACTGCTCTGTGTGGTGGCAATCTGAATTTACAATGTAGAGAGAGAGTAGGTAATGCCAACATGATTTGTATCATGTCAATCATGAAATAAATTTTGTTTTGAGTTGATGGGTCACTTCATGGCTAAGGGTGCTCACTTTTACATTCAATCAAATTTAAGTGGAGATTTAAGAAATGAGGAAGTAAAGAGAGACAGGAGACTGGATAAAGCTGACTGGCATATGCTATAGAGCAGTGGTCCCCAACCTTTTCCTTGCTGCAGACCGGTCAATGTTTGATAATTTTACTGCAGCCCGATGATGGGGGGGGGGGGGGAACGTTGATTGTTTATAGTTTAGATTGTTTTGATTTAATAATTAATTTAATTGTATTTAAACATGCCTTCAAATTAAAATACAGTTACACCAAAAAATGAATATAAAGTGATTTAACATTTTAATGGGGACCACTGCTATAGAGGGTACAATTTTGATGATGTGAAACTTTATTTTTAAAAAAATACAAGAATTACGGCAGGAGGTAAGCAGACATAATTTTATAATCCATTTACTTCTACGGTCAACTGAAAAAGATCAATTCAAGTGGAAACATTTCAGTCAAACCTTCCAAATACTTTGTTCTTATTCAACACTCTTATAGAATAAAATTTAAATGCTCCTATATCTTTTGCTATTTAAATATCGGTACTGTGCAACGTACCACATCAAGAGTAAACATTTATAGTCTTTCACTGCTGTAATTTTAAACTATTTACTAAGTTGTGGGAGAGCCTTTTTTCCTACTTTCTCACACATTATCTCAGTGTAAATTTTCCATTCTGAAGTATATTTCTCTTTTACTATTTTTTATTAACCATGGTTGCCTTCTGTTTAGGATTGTTGTATGGAAACAATTTCTAAAATTTTCTTATATGTAGTACTTTTTTCTACACATAGCAAACAAATTCTACTATCATCTGTGCATGCAGTCAGCTATAAAAGTGTAATTATATTTGTCATAAGACATCTGCAATGTACAGCATTACGTATGAATACATGATCCACACATATAGCTTGTGCTATGTACCTATTACTTATACACAGCATTACTTAGAAAGACAAGAATTGTACACATGCTATATGGGTGACAGTATTATAGCTCTCTGCAGACTGCAGCAGTGTAGTAAATGATTAAGAGTCAATACTTAGTCACTCCCTATAAAAGTGTTTACAGCAGTAGTAGTAATATCACAGAATACAGTAATACCTTGGTAACTCTAAGTGAATTATAAAATCTGAACTGATCATGTTCATCATAAAAAATTAATACAGTAATATAATGATAAAAGAACTGAAACATGAAGAATAGTGCAATGAACACAAAGAAAAATATAATGTATAGCTGGTACCAATACTTCAATATGCAGAGAATGGACTTAGAAATATTTCATGCATTTTTGCTAATGATATGTTGTACTTGCGTTTTATGTAGAAATTTATTATGTGAGTAGACTATTATTTCTATAAAATGTGAACTATGATGCTTAAATGTAGTATGCTAAACACTTTACATTGTTACTAGTGAAAGTGTTTAACTATTATGATGCATTTATTATGCTGTGTGCATATATTGGGTTAATAAACACTGATGAAAGAAACTGTAATTTGAGACTTGAATGTAAGAGAGAATGAATAAACTGAAAACTTAATGTTGTTCACTGATTATATTTTACAGGGCATAAGCAGCCTTTTTTTTGTTGTTTTACCTGAATCTCCCAGTTTATTGATTTATAAACCACTACAACCATGGTAGATGTGAGAAGTATGTCCCCCCAGTATGCAAGTGTAAGGAATACACTACACTCTGTTGATGTAGGGTGGCAAAGTATGCTGAGGACATTGTGGAATTTCTGGTACAATGAAGTTACCAGAAATTGTTACAATTTTTGTTCAGCTTGAGGGAATAAATAAGGTGGAGCGCCAGATTAGCCTTGAGAGAATAGGGGGTCATCAGTGTTCTACAAGTTGTGAGCAAAACATGTGGAACTGACAGTGGTAACGTGAACAATAAACTTGTGACTTTGTTATGAAAAGCATGTGAAAGACTATGCAGCTTCGCCTAGACAAGGTTATGTTAAAACTATTATCGTTTATCTCTAATAACTCCATTTTTGTTCTCTGATAAGAACTATCCTGTGATTTATATTGACACTTATTTCTGAATTGTTTGTTAGGATATAAGACTGAATAGGTATTAAAATTATTCAAAAGTGGTTTCGTGGAAATACTGATGTCAAGTAATCTTTTTCATTGTATTTGTTATATGTATATTTGATTGTTGATTTATTAAATTTATTGTTAAATTTACTGATCTTCTTACAAATATTGATACCATATGTTGGAAAAGAAGTGGGTTGATGGGGGCTCACTAAATATAGATTAAAAGATGGATTTATCTTCTCCTTTGGTAAGAAGTTTTCTACCTATGGAAATATTGTGTGATGGTAAATGTTTGTCTTTAATGTTGTGGAAGAGAGAAAACATTTACAGCGTTCGCATATCTGCCAAGTAACTGGTGACTTCTGGAGAATTATTAATAACATAAATTAAGATTCTCATCACTTGTAATTAGTTATGGATGATTTAATTAATAATAATAATTGTCACATGTCCAGTTTTCATTTTACGACCCCGTCCTAATTTAGGCACTGATTATCAATATTAATTTATAGGATAACCCCTAACCTTAGCGACAGCTGGACTTGCCTAATTTATCTCCCTTTCCAACGCCACAATCTTTGCTAGATTTTTCACGACACCTAGTCGGATAAATTAGTTGACTTCTCTGCTACAATATTATCTCCCCTTTTATTTATAGATTAATAAATATGATTCTTTATTCCTCTATTCATGGCTCGGCCCCCATGTAGCATTTCCCTTGGTCGTACATATACTTATGTAATAATATAGGGAGATAACAGTTAAGAAATTTAACAATAAGATTTAATAACAATAAAATTAAATTTGAAACAAAAAATGAACAATTGGTTTCCGCGAACAGAATGTAACGCGCGACCCGAAATGTCAATATTATTCACACCATTGAAGGTTATTCTCGAAAGTTCCTTTGGTTTTATCTGATATATAACATGTGTTGTCGTTCACTGATGCACGCTGACCTCCGTGACCTTTGGCATCTTTCGTCGTTCGACAGACGGTAATACGGATTCAGCTCAGGTAGACATTCGCTTGTCCTGGATTCCACGACTTTAGCAAGATTGGACTTCCATCAAGGGACAGCTAACATTTGAGATCTGAGTTATGAGGTGAACTCAGGAACCGGCTGCAATGCATAGTTAATCATGTTTCAGCCTTGTGTGACAATAATGATTTATATGGGCCTTATAACAGCAGCGTTAATCATTCTTTACAATTTCCACTAACTCACAATTTATGTGAAAACCCAAATATCTAAAATCTTACAATATATTTCTCCATTAATCCAAAGTTGCTAGTAATACAATGGCAGGTTTTGACTCTCCCATGATAACAATTAATCAACGGTAGTTCAATTACATACACGTGGTGTCCTCACCACTACTACAAATGTAATATCGCTGTGCCACTTAGCTTTGTAGAAAATATCAATCAGCAATAAAATGCACTAGAAAATTCTACATACATTCACAATACAAAATATATAGAATTAATTCAACTCAATACAGAGAAATCAAGATATTACCACTAGGTTGTGTTCTGATAGGTCCGGTCATAGTAATGGATGCTCTAATTTTACCCATGTAAATCGGGCGTGATGCAGGTGTGCTTCTCACGCGGCCCGCCCATTCAGGTGTCCTTATGAATGAAAGTAGAGGTCAACTCACAACCTAGCACTACGTCACTTTACCGGAAAACAAGTGATTGTACATGGATAGTTAGTATCCGATTTTTGATGTGACCTTCACCTCTGGTTTTAGCCTATTTCTCTGAAGAAGTAAACAAGGTGTTTCGTCAGTCTCTAAGCCTAATCCCTAACGGATGTCTCTCAATGGAGGCGTAAGACTGGGGAAAACCGTATGTAAGAAGAAACAGTTAATAATATGAAAAGGTTATCAAAATTACATAATTTGTATAATATATTATCACAATAATCATAACCATTAACTAGGTGGCATTAGTGTCACAGTAACTGTATATAATTTATTTCTCAAAAGTTTCATTGGAATGACATAATTTATCCTGAAATTAAGAATTGTTAAGAAATGTTACACATCACAAAGAGAGTGGTCCAAGTTCAACAAAGTACCTGACATCTATTATTTTCATAGTATCAATGACTATTGAATTCCATAGCAATGAGTTTCTGGTGAAGATTATTAAAGAATAGTTAAAAGTACTTACCTTCATGTTTTTTTTCTTCTTTACCAAAGGTGCTACCTAAGGAGTAAACAAAATTGTAACAAAGAATTTATGGCTTTTATGATAATTTGAATCCATCTTGGAGAAAGCAGTCATTAATTTTTGCTGGCATTATTCTGTATTTTAACCTTTAATAATATTTTAACTATAGTTTTAAAAATTATTATTTTAATACTTGTTTTCACAAAATGATATGTCACCTACAAAGTATATGTCACCTAGTATATTATTATCTGAAATTACTAATCAAATCAATTAACATAATAATGTTGAGCAAAGGACTAATTACACTTCCATGAAGGACTCCATTGTCCAAATTTTGATGCTCTGCTATGTTTTTCCAACCCTGTTATTTTTCTGTCTTATAGTTATTATTAATGTAGGGGGTGCTTTCGGCTTTCGCGCTTGGTGAGGGGGTTGTGGGGGGGGGGAGCTGTCTCATAGGAAAGATTTATCAACTTATAGACCTTTTGTTTAGGTATACAACATACTTGAACACTTTTAAGAAATTAGAACTTTTGAGAACTCAAGAAATACTGTTGCTTTTGTTATACTCATTTTTATTATTGCTATATTTTATTTTGATAATGATAGATTGATTAAGATGAATTATGTGGTCAGGTGTTGACTTGCTGTTTCTGAATCACTTTTTGTTGTGGTAGTATGCTCTATTACATTAGAAAGGTAGGTCTGTTTTGTTACAGATTTATGTTGTTGATTTTTTTTAAGGAGTCAGGTGTATAACTATTTGGATCTTAAATGGGTTTGCCAGATTTCAATAAAAGACATTTAGGCAATACACAAGTTATGTAGACACTATGCATTTTATGTAGGCACTACATATATAGACACCATATTATGTTTTATAGGCACCACTTATATTACATAGGTACTATATATTTTTATGAATTAAGGCAAAAATCCTGACACTGCTTACAGCTAAATAAATATGTGACATTTCTAATAGTTTGAGAATATTATTAATGAAAGGAATACAGTTCTGGTTCTTCAAACTGAAATCATGATTAAGCTTTAGATTATTAAATAGTTACAATACTGATCAAAGGGATGATGTGTGATTATAGTGGCACATTCTACATAAACTGACAATATGTGGAAAGATAACAGCTACCAATATCAAATGGTGCAATGATGATGAGAACTTGTAGTCAGGGTCAAGGATGACAAATGTCTGATAAGGGTGAACTTTTACTCCCATATTGCAGATGATACTGCAGTAAGTCAAACAGGCAAGCATTCTTTCAAGTCAGGTGAGAAACCAATGCTGCTAAAATAAGATGCATGTACTGAAGCATAGACTAAAATTGAAAGTGCTGGTCTAGTTGGATTATGCTTAAAAGACATCTGAAAATAAACTCTAGCAATCATTAAACTGAGGAAACATATGATTTGATGATGCATACAGGGAGGGTTGCTAATGTGTGAATTGATCTACTTTGGCAGAGAATAAGGCAGTGCTTCTTGTTTGTATAATGTCTGCATTGTCGCAAATCAGTATAGTGGAACATGAGTAATTAGTCATTGCTCGTTACAGTGTCACTTAATTAAATTCTTAGAAGCAGGAAGTTGTCATTTCTATTGCATGCTCAGCATTACCTGCTCAATGGCTTGTTTAATTTGTTTTGAAGAGCACTGATTACTTGTTAATACTTTTATATATAAATGTTTTCAAGGCTGGGACACAAATCTTCTGCAGGAATAATCAATAAATATATTTAATGGCAATGGTATGGGAAAGCAAATAATCAATAAATATACTACTGGCAATGGTTTGGGAAAGCAAATAATCAATATGTGTACTTAACAAAATGGTATGAGAAAGGAAATATCAATAAGTGTACTCAGCAGCAATGGTATAGGAAAGTAAATAATATAATCAGTTAGTGTACAGCAATGCATTGAAGGTTAAATTTGTTTATATGTCCTATCAAATAAATCAACATTGGTATTTTCTTGGTACAAATATTAATACTTATTTTCGATATAAAAAATCTCAACGCATGTATTACAATAAAAATTAAGATTATTATCTAAAATGTATCTACTGAGATTAATAGGGGCTTACCGGTACCAAATATTTCATATACTGATATTATAAATAAGTTACAACCTAAGTTGTACTCTCTCTCTCTCTCTCTCTCTATATATATATATATATATATTATTGTATCAATGTATTTTTAGTTACTTTCCTTAAGTAAGAAAAATAGATTTATGAAATAAAACACTAGTTTTTGAGATTATGAGACTAGAAAAAATAAATCAAACCTGGATATACATTAAAAAAATAGTTTATTAATAGTATAATATGATCAAACCTGACATTCATTACAACAACAAAATTTCAATTTTCAGACAAAGTTTTATAAAACAAAACAACAAAAAACCAACAACAAAATTCACTTTCATTTGCATTTCTCTGTGTAATATCATCGATGCTTATCAAGAATATCATGATTACCTTTTTCTCTTCTCCATCTAGATAAGCAAGATTATCAAATTTGAGGAGACCATCCAAACTAGAAATAGTTGCCAAACGTTTAGTGCTGTTCTGTAAAGAAAAAAAATACAAATTATATGTTACAATATGAAGAAACTGTCAAATTTTAGTAGACCATCCAAACTGGAAATAGTTGCCAAACGTTTAGTGCTGTTGTGTAAAGAAAATAGTTTATATGTTGCAATATGAAGAAATTTACCATTATAAATAACGATATAAATGCACACATATTGTTCATAACAACAACAAAATTAAGAGCAAAGAACTTAACAATATTTTATATGACAATGATTCTGGAAATTCATTTCTGAAAGGTAACACAAAACTATTTTGTTGTGGAAATTTTTTCTTTTTTTCAAATAGCTTTTTAATGATTAAAAAAAGCAAACGATTAATGGACAATCCAAAGTCATCTCTCCCCTAACTCATGGATCAAATGGAATATGGAGCCTAAAACACATTGTATTCTTTCAAAGAAATATTTTTATAAGGATTTGAAATATATTTTGACAATTGCTTACAAACAGGAATATCATTTTATTCTCCCAAATGCAAAAAACTGACTGGTGACATGCAGTGCCTAAACTCATACTGATTTGTTATAAGAAAGCATGAATACATTTTCTCCATTCAGTGCTGATGAGCACTTATTATTAACACTTGTTCTTATCTTTTTTAATATTTGTTTTTTTTAATTGAAAACTGGATACAAATAACAATAAAATTTAGTTGTTTTTTTCCATATTTGTATGTTTGCTTATTGAAATCTAGGTACAGAGTAGCAATACAAAGAATATTTTAATTTTAAGTAGATATCTATGTTAAAGTAAGATTAACAAATATATTTCTACCACTAGTTCAATGATATTATAACTATTAAAATATAAATAAGATATTTATTTTGTATTAGTTTTTAGTTTAACTTCCATGTAGATACAAAAACGAGCTAGTTCACATATTAATAGTGAAAGAGTAATTGCTGAGTAATTTATATGAAACCGTTTTATGTATAAAATTACAGTTTTAATGTTATATATAAGCATATATCATGTATTTCTAAATATGATGTGCATATTATTTAATGTCCAGTACAAGATAAACATTCTTCTGAATGTGTTCTTGGCTACCAAAAGTTTGGGAACCACTGCCCTCGTCACTTAAGATTGGCCTTGTAGTGACTTAAGGATGAACTTTGAATATACCCTAGTGACTTAAGGATGATTTCTGAATATACCCTAGTAACTTAAGGATGACTTCAGAATATATCCTAGTGACTTAAGGATGGGCTTTGTAGCTTAAAGATGAGTTCTGAGTATACCCTAATGACTTAAGAATGAATTCTGAATATACCCTAGTGACCTAAGGATGAGTTCTGAATATACCCTAGAGCAGGGGTCTCCAAACTTTTCAGCCTAAGGGCCGCATTAACTATCAAACAGCAGTTCAGGGGCCAACTACACACTCGAGGTCCAAATAAAAAAGAATCAAAACATGGATGTTGTTTTTAATTATTTATTTAATATTATTTTATTCAGTTATTATTTAATAACACATTGATACCCTACACATGAACACCTGTATTAGTGGGAATGGTGAAAATGTTTCCTGGATGCCAAAATAGCAGACATTTCTGGCTTTAGATTTGATGTCCTTAACATCAACAGTGACCTGAGATTATCATTGGACAAGTTTGTTCTCAAATTGTTCTTCGTGTATTTCATTCTTGAAAATGTGTGTTCACACAGGTATGTTGTTCCAAAGATTTAATGGTACCTTGATGCAAAGGTTTTGACATTAGGAAAGTCTTCCTAGTCACCAGTCCTTCTTTGAACTTGTCCCTAAGGAGGTCATTTGCTTGCAACTCAATGACCTCCAGCTGCAGTTTATCTGGGGAACTGGCCACATCTGCTTCAAATGGGTTTTGAAACAGTCTCACTTCTTCTGCCTTTGAATCCAAGTCAGAAAACCACTCCTGAAACTGCAGCTGGAGGTCTTTGATGATCTCGCATGCAAATGACGTGGGGAACTCAGCTGTTGCTTCAGCCATGAAGACCTTGCACTGCTGAAAGTGCGTCACATTGTTGGCCTGTACTTGTTCCAAAAACAAGACAAGTTTGGATCTGAAGGCCTTTAGGTGGGTGTATAGATCAGAAACTAGATTTTCCTCTCCTTGTAGTTTTAGGTTCAGAAAATTTAAATGACTAGTTACGTCAGCAGCAAAGGTCAATTTCCATACCCACTCTTCATCAGACAGTAATGGCTGTGGCTTGTCTTTACTTTCCAGGAAGTCACCTATTTCCTTTCTTAACTTAAATACTCTGCTCAGAACTTTCTCACAATTTAGCCATCTTACTGCTGTGTAATATGGTAAATCTTGCGATTCTGTGTCTGTATCTTTCAACATGTAAGATAAATTAGAGACTGTACTGACTATATGCTTAACCATAAATTCCTAGTAATTGTTCTATGGAATTTGTATGAACCATTTTTCTTCTAATTGTTTGAGCTTGATTTGAGATAAGCTGTAAAGAGATTTGTGATCTCTGAGAAATTGCTTTGTGTGAGATTTTGATGACATTTAATTGTAAAACTCTTTTAATTGTTATTTATTATTTTTCTTTAATAAATTGTTGAACTTTTAACTATCCACTCTCGTTGCTGTGATAGAGAGGTACTTGGCGAAAGGTCAAAACAATTTAAAAATGTAGCTTTGGGTGCAAATACAATTGCCTGCCATGTTGCAGACATGGGTGAAAACATTGTGATACATAATATTTCAACTGTGTTCAATATGTCTGAAAATTTTATTTTTTGTAGTTAATAAATGCTGTTTACTACTTAGTTTTAGTGTTTGATTACTTTTTTAATTAATTCTGAAAAGTTTCTGTACCTTGGGAATAAATTAATTTGATTTCTATTAATTTTTATGGGAAATAAATTTTCAGTTAGCGCTTGAGAATGAATTAACAGTGGTAAGCTGGGGATTCCTGTAGTATACTGAAAATCAATTTACACCTCAGAACAAGAAGAGTGCATACAAATGGGAAACGAAAGACTTCTGCTGTTGTGTTTATGCAAATGATTAATATTTTTTAAAATAGTAATTTGCAAATGCTATTATGCTCTTAGTATTTTTGCCACCTTCAATTATAAAATATATTTGATTATCATTATGGTACAATATGTGTGGTTTACTATTTAGCTTAAATTAGTGTCTAAAATATATATTTGACTATTACCATTCTGTACAATACGTGGTTTACTAATAAGGTAAAACTAATGTCTAAAAAATATACATGACTATTACCATTCTGTACAATACGTGGTTTACTAATTAGGTAAAACTAATGTCTAAAAAATATACATGACTATTACCATTACACATATACACATCAATTGTATGACCACCTCACATGATTGATATTAAGTTTCTCTAATAAATAAAATGCAATAATGATAATTATTTTTAACTGATGCCATTCTGTTAAAATGAGTAAATTATACAAATGATAAGAATTTGACTTAATAATGAAATATATGTTTTAATATAAATAATAACAGAAACTGGAAATCTGCTGCAACAAGTTATGTACTCAAAAGCCACAAACCATGAACTTTACTGAACTATCAAACTAAACAGAACATTACATATAATTATTTAAATACTAGCATTTGATTTTATTCCTAAAAATAAACTGTTTTCTTTTCAATCTCATTACATATGTGAGAATATATATACATGTGCATATTTATTTATTGGTATCGTTATGCAGTTCTAGATTGTAATAATAATAGTAGGCAGTTCAATTATTTGGTATATTCTTAATTAATTTGTAAAAATACACATAAATTATCAAGAGAGTAATCTAAATACAGGATATGTACTACTTTTATAGTTAACATAAAATATAAAACTGCACATGCACAATCATATTAAATATAATCAGTTTTGCATGAGAAAACAAATTTGTATATGCAACATTTTCTTGTGCCAAGCAGGATTGCCATGCTCTCAACATATTTAATACACAGGTATAATTCCATTCATTAATCCATCACTGCTCTTAAGTAGTTTTAGGTTTTAGTCAAATTTAGAACATTTCTTTAAAAGATGACATTCATTCTTATGAACAATAGTTCAAATTTTAATCTGTTTGTGATTAACAATATTTTGGCACCTTAATTAAGTTCAGTTAGTGAATGTTCTTTGCTTTATTTGCTTGGATATTATCTTTTCTTGAGGACAGGATATATATGTGTTTATATTTTGTTACTGTTGTTAGACTGCCAAGTAGACAAGCTGAAATTTATCCATGGGTTGAAAGCAGTTACATGCTACTGTATACATGAGTTTCTTTCTCAAGAATGCCTTGTTTCCCCAGAATGAATGAGTGATTTATATTTGGGCAGCCTTGTTAGTACTAGCATTTGTCAATAAATATTTTATTACTGTTAAATTTATATTTCTGGTGCTTGCATGCTTTTTCTTGTAGTTTAGTGTATAATACTTTAATAGGCTAAACTTATATATATGCACATTACCTTTGTGATGGGCCAACCCTAATATGCAGTCATTGCAAGCATTACCTATGGTGGAGTAAATTTGCCTATCCCTATTTCTAGACAATTGTTATATAAATTGTAAATTGTCAAAGTGACCTGTCCTTGGGCACTTATGATGATATTTTTTTATGATATTTTTTGTAAGTGTCAGAGTTGGAGTAAAAAACTCTAGTTGAGAATATCCAGAAAATTGCTGACACATTCCAAATCAGTTCAAAGTGGACGAGTAGTTTTTCTTACTAATAGTTTCAACTTGTTCATATCGCTTTTATCCATTGGGGATGGACCGGAAGTTTCTTTGTTAAAAGTACTCTATTCTAATCACTTTGAATTTGAACATACTAGAGTCCAGTCATAAAGGTAATTGTTAGCTTATGATTTGTTAACTGATTGATAAAGGAAGAATGGAATTAGAAATACTTCGTACATGTTTGCTATTATTCTAAGATTTAAATTGGAGACTGCTTATGTAATTGAACCATTATTTCTATGTTCATTAATTTGACTACATTGTACATTATACTTGTGACTTTGGTGCTATAATTCTTATGCTGTGTGTATCAGGCTAACAAAATTGTTGCAGGATTTGTTAAGTTGAGAATATTTGTAAGAGAGAAAAGAGTTTAGAGATGAAATATGCCTGAAATTTAGTGCTGCATTAATTTGACTTTTGCAGAGCAGAGTAAGCCTTTTTGGTTGTCACATCACGCTACTGTACTCTACTTGAATAGTCTACTTTTGTGCACCCAGCATTGTCATCAATTTATCAGTAAAAGTGTTGCTGTAAGTTGATTCCTGTGAATTCCATTTGAGTACCAATACGGTGGAAATTGTGGCGTGAGCTTGGTCTCGAGAACTCACAAAGTTTATTTTGAATGTTCCTCATAGGTGTGTGTGTTGAGTAAATGCACATGGAAATTCAAGAACATTCCTTGTGCTTGATAGCGCTTGTGAAATACAGGTTGATTCTCTACAGGGTGCTTGGAGAGCATGTTGAAGATTCTGGAACAGATGTGTAACATGCGTCTAGGAGGGACATGCAGGATCTCGCCTAGATATGAAAGGCAGTGACTTGTTGCAAACCAGGTGATTGTGAAACATATGCTGGTGATAGGTGCCATCTTTGAACAGGTTAGGGGTATTGACTTAGTAAATATTTCTCTGGCATTCTAATCGCGTGGCTGGCATTCTAATGGTAGGGGTGGCTGACATGCTAATGACAGAGAGTGGCTGGCATTCTAATAGTAAGGGTGTGGCTGGCATTCTAATAGTAAGGGTGTGGCTGGCATTCTAATGGTAGGGTGTGGTTGACATGCTAATGTCAGAGAGTGGCTGGCATTCTAATAGTAAGGGTGTGGCTGGCATTCTAATAGTAAGGGTGTGGCTGGCATTCTAATAGTAAGGGTGTGGCTGGCATTCTAATAGTAAGGGTGTGGCTGGCATTCTAATAGTAAGGGTGTGGCTGACATTCTAATGGTAAAATTAATACAGAAAAAGGTGTAAATACTACAGGATACTTACAAGATCTCTCTTGGAAACAGATGTTCGTACAAAGTAGGTCTCCTCATACCTGTAAACAAGAACTATTTTAGTTTTAGTTTTTACTGAAGCAGTCAAGTCAATTTCAAAGTGTTAGTGCTAATGAAAAGTCAATTTCAAAAACTTTACAGCTTTTCATATTTATTGCAATCAGTGAAATACAAGTACAGTATTTGTTTAGAGTTTATAAGCCAGATAGTATAGTCCACTATATAGTTGAATGTTTGTATATTTCACAAAGTTCCACAGGAGAGAAGATGAGATTCTACTTAGGCAGTTATATGTTTGTATATAATGCCACCCAGTTCCCACCAAGAGAAGATTAGATACTGCTTTAACAGTTAAATATTTGTAAATGGTGAAGGACTGCTTAAGAACAAGACATTTACTTGAAAATCCAAACTAATTAGTAAACTGGAATTTTAAATATACATCAATAACATATACATAAAAGTGCAAAGCACTTACTCTGTTCGTTCTTTCCGTTTTCTGTCTTCTCGAACTCTATGCAGATCTCTAGATTCCTAAAAATACAAATAAGCATAGTTTCTTAAATCAAGGATTAATTTAATGACTGTCATCTATATTTGCACACACACTGAATGAAGATATCAGAAATGTTGCTGGTAGTTCAAAATTGATTAACTTGGACAATATTACATCAGTAAATTTATAAACTAAATTTTTTATCAGTAGCATTAAATTTAGTTTAGGATAGATGCTCAGTGAATAATATCAATAATATGAAACATTAAAAAAAAACCCTGTCACGTGAAACCTGTTTAGCAGCAGCATCAAAAGAATAACTTGATATCTAATATATTTACAGAGAATACATTAAACAAATACAACATCATGCACACCAGTATACTGCAATCAGTACTGAGATGTCAAATGTTTATTCAAATAAAATGTTTATAACATTTTGCCAGGTTACATGTTTCTAATGCTAAATGTATAGATATCACATCAATAAAATTAAAAACAAATAAATCCTGTTTAGGATATTTAATAGCATACACAAAAAAAATGTCACATAGAAATTGTTTAGTAGCATCACCCAAAAGAACAGCAACTTGATATCTAATATACTTAAAAGGAATAATTAAACAGACCATTTTGTTTACTGTGCATTACTTACTTATTCTTTATAGGGTTATTTTGTACCATTACTGTCTCAAATGTACTAATGCTCTGACTAAGGTGATAAAGTATAAAGCTTGAAATTACTGCTCTATGTCTTGAACTTAGTCCAGGTGGGGTCCCTCTTTCGCTAATCTGAATCATTATTTATTTTTAATTGTTTATAATTTGAAGTTTTAATTAAAATATGCCAAATACTAATTTTGAAATAAATAAATAATATATATTATTTGTGAAATTAATTAAAATATCTGCCTTCTAAGTCTCCTAAGACAAAAAAAAATTTGATTAAAACATTAAAATAAACTCTTCAGATCATCCATGTGAATCTTACATGTATTTAGCAAAATTTACTTACTACTATCTCTTCAGGTTCATCCATATAATCCCTACGAAGTTCTTCCATCATGGTACTACTAAGAGCTTGTCGCTTTAATCGTTCTGCCTGTTTCTTGCTGCGCTCCTCCACTGATTCATCTGCATCTGCCGATATATAAATTTTATGAAAATTGAGGTCTTTTTTCTTACTTTGATGATGTTTAAATATAAGAAATCTCTTTATATATAAATAAAAAAATGTAATTGATAATCAGCACAAAGACAGATTTTTTTTTTAATAAAAAAATGTAATGAATGAAAACATGATACTTCAAAAGATACATTCAACAAGATACATTTTTATATTTGATAAAAAATTGATTTATCATATACAAAAAAATGAGATAATTTATTTTGCACCATTATAAACTCCAGTATAACAGTGCATTGACTATGATGCAATATAAAGCTTGAAATTACCACTCTAGGTGGTGTCCTTTATATATATTTGGACCATTACTTATTTTTAGCACTTTTTAAACTGAAGTTTTAACTAAAGCCCGACATGTAGTAAAAATACTCTGAAAATTCCCAGACTTTAAAGTGTACATAAAATATGTGAATTTTAAAGAATTCTAATTAAAAATGCATTTTTAGTTTTGTTTCTGATAAAACATTTTTCTGTATTTTAACAATCCTATTAGCAAAAGGAAAATTAAATAATAACTTATATGTGTGGTTCCTGAGTTATTAAAAAATGAACATATATGTACAGTATGTTGTTGAGCAAACAACCCAAAGGTAGTTTGGACTTTATGATGGTTTGTATGCAGTGTGTTTGAACAAACATCCCTAAAAGGAAACTTGGACTTTTTCTGAACAAACATGCCACAAAATTGGTTACAGTGCATTACTGAAGAAAATGGAACTTGGACTTTGTTTGTAGTGTGTTGGTGAACAAAATGGAACTTGGACTTTCTTTGAGGTGTGTTGCTGAACATCCCACAAAATGGAACTTGAACTTTGTTTGCAGTATGTTAATAAACATCCCATAAAATAGAACTTGTACTTTTGTTTGCAATATGTTGATAAACATCCCACAAAATGGAACTTGGACTTTGTTTGCAGAATGTTAATAAACATCCCACAAAATGGAACTTGGACTTTTGTTTGCAGTATGTTGATAAACATCCCACAAAATGGAACTTGGACTTCGTTTGCAGTATATTGATAAACATCCCACGAAATGGAACTTGGACTTTGCAGTGTGTTGTTAAAAAGGAGCTTGGACTTTGTTTACAGTGTGTTGTTGAACAAAAATACCAAAATGGAACTTGAACACAAGGATGTAAATTGCTTCTGAAATTAGTTTAAGTTTTGTTATTTATTCTTTTTAAGAGGCTGATTAATTTTATGAATAGATCATATTCAAATTATCCAGGATTTCACACTTTAAAAATATTACTTTTATTTAGGTGACCTTGGTACCATCTATTTGTGGCTTTTAGATGTGTTAGCTAAAATAAAATAGGTCAAATCAATTATTAAGGACTAAGTACCAATGGTCAACTGACAACTAATGTATTGCAAATGTATTATTTAAAATCATATAATCTTTTACCAGCATATATGTGTAATTTTCCATACTGACCATGGCGTGCTGATGCTTTAATTAGAAAATGGTGGACAAAAGATCCACAAAGAGAATTTCAAACTTTTGTTTAAAATGCAACACAGCTTATCTGTCTACTGTCTATATTTGCAATTTCACAGATATAATCATAGCTTATATAGTATTATTCAGAAATGCACATAATTTAATTGCACCAATCACTGAAACAATCCAATTTCAAAATGGAAGTTTTCTGTGAATGGTTTAAAATGTTTACGTAAATATTAGCATTAATTCTTTTCGATGTTTGGAATAGCTCTTAACTAATAATGGGTCAGAATAAGAAAAACAAATAAATATACTGCTAGTTCCCAGATATTTAAAAATTATGGTGAGTCTACAAAGTGGAATTTTTAGTATTTTTCATTTTCTGATGACAAAGGCATGGTTGTGCAAACTGACTTTATGTCTTATTAATATAACATTCAAATAAACAATATAAAACAATGAAAAAACATCAGGAATGCACATAGCAATACATATTAAACTATTTGTTATTTTAATAATGATGTAACTGAAAGTGGATTAAGTGCAGTATTACAAACAGGGAAATCACAAATATGATTTGCTTTGATAAAATGAGTTCTAATTCACTAAAGACAAACACAGGGAAATCACAAATATGATTTGCTTTGATAAAATGAGTTCTAATTCACTAAAGACAAACTGCAATAGAAACAAAAAGTACTGAGGGTCTTTTGATGTCATTTTGACTTTTCATCCAATCACATTTGTTTTTAGCAGTAATTTATGCTGAACTATAGTGAAATTTGATTCTAAATTAATTTATTTTAAATGCATTTTATAAACTCTTTAATTTTAAATTCTATTACCAAACAAAAGAAAAATAGTTTACGAATTCAACACTGACAATAATTCAGATTGTCAAAATCTTCCTTATTTGCTGTGGCAAATAAAAAAAATTAATATTATTTATAAATATTTTAAAATTTAATTTTCAAAGATGGACTATCAAATATGAAGACTGACAATCTAAATGAATAGAACTGCAACATTTTTAATGTTAATTTAAGTACAAGTAATAAATTATGTTGCAATTTTTAAACTATAAAGAAATTCTATTAATATTACAATATTTACAACAAAATCCATTTAAAAAAAACAATGAAAGATCCAGAAAGAAAATCTTCATCTGTAGAACTAGAAATGCCCTATAAACTATTATATATGTGTACTGAACATGCACAAAACATATACATGTTAAAGCTATATAAATTAAGGATGTTTGCAGGTATAAAGGTTGATAATAAAAGCATATCAGTTTCATTTTCTGATTTGTAAACTGGTCAAAAGCAAAAAAACAACTGAATTGATAAGAATAACTGAAACTATCATTCTCTATCATGGTAAAGATGAGTAACATTTACATTTTAACTATTAAAAATGAGATGTTGCATGAGACTTACTATAAGGCATAGGAGCTAATTTAGAAGCCTTGAAAAATAACTTTTGATGTTTAACTATTACAAATGCAATGTTAAACAAGACTTACAATAATGCATAGGAGCTAATTTAGAAGCCTTGCAAATACCTTCTGATGCTTTAACGATTACAAATGCGATGTTAAACAAGACTTACTATAAGGCATAGGAGCCAATTTAGGAGCTTTGTAAATGCCTTTTGATGTTTTCTCTCTTTCCTCACCCTCTTCCTCATCAGACTCTTCATCCTCCTGAAAGTGAAAGATTCAAGTAAAATTGGATTATATTTTTTTCCAATACAATATTGTGCAATACAAATCTGAAAGTGATAGATTCAAGTAAATTAGATTTCTTTTTTTCCAATACAATATTCTGCAGCACAACTCTTCGTCTAATGAAAGTGACAGATTCAAGTAAAATTAGATCAAATTTTTTCAATACAATATTATGCACTCAACTCTTCATCTAATGAAATTGACAGATTTGAATAAAATCGGATTACATTTATCTGATATATCTGATACAATATAATTATGCAGTACAACTCCAGTGACAGACTGGAGTAAAATTGGATGATATTTTTCCAATCCAGTGCTGTACAATACACATCTTCAGTGGTGGATTTATTCTATTTTGTGAAATCAAGATGGCAAGAATACAAAGAATTAAATTTTTTAATAATAATTATATATCAAACATACAAACAACTACCTTTGCTAAATAATTAAAGACTAAATCAATATAAATTTTTGCATACGACTTGTGAAAATGATGTAGATATGTGAAACAAAAATATATTTTCTTGGCTTTGTTAATATTTCATTGTTTGGTAATACTCCTTGTAAAGCTCTTTCTTTCTCTAATTCTGCCCCCCTCCAACACTGACCTATGCTGGCACAAAATCAGCATTAGCTGGAAATGTTCCCATTTAATCTGAAGAAGTCCACTCCATTGGTTACTTTTGGGAGAATAACAAATATATATTAATAAAGCAGACCTTTTCCCCTTGATGTTACTCTAAAAATGCACTGTTCTACCTTAATTTTTTTCATAAGTAATCACAATTATACTGGGTTATTTGCCACTACTGTTCTAAATGCAAGTATAAAATCTGTTATTGTAAAAAAAAATGATTCTTAATGCTTGTGCTAAATTATGGAAACAGATTTAAATTGCATATATTGTACATATCAAGTTGGGTGACTCCTTATACTATATATTTTTAATTTAGTTAGCCACCCACTTTGTGTACATTAAGTCTGATCCAATGTGGATTTTTAAAAACTTTGACTACTTTTAAGTGCAGAGAATAAAAAATATTTTGCACTTTCAAGTGCGGTATCCTATAAAAATGTATATATTGACTGATATTTTTTAAAGTCTAATTTATTACAAAATCCAATCTTTTACTCAAAGCCAGGAATGCATTGTCTCTTGGACTCTGGCACCAAGATATTCTGATCACTTTCAAGAGAGCTTTCAAGATGCATTAATAAGAACAGGATATATACATATATATGTAGGAGAAAATATCCCATTGTATTAATATTATTTCCGTTTGTAAAGTCATTCATTTCTTTCATTATGAAATTTTCTATATCATTCTAATGCATTTGCATGTTTTAGACTTGTTTGTATGGAGATATGGAGATTTTTGCAAATTTGTGTAAATACTGCAAAGTACTTACGAGTTTTTATAAGAATGAGCACACACTCAAGTTAAATAATGATACCTTGCATATCAGGTTGTCTGGATTTGGTTTGTATCTAAGTGGGTCCAATTCATCTGAAATGATTGAAAACATCACTTGGATTTTGAAAACCATACTGCTGGATTCACAAAATCATTAATTAAAGAAAGAATAGTACACAAATTTTCAAGGACCATTTAATGATTCAAAGTGTGTTACTTACCAAAATTCTTACCTAGTTTATTATCTGATAAGGTACATTACAGTTATTAATATTACAGCAAGTGTGTTTTTACTATTGTTCCAGTATGTTGTCTTATGAGACTTATTTCAAGCATTCTATCATTTAATCAAAATTCTAAACCATACACAGAAAGCTTCCATTTTAGAATCAGAGTATAATGTTGATTGATATTATGATGTTAAATATCATGCACTGTTTAATAATAATAAAAAAGGCTACTTCTATAGCTATGTAATTGTGTCTCTACACAGTATGCATTTTAAAAGTTCATATGTTATCAATGGCACTTTTCAACATTCATCTCACTTCTATTGGCTACTTATGACTCATTTTGCTATGATGGGTTATAAATATTATTAAAAATGCACATTTTATTCAAGACAGATAATGCTTTTAACTCATTCCACTCATAAATTACTTACTTTTGAACAGGAAAATGGGGAAAGGATTATACAGGGTTTTAGCCTTTTTCCTAATTAAAAAAAGAAAGTTATTTGTTTTTAAAATGTGTAATCTAGAATAGTGATTTTCAACTGCCAGTCCACAGAAATTTCCTTCTGATCTGTGGAAAAGTTATTGCCACCTAACACCTGGATCATGTACCAGAGTGGAGTGGGACAGCACATTTTGCCAGTATTGCATCAGCTCACCGGTTGACAACACATTTTAATCACATCCTGTGCACCTCACCAACCACGAATGTTCTTAAATTCACCATGCCTGTACCTATTGTTTGCTAATATTGTGTTGTGTTTTTTTTGGAAAGCAAGTTATTTTTTGTATCATTTTGTTGTAAAATTTGAAACCCTATAAAATGAAGACATAAAAAGTCAAACAGCAAAACTTTTTAACCTTCTTGAAAAGCAAGAACAACAGTCTAGTCAGGAGAAAAGTAGTGATGACACCAAAAGTAAGCCAACTATGAGTGCTTCAAGTTTAGAAGAAACAAGGAAAAAGAAATGTGTTGATACTTCGGATGTACAACAGAAACAAAAAAAAGAAATGGAAATTTTGTTCGGTATTATGATAAGGAGTACTTAAAGCTTGGTTTCACTGTAGCCACCGGCAGTGAACTATCACCCTGGTCCTTATGTGTAGTATGTTCCAAAATTCTATCAAATGACGCTATGAAACCTTCCAAACTTGCTCATCATTTGCGTTCAAAGCATAGCAATCTTACAGATAAGCCACTGGATATTTTTGAAAGATTACACAACCATGCGAAAAGTCAGAAAAGTCAAATGAAGATGATGACTAGTGACAAGTTGCTGCTTCAAGCATCTTATTTAGCTGCTCTTTGAATATCTAAAATGAAAAAACTGTTCATTATTGGTGAGGAGTTAGTAAAGCCTTGCATTTTAGCCTTGCATATTTGAGAAATTTTTGAGTCCTTAAGCCGCTCACAAATTAGAGGCTATACCCCACATTTGGACAACACCATTCAAAGGAGAATTGTTGACGGCCACCAATACTGAAGAGCAAGTTTAGAGGGGATAAAGAAATCAAGATGTTTTGAGATTCAACTTGATAAATCAACTGATTTGAGTAACCATGCTATTCTACTTTATTTTATGAGGTATAGTGAAGATGAAATTTTAAGGAAGAACTTCTTTGTTGCCTTGACTTACCTGGACAGACCACTAGTTAAGAGATATTTAGTGCTCTTAATGAGTATTTTTAAGCACAGGGCTTAGACTGGGGCAAATGCATTGGTGTATGCATGGACTATGCTGTGAGCATGACTGGACATCGCTCAGGTGTAGTTGCAAAAATAAAGGACGTTGATCATCCAGAAATTTGGTCCACACTGTATGATCCACCAGGAGCATCTAGCTGCAAAGAAGCTTTCTACTGATCTGAATGAAATGGTGAAGATTATAAATAAAATTAATAGTCGAGCTATGAATTCCAGGCTGTTATCGACACTGTGAGAGTATGGACTTAAAACACCACATATTCTTCTCCATGCAGAAGTGAGGTGGCTATCAAGAGGAAGAGTTCTTTCACGCCTTGTTGAAATGAAGGAAGAAGTAAAGCAGTTTATATGAGAGCAAAACTCTGCCCTAATAGAACCTTTGTTAGATGAGGAATGGATGGCCAAACTAGCATGGAGGACATATTTAGCCTTCTCAACAAACAAATAAACTTGATATTTCTCTTCAGGGGTTTTGTATAAATAATTTTACACTAAGAAATAAGAGGATGCATTCAAAAAGAAGCTGGCTCTTTGGGATAGTTGCATACAAGAGGAAGATGTAGAAATGTTTTCACTTTTGCAAGAATTTTTGATTGCTGCTGATGTCAACTGGAAAGTCATGTTCAATATAATAAGTCAACATTTATGGGTAACTCAAAACTTTAATCACTATTACCCTGAAAATGAGAATCCTTGTAAAGGTAACCTCTGGATTATTAATCCCATCCCATCATGGAAGATGTCAACTTATGCAATGTCCAAACATAAAATGCCATTGTTGTCACAATTCTGAATATCACTGGAAAAAGAATATCCTTCTCTCAAGTTACAGAGCTATTAAATTTTTGGTCATATTTTCGACTACCTATTTGTGTGAGAAGACTTTTTCAGCTGTCAGTCATTAAAACCAAACAGAGAAACCAAATGGTTGTCTTGTCTCTCATAACACTGCAGCCAAGTTTATCAAATATTCTAGCAAAGAAGCAGCAGCAGATTTCACACTAACTTTATGTGAATTAAATATTGCTTTCTTAAAAGTTCAAGATGTTCTATTATTAACATTTTTCTTTACTGTTCAGTTTCTGATTATTTTAAATAACTATAGAATTTCATTTTATAATATTAGATTTAAAAACTAATACACAAAATTCTATATTAATAATGGTTTTTATTTCTGCCTTAGTGGTCCACAAAATATTTCTTCTATTTTCACCAGTCAACAGGTGTAAAAAGTTTGAAAACCACTGATCTAGAAAATCAGAAAAAAATGTCTACACTTAGATCATAATTAAAAAAGAACATGACACTTGATTGTTTAGTTATAAGTTATTAGAAATTAACTCACCTGTTATGCCTTGCTTTGCTATTTTGATTAGTTTATCAATCTGATATTTTAACTTGTGATCAATTGGCCTCAGTTTCTCAACAATCTGGAAAAAGTAAAAAAATAAGTTCTCTAAATTTGTAAAAGGAGATAAATTTACAATAAAAGTAATGATAAAAATCAACAAATTATAAGAAACATCTGATAATCTGAACATGTTAAAGTATAAAAGTTTTATGAAAAGCGTTAGTTCAGAACTCTAAATTACCTTCATCTAATATCTGCACTTTTATAGATATTAATTTGTAATTTATTAAAGTCGTTTATTATAGCAAAAGAACTAGAAGATGCAATTTGAATGCCAGCTTGTTTTTTTCCATAATGACCAGATTAAAGGTTACTTCGGCCATATAGAGTTCATGTAACTGACATACATAAATGGAAACAAAAATGTCATTCTGCCATTCATTGTCAGAAACATATAGCAAACTGTGCTGAAATTCCAAATGCAACCGAAAAGCCACATTTACATGAAAACATTGATGACCAGTATGTGAGTGTGCCAGAAGCCATGTGGCACTTACTTGAATTGCCAATGCACAATCAATCAGGATGAGACTGCCGTGTCAGAAGCCTTGTGTTACTTTCCTGAATCGCCAATACACAATCATTCATATGCAGTGATGAGATTGCCAGAACAAGAAAAAATTTTAATATTTTTAAAGCTATAGAGTGCTTGCTTTAATTGCCAATACATGATTGCTCACATGCAATGGTGAATTAGCTGGTGCAATAAAAAAGCCTCATGAAAAAAATGTAAACATTCAAATGATTTTAAGATTCATCAACCATCTTCAAATCCAGTGAGAAAAAACACAGAATCAAACTATCCATTCATGTATTTTGGGTTGTTTTTTTTTTCATTTTGAATGAAGCATTATTTGCACATGGTCAGCTATATGTTGCCATAACAAAAAATAAAAAATCTACAGTTTAAAGTCTTCATTCAAGGATAATAAAATCCAGAAAATCTTTTAAACTCCAATTAAAGATTTACACAAAATATTGTTTATCATGAGTCCTTCACTCAACTAAATATCTTTTTACAAATGAGTAAAAATTATTTCAGAATGTTTAAAATAAATTTTGAAGGATTTTTAAATGCAAGATAATAAAACCCTTCTATTTTCAGCTTTAAATTTTTACCTTTGCTTTAAACACCCATTCAAAGATGGACATAATAGCCTAGATTTTTTTTTTTTTTTTTAACAACACAAAGAAAGAAGGTGTCATTCTATGTCTATGAGAAGAACAAACTTTGAATGTTTTTCTTTTAAATATATGAAAATGAGTTGCAAAATTACTCCATCATTCACAATAGACAGTATATTCACTAATGATTTATTGCTTATTTTTTCTTTTTTCATTGCATGCATTGTTTATAGACAGCTTACTGTATGTGTACTGCATCCCTCTTAAGAATAGAGAGTTTGTATGTCATTTGCTCAGATAACATACTGTATGTGTCCAGCAACCTACTGAGAATATAGTTTGTAGTCATTTCCTCAGAGATAACATACTGTATGTGTATTGCATCCGTCTTGAGAATATAGAGTTTGTATGTTATTTCCTCACAGATAACAACATATTGAATGTATACTGCATCCCTCTTGATAATATAGAGTTTGTATGTCACTTCAGAACAGTTGAACCTTGGTTCATAATTTTGATTGCAAATATAAATTTGAATGCTGCAAATTTTTAAATGGTGGCTTGCATTTTCACTATATTTATTTATTTATAAATCAATATCAATTTATGAGTTTTGATTTTTTTTTCTTAATCATATATCAACCAAGTCCATGAGAGGGTTCTTCTGTTGAACATGTTTTCTTTGTTTCTTAACTTGACTGACATGGCAGACAGATCTATAAATAGCATTATCCTCTTAACTGGTGTGTGATGTCATATTTAAGAAAATTAATGTTCTGCTCAATTTATTTAAGGTGGCATTATGCAATTTATTTATGTGAATTTTGTTTCAAAAATAAAAAAACAATAATTATTTTATGGGCAAAACCTGTTCAGCTATCAAGGTTTAGTATTATAGTTTCCATCATCAAACTATCAATTTAATCCTTGTTATAACATAATACAAACAAACTGAAGAGTCCATATTCTTTATAGTGCATTTAGCACTGCAGTTGTGCAAATAACTAAATTTTTTATTTTTGTCAACCAGAAAGTGGCCAATTTTAGCTGTAGCATTTCAATACAATATTAGTACAAAAGCAAAGATTAAAGTAGAAAATACTGTAATACTAAACTATAAATACAAAATACAATTGTGCTTTGCATGAACATTTGTGTCAGGACATCCAAAAACATTTGTGCACCCCTGCTCTAAATTATTCTCTGATTCCCAGCAGAGTATCTTTTCTAAAAAAAATACTGAATAATTATATATATCTATGAATAAAATACTGACATTAAAAATTGTAATATTTTAGTGTAAATACAGTGGTGCTCCACATGCACAACTGTGCATCAGAACTTCTACTTCCATAATCTTTCTTAATTTTGTTGATAGACAAAACCAATATTCAAACATATTTGGCACAGCTATACTGGAATAAAAAGATTCTTTTACAAATAGTGTTAGTCTTTTAACCACAATTATTACTGTATTCTTAATATTTAATTCATCATCACCTCTCAGATTACTGTCATTTTGTTCTCAATTACCAATCATTTCAAATAAAATATATATCTTCAAGATTATAGACATTTCGTCACAAAATAAAAAAAAATATTCATCACCAAAAGTAATTATATCTAAAAAAAAAATAATCAAAATCTTTATGGATGCAGTCATTAGCAGAGAGGAGAGTACCTACATAGTATGGTGATTGTTTATACACCTTAATAAATCAATTTATGTTTCCTTGTTCAATCAACTTATGTTTCTGGTATCAGATCTGTTTTGGGCGGAGCGCATCCATAGCAACCAGTGCTTTTTCTTCTCATATCATTCGAGAAATCGCGAGAGTTCCGGTATCTACAGGAAGTCTTACATTTGTACAACGATTTCTGCACCATTTTGAAACATTTTCTCCTTGCTTCATTCGTTTTTTCATAAAGTTTTCTTTGTTTTTCGCGTTTGGTGTTTGAAATGGATTTCCTAGAATCATCGAGTGACAGTGAGGAGTTTAGTGGATTCAACTTATTGGATAATGAGGTGAGAGAAGTTGATTTTGAATCTGAGTGACATTAGCATCAGTAATGTACATACAACAGATCTTTCTAACTGGGAGGAGAATGAATCAGATTCTAAAGAAGAGGAGGAGGGGGAGGGGGTATCCGGAGACGCACATGTTTGGAGTAGTAATACTTCGGCACTGAATATTTGAAAATTTAAATCAGAAACTGGACCAAATATTACATTAAATAATAATAGTACTCAGCTGGATTTCTTCTACCAAGAAATGTTTGACAAAATAGCCGAGCAAACAAACGAGTACGCTCATCAGAAGATCGAGAAAAAAAAATGGCGATCCAATTTGGAAAGAAACAAACGGCAGTGAAATAAGGACTTCTTATTTTGTTAGGAATCCACAACCTGCTCAGAGAAGAAATGTATTGGTCGGCTGATGACAGATTAGGTGTTCCTGGCATCAACAAAGTCATGCCTTTGAAGAGATTTAAGAAGCTTGGGGAATACCTACATGTTGTGGACAACACACAGTCAGAAGGCACTGATCGTCTCTTCAAAATCAAGCCTCTTTTAGACATTGCCAACCAAATCTTTTTAGATTCTTACAAGCCCTAACGAGATATCAGCATTGACGAAGCAATGGTCCCCTTCAAAAACAGAAGCACACTTCGTCAGTACATGCCAGTGAAGCCAGTGAAATGGGGAATGAAAATTTGGTGTGCTTGTGAATCTGCGAGTGGCTACCTTCTTCAGTTCGATGTCTACTGTGGAAAGAGAGAAGATGGTACACACCAGGGTTTGGGGTATGATGTGGTGATGAAGCTGGTTTCTCCTTTCCTTGGAAAATACCATCATCTCTATTTTGACAACTTTTTCTCCTCTGTGGCTCTCCTGACCAGTCTACTCCGGGAGAAGACCTACGCTGCATCAACAGTGTGCCAGAACATGAAGGATCTGATGTGGCCTTCAGACAGAAGAGAAAACTGAAGCAGGGGGAGCATCAGGTCTTCCAGAGAGATCAGCTCATTGCAACAGTGTGGCATGATAAGCGAGATGTGCTGATGCTGTCCACCAACACCTCACACACGATGGACCAAGTTGAATGCTGGGACTGACGCTCTCACACCAGAGTGGTTGTGCCTTGCCCTGCTGTTGTCAAGCTCTACAACCAGAGCATGGGGGAGTGGACAAAGCTGACCAGATGAGGGGCTACTACAACACAATCAGGAAGTGCAGGAAGTACTGGAGGTACCTGCTTAGCTTTGTCTTCGACTCAGCCATCAACAACACCTTCATCCTGTACAAGAAGTGTGTTGCGAAGCCAAGCAAACGCTACTCCCTGCTGGACTACCGCCTGGATCTGTCAGACCAGCTCATTGCAGCTTCTCATGCAGAAGTAAGGCAGCATCCAAGAGAAAGAGCCAGACAGTGGCCCAGGACAATGTACATGCGCACAAACTGGTTAAATATGAAGAGAAAAAGAAAGCCTGCGTGTGCTGCAAAGTGGCAAAACACCGTACCACGTCTGGCAGAGCTGTGGAGACTACATATGGCTGTGATGTCTGCCAGTGTTGTTGTTGTCCACTGACATCCGTGACCTTTGGTAACCCCTCGTGGTTCAACAGGCTGTGATACGGATTCAGCACGATGCTCACCACATTGTAGGACTCCACGCTTTTAGCAAAGTTGGATTTCCCGTCGAGTGGCATTCAGCAGTCAAGGTCAGGTTTATGAGGTAAACTCAGGACTGGCACTGTGTTTTCGGATAGGCACGGTCATAAGCGATGGACACTGCTCTCTATTTTTACCCCTGAAGGTTGGGCGTAATGCGATGTGGGCGTCTCAAGCGTCCAGCCCATTCAGATGGTTTTATCAATGGGGTAAAGGTCAACTAACATCTTAGTGTCAATCATTGCCTGGTAAGTAAATGACCATACATGGGTAGTTAGTGTCCGGTTTTGGGTGTGACCTTCACCTGTGATCTAACCTACTTTCCCTGAACTTGTAAACAAGCCTTTCCACGGCCTTTAAGTTTAATCCTCAACGGAAGTTTCTCAATGGGTGTACAAGGTTGTGGAAAAACCCGTATATGTAAGAAAACAATTAGTAATACAAAAAAGTTTATCAAAATATTACATAATTTGTTTTAATATATTTTCACAGACATAACAACTATAAACTAATGTTCTTCTTTCCATTACCATCCCTCACTGCACAAGCCAGAATAAGTGCTGTGATTGAAAGATAGCCAATGAGAGTTTGCGGTTCTGGACAAATTTAAGGTTGGATGTGTGCAGAGCTAAAATTTTAAAAACTTTAAAGAAATATATTATGAAAGAGTGAAATCACAGGTAATAAAATATGCTAATAAAAGTGAGCGTGAGTTCTTAAAACTCAAAAAGTATTTTTTTGTAGATATGATGTATGTTTTCATTTTCTAACTCAAATCCCAAAGTATATGTCATATTTTACAAAAATGTAAATTTTTATAACTAAAGATTATATTAGTTTGTATTATATAAAATCAGATTAAAAGAATTGTTTAGATGTAAAGTATCAATAACATTGTAAATTAAATGTTAGAAAAACACCCTGTCCATGTTAAAATGCTCTTTATTAAAAAGGTATTGAAGTCTTGCAAAAAAAATAAACTGTTAATAATAAAACTCACTGTCCTATTTTCTACAAGGCGCAGTATGGCTGGATGCCCCTGAATAGACTTGCCACTGACTTTCTTTAACATCAACAGCACGAGGTCTGCCATATATGCCAGCAGTACATGATTCTTCACTTCCAGGAAACTCACACCCTTAGGACAATGAAATAATATTACAATTTTGGAAGCAGGTTCCAGTTGTGCTAAACTGTTTTGCATTATTATGTTAAACAAATATCAACTGCACATGCATATATAATTTTAATATTTTATATGGGCATTTCATTAAAAATAAAATAAAAAAACTACAATAAAATCATCCCTTATTAAGAAAACATAACTAAAGTAATCCTTAAAATCCTTAAAGATAAAGTGAAAGATGAGATTTCTTTTGTTTCAGATTGTCAGCCTATGATAAAGATTTCTGTGTTCTGTAAATTCTAATGACAGTAAGAGTCTATGTCCCTAATGGTGCTCCTCTCAAAATACATTCTTGGTAACATTTAAGATGGTAGTGTATGTATGTGAATTCAATCAATATGAAATATGATGATTGGTGAATGCAAAAATCATTAACCATCGAAGAAAGAAATAGACCGTGACTGTGAATAATATTTATGTTGGAATCTGACAAATTATTAAAACCAGTTATGAGACTAGAAATTTATAGAATGTCTTTTTATTATTAACTTTCTCTAATAATTAACTTACAGTTTGTATAATTGTAATATATAACTGTATTATCCCATTTTTGTGAGCAGCCTTCTTCTGATTTCTTTATTGGTTGTGGTTGTGGTTGAATCTCAGTCTATGAGTCTGAGCTGTGGGTCTCAAGTGGAGCCTCAAGTTCAACTTTCAAGTTCCTAGCTATCCTTCATTTGTTCATTAGTGGTGACTTGAGTGACCGGGAAAGCATGGGAAACTTGCAAAGTGTGTAATCATAAGGGAGTATGCTACACCCCTACTTTTGATGTACCAAAGCAAGGGTGCTAAGTACATCAGTCCAGTGAAGATAACACAATCATTGTGATTGTGTTCTGCCAGTTCAAGAAACTGATGGCAAGAGAGTGCTAGGTCAGTGGAGAGAGTAACAATATGTCAGTGTTTTCTTGTGCACAAGTTGGGAACACGTGCTGGGTGTGGACATTCTGACACTGTGATGTGATTCGAAAGGCCAGTGGAAAGACTGTGGAAGCTGTACTTAATCCAGGTTATGTGAAGTTTGTAATAATCTATTCTAATAACTCCATTTCTATTCTCTGATAGGACTAACCTGCAATTTGTATTGACTTTATTGTTCAACTATAATTAGCTGTAATTTTATTATTATATATATTTAGAGAGAGATTGTAAACTATAATTAGCTATAATTTTATTATTATATATATTTAGAGAGAGATTGTAAACTATAATTAGCTGTAATTTTATTATTATATATATTTAGAGAGAGATTGTAAACTATAATTAGCTGTAATTTTATTATTATATATATTTAGAGAGAGATTGTAAACTATAATTAGCTGTAATTTTATTATTATATATATTCAGAGAGAGATTGTAAACTATAATTACGCGAACATGGTTTGTTGGAATATTGATGTCAAATTATGTTTCATTGTAATTGTCATTTGTATAGTTGATTTTTCTTTTAATAAATTTATCGATCTTTTTATGAATATTGATATTCTTTATGCTGGAAAAAAAGTGGGTGTAGATGGAGCTTGCAAAATGTAGATTAAAGTTGGATTTGTCTTTTCCTTAGTAAGAAGTTTTCCACCTGCAGAACACCTTATGTGACTGTAAATGTTGTTTTATGTTGTGGAACTGTGAAAATGTTTACAACACCAAAATATCTGCCAAGTGAGGGACAAGTGGTGTCTGTTGGAGGATCATTAATAAAATAAAATTAATATTCTCATCACTTGAAAATAGTAATGAAAGAATAATTAGAAATAATTATTTTCATTAACTACGTGGCACAATTACATACTTCATAATTTTATTTAATTGTTTTCTTCTTTTACTCATGATGAAATTGAATACATATTCAGTACTTTTATTCTTACCTGACAATTTCCTCAGTAATCATTGTACCATACAGATTGTAGCAGAGTATACAAAATGTCTAAATTTTACTGATAATGATTTTGGATTTGTGCTCCAATGAACTTGAACAGTCTGTGGATTACATTTTCATTTTATTATCCTAATATATATGTTAGTAATCTTAACAAGCAAATGGAGTCTGCTCATATTGAAAAAAAATCTAGTTCCTTTCTAATCACTGGACTTTTCACTGTAATTGTTGTTTTTTAAAATAAAAATGTACATTGGCCTCCTGTGTTGGGATACATGTATATGGAAACAAGGGTTTCTTTACTTCAATTGGATGTGTTAATTGTATTCATTGGAGTTTTCACTGAAATTATTTTTTAAATATGTGCATTGGGCTCCTGTGTTGGGATATATGGGAAAAAACCCCAGTGTTTTTTTACTTCAGTGGAATGTGTAAACTACATTCAATGGAATTTTCACTTAAATTGTTACAGAAAATGTGCAATGGTGTGCTAATTCTAATTTACTGTGAACAATTATGAATCTTCACATCTCACATCTCCACTGTTATTTGCTTGAGGCTGGCTATTTTGTGCCATGACCTGCAACAAGTGCTATAATTAAAATTTATTTATTTCACAGTTATATGTGTATATAATTGTACAAATAAATTTCAGTGATTGTTACTTCATCATTCTTTACTGTCATGTATACTCAACAAGTACTTTTTACATGAACTGTAAAAATATATACATTTGGACTGTATTCAACTTGAGGAAATAATTTTCATTTATAAAGAATCTTAGGAAAAGAAATTATGCAGAAAACATACTACTTCTGCATCTAATCAACAACAGGATGAGATTTGTTTTCTTAGATTTTGAAGCTTTCAGCAGACACATCTCGGTGTTGTAGCCATTGAGTAACAGTACTCAATGGATGCTTGCTTGATGCTCTGTGTTTCAAATTTTTGATCTAGTGTAATGGGTGAGACCTCTGATGAGGCAGCACCCTGAATATTTATCCAAAATATCACTGAAATACCCCCAAATCACTTAGACTTCATAAAATTGACTGGGGATGTCAGGCCAATTTTTAAAATGATCTTATAAACATTGTGAATAAATATATTAAGACACTGAGACTCATCATTCAAGATCAAGGAAAGGTAAGGGAAGTTTTTATCATAATATTTAATTTTTAATACTTTAAAAATAATAATTTTAACATTTTTAGTGTGTTTAGCATATGTTACACTTTATATTTTCAAAACCCATTTATAGTTACAGCCGCTTTTAATATTTTAGTAAGCTAACCCATCCAATTAATGATGAGCAGCAAAATAACCTGCCAGGATCTCGCATTGTGTGACTATGTAACCTGACAGACAAGAGGTTAAAATTAAATTTATTGTTCTTTATTTTCACATTATGATTTGCACCTATTAATTAAATCTATGTTCTTTATTTTTACACTATGATTTGCACTTATTAATTAAATCTATGTTCTTTTTATTCACACTCTGATTTGCATCTGATCTGTTAATTAAATCTATGTTCTTTATTTTCACACTCTATGATTTGCACCTATTAATTAAATCTATGTTCTTTATATTCACACTATGATTTGCATCTATTTGACAATCTATTTTAAATTGTAAAAATTAAGATGGCAATTTAAATTTGTATATTTAAAACCTTTATCTGTGAGGCTTGTTAAAATTAAAATGGCAATTTTAAATTTGCATATTTAAAACCTTTAACTGTGAGGCTAAGTCCGCATGGCGTTGCAACAGATTGTGGAGAGTTCTTAATGCATCACCACCATGGTCTTTCACTTTAGACACCAACATCTGAAATTCAGTCTAAAAATAGAAAAAGTAGCAAATAAATAAAAGATTAAACTAAAGTAAAAAGATAAAACAACCCAAACATAATTAACAGTTAGAGGTGAAGTAATATACAAAGTTATTACTTTCCATGATGTTTGATAAAGTCATTACTTTACATTTTAAAATGATCATCATCTAACTTAGAAGCATGCAAGATGAGTGAAATATGAATGAATAAAAACTGAAGTAAAGGTACACAGCTCAACATTTGCTTGGAAATGTTCATATTTTGAGTTTGGCTATACTGTTGAGATATTTTATTTTAACCTATCTATAAATATTATCTAATTATGCCTTAATTCCAATAGCAGAACAAAACTATGGATATTAATTTGTTACTGTTGTAAATTGTCAGATGAATATTTTTTCTGAAAAAGAAATGCAATAAACTATTCTTAGAATACATGATTTAAGTTACACATTTTTCAAAGTTGCATTAAAAAAAAAAGAATGAACGTAAATAAAATAAATTGGAAGAGTCAAAGTCCAACTGGATTTGTCTAAATTTTGCCATACAGATCACTAAGTATTCACTTTATAAGTGAAATATGATTCCAAATATTATCATATATCAAAATCAAAATGGTTTGTGGAAGACTGTTTTAATATGAAGTCTGAAAAAAATTCAATGACTTTATTTACAATAAAAAAACAACACATTAAAATAAACAAACTTGTATTAATTGTCCCCTTCAATACTGGTGATGTCTGAACCAAACATTTTATGACTTTATTTACAACAACAAAGAGGAAAATTGAATAAATATTAAAATAAAACACTCTTATTAACTGTCCCCTTCAAGGCAGTCTCTTCTCTCGCCCTCCCTCCCCAGACATATCGTTGACGCTACCTGTGGAAGCATCACTTTAACTTTGGGATTGTCGAGTTCCGATGTCACGTTTTGTTGGATTGTTGGAATGTTTTCAAATATTCCTCCTTTTAGTTCATTTTCATGTTAGACAATAGAAACAAAATCACGGGGGGGGGGGGGGCAAAATAGGATTACTGTAATTTTTTTACTTGTTAATTTGTAATTGTTGTGTTGAGGATGCGGTTGAAGCTGTTATGATTAGGACCTACCTCTATTGATAAAACTTCCCTCTCCCCCAGTAATTACTAAATTAGGCATATTTCGATGTACCACTATATAATATTCGATATATGTGTAAAATATCAGAGGATTAATACTGCAGATTGTTATTTAAATACTTTATTTTACATCATTTTATTTTAATTAAATAATAAACACTAATTTGTAGGGCCTATAGGCTATAGTGTTAATAATACATACTGTTAGTCGGTAGTGCCACTGCCAGATAGTTTGACTTTCTTAATATTGGACATATTTTCACATTGATCATTCAGTTAACAAAGTATGCGTTATTTGAAAATGGTTAAATTTCTGTTAATTAGTAATAACTGAAAGAATAATTAAACTAATCCTAACTCACCATGTTTGCTGAATAGAACTATGCATAACTCTGTATTTGCGTTGTATAGAATGAGAGTTACGGTTATTGAAATACAGGTAATCAACTGTGAACTGTTTGGGAATAATATATATTAGAACCATAAGCTAGGAAGTGCAAATGGTGCGATCAGATTTGTTCCTTACATTTTGCAATTAAAATCTGTTTCTAACTTTAGCCGATTTCGCAGAAGTGCAAGCTCCGAGGGAGAGATTTTGCTCTTGAAAAGAAAACTATAATGTGATTATTGTGATGACGTTCATGATGTTGTAAAGGGATATGACATGAGAGAAGAGGGGATATAGTGAAGAGAGGGAAGGCAGAGGATATAATTGTTTTTTCCTTTTTATTTGCATGTTTGAACCACTCCGAATTTTAGAATATTAATAATTTTATATGGTATGTCTGAAGTTTTCGGGTGAAGAGGCAGAGAGCAAACAAGCAATTTATTGCTAATGTTACACCACAGCCAAGCTCAAAGTGGCGACCTTGCACAAAGTTAAGACAATTCCAGACGTGCGCTATTTGCCAGCCGGCTTCAGAGAGAAGATGATCCTGCTAATCGCTGTGCAGTATTCCTAGCTACAATTGGAGAAGGTGCTCTAGACATTTTTGACGCTTTTAAATTTGATAGTGCTGCAGACTCAAACAACCTTGAGAAAGTCTGGATAAATTTAAGGAACATTTCGTGGGGGAGACACGAGGCATATAAGTCATACAGATTTCACCTCCATCGTCAAGAACCTTCAGTTGTTGTTGGGTGGGCTAAACTTGTATTGGTAGTTAGTACTTTGTAACCCGAAAAATGACAAAAATTTACTCTAAATTTTTGCCATGTAAAACTGTGTAAGCCATTTAGACAACTGCCTTTGGTCCAGTCATGAACAAAAGAACAAAGCATTGGAAGTCGTTTAGCAAAAGCCGACCATAACCAGGGTGCAGAGGAGTGATACTCGCCATAAGCGGGCAGATTGCGTAACCGCTTGCATATCATAGGGGCAGGCATCAAGGCCGACACACTGTAGTTGCATCATAAGAACCGAAGCTCCCATAGGAACACCACTCTATAGAGCACCACCCACCAACCGTGACTATAGCACAAAGGGAAGGACAAAAGGGTAATTTTCGCCCAAGGGTAAGAAATCAGCGCGATACCCTATGTAAAATGGAAAGAGTATTTATACCCGACTCTGCCGAAAAAATAATTATTCTGAGAAAAACCAGTTTCCCATGCTAAGACTTCCTGCAGAGAGTGAGACAGAAATAAGGCACACCTGAATGGTAAAATTCTATCTTTGTAAATAATGAATTTTGTTAAAGATATTTATTCCAATTTTCTGCAATTCATTTTTGTTCTTGTATTTTAAAATTGACTTGATTGTAATATTATTCTGGTGTAAAGAAGAATTCAAACAACGAAACATGTAAAGGAATTTAATATGAGAACCAAGAATAAAATTACAGGTTTATAATTTAGTGTGACACGAGCTGATGTACTCAAACCCTTTATGTTTTATGAGTCTCGGAAGTCAAGAGTCAATGCATCAGGAGTTTCTATGAAGAGACGATATTCCATCGCCAGTCAGGAGAGGTGAAGTTATCTGAAAACTCCATCTTCCACGTTGCTCAACTTAAATTCTGACTTAGAAATCTCAGACGTTTACCTTGGCCTGAAGTCTACTGTCACTTGGTACCGCCAGGCTACAGCACGAAATCCTAGTTCATCGAGGGGACAAAAGAAAGATAGCTGATCATGAAATTCATCTAAAGCCAGAGCTACTAAGATAGAGAGACAGTACACCATTGTTCTATGATTAATGTAAATTTCCTATTCTAATTATGATTTTCTTCTATATAGATTTTTGCATTAACTAGAGAATGATGTTATTTCTTGCCTAGTAATTGTTCTAGGAAAAGCATTGTGATTGTAGTCCTAGTAATTGTCCTAGGGACTAATTGATGATGAATATTCTTTTTCTTAATTAATAAGCTTGAGAGATCTGCAATCTCTAAGCCTGGCCTTGAGTGTGATTTTCAAAATATCATTAATTGTAAATTTGAATTTATTATTTCTTTCTTTAATAAATTCGTTATATTTTTACTTATCTACTCTCGATTCTTGGAAGAGGGGTAAATGTGAATGTGATAGGTGGGGGCCCTGCCAATGTAATAACGATAGAAAGTCAGTCTACGCACATTTTTTAAGATAAGTCCTATCCCCGAAAATAGGGAGCATTTTGTAGAGGGCTGGAACAAGAGTGACTGATTGGATAGTTCAGTTAAGGGCCATTGTTCTAGACAAGTAACACCTGAGAGGGAGGAATACAGATTCGATAGACCCTTTGGGTGATTGTGAAAGGAGAATTATTAATATGAATTATTTATTTATGAGTATAATGTCATATAATTAATTAACAATCTAAAGATGCACAAAAATCTTTGCCACATACTTGTTATTTTGAAATGTTTGTCTCTTTGTGTGTGAATTTTTATTGAGAAGCTGATATCAGCAGCATAATTCTTTTATTTAGACATTCTATATTAACATTGTTTGAAGGTTGTGTGACTGCTTTTGTATGTATTTGAAGTTTTGCCGATTAAGGGAAAGTTCTTTATAACAATGTTACGATCGAGACGTGAGCAGCGCTCAGGTCTATTTTTGGCCACGGTTGGTTTGTCGCCGCTATACCCTGGGGTGACTTTGTAATAATGAATTATATCAAATATGTGTAATTATTTATGATACAAGACATCTACAAGTGCCGATGCAGAGTATGGGTCACTGGTTAGATATGTATATCTGCAACTGTTATGCCGATATGCTGGTACGTCGCCAATTTGACTCTGTCCCCACTCAGATCTCAGCTTAGAATCAATGTTTATGAATAAAGATATAGGCGAACAGAGGACAAAACGTAATCATTAGATTGTACGAAAACAAACGATAGAAATTACCTCACTAACAAATATGCATTAAAAATAATAACAAGAAATTTAATAAAAGAAAAATTAACAAGATTTAGGAAAACAAGTTCATCCTAAGCCAGTTCCCTACACTGTAGTCACTTTCTGGATGGGTACTTAACTTATGCGCTGGAATGATGTCACAGTATTGTAGACTTGAATATGACAGTCAATGCTCAGAACGTCCCAATCAAGCCAGGGACAAATATTAAACAAAGACAGTTTATACCAGCCACCAATGTAGTCAGCTACAAAAATAGGCAGCTACAATCAGCCATAAAACTCTGCAGACAAATCAAAAACCCTGAAACATAAACAATTGCAAAGCCTAAATGTCCAGTCAATTGCTCTATTAATAAATACTAAGTTTGGCATAAGCCTCTGAAAGAAATGTTAACATATTCCAAACAAAACATCCTAATAAAACCTTACCATTCATACAATACAAAGACGTTTTACCTTATGCAGCCAAGGGTTTATGCTCTCATATACAACCCGTGGTCAGGAGGGACTCTTCTCTAGTTGCCACCCAAAGACAAATTTCTGGAAGGAGTGAAGATAAAAATTCACTGTGGGTCTTTTATCACCCTTGGAATCACACTTGCGTCTATTAGTCACACTTTCGATCTGACCAATTGCTTAGCGCTAATACAGATTATGCCTTTCTAACGACTTCTAAACGCACACTCTGACCTAACTGACAACGCTCCCATTGTAGTCCAAAACACACACGTGCTGCAAATTAATCTCTAGCTAGCTTATGGGCCATTGATCATGCAGCTTAAACAACAAACACTCGATCATCTTTCTGCCGCAAACACCAGTCAGTAAATCTACCCCCATGCACACTCATTCGTTCAGGACCTCTCTTCTAAATCAACATGACACAATACGCACACGTCATTCAAAATACAATAATGTTCAATTTAAATACAGCAATGAAAATTTATATAAAATATATAGGGAAATTACCCCATCATACAACATGGTTAGAAGTTGCTTTGTCTCGCTGACCATGGATTAACATTATGTTGGGTACAGGTGTTTTGTTGGTTGGTTGTGTATAATATTTATATTTTTTGGGGTGGGAGTGGCATGACTTATCTTTATTGCACCACTGTACATACTATAGAACAGTATTTTTAGAAAATTTTACGTGAGGGTAAGAAAGACTCATAAAATTAAACCCATGGCTCCCTAAGAGATCTCAATTCTCTGAAGCTGGTTCTGCAGGTAAAGCATCAAGAAAAGTCATCAGTTTAGCTACAAAACAAGTCATAAAAAAGATTAATAAGAGAGGGCTTAGTGTTAAATTAATTTTTGAAAATTTAGCACTGCAAATACAACAATTAAGAACAAAGAGATGCCGGAAAAAATAAAGTGACATTCCTCAACTATACTTTTTAAAGGGACAGAAGCAATCACTGAAATGGAAAGACTGCTATAAATATAGATTAGACTAGAGCAATGTAAATGAGAGGCGATTCTGTTTCTCAGGTGTTAATTTGTGAAAATGCAAAGACCATTTTAATTAACAAGTTAGTGAATCACATTCTTCATCAAATACTCAATTCACTGAGTTAAACTGGTTCTCATGGCTAGTTCAAAAGGTTCTAAAAGAGGTCGGATATTAAAAGTGTCGTGGGACATGGGTAGGCTGCCAGTGCCAACCAAAAGATAGCAGAAGAATTTAAAACTGAGTTTGCATCACTTGGGGCGATTTTCCACAGCAGGCCTTCATTGTGGAGGAGACAGGTCTTGTGTTTAGAAGAAGTTGCAAAGGACTTATATTATGATAGATGAGTCGCAACTATCCGGCCACAAGGCCGTGAAAAACCGCGTTATCCTGCTTTGTTATGGGAACATCTCTGGATACCTTAAGATCAAGACTGCTTGTTTTTCATTCAGAAAATGTGACGCTTTGAAAAGGGAGATAAAATTTAAAATGTGATGCCCTGAAAAGAGAGACAAAGTTTAAAATGTGACGCTCAGTAAAGGGAGATAAAGTTCCACAAGGAATACTGCTAGTGGGGGAAAAATATCTAGGACGCTTGTGCGTGGCCTTTCATCTTCGACGTTGGGGAAGGGTGAACCTGGATTCCCTCAATATACTCCGGGGGTCCCGAACTCAAGGTAGACAGCTCAACATTAGGTGCGAATAAGAATTAAATATTACTTTGTAAGCACTGAATTTCGCCAGTGTGTCCTTTCTTAAATTGTAATGTGGAGAAAGTGAATTTCGACCATACTGTGAAATATTATGAGATAATGTGAGACTAAGAATATATAGACCTATTTTTGATTTTTATATATTCAGTTAAAAGAAAGAATTTGCTAAAGAAGAATCAGATTTGTGGGTATTGTTACTGGATTTCGCATTAGTTATCCTTATTTAGTTTTAGAGAAGAGACCTGGAAAGATACTATGGTCAAAGTACACAAATACAAGAGACTATACAATCAGCTTTTTGGTTCGTCGACCTATGCTGACCGCATTTATTGGTACTTGTTCGCACTAGATCACACTAACAGGACGAATTAAAAAATGCAATCATTCAAATTTCAATATATATTTATTCAAAAGAATGTAAAATTAAAAGATAATTGAAATATTTTTGATTTATCTTGTTTGAGTTGCTTATATTATTATTAAAAATACATTTAAATTATTGTTTCATTTCTGAACCCGCTTGTAAATTACATTTCCCCTTTCAAAATGTCCGCAAAGCGACGACATAAGTGGTCCATCGAGTTTTGTGGCTCAAGAGGGTAAGCACATGTACAGTTAAATTAATTATGAATTTCTACAGTTAAGGTAAAGAAAGTGTAAAATTGTATTAAGTTTTGTTCCTACATTCTAGTTTTAACTTGGCATAAAAACTAAAACTTTAAAAGAGTGAAACAGAGAAAAACTCTCAGCTAAATTTGCAAGGAAATATGATTTAAGAATAAGATTTCAAGTACTCATGCCGGATAAAACGTAAAGATTTTAAGTTTCATTAGGTTTAACTGACATTTGGAAAGTGTTTGCACTAAACTGCAGCCAAAGCTAATTTTAAATAATACTAGTTTAGTAGAGGAACGTGTGCTCTTTTCATCGCGGGGTTTCAGTGGGGAAAAATTTATTCAAATGCCTGCATGGCGAAGATCTCAAACAGCCAAGTTTTTAATTGATTACCAAAGCTTGAGTTTTAAAGTTTTTATGCTAATAAAAATGGATCAGGAGAAAGCTTAGGGTTGTAGTTTTTTGTACTTTTAGTTTTACTTTTTGTTCTTGCTGATAAGAAAAAGTCAAATGCACTTTATGCAGGTTGTGTGCAAAAAAAAATTCATTCCATGATTATGTTGACATAGGCTGCAAGGCCCAATTTTTAGCAAAAATTTGCTCAACACTTATTAAATATAATTATTTTTCTTTCAAACATGGTTTAAGTCACATTAAATAAAATACAACAACATGTTTGATAAAGAAATCATCTTGCATTTTATCCAAGTTGCGTCGACAAATAAGTATTGTACTTCACTACTGAAAATCATTAAATTTGTGCACTAAATGCTACCTTTTCCTGCAAAACAGCAACGTTGGGATTACCTATTATCACTTTGGAATTAGTTTTAATATTTCCTGCTTCAATGGTTCACTGGCCGACATAGTTTATAATTTAAAAACAGAAAATGAGAAATATAGATTTATCATTTACTTACAATTGGTAGAACCAGCCATTTTTTCAGTCTTTGGAAATGAATGAAATTTACACCATATACCTATCATGGTGAAAGAAGTCAATTTACAAAAGATGGTTGCTTAATCTTTCATACATTTTTTTTTTTTTTACACAATTTTGAAAAATGGGAAAAAAAACGCTTTTTTCACGTTTTTTTACATTTTGCCATTTTGCATGCACCCTAAAGTAAAAAAACCAAACTATCTATCTCACAGGGCTAAATTTCTGTATTCCTCAAGTATCCAATGCTGACAGGAAGCCTGATTTATTCTAAGGTGATAGCTTTATAATTTTTTGAGTTATAGATTCTCAAAAATGAGAAAAAACTATTTGTGCAATGGCATTTTGAGCCAAAACTGAAAGTGAATGATATTAATGCTTTTTTTGCTTATTTTGAGTTCCATTTGACTTGTTTATATAATGAAATAACAATGAAAATATCTGATATTTTTAGTTAAAATGCATTTATTCATGTCTTGTTTTAAAATTTATGATGATTTAAAAGGGTTGAGGGGTGAATGAAACTAGTGACAGTTGATTATGAACATCTACACAGCAGTCTATTATTTTACGTAACTCTTGGAAGCTGTGATAAACTGGCAAATGGTCTACCCTTATTTTGTGGTTGAATCTGTTGTAATATAGTGTTGTACTGTTCATCGCCTGCAAGAAAATGCAATTTAAAAATAAATAGGAAATAATAGCATTAGCAGAATTGAGAATAACAAAAATGTTCCTGCAAAGTTGAGTTAACAGATTAACAAAATATAAACAGGATACTATAATTATGGTTATTCTGAAACATGGTTCCTCAAAGTCTTGGCCAATTTTTACAAGTTAAATTAACTCTAACAATAATTTCTCCTGTTCTAATCCCCCCCCTCCCCCCCCCGAAAATCTGCACAAACGAAAACTAAATTAGTAAATAGGCCTAATAACTAATTAATGTGTATCTGAATCTGTTGCTATTGACGCTACCATTAAATAGCTGTCAGAAGTGTTATTTGTGAGCCATTATAACATACTAAACATATTACACTTTACAGTGTAAATAAATCAGTAACTTATTGTGGGGGAAAACGATCTAAGATTGTCATATGGTGTGTAACCAAAGTGAAGAGTTTATAAAAAATTATAATACAAATTACAGCAGAAATTGTAAATAATTATTGTTTAATACAATAATAGTCCTAGTATGTATAAGTATAGTATTACTTCAATTCACTAGTCTACTCTCACGTCTATGAATAGTATAGTAGTATATTATACATCCGACAAATAGCAGTTAAAAAAACAAGAATTGTCCATGCAATTAAATAAAACCTTTTTACAACTTCAAGAGCTATAGTAAATTAAGCTTAGTGAATTACTTACGCAGCACAGAAACAAGCACAGCTGGCAACTCCATGATAAAAAACGCTTCGTGAACAACGCTTCCTCCTGTTTAGGTCTTCGCGCTTGCTTAGGGTACACACTTGTCTTCTAAATGGACTGTGCTACAAATATGCCACTTTGTCATGCTATATATCATTTTAAAGAAGAGATTTTCTACTTTGATATAAGAAATAACCGTGCAAAAACATAATTAAAAAATAGGCTTTTTTCAATCAACTTTTACATACAATAAAAACACAGAACTTGTGGCAAAATGGTAAATTTTTCAGAATTTAGTAGTTGTATCGCCATATAGAGGCTAGTTCTACCTACTTACAACTGGTTGAAAATGATCATTGTAACTGTAAGCTAAGCATCATACATGTACATATATAAGTTATTGATTGTATATTTTAATATAGATTGATGTGATTATACTAACAAATACATATTATTGATTATATTGATTAAATTATATTCTGTATTGTTGAATAATTGTGAGTGTTTTTGGCCAGTATATTCTTGGACTGCTTTTTAAAAATTTTTCTTTACAGCTCAAGGGGTGGGACTAGTGCGCTTGTGCTTGTTCATCATGAAGTGTCAAATCCAGTCGGTTGTGTTGAAGCATCTGGTGTTACAGATAGAGTTAAGGATGTTGATCCTAATCTCATAGCTAAGGTAACGTAGATTTTTTCAGTTTTTGCTGATATTTTTGGGTGGATTTTTACACAAAATTTTCTCAGTGTTATCATGCCTGTTTCCAGAAATCTAGAAATGTTGGTATGAAGGGTGGAGAAGAGGGATAATTTCAAAGCTCATTGGTGAATATTCCAACTATCTGTTTACTGCAATAGTACAAGTACAGTTATATTCAGATTGTGGCAAAACAGAATATTCAACCATTAAAATGACCAACATTAATTAAAAACAACATTTTTGTTGTGATGTTTTGCTATTATTTTCCTTTTCAAAAACTTTTATAATTTTTTTTTAAATTTACAAATTCTAAAGTGTATTTTGGTTAGTTTCATTTTTGTTTATTCACGTTAAAATTCCAGATTTCTTTTTATTGTAAATATCAGCCACTTTGCTGGGCTTTCATGTTCATTTAATATGACAACTACAGTTTTTAATATTATTATTTCATTTTGCTTTTTGAGTTTCCTATAGAGTTTATTGGAAATAACAGTAGCAATTTATATTTTTTATGTTCGTTTATTAGTTGTGGGTGATGCAAATATATAGATTGTATAATGTTGTACCTTGTATTTTTGTGAATTTAGAGATCATGGGATATTGCACTGGGTCCCATCAAGCAGGTGCCAATGAATATGTTCATCATGTGGATGGCTGGTAGCTCCATCTCCATATTTCCTATTATGATGGTGGGAATGATGTTTTTCAGACCTATACAAGCTCTTCTAACCCTGCAGAATAGTCAGTATTATTGCATTGGCTTTATTGTAGTTGAAGATGTCTGTAGGACCTTAGTAATAAATAAAACATTCATGTTGTATTTGTTAATGTAGTGATAGTAAATTGTATTTTATATGTGGTAGTGTAAATTTTGTTCTTTTATAAAGAAGGATTGTTGTCTTTTGTTTACACAGTCTGTTTAGTTTCTGCATTTTGCAAAACACATCCAACCTCTGCTACCTACACTAGTCCACTAAAACTCTAATTACCTCTTGAATTAAGTTCTTATTACAGAATTTTCAATATAAATCACATTTTCAATGTAAACCAAAGGTAAAATTTTTTAGTTTAGATTTTATTTATTTATATTTTAAAATCATTTTGGGGGGCCCCAGCATTCTGATTTGGGATCGCTTATTAGTATAGAGTATGTGGCCCTTCAAGAGATTTTTCAGTTCAGAATCTTGATGTAATTTTGATGGGTGTATGTTTGTGATATTTGAATATTCATTCTAATCATTTAAAAAAAAATTATAGGCTGCTTTTATAAATTAAAGATTAGCATTCATTTCTGATACATTTTCCATAACATTTATTTATTATTTAAAAAAAAAATTTTTTGGTGTCTACAGCATTTAAGAGTATTGAGGGGCAATGGGCTGCTCTTCAAAAGTTTGTCTACATCATAGGAAACTTAAGCTGTTTGGCTATGGCAGTGTACAAGTGTCAGGTAATGGGCTTACTACCCACACATCCTTCAGATTGGCTCGCATTTGCACAGCCACAGCAGGTGAAATTAATTTCCTCAGTTGTGTTAGATATAGTGATGATTTTATGAATATCTGTCTTTGGTTGTTCAACATGAATTTACTGACTTTTCACAGCATTTGCTAAGAAGCATTGACATTTGACTAATAAATTACATTCTGCAAATCATTCTTAATTAAATCAGGTACTTGTACACAAAGTTATAAAATATCAAATGGACATATCTTCACATATTTTAAAAGAACGTACTTTATTTCTTTTATAAAAGTAATAAAAATGTCTTCAATTTTGTGTTTTTTTTTAAATTAAGGAAAATAACTCCATATATTAATTGCTTTTCTTAATTCATATTATTATTTATCTGAAAAAATATAGTTGGTTATATTAATATGTTTCTGTTTAAATGAATTAAGTATTTCATAATATATATTTTTTTTCTTGCAGCCTATGGAATGGTCAGGAGGAGGAGCTTACTTGTGACATTTTAATTCTTTCCGTTGTCAGTTCTCAATTGTTAGTAGTACATAAAACTTTTAATGGTCATGTAAGTGAGAATGAAATGTCTCTGATTTCTTTGTATTTTGTTAGATCTTTAATGGCTGTTTTGTTTGTACTTTGTTAGATTTTAATGGCCAAGAGCTTTTGAACATATAATTTACCACTGTTTTGATGGCAATATTTGAGATCCTTAGTGGTTAACTGCATTTCTTTACTACTGGCATAGCTGCCAACCATTTTGTATTATATGGAATTATTTAGTATTGTTGTTTCTGATGAGTTTTCCAGACATCACCAGTTCTTTAATTTTGAATTTTAATCCATTATGAATTATCCAAAACTTCATTGTGTTGCAAGCATTAAGTCTTAACTATTTGATTGCAACTAAAATGGTGCTCATTCTAAACATGCTAACATCCTTTGAAATGACATTTGAATTCCATTGAAAGTTATTTACCTATATTCTTATCTGTATTGTTTCAAGAGAACTAGTAACAAGCTCAAGGAAAATACCCTGCTTAAAACTTGTGTATGTTCAATGATTCATTGTCTTTTTTAATTTAGATTGCTTGCTGTAATCATTTATTTCTCATTTAGAACAATTTAACTAAAAAAGAAAGAATATTCAAGTTTAGGAAAGCTAGACTATGTAATCAGTTGTAGGCTTACGTCTTCATGTTGTGTAGCAGTTGTGACCTAAAGTGACAAGTCTTGATTTTTAATGACTGAAATACTTTATTATGAAGATTTTGTTTTAATACATTGATTTATAGTGTTATAATACATTTTAAGACTGATTGACTAAGTTGTATATTATTTGGGGAAACTTAAACATTAATAGTTTAGTTCAGTACATGTACTATGATACATTAAGAAGTCAAATTTCTAGACAAAAAAAATTATGAAAATATGAACTTTGTATTTTATCCTAAATGAAGAAGTAAATGAAAAATAATAGGAAAAAATATACTGATTTAGTACATACTCTGAGTATTTATTTCAGTAAGGAAAATTTAAAACCTAAGTTATGTTAAACATTTTTACTTAATGTATTAAATAAAATATCAGGCCAACAAAGGTTTTCCTTTAGTTTCTCAAAATCAGAAAATATAGTTTGTTTAACTGTTTTGCTACTCATGTCGACAAAAGTCGACACTAAGCTATGGGTGCTGATGTCAACTGAAGTCAGCATCTGGGGGTAGGGTGCTGCTAGTTGGCTGTTTGTCATTAAAAGTCACACTTCTTATACTTTGCTATTCACAGCCTTGTACGGTGATGGCCTTGTGGCCTGGCCTGACTTATCTGGCCATGTTTGCCTGCGCATTGGTGTTTTTGCTTGTAAATGTCAACTTTGTCACAATTTCAAACTGTTTTTAACATATTTTCATAATGGCATTGTGTAGAAGCATTAGTAAAAAATGAGATAAAAACATACCTGCCTACCTTCCGCTTTTAGCGGAAGAATCTCCCGCTTTTACCTCGAATCTCCCGCTCTTCCGCTTCCAAAAGAAATCTTCCGCTTTCATTTTCATTTTCAATTTTTTTTTTCACGATCGATTATGACAGGACGAAAAACTTACCGGCGGCGTAACTCTAACTGCTTCTCTGTCGTCTGCTACGAGCTCTTCAGCATACGAGTCCTTTTCTAACACTTCCGGAATCTTATTCGTCGGCCGTTATTAATTTTAGTTGACAAAACAGAATTTCGCTCGTGAAATAAACATTTTCTTTAAATATTTTTTATGTTGAGAAGTCAGAGCTTAGCGGGATAAGCAAATTCGGTTCATAACGTTTTTACTGCCGTTCGACCGATAGACGCGCTTTTTCAAAATGGCGGCCCCGTAGCGATAGTATATGCGTGACAATTACGAAATATTTACTTTAATAAATAACATTCAACTTACATGTAAGACAGTCTATGCAATTTTCTTCAGAAATTATCCGTCCAAAACGAGCTACTTTGACGAATTATATTGCAATGCTAGGAAAAAGATTGGCGTTTTCAATAACGGTAGGCCTATGTTTGAAACCGCATTGAGGTTCAAATAATCATTTTTCTAGAATCCGTTGTAATTATTCTTATATAATATGTAAGGCTTCAAAATTTATTTTTAAAAAAAGTGACACAAGTTTTAAAACAAAAGATCATCGGCGATAAAGAAATGATCCTGAGTCAAATTTGTTTGAAAGTAATTTACGGAATTGTGAACATTTTGATTAAGTCGAATTTTTTATTTTAATCATTTCTGCTAAAAAAATAATAAAAAATTAGAAATATATATATAGGCCTATATATATACATGTATTTGTAAATTAGCCGTTGATATTTTGTGATTACGCAGTACACACATTATATATTATAATAGAATTTTAGAAGGCATGATAATAAATACACATACATTGAAGACAAAAGAAATGCATAAAACATTAAAAATAATAATATTAATCATATCCAATTCTTAATTAACAAAGCATGCTTATTGAAGAATAATGTCTTTTTAATAACATTTTAAATGTTACAGGAAGACTTTCACTGTTTTTTCTCTAGTCTAATGCACATGTAAATTTAGAAAAATACAGGTGTTTTATATATTTAAATCATTTATAAATTAAAATCTGAACCAGATATTCTAAAACTAATAACTGGTATTGCTTTCTCATAACAAAGACAACATATATTCCAAATTTTATTAATGTGGATTGATAAATATATTTTTTTAAAAAATTTCTTTGCAATATTCTGGTTCTATGTAGTATTACTATTAGAAAATAAAAAGACTGTACTCTGAGGATGTAAAGGATAGTAATATATAGTATTAGTATATTTAATTCTGAGAGAGCTAAATGATTAAGAGCAGTCCAATGTAGTATGGATAGGGTATATTTATTTTAAAAAAAATAAACCACTTGAACACTTTTAAAGTTCTGTAGTCTTTATTTTACTTTAAATGTGTTTTTCTCAAAATGACTTTTTTCCTCTGTTGAACTAAATGCTAAGACCCCTTTTGAATAGTTGTAATTATTCCATGTCCCTGAAATTTGGTATACTAGTTTCTCATACATAAAATTAAAAGGTTGTGCATGGATGAAAGCCTATATGCTTTAGGTTTAAGTAAATTTTATTTAATTTTTTTAAATTCTACATGTTCTCCCAAAATATATATTTTAGATGGGTACAATAAAAAAAAAATCATAACTTTTTTCTTAAAATTTTTCAATAGGCACATGTTCCTTTTTGTGGCTTGTACATTAGATAATAAAAAGTTAAATATATATTTTTAAAAAAATCCATTTATGAAATATTTAATGAATTTCTGTAAAAGTGAAAATCATGATGCGGTACTTCAATGGCCCATTATTCTGAAATGTGAAGATCCTTCTTCAAATGAAGTCTAAAGAAATATCTAAATAAAACTGCCTAACACTTGGTGTGCTTGACAAAAATTCATCTAAAATAGTGGAATGGAGACTAGACAAAATGTAGACAAATTGTTGTGCTTTACATTAATCATTACATTATTGGTAAGTTTATTTACAAATATTAACATTATTTTTTTTATTTTGCATTTATTTTATATTATTGGTATTTCTATTAAAAAGCCAGACTCCGCATAAAATCTTCTGGTTTCCATTCAAAATCTTCTGGTTTTGGACCAGTGATCTTCTGGTTTCCTAAGGTGGGGGGTAGGCAGGTCTGTAAAAAGCTGACATATTCTGTAAAGGACATCTTGAAAATAATTGCTGATGTCGGATTCTGACTTATCTGACAACAATTTTGAGCCAGAAAGTGAAAATGATACTGGGGCAGATGCTACTGCTACCTCAACTACTGCAAGTGTTACCGCAGTTGTATAGGTGCCATCAGATTTTGGATGGGATGAGTATCCAGATATCGATCCATACGAGTCATCTTGGTTACCAGACTTTACCAGGCAATGTGGTATATTGGTTGATACAACTGACTACAAACCTGTCAATTATTTCAAGCTGTTTTTCCAAGAGACCATCTTCAAACTGACGACTGAACAAACCACTTGTTATGCCGAACATTTTATTGAACACACAAGTGTATTGTTGCCAAATTCACATTTTACTAAATGGAAGCCAACTACATGAACTGCTAAAATCTTAAATTTACTGCAATTAGCTCCAAAATCAAATTTATTCAGCACCAAAAGAGTTAAAATTACTATTACTAAAACTTTATTTATTTCTCAGATAATTTGGGCATTATAATTAGAACTAAGGCAAGCATAGTCATATATTACCAAAAAATACAAACTAGACTTCTCTTGATGAATGTGCTTTTAACATGTATAGCTGTGGTTATGCTGTGAAAAAGCTTTATTCCAGACTGGCAGTTGGGAGTTATGTGCTTTATGTGTATCATTAGTATTTTATGGTCTATCTTAGTGGTAAGTGATTAGTGATTAAATGTTCTTGAAAATGTGCTTATATTTTGCAAGTGCAAGATTGGTAAATAGTGCACATGTTGATCTTACTGGGCTATTTATGTATATAATAAAACATTTTCAAATTTACAGAATAGTATGTTGATTGTTCCAAAAACAATGTTTGAACTTCACCCTTTCACTTTCAGATATATATTTTAATACATAAAAAAGTGGGTTTGCGAAAGAACAAACAATGCACTAATATTATAGTCAGCTGATTAATATTAAGAAACATGATCATATTTAATTGAAGTATGTGAAAATTGACACACGAACAGTGATGCAATTTCAAAGCCATCTGGTGTGAACATTACTATAATTACCCATCATCATTTTTATGTAATATAGAAAAGATTAAAGTGCAAATCATTTGAGTGTATTTCAAGGTTTGGTTAAAATTGTTTGAAGTATAGCTCCCAAAATAGCATGATGGAAATCAGTGCATTGCAAGGTATTACTTATTTTGAAGATTAAGGTGGATAAGAATGATAGTAACATGACCCATAAATTTTAATCAGGAAGAGTTATCAGTGCTTCATATTTCATGTATTGTGTGCCTCTATTTAGTCATATCTAGAGCATTGATAAAGCTTTTATATTTGAATTTTAATACTAAAATAATATTTCATGGTAGAAACCTGGGACTCTTAAACAATTATATTTTACATTTAATTTTAAAATTAGTAGTAAGGGGGAATTTTCTAATGCTACTAGCTATAATTAATGTACTTAAAAACTATCTGGAACATAAATATTAACAAAACTGCATATCGTAAATGAAATCATTCCAGTAAATATAAGGTGCATTCATGTAGTTATATAATTTACTGTATTGTGTGTGAATTGGATTTAGTATGACTTGTTTCTGAATAATTCATTAGCTCACTAAGAAGATGGCAAGGAATGCAGTCTATAATTATTTTTATATTAATACACTGCAAACATTTGGTGGTCAAAATGAAAACACTTATCACCGAAGAAAAGTTGATAGCTTTAGCAGCTAACAATAATATTGCAATATGCTGTTTATTTTCCTCTTTTCATTCTGCACATAGATGCAAAATTGAATATATAGGACTGAATGTTTTAAGTTATGAAAGATAGAAGAATTTAGTTCTAATTTAAACATGCACACAACAGTATGTACACACCTCTCTTGACTTTTGAACACATTCATATCAAATTAAATTTGAACAGGATTTCATTGTACTTTAGCATTTTTCAGTTCTGACAATTATGGTGTTAAAACTACTTAACAGAGATTATTAATTTGGCTTGGGGTTCTGCATTTGCAATATTTCATGTTAAAAGTTAATATAAACAGTACATATAAACAAATAAAATTAATAATTAAATTAAAATTAATAATTAATAAAATTAAAATTATGTAGGTATGAAATACAAACAAAACCAAAAAACTCCCAAATGTTAACAGAGATAAACAGACGTCATTATCAACTCCTGATAGACAATAAAACTACAGTACATAATGTTCTATTAATAGTTTAATGTGAAATCAAGAATAATTTCAAATAAGTTTTTATTTATAGGAATCTATGACTATTATTTTATTCTGTTTTTGCTATTGCCCTGATTTTAGCTGTTTGTACTGTTGCAACAATTTAAGGAATTTCATTGAGCTAATGAAATTAGCTATTCTGGTTAATGGAAGTCTGCTATAAGAAAATAAGAACTTTGTAATTTACTTCAGATAAAACTTATAATTTAGGTTAGGCTTATGCAGTGCAGCATAATTACAGGTACACTCTGAAGTTTAATGGCACTTTTCCAATACAAATCTGGTGTATATTTAGGTAGATTAAATGACTAAAAGGTGATATAACTGAGCGTAAGGTTCCTAAGTCAAATTGACAACTGCAAGCAATTAACTAGTCTTTCAAAGTGTCCAAATCAAAATGTGATGTTGATTTCAGTAAGTTCCATCCACTTGCATCTCTAAATCAACTGCTTGCAGAGCAGAAAGGCACTCTACTGTCAGATTTATTTGGCCAATTTCCTTGCTTTCATCATGAATGTCCCAAACTGCAACATACACATCATTTATCCAGCCATTTTATTAAATATATGACAGAAAAATAAACTTAATACACAACTTCATTTATAAAAGATATTCATTTTGTTGAAATATAACAGGGTTGATAATATCAAATCAGAGAGATTGTCATTTTCGATATGCATATCATTTATTAAAGAAAAACTGATTATAGGTGACAGGAAGAGCAAAAAGTCATAAACAATTTGTTTAACAAAATGTCTCATCTCAATCATTAAATCCTAGTTATTGTCATAGAATAACTTATACCAAATAATAATTATCACTAGAAGAGTTTTTCATCTTTGCATAGTACATTTCAGATTTTTATTTTTAACTTATATTTTCAATTTAGAAATTTATTTTTTTTGATATTTCAAGCTTCCAAGCCAAAGTAGCTTTCTATAAGTAATTAGTAATAAATCACTGACTGCACTCACTCACAATTCTCAAATTTCTTTTATGGTTACAAGTTAAATTAACAGTATGTATGCATTCTTAGTAAAAAAATATAAACTGTTTTAAAGTTTAAAAACAAGTGAAGAGAAATCTCATACAAATGAATTCATTGAACAGATTTATGTGTTCTGATAAAGCATATAAAATTTCTAAGTCATGGTTCCACTGGATACAGCATCATATGCAAAACGTTTCTGTGAGATTTTTGATGTTACACAAATGAGCTTTATGGATGCCATTGAGAACTAAAATGCAGATCTTTTATACTGAAAGAGGTTTGACACTAGTCAACAGGAAACAATTCTGCACGAATGTCTTGTGCTATTGCAAGCCTGACCTGCACACGAAACAGAAACATCCATGACTACAGCCCAAAGATTTTAGCTACTTTGTCAACATGTGGCAATCTCGTGCATAATCAAGAGCTTTGGTTTCTATTCCCCTTTCATCTTAAAATAATAACATTTATAAAGGTTGCTGGTACTAAAACTCTGCCAAGGTATTTATAAATGTTGATAATAAAATATCTGGTTTATATAAATATATCGGAAGTGGATTTCTCTTCACTTGGTCTTTAAGATGAAATTAGAGTGCAGTACATTAATGTGGCTCATCAGGTTCTTACTGTGAGATTATATGTATTTGTAATGGTGTAGACACTTGAGTTTTTAGTTGTGAAATGAGTTTTTAAAATGTTATAAGAACTAAATCATATTTAATATATAAACCATACATCAAGTTAGGCATAAGTTGGGATGTAGTAATCACAGTATTGTATGTAATAATCACTGCATATTAGGCATAAATTTGGTATATAATATCACAATGAACTGAACATTACTTTTCTCTTTTAAAAAATATATTAGTATGAAGGAAATATCACTTAAAATAAATTTTAAAAAAATATGTAAAGAACCATTGCTAGTTGAATGATGTAAGAAAAACAAGCACTTACTTTCAATATCTTGATCCTTTACATCTCTTTTGTTCTTGAGAATATCCTGCACACTAACATAAGCCACACCTACATCTTCACAGTCACCTTCCTGATCATCTTCAGCAGGTTCACTTACAACAGTGAATCTTATCCTGGATTAAAAAATATACATAGTGGCTGGTTTATTAAACTTTACAAATCATAAGCTGGTCTCTTAATGATACTTTGAACTGTACTTTGGTTAATCTCCATCTATATGTGATAACCCACCCATGATAATGGAGAAAAACAGCTAAAATTTTCAAGACAATATGAAGAATAGCTCTGAACATTCTATTATTTGACTAATTCCATATTCAATGATGACAAAATAGTTATTTTACAAATACTTTTTGTAAATGTTTGCAGGTTTGTTTTTCAGTAGTCGATGTAAGTAGTTTATTTGTTACTATTTAAAAAAAGAAAAATCACAAATCAAAGGAATTTTTTATGATAATACTGATATTCTTGTTTTAGAGATATTAGGATTAGAAAATACGGGGATTTAAAAATGGACCCATACCCCAATATTTATTTTTAAAAAAAATTAGTACTGTTTTAGTTATTTTCATATTGTTAATATATATATTTAGGCAGGTATTTGTTTGTCAAAATTAGGCTGCTTGTTATTTTTGCAATGCTTTAAATACTCTAATATTTATTTAATTTTCAGAATTAGTGATGCTGTAGTTATTTTTACTAAATTTTAAATAGATACCATTTTTCATTTAATTACAGTACTTAGTTAAATAATATTACTTGTACAGAAATATAATAAGAAATATGTTAAATTCATTTCTGTATTAACATGACAACAATTAATGTAAAAAGCTCTGTTGTAGCATGCAACAACATCACTTGAGTGACTGCATTCCAAGTTTTTTTTACACTGCAGTGCTGTTGAACACTATGGATAAAAGGAATTGCATGCAATGAACATTAAGTAAGAAATAATTTTATGTGTATTGCTTCCATATTTCAGAGAAAAATTAAATTTTGTAGTAATGCACTGCTTACCTCCCCTTATCTGGATCATCTGGTAAAAGCATGCCTGCTAAATGTTGTCGCCTCTCATAGTGATGTTTCATATCCACTGCTATGGCTGAAATGAAAAACATAAATATGTTAGAGTTCAGTTTTGGAAATCTGTATATCATAATATAAAATAATTAAGTTTTCACCAACTAGATTAATTTTTTAAAAAAATGCAATTTAATATATTTTGATGTAATAAAATATTTTGTTTTGGCTGTATTGAACAAAAATGTACACCTATATATACATCTATATATTCATAATATAAAATAATTAAGTTTTCACCAACTAGATTAATTTTTGAAAAAATGCAATTTAATATATTTTGATGTGATAAAATCTATTGTTTTGGCTGTATTCACTTGAAAAAAAATGTACACCCAAATATGATAAATTTTATTGATTTAACCAAATATTAAGGAAACAAAATCTAACAAAAATGAATATTCTTCTGAGACTTTGTGTTAAGAAAGTTTTACTTAGGTGTTATTCGATTGACACAAATCTGATATGTGCACTTTGATTTTAATATTACATACATTTCAGCTTACACATAATCACTCATTTTATTATGATCACTGGCACAAGTGGTTGTGATCTGTGCACTGCTTATAAATGTTTCTTTTAAAATAATCATTAAAACAACTGAGGTATCACTTGTCCCCACTCTTCTTTAATTTAAGTCATGCAAAAATATTTCTTTTGATTTATGCCAGTTTCTATTCTTACCAAAACCTCTGCCTATGGTGTATATAAAGCTGTAGTTGTAGAATGATGTTTAAAAGAAAAAAAATTGCTAAATTTGCCTTTCTATACATTTATGCCAGCCAAATAATTGTGGATTAAATAATAGCACTTGTTAAATAAAAAAAATAGCAATTTCATGGTAATCCAATACCATGAATAGATTTTAAATTATAGATTGTGAAGATGGTAAACCTATTTTCAAGAGTTAACTGGAGATTCTTTCTTCAGCAGGATTCTTTGTCGAAAAATGTCAACTCAGACTGTAACAACAACAAAAAAAGAATGAAGTAGCAGAGTATCCACCACTGGAATACTGATGTGGCTTGTACCATGCAGAGACAAAGCCATTCCTATATTGAATACTGATGTGGCTTGTACAATGCAGAGACAAAGCCATTCCTATATTGAATACTGATGTGGCTTGTACAATGCAGAGACAAAGCCATTCCTATATTGAATACTGATGTGGCTTGTACAATGCAGAGACAAAGCCATTCCTATATTGAATACTGATGTGGGTTGTACAGTGCAGAGACAAATCCAGTCCTATACTGAAATACTGACATGGGTTGTACAGTGCAGAGACAAATTCAGTCCTATACTGAAATACTGACATGGGTTGTACAGTGCAGAGACAAATCCAGTAATATATGTACTGACATGGGCTGTACAGAGAGAAATCCAGTCCTATACTGGAATATGATGTGGGTTGTACAGAGAGAAATCCAGTCCTATACTGGAATAGTGATGTGGGTTGTACAGAGAGCAATGCAGTCTTATACTGGAATACTGATGTGGCTTATGCAGTGCAGAGTCAAATCAAGTCCTATACTTGAAAACTGATGTGGGTTGTATGAATACCAATGTTGCTTATTCGTTGCAGAGACAAAGCCATTCCTATAGGTGGCAATTTGTGTTGAGAAAAAAGAGAATAAGCTTTGCAATTGGGTTTCACTGATATGTAAGTGAGCAGTGGATGATTTGAGTTTAAAGATTGGTATGAAATGATACAATCTTTTGTAAACTTTATGGTGAAAACTTATTTTGATGATGAAAAAAATATACAGATTGGATGAAAATGTTACCATCTACATTCTGAAAAGAATTCAACACAAGAGATGAATTATTTTTTAAATGCTTGCAAGATAAAGCCATGATCAAATGAGACCTATACTATTATGGGAAATGTAATATTAGCTTGTGATTGCTTTAGGTTACAAACCGAATAAAGACTGGCAATAAGGTACCTCATGTTTGGATCACTACTAAAAATGCTATAATTGTTTTAAGAAGTTCAAGGTAACTACCATTTTCAACAGCTCAAATGTTTATTTGCTTCAAGCTGTACATAACAAGACCTGTATGAATATGTGCACCTCTGATGTAGAGCCTTATTTAATCTTCATGCTGCAACTAACTGCAAAATTGAAACAAATCTCCAGTACCATACTCATACTGGACATTTAAAATACATATAGACTGTTGTCTTTAATATGCTAAACTGATGAGATCACTGAAAAGAAAAAAAAACACTTGATGGAACATGGAAACTTTTGTTGTGGCATAATATATAGCATTCAGTTTAGTCAAATATTTCGTTGTATTGTCTGTAGAGCATTTAGTTTAAACACTTCCTGGTATAAATACTGTCCATGTAGATTTAGTCAAATCAAACTCTTCCTTATATAACTATTGTCTATATAGTATTTAGTTAAATCAAACATTTTCTTGTATAACTATTGTCTATAGAACATTCAGTTAAATCAAACATTTTCTTGTATAACTATTCTATATAGTATTTAGTTAAATCAAACATTTTCTTGTATAACTATTGTCTATATAGCATTTAGTTAAATCAAACATTTCCTTGTATAACTATTCTATATAGCATTTAGTTAAATCAAACATTTTCTTGTATAACTATTGTCTATATAGCATTTAGTTAAATCAAACATTTCCTTGTATAACTATTCTATATAGCATTTAGTTTAATCAAATATTTTCTTATATAAATATTGCCTGTCTTAACATTAATTTGACAATATACAGCATTTAGTTTAATCAAACACTTCCTTGAATAAATATTGTCTATGTTAGCATTTAGTTAAATCAAACACTTTTTTGTATAAATATTGTCTTTAGCATTTAGTTAAATCAAACTCTTCCTTGTATAAATATTGTCCATATAGAGCATTTAGTTAAATCAAACAGTTTCTTGTATAAATATTGTCTGTAGAACATTTAGTTAAATCAAACAGTTTCTTGTATAAATATTGTCTGTAGAACATTTAGTTAAATCAAACAGTTTCTTGTATAAATATTGTCTGTAGAACATTTAGTTAAATCAAACAGTTTCTTGTATAAATATTATCAGTATAACATTTAGTATCTCAAACACTTCCTTGTGTAAATATTGTCCATGTAGCATTTAATTAAATGAAACACTTCCTTGTATAAATATTGTCTGACATATCATGAATGTGATGCAATATATTAGCATTTAGTTTAATCATATACTTCCTTGTATAAATATTGCCTGCCTTACAATGGATGTGATGCAGTATAGATCATTTAGTTTAATCATATACTTCCTTGTATAAATATTGCCTGCCTTACAATGGATGTGATGCAGTATAGATCATTTAGTTTAATCATATACTTCCTTGTATAAATATTGCCTGCCTTACAATGGATGTGATGCAGTATAGATCATTTAGTTTAATCATATACTTCCTTGTATAAATATTGCCTGCCTTTAATATGAATGTGACTATATACAGCATTTAGTTAAATCAGCTACTTCCTTGTATAAATATTGTCTGACATAACATGAATGTAAAATGATATAAAGCATTTAGTTTAATCATATACTTCCTTGTATAAATATTGCCCGCCTTAACATGAATACACAATATATAGCATTTAGTTTAATCAAACACTTCCTTGTCGAAATATTGTCAGTAAAGCATTTAGTTTAATCAAACACTTCCTTGTTGAAATATTGTCATTAAAGCATTTAGTTTAATCAAACACTTCCTTGTTGAAATATTGTCAGTAAAGCATTTAGTTTAATCAAATACTGCCTTGTAGAAATATTGCCTGCCTTAACATGAATGTGATGCAATATATAGAATTTAGTTTAATCAAACACTTTCTTGTTGAAATATTGTCAGTAAAGCATTTAGTTTAATCAAATACTGCCTTGTAGAAATATTGCCTGCCTTAACATGAATGTGATGCAATATATAGAATTTAATTTAATCAAACTCATCTTTGTATAAATATTGCCTGCCACCATGAAAATGACAACATATTGCATTTAGTTTAATCAGTCACTTCCTAAATTAACACAAATGCAGATGTTCATGTAAGATGATGGTTTTTGATGTTGACAGTAATAATATAATCTAATAAAATATGTTTTGACATTTCAGACATATGACTAAATTAAAACTTTTATTCCAAACACATTTCTCTTAGCAAATAAATAGAATTTGCTACTTTGTACAAAAATATGATATTATCATGAGAATAAAATTTGTACAATTTTCTAATCAAAACTTCAATAAATGATATAAAACCCTTTGATTATGTGGCAATATGGTTCACCCAAATAAAGGGTAGCTGATGTCATTTATGAACTACTGCTAAGAGGCATTAAATAATAATGGTGATAAAAAAGAATACATATCTATTTTTTTGAAAAATATAAGAATGAAATATAGTAGTTAAAGATCAATGGCTAACATAATCATGTTCTTGAAATGGTTAACAGAATCAAGCTCTTGAAAGAATCAAAATGCAGAGAACAGATTTAGATTGAAAAAAAAAAACCTGTATTTTTGTTTATTAGAATAAATTTTCACAAAAACCCAACTGAGTAAAAGATGCCTTGAAAAAAACCCTATATATTATGCAAGGTTATAGAACAATACAGAATCAAAGTACCAAAGACTAGTGGTATGTTCAAATGGATAATACTAAAGTACTGATTCCTACTTTTAGAAAAGTTAAATGTTAACGTTTGATGTGACGTTGGCTTGGGTAGAGAGAATGGTGTCTCTGTTTCTTGTGGTGAGAGTCCCAAGAAACGATACTCCACAAAAAGCTGGCGGATGGCAGGGTTGGTCATGAGTGGAGAGTCTTTGTTTAGTGTCAGATGTGAAACGACAACAGTTACTGAATCACTCTGCAATAAAATAATTTTTATTATCGTTTATTTTATACAAACCCAAATTAATACCCTTTTATGTTTTTAAGCCCCACATATAATGCAGTGAGTACATTTATGCTTTAAGGCCCACATATAATGATGTGATTATGTTTTTAAGACCCACACATAATGCAGTGATAACACTTATGTTTATAAGATCAACATATAATGTTTGATTATAATTCAGAAACCTAAAGCTTCTGAGTCAGAAAGAAATGAATGAGAAAATAAAAAGTCTGGTATGTAAAGAGTTTGTAAAAAGTTCCATTTGTTGTCCCAGAAACTCTGAAATGATTAGGAACTTTCATTTTAAACAACTAACAAAAATGTGTTAGTTGAGATTTTGAAACAAAAAAGAACTTTATAAAGTATTTTCCAGGAAAAATCTAGAAATATATTTCATATATTAAAGAACACTGAATATTTTTAAAAGAAAAATGTTAAAATATTATAAAACTTGACATAATGGAACATTGCAGAAAATTATACAAAACTCTGAGTAAGCACTGTAGAGATTTGTAGGACATTGTAGACAATGACTATATGGAACACTATCAGTTTCTAAGACACTGATTGACTGGATACAATAAGCCACTGTAGAAATTTCTAGGCCATTGTTTGAACAGACACAATAGAACACTGTAGAAATTTCTAGGTTACTGAACACAACAGAACACTGTAAAAATTTCTAGGTTGCTATATTACTAAACACAATAGACCACTGGAGAAATTTCAGACCACTGGAGAAATTTCTAGTCTGTCTGGTCATAATAGAATACAGTAGACATTTCTAGGTCACTGTATGACTGGACACAATAGAATACTGTAGAAACTTCTAGGTTACTATATTACTAAACACAATAGACCACTGTAGATATTTTTAGTCTGTCCAGTCATAACAGAATACTGTAGAAACTTCTAGGTTACTATATTACTTAACAATAGACCACTGTAGAAATTTCTAGTCTGTCTGGTCATAATAGAATACTGTAGAAACTTCTAGGTTACTATATTACTAAACACAATAGACCACTGCAGAAATGTCTAGGTCACTGTATGATAGGACATAATGGAACACTAGAAATTTCTAGGTCACTGTATTACTAAACACAACAGAGCATGGTAGAAATTTGTAGGTTATTGCATTATTGAACACAGTACACCACTATAGAAATTTCTAGGTCACTAGTGAATGGACACAATAAAACACTTTAGACATTTCTAGGTCACTGCTGGACTGGACACAACAGAACACCAGTAGAAATTGCTAGGCTGCTATGTGATTGAACATAGTAGAAATTTCCAGGTCTCTGCATCACTGGAATAAGAGAACACTGAAGAAATCTCTAGATCACTTTATGAGTGGACAAGACGGTACATACCAAATTCCTATTCAAGACATTTTTATAGCTAATATTGCACTTTGTTAGCAAAATAGATTTTTTTGTTTAAAAAAAAAATAAATGAAGGTAGAATTTTTCAACTGGTAAATGCTGTTATTTGTATGTTCATCTGGAGTCAGCTCGGAAAATATAAATATTAAAATAGTTCAGAGTTAAGCATTCTGAAGAAATCTAGATATATCTTCATAGCAATACAAATAAACTGAGTTTACTATCTACTAACCACAAAACTGCCAAATGCAAATGCTTACAGGCTTTGGCATCTTGGCTCTACGGTTTGTAGGTTTAGCCACTACAGTCACACCTTCACTGTCAGATTCTATCAATCGTGAGTCAGACTCCTCTTCAGAATGAACAGGTGTAACTATTGGTGGATGGAATTTTAACTGTGTTTCCTCTTCTTGAAGAGTGCTGGCCATATCTTTCTCTTCCTCTATTATTTCTTCTGGTACTGATTCTATGAATAATCAAACAGTAATTATCATTTAATATCTGTAATTATTTTTTACATATATTAATATTAATTATATTAATAACAATTAATATTTTTTAAAATGGAAAACTAGATTTTTGTTATTAGAATCATTTAACTCTGGCATGTGTACTGTGCAGCATCACAAGTTTTGAAATATAAAATGTGTTTTCCAGGTGCCCACTAACAATAGGAGCATACTGTTATTCTAAAACAGCTTTTTGTTGATTACAAGACTAAGACAACATCAAGTGTTTCCCCCTTCTTTCATGCATGCAACCACCAACAGTACCTTAGTACATTACTTGTGAAACCACCAACAGTCTTAGTACATTACTTGTGACAACCACCAACAGTCTTAGTACATTAATTGTGACAACCACCAACAGTCTTAATATATTACTTGTGATGGTGTGAAAATATAAACAGTGGTTAAGAAGGTAATAAGTATAGACTGAGCATACAAAGGTAATAAATATAATCACACAAAAGACAGAGTAAGAAGGTAATAAATATAATCACAAAGACTGAGGGTAAGAAGGTAATAAATATAGTCACAAAGACTGAGGGTAAAAGTATGTTTGCTTTATTTCTGCCTCATACCTCATCTTGCATGTTAACAAAGCTGGAAGTTAGTTTGGGTATTAGCTACCAAAAGTAAATGAAACAATGTCTTACTAATGCTGGTAGCGATGACAGATATCAATATCACTGTAGATGTGACAGCCCAAAAATATTAATGCTGGTAATGAAGTACCAACATAAATCTTACTAATACGTGTAATGATGACTGACAATGTGGAGATGAAATCCCAAAATAAATCTTACTAATACTGGTAATGATGACAGACAGCAAAATATGAAAGTCACCCCCCGAAAAAAACCAACAACAAAAATTTTGCTAATACTGGTGACAGGCAGTATGGATATGAAAGCTGCACCAAAACTCTTCAAGACCTACTAGTATAGTATAGAATCAAGCAAGAAAAGGAATGGCCTTGACACTACTGATTGATGCTTCATGCAAGGCAAGAGGCTGGCTCTCTTTTTATTTTTGGTTTTGCCTCATTCACGTTTTGTGAATCCCCATGAATAATATTAATCTTCAGTACTGTGGGTAGCAAAATACATTTGTGGGATTATGGTTGTATGATTGAAAATTTATAAATCCTAAATATATATATTAAAGTTTACCCTCATCGTCTTCCTTGGACTGCTCACGTGGCTTGACATTTGGATTCTGTAATAAACCAATTATAATAATGGATTTATAAAATAATTTGTATCAATGTAAGTGCTTTATTTGTGTGTTAGCAAGCATTGTAAATATATGGATTATGAGATAATTTTTGGATTTAAATAGGTATTCTTAGTGACTACAAGTGCTAAGTACATGTTTAGTGCTGAAGTTGATACAATTACAAGAACTAAGTACATATTTAAGAAAATGTGTCAAAATGATCTCAAAACTTCAACTCATAAGTAATATATATATATGCTGAAAATATGTAAATTTTGGAAAACTAAGCAAATCAATTTTTTCTTATAAAAAAAAATTCACTTAAGCAAAGAAACTGGTCTACTACATTTTGCAGATAAAATGTTGTTTCAATGTCAATTACACTTTTCCTGTGTATCATGCTCAAGCTACTGAAACAGGAAACATATCCACACATTTCTTAATAAAGAGCACCTTAATGAAAAATATGATTATATGATACTATACATTATGGTGGTTTTATTGTGATGTTTAAAATGTACTTGTCTCCACATGATTTGTAATCCTTTAAAATTGAAGGCACCTAATTTTCTTTAAAAGGTTTTTCTCCACTTCCATTAATTTAATTACGTAGCTACATCATCATTGGTTATCTAAACCACACACACACAACTTCATGCACTCCACAGAATCTAATTACAATTCAATACTAACTGTACCCATACTGGTTATCTAAAGCATACAAACAGTCTATGCCTCCCCAAGTCCAGTCTAACTACAATTCAATACTAACTGTACCCATACTGGTTATCTAAAGCATACAAACAGTCTATGCCTCCCCAAGTCCAGTCTAACTACATTCCATCAAATGTTAACTAATGTTAAAGGCTATTTTAAAGTAGGAGTCTCAAATTATCATGTGGGTTGCAAAAGGACCAGTGAATTAACCAAAGGGCCGTACATAACAAGTATATTTAAAAATAAACAAATCAAGTGTAATACAACGTTAAAACAAGGCAAGAGCATTTTGTATCAACAAGATCATCAATACTATAAGTGTGATATCCTGAGATGAAGCCAAATGCTCACAAATGTTTATTGATAAGCCTTGACCTTAACAATGATTTGTTAATTTTCCTAAAAAAAACTAACTGTTTCCAGGCATATATACTTCAGACAATGACAGTGTCTTTACAGAAAAGGATAGTGCTTTTGGGAATCTTTTTTCTTGAAAGAAATTTGTTTTCCAGTATCCAAATACTTCTGTTTCTAAATGGTATCATACTTAAGTTCCACTAAACTCCATCTGATTTCCTCAGCAACACTGTCAGTTTCCACAGCAAATGGCTTGGAGAAAAGTTGAAACTGTAGTTCAAGTGCTTTGAATTCTTTAAAGTCATTTGAAGACTTTGAAAAGTTTGCAGATATAATTTCTAACCTATACACACATTTGAAGTGTGTATATATTAGAAATTATATCTGCAAACTTTTCAAGGTCTTTGATTTAACATTTCATAAAAAATTTAGATGTAAAATAAACCAAAATGTAGCATGGCCTTGAATGAATTAGCATTCTCATATAAGGATTTGAAAAAAATTGTATCACAGGTCTGATATTATAGCATGTAGCGATAAGCCAGAACTGAATTATGAATGAATCAAAACTTTGTATACCTTTTTTCAGAAGAGTTTCAGTAGAAGAAAGTAACATGTTAAGGAATAAAACAAGTAGAGTCCCACTAAAGTAACTTTTAAGGATAATGAAACATGTACAGTCTCACTAAAGTAACTTTTAATGATATTTACCTTATTGTTTTTGTGTGTATTCATTTACTTGCTAAACTGTTGCAGCCTGTAAAAGCTGTAATGCTGTTGTTCAACAAAGCAGGTTCGCTTGCACATGTATTCATAATATAACACTGGGAATGATTTATAAAATTATATAGCACAGGTGTTTTGGAAACAATTAATTTATTATTTAGTCAGCGCATACAGGAACCTAAATCAAAGTTCCAGAAGATTTAAGCAATTTGGATATACTTCTTTGTACAACAGGTCTAAAGCAAATTATTAGTATGACGCCTTTCTTTGTCCAGCTTACTTTGAAGGATGAATCAGACAGGAACATCAAAGACTGTGTCATCCCACTTCCTTCTTATCACACATGGAAAACATTTTGTACCAACCACATGTAGTTCTGAAAGGTATTATATCACAATTAGAAATAATTATTTTTGCTAAAGTTGCTATTTTTTAATGTATCCTATAAACCACATAAAACATTATCTTCACATACCAATAAACTCTGTGATCCAAACTTCACTTTCTCTGCAAAAGAAGAAAAAGAAATAAAATTCTTATGAAAAAGTAATTTTTAACAAGTTATGGTACACATATACATCTGAAAATAATATCAGTGAAACACTTGTAATTAAAAATTAATGACATACTGTCTGAGGAAGTAGAATATATATTCTGGTAAAACTTTCTATTGTTAAATGGACCTTGTTTATTTTGATTAACTTTCTAAAGCTTTGAAATAAATAGAAGTGTAGATATTTAAATGGTAATTACCAGAGCTTCTTGGAAAATTTATAGCTGTGTAACCTGATCAAACTTGAAGTGATTTTTAAGAGAGTAGACTTGATGGACTTGTGATAATTCTTAATGCTTTCAATCATAATTAAACTTGTTAAGAGCAAAAAAAGGGAAACTCATAAAAAAGATTATAATGTCCATCTACATTCTGAAAATGAGTTTTTAAAAGTGTGATAAAATCTATAAGTGTTCAGTGAAATCTAGAGAGGATCACACTGTCATTTTTCTAAAGTGAGAAGCATTTTTACCGGTGGGAAAAAAACATCCCACCCATATCCACAAGACTGGCTTTTGACAGATATTACCATTTGTTTGAGTTATTTCCCTTGTTAAAAAAGTTCCATAGTATTTCTGTTATAATTATCATATACTGTTAAATGATTTGCTGTTTACTTATTGATAATATTCTAAATTCAAAATGTAATTTTTGTTTAAGAATACTTAATCACATATATTAAATAAATACAACTGCTTTTAGAAGAGTAATTCACAATTAATATAATTATATATTATATAAAATATATTATTATTATTATTACTACCAACAAGTGACAACAATCCATTCATTGATGTTTACCAAAAATGCACAAAGTCTAAATGACTGCTGAATAATCTGTAACAGCTTAAAAGGTTTTGTTAGAGTCTGTCTTTCAAAACTGGTGCTTTAGACTGACTTCACTGAGTTATGTAAAGCAAATTTTTATGGAAAATGAATGTGTTGAGAGAAAGTAACAGGATGTATTTATTATACAGTGGTTTGGCAAGACTGGTGGATGGGTGTCATCAACATACTTTAATTAATCAGTGTTAATTAGAAAAAATATGTTATCCCTATTCAGTTCCAATCAGCATGATCACTAAATTACATTTATATATGTAAATATATGCAAAGGACTTACATGAAGAAGACTAGCAGTAATATGTGTAAACAACTAAAATGACTGTTCAGGATAAGACAACATAATATATAACATAACCGTTTTTATGTCAAGGAATATGTGGCAGGTGGCAAAACTAAATATAAGGCCAAAATGCAGAACTATAAAACTACCAGAATACATGTCAAAATATTTACAGGAAAGATGCAAAGCTAAATGACTAAATATATTTCATTACAGGACAGAATGGAGGGCAAAAGGACTTATCACAAGAAATATACTAATAAAACAATACAGAAGATGAGGATGCAGAATTAAAGGATTATAGGAAGCTATATTATATGTAAACAAGCAGTGGCATAATTACTATCCCTGCAGTGCTGAGGACTTTCAATAGTAGGGCCTAATATTTGTTCCTTCAAAAAACACTGTACTTGAAATTTGAAAAATATACAAATGATCAAGTTATCACAGGGTGTAGAGCAAGTAATACTCTGTGGAGCAGAGAGAAGAGAGAGAGAGAGAGAGAGAGAGAGAGAGGGAGAGAGAGAGAGTATGTGTGTGTTTGTGCGTGCGTGCTTGCGCATATACATTCAGAAAATGGAGGGGGACTTAGATTTTTTGCAGGGTAGGCACACATTCAAAGTTATGTTACTGATAGCAAAAAAAAAAAGGGAGTCTATCTATCTATCTGTGTGTTGTTGTTGGTAGTGGTGGTGATGGTGTGTGTGTGTATTAATACAAAGCCTGTTATTATTGTTCTTGCAAAAAATGTCATTATCTGAATCATTATTATCTCAGGACTTGCTTTACACAGTCAAGATGCAGAACTAAAAGACTACAGTATAAAGACAGAAACAGAACTAAAAGACTACATTTTACAGTAAAGACAGAAACAGAACAAAAAGACTACAGTTTACAGTAAAGACAGAAACAGAACTAAAAGACTACAGTTTACAATAAAGACAGAAACAGAACTAAAAGACTACAGTATACAGTAAAGACAGAAACAGAACTAAAAGAATATAGAATGCATGACTAACATTCAGATACCAGACTTTAGATGACAAACACACTGAACTAAAGGACTATACATGCAAAGATTCAGAATTAATAACTAGCCTTGACCAAGATACAGGAGCAAACATGCATGGTCAAAATACAGAACTAATACCTAAATTGACCAGGATAAAGAAGGAAATATTTTGCATGGTCAAAATACAGATCTGAGATTCAGAGAAAATAAGTGGCACATAAGATATTACTATTTATTTTTTTATAATACTCCACTGAAATAATTTTGTTCATGAAAGTGTTTCACTGTCAAACAAGTTCTCTCTCAAAACAACTCAAAGACTGAATTTTTATCTAAGTTTTCAAAGGGAAAAAAAAAATCATAATTTCTAATGAAAAAATATGTTTATATGGCTAATAATTTGAGACTTTGAAAAATACAGGTTAAACAGCATTAGTGTGCTAATAATTTTAAAACTAAGACTTTGAAAAATATATATTAAACAGCATTAATGTTTAAGTCAGTAAATTTTTGTTGTAATTGTTACACTGTGTCCTGAATGAAGAGAACCTTTAACATTCAGACAATTTCCCATTTAATGTAGCTACAGCTCCATATGGACAAATTTAAAATTGCAATAAATGATGTTTTCTTTAGCATTTATTTGTGTTAATTATTATAATTATGAAGATAACATCCTAAACATATTACAGTGATAATGAATAAAAATAAATGCAAATTTTAAAGGGTTTATTTTCACAAACAAAGAAATTGCCATTGATAGATACTTATCACAAAAGAGAGAGAAATCATTTTCCATTTATTACTAACATTTACGCTTATCTCTCTGACAATCTACCTCTTGTTACCAGAGTTTAATAAATTAACTTACATACTGGAACCCTTGTCTAAAAAATAGTTTTCAAGGCTAAATTAATGCACAGGAATCAACATATCCCAGTTTTTAAAAAAATTTTATATAATTTTTTGAGGAATTATGAAAATATGACAGAATCTTGCAAGCTTACTGGTATGCAATTGCATGCATTTTAAAATGAAAAGTAAATTTTAATGGCAAGTTTTAAAGATTAAATAATTTTTATTTCTAATTATTTACAATGTAAAAAGAAATATTTTTCATATATTTTAAAAGACATACCATTAGATGACATTCACTCTTTAGGCTTGCTGTGGTTGTTTTCATCAAAAAGCACAAATCCCAATACATACAGGCATTGTATAAGTTTGCCACTTAAGGTTGAAGATTAGCTACAATATATTTGTCATAGTAACCCTTTAGAAAAGATCGCTGCTAGGTTGGGTATTTGTAGTGATTGACCTGGGGGACTGTAGTAATAGCAGGTTACGATATTACAATTTAGCAAAGAAAAATGATTAAACTTAGTATTGAGAAAAGACAGTATTTTAATACAATGAAACTGGCAGAATACAAATGGTTTGATCTTACTGTTGATATGTGTACATTCATACTTATATTATAATTGTAGTATGCATTTATAAACTTTAAAAAAAAATCTTTAAAATATAATTGTACAAGGACAAATATTCTTTAGCTTATTTATATTAACTGTCTGCACATTGCAAGGCTATTATTTATGTGACTATGAGTAAACAAATGAATAATGAATATCATTCTAATTCTAATTATTTTGTAACTGTGATTTGTTTAGTAATGAACAGGCACTAGTTCTTAAAGAATGACTACTTATTATTATAAATATCATTATTATTATTTTATTTTTATTTGTCTTGTGATGTTTGTGTGTGTGTGTGTGTGTGCATGTACATATGTGTAATATTATGAATATGGTTAAACAGCTAATATTATTATTACTAGTTTAGTGAAATGTAGCAGAAAATAGAGATGTAAAAGTGAAAAACCATAAGCAATGTTTACTGATTCTTGGCAATTATGTATTAACTATGAAAGTTATTTATACTAAAGATTATAAACTGTTACTTGTTAACAAGTACACTGCACAAGGTAAAGAGTGGTCTTTTTTCTGCATGCAAAAAAGTCATCATGACACAAGTACACTGCCTAATGAGTACTAATCCCAAGTAACAAATAAAACACAGAGATTTAAGAAAATAATAGAATAGATCTAGACTAAACAATCTTTTAATAAATTGCTCCTCTTGTCCTGACTTTATACTGCCCACATAACAACAAGGAAAGACAAGAGAAAATGCTGAGCATGCAGGTTGTATGACATTGATCATGTTGAAACAAACCACAATGTGCAGCATACCAAGTTTTGAGTTTAAGTGAATCCTTAGTTTTGGCCTGGGTGGTACTAGATGTCTTTCACCTAAATTATACAGCAGGTACATTTCTATGTATTTAGAGAAAAAAAAATCACTTAAAAAATTAAAGTGCTGACTGTTATCATACAAATTATGATTATATTATCAGTCATAAATGTTATTTAAATAGCAAAAGAAACTTACTTCCAAGTCTACCCTGGCAAAATGAAGGAATGCATAAGACATGGATCACCGAAGAGAACACTAACTATTCACTAAAACAATAAACAGATATTGCAGGTGCATATAAAACAATATTACTTTATGTTGAAAACATGTTTAGTGCTAAAACATAGTTCCTTACAATTATTAAAAGACAGTCACTGAGGTCATTATTTAGAAGAATTTTTAAAAATCAAGAAAGAAAACATCACAGTCAACCAGATTAAGGAAAAAAATAAAATATTTATTGAGCTTTATTAGATAACTGAGTGTCTAGACAAAGCAAAATACAAGTATGGCATGATCATAAATTTGCAAATTTTACATTATTTTCAAAACAAACTAAACCACACACAATCTTTACATAACAAAACTAATAACAATAATAATATAATTAATAGTAATAATAATAATAGCTACAACTATTAATATTAATAGCAAATAATACTAACAACAAATAATAATAATGACATGAAGAACAATAAACTGATTTTTAAAACTTTAAAAATACGTCCATTCTAAAACTGCAATAGCAAAATAAAACAAAGCAAGAACTAATATGAAGCTAGTAGATAATAAGATAGCTGTACCTTCCTCAGATGTAGAACCTGACTCAATATTTAAAGAAGAACGAGAAGGGAATGGTCGTTCAACAAGCTCTTCTTCCTCTTCATCATGAAGGATTGGCCCTGCTGGTGCTAAGATTGAGCATATTGTGCTAAGATTGAGCATGGTGTCATGTGGGATAAGGGAGATAAGACCACCATTTTGAATTAAATGTAGGTTATCCCTCCCTCTCTCTCTCTTTCTCTCACATACTTTTTAAATGCTATTGCACTGATTGGAGGAGGATATGGATTTTTTGGTATAACTACTATGACAGAATAAGGATATAGGGCTTGCATTGAATGGATGAGATTAAGGGGCTTTGGACTTGCATTCACTGGATGAGATTATGGGGCTTTAGATTTACATTGCATGGATAAGAAAGAGGTGAAGAGACATGTAACTATTAATATGGATAAGGAGGAGGTGAAAAGACCCAAGTAACTATTAATTTTGATAAGAAGAGCATGGAGTGTGTAATTATGAACAACAAGGGATTTTAGCAATTTCTCTGTTTTGCTCCGTCTACCCATTTGAAAAAGAGAAAACTAGCAAGACTTGATTCTTATTTTTAAATGTTTATAATCCACAGTGATTTTACATCAGTGGTTCTTGCTATCATTAGGGTTAAATAATTACTGTGTTTTAATATTTATTATTGTACTTCACTTTGGACATCTGATTACTGCATTTTGTGAACCAGTCACTGTGTTTTTATATGTATAAAGTGCTTGCACTGTATCATGTTTTGAATGGCAAGGAGCTCTATTGTTCACCTATCAGCTCTATTGTTGGAACTATAATATAGGAGTCCTAGTAACACATTTGGAAACATAAATGTGTAGACAAGATTTTCTCTGTATCTCCACTATAGAGCAGAGCAGACCGGGTGTCTGCATTCTTTTCTACATACTTGGAAACAAGCAGCCTAGACAATGTAATGCACTGACAAACATATTACACTCAGTCATTTCCAGCTAGTGGAAACAATGAAGACTGTCAGTAGATTGATACACTTCATTAAAAAGAAGAATATCAAAGAAAAAAAGATATTTTTATATTACAATCTTCTCATTGTTCTTATTTACTCTTATTGTAAAATATCATTATTAGGTATTATGAAGCTGAAACTTTTATAAAATATGATTATAAAACACAAACATACATATACCAAATAATAGTCTTACATTATAACCCACACATTTTAGTGTGAACTCCATAATTTCCCTTTGCTTAACTCATGTATAAAATCTATTAAACTTCCAAATTCACATCTTCTTAACTCATCTTTTAAAGAATGATAACTAAATATTAACATCTTTACATCCTTATTGTAACAGTTGGACAAAATATATATTCTATATCCAGAGAGAGAGAGAGAGACACACACACACACACACACACACACACACACACACACACACACAGAGTCTACTAATATATATTTATTATTTATTAATGTAATAAATTACATAGTTATTTAAAAAAAAATACATTTAGAAATATAATTGCACAACTCCATGTCTTCAAAGAGAATGAATAATGTTTAAATCTTATGAGTGAATGACCAAATTAACTTTCATACAATAAATACACATAATGAATTCTATGAATATAAATATCTAAATACTTTTATACATGTCCTAATGACATATAATTCAATTCAACAATGAACAACTAATTATACTTAATGATAATAATTTATCTTTTATAAAAAATATTTACTCTTACACAGTCCTATTTTCTTAATATACATTTGTTTATTTATCTGCTTGTAGTGTTGTGTTACAAAAGTGCAAGCTGGAAAACATTATTAAAAGTAAATGTGGATAATACATTCAAATATCACATAAAATTCACACAAAAGAGGTGAAACATACTATAATACATTTTTTATGTCAAAGCTGAGCTAACTATCTGTAAATATTTTTATGAACTTTATGAATCACACTCTATGCTTAGAGCTTTATGAACTATTCTCTATGCCAACAGCTGTATGAATCACTCTAGAGCTCTATAAATCACACTTCATGCCTAGAGCTTTATGAAGCTGAATCACTCTTTTAAGCCTAGAGCTTTATGAATCTCTCTATTCCTAGAGCTTTATTAATGACACTCCATGCCTACAGTTTTATGAATGACACTCTATAGTTAGTTTTGTTTTGTCAGATAACTCTAATGCTGTCAAACATGCAGAAAACTTCACTTACCATGAACATCAACATGGTATGGTTCATTTACACCTCTTTCATCTTTCTCCATGTGTATTGTGCTGGTTTCTAAAACAAAATAATGGTTTAAGATGTTATACATTATTTTACAAAAGGAGAAGAATTAGTTGTCACCATTCCTTGACATAAGCACTTAACATGATGACACAAAGAATTACACAGAAACATACTCTTATTGTGAACATATTCAATGAGGGAAATGTACAGTAATGGAAGACAAACACTTTGACTGACATACTGTTATTGTAAACATTATTCAGTGGGAGAAATGTTAAAGCTGAGCACGCACCAGTAATCGAAGACAAAGACTCAGATGTGTGTGGCATAAATCCAGACACAACCTGAGATACGGTATCATTCACAAGAGATTCTGCTGGCCTTTCTTCCAAAAGTTTGCGACGGCTAGTAGGTTTAGGCTGTAAAACAACAATAATAATACCAATAATATTCATATTAATATTATACCCCATTTTTATTTTATAATCAGGAGTATAGCTCATAATCTTAGACTGAAGAAAAAGAGATACAGTATATATATATATATAAAATGTAAAAAACCAAATAGTATGTTATTATATCTTTAGAACAGTTTAATTGTTAAAGAAAATTAAAATTATATGTACTTTGAAAACAAAATTGTTAAAATATAAGAAGCTTAAACACATAAAACTGTAACTGTAAACAGTTTACCCATAAAAAAAGCTTTAATTTCAAGATATATTTTACAGCTACAAATATTTGCCATTATAATTCATGCACATGTATATGTCAAGTAATTTTATTGTTAGGGGTATTTCTTGAAACAGTTCAGTACTATTATATATATGTAAAACATTAGCAAATTTTAATTTTAATTTTTAGATAAAGACATAACATAATTTATCATTTGACATAACGTTGGCATGTTCTAACTAATCAATACAAGTTGCATCAAGAAAGCATTCTTTCCCTTATTTATAATATGTGTCAAAGTTATGCCATTATTTACTTAAAAATAATACATTTTCATTCATAAGATATCATTTATATTTCACATTAAATTAATTTAATAATAAAAGACTTTTTTTTATTCCATTACCCAGCAAAATAACCATCACTCAACTTTTTATACTGACCCAATTCAGTTTTGTTTTAGTAATAACAATTTAAACATTTTATAAAATCATTGATCAATCATGTATATGAATCAGTAATAGTCTAACTGCTTTTAAAGATCATAAACAGATTAAAACCCGTTTGATATAACAAGTAATCCCAGGGACATAACAGTGTTTTAATTTCATCATTCTGCTTTAAATGTATAGTATACTATAAAGTTTGTGTATAAAATAAAATATATTTCATTGCTCTCAGTAAAATAGTTATTAATCAGGTAAACGAAGCTACAAGTAATCATTTACCAGTGGAATAGTTTACAACATGAAAGTATACATAAAAGGAACTGAATCATTTATTAAATCTCTTACTGTGGCAGTGACTTTATGTGAAGATACACTTGAAGGAATTATTTCGCTTTCAATTTTGGTAAGAGGCATTGGGGTAGAGGTGGCACTGGGGCCTGTTCGAGGTTTTGCTGTGATTAAAGCTGGCTTTGGCTGCGGGGAAGTGGCTGTTTGTCTAATGGGCTCTTCTTCAGGTGATGGATCCATCTGGAACACAGAGTTCAGTAATAACAGAACAGAGTTCAGTATTAATAGAATAGTTAAGTAATAAGAGAAAAGAGAGTTCACATATAATAGAACAGAGATCATTAATAATAGAACAGGGATCATTAATAATAGAACATAGAATTAGGTAATAGTAGCAATACAAATTTTAGTAATAAGAGAACATAGATTTCAGTAATAACATAGAGCTAAGTAATATTGGAACATAGCGTTAAGCAATAGTAGAACATAGAGTTAAGCAATAGTAGAACAAAAAGTTCAGTAATAAAAGAACATAGATTTCAGTAATAGTAGAACAAAGAGTTCAGTAATAAGAGAACACAGATTTCAGTAATTAGAACAGAGAGTTAAGTAATAATAGAACAAAAAGTTCAGTAATAAGAGAACATAGATTTCAGTAATAATTATAATAGAACATAAAGTTAAATAACAGTAGATCAAAGATTTCAGTAATAATAGAACATAGAGCTAAATAATAGTAGAACATAGAGTTAAGTAATATTAGAACAAAGAGTTCAATAATAAGAGAATAGAGATTTCAGTACTAACAGAACAGAGATAATTAATTATAGAACATAGAGTTAAGTGATACAAGAATAAGGAGTTCAGTAATAACAGAACATAGATTTTGGAAATTCAGTAATAACAGAACTGAGCTTTTGGAAATAACAGAACAGAGTTCAGTGATAATAGACCAGAGTTCAGTAATTATATAAGTTTAGTGATGATAGTACAGAGAGTTCAGTAATAATAAAATGATGGAGACTTACATTTCAAAGAGTTCAGTAATAATAGGAGCGACAAATATTGTGTATTGTTTCTGTATGGTTATCATACTATGAGGTGAAAGACTGTGCTAGATAAGTTATCAGTCACTGTAATTGCTTATGCTAGAGTGAGAACTCAAGCCTTCTATGCTGTGTGACAATTTTTGGTGACTAAAACTGGAACATTGTACCTAATGACACAGACAGAAAGAGCAAATCACTGTAGAGTGGGACTGTAAATATTTCACAGAGATTCTTACACAGAAATACAGAAATTTTGCATCTATTTCTGAATGGCCTATGTGCCTGACTCCTGTCTGGCCTAGTTTTGGCTCAGGGCTACAGGGCTACCATCATTACATTGTGCTATTAGACTGGCTATCCATTCTACTCATCCTAGACTAAGCTATCATGATTGATAGTTTTGCATGTGAGGACATCCTCTGATAGATTACAGCTGCAATAGAAGTCCATTTAGGTGAAGTATTGTACAAGTTGTCTGAAAACTTTGATACTAAATGAAATATTACCAATCAAGGAAATTTAGATACAGGAAACACATCTCAAGGCTAAGCTGTTGTTTGGGATAACTGAGAATAAAAACATAAAAGGCTGTGGTGTTGTGTGAGATAACTGAGAATAAAAACATACAAGGCTAAGCTGTTGTGTGAGATAACAGAATAAAAACATACAAGGCTGAGGTGTTGTGTGAGATAACTGAGAATAAAAACATACAAGACTGAGCTGTTGTGTGAGATAACTGAGAATAAAAACATACAAGGTTGAGCTGTTGTTTGAAATAATTGAGAATAAAAACATACAAGGCTGAGCTGTTGTGTGGGATAAGTGTAAAATAAACAAACCCAAGAGATGTTGTGTGAAAACAAAATAAAAACACGTAAGGTTGAGCTGCTGTGTGATGTAACTAAAAATATAAACATCTCAAGAGGTGTACAAAGTTTATTTTTTGGTTGTGTGAAAAAACTAAGAATAAAAACATACAAGACAGAGTGTTGTGTGAGATAACTGAAGAAAAACATAAAAGACTAGTCTGTTGTTTAAGATAATTGAGAATAAAAACATACAAAACTGTACTGCTATATATAATAACTGAGAGTCAACATACAAGACTGAACTATTGCAAGTGATAAATTAAAATAGAAACATGCAAGAATGAACTGTTGTATGATACAAGTGAGAATAAAAACAAAACTTACACAACTGGCCTGTTGTATGAAATAAAGGAGAATAAACATACATGGCTGAGCTGTTGTGTGAAATGACATAATAAAACATACACAGATGAGCTGATGTGTGACATAAATGAGAATATACATACAATGTTGCAAGAGATAAATAAAAATGGAAACATACATGACTGAGTTTCTGTGTGAATTAACTCAGAATAGAAACGTACAAGATTGAACTATTGTATAATTGAGAATATAAACATACAAGGCTGATCTATTGTGTGAGATAACTGAGAATCTAAACATACCTCAAGAGGTGTACGAGGTTGACATTTTGGTTTGAAGTATTCATGCTGCCAATAGAGTTCTACATCTATGGTGCCCACATTTTGCTTGTCATCTGGCCCACGGAGCTCAAATGTTTTTTCTGTTCTTTCCTTATTATCTCGCAGACTCATAAGAGGCACATTTACATATCCTATGTAGGCTGCCTCCTCTGGAGCGGCATCATCAAATACATAGATATCTAGATGCTGAAACAAAATAGCATCAAAATCTGTGTAAACACCATATTCCATGCTTGGCCTTCAGATGTTAATTTACACCTAATTCATAAACAACATAAAATCTTTATGACAATATTAAAAATTCCAAGTAAAATTTATCACAAATCAGAATCACATTTACCATTACCATTTGTTTATTTATATTTTATGCTTTATATTTTATGGATTATGGAACAAAATGAAATAGATCAATATTGTATCTACAATCCCACAAACAAACAAAAAATCAATATTTAAAGTTAGGAATAAAACTGCTTTACTTTCTTATGAATTTATTATTTGTATGATGTAACAATCCCAGACAATAATTGGTATTTTATTAGTACATTTTTTCTATGTTTTTATATAGTCTGGTTTTATTATTTAATGAATAACAAGAAGAAGCTAGCTACAAAGGGTCAACATTGCAGCTAAGTCACTGAATAATTGCAAAATTAAACTTTGACATATTAAAGGTAACTATAGGAAATTATGTGTAAAATAGGGATTAATTAGTTTTTGTTGCATTTTTTCCTGTAAAGTTCAAGAATAGACTTATTACATTTCTATTTTAGTTATGCACTTTCTTCTCTTTAGCAAATTTTACTGCTTGCAAATTGATTTACACAAGTATTTTTCATGTTCACTGTATTTTTAAAAGTACTACATTATGCAATCATTATATTTTTCATGTTCACTATATATTTAAAATACTACATTATACAATCATTATATTTTTCATATTCACTATATATTTAAAAGTACTACATTATGCAATCATTATATTTTTCATATTCACTATATATTTAAAAGTACTACATTATGCAATCATTATATTTTTCATGTCTATATATTTAAAAGTACTACATTATGCAATCATTATATTTTTCATTAATTTTAGTTACATGTACACACAATAGAAAAATGATTTCTGGTGTTTATTTAAATAAAACCCAAGACATATCAACAATATTTTGCACTAAGTCAAACACAAATTGTTAAAAAGAAAAAAATGATAATAAACAATATAAAACATTTATTGTCATGATTTCTATTATTGAGGTTTTATGTAAAAAACACAACATTACACACTTGTTTACATGCTTATTTTATATGAAAATATATTAATTTTCTTTATTTTCTATGTAATGACTTACAGATGTTCTGAGGTATTCATCAAGATCTTGCGTCATGGGTACTGGATATGTCCTATGGTCATGGAACTCAGGATTGTTGGAATTGCGCACAATAATTGTATCATGGTCATTAAAGTCAAAAAATTTATATACACAATAAGGTGAAGGTTGTATACCTGAAAACAGCATTCACAAATATATATTAATAATGAACATAATAGTTCTCCATCAAATAACCAGATGAGCATATTATAGGAGGCTATGGACTTTATCTTGCAAATAAGTTAGTGCCGAAATGAAGAGATCCACACCCTCTAAGGGAAGATGAAATATTTAAGACTTCCCAGAATCATATCCACCAAGTGATGTCCTCTCAGCACTTTTTGCTTGGGATGCTTTAGATGCTTTGTCAAGCCAGGGTTGTGCACTTTCTTCTTTTCTTATCATGCCAAATTTCTTTCATAATGACACACTGTGATATGGATTTCTCTCTCCTGCTTTCATCTTTAAGTCTCTAGAAATAAGGCAAGATATTCTTTTCTTACTTTTGGTTAGCTGATACCCAAATGTTTGTTCATCATTTGACAAATAAAACTATTGATGGACAGACCTGATAAATGCTCACTTAAATTCACACATTCTAATGTCTTTTCGTTGGAACCTTCTCACATTGATAAAGATATTTTCCTTCTCTCTACCTGGTCTTGACAGTTATGGAGTCAGACTTCTTTAGAGATGGTCTAGACAGTGATGGAGTCAGACTTCTTTAGAGATGGTCTAGACAGTGATGGAGTCAGACTTCTTTAGAGATGGTCTTGACAGTGATGGAGTCAAATACCTTTAGAGATGGTCTTGACAGTGATGGAGTCAAATACCTTTAGAGATGGATTTGACAGTAACCCAGTCCACACCATTAGAGGCAAATAGTGTGTTTTAGGCAGGAAAGGTCCTCCTGTCTTCATCAGTAAACACAGATACAAACCTCTTCCTGAATACTAACCTCACTGCTATTTGTTTCAACCTGCACCTTTGCTCAAGGGTACAGATACCAAGGAGACATTACCCGAGAGATATACTATTAGGTAAGTTCTTAAAATGTTTTATCTCCCTGGAGGGTGTGGTCTGTTTGCTGCAGCCATGGATATATGATGCAAGCCATAATCTCCTAAAGTATGCATATCTAGTAAGTATTCAAGAAACTTTAATTCCTACTTTCATATTTTAACAATCTGAAGTGACATGCACAGTCAATGTAAATTACAATTAAATCATGTTAATAACAATAAAGATTAAAAACAGTTGCAAACATTTACAAAATTTCCTTTGTTTAGTAAAAAAAACAACAAAAAATTAATGACCATTATAAGTCTTCTGAATGCATGATCTTGAATTGCTTTTGTAAGTGTTGTTGAAAAATAACAATTTTAATGCACTTTATTATTTGTTGATTTTTATTATTAAACGACAGTAATCTTATAAATAAATACATTTTTATCAGTGGGAAATATAAAAGAATTCGCAAGAAACATATTAAGTTGTTTCAAATATGATATATAATAATTATATTAAACAGACAAAATATATCATAAATTAATGATGAATTAGGAACAATATAAGCTTTTAAAAAGATATACATATATATGGATTTTTTCTTATTTTTAGATGTGAAAGAAAAATTGAAATAGTAAAAAGTTCTGGATCTTTACATGATGACAGCTGAGACTGATACTGGTGACATCAAATCTTGCTGACATTTGTAATGCTGTTTTAATTTGACAGGAAGAACTAGATTAAAAATTAAAGATATTATAAATTAAACACTAAATGGCTGTCATATCATAATCACCCACATGAATATTTTATATTCATATTATATTATATATATATATATATATATATATACATATTTTAGGCATGAGATTTTATTTTTTTTTGTTGAAAAAATATTGGGTTTTCTAATGACAGAAAGAAATTCATCATAGCATCCAGACATTTAGAATGCACACATTTGATTTAAGGTATAAGATAACATGAGAGAAACACACTCAGCATGGGTGTGTTAATTTGAAAGTGTGGAACATACACTTAAGGACTGTTTAATTATTACTTCAACTTTAAATGCAAGTATTATAAAACATTTGCCAAAATTCTGAATAACTAAATTGTCTGAAGAGTATATTATTGTGATTAAAGTATTATTTATGGCAGTAGCAAAAGGTATAGACTAATATCTAAGTGTAAAGAAGTCTAGGAATAGTGGGCATTCTTATTTTGAGGACTGAATGTTGATATGCAAACCTAGAACAAAGAATGGATGGTGTGTTTATACACGTATCCCTCTTAACTTTACCAATGGTAATGGATAGTATTCATCACTGTAACTTATTCCTAGTTAAACTGGCAATGAATATTTGATGAGAGTATTACAACACATGTATGTTGTCTAAAGTTTGTAAACCAGTACTGACTAAATGTAGACCTAAATGATTTGCCTGAGTTAAGGTCAACATTCACAACTGCCTGAGTATAGTCAACATTCACAATCATCTGAGTTAAGGTCAACATTCACAATCATCTGAGTTAAGGTCAACATTCACAATCGTCTAAGGTCAACATTCACAATTATAACAGGTTGGCATTGAATGTACTAAAACAGCCAGAAGTAATGCAGGCAGTGATGGAGTAAAACAGCCAGAAGTAATGCAGGCAGTGATGGAGTAAAACAGCCAGAAGTAATGCAGGCAGTGATGGAGTAAAACAGCCAGAAGTAATGCAGGCAGTGATGGAGTAAAACAGCCAGAAGTAATGCAGGCAGTGATGGAGTAAAACAGCCAGAAGTAATGCAAGCAGTGATGGAGTAAAACAGCAAGAAGTAATGCAGGCAGTGATGGAGTAAAACAGCCAGAAGTAATGCAAGCAGTGATGGAGTAAAACAGCCAGAAGTAATGCAAGCAGTGAAGGACTAAAACAGTTTTGAGAAAAGCAATCAGTGATGGACTAAAACAGTTATGAGTTAAGCAGTCAGTAAGATGGAGTAAAATGGTCATGAATTAAGCAGTCAGTGATGGAGTAAAACAGTCATAAGTTAAGCAGTCAGTGATGGAGTAAAACAGTTATGAGTTAAGCAGTCAGTGATAGAGTAAAACAGTCATGAGTTAAGCAGTCAGTGATAAACAGTCATGAGTTAAGCAGGTTGTAATGGAAAATCATGAGTTTAGCAGGCTGATAGTCATGATAGTCATGAGTGAAACAGCTAATAATATATAGTCATGAGTTAAGTAGGTAGTACTTGATAATACTGAGTTAAGCAGGTTGTAATGGATAGTCATGATTAAAACAGGTGATAATGGATAGTTATGTGTTAAGCAGGGAGTAATGGATAGTCATGAGTAAAACAGGTAATATTAAATAGTCATAAGTAACGCAGGTAATAATGGATAGTCATAAATGAAGAAGGAAGTTAAAGACTAAACAGCAAGATGTCTCTTCAGACTCCAAAGAAAATGGCACCTAACCTGCAAACAAATCAGGTGACTGAGTGTCTTTGAGATGCTGAGTGATACAGATGTTGAACTGTTTCTAATAATTCTGATATAAGTGCTTCTGACAAGAATAATGTATACAAACAGTTCTAAGTGACTTTGTGACATAGCTTGAGCATGATTCTTGGCCTTTCAGATCCAGTTCACTGTTCTATATATAGGCAAGAATAATGCAAACATTTCCAAGTGACTTTGTGACACCTAAATCATGATTCATAACCAACAGTTCTAGAACAATTACATAAGTGACTTTGTGACATAGCTAGAACATGATTCTTGGCCAACAGTTCTAGAATAATTACATAAGTGTTTTTGTGACAGCTAGAACATGATTTATGACCAACAGTTCTAGAACAATTATACAAGTGACATTGTGACATGATTCTTGGCCATTCACATCCAATTCACTGTTCTACATGATAGAGCCCAAGCTTCCTTAATAAATTAATCTGAATAGCAACTGCATCTTCCTGGGAATTAGACAATCATTTTAAAAAGAAACATCCATAAGAAAAAATGAACTGGTCAGAAATATGAAATCTGCCTATACAGACTAAGTCAAATATTGAGTTGAGTTCTGAAGATTTCATAAAAAACAGCTAAAAATTGAGTTCTGAAGATTGCACATAAAAGCCAGCTTTTGAGTTTACTGAAGATTTCATGAAAATCTGAAGTTGATTGAATTCTAAAGATTTCATTTAAAAAAATCCCAGCACTAGAGTTGAATTCTTAATCCTTTTCACAACAAACAGCTGTTAAGTTGAGCTCTGATGATTTTAAAACAAACTACATTTGAATTCAAGAGAGACCTATGATTTATTTTTGTGAAGACACAGAAACATGGCTGTTTGCTTTGATAAGTCTACATTTTATCTTTGTGAAAGCATAGAAACATGACTGTCTGCTGCTGTGATTAAATCTAGAATTATCTTTGTGAAGGCAGAGAAACATGGGTGTCAGTTGTGACTATCTACCTTTACATGAGGAAAAGTCTGAGAGGGCTGAAATATGATAATGAGAGGACATAGATCTTATTATGGAGGGCAAGAGATAATGAAGGCATGGGTGGGGGTGGGGGTGAGATTATGGAGGACATGAAATCTGATTATGGAGATTATGAGTTTTTTGCCATGGCTATTAAGTTTTGAATTGGATCAGACTGCTATTATGAAGATGTTAAGAATGCAACAAATGTCCGAAAACTACTTACAAAAATATCAGAAACATAGTTAATCTGATCTAGAAAGTATTACTACTAGATTTAAAAACAGTGATTTATAAGCTATTTATATTAACATTAATTTCACTATTTTCCTTTTCATTTAACAAAAGATAAAATTTGTATACCTTCACGTCTGGACTTTAGCCTGGAACACTTTATGATCTTGATATGTAGTTCATTCACATTTTCTAAAGGTCTAATAACAGCTGCATCATCAAGAGCCTTCAAGGCTTCATTTGAATATTTTGTATTTGCTGTTAAGTAACCCATGGCCTTAGTCCGTTCCTGTGGGATCACAGTTTATAATCAGTTTATGGAGGTATTTATTAAATGAATATATACACACAATTCATGCTTTGACAAAACAGCTCTTCAAATATATGCATACATGATGATTCTGGTATCAATTTTGAATACAATTAAGCCAGGGATAACACATCACAGGCACATGGGTACCATGATGACTAAAATGTCCTGGCACCTAAGATTTTTGTACTATCATTATCTATTGATGTGTATTTACTGTTTATTTTTTCTTTTTGCTTGTTTAAAAAATCTCAGTTTAATAATCATTATATAGTTCAATAATAATATTAACATTGTACAATTATTTTAAATGTAAAAATATGTAAAACCTCAATATTTTCAAACAGAAGATGAGATCATCATATGGACTTATGAAGGGCAATTATAATTGTGAAGTACTTTTCTTGAAGGTCTGCATATTTTACAATGTACAAATACTCTGGCAGTATTGTCCAAGTATTATATAAATGTGTCATTTATTTTAAAGAGATACTATCTTTTAATGCAAATGAATAACATGATACATAGAAGTTTTGTTTTAAATGCATTTTCTTTTTTAATATAAAATAACAATTGTTATTTGCAGTTTACTGGCTACTTTTACATAAAGAAGTACTATTGTACTGCCAATATTACTAATAGTTTAGTTGAAAGACAGGATAAAATATTCTCCATGCTGAAGAGATGCTGGCATATTTTAATGGTGAAGGCCTGGAATTATCTAAGAAAACTGGTCTGAACTTTTATATGCTGTGGCCTAATCACTGGACATTATTACTCAATTGTTATAAAAAATAATGAATAATATCTTTGTCATTCAAGAAAATCTCTTTTTTTTTGTCCTTTCCTCCCTGTTGTATTCCTTCACAAATTGAAACAGACCCTAGAAAAATGAACTGCTTTAATTTTGAACACTGATTTGAATTTGGTTTCATCAACTTATTCATTAAGATTTTATATTTTATCAATCAGCTCATTGGTGGTGAGCATTTAGATATATATTCATTAATCAAATGAAATCAGTGATTCTGAAAACTGACAACAAAAAAACCCCCAAAACATAACTTATTTTTGTATTAATGAAAGTTGATTGTGAGGTAATCATGATTAGAAGTGGCATTTGATCTTAGATGATGCAGTTTTGGGAACTTGAGTTATTATTGGATTTTTATACTGTCACAGCAAAGCATTGATATTAAAAAAATAAACAATATACTTTTTTTTTTATGCATTATCCTTTATAAATGCCACTTCACTTTGCCCTCCACTGTTTTAGCCTCATACTTCACTATATGATGTTAATTAGTCATTCTTTGTCTTCATTTTCATGTGATCATGAAGTCTTTATTTTAGTTTGTCTGAAAATGGAACTATTAATTATTATTGCTACCAGCAATAAGTCATTTAATATTGTTTATTTTATTTGCATAATTTCACTGCTCACATGCATTTTCAGTGCACAAGTACATTTATAGTTTTTAAATATACAATTTTTGCAGAAAAGTATGAAATATAACTTTCACAAGAAAAAATAAATATTTCATGCTCAGATAATATTTTTCATCATTAGATACACACTTTTCATAGAAATGATTCAATATTTTTTCAACAGGCTAAGCCTATCACTTCCTGTTCATATGTTTAAGTTTCATTGTACATTTTGTTTAACTTAATCTAAGTATGATATACAACAGTTTTCTTGGATGAGCACTTTCATTTTAGATATGAAGTGACATTTGTCAGGTGCAGTTTGTAATCTTGCACACTTGAAAAGAGCTTGTGTACAAGTAAAGTCTAAATTTAACAAATACAACATACAACAACATACATGAAATTATCATGATGCACACATGAAAATGCACTATATAACATTAACATATAAATTCGATTAAATTTTAAACCTTATACAGCCGGAGTGCTTGGTCCATTGGCACACGAAGTCGAACCCAATACTCCAGAGATCCATAACCCACTCCTGTATCTGCATCAGTAACACCTGAAACAATAAATACAGAGGATAAATTCAGTTTAGTTCAAATTTTATTGTATTATATAAACACGGAATTAAAATGTTAGGGTACTGAACTATACTGAACTATTGCCCAGCAATAAATGAACACATTATTTCAGAATGTTCGTTTCATTGCACTTATACCTGCCAGTTCTCTTATATATTACTTATAGGGTCTCCTGATCTTGTGCATATTCGCTCATATATTACTAGGGTTTCTTTTTCTTGTGTGCATTCTGCCAACTTTCTTATATATTACTAGGGTTTCTTGACCTTGTGTGCATTTTGCCAACTCTCTTATATATTATTGGGGTCTTTTGACTTTATGCAGATTCTTCCATTTCCCACAAAGTGTCATCAAATTATGCATATCTCTCACATTGCCCAAAATATAGTACTTTTTCATGCAATCACAAAAAGGTTTAGCATATGATAATAATCAGAAGTAAAACTAACATGAGTGTGTCATTCACTTGAATTTATATCTTCCAGAAGTAGTTAGCTGTTCAGAGAAATAATCAGAAGTAAAACTAACATGAGTGTGTCATTCACTTGAATTTATATCTTCCAGAAGTAGTTAGCTGGTAAGAAATTTTTGGGCGATAAAGAGAAAACATCATAATGCTTAATGTTCTGAAGTATCATTACTAGCACATCATGAGGAGAAAAAGAAACAACAAAATTTTAAGATTTGGAAATACTGAAGGAAAATTTGATAATTATCCCTAAATATCATGAGAAAAAATTTTCAAGCAGACAAATAAAATTTTGCCTGTAAGTGGGACTTTGCCATGAATTCGCCCATGAGGTTTATCAAAGATTTCCCGAAATACAAGTTGGCAGGCAGCAACAGTGCGATATTCTTGCCCAAATGACTGGTGCAGTTCCAAAGTACAGGATTCCTGATGAGACAGAACAATTAACATAAAGAGTAAAGATAATATTATATATCAGTATCTGGGAACAAATCTGATTTATTAAACTAATTAGTTTATAAAAATACTGGACAGGTGCAATTCTGATTAACAAGAAGCATACCTGGTGAGATTAAATTTATTTAATATACATTTCCATTTTCTGGTTTGTAATTTAAGATATTTATGTTATCAATGTTTTGAATTGTGCAAAGAAAGACACAGTATTTCATGGTACAGTCATTAAATAAGACAAAAATTATTGTATTATTATACATTGTTTCTTATGCTATGAAGAAAAGCAGTAAAATATAACTTAAATCACAGATGAATATTATCAATTTGGCAACAACAGCCCAAAAGCTGCTTTTTAAAACCAAACTTCGTTAGCATTAATAGTATATTGTAACATAAAAAACAAAGACTGATCGAATTACAACATTCAAGCATTGGGATTTTATTACTGATTAAGATTTTAAGTTTCATGATTATGTCAGGGTCAGCACTATGTATGTAATTTGTTCCTCAGTCTCTGTTTTTGCCAGCAGTTTGATGCTGTGGCTGAGTGTGCACATGCAATAACAAAACATTAACAATAAATATTGATGACACCTGCCATGACTAACAAAACATTAGCAACTGAATACTGATGACACATGTCACAACTATAAAACATTAACAATTTAATACTGATGACAATTGCTCTGATTACAAAAAAAAATAACAAATGAATAATGATGGCAATCCACGACTAACAAAATATCAACTCAGTACTAAGGACACATGCCCAAAAACTTGTTTACTGGGACAGTAAAAAAACCAACCCACTTTGTATTCACAACAGTATATTTTTCAGACAACAGGTTCAGGTCAGAGGTGGGTCAGAAGGTGAAATATTATGAAGTATCATTATCAGAGTCTCCATCCAGTGCTGTTCCTTGAAAGTATGATCATATAGCAAGCTGTTATTCTTATCAAAGTATGTTCATATAGCAAGCTGTTATTCTTATCAAAGTATGTTCATATAGCAAGCTGTTATTCTTATCAAAGTATGTTCATATAGCAAGCTGTTATTCTTATCAAAGTATGATCATATAGCAAGCTGTTATTCTTATCAAAGTATGTTCATATAGCAAGCTGTTATTCTTATCAAAGTATGATCATATAGCAAGCTGTTATTCTTATCAAAGCCTTCATTCAGCATGGAAAATATTTCTTTGTAACCCCATTTTAGTGAATGTCAAATTGTTACCATTCACCAGTTTTCTCTGTTCAGATCTGTCAATAATTTTAATTTTGACATTGCAAGATGGTTAAACCTTTGGTAAGAGAACATATAATTGACCATGGCTAAAAACAGATTCAGGATGTACTATAAATTGCTTGGGGTTAATTTTATAGTGAAGTGACAATATGTATATTATGTACTATAAATTGCTGGGGGTTAATTTTATAGTGAAGTGATAATAAGTATATTATGTACTATAAATTGCTGGGGTTAACATTATACTGAAGTGATGAGTACCATTTTGGGGTTAATGGAACCTCTGAAATGTCAGCACTCATTATCGTTACTTGTTCTGAATGAACATTACTTTCGTAAATCTTATATAGTGCTGTGGATTTCAATTAAAGACTATAAGACAGATGTTTGCAATAAATGTGCAGTAAAATTATCTTGCTACCTTACCTCACCCAGTATAAGTCAAAAGTACATCAATAGCTTAGGCATGTTTTAAATAAAAAAAAAAGCTCAACAGAGAAAAATTGTATTAAAGTATACTATTCATGTTAGCAAAAATGTATAAAATAGTATCTCATATATCAAGAATGTCTGTATACACATACACACAAAATGTACACATGAAAGAGAGACAGACAGGCAGATAGGGAGGCAGACAGACAATGGCAGTACCTTTTGAATGTAATGCAAAAAGAAGTCATCAACCTTGACAATGTATTGGGAAGTGAAATCAAATACAGGCCTGCAGAAAAATACACAAGGAATCATATTCCTAGTTGACCAATTTATGTTTTCACATTACAAAATTATATTTATCTAGCATAAGATATAAGTATGATGAATGAAATTTTCTCTTAATATACATTTTACAATTCTAGTTTAGTTTCTTGAGGAATACCCGTATATAAAGCAATAATACCATTATTGAAGTTTAATTATAATATCAGAAAAAGATCAATTATTATCTCAAATTATGAGAACAAGTTAAATATACTGATAATTATAACCATGAATTACGAGAAAACAAATTAAATTTATTGGCAATTATTATCTCAAATTATGAGAGCAAGTTAGATATACTGATAACTATTACCATCAATTATGAGAAAAATTAAATTTATTGGCAATTATTATCTCAAATTATGAGAAAAAGTTAAATATACTGATAACTATTACCATCAATTATGAGAAAACAAATTAAATTTATTGGCAAATATTACCTTGAACCACGCAATACTGGTGTAGTCTGAATCTCAAACTCAAAGAACTCCCAGGTGCAAAAAATAGATGGCTCTTCATCTCCTATGTGACGGATTGCATCCTCAGAAAGATTTACCTGCACACATATACAATGGTGTGAACAAAAACTCACAAAAGCTCACTGATTCAAATTCCTTAGCAGTAAATTCAATATTTTCTTTACATTAATGTTCATAATTTGTGACCCATTTTTAACAAAGTGTAGGCCCTTGTTTAGGTGCATAGAGTTTTTATGCTTCTGATATAAAAATGTTATAGTCAATATTTATTACTTTTTTTAAATTACTTTTTCTATATTGCTTTTGTGAAATAATAAAATCTGCTCACTTAATAACTTGTAAATTTTTACATTAGTCTGAATATACAAACATGACATTTGTGAAAGACAAACATTCCCAATTTAAATAAGAGACAATATAAATTATTTTTAAAAGCAGAAAGAAAAAAACCATATAGATTTACCTAACTATTTATATGAATAGCAGCTACAAAACAGCACTAGGAAAGGTCACAAACAATTTCCCTTAATTTCCTAAATATTTATTTATTAGAATTTATTATGTAGTGAGCTTAAAGAGACTTTATTTCCTATTTTAATTGGAACCTTACTTAAGTACCTTATTAGACACTTAACAGTACAAACATACATACTGCTGCATTTCAGAACTCAAAGCCTACTATAGAGTAGCAATTATTTGCTGTGAGATAGAAGAAAAAGGTTTTATAAAACAGCTCACTAGCATACCAGGCTATGTTCCAACCACACTTTAAGTTAGTTTGCTGAGAACTCTATCAACAAACACAACATTTTATAATCTATCTACTATTGGTCACCAGCTTGCTTTACTTGTTCAAAAATTCCATCATGGAAAGTATGGGAATGTTTTACATCAGTCATGTTTTAGCTGTTTGAAAATTCCATCAATTACGAAGAGATATAGTGTATCCAAGTGTTTGTATTCTGTTGAAAAATGAAAACTGTCAGTGTATTTAAGTGTTTGTATTCTGTGGAAAATAAACACTCAGTATACTAAGTGTTTGTATTCTGTGGAAAATGAAAACTGTCAGTGTATTTAAGTGTTTGTATTCTGTGGAAAATAAACACTCAGTAAACTAAGTGTTTGTATTCTGTGGAAAATAAACACTCAGTATACTAAGTGTTTGTATTCTGTGGAAAATGAAAACTGTCAGTGTATTTAAGTGTTTGTATTCTGTGGAAAATAAACACTCAGTAAACTAAGTGTTTGTATCCTGTGGAAAAATGAAAACTGTCAGTGTATTTAAGTGTTTGTATTCTGTGGAAAATGAAAACTGTCAGCGTATCTGAGTGTTCTGTGTGAAATGTAAACTAGTGATGATTCAGTCAAAGTTACAAGTAAAATTTGTGCATGGAATGTGGATCAGTTATTAAGAAAATTAGATTTTCATGATTGTATTTTTTAATAAATAGTTTTTCAAAATTTTGTATTATAGGAGAAATTTTAATTGTGTTTAACTCAAAAGTTCAGTCTTTGAAAAACTTTGACAAATTTACTGCTTGAGTACTGAAATTTTATAATTAAGTTCTGCCTTTGAAGTACTTTGACAAATTTACTGTTTGAGTATTGAAATAATACAATTAAGTTCAGCCTCTGAATACTTTGAGAAGTGTACTGCTCGAGCAATGAAATTATTCAAATAAAGTTCAGTCTTTGAAGTACTTTGACAAATTTACTGCTTGGGTATTGAAATATACAATTAAGGTGTGTGTGTGTGTGTGTGTGTGTGTGTGTGTGTGTGTGTGTGTGTGTGTGTGTGTGTGTGTGTGTGTGTGTGTGTGTGTATGTGTGTGTGTGTGTGTGTTAACCTATTTATGAAAATATGCAAGGTCATTCTGAAATTGACAACTTAGTATTTGGGTCAATAAATCAAGTCTTCTGACTGGACCATATATACTCCACCAGTTGATTCAACATAATTTCAAATGACTGGAATTGCATTTGGCACTGAAACTCTTGGAGTGGTGTGTACAAGACTTGAATGCTGAATTCAAACTTTGAATTCGCTCTGTGAGGTGATATATTTATTCTGAATCCAATTCAAAATAAAAAGACCAGTTATTAATATGCTTGGAAATCAACTGCTAGAATTTTGTATTTGTATTATGTTTGATTGTAATATTATGAATGGACTGTATATAGAAGTTTTGATAATGATTTATACATTTGCATCTAAAAGTGGCATGAGTTGATTATTTTACTCTTTTAAATAATCTATTCATGCACAACTAAGTAAATTCATTTAAAATTATAAACATATATGCATATGATGATGATTTATACATTTGCATTTAAAAGTGGCATGAGTTGATTATTTTACTCTTTTAAATAATCTACTCATGCACAACTAAGTTAATTTATTTGAAAGTCAAACAGAATCATCTTTCAATAGTTTTTAAAGTTGAGTAGAGGTATGGTTAAATAAACCTTTCTGGTATAAACAAAAAGTGGCCCATTAGGTCAAAATTATCTTCAATAATGCCAGTTGTAAATATGTCATAAGATAATCTAGTTTAGAAAATACCTTTTCTATGTGTATTTCAAAAAGATTCTGCCCTCTTTCCAGCTGTATTGTCTCATCCAAATCCAGTGAGGATTCAACCTGTGTGGAACAAGAACAATATAAAAAATAACACCATTCAGAGTTCATTATTCATTATTATTATTATTATTATTATTATTAATATTATTAAAAAGGCAATAATTTTAAAACAAAGATCTTTTTAATAGTATTTTGAACACATAAGAATTCAGTGAGAATCATTACTGAAATCTCCATGGTTGTACAATGGAAATCCACTTCATTATACAAATCAATAAAAATATATTCATGTCTTCAACATTCTTATTTTAACAAAACTTAATAATAAAGTTAAGTTCAAATTAGGAATTAGTAAAGACTTCCTATCAAAACTTTATGTACAAACTAGGAAAACTATCATAGTTTTTATTCAAGCTAGGAATCCTGAGATAGCTTTGTATTCAAACTTGAAATTAGTACAAAACCTTTTTTTCATAACTTTGTATTCAAACTAGAATTAGTATAAGACTTCCTATTAATTATAGCTTTGTGTTCAAACAAAGAATTAGTGAAAGATCTTCTATCATAGTTTTGTGTTTAAAATAGGAATTAGTAAAAGACTTCCTTAATAGCTTTTCTGATCAAACTAGGAATTAGTAAAAGACTTCTTATCATAATTTGTTGTTCAAACAGGGAATTAGTAAAAGTTCTTATCATAATTTGTTGTTCAAACAGGAAATTAGTAAAAGACTTCTTATTATAATTTGATGTTTAAACAGGAAATTAGTAAAAGACTTCTTATCATAATTTGGAGTTCAAACAGGAAATTAGTAAAAGACTTCTTATCATAGCTTTGTGTTCAAACTAGGAATTAGTAAAAGACCTCCTATCATAGCTTTGTGTTCAAACTATGAATCCTATCATAACTTTGTGTTCAAACTAGGATTAATGAAAAAATATCCCACAATAACTAATGAACACTTTATACTTACATCATCATCAGGTGGAGAAATTTTATACTGCCGAGTACCATAAGCAACATCTCTCAGCTGAGCCTCCAGTTTCTACAGGTAAGACCAAGAGAATTTCATTTCAAAGACAAATCATGGAACACATATCCAGAAAGGTTCTTTACCAAAAGTACAAATTCAGAATTATCATGATGATTATAGGAGGCAACAGCAAATTCTTTAAAAAGTGATCTTGCCAATTGATTTTATTACTGCATTAAAAAAGTGTGTCACCTCCTCAAAGAAAAAAGGAAAAAACCCACATATTCTAACTCAATTTATTTAGTTTTTACCTCTTCCAATTAAAATTAAAAAAATATTTTGAAGTAATTGTACAAAGTGTTGGGACACTCTAGCACAGCTCAATTAATATATACACTTTATTCCTTAATAGGTATGAGAATAGAGCTAATGCAATGAATTCACCTGGCAGTATTTGAATCACATTCAAATTGAGAACTAGGTGATTGAATCTAAGGTAGTATACACCATTGAAACAAATCAGTTTGGTTAATAAACATGCTTTAAATGTTTTGATTTTTAAAATAAATGTTAATACTAAATAAACAGAACATTTCGAATATACAGACTTAAAATGATGCAATCTGAATTTGATTTTGCAAGTATATACAGTATATATATATATATATATATAAAATGTTGTTATAATTTAAAATATTAAAAATAAAAGACAAATTATTTAAAGCATGTTCTATTAGGATTTATAATTAAGATAAAAAACTAAATTAGTATTATATTCAGATGTTTAAACATGTCAACAAATACTGCTTGCCACATACATTGCACTAAAAATTCTTGTGGCAGAGTAAATTTGCCTATCTCTATTTCTAGACTTAATTGTTATATAAATAGTTGGGCACTCCTTATGATGGTAGATTTTTTGTAAGAATCCATATAGGAGTAAACAACTTGAGTTGAGAATATGCTAGAAAACTGCTGATGCAATCCAACCAGTTCAAATGGATGAGTAGTTTTTCTGACTAATAGTCTCACACTTGCTCATATCAAATTCATCTAATGGGGATGGACCAGAAGTTTCTTTGCTGAAGAAGTACTCTATTCTAATCACTTTGAATCTAAATTTAACTAGAGTGGTCATAAAGGAGATCATTAGGTTATGGTAAGTTAATTGACTGATTAGGGAAGAATGGACTTAGCAGAGGAAAAGCCTTTTGTTTTTTGGTTGTTACTTCATGCTGCAGTGACTACTGTACTCTACTTGAATACCTTTGGTTTATGCAGCCAGCGCTGTTGTCAAATTATCAGTAAATTGTGTTGCTGTAAGTTGATTCCTGTGAATTCCATTCAAGAACCAATATGGTGGAGATTTGTGGTCTGAAATTGATCTCAAGAATTAATGAAGCTCATTGTGAACATTCCTCATGGTGTGTTGAGTAAATGCACACGGGAAATAAAGAACATTCCTTCTGATGTGCTTGATAGCGCACGTGAAATTCAGGATGATTCATATATATTGATATTAATTTGTTGAATTATATGTTCGGATATAAGACTGTATAAATATTTAAATTATTCGAACATGGTTTATGGAAATATTGATGTCAAGTAATCTTTTCATTGTAATTGCTATATGAATATTTGATTGTTGATTTAATAAATTTGTTGATCTTACACATATTGAAAACCATATGTCGGAGAAGAAAATGGGTGTATGGGGGCTCACTAAATATAGATTAAAAGATGGATTTATCTTCTCCTTTGGTAAGAAGTTTTCCACCTACAGAAATATTATGTGACAATAAATGTTTGTCTTTAATGTTGTGGAAAAGAGAAAACATTTACTGTGCCCGCATGTCTTCTGGAGAATTATTAATAGCATAAATTAAGATTTTCATCATCTGTAATTAGTTATGAATGATTAATAAATAATAATAATCATAACCAATAACTAGTGTAGCGTTGGCATCACACCATCATTTAGACAAGTTTATATACTCAGTGTACTATTGATTAGTCATGTTTATCTATTCAGTGTAATATCATTTAGACAAGTTTATATATTCATTGCACTATCATTGATACAAGTTTATCTACACTGTGTACTATCATTTAGATAAGCTCATTTACTCAGTATATTATCATTTAGACAAGCTTATCTACTCAATGTACTATCAATTAGACAAGTTCATATACTTACAGTACTATCATTTATACAAATTAATCTACTCACTGTACTATCTTTTAGATGCTTATCTATTTAGTGTATTATCATTTAGACAAGTAAATATACTCAAGTGTATTACAGATAATAACATTCAGACAAGATGTTGAGCACTCAACAAAATGTTGTTCCATACCAGCTGATCTGCTATATGTAATATCATTTAGTCTAGCTTTTACTCAAGGTAATAGAATTCAGAAACAGTTGATCTACTCAGAGTAATATCTTTCAGATAGCTCATTTACTTAGAGTAATATTGCTAAGACAGCATATCTACTCAATGTAATATCTTTCAGATAGCTCATTTACTTAGAGTAATATTGCTAAGACAAGCTTATCTACTTAGAGTAATATCTTTTGGATAGCTCATTTACTTAAAGTAATATTGATAAGACAGCTTATCTACTCAGTATAATATTGTTCTGATATCTTATCCACTCAATGTAGTATCTGCCAGAAATTTATTTACTTAGTGTAATATCTTTCAGACTGCTTATTAACTAAAGTAATATTGCTAAGACAGCGTATTTATTCAGTGTAATATCTTTCAGACTGCTTATTAACTAAAGTAATATTGCTAAGACAGCTATTTACTCAGTGTACTATCTTTCAGACTGCTTATTAACTAAAGAAATATTGCTAAGACAGCTATTTACTCAGTGTAATATCTTTCAGACTGCTTATTAACTGAAAGTAATATTGCTAAGACAGCTATTTACTCAGTGTAATATCTTTCAGACTGCTTATTAACTAAAGAAATATTGCTAAGACAGCTATTTACTCAGTGTAATATCTTTCAGACTGCTTATTAACTGAAAGTAATATTGCTAAGACAGCTATTTACTCAGTGTAATATCTTTCAGACTGCTTATTAACTAAAGTAATATTGCTAAGACAGCTATTTACTCAGTGTAATATCTTTCAGACTGCTTATTAACTGAAAGTAATATTGCTAAGACAGCTATTTACTCAGTGTAATATCTTTCAGACTGCTTATTAACTAAAGAAATATTGCTAAGACAGCGTATTTACTCAGTGTAATATCTTTCAGACTGCTTATTAACTGAAGTAATATTGCTAAGACAGCGTATTTACTCAGTGTAATATCTTTCAGACTGCTTATTAACTAAAGTAATATTGCTAAGACAACATATTTACTCAGTGTACTATCTTTCAGACTGCTTATTAACTAAAGTAATATTGCTAAGACAGCGTATTTATTCAGTGTAATATCTTTCAGACTGCTTATTAACTAAAGTAATATTGCTAAGACAGCTATTTACTCAGTGTACTATCTTTCAGACTGCTTATTAACTAAAGAAATATTGCTAAGACAGCTATTTACTCAGTGTAATATCTTTCAGACTGCTTATTAACTGAAAGTAATATTGCTAAGACAGCTATTTACTCAGTGTAATATCTTTCAGACTGCTTATTAACTAAAGAAATATTGCTAAGACAGCTATTTACTCAGTGTAATATCTTTCAGACTGCTTATTAACTGAAAGTAATATTGCTAAGACAGCTATTTACTCAGTGTAATATCTTTCAGACTGCTTATTAACTAAAGTAATATTGCTAAGACAGCTATTTACTCAGTGTAATATCTTTCAGACTGCTTATTAACTGAAAGTAATATTGCTAAGACAGCTATTTACTCAGTGTAATATCTTTCAGACTGCTTATTAACTAAAGAAATATTGCTAAGACAGCGTATTTACTCAGTGTAATATCTTTCAGACTGCTTATTAACTGAAGTAATATTGCTAAGACAGCGTATTTACTCAGTGTAATATCTTTCAGACTGCTTATTAACTAAAGTAATATTGCTAAGACAACATATTTACTCAGTGTACTATCTTTCAGACTGCTTATTAACTAAAGTAATATTGCTAAGACAACGTATTTACTCAGTGTAATATCTTTCAGACTGCTTATTAACTAAAGTAATATTGCTAAGACAGCTATTTACTCAGTGTAATATCTTTCAGATTGCTTATTAACTAAAGTAATATTGCTAAGACAGCTATTTACTCAGTGTAATATCTTTCAGACTGCTTATTAACTGAAAGAAATATTGCTCAGCAACTTATCTACTAAGTTCATTGCTGTTCAGAGTGTTTATCTACTAAGTTCATTGTTGTTCAGAGTGTTTATCTACTAAGTTCATTGCTGTTCAGAGTGTTTATCTACTAAGTTCATTGTTGTTCAGAGTGTTTATCTACTAAGTTCATTGCTGTTCAGAGTGTTTATCTACTAAGTTCATTGCTGTTCAGAGTGTTTATCTACTAAGTTCATTGCTGTTCAGAGTGTTTATCTACTAAGTTCATTGTTGTTCAGAGTGTTTATCTACTAAGTTCATTGTTGTTCAGAGTGTTTATCTACTAAGTTCATTGTTGTTCAGAGTGTTTATCTACTAAGTTCATTGCTGTTCAGTGTTTATCTACTAAGTTCATTGCTGTTCAGTGTTTATCTACTAAGTTCATTGCTGTTCAGAGTGTTTATCTACTAAGTACAATATCAGATAGCTTATCAACTCAGTGTAACATTGTTCAGGCAGTCTATCAACTCAGCATATATTGTTCAGGCAGTTTATCAACTCAGCATAATATTGTTTAGAGTCTATCAACTCAGCATAACATTGTTCAGGCAGTCTATCAACTCAGCATAACATTGTTCAGGCAGTCTATCAACTCAGCATAATATTGTTTAGGCAGTCTATCAACTCAGCATAACATTGTTCAGGCAGTCTACCAACTCTGCATAACATTGTTCAGGCAGTCTATCAACTCGGAATAACATTGTTCAGGCAGTCTACCAACTCTGCATAATATTGTTTAGGCAGTCTATCAACTCAGTATAATATCTGTCCTCCATGAGAGCAGAATGGAATTGTAATCTTAGTCAATGTGCTTCCTCTTTCGTCAAATATAAGTTTAACATGTGTGTTAAACTGATCATATAATGAATGTAATCTCTTCAGTACAGGTTTTCATCTATCCAACATCATAATCTTGAGCTGCCCAAAGTGATACAGTACTGAACAATACCTTTAAATAATAATATTTAAACTTAAAGACAATAAGTTTGTCTTGTTAAAGAAAATGATTTCAAAATGAATTTATTTCAAATAGTAATTACTTTTGATATTATTTATGTTTTAAGCAAGTGAACAGAAACTACATAAATAATTAATAAATATTGATAAGTAGTTCAGAAACTAATTTAACATCTGACCTGTTTACCACTAGTGCCAGTCTGAAATAAACGTATTCTTTGTTGCTTAAAAATGAATTGCTACACCTATTATATTCATCAGTATTATTAGTGTTGTCAATAGGTAATAATGTAATATTATTTTCTATTAATGTGGAGAGAAAAGACTGTTGCTCATTGAAAATATTGTAGGTGAATTCTTTACTTGTGTCTTAACAAATTTGCACACGTACAAATATATACATACATATATCAACATAAAATGTCACTGAACTACTTACTGTAATGTTTCCTTAAAGAACATTTTAATAAAGAAAGTACATTTTTAATGATTTCTGAATACTAAGAAACCTTTTTCATTTCTGGTAAACTATCTGAATTTTTCTAAAGATTCATCTACCTTAATTCTGGCAGCACGAATGTCCAATAATCTGGCATATTCATCTAATTTAAGTTCGTATTCCTTCTTGACCTCATCCAGTCTCTGACTGGACAACTCCATCTGGAACAGAAGACTCAGTTAATAACAAACACATATAGTAAACTACATTCATATAAAACACATAGTGTATAAAACACACAGTAAACATTTATGATATATCAACTGTATACATCAGATACAGGAAACTACATTCATGGGATATAAATTGGAAAAAAATACAGTATATATCCATGGGACATCAACTGTATACATCAGATACAGGATACTACATTCATGGGATATTAACTGACTAAAATACATACAATAAACTATATTCATACACAGTATAAAATATACAATGTGAACTACATTCATGGGATATCAACTATATCTTATGTGCAAAGTAAATGTCTAAGCAATTCTGACGTATTTACTATCAGAATGGGACAAATTATACTGCAAACAACATTTCATATCAGACCAATTTAAAACATCTTTACTACTCTATCAGTGCTTCTCAAAACACCTCTCATCGCCACTCACACAGATATACCAAGTAAGGATACTATTTTGCTAAGGCTTGTTATTGCAATATATTCATCTCCACCAGCCAATCGTAACAACAAAGGTATATTCTATGAGAAAACACTAAGTAAATAGTTAATATTCACAAAGAGTTGTGATCAAGAAATGGTGAAAAGCTTTACTGGCAGATGACAAAGGCTATAAAAAGAAAAGAATGGAATGGCATACAGAGAATCAAGGAACTGATGGCAGAAAGGAAGAAATGGCATACAGAGAATCAAAGAACTGGTGGCAGAAAGGAAGAAATGGCATACAGAGAATCAAAGAACTGGTGGCAGAAAGGAAGAAATGCTGACTCAGAGCTCTGACAGCATTCTTTCAAGTCTTTCCAGGATCATATCACATGATAGTGTAGTCAAACATGACCATCCTTTATAGTCCCTATCCAACAATACAATAAAACTGCTATTTATTTTCCTCAGATGTATCACATCAGATATTTACTGTTGTTATACCGGTGGGAGGTTTTATGTGCTAATAACTAATAATTAAATGACTTGACAACAATACTACATCTAATTATGTTTAATATCTCCAAACCCTATTTCCTGAATTTCAAACAAAACCAAGAACTAATTATGCTAAACACATTTTTCTAACACTATTCATCTATTTCCTGATTTGCTAACAAATCTACAGCTAATCATGCCAAACACACTTTTCTTACACTATTCATCTATTTCCTGACTTGCTAACAAATCTAAGCTAATCATGCCAAACACACTTTTCTTACACTATTCATCTATTTCCTGACTTGCTAACAAATCTACAGTGAATCATGCCAAACATCAATTATTTTTACTTTTCACAAAATCTATGCCTTCAACTATTGATTCACAGAATATGATAGAGTGAAAATCCAACAGAATTTAAAGCTCATATTAAACATATTATAGAACAAAATATATCCCATAGAAAATCTGAGAATCAGTGAGATAGTAAGTCTTTGATCTTTCTTGAAAAAGACAAAAAAGGACATACATGTATCATATTTCAAGTGGACCAGACAATTGTTTCAAATTTGAGAGTTTCATGAACAGTTTAAAAAAAATGATAAACAAAGAAAAACACTCAAACCCTACCACTAAAACAGTTGGGCATCGATCTTTGACTTGTTATCTCAAGCTAAGATTAGAAAACAATGCTGATGATTCCGAGAAAACTGGGAGAATTATTTTCTTGTAGTGTTATAATGTATTTCATCTACTCCAAAATGTGTCTTAAAATCTTTAAGGTACAGAGCTTTCAAACAGATCTCAAGCACATTTTGTCTTGTAACTGATAGCATTAGTTCTTGTTAGGATACGGGGCATAATGTAAATGATTTGAAAATTCTCGTTTTATCAGACATTTCTGCATTCAATCCCATATAGGCAATATACACTTCAGAGAATTTTTTCTAAAAGTAAATTAATCCCAGAAAAATGCATAAATAGTATAAACCAATCAAATATTTATTGAAAAATATAACTAAAATAATTACAAAATCACTATGCACTACTGATTACACACAATAAGCTGATATTGTACAATGAAAGACCACCATGGAATGTGGTGCTGAGAAATACAAAAATCTCTTTAGGCCAAATCAGCTTGTTATAGTATTACGTACAGTTTACTACTTTCAGTTAATCCTTGTTAGTTTTTTAGTTCAAACATTCAGTTAAAGATTATGTTCAGTTTACCTCTTTCTGACAATCCTTGTTAGTTTTTGAGTTCAAACATTCAGTTAAAGATTATGTTCCGTTTACCTTTTCTGACAATCCTTGTTAGTTTTTGAGTTCAAACATTCAGTTAAAGATTATGTTCGGTTTACCTCTTTCTGACAATACTTGTTAGTTTTTTAGTTCAAACATTCAGTTAAAGATTATGTTCCGTTTACCTCTTTCTGACAATCCTTGTTAGTTTTTGAGTTCAAACATTCAGTTAAAGATTATATTCAGTTTACCTTTTTCTGATAATCCTTGTTAGTTTTTGAGTTCAAACATTCAGTTAAAGATTATATTCAGTTTACCTCTTTCTGGTAATCCTTGTTAATTCTGTGTTGGACTACAAGCATGTTGCGAGTCTTTTCCAGCTCATGTACAGTTTCTGCATACTCTGCTTGCAGTTCTAGGAGATGCTGCTTGTTGTCTAGGTACATACAAAACCCCAGTAATGTTCAAGTAAAATAAGACAGTCGTATCCCAGAAAATAACTGACCAACTATACGTACTGTTGTTTTAGCAGTATTGAGATTAACCAGTTACCTTATGTCTACACTGTGCCCCCCATCCCCAAGGTATGCTGCACCACACTGCCAATGGGTGACAAGCAAAGTAAGATGTAAAGACAGATGACAGCATGATGCAGCACTACAACTAAGTTCTTTAGAGAAGCAAAGTGAAAAAATAACTCTTTGCTATTCATAACTTTACATCGACACTATATATAATTGTATAAATATATATCTATATATCTTTATTATCTGTGATGGACCAGAAACCTTATAAGCAAGATTTGCATGTGAATTTTTGTTTCTGGATGTATACAATATTTTGTTTCTAGCAAAGAATAATTAGATGTGAATTGTTTTAACCCTTGTATCAGTGATTTATATTATCTCACTATAAAAACTGGAGGTGTTGTTTATTCTGGACCAAAGGAAGTGGCAAAGAAAACTGGAACACAGAACCAGTAGATAGCCAATACAATCAATCAAAATCAAAGAGACTGACAGACAGATAGATATATGGCACACCCTCAGACACATTCAATCATGACTAGAATGAACACAAAGGTTTGATGAACGAACTGGCAAATTGCAATGGGCCAGTTTGTCATTCAGAAAGTTCACAAGAAATTCAACCAGGTTTATGTGACCAGGTTAATTTGTCAAAACATCAGCAAAATATATTGCAGTCTGTCTTAGTTTGTTGAAATGGCTGGGTGTCAAGGTGTCTGAGATTACATCTTTGTAGCTCTCAGTGGAAATGACAAGGAATTCTGTCAGAACCATATTGACTTTTGTCTCCTAAGCAGTAGAAATGGCCATCAAGGAGAACACAGTGCCAACCTCTGTTGCAGTGCTGTCATAGCACAGTTCTAACAGATTTATATGAAACACTTTCTTCTTGTTCACATGGACTCAACATCCAGTAGTTGGTAGGAAAGTTTTTCTGTGACAAGAAAGGTATTTGGACATGAAATCTGCAACTTCTCTGCATGAATCAGGAGTAAAAGTATACCGCCCAATTTCAATTTCTAGTCATTGGGCATGGGTATTGTAATGGTAGGTGTGCAACTGAGGTCCTTTTTCTGATTATCCTGGATCATCTTATATTGTTTTTAATCTATAGGGAAGCTTAGTAATATACTGATCTCAATTTTGCTGCTTCCTTGTCCAGAAATGCTTTAAAGCTACCATAAATCTTCACATCTGTGCTATATAGGGTGAAAACTCAGTGATGGTCTGAGGAATCTCACCATGGCCTCATATTAGTCCCAGACTTTGGGGTTGCCCAACATTACTGGCTGAATGATATGGTGATGTGTTAAGGTGGAGCATGAAAATTTAAACACTCTACCAGTGAAATGGGAACAATGGTTGGTCAGAATTTGTTTTGGAAAGCCAATATACGTAAAATTTGCCATGAGTGCATTAGCAACATGGTAACTGTCCAAAGCCTCTGGATTCTGTGAAGAGCATCAACCAGTCTGGATGTGTTGATTCGAATGTTTTATCCAAGGGACCCACAATGTCCATAGTTTACCCATTATGTCCACAGCAATTTGTTTACCATTAGTAAGGGCATGGGTATATATATATATATATATACACACAAAATACATGTATTATGTATCAGCAGTCATTCTTGGCCAACAGTAGTGTTGGATATGTGGGCTTTAACCCAGATCATCCCTGTACCACATAAAATTGCTGAGTGTATGATTCATTGTCTCCAAGAGGCCAGTGATAGAGAAACTTAATGAATAAACTGTGCTGTTTCTGCCAATTCAAAATACTAAGAGTAGGTGTCATTGTGCCTTAGAAGTCATCTCTGGCTGCAGACTGACGCTATCTTGAAGCATTATTCCTGCATAAATAGATTAACCAGTAGTAAGCTATGCCTTGCTTAATTAGCACATCAACATTCATGAGAGATATATTCCTAATATTCTTGCTGAGGTAGAAATTCTTGAATAAGCATTGTGATATTTGTATCTACTCCCATTTAATATTCAACCTTTATATTGCTTCATGCTAAATACTAAACCTTAAATCAGAGTTCTTAAGCCCACAAATCTAAAAGTGATAACCAAATGAAAAAATTTGAAATGCAGATGGTGGCTTAGTGCATGATGTAATGTTTCACACTGTTAATAGTATATAATAGAACAATTCCAATTCTGATAATTATAGCTTAGTGGGAAATTGTGATTACTGAAGTTTGCAACATTCCAGTGCTTAAAGATTGATTTCTACTGACCTCAAGTATTTGTATGAATAACATGAAACATGAATGTAGTGAACTAGTGAAATTTCTACTTGCATCAATTAAATCTTATTGATTACAAAAAAATGAAAAGCTCAAGTACTTATAAAGCAGGATTAGTACTGTTTTGGGTTTAAAATCATTTCTACAATGAATGTGAATTTGGATGCCTACTGCTAAGTTTCTAGCTGGCTTTATGAAACATTCAAAATTTATGGCTATCTTGTGAATACCTGCACTAACAAATTTTGAGGTTCTGGTGTATTTCATACATGCTTTTGAAAATATGTCCCTAGTGAGAAGAATAAGGGGTGAAAATGGAGTTGAAATCAACAGTACCACTGATAATGTTATTCCCTCCCCCCCCCTCTCTCTCACACACACAAAAACACATGCATGCACGCACGCACACACACACACACACACACACACACACACACACACAGACTATCAGTACTATAAATACATAGTACTGGGATGCATTACATCATACATGTAATGGCTTCTATACATCTATAAAATAAAGGCTTCTATACATCATGGACTCAATGTAATAAATATACAATAGGTACTCTATACAAGACTACCAAACAGTACAAGCTATCAAACAATATTTATTTCCCTGTAAGAAAACAAATGCAATGTAATCAACATTAAACATCATAGACATGGTCACTATAAAATATAGACTGACATACAACATAAAATATCATACAACCTTGATTTATTTCAGCATCAACTCGTTGTAGGAAATCTGGCTCTGGCATTGCTCTCTGCTTTTTTTGTTTGACCAACACAAGAGCATCTTCAAGTTCAGTCAAGTCCAGGGCACTCTCCTGTAGCAGATCAGAGACAGACTGGTTAACTCAAGCAATTAGCACAAAAACATGTAAATACAAACCTAATCTTCATGATACTAACAACTGACCTTGGTAAAGAACTTTAGCTTTTCTTGTAGATCATCATACTGTTCTTTCATCTGAAAGTGCTGAATCTGCAGTTCTCTGAATTCTTGTTGCAGCTTTTCATTGGCATCTACAGATATAGAAATACAGTATAATAGTGTAAGTATTGTTTTCTTAAAAATCTTATCAATCCATATTATATTAAACCCTGTAACCAATTGAAATAAACAATCAAATAAACACCACTTAAAAGAATATCTGTACCCATTAAAAAGTTAAAAGAAACCAGCTATTCTGGCCACTTTTATTCGACAGCTAGAAAACACTCAAATCACATGTTCTTGAAGAAATTCTAAATATAGAGCTCTGACCTCATGCCCATGATGTCATATGAGTGAATTCTTGCTTCATTGTTTATGTGTCATTTCTTTAGAGTGCTTTTCATCTTTCACTATATATATTTTACTCTGCCAAAGAAATGAGATTTGTAGCAAATCCATGAGTGAAATAAGGTAACATTCTGTTGAAAAATAAATAAATAATTTCTTTGAAGTCAAGCTTGAAGCTGCCTAGTGACTGAAGTCAACATTGTTTAAAAATCAAAACAACACAAAAGTTCCATTATATTTAAATGACTGCTGTGGGGTGAAAGATCAAGATCAAGAAGCTTTATTTAGAAGTATAAGTATAGTTTTTGTCCTGTACTTGTAGATTTATACACTAGGATAATTTAACATTTCATCAAAATGATCAATTATGTTAGCCTCAAAACTCATTCAGCAGCAATGTCATTAAATACTCTTAAAAACTAGACACAAGCACATGGATAACACGTTATTTTATATAATTTAAAATGTAGTAAAAAAATTAAATACTCTTAAAAACTAGACACATGCACACAGATAAAATGTTATTTTATATAATTTAAAATGTAGTTAAAAAATTAAATACTCTTAAAAACTAGACACATGCACACAGATAAAATGTTATTTTATATAATTTAAAATGTAGTTAAAAAATTAAATACTCTTAAAAACTAGACACATACTATAGCTAAGACCTGTTTGTGTTCTATTTTTATGCTGGATTAAAGAGTTCAATTAAACATACATGACTTCAAACATCACTTCTTAATCTGACAATATTGAAAAATTGCTTAAAATGTGATTCTGTGTTAACTATTAGTAAATAAACTTATTTATTTTCTGTTATGTTAGCTGAACTTTAATACCAACTACTAAGTTACTGTTATTATTTTAAAAGAAGCAATAAAGTGGTTATAGTGAATCTGTATACCTCTCTCACTTGCATAGCGGTCAATAATACTGCCTTTCTCTCCAAGATCTGATTTCAGAGTAGCCTCGAGTTGTGCAATTTGCACTTTGAGTTTGTTTTCTCGTTGTCGCCACTCACGTTCTCGTTCAAGGTCAAAAGCACTGCCATGAAATAGATTAAATAAAGGTTTTTAAAGAAACTGAGTGTTCTGTTTTCCTTTTATTTTAAAAATACTCAATCATTGTCTATATATCAAAATCAAAGTAAGAGTGGGGGATGAAACATTGAATTACTTGTCAAAAAGTTGGTGATGTAGAGGTATGTCACTATACCCTATTGGTTAAGATGTCCAGTTCTAGATATAGTCACTAACTTACTGCTTAAGATGTCTAGTTCTAGATGTAGTCACTAACTTACTGCTTAAGATGTCCAATTCTAGATGTAGTCAAGATGCTTAAAAAACTTAGTCCCATTACTAATATATTGTTTAAATTGACTAATTCTAGTCACTAAGCTATTGCTTAAGATATAATAATGTTAGTTCTAGTCACTAATCTATTGCTTAAGATGTCTAATTTTAGTTCTAGTCACTAATCTATTGTTTAAGATATAATAATGTTAGTTCTAGTCACTAATCTATTGTTTAAGATGTCTAATTTTAGTTCTAGTCACTAATCTGTTGTTTAAGATATAATAATATTAGTTCTAGTCACTAATCTATTTTTAAAGATATAATATTGTTAGTTCTAGTCACTAATCTATTGTTTAAGATATAATAATTTTAGTTCTAGTCACTAATCTATTGTTTAAGATGTCTAATTTTATTCCTGCCCACCAATCTATTCCTTAAGATGTCTTACCTGGCCTGCCACTACAAAATGGACATTTTGTGATATTGATAACAGAAACAGGAAGACAAACATTTTATAAGGTGCAAGTGTAAGAAAATTGGACAATCAGCCACTGAGCAATTTTCAAGATAAACAGTATTGAGACCTTCATTCTGAGAAAAAGACAACAAACTGTTGGCTATAGTAATGTTTAATTTAATTTAAGCAACAACACTCATAAAAACACCTTGATAGACACAAACAAACTATATAATACAAGCAAACAGATTTCAAATTGTTACTATAGTATATCAAGCCAGTGTCTGCTTTTGAAAGTGATATGCACAATTTGAGAAAAAAAATTGTGATTACACCTGTAACAGAGAACACAATTGATATGATCAATTTGCAACAGATCACTAAAGCAATTATAGAAAAGAATGAATGACCTCTGGAAATGGTAACTAACTTGATTCTGATGGTATATGTTATATTTAAATTAATGGTGAACACAGAAATAGTGAGTATAATATCAACTACTTCACTGTCAGACAAACTGAGAACTGAATTTCCTCTACAACAATCATCTGACTTGTCTTGCCAAATGGCCAAGGAAACCCGCTTAAGTGTTGCAAAAGAAATCCACCCTAGTGATGCTTTGTTATATTCTTCATTTTATTTTCTGCTGCTTTCATTTTCAGGTCATCAAATGAAATGTACAGACATCTAACCAAAAGAGATTATGGCATTCTTTGATATATAATTATCACCAGGTCCATTAAGAGCAAATGGGAAACAATTTGAATAGTTGGTCATTTTGATTCATTTCATGAGTATAAATCATGTTTGAATCATTTGAAATGCTTTTATTTTAATATTTAGAGGTCAAATATATAAGTAAAATATAACAAATTCTATAGAATAGGTGTTACACTTTTCAAATGAAGTGAAATTTCAAAATTAACTCTGTCAACCCTCCTCTTGCCTATTTCAGCTTCTAACAGGAATGGAATCAGGTACATTCTGACTCTTTGTGGTGGAAGATTAGAACCATAGTTCTAGTCCTAACCTATTGTTCAAGATGTCTACCTGTAGTCATAAGATACATTGGCAAAATTTTTTAGTCAGTTTTTAATACAATAATGCACTGATGGTAAAGACTCACATAAAGGAAAAACAGATCATATTTGATTTCTAACATTCTCACTGGTCACCATTAACTACTAAAATATATACTATAACTACTATATATGCTAGATACTAATATAGTAGTTAAGGAACATGTGCCGGACAGGCTAAGTATGTCATCACAGTGTCATTTTATCAAAGTAGGGTTGTTAAGGAACATGTGCCTGACAGGCTAAGTATGTCATCACAGTCATTTTGTCAAAGTAGGGTAGTCATTGATTGCAAACTAACTATTATTAGAAGGATAAACTTGTGATGTAAATTTGAAGATTCTGAAATATATCATACATAAACTTTAATTATAAAGTAAAAAAATAATTAAATTTCACTACTATGTTTCATTAACTATAAGAATAGGTATTTTTTGTTGTGGAAATCATTTGAATTCATATATCAAGGATGAGTATCATATAATTAAATTAAATAATGGTTGTCTGTCTCACCTGCTGACCAGTTTCTGATTTGCCTCATTCAGTGTAGTAACTTCCCTTTGTAAATCTATCACCTGCTCTTGTAGTTCCACCATGCGTCTCTGACTGGATGCTGCCATCTTCAGCTCATTCTGTAATGTTAGAACACGGTTCTGCTCTTCCTTTAAATGAACATTTAATCGCTCCATCTCCATTAAGATCTGGTCATGATTGTGTTTCAGTGCTCTTGCATTCTGCAAATCAACAAGAAACAGAGAATAGAGTAATCAATTCTTTACACTGAAATTGAGCAATTATTCTTTGAATGTTGAGCAATTATGTCTTTACAATGAATACAGTCAAACATCAAGAAGAAATAGATCAATTAATTCTTTAAGTTGAATACAGAGCAATTGTGTCTATTAATTCTTTAAGTTGAATATGGAGCAATTATATCCATTAATTCTTTACATTAAATATAGAGCAATCATGTCTATTAATTCTTTACACTGAATATAGAGCAAGTGTGTCTATTAATTCTTTACACTGAATATAGACGTAGCCCCTGTTAGTTTTGGTATTTTTGTGTGTCATCGTAGTGTGTGTATGTGTACAGCCGCATCCCCACGCTTTTACAAGTAGGACCACGGCTGTCTGTTGTAAATGGGTCAATACCACTCCCTTTGTTTCAAAGCACGCGCTATATTGGCGCTAGCTGTGTTAGAGTGCGTGCTTTTATTGTTATATACTGCTTTAGTTAGTTAGTAATTTAAGTTGATATGTATATAGTTAGTAAGGAGATAGTTTATATTTTTAATTGATATATTTTTATATGATGAATAATGTTATTGTATTTGTGTATTTTGCAATTTATGTGTGTGTGAATGCTTTTCCTGAAGCCCGCCAACACAGATTTTATTTTATTAAAGGTTTAATTCTTCAGATTATATATATGAAAAGATTTGTATATTAAAGTATAATTATAGCAGTTTCACTGTATATTTGAATTATTATGTATTTTTTAGGCATATAGCTATAATTAATAGTTGAAAGCAAGTAAAGAAACACAAAAGTTATTTTTAGAAGCCTTTCCACACTAGATTTCCATTTTCTGGAACCCTGGGCTTCAGGGAAGGCCGCTCCCATAGGATATAAAGAGCGTGTGTGGTTTGAGTGAGAGTTTCTCTGAGGGTCAGTCTGAGAGTGTCTATCTACATGCAAATAAAGACTATGTAACAACTACCAGGCATTGTCAAATCTGTAGTCATGACTGCCGTCTATCATCGTCGTTCTTCAGTATTGTCTCTATGTTTATGACCCAGGTTCTACCACTCTGGATCTCCATCCACTTCATAGAGCAATTGTGTCTATTAATTCTTTACACTGATTATAGAGCAATTGTGTCTAAACTGAATATAGAGCAATTATGTGTTTGAATGTTGAGCAATTATGTCTGTACAATGAATATATCGTTACAAATAAACAAGGAACAGAGTGATCATGTCTTTACAATGAATGTTGAGCAATTAAGTATTTACAATGAATGTGGAGCAATTATGTCTTTACGATGAATGTAGAACAATTATGTCTTTACAATGAATGTATACACAAATCAACAAGAAACAGAGCAATTGTGTCTTTATGATGAATGTAGAACAATTATGTCTTTACAATGAATGTATACACAAATCAACAAGGAACAGAGCAATTATGTCTTTATGATGAATATAATCACAAATCAACAAGGAACAGAGCAATTATGTCTTTATGATGAATATAATCACAAATCAACAAGGAGAGTAATTATATCTTTACAATGAATAAAGTCAGAAGTAAAACTCTAACAAAAGCTTTAATCTTATTGCAAAAAACAAATATATATCTGACATGACAATTAATAAAGTGTGATTAGTATTTATTGCTTAAGTGTGAATCCTGCATTCATTATCCAAAATGTTCAAGGACATAAAGTAGAGATATGGTGGTGAAACATAATTTATATTACATTCCCAGTTGATTTTATAAAAAAGATTTTTCTCAGATATGCACTTCAGGATGGAAATAAAAATTGCTGCCTATTGATGCTGTGATGCATTGTGTTGCAGGCATATGGGCATGATAAAATGTATTAAAGAAGCTAATGTGTATTATAAAACTGCTAGTTAGTTGTGAGTGAATTTCTATTACAAATCCTCCATTTTTTGTAAATGCTACATAAATAAAATTCATTTTCCTAATTTATATATTTCTAAAATGAGTGACTTATCAAGAGATTATCATGATTGTACTTCCAACAATATTTTGTTATATTCCTTCATCCATAACTTTACTGTTATGATTCAGCAAAATTAGTTATCATACACTGCAGATCTTGTCTTTAGTTGTTGATAATTTACATACATCAAAATACACATTCTGTCATTTGTTGTTTATAATATATTTTACATATATCTAACAATACATTCTCTATCATTAGTTTTTATAATATATTTTACATAGCATCTTAATATATATTTTCTATCATTAGTTGTTTAGAAGATGCACAATTTTTCAAACAACTTGCAAATGCCAAATGGCAAATCTGACGTTCTGTATAGATGAAGCTAGAACTAAAGAAGTACGCTGCATCAGTCTGGCAAACAATAGTCAAACAAGCAACATACACAACAATTAATCTGACAATTAACACTTACAACAATCAGTCTGGTGAATAACTCAAATGACAGTCTGGCAAATAACACAAACAACTGACAATTAGTCTGGCAAGCAACACAAACAACTGACAATTAGTCTGGCAAATAACACAAACAACTGACAATTAGTCTGGCAAGCAACACAAACAATTGACAATTAGTCTGGCAAGCAACACATGTAACAGATATGCAGTCCAGTATGCAACAAACAAAACAGACATCCAGTCTGGTATGCGGCACATAACAGATAATCATTGGAATATCTTCATCCATCAACAAACCACAGCATACCAAACACTTTACCTTTATTAGTACATTTTAAGACTAACAAGAGGATTTGTTGAGCTGCTCTTAAATTCACATAACTCTTGAGCATGAGTTAATTGGATTTTATGTGTCAAGAATGACAGTGAAATAATCCACACCTATTATGAAATGAGAAACTGAATGACTCACAGATATAAGAAGCTTACCTCCTCCATTTCTGTGTACTTATCCTGCAATGCAATCAGACGTGTGGACTTGTCTTTCATTTCTCGCTGCAATTTGATCATGTCAATATTCTCTTGAACACTCTGCCTACAGAATGAAAATATTCTCTGATTGAACACTGTCTACAGAATGAAAATAAATATTCATTGATAGAACATTGTCATTGAAAATAAATATTCACTGATGCAAAATGTTTTAGAATAAAGCTTTTTAATACAAATAGTTATATAATTATTAAAAAGATTTTTACACATTTAAGTATACTGTCATCTGTTATATATTTATTAATTTACAAATGTTGAGGTCTGCTAGATTTCTAACTGCTTTAAAGAGTTATTCCTTAATATTACATTTCTACATCAGAGCTTGGAGTTGGAACATAAATAGAAAGCTGACATTAAGTACTAGCACAAGGACTGTTACTTATGAAGGATGGCAATGATAATATGCAGTAAAGATCTTTTTCTTTTAAAATAAGAAAACAGTATTAAAATGAGAATATAATTATATAAATAAAAATCACAAATTGTTTACTCACCTTTGTTCAGAAGTGATCTGCTGTTTGATTTTGATAATGTCTTCTTCAAATTCTACTTCCCTCATTTTGTTCTATAAGACAAAATAAACGAAAACATAGCTTTCAAACTTAATTTCTCTCAGACATAATAATTAGGAATCCTGTTTAAATTCAGTTTCCATTATTCTGTTTTAGATAGCAAAATTTCACAATCTTGATTTCCTCTCAGAAATGCTGTTAACTAACTAGTCAGAGGGATCAGGCTACATTCCCAATTAAGTGCAGGAAATGTAGACATGTTATATAGCACAATGGATCAAGTTAGTGTAAGAAGAACAAGAACTACAGAGAGTTTTTGTCTATAGCACAAAGCTTGTTTAGAGACACGAATATTGTTTGATCATGTATAAAAAATAGGATGAAAGTTTTTAAAAAACATAGTTACAGTACAAAATTCATTTTTGGCACATATTTTTAGACCAATTATAATCCAATTAAATGATCTCTTACTTTTCAAAAAAATGTGTTTTATAAAATTCATGACTAACCCAGATATCAAGACTGGAACTATGTATCATTTCAGAATTAAACAAAATAATAGTCGTAATAATGTGCTTTAAAAAAAGTACAGTACTTATAAAAAGTCTTTTTATTATTTTCATTTAAGTGTGCTTGTTTTTCTTTCTACTCCATCCTTGAAATAAAGTTTTGCCAATATTTCAGCCTCTCTTGTCATATATTTCCCTTGCCTTTTATCTGTTTAATTCTAATTTTAGTGCATCTTTTATAGCTAACAAGTCACATACCCTACATTAACAGAGCTATTCAGAACAGAAAAAGACATAAATACTCAAACATAAATGATACTTTTAACATCAGAAGCTTAATTCAAGGTTGAAAAATGGAAATTGATGTATAAATATACATACTTGTTCCTTCAGCTCTTCTATTTTCACCTCATATATATTCAGTTGTTCCTGCAGCCGAGCAATTACCTCCTCTCTGTAAAACACAAACCAACTGATTATATATACTTTTTGAGTCATTCAGTAACAATATAATTTGAAACAAGAAAATACATCTCTCTAATAATTACAATTATTTTTCATCTTAAGGTCAAAATTAAATGTAATAAGTAGTAAGCCACTAACAGGACTGATAAAATCTGTCTAAGAAAACACAAATGCTTTACAGAGCAAACTAAAATAACTGTTATAAACAGAAATATCAGTCAGTACCTTACTTACTCAGTACTATTCAGGCCAATGCTCAAATGTGCAGGCATTTATCTGCTGTTTTCTTATCAATGATTAAGAAAAAAAATGGTTGGCATATACGAAGCAATCAATCAATCAGTCACTAATCACACAAATGAGTGAAACCTTATCCAGTATATCAGTCTGAGTGATAACTTGCAGGCATAGTGCAATACATCAGCCAGACAAAACATCAGTGATTTGACAACAGTATGACTGACTGACAGAAATATAAAAACAAATTTTATCATCATTTTAATTTGAAGCAAATGTTAACATCTCTAACCATAACATACCTGTGTATTTCTTTTATATATATTGATACTGAATCATTTTAGTCTATATTACCATTCAGAGAAATAATTTCTGGACATATGTCTAATCTATAACACCTCAACATAAATAATAAAATTTATCAAATCTTGCAGCAAGATCAACATTTCATAGTCTGTTTAAAATATTTATAATAAATAATATGAAAAAGAAAACGAATGTACATATATAAGACTCTAAGTGATAAAATCATCCAAAAATTAGTTGTGGTAAAAACATGCACCACAACGTATGGCAAGTATTCACGTTAATTTAGTATAATTATGTTGTTAAAATTATACAATGAAATGTTGTGTAATGTAATAATAAAACAATTAGCACCCTAAAATAAAAGTGATACATAGAATGAATGATAGTGTCCCATTACAAAGATCAGCTGTGAGGAGTGAAATAATGACATCAGTTTAAGTATTTATTTCATATGCTCTACTAAAAAATAATGAAACACTTGACAAATAAAAAGTATTTATTTTGTTTATATTTTCAAAATTAAATATACCAGTTTATCTATTATTTTGAAATGTAATTTAAAATACTCACAAATGATGTTTTTCTGCCTTTAAATCTTCAAAAACACCATGGCCAAGTTTAGACAAAGATGGACTTAAAGTACTGAAAATTAAAATGAAAAAGAAATATATTTCAATCCATTACAACTTCATAAAATATTTGAAATTTATGCATACTGTGACACTAAGGCCACCTAGTTAAAGGTTATGATTATTCTTATTATTAATTAATCATCTATAACTAATTACAAATGATGAGAATCTTAATTTATGTTATTAATAATTCTCCTGAAGACACCACTCGTCTCTCTCACTTGTTGGATACGCGGGCGCTGTAATCATTTTCTCTTTTGCACAACATTAAAGACAAACATTTATCATCACACAATATTTCTGTGTTGGAAAAATTCTTACTAAAGGAGAAGATAAATCCACATGTTTTTCTTGATAATCTGGTTGATTTCCCTGTATTGTTTTGCTCCTTCTACTTCTGATTTCTTCTTCTTTAGCTCTTGACTTGTCATACAGATCAAGGATGTCAGCTGTAACCCAAGGTTTCCTTGCTTGTCTATGTTTGCCAAGGATCTCATTGGCTGTTTGGATCACTGTAGCATTAAATGTCAATCAATGTGTCTGCATATGTGTTCTCTGCACTAAGAAATTTTCCTCCTATTTTTGCTTGGAAGGCTTCCGATCTCTGGGTCTTTTAGCTTGTCAAGGTTGAACTTGATTCTTGTGGGGCCCTGCATACTGACTCTCTTTAGACATAGTCGGAGGGTCATCATCACTAAGTCATGGTCACTTTCAATGTATGCTCCTGGGAAGCTTCTTGTCTTGGCAATGTTTACACTGGTTATGGAAACATGTCTTCACCATGATATAATCAATCTGGTTATGGTGTTCTCCATTCGGGTTATGCCATGTCCATCTTCTGGATGCTTTCTGTGGACCAAATGGGTTCATCAGCTTTAGATCTTTAGAGCTGGCAAATTCCAGGAGCCTTAAGCCTCTGTCATTTGTCTCTGTATTGCAGTAGCATCCAGTTCTCAACAGCACCCTCTCCTATTTTAGCATTCCAGTCTCCTTGCACCACAAGAATGTCTTTCTTTGTGGTTTGGTCCAGGACTTCTTGCAGTTGGTCACAGAAGTCCTCTTTTTCTTCATCATCAAGGTCTGTAGTTGGAGTGTAAGCTTGCACAATGGTGATACTGAGTGGGGTTACCCTCAAGCATAAGGTGATAAGCCTGCTGGAGACTGGCCGACAACTCATGACAGTGTTCATGATGTCTTTGTAGAAAAGAAATCCGACACCATGTTCATATTTATCATCTGCCAGAGTAGTATAGTATATGGCCATCCTGTGTTTTTGTTTCCCCAAGGTTCTTCCATCGTACTTCACAGTCCCAGGATGGTCCAATGATATCTGTTCATTTCGTGTGTCAGTTCCTCTACTTTACCAGGCATTCTTAATGTTCTGTGTTCCACATACCGATGCTGATGTTTTTGGCAAAGAGCTTCGATGGTGTTGGTGCACCAGTAGCACACTTAACATCTGCCCTGGTACAAGACAGAAGGCGCAGTCTTGTTCCGGTATGGTTTGAGGTAAAGTTATCATTGCATGTGGTGTGTCTTGGGCAAATGAACCTGGTGGAGCCCATCCCTCTCCACGCTGTTTACCACAGCCGAAACTCCACATTACTAGTGGCTCACCTTGGTCCTGGACACATGGTCATTGAGTCCTTCTTGGGACTCCTCTGCCCTGGGTGGTGACCTCAATGAGGAAGTTCATATGCCCAATCAGGTACTGTGTCAGCACCCAGGCCACTGACTATCCAAAACCTAACCTGCAAGGCAGCAAGAGGCTCGTGGAGGGCAGGATCATCTATATCCTGTGTAGATGTGAACATCTGCCCCTGCCCACATTGACACATGGCTGATGAGTCTTTCTTGGGACTCCTCCACCTTGGGCGGTGACCTCAGTGAAGAAGTTCATACACCCAATCAGGTACTGTGTCAGCACCCTAGCCTTTGGTTATCCAAAACCTAATCTTAAAGGCAGCAGGGGACTTGTGGAGGGTAGGGTCTTTATCCCATGCAGATGTAAACATCTGCTCACTGCTCCTCCAACATAAGGTTATCAATATGTGTAAGAAGGTCAATCAAACAATCAAATATACATATCAAATACAATGAAAAATATTACTTGACATCAATATTTCCACAAAACCACATTCAAATAATTTTAATACCTATACAGTCTTATATCCTAAACCACAATTCAACAGATTAGTGTCAATACAAATCACAGGATAGTTCTTATCAGAGAATAGAAATGGTGTTATTAGAGATAAGTGATAACAGTTTCTATGTAATTGTGTCTAGGTGAAGCTGCAATAGTCTTTTTGCATGCTTTTTGTAACAAAGTTATATGCTTATTGTTCACATTATTACTGTCAATTCTGCCTGTTTCCCTTCTTATATTGTAGAACACTGACTAGCCACTATCTCTCAAGGCCATCTAGTGCTCTGCTGTATTAGCTCCCTCAGGCAGAACAACAATTGTAACAATTTCCAGTAACGTCCTTGTACCAGAAATTGCTCAATGTAGTCAGCATACTCTGCCACCATACATCAAAAGAGTGCAGTGTATTCCTTACACTTACACTTTGCATAGATTCTTCTTGTATCTACTATGGTCATAGTGATTTACAATCAGTAAACCAGGAGGTTCAGGTAAAATAAGGAAAGGCTACTTATTCCTGTAAAATATAATGAGAGAAGAAATGCTAAGTTTCCAGTTTATTCATCTTTAACTCCATTCTCTCTTACATTCATGTCTCAACTTACAGTTTCCTGCAACAGTATTTATTAGCCTCACACACACACACACACACACACACACACACACACACACACACACACACACACACACACACACACACACACACACACACACACACACACACACACACACACACACAGCATAATAAATACAGGATATCAATGTTATGAGCACATTCACTAGAAAAAATGTCAAGTATTTAGCATACTATACATGAGCATCTTAGTTAAAAAATTTATAGAAATAATAGTCTACTAACATAATACATCTCTACGTAAAACACAAGTATAATATATCAATAGCAAAATGCATGAAATATTTTTAAGCCCATTTTCTCTTAATCAATCAGTTAACTCATCATTAAGCTAAAGGCCACCTTTCATGACCGGACTTCTTGCCAAACTCCAAATTCAAAGTGATTAGACAATAGCATTCTCTAGAGCAAGTAAACTTTTGATTTAAGCCCATTGGCTGGTCTTATTCCCATAAATCTTAATCATTGGGTAATAAAAACTACTCATCCAGCTGGAGCTGGTTTGGATTGCATCAGCAATTTCTAGCATATTCTCAACTTGAGTTGTTTACTCCAACTCTGACACTTACAAAAATACCATCATAAGGAGTGCCCAATGTCAGATCACTTCGACAATTTAACAATTTATATAACAATGAAGCCTAGAAACAGGGATAGGCAAATTTACTCCACCACACACACCAAAAACATTATTTACCTGTCTTGTATGCTCTGCCCATCCACCAACATGCATGCAATTGCACACAGAATGACAAATCCCAGAATAGGAAGCATCAAGAGACCACTGTCATTTTCAACAGGTCTCTCAAGACACTACTCTGTCATCAAGTGACCATAGTTATTTTTAAGAGGACTCAGATGACACAAATTTTTCATTAATAAACCATTCTTATCTTCAGCTGGGTTCTCAAGAAATACATTTTTATTAAAGAGAACCTAGTCATTTTCAAAAGGGCTCTAAATACATATTTTTCCATCAAGAGACCATGGTCATCTAGAAGAAGGCTCTCAAGAGACATCTTTTCATTAAGAGACCATGGCCATCTTCAATAGAGCTCTCTTGACATCTTTTTCATTAAGAGACCATGGTCATCTAGAAGAAGGCTCTCAAGACATCTTTTCATTAAGAGACCATGGCCATCTTCAATAGAGCTCTCATGACATCTTTTTCATTAAGAGACCATGGCCATCTTTAAGAGGGCTCACAAGGAATCCTTTTAATCAGCAAGAATTGTACTGTCTAATATGTGTAATAAATTCATTTTAAAGTTTCATTCTGTATATATAGTTGTTTGTTATGTATTTTCATTTTGTGTGTGGATTCATTTTGTTTTGTTATATTACATGTACTTTTCTTATGTGTTTAAATAGTTTATATAAATGAAAGGAGAAGGAAAAAGTCAGTATTAAAATAATGCTCACCGTTTGGGTGAATCATGTGAAGGACCAATGACTCTGATGTTTTTTGCTATCCTGGGGTCAATTTGCATTGTCTGATGCTTGGGAATGCCAGTGTTTATACGTGACTGAACGTGAGGGTAGCTGAGAGTACGTTTGGTTGATCCCACAGACTGAACCTGTTGCTTGGCTAATGCCAGCTGAAAAATTCATACAAAATGAAGGCTAATGTTTAAAGCATGGGTGCACAAACGTTTTAGGCCAGAGGGCCAAATTTCCAATTGATAGTGCTTGAAGGGCCGCCACATGGATGGCTCAGTAGAAAAAAACAACACAAATAATGAAATAATGTGCTTTACAATCGTAATAATGATAACATCCAAAAGTCCTCCGGGGGCCGCATAGAGAAATTTAATTTTTTTTGCTTCTGGTTCTGTTTATATATTATACATTTGCATCAGAATAAAATGAATTTTTTTTTTCTAAAAATTATTTTTAAAAATGTATAAAATAAATAATATATATTTTAAAAATAAATCACTGTTTTATTGTGAGCATTAGTGCAAAAATGCGAATGGTTAAGCAAAAACCTGTAAATTAAAAAAGAAAAATCATGTTGGCATATTTGAGAGACAAGAAAATAAATTAATAAAACTGCATATATGCATACACATAAATACATAAAGCAAAAATGTTTCCCCATGATATTAATTATAGATTTTTATGATCCAAGAATGTTAAAAATAATAAAAAGAATAATGAAAACATATTTTTTGTTTGTTTTGCAATTATTTAAATACTTGTAACTTAAAAAAAAATTATTACATATATGTTGATTTTTTTAAAATTCATTCTTGAATTTTTTTCATTTTTCTCAAGAAAAATTAAGACTTATTTAAAAATAATTCTGTGTACTTTGTTATCCAGATATTTTAAAATAAACATATTTTGAATAACAAATAATATACTATAACTTTAAATAAATTACAAAGTACACAAAATAGTTCAAATCTAACAATTGATTTTTCTTATATAAAATAAAAGATAAAGTGTATGCCAAATTTGAAGATTGTAGATATAAAATTTTAATTTTTGCAATTTGCATGCCTTCTTGCTTTAATGAAATCAAAACTACTCATTTTGAAGTTTCTTGATAGCAGAAAAGTGTAAGAGCTAACATCCATTTTATGTATGTATAACAACTAATTATTTACTTTCTAATTTCTTACTAATTATGTACTTTCTTTTTCAAAAGCTGTATCTAAAACATAATTCCATAAACAGATGAAAAAGACTTTACCTTATCATGTAGGTTATTGTTGAGTTTTTCCATGTGTTCAAGCTTTTCTTGGAGTTCCAATAACCGATCTTGCACTTCCATATCTCGTACAACTTTACCTGTAATGTACAAGATAATCTGAGAGTTGATGCATAATAACTAGGATTCAAGATGCTACACATAAGATCCATCTAATTTTCATTCATGCTTAACAATTTACACACAAGGTAGGTTTCAATATGTTTAAAAGTAATTTGAATGTGCTTTACAATGTTTTTATTTCTAGAATTTGAGTAAAACATATTTTAAAAAATTGGATTGAAATAATCTTTTCAGTTCTAAGACAATATATGAATGATTAATTAAATCACTTTATTTGTATTGAATAAGCAATGTGTGGTGAAGTAAATTTGCCTGTCCCTATTTCTAAATTTAATTGTTATATAATTTGTTAAATGTCTACTCTTTGGGTAGAGTGCATGGCAATATTTTTGTAAGTACCAGAGTTAAAATAAGCAACTCAGCTAAAGAATATGCTAGAATTTGCTGATGCAATCCAAACCAGTTCTAAGTGGAAGAATAGTTTTTCTGACTCTCATACTTGCTCATAACAACTTCATCCAGTGGAGATAAACTGAAATTTACTCTGTTGAAAAAAGTTCTAATAGTGAGTGGACAGAGGTTCATTAAATATAAATAACAGATGGATTTTTATTACTTCTTTAGCAAGAAGTTTCCACCTGCAGAAACATTATGTGACAGTAAAACGTCTCTCTTATTATTGTGTAAAGAGTAGAATTTTACAACACCCTTAAAATCTGCCAAGTGAGAGACATGATGGTCTTGTGGGAGAATTATTAATAACTATAAATTAAGATTCTCAGTCACTTGTAATTAGTTATGTGTCATTAATTAATAAATGATAATCATAACAAGTGAAGGCTGCTCAGAGGTGTCGCACAATGCAATCTTTCCAGTTTTTCAGGGTGAAATCTTAATTATTTCTGTAAAAGAAAATGAGACTATGTAAATGAATCCAATATTTATATGACATTTTTCTGCCAAATTTTTATGAGCGAACACTATTTTGAAAAAAGATACTGAAATAAATTGTCACAAAAAATCCTGGATAAAACTCAGTTTTCAGTGATATTGTCACAGTCAAGTTATTGTGCTTGACAGAACTATTTCAAATACTGTACTAAGTCAAATTTTAAACTGTTTACAATGACTGCTGTTGTAATTACTTATACCATAACTAGCACTAAATAACATGTGATAGGCTAACATCACAGCTTTGACTCTGTAGACATATAGATCTTGCTGCTTTTAATAAATGAAAATTCAAAGCTCTCAATGATCTTCAAAAATATTTCTCACTTTATTTAGTGGAAATGCAATAGTAATCTAGGGGTCATATTCCAGTGAACATTTTAAAGCATTAGTAAACATTTATTAAAACCATCTAACACTTAAGTTATCTGAAAAGGTATATTACAATAATCATAGGATTTTTTATCTTTCTGTAATTACTGTCCCAGTGTGTTGTCTTATTTCAAGCATCAAAATACATATTCTTAAAGTTTTAGTTACAAATATAAACATAAACAAAGAAATGATATGTTGTAACCAGACTGTTATAAACACTTGATGCAACAAGACTCTAATGTGTTCCATGGATAAACAGCTCAGAACAATAAATTATTATTAAAATTTGAAATATAAATACAAGTAATTTTGCTTTTCTTTTATCATTTCTACATACTCAAATGAACTTCTGTGATATGTGTCAGTATGGGAATATTGGTCAGCTGAAAATTAATTTACTCAGAATACATGATTTTAAATGCTGATTTCATGAATTTCTTTTATAGTTTAATGAAATAGAATAAATTCTGCTAATAGTTTTTCAACTCACCATATGGCAGTCATCTATATATTTCTCCAGTTTGTAAACACATTACAAATACATTTTTTTATAAAAGTTAAATTTTTGAACTATTGAAAACTATGAATTTAATGACAAAATCTTGTTATTCTATTCAGTTTGATAGGGAAACTAAAACAAATGCTGTAAATTATTTCTGAGATATTTATTAAAAAATAAACCAACCATCAATCCACGTCATTTTAATTTAGTGTATTCTTTATACAGTAAAATCATACAGCATAATTAATAAAATATTTAACTTTTATTAGATTTTCACCAATTAAGATATGTTATACAGAACATTCAATTTGTAGTTTTTATAGAAAAGAAAAATAATCTGTCAAGGTGTTAAAAAAGTAAAGATATTAAGATGTAAGTATTAAAAATAAACAGAATTTGATGTCTCTCAAAAAAAATAACAAGACAATAAGTGTTATAAGTGTTAGGTTTTAAAAAGTTAATTTCAAATGTACTCTTATAACTTGGAAAGTACAATGATAAACTAAAGTAAAATAATATTTTTGGCATGTTTCTTATTACCAAACTTCAAATGAACTGGAAACCTAAAATCCTAATCTCAAAGCTTATATTATTAGACAGGACTAGCCAATGACAAGCATGCACACACAAACTTTAAACAAAGTCACTATACATTTTACTTGACAAATTCAAAATAATAAAAAATAAAAAAAGCTTTTAGCCTACAAACATCAAGTTTTTTTTTTTAAAGATCACAGATTTTACAGATTATTGTCTTTGAATGTATATAAAATATATATATATCATTAAAAAAGAAATCTCACCTGATTCAACATCATGTTTCTTTCTGTCATTAACAAGACGTAGCAGTTTTGTAGCCATTCTATAAGAAACATGAATCTTTGGAATAATGATAGGCAATCTAACATTAGCTCAAGTAAACGTTAAAGGTACAAATACATTTGGACATTTCCAACTAAAAACAAATAAAAAAATATTAATGAGGATAAAAAATAAAAATCCATTTTTATTTAGTTTTGCTGTTTATAAGGTGGGGTGATAGCCATCTTATTATCCCCCACATCAGTTAAATATAGAAACTGCACTGTGTGAATAGGTCAATTTATTGTCATCTGAAATCAAATCACATAATTGAAATATACAAAAACATATATTAAAAGGCACTGTTATGTCAGACAGGGATTTGGAGTTCATTAAATATTCATTAATTAATAATTCATTGTTTGAATACTACTAAAGTACAGTGAGGCCTGTGGTCTGCCATGTTAGGATTTTTAATATTAATTTAATTTATTTAATCCATTTCTACTCCCCCCACCTCCCACCATCATAAATATACAGAAATTAAATTAACTTAAATCTCTTCACTGCTCATAATATACACATGCTCATCAAATTTAGGAGTTGAGCTTATATTAAAGATGGAGACAAGACTGCCAAACTTGTCAAACATAATTTTGTTCAATTACTTCTTTTCCATCTATCTCTGCTGGTTTTGTATAGAAATACTGAGGTTTTAAAAACATTGACAAATTCTAAGAAGGGAATGTAAAATTAGAAGAAAAATCCTGGCAGGGAAAGAGTTTAATTAGTAAATGAGTTTAAAAGACTATATCTGAATTATCTATATTTCTTAACTCTTAAGAGTTATGGAACTTTTACATCTTTTCTGAGAACATACACACGTTTTAAATCAATAAATTATTTATTTCCTGTGAATTCTTATGTCTCATGGTCTATATCATTGTGTTTAGCATTGAATGAAGAAGCTTCAGATATACATTATAATAATTTTAAATATTTGTACAATATAAAAAAGTAGGTAATAAATATAAAAACTTAACAAATAAACAATGGGGACCCACATCAATCACAAAGAAGGATAAAACTATATATTGTGGAATAAACAAACAAATCTCTCTTATATGTCAAATATATTTATATGTACATATATATGAATATTACTACAAAATTTCAATTAGTATATAAGTTTGTTGTGTGCATAATGTCTATTTTTATATAATATAAAACAATAATGTATACATCATGGAAACTGATATATTGCAATACTTTTCAATAAAGAATGCAAAATGTGATTACACCAAAAGCAATCAGGTCTGAAAATTAAGTTATATATATATATATATGTTTTAATCATTTAAAATGATTAAAATATAATATTATTAATAGAATTTCAAATAATAAATATTGTACTAAATGAAATAAATCTAATTTATGACAGACAGGTTGGAAAATCTGGTTTTGCTGAGTTAAAACAAGAAATCATTAAAAAATATCTATGGTAGTCATGCACACAAGTTAAATGTTTGGTTCATTTGAAAGAGTTTTATCAGTTATGTTAACAAAGTCAATACTTTATATTATAAATACAATAAGAAAATATTATGTCTGTGCAACACAAGAAAGTTTATGATATAAAAAGTGTAGTTGCCCAGCCAGGATTCATGCAACTTATAATAAAAAGCTGATATAATTAAAAATTATGTAGCAAAAATACATGTCTGAAGAATGATAATAAATTAGCATGTCAGGAAATAAACCTGAAATATATTATATGTCATTATTGAGTGTTAACTGTGACACCAAACAATTTCTGTCATCTTGAAACAAAGAAAAATTTCACATGCTTTATATTCTGTCTTCTTTTTATCTTTTGTCCATATTTAAATAGCAAAGTTTATAACTGTTTCTCGTTTTAGAAACAGCAGGCAGAAATGAAATAATTTTTGGTGCTAATTTGTCTCCCATTCCCCCCCTCCACATACACACATTCCCCGAATCTCAATGTTGTCAAATTAATTTAAATGTAAGTTTAATTGATTGTACTTGAAAGGTCTTTTTAATTTAATTGACTTTGAGTTTTCCTTTCTAAATCTGGGGAATAAAACATATGAATTAACTCAAAGCAATGTCAATAATATATAAAAGAGAGTCTTTCACCATTTATCTATCACTACCACCAATGTAAGAATAAAAGAAAAATGAATGATTTTAATTTAAGTGCCAGGCACTGAAGAGATTACATAGCAAAGCATTCTATGAAAGAGTGACATCCCTTTCATTAAAAAAAGTTTTCTGTGTGTTGGTGGTTATCAATATCTCACTAGAACTAAATCAAATCAAAATAAGTTCTATGTACCAGTCAGACTGAATAGTCCATGTGACAACAAGAATTAATAGCTCCATACTCCCAGATATTCATTGAATGGCACTTTGGCAGACCAATTTCTCAGTTTAACAGCACTTACCATTAGTTAGGAAAGACAAATATTCCATCATACAAGAGTGATGTCTCAGGCATGCTGCCTGTCAAGAACCACTACTTCAACTACTTCTAGACATACCATAATGAGTCCAAGCCTGCAATTTCAACAGTATGACTCATTAAGAGTCAGGTATATCATTCATTTACTAAGTGTTCCTTAAATGTGATTCAACCTAGGTCATAACATTATAATCATTGCTATGAGAAAGTATCTAAGATTACATAATGAATTCTTATATTTATTTCTATTGCTGCACTAATTACTTTTACAGACTTTAGTTTCCCAGACAGTGTCTTTGTTTATATTGTCAGCTGATATCCTGTGTTCACCTAGCATTTTGTAAAATATATTTAAAAAATAAATGTTTCGAAGCATACACATAATAAAGCAAAGGACCCTTTTATGGATATTTTAAAAAAATTTACATATTTCTTATTTTAAGCATAAACCGATTATTATTTTTGCAAAATAAAGTGAGAGTGATATTACAAATGAGTTTTTTAAAGTTTCGTGAAGCCATTTAACACAGGCTATTTCCAGTTGATTTTCAGTACATGGTATGGAATGGAGTTAAGACACACTTCAAACAACATTAGAATTGTTTACATTTTTTAAGAAAAAAAACAATAAGAAATAAAGATAATGAAATTAAAAAAAAATTTGATCCTGCACAGACTAGCCAATCCTTGATATCACCTTACTTTTTTATTTTTTCTTCTTGCTTGCGAGCATGTTTCTTAAGAAGAAGATTCTCTTCATGGATCCGTAAATATTTATCTTCTAGCTCATCTCGATCCCACTTAGACACCATTCGTCTTTGCTGAGCTGCTCTTTGATCTAGGAAAGCTAATAAGAGGGACTTGTAATTATATTTTTCTTAAAACAAAAGCTGTACTTAATAATATCATTGAATCAAAAGAAGACTTATTTAAAGAAAAAGTGATAAAATTATTAAGTCTTCTTTTTGGTTCAATGATATTAATCATAATTCAACAATTATTATAGTGCATATGTAAAAATAGAATAAATCTTCCAAAATGTTGATTTGGGACCAATTAATTTAAACACACAAGATTCTTAGTATTAGTAATACAAAAATTAAATAAATAAAATATCTTTAATACTTGTGAGAAATTTGTATCATTTTCTGGAATGGATATCATAAATATCATTCTTGTGAAAAAGTACAGCAATCACCCATTTACTATTTGGTTTGGAGGAACAAATTTAAACACATATTACAAACATGTTTTGATGTGAAATCTGGTGAAGAGATTTCTGGGAAACATATTTCTTTGTTATAATGATTTTGAATGTGTAAACTGTTTGTTCTAAGAAGACAAGAGATCTAAAATACCCAGCTTGATTTGAACATTTGGTAATGATGAACAATTTACAAATATTGTTTTACATGACATTATGATTCAATCTGTTGTCAGTTCTTTCTGTTGATTAACATCAATATGAATAAATTCCAGGAGATTTGCATTTATTTGTTTGAACTTCAAGATGCAATTTTTATAATTTTTTATATTTATTGTTTTTGATGTTCAAGCTGTTTCTTTACTGCTATTACTGAACAAATTAACTGCAGAATATAAATGATTAATATTTAAATTTTTTTTTTCTATGGTTCCGAAATATTTAAAAAAAAAAGAAAGATAATTTTGCTTTATAGGAATATTTTGCAAATTTAATAAAACTGAAAGCATGGACATCAAACCTAGACTGATATGAATAGAGAATGGTAAGTGAATGTTTAGAATGAATGGAACAAAATCACTAAGAATATACATTTGAACTTTTCCTGTACTGTTGATATACATGACGCAATGATCAAATTTGAGTCATTTTTAAGACAGATTACTCTGCCAGACTTGTTGATAATTATAATTTTGTTCAGTTGTTTGTGCTCCATCATTCTAGACTAATTTTGTGCAATAAAAACTGCTGGTTTAAAGCTTCAAACAACACTGGCAAGTGTCTGGGTTGATTAAAAATACTTTAAAAATTCAACAGGTGAGAGATTAATGGTAAACAATCTCACAAATACTAAGCACACTGCATCATTGTTTTGTCTACACCTCCATAATTGATATATAAACAGCTCTTAAATATCAAAAGAAAACAGAAAAGAAATTATACAATACCAGCATCAGCATTCCTAAAGGCATTATTACTGGTATCTTTGACAGGAATCTGGTCATCAGCCATTTTCTTGATAAACTTAAATATCTTGACTTATGACTTATAAAACAGAAAAAAGTAAAAAATAAAATATTTTAAATTTAAATAATTTTAGTCTTCCTACATATATATTTAATCTTCTTTAACATATAAATAAATAATTTACAAAAGGCAAATCACTTCAAGATTATAAACTTATCTAAGGTCTCAAACTACTGATCAGTTACACTTACTGTAGATTACACCATGCAAATTATTTTTGTTCATTTATTTTATTTCACTGAATAGAAACCAAAATACATTTTTGACACCTAAATTAAGAAAAAAAAAACCAACCTCCAAATGGCATTATATCCTTACAATGGCAAAGCAAGTATTTTTTCCCCCCTTGTGCAGAGTTTTGGTGGTGGGCTCCTATGATTTCAAATGAAAAAAAACACACTTTTGCATACAACATATATATATATATATATATAGACTCTGCTTGCTGCCAGCCCCCCCCCCCCCCACACACACACATTTGCACAACTTGCACAATCCTTTGCTACATCACTGTGTCTCAAGTAAATAAATATGAAGTGTCTCAATAAGCAATGAAAACAAAGCTGGAAAACACTTTGATTTATTTCTTTTGCTCAATAAACAATCAAAGGAAAGCTAAAAAAATACCTTAATTTAATCATGTGGCTCAATAAGCAATGAAAACAAAGGTGGAAGAACAATTTGATTTAATTATATGGCTCAATAAGCAATCAAAATAAAGCTGGTAAAACACCTTGATTGAATTATTTGGTGGTAGCCGAGTTGATATTGAAAAGATTTTGGAATTTATATTAAACATAATATTCTATTAAATCATCATCATCATCAGTGCCAAATAAATAAACAAGGTATTAACTTTAAATCAAAGCTTTGGGAAAAATGTTAATCTCAAGTCTGATTTCTTCTACCATTTTCTTTTATTTCAAAATATAATCTTTAAATTAAAGAAAACATATTAAATATATTTGATTAAAATTGCAGAAAATAAAAGGTTGAAATACTATAATGTATAATAAATTTATTTAAATAATGAACTTATCATGAAAATAGCTTTGCTGTTTCTGAGTTAGCAATTTTCAAATAACTTTAATGACTTTAAATATATTAAGAAAATACATTAGTCTCTACTCTGCAAAAGAAAAGATAGAAATGAAAGGCATGACAAACTTAGTTTGTCTTAAACCTCAACAAAAATATATAAAGACAAGTGAATAATAAAAACAAAAACAACAAAATGATCTATTAACACAATGTATACACAAACACTGATTTTTTAATGACGTAAACAATGATTCTATAGATCTTACATGATAGTTTAATTCCCTTAATGCTGAATCATAATTTCCATTCAGAAACATAAAAGCTATACGTCAGAAAATAAACAGATTACCGTAGAAGAAAAAAAAAATCAACAAGATACTTTCCCCTAAGGTATCAAGAGATGAATAAGCAAGTTAGGACATGATATATTGAAGTGATTTTGTTGTACTTATGACAGTATTCTGCTGGTATACTGAAGATCAAAGTTTGCTTAAAATTGATTTCTGAAAGTCAAATTTAAGTAAAATTTCATTACAAAAAAATCATTGTTTTCTTATCTTACAGGAGAGTGCTGTTATAGACGCCGAAAAGTCCGCCATTGCAACTAAGGAAAACTATCTTCCGCCATTGATCTACTGTCGATCCACCTAAATATGTTTATCTTCATTACAAATGAAACGAGACCTTTTATATTTACAACTACACTTATAACATCAATTTATTAATTGTGATCTGCTTATAATTATTAATAATGATTATTTTATAATTTTATATGAAAGTTCTTGTACTTTGAGTATAGAGAGCTCTCATAACGGCGCAACTCTTCGCTCGTTTCCGTAGGTATACAATAAATTGTCATATGGGGTAATCGGCAGAAACGCCACCCAAAATTAATATGATGAATACATCCATATACATGTAGATATATAGGAACAGATTCGGTCCAGCTCCCCATAAATTCAGTCAGTCAGGGAATATGTAAATAAGTTTGTATATTTACTGTATGTAAATCAAAAGACATAGGCCTATAGAAAGAAATTGCACTCAGCGGATTGTATTTATATGTCTATGAAAGTATGATTGAAAAGCATAAAACTGACGTGTGTGTGTGGGTTTGTGTGGTGGAATGATAGTTTAATTAGTAGTTTTAGTAGGTACCCATATGTTACTTTTTGAAACTTTCTCGAAATTTTAATATTTAATTTCACAGATGTCATTCATTAATGTATTAGTTTTATATCTTTGTTAGTGTAAATAAATACGTAGCTATTTTTTGCAAGTGGCTGGGGAATGCGGAATAAACAATATACATGTTTTAAAAAAAGAAATGCAAAATGTATAAAGTATGCACACGTTACTTACTTAAATAATAATAATAATCATTATTATTGAATTATCAAATGAAACTTTGAGAAAATGTGTAGAATAACATTTCAGTGAATACATTTATGTGCACAGCATAATGACTAACATATTCAATAATTCTTGTAATTTTACTCATAAACATGCATTGTCCATGGATTACATTTCTTTTTAAGTGCCGTGTATTTATTCATGATTGTCTTCATACCGTATGCTGCGGATTAAAATTTATTGATCTGTTAATGAAGAAAGTAGAAGAGGTAAGTGCAAAAACAGTATCGTCTCTATGTTGTCCAAACTGACATCATCAGATGCTGTTGACCTTTTCATTTTCCTAAAAGAAGTATGACAGATTTTACTTTGACTATTTCCATAGTCTAAAGCTGGTTTATTTATTAATAATAATCCTACAATATATAAAATAACCAATGTGTGAAAATTCATATGTACAAGCGATCAGTGTTTATGTTCTATTAACTAAAGCTCACAAATGACCGAAGTTTCATTTTTTTGCTACATTATACTTTTGTTAAAGCATGTTTTAATGTGAAATGTATAGATTACAAAAATTAAAGAAGGCATAAAGATGTTGAAATTATAAATATATTCTAAATAGATTTTATTTATGCAAAACCAGCATTGCGGCTGAGTGTAATGTAGGGTCCAGCATATTGTGACAGGGTCACAACATTGCAGTATAGTGTGATATAGAGTCCCAAATTAAATACTTTTTCTTCACTGAATATCGTGCCTAGTTTATTTATAAAATGTAGTTTTACTGAAGCTAGTGTCAACAAACGTACACAATATTCGCATTGTTACCACCAGTCTCTGGTCGAAAGGGGAGATAATGGCTAGCCAGCAACTCACAGGGCCTTGTGTAGATGGTATGATGAGTGTCCACATACAAAACGAACCAAGATGTTTGTTTTTATTCTGTATGCAGGGTTATGAGTAGACTGGTATGTGTGTACACGCAAGTGCACGTGGATATGTGAAATGGACAGAATAACAGAAACTACCGCGCTCACTCACTCTCAAATACCAAAGACAGAAGCTTTATTAAAATTTCTAACTAGTTATTTATTTCAAAATGGGGACCTCCTTATGTGCAATTGTTAATCAATCATTCAAGACCATTCACACACGTATTCATGGGATGGGGGACAAGATTGTTGAATGATGAAAAGAAAACAAATAATAAAATAAAAGAACAATCTCCATAGGCAGTAATCACACTGAACAACATAACATATGACAACAATATTCAAAGTTCAAGGGTTCTCTGCCCTGAATGAGAAATGTTCAATAAAATGTCCTGATAGTTCAGTAATATTAAATGGTTAAGAGTTCAATAATCAAATTTCTAAATGAGCTGTACCAAAAAAAGTTACTCATTCATTGTAGATATTCAAGAGTGGTGAAAACTAACAAAAGTTGCTTGCATAATAATCCAAGAAATGAATACACATTTCACAAATGAATAAATCCAAGTGGGAATACACGACGATGATAATCCAGGAATACACATAACAGGATGGTAGGTAAAATACACAAACACACCATATCACTGATGTTCAGATGAAAAGAAAAATACATGTGTTGCTCATATGTTAGAATCCATGTTGCTCATGTGTCAGAATCCGTATCTCACCCTAAGGGGGATGAAGAATGATGAACAAGGAACATCTATCCTTGCTGTACATGGGATATATATATCATCTGAAGGAAAATGGCAGCTTCGTAATCTGTCATACACAATGGTCTCTTGATGACCACTCAAAATGTGCCTTGAAAAATAATGTATCCTCATAACATGTCATTCACACTGCAATTCATGTCTATGTTGCAATGACCACTTGTATATGGAATATGTCAGACTCACTTCATTAATTCAAGACAAACAAATGTTGACTGTTTATTGTGCGCTGTAGATGGCTTTAGAAATAGAAATCCAAAATTAGTGGAAGCCTGAATCTGCAAACTTTCATTTGTTTAGAAAAATTTATAAAATATTACAAACTGGCACCTAAGAGTCCATCCTGTAGAATAACAGGTCCATTTCCAGCTGCAGTTGTCGCGGTCTCTGGTGTGAAATTTCTCATTTTCAACTTATATACTGGGCTTCTAGAATTCTCTAGAAAGGTTTGGGTTCTCGACACTGAGCACCCCAAAAAGCGTGCTATGAAAATAAATACACGAACACAAGATTCCTTTGTTTAGTCTCAGCGCACTATACAGTTTGTCTTGGTGCATTGCTTACATTATGCTATGTAATAAATAAAAAAAAATATTCTGCAATCGTTCTTCAATAAATTCTACACACACGCACACACACACACACACACACACACACATACACACTCACGCATACATGTGCGTGCGATAGACAATCCTTTCAAAACATGACATAAATAGTTATTGCACTCTGTAACCGTTAAATAAAATAATATTAATTCTAAAAGGAGATAATTTTGATGAGTTATCTACCTTCCCCCGTGACACATAAAATGCTGTTTTAATAATTTCCTCAATCATGCCACTGTTACAGAGTCAACGTCATTAAATGACAGCTATTTCTTTGTTTAACTTCATATAACCAAAAACATTTATGTGATTGTGCCCTCTATCTCTTAAGTATTATTAATATTTATCTTTAATAATTAATAACCACATTGTGTGTTGTCACATGCATATATTAACCCTAATTAGACAACATTTCTCTAATTCCCACCTGGTGGATAGGTCTGACCCTTTCAGAATACTATTTATGTGAAAAATACAGTTAGTTACAAGCAAAACAATAGATCCCCAATGTTATCTAACAGGATGTTCAATGAAAGCAAAGCTCTCTTTTGAGTAAATTCAGTCATGTAGCCACTAATTATCATCACAGAATGAGAGTTTTGAGAGAACGAAAACCAGACATGATAACATTGACCTGATTGTCTGCTCGCGTGGCGTGACATCACTGGCACAATATTGATGCTTGTTGTCCAATATTTAAGCGATAGTTGGCACACACACACACACACTCACACACACACACGCGCGCGCGCGAAATAAAGTTCTATCGGAGTCTCTGTTGACAGTTCCTTTACAGGGCATTACCTCCTCCTTAAGGTTGCTTAAATAAGAACACCACTTCTTGCTATCTTCTTCAACCTGGTGAGGAGAACTGGTTACCTCTTCACACAACAAAAAGTATTGGCCACAAGTCCCACAACTGGCAAACCCTGCAGGTCTTCCTTGCTTACAATACAACACGCCAAGACGAAGAAAAAGAAGAAAAAAAGAAAAAAAAGTTCCTTCAATATATAGGTCCCATCCAGGGAAAAAAAACTTAGGTTTATAATCCATCATTAGCTCCCAACTCATACCCAGTGGGTGACTGAGTGGAGGCAGATTACCGGCACCGGTTTGGGGGGTTATAGGTCCAACAGAACTGAAACAATATCAATACGTGTAAGAAGGTCAATAAATTCAACAATAAATTTATTAAATCAGCAATCAAATATACATATAACAAATACAATGAAAAGATTACTTTTTATCAATATTTCCACAAAACCGCCTTCAAATAATTTCAATACATATACAGTTTTATGCCCTAACACACAATTTAGCAGATAAGTGTCAATATAAATCACAGGATAGTTCTTATCAGAGAACAGAAATGGAGTAATGAAATTATAGCAATGATAGCTTGTACATAACCTTCTCTAGACAATTGCCATAATAGTCTTTCATATGCTTTCATAATAAGTCACAAGTTCATTGTCACAATTGTCAGTTTCACGTATTTCTCTTTTATGAGGTAGAATATTGAGGAGCCACTATTCTCTTGAAATCTGACGCTCCTTCACTTTATCGGTTCCCTCAAGCAGAACAATGCAGCAATTTCCAGTGACTTGCACCAGAAATTCCACGATGTAGGAGAGCATACTTTGCCATAATGTATCAACAGAGTGCAGTGTATCCTTACACTTACACTTACACCCTGGTGGTAGATACTTCTTGCATTTACCACAGTCATAGCAGTTTATAAATCAGTAAACCAAGAGATTCAGGTAAAAACCAAAAAGGCATCTACTTCCTTGTAAAATATAATCAGGGAAAAATGTAAAGTTTCCAGTTTATTCAACTCTAACTCCATTCTTTCTTATATTCACATCTCAACTTAATTTCCTGCAACATATTTATTAGCCCGATATACGCATACAGCATAATAAACACAACACATACATTTTATGAACGTATTCACTAGAAACAATGTCAAGTGTTTGGCATACTACATACGAACATTTTAGTTCACAATTTGTAGAAATAATAGTCTATTCACATAATGTATTCATAAAACACAAATATAACATATCAATATCAATTTTACTTCACAATTTGTAGAAATAATAGTCTACTCACATAATGTATTTATACATAAAACACACATATAACATATCAATATCAATTTTACTTCACAATTTGTAGAAATAATAGTCTACTCACATAATGTATTTATACATAAAACACACATATAACATATCAATATCAATTTTACTTCACAATTTGTAGAAATAATAGTCTACTCACATAATGTTAACACAAATATAACATATCAATATCAATTTTACTTCACAATTTGTAGAAATAATAGTCTACTCACATAATGAATTTATACATAAAACAGAAATATAACATATCAATATCAAAATGCAAGAAATATTTTTCTAAGTCCATTTTTCTCAGTCAGTCAGTTAACTCGCCATTACGCTAACACTAACAGCTGCTTTCATGATCGGACTTCTTGCCACACCAAATTTAAAGATTAGAGAAGAGAATTCTCTACAGCAGGTAAACTTCTGATCTCCGCCAATTGGATAGTCTCGTTCTTATAAATCTTAACCATTAGATAATAAAAACTACTCATCCTCCTAAAACTAATTTAGATTACATTAGCAAGTCTAGCACATCCTTTACCTGAGCTGTTTACTTTCAACTTTAACACTTAAAAATATACGCACAAGCAGTGCCCAAGGTCGTGTCACTTTGACATTTAACAATTTGTATAAAATTAAGTTTAGAAATAGGGAAAGGCAAATATGCTCTGCCACATACCCCCACCCTCTTTTTTTGAGATGTTAACCATCTTCTCTATTAGGAGTAAATTTTAAACATTACCGGTGAACTTTCCACCATGTTACGAAATGAATAACTATTCACAAGACAAATATTTTTCGTCAGTTTTAAGGTATTAATAAGACAAACAATTCTGTTGGTTTTAAGACATACACATAATTAAGTCAACACATTTTAGAAACAAAAATAAAATAATTTTACATGCCTCAATAATCACTGAACATTAAAATATCAAATATCATATTAATTTATCTCATTATAAGTTGGGACATGACCCACTTATGTCTCCACACTTATAAAAGAGAAAAACAAATGAATTCATCAAGAAAAATCATTACAATTTCCTTTGTTACAAGTTAGAAACATGACCCATTTATGTCTCTACATTTTAGGAATACAATGCAAATCATATGCAAAAATCATTATCATTATTTCTGTTCTCCTTGTGATAGGAATTTCACATTGGGTAACAACAAGAACAAACATGTAATGAATTCAATGTTACATCCTTTCATTTTATGCTTTTAAAGACATGCTTTTGTAGCATTACGTTTGTGTACATTCTCGTCCACTATCTAACATGAAGTATCAATATGGTTTGCAAGTTTGATCACATGCTGATATGTACTTTTTACAGATTCCACTAGCCCGCTATCTATCCTATATTTTCGTAATATAGACATGGCTCCCTTAACGATTCTAATGTATAAGAGTTTGAAGGGAAAAAAATAAGTCAAACCTTGGGGTATTCATGCAATGCAAGCAAAAGTGCTGGCAAATACATATCTCAATCACGTGGTCTTTCCAAGCACAGTTTTCTCAATGTCTTGGTAAGAGTAGCATTGAGATTTTTGACTAAACACCCCATTACACATAAGATGGTAAAGGTAGCATTAATATTTTTGACTACAGTCCATTCTTTCTTTATCAGTCCGTTAACTTACCATAAGCTAATGATCACCTTTATGACCGGACTTGAGTTAAGTCAAAATCAAAGTGATTTTAGAATCTTCAACAAAATAACTTTTGGTCCATCCCCACTGGTTGAAATCGTTGTGAACAAGTGTGAGACTATTAGAAAAACTACTCATCTGCTTGGAACTGGTTTGGATTGCATCAGTTCTAGTATATTCTTCACCTGAGTTGTTTACTCCGACTCTGGCATTTATAAAAATATCATCATAAGCAGTGTCAAAGGTAGGGTCACACTAACATTGGCAACAAATATTTAATTATTAAGTTTAGAAATAGGGATAGGCAAATTTTACTCCCCCACAAATATTCAATTGGGCCAACTTTTATTCGAGCATTGCTTTCTTAATACATGTAAAGCTAAATGCGGTATCATTTATTTAATATCTTTGCTCATTGATAACTAAAATTGACTTTATTAAAGCTCTTTCTTTAATAATCGACGTGTATCATATTGTCTAAGTGTAAATATCGACTTTAAATAAGTGGTATTGTTTGACATTTTAACAGTTGAATAGTTGTTCATTTTTTCTCATTAACAGTATAGTTCATTTAATTGTTAAAGTTAGCAACTTTAAATTTTAGTTATTCACTTCTAGAATAATGCGTCGTATACTTTTAATGATTGATTAATACTTTACTTGCTAGTGAAATATTTCACGTTGTTAGTAATTGATTACATTTATATTGAGACTGATACCTCTGACTAGTTTTAATATATTTCTTACACATTTTATGTCATTTAAAACTTAATTTGAAGACGTCTAGACGTCGTAATCTCTTTTTGTACACAACCCTTTTAGAACAAGTCATGAAAAGGAGTGACGTCATATCATGGATAATTAATAATAGTTAAGATTTCAAGTTTTGGACACAGCCCTCTTAGAACAAGTCATGAAAAGGAGTGACGTCATATAATGGATAATTAATAATAGTTAAGATTTCAAGTTTTGTGCAAGTTAGCAAGACGTAGGTATTTTTTACCTTTGATTTTATCTGACGTTCTGTTTGCCTAGATGTGATTGGCTCATTTGTCGACCATTTATGGCATATAACATTATGTGATTGGCTCATTTGTCGACCATTTATGGCATATAACATTAATAATAATACCGAAGCTTCTTCGCAATACGCCACATTATTAGAAGTTACCTAAAGTTAGATTATAATCTCGTCGAGGTGTTCAACAGGTAAGACTTTTCTTCATCACGGGTTCTCGGCTGTGTATTAAAATATGCCAATCTAAATAATTTTTTAAGTCACTACAAGTTTTTTATCCTTCATATTCTTGGCTGTGTATTACAGTATGCCACTTGAAGTCATTTTTAAGTCATTACAATTTTTTCTTCATAAGTTCTCGACTCTGTATTATAGTATGTCAGTTGGAGTAATTTTTATGACTTAAATTCTTTGCTGTAAGTCTAAGTCGGTTGCCTGTGAAACATTCAAAACCATATTATTTGTAAATTCTTTCTGTAAAATTCAAACACCCTTTTCTCAATCATAAGGATTCGCACGTGTCAAATGAGAGAGTCTGACACTGTCATAGCACACAAACTACTAATGACTGACTTTAACGTTGTTTTATCCGAATTTATGGGAATTTGACCAAACATGACATGCAGCCCGTTGATAATGACAGTGACGTAATAATAGAAACTAATTTGAGCTTAATCATCCCAAATAATGAAATATACCAGGGGTGCACAAACCACTCTATGCGGTCCCCGAGGATTTTTGGATGTTACCATTATTACGAATGTAAAGCACATTATTTCATTATTTGTGTTGTTTTTTCTACTGAGCCATCCATGTAGCGGCCCTCCATGCACTATCAACTGGAAATTAAAAACGTTAGGCCTAAAAAGTTTGTGCACCCCTGAAATATACTAAATTTGTAGATAATGATGGTTAAGGAATAATAATGGGGGCTAGTTTGAACTTTGTTTTACAAAACAGACAATTAGACATTAGTTGACAAGGACGGTAAAGTAATAATGTTTGACCGCTGTTTAATCATTCTATGCGACGAGGCAGATATTAAGTAAGTTGAAATGACAATGAAATAATAACGAAGGCTAATTGGACCGCTGTTTAATAATTAATTCCATGTGACGAGGCAGATATTAAGTCAGTTGAAATGACAATGAAATAGCAATGAAGGCTAATTTGAAATTTGTTTTATTGTCCCATTTCGAAACAATTATACATTAGTTGACAATGACAGTGAAATAATAATGGAAGCTAATTAGAGCGCTGTTTAATCATTCCATGCGACGAGCCAAACATTAAGCCAGTTGATAATGACAATGAAATAATAATGGAGGCTAGCTGGAGCGTTGCCTTTGACGAAAACAGCTTACTAAGCCCACAGCCATGAGCGAAGGAGCAATAATATTGTCTCTTGAACTTAATTTTAACCTGGGTCACTTACTCGAGCGAGCGACAAGTTCTCTGCCACTGCTTGTCCCTGGTGGTTGTCCTTAGTGCCTGGGCTAGAGGGCCGCGCACTGCCTCCCACCCTGGTTGTCCTTAGTGCCTGGGTTAGAGAACCGCGAACTGCCTCCCACTCATCAGCAAAGTGAGCGAATGGCTCAAACTGCGACGACAAAAGACACAACAAAAGTCGACAGCGGCTTTCAGCCTAGAGCAGCGACTACGCAAAGTGGACATCAAAAGCCAAAGCTGAATCTGAAAGCTATAATCCGCTAACAGATATTTCATTTCGTATGTCACCGCCAGGGGTATTTCAAAAGCTTTTGACAGATGCCTTTTATGGGCATTTTAATAAGTGTCTAGTAACACTCAGCGCCTCTTTAAAATGTTCATTGCGTTACACGCCCTTTGATGTGATTCAACTTGCTCGGCAAACGAAAACTAGAGGTCCCGGGCCGCAGGTAAGAGCCCCAGAGACAACAATGGCTACGCGGGGCTGCTTGGATTCACGACCAGGGATATTATGTCTTTTAAACGTAGTTTAAAGTATTTTCTCTTCACAACGCTGAGGTGTACATAACTGTGTTGACAAAACATTCGGAACAGGCAGACAATAATAACTTGATGTCAAGTATACATCAAGGACTATTGCTCGTAGTGCAGATGTGTGAAATGAACATTAATCTGGTTTCAATTCATTATAGTGCATTCAAGTCACCTATGGTGGAACTAGCTATTGAAACGAAATCAATGCTTGGCTTGAAGAAAGAGACACTTCATTGCTGACAGTTTCAATACGAGTAGAAGGATTTTTACTTGGAGGGATCAACACCAATAAGTGTTTTACTCCGATACTGCCATCACAATTGACCTTCGTAAGCATATCATCAAAAAAAAAAAAAAAAAGGGAAAAAATACAATTATACCTCGATCATGGTTGACCTTTACGACTAGAGAATTGGGAAAGAATACAATTACACTTCGATCAGAGTCGACCTTTACGACTAGAAAATTAAAACATAAGAATAAGAGCAACAACTGATGGAAACAAATTCTCCTTGCTTTCGTTAGAAATTTGGATCCTTACGATGACTCATATAAAATGGAGGGACGTAACCTCAATTGCAACATTCCTGCTGACATAAACGTTATCATATAGTAACAACTACATCATTAATATGGGCTTTGACGTTATCATATAGTAACAACTACATCATTAATATGGGCTTTGACGTTATCATATAGTAACAACTACATCATTAATATGGGCTTTGACGTTATCATATATTAACAACTACATCATTAATATGGGCTTTGACATTGTGCCTCACCAATATAAGAGTTATGTTTACTCTCTTAAATATTTAATTAAAATATAATTCTTCAGTATCACTGTTTACTTCAATGCTTTCTTAATGTTTATCTCTCAATGTTTATCTCTGTATTTGTTTGGCCCACTCTCTCTCTCATCACTGTTTACCTTTGTACTTTTTTGGCCCGTCTAATTGTAATATTAATAAGAACAAATGCATATATTTAAGCTTAATAAGACTATTCAATTACAAAATTAATATAACACTGGCATTACATGTATATTTTAAAGGCTTTAGATTTACAATACATGTACTAAATAAATAAAATAGTACACAAAACAAAATATAAACGTACACACAACACTGATACAGACATTCAGGCATAAACATGCAAACATATGACATATGAAAAAGAAAGTACTCTACTAGTAAGTAAAGTAATTAAAAATTATATATCTTTATAATATGAATAATAATCACTCATTTTAAAACATGACTACTGCTATTCTCTATATTGTTCATCGTTAGTAAGTAAAGTAATTTTAAATTGTGTACAGAATGATAATCACTTATTTAAAACATAACTATGCTGCCAATCTCTAAATGTTAGTATAGAATAGATCGTTAATACTATCACTAATAGAATTAAATATCAGTAGTTAATATAATTACAAGCCTGTACTTTAAAAAGCTTTCGTCATTTATATAATAATCATACATAACTAATTTTAATAATATTTAGTATATGTCTATGGACTTAACGATAACTACAATTGTACAAACGTACTTAGTATATATCTATGAACTTAACGATGAATACAATTGTACAAACATACTTAGTATATGTCTATGAACTTAACGATAACTACAATTGTACAAACATAGTATATATCTATGAACTTAACGATGACTACAAGCGTACTTAGTATATATCTATGAGCTTAACGACGACTACAATTGTACAAACGTATGGTATGTAGTATACTGACTATATTAAAAATAACTTACCAGACATAATCATCAGTCATTGTTTCCTCAGTATCTCCAACATCATTAGAAATGATATGCGAACTATTTTTGCTGTCATCAGTACGAATAGGATCAAACGTACATGAAGTACCAGAGAAAATTACATTGGCGGCCATTTGACCCCTTGCCTGACATCACTTCCGCTTGCTTTTACCCTAAGGGCTTGGGGATTTTGATTCTTAGTAACAGGACAAATCTTGTTCACAAACTATGCTTGAACTAGATTCCATTTCACTTTAACAGACGAACTTATAGTCACAATGGAGAGTTGTATTAGAGAAATGCTGCGGGATACGACAGTTCATTTAAAATATACACAGTCACAAAGGACAGTTGTGTCAGAAAAATAGGGAAAAGCAATAAAGTCAAACAAAAACATGACCACGAGCCCAACAGTTGTCTTTCTCTATCATGCGATCAGCAGTTGTCTTTCTCTTGTAAATTGTACAGAGACCTGATTGTATCTTGACCGCACTAGTTATTATGTAGACTACATAAGGTCTGTTAAGATTGTCATCTCTCACTTCTAAAGGATTCTTGTACAGAAGACATTGAATCCTTTGTAAAGCTGTTAATTGGTCATCTCTTATACCTCTTTACATGCATTATATAGAATAAGATACGTCAACTATGTAAACTGGTAATATTGGTTATCTCTTGTATCTTAACAAATATATGTATAGAGAGAAAATGTTTGCTATATTAACTTGTTATCCTGGTATGATGTGATGCATCCAATATTGATCTCTCCAACCTATGATGTGCATCCATTGCTTTTAGTGTGATTTGTAGAAATGAAGAAAAACTGCGATTGGCAGCCGGCGAATTGGCAGGCTTTGATTTCTCTTCAACCAAACTATTGCAAACTCAGTCTTCCTCAAGAGCACGGACAAAGATCCAGAAGTATCACAGATAGGTCAGTCACTTTACCTACGTTTATCGTACTTACCCAGTTTGCCATGGTCTCTGCTCCATGCTTTCACATAGTCATTTAGTTTTTTTTCCAAACACCATTCCATCGGGATTATTATGTAATAATATAGAAGTTACCCAAACCTTAGAGGGACTTCTGGTGAGAATATCTATATAAAGAGGACCTGCTTCTATTCATCCTTTGTTACTACTATTTAGAAATTGTCAGTCCCCCCCCCCTAAATTAATTACAATCTAGGTCAGTGACGATAACGAATGATGTACCAATCCATTAACTCGTTCGAGGCCCCAGGCGGAAGTAGATCACCCACCAACATATAAAAATAACAAGATGATAGGTAAATTACATGAACACTTAAAACATTAATAAACATATTTATAAAATAAGAATAATAAAAACGTTAATCAAAATACAATTTCACCAAAAAAATCAATCCTAACTATCCTGGAAGAATTTAACCTGCCCCTTGCTGTGTCCAATTTACGATTAAAAGATTCACTGTTCATCGATATGGAAGTTCTGCGAAATATCACACCTCAGCTCTTGCACATAGGAGACTTATCTTGTGATACACCCCTTGACTTTGATGTTACCAAGCCACACTATAATACTGTGACGTCACTTGACTTTGATGTTACCAAGCCACACCATAATACTGTGACGTCACTTGACTTTGATGTTACCAAGTCTCACCACACTACTGTGACGTCACTTGCATGCCATCTCATGTTGTCTGCCTTTTTCCTTCCATGGTACTGCTGCACGTGATGTCTCTAACAGGTCCCACGACCAAACTCAAAGAACTGGCCACCTCACTATCAGTCAAAAGGAAAAATACTAAAGGAACAAGAAACTCTACAACCAATGGATACAGTATTAAATATCTTGTAATGATTATTTAACTGTGAATGTGTCCCAGAGACTAATTCACGTTTCACTAATCTTTCACACAATACATTTAACAAATATTCATACCTTTTGCATCTGCAAAAATAAAGGGATGAAAAAATAACCGTATCTGCGATGATTTCAAATTCTGTCTCTTAACTATTCACTTTTTTCTTTAAGTCAGTGCGACTTCACACATACTCTTTTGTTAAGTTTACGATACTAGCAAATGGACTTTTTCTACTGGACTTTACCATACTAGCAAATGGACTTTTTCTACTGGACTTTACATACAGGATGGCGGTAGAACAAATGCTCGAAATCCGTTCTTAGATTTACATTCTCACTTTCTGTCACATGATATCTACGTCATACTCTGTCCTTAAGCCTTCCACGTTAACGAGCTATTTATCACACCCCCATTCAGAGACGGAAGTATGCGCATGGGTTTCTTCCCCATAATTTTGCCTAAGGCTACGTGACTTTTTACTCTCATTGATAACATTTTCTAACTGTTGCTCTCTGGGTCTTATCCTCATGTTTAATCTATTGACTTTAAATATTTCAATTTGCACCTAAACTGTACTATGGCGGAAAAATCAGACACAGGTTTTTGCTTTGAATTGGATGACTAAACTTTATGTGCATACGTCCTTATTTTATATTCTTCCATTGTAATTATATTTAAATAGATGTAATTATTAGAAAATATTTAATTACATCTTTCCTACATAATGATACATATATAATATACAAAACATTTTTATAAAGTGAATTAAATGTGTATAATGTTTCGTATAATCACTTACAATAAAAATAACTTAATAAAATTCATGTTTTAATAAAAGTTTTAAGCATTGTAACACTTTCACACTTAAAATACACAAGAAAAGTGCTCAAAACTCATATAAAAACTAGAGACAATATAGCAAAAGAAATTATGACTGTGCATGCAAGAAATAAACATTAGGGGCTCGTCGTGCATTAAGATAGAAACATTAGGGGCTAATTCATCATTAAATAATAAATTAAAGACTAATTCATGCATTAAGAAATAAACATTAACGGCTAATATATGGATTAAGAAATAAATAATTGGAACTTACGTAATGTTCAAAGAAATAAACATGAAGAACCAATATTATTTAATATTAAATAAACAGCATAGTTGACAGACTACTTAATTTACTTCGCGTTTTACAGCTTAGTATTTCCAAGATTGAAAACAATGGAAGCGCAGGGAGAACCGACTCAGTGGTCACGAAAGAAACGGTGAGAACCGGTAAAGAATCAGTTCATTTATAACTACGCCTACCTCACCACCAGACGATCAAAGTTGAGCGAAAGTGGTCATAGGGGTAATGCACGAGACATGACGCTTAGCCGCTGGTTGTTGCACAGGTTGATTGGTGCAGTGTGTGGGTTATTGGTCAAAGAGCCGTGAAGCGATTCCATAGCACGTCCCAAATTTTGAGCTGTGGCCGAAATACGGACACACTTGTTCTGTGCATTCAGACAGACAGGAGTCGCTTTGTATTTTACAGCTGTGTGTACAGAAACTTTTCTTTCTTTCTTTCTTTCTTTCTTTCTTTCTTTGAAATGTATTTTCTCTTTCCCTTGCATTACAACGACTGTATTCTCTTCTACTGTGTTGAGCAGACTCATGAAAATTAAACTTTGTTCACTAAAATATACCACTGTAAGCTGGCTGTAAAGTAAATAGGTTTAAGTGTATAAATAAATGTATAAATGTATGTAATCACCAATCTCTGGCATGTTTTAACGGGATTGGCCAAATGCGCATAAAAGCATATCACCGAACTGTGTAATGTATTAACTGGATTATCAGTTTAGCCTTCACACACAAGATTAAGATTGTGTAATGTATTAACTGGATTATCAGTTTAGCCTTCACACACAAGATTAAGACTGTGTAATATATTAACTGGATTATCAGTTTAACCTTCACACACAAGATTAAGATTGTGTAATGTTGGAAAGGTGTATGTTTGACTAATCACTGTGTGAAAGAGAAATGCCCCAAATTAGGTAATAAAAACCTAATTTTTCACTTCTAAAAACTCGTTATTCACAGTTTTTGAGGGGGCGAAAGAAATCGCATATGCTCTTATGTTAACAAGGAATGCGTATGCACTTCATATTTACAAGTAATGTGCATCTGTACTTTATGTTTACAAGTAATGGACATCTGCTCTTTATGTTGACAGGTAATGAGTATCTTTTCTTTATGATTTCATGTATGTGTATATTCTTTATGTTTATACATAATGCACATTAGTTCTTTATGCTTACACGTAATGCGTATGTTCTTTATGTTTACAAGTAGTGCGTATGTTAATTATATTTACACGTAATGCGTATGTTCTTTATATTTTTATCTTCTTCATGTTTACAAGTAATGCGCATCTGCTGTTTACGTTTACAAGTAATGTGCATCTGTTCTTTATGTTTAAAAGTAATGGACATATGCTCTTTATGTTTACAGGGTATTGTGTTCTTTATGTTTATAAGTAATATGCATCTACTCTTTATATTTACAAGTAATGCATATGTTCTTTAGGCTTACAAGTAACGAGCATATTCTCTTTATGTTTACAAGTAATGCATATACTCTTTATGTTTACAATTAGTGCGTATCTGCTCTTTATGTCTACAAGTAATGCGTATCTGCTCTTTATGTTTATAAGTAATGCACATCTGCTTTTTTTTGTTTTTATAAGCAATTTTCATCTGCTCTTTAAACATGTAATGCGCATCTGCTCTTTATGTTTACAAGTAATGAGTATACTCTTTATTTATGCAAGTAATGCAAAAGTACTTTATTTTAACAGATAATGCATATGTTCTTTATGTTTACAAGTAATGTATATGCTCTTTTAGCTTACAAGTAATGAGAAGTCTCTTTATATTTAATCTATCTATCTATCTATCTATCTATCTATCTATCTATCTATCTATCTTGCTATCTGTGTGCCTGCCCGTCTGTCTGTCTGTCTGTCTGTCTATCTATGCTTATCGTTTCTATACAAGCCAAGATTTTTATCCGTTTTTTACAAATAAAAATGAGCATTTGATTAAAAAAATATAAATTGTTATTTGCACAAACGTTTATATTAACATATGATTTTATCCTTTTCTTAATTCTAACGTAATTAAATATGCATTGAACATGAGAAAACTCTTTACAATAATCTATTCATTGCGAGTAGAACATTTTCTATTTTGGTGAGCGAAGGTGCCAAGCAAATTTCCGGTATTGTTTGTCTGAAGAAAAGAAAGCCAGTATGTGATGTGATGAGAAGGGTTTAAAGCTCAAAATGTCGACTGACCTTTGTGAAGTATGCAAAGTGGCTGAACTGAACTTCCTACACGGAAATGATGTCAGGCGTGAAATATGTTAGAGAAAAAGGGCTAGAACGCCCAAAGAAGCGAGACGCATGATTGGAGACGAATTGGGTGACAGAATGTGAAGACACGAGCAGAGTGAAAGAAGGCTAAAGGGATGCAGCGAATAATAGGCAGTCATGGCGACCATGGATACAAGATGGCGTTCTTTCATCTTCATACGCTTCGTTGCCGTACTCTCTGCCTTAAGTCGTACGATTTGATTTTCTTTTCCTGGGAGCGCCAGAGAATAAAAAAGCAAACTGGTTTTTAAGCAGCTTTCCTATTAGGTGTTATGTAAGGGGTCTTACGGCTGATTAACGGCGAATGAGTGTGTCGTGATTTTGCCTTTGTGCAAAGCCGCTTGTACATGCGCAGTGTCCAAGCAGAATCCTTCGTTCCGCTACATGTCAAAGGCATTGAGTTATAAACAACTTACAAAGGTACGCTCATCGTTATTTTAGAATTACCGTTATTGAAAAAAAAAAATTACCGGCTCATCGTTACTTTGGAAACACCGTTATTGAAAAAAAAAAAATACCACTTACATTATCACTTAGCCTACACACACACACACACACACACACACACACGCGCGCACACGCACACACACACACACACACACACACACACACACACACACACACACACACAATTTCATCCTAACCATACAAGCGCGCGTGGAGTGAGGCCCTGTAGAGGAGCATGACGCGAATACAAAGATTCTAGAAAGCTAGGCAATGTTTTGGCGATGAACCGTACTGATCTGTAGGATTCCCATAGACGTCCTCCCTTTCTCTGTCTGTCATCAAATTATTGTCTTTAGTAGCGACATTATTTAATAGATATAACATGCAAATATTAAAAAAAAAAGAATTTAGTGAAAATATTGTTTGATAAGATTTATACACTATCGCGCCTATTGTATCCGGTCACTATGGTTAAATAATCTATAACAACTCCCTTTGTATGCCTCCACATTTCTGTGTTCTAAGAGTGAAATATACAGAAACTAAAGAGTTTTCATGCAGGCAAAAAAAGTGTGAGGCTTATTACACCCCAGCTTATTAGTTACTGCTTCATTCTTCAATTGGTTTCAGAATTCGAAAGAACAGAATTGACAATCCTCTCTTCATCAGTCATGTAGCATCAGAAACGCAAATATATATTGTTATCAATCACAGTCTCCCGTTACATGTTGTTAAGAATGTTCAGAGTGCCTTGACAATGTTACCGTAGCTAGGGTGTGCATGCAATATGTTAAGTGTTTCGTTAACTTCTTCCATTGCATTTCTCACGAACTAATCTGACAAAATATTTTCTCCTGACCAATATGTGATCAAATGTCAAGTAACACTTCTGCAACTACCTCTTTGCTAATGCTACGTAAGACTATGCATTCTGGACATCAAGATGTATATTAGATAAATCAATTTCAGCGTACTGTCGAGGCTTAAATACGAGTGTCAATCAACATCATAGACTATAGAGAAATTGGTCGGGCAATAGTCTCGGACACGAGTGTCAATCAACATCATAGACTATAGAGAAATTGGTCGGGCAATAGTCTCGGACAAGTAGCACAAAGTCAAAACATTTTATGCTCCTCTAAAACCCATATAGAAAAAAAAATCGAACTAATAATAACCTGATAAGGTAGTTTTTTTTCACTCTCATGTGTCATCCTAAAATGTTTCATTAGCTAAATTAGGGCCACTTCTTCATTAGTTAAAAAATGATGAATTGTTTCGAAGTATCTTCTTTATCTGTATCAAGATCTCATTTTTGTATTTGAAATTAATGCCCTTTCTCACTTCAACATCTAACTTATTGAGTTCTCTGTTCTTAGCTAATGTAGCATAATCTAACTTCCTGAGTTCCCTGTACTTATGTATTGTAGCATTATAATCTAACTTCCCGAGTTCTCTGTTCTTAGCTAATGTAGCATAATCTAACTTCCTGAGTTCCCTGTACTTATGTATTGTAGCATCATAATCTAACTTCCCGAGTTCACTGTACTTAGCTAATGTAGCTTATTGTAGCTTCTTCATCTCAGCTGGTAATACGCTTGCAATTCTTTTTTTCAATGTAATAATTAATATATACAAATGCAGTATTACAAGTAGTGGACGCCCATTGTCAAAGGTCAATGCCCGTCTTATTAATTATTACACCCCCACCACTACTCTGACCTTTTAACCCCAAATGAATAAATGAATATAGGAAGTTGAGGGTTTTAATAAATAAGAAATATAATTTTTATTAACAATATAAATTAACTACACACTTCACAGCAGTTCAACATTGATCAAGTACAAGTGATGACATATACAACAAACTGGGATACATTAAAGAACAATATATATATATATATATCAATGCAGTTCACGTCTAAAAGCTCTCTTAGTAATTGTGATTGCTCTTTAAAATTATCTCCAACCCTCCCTAGAGGCTCCTGGAGTGAACAATATTCATTAACACTGTTACTTCAGTCCAATGAGATTTAGAAAGCAAATAATGCACATGACAAGAGAATAAGAGGACTTGGGCATAGTTCAGGAAATGTCAACAAGACCTGAGTCAAAGATTCATCTCTCTGTTTTTCCCACCATGTGGATGACGTCACATGCCTTTATGGGACTCGCCCACTTGCAGTCAAATTCAGGATTAAACCAGAAGTCCAGTAGAAGTCCAGTATAAGGAAGATATTTTGGGAGTACTGCCAGTGACTCTGGAAAAACAACAATGTTTTCTTGTCTAGAAATTCAGGTTTTAATTGTCTCTCTCCTTAATAACTCTCCAGACTATATTTTATAGTTACTGAATACAATTATTTAGTTCAGCAAGTGAAGAATGAATTCAGGCTACATGTCCTCTTACATACATTTCCTAATACAGTCATGCACAATTAGATGAAGTAATATTAACAGACCAAAAGTGAAATAGGAAAATCCCTAAATTATAAGGCATTATTTTACAGGTCAAGTTTATGATAAAATGTCTCTGAATCTAAAAGCAATATTTTACAGAGATCTAAAGTTGTTGGTCAGAGTTCTTACAAGGTTCCAAAAGTGGTTACACATATTAGTTACAAATAAATCAGCCAACATTAAATCAGACGGCGCTTCTACTAAATAAAATAAACATAAAGATATCTTAGTGTGGTGGAGTAAATTTGCCTATCCTTATTTCTAGACTTAATTTTTTACATAAATTGTTAAATTATCAAGGTGACCCAGCCTTGGGCACTCCTTATGATGGTATTTTTTGTAAGTGTCAGAGTTGGAGTAAACAACTCGAGTTGAGAGTATACTAGAAAATTGCTGATGCAAACCAATCGAGTTCCTATTGGATGAGTAGTTTTCTAACTAATATTTTCCAGCTTGTTCATAACAAAATGATCCAATGGGGATGGACTGGAAGTTATTTTGTTGAAGAAGTACTCTATACTAATCACTTTGAATTTGAACACAACTCGAGTCTGGTCATAAAGACGGTTGTTAACTTATGGTAAGTTAACTGACTGATAAAGAAATAATGGACTTAGAAATATTTCGTACATGTTTGTTATTGATTTATGATTTGAATTGGAGAATGCTTATATGTAATTGAACCATTATTTCTATGTTCATTAATTTAACTACGTTATACTTGTGAATTTTGATTGATGCATTATTTCTTATGTTGTGTGTATTGTGCTAACGAAATTGTTACAGGATTTGTAAGTTGAGAATGTTTGTAAGAGAGAAAGTAGTTTAGAGATGAAATATGCCTGAAATTTAGTGCTGTCTTAATTTGACTTTTGCAGAGCAGAGCAAGCCTTTTTAGGTTGTCACTTCACGCTATCTATCTATCTACCTATCTATCTAATCCATGAATATCGAGCAAGTTTTATTATCTGACGAATGCATTGTCTCTTTATTATGATTTAGATAATATCTGATTAATACTTACATTATGGGTTCAATAAAAAAACTATCGCGCCATTTACTTAGCTTAAGACGCATCTGACTGATATAGCTAAAAATAGAATACCCGAGGAAATATTGTCCGTTTAATTATGTTATGACGCGGCTTTCAATTAGCTATATTTCACGTATCGCTTTAAAATCAATTTAAGCTACTTGCATTTTACTATGATTCCAACTAAGACACTTGTGGCTTTACGATAAGTCGAAGTCAGATGGTCACAAATGTTTCTACTATCACTAGTATCAGAGCATCTAAGAGACTTATGGGTTAACGATTAATCCAGCTAAGATATTTGTGATTATATCAATGAATTAAGTAACTTGTGTGCATACTATCAGTCCGAAATAATTCACTTGTGGCTTAAAACTAAGTTAGTTGTAGACGATTTTTTAAAAAGACTGTTCGCTTGAAAAGAGTATGGTAAATGAGAGGGAGAAACTGTTACAAAAGGAGCCTGAAAAAGTTTGAAAGGGTTAAAGAAGCCAGTGGTCTTTATATGTCTAAAAGGCAATTACTATAAAAAAAAACACCCCATACTATCAGTGCGCTGATTGCGTCTGTTATCAGAGTAAAGAAAGCTCAAACTGCTGACACATTACGCCGTGACTGCACAAATTTCAGTTGAAAAACACATTTCAGTCAACATATCCTTTTCATCGCCACTAGCAGTAGTTGACGGGTTGACGGTTACAGACTGTTGTGGCGTTTCTGCCAGCGAATCGCAAACTGTAATTACTCTAAAACCAGAAACACACCGATGCAATTTTCTCGCAGGGCTCCCTCCAAAGAAGACGCCGCCGACCGCCATTAATCATAGCGTTCGATCTGCTCCGCTGGGGAGATGAGCTGAGGCCCAGAGATCCAATGCGTGTAACTAAACTATTAGTGGCGAGGGCTGCTTGACGCGTGAAGACGGGAACGACATGAGTGGCATTTGTTTCACATGATTGTAGTAACTGCCGATAGGTCGTAAAGAGAATAGCAGTGGTTAACGTTACACGATGCTATCGCGATGGCGAAGGTGCCAGTGCTATGGCCGCCATGACAGCATCGGCGTTTGATTCAGAGCTGGTAATCCAACGGGAGTTTCGTATTCATCTGATAACAACTGTCACGTCGCCTCGTTTTTTTTTACTTCCAGGGACAAAAGACGACTCAGCACCGGTGTCACCTGCTTGTCGCTGATACAAGAACTGCAGACGGCGGCCAGGCTTGACGAAGTGGGAAGGGGGAGAAAAAAAGTTGATGAAAAGGGGTTCGCTAAAGAAATGCGAAACCCACATTTACTACACGGCACTTTCAGCATGAGTGTCCGATACAGAAATTGAGAAGAAAATACATGTAGTAAGTTATATTCCACTGACAGGACATCATTAAATGCAAATACATGGAGTAAGTTATGTTCCACCGACAGGACATAAAGATACAAATACTTATAGTAAGTTATATTCCACTGACATCACTAGACGCATATACATGCAGTAAGTTATATTCCACTGACATCACTAGACGCATATACATGCAGTAAGTTATATTCCACTGACAGGACATCATTCGATACAAATAATATATTAAGTTATATTCAACTGACAGGACATCATTCGATACAAATAATATATTAAGTTATATTCCACTGACAGGACATCATTCGATACAAATAATATATTAAGTTATATTTCACTGACGGGACACCATTCGATACAAATAATATATTAAATTATATTCCACTGACATGACATCATTTGATACAAATACATATAGTAAGTTATATTCCACTGACAGGACATCATTGTTTACAAATACAATATAGTAAGTTATATTTCACTGAGAGGACATCATTAGATACAAATACATAATGTAAGTTATATTCCACTGACATCACTAGACACATATACATACAGTAAGTTATCTTCACTGACAGGACATCATTAGACGCAAATGCATATAGTAAGTTATTGTTGTATGATGGAATTTCTTCCACATACGTAAAATATAAAATTTCATTTCTAATCTATAATTTTAAGACGATATGTTATTTGTAAGTCAGAATGTCATGACTAAGTTTATTAGTAAAGGGAAAGTCAGGGATAGATAGAAGTGGAGAGAAGATGAGCTGTTTTGATCGAGTGTGTGTGTGTGTGTGTGTGTGTGTGTGTGTGTGTGTATTGAGTGATTAGCGGCGACTAGGATTATAGCTATTGTTGTGTAAGGTTACTAGTTCATGAGTGACATAAAGTGATGGTAGAATAAACCGAATAAATCTACTTCTCGTTTTTAGGAGTTCATATTGTTATCCTATGGAGTGAGAGCAGTGAACAAACTAAACTTGTAACTGATGCAAACACTAGTAGTAAGCATGGAATGTGATGAAAAACAGAATTAAGATTATATTTTTCTTTGGATATTGTTAACAATTTTCTTTATTAAATTTTTGTTAATTGTTTCGTTTCGCGAAACTTCCTTTTGTTTGTTTTTCCTAAGTGATAGTGTAATTATATCGTCTTGTTTTCTATTTGTCTACATATCTATTTCTTAGCCTATTACTGAATGGGGGCCGCGAGTTAAATCGACCAGTGATGTCACCCTCATTATCAGCTGAACAGTTGTTGATAACCTATTTTATAACCAGTAGTCCATATCTTGCATCGGCAATTTCTAGATGTGTTATATCCTTAACTAGTAAGAATTTGCAAAATACACTATTTTAAAGTCACACCAAGGTACCTGGCAACAGTTATTTTCCACAGACAGGATATTATTAAATTAAATTCATGTACGTCTTGCTCTCCTGACAAGACATTATTAGATATATACAAGTTATGCTTTTATGTCATTAAAAGTATATTCGTATAAGTTGTGCTTCCACGACAAGATATTTTTTAGTAGTATATATACGTAACAACCTTTGCACCCTTGACAGGGCATCAATGGTTGTAAATAAATGTAAGATGTTCTCCCTTGTACCATTTGATGTAAATGTAGGTAATTGTGCCCCTTTACCAGGATATGTTCAATAGTAAATATAGGTAGCATGCTGCATATCTTCATTATTAGATATAAATAGTGTAGGTTGTGCTTCCTGGACAGGACATTATTAGATATAAATACATGTTAGTTGTTGTCATATACTATCGACTATCATCCGTACAATTAAAAAAACACAAATAAAACAAACTGAAACCACTGTGTTAGGTATCGGTCACCACCACTTACAGTGTGCGCGAAATAAAGTCACGATCTAACTCAGAGGTCACCACCACTTACAGTGTGCGCGAAATAAAGTCACGATCTAACTCAGAGGTCACCACCACTTACAGTGTGCGCGAAATAAAGTCACGATCTAACTCAGAGGTCACCACCACTTACAGTGTGCGCGAAATAAAGTCACGATCTGACCTCAGATCTGCGCTCTGGACGCTGGACCTACTTGGTGAAATTTACCATGCGTGGCCGAAACTAAGTAACTCTCGGGTTAGAAGGGAGGTAACTTCTTTTGTTTCCCTGCATTGTCGATGTACTGAAAATTACGGTCATAGTGCTATAAAAATAATGAGTGATATAAGACTGGTTTTTAAATGTATATTTTACATGTCAACTATATTTTTTTTCTAGCTCTGTCCAGAGTTAGATTTCTAAGTTCATCAAATTCTTCAGCAATTGTTTTCCACATTTACTAATTTCAACACTATGACAATTAGTTTAGTAATTTTGTGCAAATTTGAACTCATCACCAGACAGAGCCTCCATTTTATGTGACACACCACCACTTTGTTATTGGTTATGATTATTATTATTTTTAATCCATAACTAATTACAAGTGGTAAGAATCTTAATTTATGTTATTAATAAATCTCCAGAAGACACCACTCATCTCTCTCATTTGGTGGATATGGAGTTACTGTGAACGTTTTATCTCTTCCACAACATTAAAGACAAACATTTACAGTCACACAATATTTCTGTGAAAAATTTCTTACCAAAGGAGAAGATAAATCCCTCTTTAACCTAAATTTAGCAAGCCCCCATCCTTTCACTATCTCTCCAACATATAGTTTTCCATATGTATAAGAAAGTCAATACATTTAACAATAAATTTATTAAATCAACAATCAAATATACATATACATAATGGCTATACCTCACTGCTATCAGTTAGTCACTGTACCACACTGCTATCATCCACAATATCAAATGCTATCAGTTAGTCAATATACCACCCCTCGACTAGTTTGTCACTTTATCACATTGTTATCAGGTAGTCATAATATCACATTGTAATTAGTCACTATATCACATTGCTATCTGTTAGTCAATATATCACAATTAGCCACATTATCACATTACTGTGAGTTAGTCACTTTATCACATTGCTTTTAGTCATTATATAAAATAGGTATCAGTCGCTTTATCAATTGTGATCAGTTACTCACTATATCACATTGCTATCATTTAATCACTATACCACATTAGTCTCAGTTAGTGACCATTCCACATTGGTAGAAGTTAGTCTATTTCATCATTGGTATTAGTTAGTCACTACATCATAAAGCTATCAGTCAATATACCATCCTGCTAACAGTTACTGACTATATCACATTACTATCAGTTAATCACCATATCACATTGCTTTCCGTTTGTACTGTACCACCTTGCTTTCAGTTAGTCACTATATTGCATTGCAGTCAGTTGGAAGTATACCATATTCGTATCAGGTATTCACTATATCACATTGCTATCAGTAGGAACTATACCACCTTGCTATCAGTCACTGTACCAAATTGCTAGTTAGACACTAGTGATTAGGTTGATATCAGTTAATCAATTTATCACATTGTTTTCAATTAGTCATTATATTACATTGCTATCAGTTAGTCACTATATCCCATTGGTATCAGTCAATCCCTATACCACATTGCGATCAGTTAGTCTCGATATCACATTGTTATTATTTAATCACAATACCACATTGGTATCAGTTAGTCACCACACCACTTTGGTAGCAGTCACTATTCATCAATGGTATTAGTTAGTCACTATATCACATTGCTTTCCATTTATATTGTACCACCTTGCTATCAGTTAGTCATTATAACACATTGCTAACAGTTATTTATTATATAATACTGTTTAAGTTGGTACTATACCACACGATGTATTACGTGCAAGCCTGATGAATTGAGGCCATAATGTATTACGTGTATTGTTAGTATGAGCAAGCCAAGCGTGTAAATATTTATCTTACTAATAATAGTGTTTTGTAAGTCAACACGTTGAAGGAATGCTCTAATCAGCTTTTGAATTAGTGTATAGATGGGGATGTCTATTTTTGGAAAATGGAGAGAGGCAATGGCATTTTGATTTTGAAGGGAAACCATTTCCCTGAAGGACAAGAAGAGAAAAAATAAACTAATGTTCAATGGGTTGTAGCCACCGACCTATTAGTGTGAATACGAGCTCCAAAGTCTGGATGACAAGAAATCAATGGACAAACTGAGAAGAGCCTCCCTTTTTATGTTAACAGACAGAGGCAAACAGGGCCAAGTGATTTCAGTATTTAAAATATGAGAAGGAGATAAGATAAATCTATGTGGAAATGCTCAGCATTCAGCACTCAAAACTAGCAATAGAGATTTTTAACATTTACAATGAATTCTTACAATATATCATACTTGAACAATGCAATTTGCCTGTTTATTTGCCGCTCTCAATAAGAATAGATGTTCACAGAAATGCAATACTTTATAGAATGAGTAACTGAAGTGCGGTTAGGTGTGAATACTGTCTCTAGTCTGTAGTCAGTTATAAACTTTCAATTGTATACATGTTTTTCTTCATCACGCTTAACGTCAACCTTCAATTGCATTCTACGTTTTAAGTCATGCTTCAAACGTTTTTCAAGGTTATCTCTGAGGCTTAACTCAGTTTGTTATACAAATAGAATCTATAATAATGAAATATTATTGAACATAATTATTGGATGAGTGTTCAGTGATGCATATTTATAAATGTATGCTTATATGATTACCCAGAGGACCGAGCTTTTCGCTTAACATAATTAAAATAGCCATAAAATTAGTGACACTGAAGTGGTAGTATTATTTAGAAGAAGATTGTAACTTGCATTAAGTTGAATAGATTGTTGATTGTTGATTCAGGACTCTAATATGATGATTAGCATGTAAACACTAAATATTTTACTTTGAAGTCAATGACTTCTATGAAAACAGAACAAACAAAGCAAAACAAAACAAACTAAACAAAGTCTTTGCTACGAGAACAAAGCAAAAGAAACAATACAACAAGACTGGTATTTGCTACAAAAACAGAGCAAAATAAAAAAAAAAAGCAAAAAAAAAACAACAAAAAACCACGCAAAACAAAGAAAACAAACAAAACAACCAGTCTTTGCTATAAGAACAACGCAAAACAAAAAAACCCAAACAAATAAACAAACCCAAAACAAAGAAAGCAAACAAAACAACCTGTCTTTGCAATGAGAACAAAAGAAAACGAAAACAAACAAACTCAAAACAAAGAAAACCAACCAACCAACCAGTCTTTGCAATGAGAACAAAGCAAAACGAAAAAAAACAAACTCAAAACAAAGAAATCAAACCAACCAACCAGTCTTTGCAATGAGAACAACGCAAAACAAAAACAAACAAAACAACCAGTCTTTGCAATGAGAACAAAGCAAAACAAAAACAAACAAAACAACCAGTCTTTGCAATGAGAACAAAGCAAAACAAAAAACAAACAAACAAAACAACATGTCTTTGCAATGAGAACAACGCAAAACAAAAACAAAAAACAAAACAACCAGTCTTTGCAATGAGAACAAAGCAAAACAAAAAAACAAACAAACGAAACAACATGTCTTTGCAATGAGAACAAAGCAAAACAAAAACAAAAAACAAAACAACCAGTCTTTGCAATGAGAACAACGCAAAACAAAAACAAACAAAACAACAAGACAAATATTTGCTACGAGAACAAAGCAAAACAAGCAAAACAAGTCAAATCTTTGTTACGAGAACCAAACCAAACAAATAAACCAACAAAACAAGTCTTTTATAAGAGAACAAAGCAAACAAATAAACTAACAAGAGAAGTCTTTTATAAGAGAAAAAACAAAAGAAATCAACTAGACAGCGAGTCTAGCTGTTTTTCCTGAGAGAGAAAGTAAAACCAACAAAATAACTAGATTCGTCTTACATATGAGAAAAAATCTAGACTCGTTTTGCTATGAGAAAAACAACTAGACTCGTTTTGCTATGAGAAAAACAACTAGACTCGTTTTACTATGAGAAAAACAACTAGATTCGTTTTGCTATGAGAAAACAACTAGACTCGTTTTGTTATGAGAAAACAACTAGACTCGTTTTGCTATGAAAAAAACAACAAGACTAGTTTTGTTATGAGAAAACAACTAGACTAGTTTTGCTATGAGAAAACAACTAGACTCGTTTTGTTATGAGAAAACAACTAGACTAGTTTTGCTATGAGAAAACAACTAGACTAGTTTTGCTATGAGAAAACAACTAGACTTGTCTCGCTATGAGAAAAACAGCTAGACTCGCTTGGTTGTGCTAGGAGAAAGAACTACTAGACTCCTCCTGCTTTGGATCAAGCACACCTGCATATGACAAAAGCATATTCATCCACAGTAAAGACCACCCATCCCGAAAAGGAGTCCAATTGTTATACGGCTCGTATCTGTAAACAGTTCACACTGCCGTTGAGGCCGTAAATGCTAGTAGTGGGTGCCTGGGCGTGGCTTTCTCTGTGTGGTCAGCAAACAGATCGTGTTGCGTGGTCTAGTAATTTTGACCCACGGATCTCCACATTCACTGTCATTTTAGCAATTTCATCGATAGAATTAAAATAAAATAAAAAGTAAAGTTTGTTTTAACATTACTTAAAGTCTCATGCATACAATATTTTTTAAAAGTCTGCTTCATTGCACTAAGGCCGTTTACAAATTAGGTAAGGCTAAGTAGACTTCAAAAGTTGAGAAAAAAAAAAAAGAGAGAGAGAGAGAGAGAGAGAGAGAGATTTACGTAAGCCTGCTATTTAATAAAGCTTTTAAAAAGCAGATTTGAAGAACATGACTATTGAATAAAGACCCACAAGCTCGCACACACATATATTTAGAAATGCAAGATGTGAACTGTAGTTGTTTACTTTGGTTGCTTTCTTAATGCATATGACAGATAAAGATAAATCACAGTATGATATACTTACCCTCATAGAAATGTACAAAAGATTAGGATAAGTTAAAAATTTGACAAAGTAGACCGATTAATATTTAGTGATACACTAAAAAAAAGATCTAGATTTGTATGTCCGCTTCCAACTTTCACTGATTTTAGAGGTGTCAAGGGTAAGGTGCATGTTCTAGAAGAGATATGTTCTCATCACGTGACATGTCGTGAATGACAGTGCCCTGATTGGTATATAGAGCCACGGATGGAATATAGTTCAGTGAATGGAATATAGGTCCATGAATAGGATATATTTCCGTGATGTGACATGCCGTAGACGGGATATAGAGCCATGGATTGGATATATTGGACATGCGTATACACAGTTGCCTTCTTAATAGCATTATAAGTCCACGGGCAAAGAGGTGAACTGGGCCCTATGGACAAAGCCACTCACAGGAATAAAAATTGACAGCAAGTCACAATATATATAGATTAGCATGGGGCTCCGAGGCAACTATTCAGCGTGTCCATGCGTTAAGACGGCACTGCATAGACAGGAGATATTTCTGCGATGTGATATGCATAAACAGGATATATTTTTGTGTTATGACATGCCATAGATGGGATATATTTCCGTGATTTGACATGCGTAGACAGGATATATTTCCGTGATGTAACATGTTGTGAGTCAAGGACAAGTTATGCCTGATCTCCTATCTAAAGATTAGTTTCATTGTCATATTAAGCTCTTTTGATGACATCGCCTTCATTGTATCGTACATTTCTTGTACAGGCAAACGCAAACGGTGACGTAATCACCACGCTTGCCACTTGTCCCGCCATAAGCGATTACGACCAATTAAGGAAAGTCCATGCATATTATGTAATACTATCTAAAACAGAGGTCACCAACACGGCACCAGGTCGCCCGCAAAGACCATATTAGTCGCCCGCAGGCCTTTTCTAAGTCTTCACATTATTAATAATGTATAAAGGCAAACTAGAAGAGAGTAAGGTGTGTGTGTGTATATGTGAGACTGAAAGTATGTGTGTGTGTGTGTGACTGAAAGTGTGTGTGTGTGTGTGTGTGTGTGTGTGACTGGAGGACCAGGTTAAGTTTTCCAGCAAGTAAGGAAGGAATTAATTAAACAACATTTTATTCGTTCTCGTCTTTCTCTCCTTGCATTTCAAATGTATACGTCACACCCCATTTTTTCCTTTTTCCTCCTTATTTCCTTTTCTTTTTTCCTTCTTTCCCTAATGGCCAACCCCCCCCCCACACTGGCGTTGGATGATTTGTTGAACAAGGTGCATTCTATGGTGAGTTTGCTTAGAAACTAATTTAGATGGGGCGCTAGTGCTAATCTAGAAATTCTGCAACAGTTTCTATAGATATAAATACATTCAATGTAAATATTTTTAAAAATTTATTCAGTTTCATAAATTACTTTTGATGTTTAATTCAATTCCTATGCATCCCTTTATAGAGGCCTTGATGAAAGAATGTGTTGAATTGCATTGCATTGCAGTTGAAAGAAGTGAGGCTGGTTTCTCCATGACAATGCCAAAGAGCCTATTGCTACCTTAGAAATTACTGTTGGGAAGAACGAATACAGTATATAATTTTCTAAAATCACAGAGATAACATATTAATTGCATCTGCACAATGCATGCAACAGACTTGAGTCATGACACTTAGATGTGCTAGGAGAAAAGATGCCAACACATATGAAGGACAAACTGATGACTGTCAGGAAACCACACCTAGGGACTGGTGAGCTATGACCTCTTTTTCAACTCTCTCAACGTAAAATCTTTTTCAACAAATAAGTCCTCCCTAGCTGCACATGTACATATGCACAAAATCTATTAGCCCTATGTACAAATGCAATTATAATTTTTATTAAGATTTATTTTATGTTGGCCTTAACAAGGAAGTCCACCTCCGATGCTTGTAAAAGCAGAAAAAAGCATTCCATAATTTCGACTGGAAGAGCCAAAACGAAGAGGTACTGACAGGTGAAAAGTATACCTTTTCTCGAATGATATGTCCTTGAAAAGTGATTCAATCATCGTGTTTATGACACGACAAACTTTCATACCAAGTGTACAAGTCAAAGAACTAAATCTCACTTTATCCCCCACCCCCAACCCAACAACCAGCCTAAGACGATAATGATTGTCCTTGACCTGAAGACATACACTCTTCATGCTTTGAAATGTAGTAAAGATGAAGACTGAAAGACAGAAACATGGAGCACTTTGAAAGCAGACTCTCGAAAGTGTAAAACGATATTAATTTCAGTCTCACACTCGTCAGGTAAAAGTAATAAAGTGAAACTTAAGGTACTGGAAACAAAATGCAAACACACTTGTGAATTAAGTTCTACAGTTTGTTGTCGCTCAGTTGGCAACTCACTCACACCCGAGACATTTTGGTTGTGTCTGGAGTACGTATTTCTTTCTTTCTCTCTTTCTCTGTCCTTTATCACTGTTTGTCTATCTGTCTCTTGCTCTCTGTCTTTCTTCCTCACTCACTCCAGTCTGCATGTCTCTTGTTGTCTCTCTTTCTCTGTTGCTGTCCGTCTCTCTCTCTCTCTCTATCCATTCATCCATTCATCTATCATCTCTCTCTCTCTCTCTCCATCCACCCACAACCTCATCCACCCACCGTTCTGTCCATTTGCCTATTTGTCCACCCATCCAATCATCCATCTGTCTCTCTCTCTCTCTGTTGATATAATTCTGTCTTCCCTCTCTCTCTCTTTCTCTGTTTGTATAATCTAGCATCTGTCTCTTTCTCTCTGCTTTAATAACTCTCTATCATGTCTGTTCATCCAACTAATCCATCCGTCCATTCACATTTCTATTTATCTATATAGTTGTAGGTTCTTCTATAAATCTAAATATTTATTATTCAAATCTCTGTTTATCTCTATATCTGTGGTTTCTTATATAAGTCTAAATATTTATTATTTTTATTTCTATCTATTCAACTGTAGATACTTCTATAAATCTAAATATTTATTATTCATATCGTTATTTATCTATATATCTATAGATTCCTCTATAAATCTATATATTTATTATTCATATATCTATTTATCTATATATCTTAGATTCTTTAATAAATCTAAGTATGTATTATCTGTTCATCCAAAAAATGCAAGTGTGCTGTCTGTCTCGATATTACACCGGGCGTAGAAGAGCGATGAAAGTTCCTGTAAAACTTGGCATACAGATATAGTAACAAATGAAGTGTTTAAAAAAGGATGTAGATATTGATACTTATAGGTATGTTATAGTAGCTACAGAAATACTGTCACAATAACAGATATATATTAATCTACACAACGACCGTTAGGACAGAGGATGACAAATCTGTTCACAGTTAGAGGGGTTGATGGAAATGTGTGTACACATGGTTTATGTATACTGTTAAGAAGCTGATGGAAAGGTGTGTACAAATGATTTATGTATAGAGGGGTTGATGGAAATGTGTGTACAAATGGTTTATGTATACTGTTAGAGGGGTTGATGGAAAGGTGTAGGTGGCAGAGTAAATTTGCCTATACCTATTTCTAGACTTGATTGTTAAATACATTGTTAAATGTCAAAGTGACCCGACTATGAGAACTGTTTATGCTGATATTTTTAAGTGTCAGAGTTGGAAGTAAACAAATCAGGTGGAGGATAGGCTAGAAATTGCTGATGCAATCCAAACCAGTTCCAACTTAATGAGTAGTTTTTTCTGACTAATAGTCTCACACTGCTTGTAAGAACCTCAACCAATTGGATGGATCAAAAGTTTCTTTGTTGAAACAGTACTCTATTCTAATCATTTTAAATTTGAACATAACTTGAGTCTGGTTATAAATGCGATCGTTAGTTTGTGTTAAGTTTACTGACTGATAAAAAAGGGATGGACTTTGAATATTTCATACAAGTTTGCTATTGATCTATGATTTGAATTGGAGAATGCTTTATGTAGTTGAACCATTATTTCTATGTTCACTAATTTGATTACGTTGTACATCGTACTTGTAAATTTTGACCGATACTAAGTTTCGTATGCTGTGTGTATTTCAGGCTAACAAAATTGTTGCAGCATTTGTAGGTTGAAAGTTTTTGTAAGAGAAAGGAGTTTAGAGATGAAATATTCCTGAAATTTAGTGCTGCCTTAATCTGACTTTTGCAGAGCAAATAAAACCTTTTTCTTTTGTCACACCATGCTACAGTGGCTACTATATATATCTTCAGAGAAACGGAAAGAAAAGCATTTTTTTTTGTTTTGTGGTATAATTATTTTCACGCCCAAGCTCATGTACTAACTTTGAATCAAGAAACTAAGGGAAGTAATTACACATGCATAATCACAAATACAGAAACGCTAACAAAGAATATTTAACGTCACAGATGCTTATTCTAAAATCAGACTATATGGTAAAGTAATTAGTTGAGGCAGGCACACGCACACAGACAGACATATATCTTTACAAAGACAACATCCCTTACAGTCATATCACATGGGACGCAACACCCGTGTTGTATGGTTTATGCTGTGAAGCGAAGTAATCTTTTATTTGCACGAATGGTGGGCCAAGGGTCTATAAATTTCAGTGTGGCACAAAGGACAAGGTCAGAACCGTTGATATTCGGAGTCGTCGAAAATAAGCTATGGTTTACCATTTTGATGTTTGTCGTGATAAATGTCACATCGACCCTCGTCAAGCTGCATCAAATTTCTTCCAACCATAAGCCCCGCCCCATGCCTATGTGTTAGATTTCAGCCAGTCATACTCCTTCATGTGTAAGATTTCGTCTCTAAAAATATGATACAACGGACTTGAAAGTAGGACAAATGGGAAAGTCTGCCCAGCTAGAATAAATAGTGGTATACGTTCGGATCTGATTTTAGATAGATATTAAGCATGCATGCATGCTTGGATTTAAGATGAGATTCATAATTATGAATAATTATTAAAATAAGTATCAATAAGTGCTTGGATCGAAAATCACATTAATAATAATCACCAATGAAAGCTAGGTTCTATTACATTTATATACTTCTAATGATTTTCTTTTATAAGAATTTTTAAACATGTCAAGCAAATAATACCTTTGAAATCAAGAAATCCTCAATCTGCTATGGATTTAAAAAGTGGACCAATCTGACTTAAGGAAACGCAATCCAGAATATCTTTTAAAATATAAACGTCCTAAATTTAAATATCTTTTTGAATAGAAAGAATGGTTTTAAAGCACAGATTTTCATCGCGGGGGTGGTGGGGGTAGCGTTTTAGAAATTGTACGGTTTTGGAGACAAAACAACTTGTGTGGCAGACAGATGCGGCTGTAAATCGTCCTCTATGCGCTGTTCAATTAACCCACGAGACCTACCTGGCGGCGGAAGTGTTATTCCAACATCTGCATTATATTCGCCATCTTGGATTTGGCACCCTGAGCCAAGGTCATGAGTGTCACGAAAGCGAATGGTCTGCAATCTCACGAAATTTACTTGATCAACTGTCAAAATGTCGCCAGTTTGTGTAAATCTGGCTAAGTATTGCTGGAGTACGTTAATGTCCTACTGAGATTAGACAAGGAAGCCTACCTCACTAATATGTAAGGACAAAAATTTGTATATTTTTCTTTAGTTGCATATTTTAATCATTTACAAATGGCCCAGTTTCATGTTAAGTTATATTTTATGTCATCTTCCATTTTATTCCTGTACAAATTACTTGGTTTCTTGTCAAATTACCTTCGCTATTACATTTTATTCTTGTACTAACAATTTCCTGTCTAGTTATCTACCATCGCACATTCTACTGGTGTACTAACGATTTCCTGTCTAGTTATCTACCATCGCACATTCTACTGGTGTACTAACGATTTCCTGTCTAGTTATCTACCATCGCACATTCTACTGGTGTACTAACGATTTCCTGTCTAGTTATCTACCATCGCACATTCTACTGGTGTACTAACGATTTCCTGTCTAGTTATCTACCATCGCACATTCTACTGGTGTACTAATATGACCATATTTCACGTCACGTTACCCATCATCTTATTGTTTACTACTATACAAATGATTTCAAGTAAACTTACCTACCACCTGAGAGTTTATTCGTGTACAAATGATCAGTTTCTATTTCATTACGAGCTCTAATAAGTGATGAAAGCAAGGCTAGTCTCTAGTCATAGATGATATCACCATCGATAGCAAGTCTAGAGACAAGTCAAAGAATACTAGTCATTGATAGCAACCTTAGTGCCATTTTATATTTGACTAGCCATAGACAGCAAGCCTATTGCCATATTATAGGTGTCAAGCGTATCTAGCAAGTCTAGTATTTATATATATATATATAACTAGTTATGGATAGCAAGCTTAATGCCAAGTTATAGGTAACCAGCCATAGCTATAGATGACTAATCATACAATACAAATTAAATTCTTAGCCTTAAACCATTTCGCTAATTCTATGGAGAAGACTTAAAATGCAGAGTATATGAGCTAGCTGAAGTAAAATAAACAATATCTATACGACTTACACTTTGCTTACTGATTGTGACGTATTGCTACAAGATGGGCAAGATGTTAATTCTCCACCACCCTGGGTCACCCGTAACTTTGGGCTAATCCCCAAATCACACCTTCTGGCTGGTCACACGTGTTAAGAAAGATGAATGATAGATAATGTAGAATAGAATAGAATAGAATAGAATAGAAGAGTGATAGTTCTAGAAGATAACTAGATCCCCCTGATTCATACAGTCAGGATAGTAAGTAAATACTAGTGACAGACTACAACATATAGCATGTAAGTGAGTCACACTAGCACGAGTGGTCTATGTATCAACAATAATTGTATAAATAACATAAGATAGCATGGTTTTATATATATATATATATATATTTTTGGTTGTATCTGTGTTTTTATATGCCTGTGAGTCATGGACCCTCACAGTGGATCTCGAATGGAGGATACAAGCTACTGAAATGAGATGCTTTTTGGCATTTCGTATTGAAATCATGTCACGAATGAGGAAATGGGAAACAGAACAAACGTCAAGAACCAAAGTGTGTGTGTATAAAAGGGGTGTGGGCATTTTAGACTTTTAGTATGGGTGAATGCCAGCATTCGAAATTATGCTATCTGCTTAGCTTCCTATCAGTCTAATTGCTTTTTAGCTGATCATTACTTAATTTCATACTTAACTAGCCAATACCTGCTTAGCTTATTATTTACCATAATTACTACATAACCCATATGTGATCAGCTTCTATATGTACCTAGCCCACTCTAGCTTATTTTCCATATGTATCTAGCCTATCCTTGCTTGGTTTCTATATGTACCTAGCCCATCCTTGTATATTTGTTTTTAAAGGCGTGGAACAACTGTCTATCATTTAATATAAACTCTCTCTAAGCTCTCTCTCTCTATATATAAACTCTCTCTCTCTCTCTCTCTCTCTCTCTCTCTATATATATATATATATATATAAACTAGATATAGAGAGAATGTATCAAAATGTCGGGTAATCAGCACGGCCTTCAAGATTTGTACAGAAGAGGTCTTGTATATAGTAATGACATAGATAAGTAATGAAAGTAATGAAACTAAAGAAACGTGGGTATGATAATAAGTAATAATTAATGTAAGCCATATAATTAGATAATGAGTTAAGCAAATGTGGGCCATATACATAAATAATGAATTAAGCAAATTTGGGCCATATACATAGATATTGAATTAAGCAAATGTGGGCCATATACAGAGATAATGAATTAAGCAAATATGGGCCATATACAGAGATAATGAATTAAGCAAATGTGGGCCATATACAGAGATAATGAATTAAGCAAATGTGGGCCATATACAGAGATAATGAATTAAGCAAATGTGGGCCATAGAATAATACGTAGATAGGTAACGAAGGAAACAATGACGAAACAGATAATAGACAAATCATAAGAATTTTTACAAGTAAAACAACGATGGAGTAGATAATAGACAAATCATATATGATCTTCACAAATAAAAACGATGGAGCAGATAATAGACAAATCGTAAAGAATCTATTCTTTACAAGCACTTCAGTCGGTTTGAACTCTCTCCTCCTGTGTCGTGAATGACGGACGTCACTGAAGCTAGACCACACGGGTCGTGTTGTTGACTTGAAACGAATGGTGTTCTCGTCCCACCTCTTTGACGTCAACGTTGCCTCTCGGCACGTTTTGTGTACCGCCGGATTTGTCTACTCTTACCTACGACTAACGACAGTCTTGACATCAAAGCACTACTCAGTGAAAGGGGGATACTGTTTACACACTGTCAGAGAGGATGAATAGAGATAAAAGAACACTTCTCTATTATTGGCATCATGTTCGTGTTTGTTCTTTTAAAGCTGTGTAATGATTTTATACCTTTCCCCGTTTTTTTTCTCTTCATCCGTTTCTCATGTGATTTTTATGTTCAGTCTCCGTCAAATTTAATAAATTTTGACTCAATGAGCTTCATTCATAATTTTCAACATCTCTACCATTAACACACACATTTGCGGAGCGTAACAAGAAACGATCTGATATTTTTTTTTAGTTACAACGTCCATTTCTCTCGGGTAAACACACAAATTGATGAAGCGTAACAATAAACATCTATATGAGTTTTTAAAAAATAGTCCTAGGATATTTATCTGTTGAGATAAACTGAGACCTGCTTCATTAATAATTTTCACATGATTTGATGTTGGCTTGAATGCGATAAGGAATGGTCGTATCGTTAGCCAATCACTTCTCGTACATTCACTCCAAAGAATGAGCCAATAGCCAATGTCACAGTTAACGAGATTGGATGTATAGCTGATGACAATAAACAAAAATTCATGTGGCACGGTCCTCTTCAAACAGTTATGCCTTAATAGCCTATATTTCAAATAGAGAGTAAAGTCCCCTGTAATCACTCCTGAATAATAATAATAAATAAAGAGAAAGAGCGAGAGGTCAGGTGACTTTATTATATCGAGGCTGGATGATAATGACAAATATAGAGATGAATGGATTACAAAAGGGGAAATACAGACTACAGAGAATACTGTCCCCTGTGATTTTTCGGTTCAAACGTAATTGCACAGAGTTCTGGAATTTGCAGTAGTAGTAACAGTTTATCTTTTTATCCTCTCTCTTTCTGGGATTTGAAAGCTTCCATGTTTGCTATAACTAGTTTATTATAGAATATCTCTCTAGATAGACTGGCTACGTTTGGGATCAGCCATCAGGATAACTTTCAATGAAGTTTTGAGTAAATAAACAATCTTATGCTGGGAATGTTATTTTTCTGTTATTTTGGACTAGAATGATGAATTAATGTAAATATATTTTTGTCTATGACAGTTGTCTGTTAAAGTTGTCTATGTCAGTGTAAAGTACAGAATTTGGGATGAATTAGAGTAACATTTTTTCTTTTATTTTGTGGGGTGCAAACAATTCATAATACAACAAGAAACATAACTCTCCTTAATGTTTTAATGCTTTACTAAGTAAGTGTTCTAATGAAACGTTTTAATGCTTTACCATGTAATTTTTTTTAAAGCTTTACTATGTGAACTTTTAATGCTTTACTCTGTAACCTTTCAATGTTATACTACTTAACTTTTTAATACTTTACTATGTAACAGTTTAAATGCTTTACTATATAATATTTTAATGCTTTAGTATTTAAGTCTATTATTACTTTACTACGTAACTATTTTAATGCTTTTCTACGTGTTATGGGCAGTTTAATAGATTACCTACCCAACCCGTAATCTTCTTAATTCCACCTGTACAGGTCTTCGCAATTAGCAGACAGAAAACTCGGTCAAGCCTAAGAAACATTAACCATTAATTAATTTATTTCCACCTTTCTCTAAACATTACTAGTTCACAACTCCTATCCCATCTTGCAAGTTCGAACACTTCTTGATAGTATAGAAATTCTGGCCCACACATACTCTCTTTCCAAAATATGCTGCTGTCTGCATTTTAAATATAATTAAAATTAAGACTGCCCTTTAAGCATGCATATCTCCTTCTTTGTTTAAATACAGAAGTGGAAGTGTAATTAACAATATAACAAAATTTATTCAACACAATGAAAGTTAAATAAGAAGCAAACGGTACACAGTAAGTAGTCACAAAGGCAGGCTAATTAAGAATTAGTGAATATTCAACCTAAGTTAATGATTAAATCAAAAGAATCTGCTACTGAAATCTGGTATAAAATAGACTTGTTATTATGCAATAGTTCATTGTCTCTTAAAATGTTTATGACCAAGTATAGTTCGTTATGAAGGCTCCCAAATCTCCCTTTCTTGAGGAGTGCAAATGTTACAGTAATTTTTAATCTAACTCCTTATAAGTTACTAATGGTTGCAAATATGAATATGAGTAAGAAATAGAAAGGTTATGTCACAGAGGTATTCTAAGGAGGTGTAGATTTTAGAAGCCAATCACCTGGCATACTGTTTATCTGTGAAGATGGAGTTGTCTCCCTTTGCACTTTGGCAGTGTATTCTGTATGTTGAGGCGATCATTGACATAGGCCAAAGTGACACTGATGCATAGGCAGCTGGACAGTAGTGTTATATCATGGGCTGTAATATCACATGACTAATGGCATAACAATGAAGACTTGATTGAAGTCTTTAATGAAGAGCTTGATGAAACTGATGACTGGCAGCCTAACAGTGAAGAAACAGTGAAGAATGGATTGAATTCTTTAATGAAGAGTTTGATGAAACTGATGACTGGCAGCCTAACAGTGAAGACTGGATTAAAGTCTTTAATCAAGAGCTTGATGAAACTGATGACTGGCAGCCTAACAGTGAAGAATGGATTGAATTCTTTAATGAAGAGTTTGATGGAACTGATGACTGGAAGAATGTAGAATGTAGAACATAGAATCAGAATGTAGAAGTAGACTGCAGTAGGCAACATTGCAGAGTGCAGAATGTAGCATTGCAGAGTGCAGAGTGTAGCATTGCAGAATGTAGCATTGCAGACTGGAAGAATGAAGAATTTCAGACTGGAAAAATGAAGGCTTCGAAGCACTGGGGAAAAACAGATGACATTGGTGTCAGCCATTGTGTAAATGGAATAAACTAGGCCTACCACCCCTTATTTCTCTCTCAGACATATTCACACACACATTGTATCAAACCAATACATTGTTCAGTCACATAAAATAGGCAGAAATATAATCAATGGCTTTCTCTAAAAATGAAGAAAATACAATTAGAATATCCACATGGAGCTGAAACAATATGCATAATAAGTATACAATTTCACAGGGAGAAGTTTTTCATTCCAAATATACCGTTTGGAGGATTTCCTGAAAATGGAAAATGCAATTATACAACCTTAAACAACTTTAACTTAAACAATTTTACTTAACAACAATTTAACAATGATTCTTAGAGCATCACAGTTCAACTCTACTATAAAGAGGCAAAATTTAATTAAGCATTTCAGAGTAAAAATAATTTTTGTTCTATAGTTTTCTGAGTGCACAAAGATAGTAACTGTTCCAAAACATACATGCATTGTTTACTGATTCAAAATCAGGATATGTTTTTAGACAGTGTCTCTTAGTATATATATGCGCCCATCTTTACTTTTCATTGTTATAAGTGGGAGAAAAGATAATTTTGCTTGAATGGCCCATATAAAGGCCTTTCCCCCCCCAAGACATGTTCCTATTATTTTCATTTCTCAAGTGGGGGAACACCTGTACATTTGAAGAGAAATAAGTTTGGACTGAGAGTCCTGGGAATTTCTGGCAAATAATGCTGGCCAACTCAGGATCCTTGTTTTCAAGTTTCAGTTACTTAAGAGAAATGATTTCCATTTACACATAGGTAGTGAATGGCTGCAGGTGATTAAGGACCTATATAATGCACATCTGCTGTCTCTGCTAAGTAGTGAGAATTACATAATCGTATACACATCCCTATACTGGACTATATAATCTTACTTAGCACTTTAACAGGCATTTTGTATCCTAATTTACAATGGTTCAGAAGAAATCTAAAAGAAGAACCCAACTGAAAGTGACGGATACTTAATTAAATTTAGAACATTAAATAATTAATAAAATAAATATAATAATTAATTATTACTTATGTCATTTGCGTTTCAGGTGTTACACTACATAACTGTTTTAATGGTTTACTATGCAAATGTTTTAACGTTTCACTACGTAACTGTTTAAATGCTTTACTACGTAACTGTTTAAATGCTTTACTACGTAACTATTTTAACGCTTTATTACATAGTTGTTTTAATGCATATGAGTACGATAGCAATCAACATATTCAGCTCAGAACCACAGAGATCCTACAGTTTCTCACATATCTGTACATAGTTTTAAAACTATGTTAAATGTAAAATGCTGCCATTATAAAAATGAAGATTTTCAATTATTTAAAAATACATGCATGCAAACTCTGTATCTAGAATTAATAACTAAGAAACAAACAAGATTGGATATACAGACTAAAAATGATCTGCATATACAATTTTAATAGTTGATAACAACAGATTAAAGTGAACACTAGCTGTAATTAAGGAAACACTATAAATATATTTGAAAAATACATTCAAGATGTGCTGGATGAAATAACAAAACAAAAGAACACATATATAACACAATTATTACTGGTAACTACATGCTGCCGCTGGTAATAGAATACTGAGATTATAAATAACATCATAAAGAAGAAGAGTTAAATAAAATATATTCTGTTGTTTCAATAGGCCCTAGAGAGTAGAAAGCCGGGCAGGTTTATATTAATTCCAATCTCTGTCTCATGATAAACAACACACAAAATAATCTAACCCTACCTCTATCATATATATATATATATATACGATACATACATACGCAGCATAATTCAGTCCTACTGCTTGACATATACACATCATAGTCTAGATCTATTTCTATGACATATACACAACATAGGCCTGGCCTACCTCTATGATATATACACAGCATAGGCCAATCCTACTTCTATGACATATATACAACATAGGCCCGGCCTACTTCTATTATATATATACACAACATAGGCCAAACCTACTTCAGTGCCATGTATACAGTATAGTCCGGACCTACTTCAGTGCCATGTATACTGTATAGTTCAGACCTACTTCAGTGCCATGTATACAACATAGTCCAGGCCTACTTCAGTGCCATGTATACAGTATAGTCCGGATCTACTTCAATGCCATGTATACTGTATAGTCCAGACCTACCTCAGTGCCATGTATACTGTATAGTCCAGGCCAAACACAAAATAATGTTTACAATTGATACTACAGACATACACTTTGTCAGTGTAGAGAAAATAAAAGTAATGCGAAGTTCACAACACAGTCCAAGAGTTATTAATCAAGCACAAATAATAACAAAAAGACCAGTATGTTTAAGAGTCTTGCCGATATTTCCCAAGTCTCTATTATTATATTGTAGTAATACTTTTCTTTCATCAAGGTCTGTAGGCATACAGCTATAGTTTTGTAGATGTTATCAGAGGCAGTCATTAGCTGAGGGTGGTTGGCAGACAATTTAGACTAAAAGGAAGTGAAAGGTACCCAAGTAAAAGCACATATTTTATGTTGCCTGGTCTGCCACCTGGGTAAGTTTGAAGCTGTTTGTGTTTTTTCCTACTTGTGGTCTCTGTTTATCTTATGGTTGCACTGCATATCAGCACATAACTAGGACTGTTTGTACAGTCTGTGTCTGAATTTCTTTGTGGCTGTTCCTGTGTATGAGACAGTTGATAGTGGTTTTCTGTATGTCTGAGCGACTGCTGATTCTATTAAATTAAAGTAGGTAGGTGTTTGGGTGTATGTCTGAGCGACTGCTGATTCTATTAAATTAAAGTAGATAGGTGTTTGGGTGTATGTCTGAGCGACTGCTGATTCTATTTAATTAAAGTAGGTAGGTGTTTGGGTGTATGTTGATCTGGTGAAGTTTATTTTTGTCTTTGTGTTAATTTCAGAGTTTTGTTTGGATCTTCACTCGGCGCTTCTGTAATGTAGTAGTTATAATATTGTGCCATTACCTTGGCAGCTGCCATTGCTTCCAAATAGATCGCCTGGAGTTTGTGCAGGTCCGTTTTAGGGATTTCAAGGTGATTTTGGCTCTGTTTAAAGTTCCAGCAAAGGTATCTGAATATGTGGTATGCTGATAATCAGGTTGGTGATTTGCGTACGTGTGCTGCAGGAGGATCTGTCACAATTGAAGAGATGATAGATGCAGGAGTAGATATATTTGCCGATCTTTCATTTGGCACAACTTTGTTTGCTGTTTAAGCCTGTCATTCAGGTGAATGACAATTCAGGCAGGTTCTTATGCTAAAATATAGTGCCATGTTGCCATGAAGCACTGGAAACCTATATAACCAGAACTGGTTCATTAAGGAAATCTTTCTGAGACATTCTATGAATTGAAAGGAAATTGCAGACGGTTGCTATGCAGGAAGTATTCAATTAAAGACAAGACTTAAAGTGAGATTATGAACAGCCAATCAGTTACTTGCAGAGCCCATTCTGTTTTTCAGGTAACATTTCAGGTAACATTTCAACTTTAGGTACAGTAGCCTTCTAAGACGATGAGTTATTTCATTTACTGAAAATTGATACTAGCTCATATTATGTTTATTTAATGCACGCTTAATAGGTTATCTATATTTAATTTTTATATATTTACTTTTCCCTAATGCTAACAAGTGGCACCAACTACTATTAATTATGTTCGTGGTGATATGTTCCCTGTATTAAGCCAATTGTATTTTATGTTATAATATTTTGTTTGTAGTAAAAATATCTACTTTGTAAAATGTCAAGACCAAGGTTAGGTGCTGCATTGCATATTATTATTCTTATCATTAGTAACAGTAGTTGTCACATAATGGCTTATGCAGACCACCCCCACCCCTCCTCTACAAATAGACTACATGCAAATCTAACTTTTAGAAAGGCTGACCCTTCTCCTCTGGCTGGAAACATACATGAATGTTCCAGACAACTCACTAAACTAACCAATCAAAGTGCAGCTCAGCCAAGCAAATGAATGTACCAGAAACGCACCTGTAAATTGTCAGTTGAATGCAGCTGACCATTGAAGCAACACATATTTTGTCTGTGTTATATACTACTCACGTTATTGCAGGAAATCATCCTCTGTATATATTACTGCTGAAGGTATGTGGTTTTGCTTGCCTAACTAATATTATATTCATGTTTATCTCTTGATATTAACTATATTTTATATTATTATATTTTTGCTAACAATATTAAAATGTATGATGACCTTGTAAGTAAGTATTCGGTCACAGAACATTTAAAGACAAATTCTTAGCCCATGTGCATTTTTTTATTGGCAGATTGGCACTTCATGTGAGACATTATCTTGGTTGTTGAATTCATCAAACCATGAAGCAATGCCAAATGGAACAACCCATGAGCCAGAGACTATGTTTCATGGACCTCGTGTGTGACACTCTCTCTCTCTCTCTCTCTCTCTCTCTCTCTCTCTCTCTATATATATATATATATGTACAGTGCCGTAGGACTCAAATTAACTTTTTCTTACAACATCACATGGTCGTGATTATAAACTTCAATAATATATATAAAACACTAATTGTAATTGTTGAACTATTTGCTATATGTAACCATGCTGTCGTATGTTATTTCTTGTTGAATACATTTTTGTTGATATATAGACCACTTGTATTAGCATGACTCACTTACATGTTACATGTTGTAGTCTATCATCTGTATTTACTTACTATCCTGGCTGTATGTATCAGGGGGCTCGAACTATCTTCTAGAACTACCACTCTTTTATTCTACATTATCTATCGTTCATCCTTCTAACACGTGTGGCCAGCCAGAAGGTGCTTTGGGGATTAGCCTAGGGATATGTCCTGGTCGCGCATTGTTCGATCTTGTAATTTAGAAAACACACTGACACAACCGACACTGATATTGCTGAGGTCAATATTGTTGAATTAAAACTCATTTGATATACTGATGATGTCCTGGTTGTATTGTTCAATCTTAAAGAAGAAAAACCAAGATACAACCAACACTGATATTGTTGAGGTCAATATTGTTAAATGAAAACTCATTTGATACCTACGAGAGTCTAAGTTTAACTTGGCATGGAACCCCAAGATTCCAACATCATAAGAAAATGAGATTGCAAATGAACAAAGAACTGAACAGGGCTACAATGTATTATGATGTAAGAAATTCTATTACTGATGTAAAGGAGACAGAGAAGTAATTCAGGACTTGATTGCCATTGTGCATGACGGATATAGTTATGCGATGAACTTACCCGTGAAGTGTAAGGTTCCAGACAATTTCAGAATAAATTAAAACAGTAAATGTTACAAAGTGTATATTGTAAAAGTTAAGGTTTGTAAAAAATTTAGTATATTCTACAAATGCATGTAGATTTAATAGGTTTAATATAATGTACGATTTTTATAATGGTTACAATGTTGCCATTAATATACTTAAATTTTCTTTAGGATAGGATTCCGTCAAGCCTCACTAACCTTGTTCACATTATTCTTCAATAAATTCATGCAAAAAATGTAATTTCTGTCCTCACTAAACTTATTCACGCATTTCTTCATTTTACTAAAAAGTGTAGTGTCTTTTCTGCCCTGACTGAAATTGTGTGGGTTCTCCCATACTAAATAAAGTGGCAAAGAAAAAAAATTTAAAAAAGAATATGTATCTTTCTAAATACATTAGATTGCTTTTTTTTTTTTTTAAATAAAGAGAACATATCTCTTCCTAAATACATTGGATTGTTTTGACCCAATAGTATATTTTGTGTTTAATTAAATGGTTGTAACACTCGCTGTAGCCGTTAACACTAGCAAACTTGTATTTTGTCCAATTGTCCTGTGTTATCACGAGTGCCATAGTGTGTTATGAGGAGTGTCATAGTGTGTTATCAGGAGTGTCACGAGGAGTGACATAGTGTGTTATCAGGAGTGGCATAGTGTGTTATGAGGAGTGTCATAATGTGTTATGAGGAATGTCATAGTGTTATCAGAAGTGGCATAGTGTTACGAGGAGTGTCACAGTGTTATGAAGAGTGTCATAGTGTGTTATCAGGAGTGCCATAGTGTGTTATGAGGAGTGTCACAGTTGCCGAAATAATGCACTATCGGCGTTAAAGAGACGGTAATTCTACCCTGTATGTATATGAATACATAAACATTTGGTAATGTTTCACTTAAAAAAAATTTCCTGTTTGGATGTATTCATTCAACAACTAAGTGCTAATAATTGCTACGGTCCTAATTAGTATATAAAGATGTAGGAAACAGTTTACAATTTTGATCTTAAAGCCATATTATTTTTGAAAAATTCGTAGAATGAGAGTTTTACCAATAAAACCTTTACAGAAAATGTCAGTACAGGAAAACAGTTACTTAGAGTTTTAGTTATTATCTGCACTTTCCTGTTTGTACGGACTAAATCCGACTGATGGAAGTTATCCATAATTATGTACAAATATATATTGTCTCTGTCTCTTTGACTCTCTCTTTCTCTCTCTCTCTCTCTCTCACACACACACACACACACATTGTGACTCTCTCTTTCACACACTCTCTCACACACACACACAAAAAAAATATACATTGTGACTCTCTCTTTCACACACACACACGCACACTCACACACACACACACACACACACACACACACACACAAAATATACATTGTGACTCTCTCTTTCACACACACACACACAAAATACTGTAAATAGACATTATAGGCCGTAAAGGTACATAAACAATACACTAGACAAGTGGTTCTTAACCTTTTTAGAGTCACGGACTCAGAAGAAAATATTTTTTTAGTCCCGGACCCCTTTGAAAATCTGGTAAAATCTATGGACCCCTCCCTAAAAATTGCACATAAGCAGAATATAAAAATGTAGTGAATATTTTATTTTCACGGACCCCCTGAAACCCATCCATAGACCCCAGGTTAAGAACCCCTCCACTGGACTGAATGGCTAAGAGACTTTTGTTCCCTGACGGAAACGTCACTTGTCTCGCTTGACAGCTGAGTGCCATATTGAAAGTGTTCTCGATGTGAACAGTGAACGCTTTATGTTGAGTGACAGCAGACACTGTCGTTAAATGGAAGGAAATTCATTTTTTAATAATCGCTGTCGTACGCTTTAGTTTATCTTGCTTTTATCTCGCTTTTATGGAGCGCACTTCTGTAAAGAATCACTAGGCCTCAATGTTAATAGTTTTATAGTACACATTTCTCTAGATCACTAGACCTCAATGTTAATAGTTTTATAGTACACATTTCTCTAAGATCACTAGACCTCAATGTTAATAGTTTTATAGTACACATTTTACACATTTCTCTAAGATCACTAGACCTCAATGTTAATAGTTTTATAGTACACATTTCTCTAAGATCACTAGACCTCAATGTTAATAGTTTTATAGTACACATTTTACACATTTCTCTAGATCACTAGACCTCAATGTTAATAGTTTTATAGTACACATTTCTCTAGATCACTAGACCTCAATGTTAATAGTTTTATAGTACACATTTCTCTAAGATCATTCGAGTCTCTTTATTAAGTTTGCTTATTGATTGTAAAATATCTTGAAGTTACAGTGTTTCCCGCACGACTGGAATTTGCTAGCGCGTGTATTAAAAATAATTCTATAATAATTGCTGTCAATAAAATCTTGACCGCGAGCCAATTAGGTGCGCAAAACATGCGGCGATTGATGGTGAGGAATACGGCGGAAGTACTTAAGCACCTAAACTTTGAGAGTTTCATTAAGGTCGCTAGACTTTAATACTGAAGTATTTAAGTATTCGAGACTTTCATTAAGTTCGCTAGACTTGAATACTAAATTGTAGTCTATTACTCAGAGAAAAAAAACAAAAAATAAAAGAACTTTTCAAAATGAGGTCGTCTGAAACGAAAGGAATGCAAACACTGGGAGCACACTTAGAAAACTGAGAGGTTGTTGAACAGCTAACTTGTGCTCATTAGAAAACTGAGAGGTTGTTGAACAGCTAACCTGTGCTCATTAGAAAACTGAGAGGTTGTTGAACGGCTAACTTGTGCTCATTAGAAAACTGAGAGGTTGTTGAACAGCTAACCTGTGCTCATTTCAATATCAGGAATACAAATATATTGCACAACTTTAATGGTAATCTAGAAATGGCCAAAGCTGAGTGAAACACGCAAAGAAAAGCTTAAGAAAACACAACATTCAACAGTAGAGGTTAACACTGTTAAAAAGTGTTGATTAAAATTAGAAATGAACAACATTTATACGTTAAGACAATACGCGTACATACACTGAAATAAAAATTAACTCTGACATAAAACTTAATGCATATTGAAAATCTGAAAATGTGATTAATAGACTACAGGTCTGAATCTACCAACAACCTAACACCAAAGAGATGACGTCAGGTTGTGCAGTGAAAATGATAACAATCACTCCCCAGTGTTATTATGTCAGATTCAAACTTGAAAAGTGTGTAAGATGTATTGTCCAGAAAGGTAAGCTGAAATTCTTATGGGGCATATGACTGACACTGAAAAAACAAATGAACATAAAACAACACTATTTTCTAGACAGTGATATTCATGACTTGTAAACTGTATTTATAAAATGAACATAAAACAACACTATTTTCTAGACAGTGATATTCATGACTTGTAAACTGTATTTATAAAATGAACATAAAACAACACTATTTTCTAGACAGTGATAATCATGACTTGTAAACTGTATTTATAAAATGAACATAAAACAACACTATTTTCTAGACAGTGATAATCATGACTTGTAAACTGTATTTATAAAATGAACATAAAACAACACTATTTTCTAGACAGTGATATTCATTGTTGTTGTTGTTTATGTGGGGAACGCTTCCGGCTTCCGCCGCTTTCGCGTTTGGAGAGGGGGGGTAGAGGGAGGGGGGTGCCTTTCTGCTGCTGCGTGTGCCCGTTGAGAAAACATGTCTGGCCGGCAAAGGCGGGCTCCAAACCCGGTGGTCCGTGGGTTGAAGTCGATGTTATTGTTGTTCCTGGCGGTGGCGTTGATGTTGTTGCCGTTTCTGGTGTTATGGTGAGGGGGGGAGGTGTCTTACAGAGCCCAGGCTAGTAACACACCAGATCTGTACCTAGTGTGTACATGTGCCCGGGTTGTTCGACTTCCCGATCTCTTCACTGGTGGCGTTGCTGATGTTGTTGTCGTGGCTGTCCCCGGTGTCCGTTGGGATGCTTGAAGGTGGGCGCTGGCGGCCAGTACAGATGGTCGAGTAGCAGTTGGAGTGATATTCATGACTTGTAAACTGTATTTATAAAATGAACATAAAACAACACTATTTTCTAGACAGTGATAATCATGACTTGTAAACTGTATTTATAAAATGAACATAAAACAACACTATTTTCTAGACAGTGATATTCATGACTTGTAAACTGTATTTATAAAATGAACATAAAACAACACTATTTTCTAGACAGTGATATTCATGACTTGTAAACTGTATTTACAAAATGAACATAAAACAACACTATTTTCTAGACAGTGATATTCATGACTTGTAAACTGTATTTATAAAATGAACATAAAATGATCGTGTAGAGAGCCATCGCTAAACAATGTATCAATATTTTTATAAAATGGCATAGAGTACTATTTTAGATGCTGAATAATATATTACTCTTTTAAGCGGTGAAACACATTTTAAAAAATACAAAATATTTTAAACACTAACATAACACACCAGTTTACTCAACGCTGAAACGTAAATATCTTGTTTTATGTTAATTCACAAACCACTGTACTTAGGTCTTCGTGTGGGGCGACATTATGCATAATGCGCTGAGAAATTAAAAATATTGAAACTAATAGAAAACTAGTTTTAAAAATCATCATGCACTGTTAATAAGAGACCTTAAGTATTGTGACACTTCTGGGCACTCTTCGCTCGTTATGATTATTTCTTATTAATTAATAACATATAACACATTACAAGTAATCGAGAATCTTAATTTATAGTTATTAATAATTCACCCACAAGAGTCTCTCCGAGGACAATGGGTAAGTACGTGTTTGAGAGAAATAGATGTATATGTATAATGGCGATAGATATGTGTGTACGTGTATGTGTGAGGAAACATATGTACATGTGTCTGAAAACAATAGATATATGTGCATGAAGACAATAGATGCATGAGTGAAGATCTTAGGTGTATGGCTGTAAATACAATAGATGTATGTATGTGTATGCATATATACACATATATGAAGACAATAGATGCATGAGTGAAGATCTTAGGTGTATGGCTGTAAATACAATAGATGTATGTATGTGTATGCATATATACACATATATGAAGACAATAGAAGCATGTGCGAAGACTATACTAACTTTTGTGTGTAAGGGCAAAATGTGTGTACGGATGTGTGTATATGTTGTGTGTGTGTGTATGAGTTTTTCAATAGATACGTTGTTTACATCAGCGGGTGCTTACATGGAGAGTGACGTCGAGAGAAAATGTATTTGAACTTGATGACCTTGAGACAGTCTCTTGCAAACATTCCGCGTGACCGTGTCGTTCCGCCTTTTAAAGAGAAAGTAACCAAAAGTTGTCAGAGTCAGTTGGTGTGAAATGATCCATAACTAGTTGACAGGTGTTTTCAGTTTGATCTGTTCGCCTTTTCTTCACGTCGCTCTCGCCCTGCTCCACATTTCTATTGTCCGTCCACTTATCCTAGTTTAATTTTCCACTTCTTCGTGTGTCTTTTGCTTGCGTGCCACTCAGAATGTTTGAAACCACGGCTTTCGGACTGGCTGGACCTAGTGCACGTGCAGCACAGGTATATTGCTCCGGATTCTTTTCAGTCTGTGCCTGTCGGCTTTCTTTGATCTAGCGTACAACACTGCACGCTGCCGTCCTTTCTTTCGCTTTCTGTGCCACATCGTCAAAGAAAATTTTGTCCAATCACTGTAAAGGGCTGCCGAGTGTATTTGGCGATTAATTTGCATGGCAGGAAATTAAAAGCCGCGAATGATGATACACCACAGCCCTCCTAATATTTATTTACCTCATACAGAGATCTCTGAGTAAACAGAAAGTAGAGAGTGCAGCAGACAGCAAACAGATAAAACAGAGAGTGCAGCAGACAGAATGAATAGAGAGTGCAGTAGACAGAATGTAGAATAGAGAGTGTAGCAGACAGAAAATGGAGAAAATAGAGTGTAGCATACAGAATGTAGGAACATAGTATGTAACAGACAGAAAGTCGAGTGTAGCTGACAATAATGGAAGTGAAAAGAGGAGTGTTTCGTGTAGGAAATAAATTACAGGTAGAACGTGTGGAATTGATATATGTGTGCGCGCGTGTGTGTATGTGTATAGTCACTATAGTGTGTATTGAAGTATTGTGGAATTTTTATAGAGTGTATTTATGTGTCTGGTGTGTTAGTAAATATTGTGGAATATTTGTAGAGTGCACGTATCTGGTGTTTTATGAAGTACTGTGAAATGTTTGTAGAGTCTGTGTATGTGTCTGGTGTTTTATGAAGTACTGTGAAATGTTTGTAGAGTCTGTGTATGTGTCTGGTGTTTTATGAAGTAATGTGAAATGTTTGTAGAGTGTGTGTATGTGTCTGGTGTTTTATGAAGTACTGTGAAATGTTTGTAGAGTCTGTGTATGTGTCTGGTGTTTTATGAAGTATTGTGAAATTTTTATAGAGTGTGTGTATGTGTGTTATGAACTATTGTGAACATTTTATAGAGTGTGTGTATGTGTGTTATGAACTATTGTGAACATTTTATAGAGTGTGTGTCTTATTGCAGAAACGTTTTCACCTGCAGTTATTTATCCCGAAGAACTTTGCGTACAGATCAGAGAAGTGTATTTAATCCCAAAGACTTTGTATTTACAGGTCAGAGAAATGTATTAACAAGTAAAAAAAAAATGTATTAACAAGTAAAAAAAATGTATTTTTAATTTTGTTGATATTATTTTATTGTAATTATTATTTTGATGGATATTATTTTGTTGATTTACTTTAGTGGATATTATTTTGTTTTATTGTAATATTAGCATTTGTGGATATTTTTCGTGGTATTATTGTAATATTAGCTTTTGTGGATATATTTTGTTTTATTGTAATGTTTACTTTTGTGGAATTTTGTTGTTGTTTTAGTATAATGTTTAATTTTTGGATATCATTTTGTTGTTTTATTGTACTGTTTACTTTTGTGGATAATAGTATTTGTTTTATTGTACTGTTTACTTTTGTGGATAATAGTATTTGTTTTATTGTACTGTTTACTTTTGTGGATAATAGTATTTGTTTTATTGTACTGTTTACTTTTGTGGATAATAGTATTTGTTTTATTGTACTGTTTACTTTTGTGGATAATAGTATTTGTTTTATTGTACTGTTTACTTTTGTGGATAATAGTATTTGTTTTATTGTACTGTTTACTTTTGTGGATAATAGTATTTGTTTTATTGTACTGTTTACTTTTGTAGATAATATGTTGTTTTATTATAAAATTTTCTTTTGAGGATATTATTTTGTTGTTTTACTGTACTGTTTACTATTGTGGATATTATTTAGTTATTTTGTTCCCTCAGTGCCAGCTTTATTCACGCTGATCTGCTGGAGACTTCTCATTACTTAGTCTTAACCACTAGTCTGCTGGAGACTTCTCATTCTTTAGTCTTAACCACTAGTCTGCTGGAGACGTCTCATTCTTTAGTTTTAACAAGAACGTGATTGAATAAATAAAACTGGATAAACATCTCAATATACAGGCTTTATTTTCAATATCTTTTATCCGGATGATATTATTTTTTTGTGTGCAATCTGTGCAATTATCATCTGTTGACATATCCACTGTGTTGACTCATGGCTGGTAATTCTTAATTCTTATTGATTATTAGTTCAAATGTCTTCATACACAGTCAAATGGCTGCTGCAGGAGATGTTACACTTTCAACATTTTGTATGTGGGCAATGCATTGATTATGAAAATTAGAAAATACCTTTTTCTTTGTTGCATTTTTGGGTACGAAACAGCTGAACGAAAATACATAAATGCATGTAGTACTAAATTTCCGAAGGAGAAAAAAATCAAAAACAAAATTTGTTTCTGTAAGAATAAGATTTTTTTTAAAAAATAAAAGACACCCAGTGGATGTACTTACAAAATATCAACTTGAACCACACTTACCAACTTTACTATGAAAGGAATACTGGTTTTAAAATGTAGGCAATAGTACAGAGAACTCAAAGTGTTATTTATGTAGGCAATAGTAAAGAGCTTGCTTGCTAGTGCAGGGGGCGCTTCCGGCTTCCGCCGCTTTCGCCGCTTTCGCGCTGGGTGAGGGGTTGTGGGGGAAGTAGTACAGAGAACTCAAAGTGTTATTTATGTAGGCAATAGTACAGAGAACTCAGTGTTATTTATGTAGGCAATAGTACAGAGAACTCAAAGTGTTATTTATGTAGGCAATAGTACAGAGAACTCAGTGTTATTTATGTAGGCAATAGTACAGAGAACTCAAAGTGTTATTTATGTAGGCAATAGTACAGAGTTTAATACGATTGTTAATTTGATATACATGTAATATTTTTAATTTTGAAAGATTTTTGATACGAATGTTAATTTGATATACATGTAATATTTTTAATTTTGAAAGATTTTTGATACGAATGTTAATTTGATATACATGTAATATTTTTAATTTTGAAAGATTTTTGATACGAATGTTAATTTGATATACATGTAATACTTTTAATTTTGAAAGATTTTTGATACGAATGTTAATTTGATATACATGTAATATTTTTAATTTTGAAAGATTTTTGATACGTATGTTAATTTGATAGACATGTAATATTTTTAATTTTGAAAGATTTTTGATACGAATGTTAATTTGATATACATGTAATATTTTCGAGCAGCATGAAGCTAAACGAATCTGTCTCAGATCAAACTAATTAAATGAACATTGTAAGATAATTCAATGTGCAATATGAAAGTGAAGGATAATTGGTTTACTACTGTAAGAAATTACTAATCGCCTTACTTCTATCCTTACTAATTGCTTTACTACTGTAAGAAATTACTAATTGCTTTACAACTGTCATTACTAATTGCTTTAGTATTGTCATTAGTAATTGCTTTACTATTGTCATTAGTAATTGCTTTACTACTGTCATTACTAGTTGCTTTACTACTGTCATTACTAATTGCTTTACTACTTTCATTACTAATTGCTTTACTACTGTCATTACTAATTGCATTACTACTGTCATTACTAATTGCATTACTACTGTCTTTACTAATTGCATTACTACTGTCATTACTAATTGCTTTACTATTGTTATTACTAATAACACAAGAAAAATAATATTCAGTGACTTGAAGAAAATATCTTGTACTGACATATAGGTACTAATAAATATAAGAATGAGAGTAGCGACATAAAGTAACTAATAAATAAATATAGGAATGAGTTTAGCGACATAGAGCTACTAATAAATGTAGTAATGAGTATAGCGACATTAACTTAGTAATAAATGTAGGAATGAGTATTCCAAAGGAACAATCCTTCATTGAAAATATTTAATACAAATAAACAGTAAACTTGTAACTATTTTCATGTCAAATAATTAGTATACATTACATACGTTTAACAATAGAGTTAATAATATTTTGGTTGATAAAATATATTTTGATTTATATTAAAGCGCTAGGTACGATTTCATCATTGAAGTAGATGAATAGGCAGATATTTAAGTAGACATTCAATGAACAAACTAATAATGAGATAGATAGGTAGGTACAACAACAAGAAATCCGAGAGAGAAAGAGAGAGGGAGGGAAAAGAAGAGAGGGCGAGAAAGGAGAGAGAAAGAAAGAGAGGGAGAAAGAGGGAGAGAAAGGAGAAGGAGAGAGGGTGAAGGAGAGTGAGAAGGGGAAAGAAAGGGGGAGAGAGGGAGAGAAGCAGCAGGATATGACACGAAAATGCTTTAGACGTAATACTGTACGTGCGATATACCCTGATTTAGTCAAATAACACTGTTGCATGTTGACTAAGTAAATGATACATACATTGAGAATATCAAAGTCAAATATCTTTAATTTCATTACTGTCAAGAATGCTATTTGACCCCTACAAATGTTTACCGCTCGGCGACCTGTTTATACTACATTCATTATGCCTACACACTCGAGTGAACATTGTAGCAGAGTGTTACTAAATGTGTATCTACCCACAATCAGAAATGGAAAGAATGTTACCACAGGCTTATCTCCCCGATATCAAAGTGCAGTTACTCGCACGAGCGCACACCATCGTTAGAGTGTTACTAATATTTATGTACTCGATATCAACCTCGTCACGCCCTTTGAACTAAGGGGGGAAACTGGTTCTAAAGCCAAGAAATTAGACACAACAAACACACGTTTTCCTCACGGAGATATTGCGTGAGTCGACCCAATTAGCCTCTTCACGGCCGACACCTGGCTAAAAGATTCTAAGTCAGATACACGCTAGGGTTAATGTCAGCGAGATGTTTTTTCCTGACCCGTGTAATCGGTCGTCATAGCAGGCAGTGGGTGGTGTATCTTTGCAGGTGGGACCCGAATGACATCGTTTTGTTTGGGGCTGAAACCCTGGCCGCCGAGCGCAAAACACCGTACACGTTTCTAGTACCACACGCATAGACGCTGCCCATTGCATCAACACGGGTTTCTTTTGTCATTTGGTCTTTAAATGCTCGGAGTCCTAAAATTAAATACAAAGACAAGTAGAATAAAGCTATTGATATGGTGACAATCCGAGCACAGAAAACTTACCAATGAATAAAAACACTGACAATCTGAATAAGCCATGGAAAACTGACTACTTTAAAGAAACACTAAACAGCAAAACTTTGGAAAACTCTATAACGATTTGGAAATAATAAAACTGAAAACATAACTTTAAATACTGCAAATACAAGTATTCTTACTGGCATGCTTGCGGCAACTTATGTGGCAGTGTTATAATGTAAGTTTGCCTCTCCCTAGTTTTTAAATTAAATTGTTATATAAATTGTCAGAGTAATCCGACCTTGGGCACTCCTTATGGCATTATTTTAGAAAGTGTCTGAGTTGAAGTAAATAGCTCGAGGCAAGAATATTCTAGATTGCTGATGTAATGCAAACTGAGTGAGTAGTTTTCTATTATCCAAATGATTATGATTTACGAGAATGAGACCAACCAATGAGCTGAGATAAAAAAAATATAGAAAATTCTGTTCTATGATCACTTGGATGGCAAAGGAGAAAGTCCAGATTTGAAAGGCAGTCATTAGCTTGATGTGAACAAGTAGCATCTCACTTGCTCTTTCAACTTTCAAGTTTTCAATTACCCTTCACATGTTCACCAGTTAGAAACTTGAACAACCAGGAAGGTGCAGGAACATCTATTGTGGTGTGTAATTGTAAGAAGTACACTATACACTTTGATGTATATGCTGAATATATCAGGAGAATTCTAGTACATTGAAGTTACCAGAATTACTGTAATTATGGTGTTCTGCTTGAAGGAACTGACACAGTGGCTGAAGTTCATCAGAGGATATAATAGTGCATCAGTGTTTTCCACGTGTGGTGGGAGACATGTGTTGACCCACAGACATTGTGACATTGTTGCAAACGCAAGTGAAGACTGTTGAAGAACATTTAATCCAGGTCATGTAAAAAAAGACTTTAAATTACCTACCTTTAATAACTCCATTTCTATTCTCTAATAGGACTCACCTGCAATTTGTATTGACTCTATTGTTGAACTGTAATTTTATTTCTTTATATATATATAGACTGTGTAACGTAAAATTATTTGTACATGAGTTAATGGAATATTGATGTCAAATATCCTATTTCAATGTAATTGTCATAATTATATTTGATTGTTCATTTAATAAATTATTTTTAAATTTATTGACATTCTTATGCATATTGATAATCGTATGTTGGAGAAGAAAGTCGGTGGGTGGGGGATCGCTAAATATAGATTTAAAGTTGGATTTATCTTCTCCTTTAGTAAGAAGTTTTCCACTCACAGAAAGATTATGTGACTGTAAATGTTGTTTTATGTTGTGGAACAGAGAAAAACGTTAAGAGCGACAAAATATCTGCCAAATGAAAGAGACAAGGTAGTGTGATTCTCATCACTTATAATTAGTTATGAAAGATTAATTAATAACAATAATCAATTTCATTAACTAAGTGGCATGCCCCATCACACAGAGTAAATTTGTCTCTCTCTATTTTTAGTTTAAAATTATTGTATTGTCAGAGTAAACTGACCTTGGGCACTCCTTGTGATGGTATTTTTGAAAGTGTCTGAGTAAATGCTTGAGGCAAGAATATGCTAGAAATTGCCTTTGTAATGCAAACCAGTGAGAAGGTTTTATTATCCAATGGTTATGATTTATGAGAACGAAGCCAGCCAAAGGCTGAGATAAAAAAGTTTACCCACTGTAGAAAAATCTACTGTCTAATCACTTTGAATCTGGAGTGGAAGAAGTCTGGTCATGAAAGGTAGCTGCTAGCTTGACTGACTGAGAGAGAATGGACTTAAAAATGTTTAATGCATATTTGCTATTCATATGTTATACTCGTGTTTTATGTAGAGATGTTCTATGTGAGTTGACCTTTATTTCAAGTGTTTGAACTAGGCTGCTCACATGTAGTTTGCTAGACACTTGACATTGTTTTGAGATGCTGTATTTATTATGCTGTGTGCGTGTATCGGTCTAATAAATACCGTTGCAGGAAACTGTATGTTGAGACTGGAATGTAACTGTAAGTAAGAATGGAGTTATAAATCAATAAACTGGAAGCTTAGTGTTTGTTCTCTGAATATATTTTGCAAAGACAAGTATCCTTTTCTGTTTTCATTTTAATGTTTGTTTACTTTTTGTAAACCACTACAATGACCAGGGTAGATGCGGGAAATCATCTGCCAGTCTGTGTGTAATGTAAAGATGTATGGCAGCAAAAGTATGCTAAGTGAGAAATTTCTGGTACAGAAATAGCTACAATTGTTGTTCTGCTTGAGGGAACAAACTTCAGTAAAGGCATCCAATGATATCCTTGAGAGAATAACAGTGAAACAGTTTTCTTAACATGCAGTGAAGCATGTGGAGCTGACATAATAATGGCTGACAATAAACTTGTGTCTTTGTTGATGTAATAATGGCTGACAATAAACTTGTGTCTTTTTTGCAAAAATGCCAGGAAGGACTATTGAGACAGCAGTAAACAAATACTGGCATGTTGACAGCATTGTGTATAAAGTAGACTTAAAACAGGATTGAACAGAAGTCTGTTGTAGGAACAGATGACTTAATATGTAAGTAAAGGTAGGCGAAGACATCTGGCTGGTTTGTATTGTTACAACCAAACTGAACATTACATCCTCTGGCTGCATTAGTCATGTTAGAACCAAATTGAAGATTATAACCTCTGGTTATTTTATAGATCTTTCAATAAAAGGGTAGATTTAAGACCACTGGCTATGCTTGAGACGTTAGTACAAAGCGTAGATTAAAGCCTCTTACAGCTGTTAGAATAAAACAGACATAATAGACTTGCAGAGCTTATGTAAGTATTTCTATAATAAAAGCTATACCACAAGAAAAAATATTAGTATCAATATTGAAATAGCAAGTGTGTGTGTGTGTGTGTGTATTATTTCAATAGCAATTTTACGTCACCACTGGAGGTTGCGTTGATCGTTTCGTCAGACGTTCTCTGATCTGCAGTGCCCCACTGGGACCACCGCCCCACACGTGTTCGAAGGGGGAAGGGCTGGCTTACCCATGGAAAGGGGTAAGGCAGGTCGCACCGGTTTGGCGCACACCCTCAACCGTCCTCCTTCGGCAAGCAAGTTGTAAATAATACGGAAGCATAAAAATTTTACTAACACTGCACTAGGCCAGTTTTACAATTACTGATTTTGAAAGACTTCCGAAAAAAAGATATACAAAATATAAAAACAATATCAAAAGTCGATAGTTTTGTAACAATCTTGATGATGGCGTTATAAAGAAGAATTGTAACAATTGTTGGAACTTTCTGAGGTGGTGCACTATTTTTCATTTCTTAATTTTATTTAATATTATTGTTATATTTTTCAAGGAATTATAAATTTAATTTTTGTCATTTTAGAGTAAATGTAATATTTATCAGAGTGAATAAATGTCCCATTGGTGTTTGTAAATGTAATATTTGTTATGGGTGCTATAACATTATTGTTTATTAGGATAATGTAGGCCTAAATGTAATGTTTATCAGAGTATTACCGCTTATTGTCAGAGTGATGTAAGAGTAATGTTCATCAGGGTACTATAAATGTGATGTTTTTCAGGGTACTACAATTGTACATATTGCCAGGGTGCTGTAAATATACTGTTTATCAGGGTATTGTAAATGTATTGTTTGTCAGAGTACTATAAGTGTAATTTTTTTTTAGCGTATTGTAAGTATACTGCCAGGGACTGTTAGGATACTGTAAATGTAATGTTGTTCAGGGTATTGTGAGTGCAATATTTATCAGAGTATTTTATCAACAAAGGATATTTTAAACGTTGAATCAATGACAGATTTCTATTATGTTGCCTACACACATTCGTAAGCAAATGACATGGTGTCCACTTTCTGTCAAACGATTAATTATAATTAAATGCATGTATGCGCAAAATTTCACCACATATACTTATACAGTAATGGTGCATACTAAGGAAAAAATGAAAAATAATACAGCGTCAAAGAACACACACAGCGTCAAAGAACACACACAGCGTCAAAGAACACACAGCGTCAAAGAACACACACAGCGTCAAAGAACACACACAGCGTCAAAGAACACACACTGCGTCAAAGAACACACACTGCGTAAATTAAGAGTGCAATTGTACAGAGACTAACAAAGTCTCTGAGGTGTTTGAAACCAACATACAAAGTCTTCATCCCCTTGATGTTTATCGGATAATAAAGAAAGAGAAAATGGTTACTATCTATGGAAAAACAAAACGAAAAGAAACTAAAGATGCGTGTTTAGTAAATTTGACTACATTATTGGGCATCGTATAGTTGCCACACACCTACAATGTTTTTGGAAAAGGTTTAATATTTGAAATGGATTACTAATGAGGAAAAATGGGCAGAAAAAAGAAAAGATCTAAATAAAATATTTTTGTAATGTCAAGACAAGAGTGTATTGCACAACTGAGCATGATGCCGCTAACATTAGATATAAATAGTTCAGATCTAAGAAGAAATTAAATAAAAAAATTAGCGTGACCCACATTCACCTTCTAGAATTAAAATTATTTAAAAATAACTTATATTTTCATCATTCGAATTCTGAAAATTCAAACATATTTGCAAACAAATGAATTACTATGTCGAAGCAAGATGAAAGAATTTGGAATATTTTATATGAAAACGATTGTTTCTGAAACTCAGTAGAATATGAATGGGTCATGGAACTAAAGAGATATTAAAAATCACAAACAAATAAACTAATAAACAAATAAACAAGCAAGCAAACAAACAATTTTTTCTTTGCATAAAAGATAATGTGCTATGTTTATTGAGATAGCGACATTATTTTTATTTTAAACAAGAGCGAGGGACCCGTAATTCATCATTTACAACACCGCGCAACGTACATTCCATGGCCACAGGGAGCCTTTATAACGAGTGTTCCATGGCCACAGGGAGCCTTTATAACGAGTGTTCCATGGCAATAGGGAGCCTTTATAACGAGTGTTCCATGGCCACAGGGAGCCTTTATAACGAGTGTTCCATGGCCACAGGGAGCCTTTATAACGAGTGTTCCATGGCAACAGGGAGCTTTTAAAACGTGTGTTCCATGGCAACAGGGAGCTTTTATAACGTGTGTTCCATGGCAACAGGGAGCTTTATAACGTGTGTTCCATGGCAACAGGGAGCTTTTATAACGAGTGTTCCATGGCAACAGGGAGATTTTATAATGAGTATATTCCATGACCACAAGGAGGCTTTATAACGAGTGTATCCCGTGCCAAAAGGAAGATTCACATGTTGGATCAACTTAATAAAAAAAGAAAAACTCGTGGGTAAACTTAAAATGTGATATTCTTCTAAAGATCTTGAATATATATTCAGTCGCACTGGAAACCAAATTTTTAGCACAATCTTCCATTATCACCTTGCTCATACGCCACCCTGCTAATATGCTCATATTTAAATATTCTATACGGCATTGCATTCAGGAAAAACGTACTACGTTGTAGAAAGAAACATGGTGGCAATATAGCGTTCTGACTATTGTGATGAAGTGTTTAGGCGTAATGGCTCTACGACTCTACGTCTATACCATGATGAAGTCTTGGCCTAAAGACTTTACTATGGTGAAGTGATTAGTAGTTCAATGAAATAAACAGTACATTTTTACTACAAAGCAATCCTTAGATCTAATGAATCTATATTTTTTTTACATTATGAGTTTAGGCTTATCGACTTCTAACAGTCTGCTATTTATTGTTATAGAGTGTAGGATTAATGACTTCTAACTGTACTTCTTAACTGTGATAGAGTGTAGAATTAATGACTTCTAATTGTACTTCTTTACTGTGATAGAGTGTAGAATTAATGACTTCTAATTGTACTTCTTTACTGTGATAGAGTGTAGGATTAATGACTTCTAACAGTACTTTTTTAATGTGATAGAGTGTAGGATTAATGACTTCTAACTATACTTCTTTACTGTGGTAGAGTGTAGGATTAATGACTTCTAACAGTACTTTTTTAATGTGATAGAGTGTAGGATTAATGACTTCTAACTATACTTCTTTACTGTGGTAGAGTGTAGGATTAATAACTTCTAACTGTACTTCTTTACTATGATGGAGTGTAGGAAACATGCGTGAAAAATGCATGTAAAATTTATATATTAACTAAATACTTTAAGATGGTTATATGATTAATTCCTATCTATCTATCTATCTATCTATCTATCTATCTATCTATCTATCTATCTATCTATCTATCTATCTATCTATCTATCTATCTATCTATCTATCTATCTATCTATCTATCTATCTATCTATCTATCTATCTATCTATCTATCTATCTATCTATCTATCTATCTATCTATCTATCTATCTATCTACCTACCTACCTACCTATCTATCTATCTATCTATCTATCTATCTATCTATCTATCTATCTATCTATCTATCTATCTATCTATCTGTTTGTCTGTCTGTCTATCTATTTATCATAGTAGGCATAAGTTTATATATATATTATAGTTGTTTTACTTCTTTTTAGTGAAGTACAAGAAATAAAAGTTAATATCAGTAATCTTGAATTACTCGTGCCATACTTGTAAAAGAAAAGTTTAAATAAGAGCGATAAAACCGAAGTTACCGTGTAACTGACAATGACATGTCGCATAAGACAATTGCAGATGTGGATCTCAGAAATTTATTTTTAATAAAATAAAGTATTAATAGTATTATACTGAAATGCTATGGATATTACGATTTCATTCTAATGTGAAATGACCATACTTCAAATTTGAATAGAGTGAGTTTCCCTGTATGCGAGAGAATGACGTGCAGGATATTATTTGTGATCTAAATAAGTGGTTTCGGCATGTTTTAACTCGTAGTCGATTTTTGAGATTAGTGGTACCACCCATAACCGTCACCGATGGTTGTAAAATAAAAATTGATTTAACTGTACTGTTTATTTATTAAAGAATCTGTATTTATAATAAACATTTTGTTCATTTACAACAGTATGTATACATTTGAGCTAATATGTCCTTAACAAAAATAATGTAATACTATTTCAGTTTATTTAATGAGATCCTTGCAGTTAGAGCGCTGATAGCGATAACCAAGGATCATTTCACTTTATAGTATCAAGGCGGTTACAAGCTTATGATAACAGCTGAAGAACTCGACTGAAACCACATTCAATCAGATAAATGAGGAACCTCGAGCAAAGTCACAATCAGCCAGATAAGAAGTGGGAAATGCCGATTAAAAATAAGAGTGCATTCTCGTAGAGTTGTAGAAAGGTTTTCACAATGTCGCCACTAATCCAGAAATCCTGTTGGCGTTCCTGAACCTAGCTTGAGCTGTAATATCACTCTGCAGCTCAATCAGACATTCTTGTAACGTGGTATCAACATCAACTGCATTTACCCCCAAATGGATCCACCACCAATCTGGAATATCCATGTCTATTTGCTCTCTGATCCGCAATTGTATATGACCATATAAATGTTTGAAATGTTCAACATACGCAAGATGACCATCACGTCATTCTGTCAAGAGAGGTTAAAATACACAAGGAGATAACCATCATGTCATTCTGTCAAGAGAGGTCACAATACACAAAATGACAATCAGGCCATTCTGTCAAGAGAGGTCAACATATACAAGGAGATCACCATCACGTCATTCTGTCAAGAGAGGTCAACATACACAAGATGACCATCACGTCATTCTGTCAAGAGAGGTCAACATGCACAAGATGACCATCACGTCATTCTGTCAAGAGAGGTCAACATGCACAAGATGACCATCACGTCATTCTGTCAAGAGAGGTCAACATACACAAGATGACCATCACGTCATTCTGTCAAGAGAGGTCAACATACACAAGATGACCATCACGTCATTCTGTCAAGAGAGGTCAACATACACAAGATGACCATCACGTCATTCTGTCAAGAGAGGTCAACATACACAAGATGACCATCACGTCATTCTGTCAAGAGAGGTCAACATACACAAGATGACCATCACGTCATTCTGTCAAGAGAGGTCAACATGCACAAGATGACCATCACGTCATTCTGTCAAGAGAGGTCAACATACACAAGATGACCATCATGTCATTCTGTCAAGAGCAGCCAATGAGGGAAACTATTAATTCGCAACGTCCAATGTTGCTCCTGGACAGCTTGACAATAATAATGGCCTTTAACGAGTTGTAAGATTACATTTATTTTCCTTGAAACTGTCTGTTCAGTAAGTTCAACTTTTCAAAAATAGATAAAATACGTCACACGTAGCATCAAGGATCCATTGTTCAAGCTGTTTATCACTTAGAAATGATACAATACTGTCTCAAATTTTAACAAAATGACGCAGACAGTTAACTTTTGACAACATCCAGCCTTGTATGCGTGTCACATCTTTCATTTTCTTCACAAAGCTGTTGGAAAAGACGATTTTGAAGTGCATTTGATTTGTTGAAGTTGATAGCTTTATTACAATAGCAAGAGAATCATGCAAACATTCTCCCAAGTTTTTGCGACCACATATTGACGGTGCCCCACTCAGTGTATGCAAAAAAAACACCTCACATCTTTTAAATGAATAATAAATCCTCTGTCTACCAGTGAAGCAATATCATCAGTGGACCAGCCATTATATTTTGTATTGGAATATTGTTTTCCTTGAAATAATTCCTAACTTCTTCAAAAATTGTGTCAACTTTGGTGTCTATTTTAATTTTTCTGGAAAAAATATTTCCTTACTAAGTTGATCATTCAAAAACCTAACATTTGTCATCAGGATAGTTTCATTATCGCGTGGGTACATTAATTTTTAACAGTATTGCAATTATGTTCGATATCACCTGCCATTTCATCAAAACGTCTTGAAACTGATGAGTTGCTCAAAGGGATAGCCTGGTAATTTTGTGTGTTCTCTGATTCATCATAGCAGTTGAAATCACAAGAGGCACTGCAGGAAAAATTAACGATTCGCCTATATTGTGTGGCTTACCAGCTTTAGCAATGAACTTGGAAATCTTATAGGATGTACAAAAACCTTTGTCCACTTTAATTGTTCTTTCGCTATTTGTTTCGCTGATGTCCTTGCCTGGAAATTATTGCGCATGTTTTAAAAGAGTGCTCTAGTGATTTGCTCTTTTGCACGGTCTCCAAAATGCTTCCACACCTTACATAGCCACACTCTTTCAAAGTGTAGTCATACATATACATACATACATATTAGACACCTTGGTTTAAAATCGTGGGCATGATATTCAATAGAAAATTGCCGACATTTTTTTGCCACAGTAGCCATGGATAATCTGATATTTAGGAAAAGAAAACAAACGCATTAAATAGAAGAAACATTTATATTAATCGAAGACAGAAAGTGACCTGAGACTTGGAATTTCTGGACATCCCAGACAATTCTGAGAAATTCCTTTTTGAAGTCAAATATTTCTGTTCAGCCACATTTAACATACAAACTGGAGTAAGCTACTGGATACAGAATATCAACCTGTTTCTGCGTTAGTACAGCACGTAGCCCTGCATTGCTCTCATCTGTTCTGAATATGAATTCCTCATTGAAATCAGGCAAATGGAGGACAGGAGATTGTGACAGGCAGTCTTCAAACTAGCAAAGCTGGCATCACATACCTCACTTCAAATCACTATCTCAGGTTTGCCTTTCCTTGTCAAATCAATGAGTGGTTTGGTGATGGCACTGAACTTGGGAATGAATTTTCTATAGTAACCAGCCAACCCCCAAAATAAGTTAACATTTGTTTTGGAGAGGGGTCTCTTCATCTCTTCAAGCATTCTTATTTTTAATGCTTCTGGCCACAGGAGACCTTATCCTACAGCGTGTCCTAAATATTCAAGTCTGAAATGTCCAAAGAAACATTTGGTTGGTTGAGCAGTAAGGTTACATTTCTTCAAATGCTGGAATAACTTCTATAACACGTGGATGTGGTCTTCCAGGGTCTGATTAGCCTCCAAAATGTCATCCATGAAGTTAGAGAGAGATTCGTCTTTCATGGGTTCGATGATCAATCTAATCATCTGAAAACAGAGGTGCTGTGAGAATGCCAAATGGCATTACCTGCCATTGATATTGGCCATCTGGTGTACTGAATTCTAACTTCAGTCTCTCTGCCTCACAAGTTGGAATTTGCCAAAATCTTTGTGTCAAGTCTAATTTAGAGAAATATATGCTCCACTGAGCCAAGCGAAAGATGTTCTGGTTCAGGCATCAGTTCAGCTGAAAAAACAATCAACTTATTCAGCTTTCTGTAGTCCACACAAAATTGGTGTGTGCCATCCTTCTTTTAAACTAGTACAATAGGAGAGCAGGGACTCTAATTTCTCAATTATACCTAAGGCTAACATAGAGTTGATTTCCTGTTTTACATAATCCCGTTTACCATACGGTAAAACATATGGTTTCTTGCATATCAGATTATGATCCTGTAAAGCAACTGTAAATTCGCACAGACTCGTTTTTTCTTTAGTGATTATTGGTAAAAACATTGCGAGTTTCTTTCATCAAGTTCCACAACTGTTGAGCTTCAGAGTCTGAGAGTTCTGGATTTAAAATAACATCATCATAATTTACAACATTGTTAAACCTGGGTGTGGTATGGATTCGGCATTGGGTACAGAGGTAGCATCCTCCTCCATTATAATAGTAGCGACCATGTTATATGGGCATTCTTTAAATGCTTTCATCAGATTAGCATGAAAATTTTCACTTTTGATCCGATGTGAAGTCGGAAATTACACACACTCAACTTATCAACAACTTCATAAGGCATGATACGTCTAATTTGTTTCAGTGCAGAGGTAACAACAACACCCACATAACGACTTCAATGTCAGATGCTTTTGTTTTAATATTGTACAGATGTGCTTGTCTAGCTTTACTTTTGTGGCTGCTATCTGACATGAAGTATCAATACGGTTTGCAAGTTCGATCACATGTTGATATGTACTTTTTACAGATTCTGCCAACATGCTCTCTGTTCAATATTCTTGTAATATAGACATGGGTTCCATAACGATTCTACCATATAATAGTTCAAAAAAAGAAAATTGGGACGAATCTTGTGGTACTTTGTGCAATACAAACAAAATACATATGTCAATCATGTGGTCTTTCCATGCACAGTTTTCTCAATGACTTGTTAAGTGTAGCATTCAGATCTTTGACTAAACAGTTACACATAAGGAGGTAAGGAGTAGTTTTTAATTGTTTTACTCTCAATAGTTGATTAATCTCTTTTCACTAAGTCACTCATGAATTGAGTCCCCTTATTGGATAAGATTTTTTCTGGAAAGCCTACATGCAAAAATATGGTGGACAGTGTATTTGCTATAGACACGGTACTAATCGAACTAAGAGCAGGGTATCACATTAGCAAAATCAAAGATGGTGAGAATCCTTATGTGGCCTCAACCCAGGCAAATTTACTCCAGGCAAATTGTACTGTCCATAGTAGTAAACTATATGAGTTTAAGTGGAGTGGTGATAGATTTGACAATGTTTAGACAATTTTCTAAGTACAAAGATTTGTAATATTATAGATTCATTGACCTAGTATTGTGTAGCTTTGGGATAAAAGAGTCATTATCGCCGAGTGATGTGATATAAAAGTATAAGACACTTGTGAGTGATCTGTATTTAGAGTACACTTTCTAAGCAATAAAATGAATAGCAAACAGACACTTGTGAGTGATCTGTATTTAGAGTACACTTTCTAAGCAATAAAATGAATAGCAAACGGATCATTGAACATCTGTGCAGGGAAGGTGTGTTATTAGGACGTGAGTAGGAAGAACTGACAAATTTAAGAAAAGGAAATTATAAACAGAGCAAGCGGAAAAGGAAACTTTGGAAAGATTATAACACACAGAGACACGTGAAGGAGGAAATGTACATGAGATTAAGCCATGGAAAAGGTATGAGGAGGTTGAGGTTAGGAATAAGGATGAGGAGAATGAGGCTAGGAAAAGATCTAATGAAAATGAGGCTAAGAGATTAGAGCTGGAATATATTCTAGCCAGGAGGCGCTTACAAATCGAGTCAGAAATTGAATAGACACTTTTATAACCACCTTTGAAAAGATAGCTTCAGCCAGCAAAATCCCTCATGAATTCTGTGCAATCCAGAATTCTGGGCTATTCTGGTCTATTACAGGATAGTGCCAAGGATGAATGTAACAGTCTAGATTCTAAACAGTCCAAAGATTTTGAAACAGCAAAAGCCGCTCTATACAGGTGGTATAACTTAGCCGAGAGTTCCAGTTTAGTTTAGATGAAGTGTGAAGTTATTCTCTGAAACACATGCGCTGTTGTTCACGCATTGATGATTGACGATGGAGATTATCTGGTGAGAAGGTACCAGTGGGGCTTGCTAACGGTAGCAGAGATACATTGCCAGTAGATGTTAAATGAAGTTAAATGATGTTACATTTCACAACCGGGAATGTGAGATCCGCAGTAGTGGAAGGTTTAACATATGATGCAATTTTAGAGTGCAATTTTATTACACCTGCACGATTTCGATCTCGATCGCTAGTGACACTGAAGCGACGACTGATGAGATCAGGATCTTGACAGTTTAGAGAAACCGAGAATTGGAGATGGAAAGAAAGTCAGTATAGACATTGATAACAATGTAGCTAGTTTGGTAGCCGAAATTAATTATAAGAGGATGGACTTCATGACTAGGACCGTCACACTAAATCAATGATTTAGCAAATGATGGAGCAGAACAGTTACAGACATTTAGCGAGTGATGGAGCAGAACAGTTACACACATTTATCGAGTGATGGAGCAGAACAGTTACAGACATTTATCGAGTGATGGAGCAGAACAGTTACAGACATTTAGCGAGTGATAGAAGCAGAACACTTACAGATATTTAGCGAGTGGTGGAGCAGAACAGTTACAGATATTTAGCGAGGGATGGAGCAGAACAGTTACAGATATTTAGCGAGTGATGGAGCAGAACAGTTACAGATATTTAGCGAGTTGTGTGATCAAACCACGCTCATTTTAGTAACTCATCGATGGAACAGACTTCAGGAACGAGTGTACAGTTAGAGGGAGACAACCCGTATGGTCACTCTCGGAAAGGGGTGGGGCTGCGGAACAATCAGACATATCGCAGTGTAAGAATAGAGGGAGAATTTTGGATGTGCCTATGCAAGACTACTATGTACTCATTTAAGGAAAGGGCAGATGTTGATACCAACAACATTACAGAATTAGAAGAACACAGAGTAGACATGAAGACTTGACAGTCAGTAAGGGAGACGAAAGAACAGCTAGCACAATTTATTTAGGACCAAACAGTCAGTAAGGGAGACGAAGGAACAGCTAGCACAATTTATTTAGGACCAAACAGTCAGTAAGGGAGACGAAAGAACAGCTAGCACAATTTTAGGACCAAACAGTTCAGTAAGGGAGACGAGAGAACAGATAGCACAATTTATTTAGGACCAAACAGTTCAGCAAAAATGAGTGAGATGCAGTTAGACAAGACAAATTGACAGAAGGACGAATAAGGGAGGCAGATGACATGTTACAAAATGTTACTGCCATTTTGACTGACAATAAAAAAAAAAAACTCATTTACAAACGAACGAGAGTTGACATTATATGAATGAATAATGTTAATTAATTAAGAGGGAGAAATAGCGTCGCTGAATCCAGAAGGCAACGTCAATAATTTGCTTGTTGCTATATTGTTTGATTAATTGTCCAGTATGGTAAATGATAGGATTCAATGTAGTTGCTTTAAGAATAGATTGGTATCAACAAAAAATGTACAAGTATCCTGAGCATACAGCAATAAACAACTTAATACGTAATGCCATATCATCTGTCTCCCTTTCCAATAGCATTTTGTTGATAATTAATTCATCTTTTGTTCTCATTAATAATGATTGTTATCAAGCACTTTGATTTGAACTCGTGCCATGTTTCTCATGCTTCTTGATTTCAATCGGGATCTATTTCATCTTGTCTTTAACCCATTAATTCATCCCCAGATCTTGTCTTTAACCCACGTTTAATTCATCTCCTAGTTCTTGTCCTGAATGTTTTAAGTTCTCCTCGTAATGTTTAACCTGTGTCTAGTTCATCTTATCTTGTCTGGACCTCGTGTTCAATCATCGCACGTGTCTTGAATTAACCCATGTTTGTCTATTTCATGTGCTTTTTCTTTAACCCGTGGCATTCATCTCTTGTCCTTAACTAGGCCTAGTCTGTCTTATGTTATGTATGTCTTTAACTCGTGCTTAATTCATCTCATGTCATTTTCGTAACCAATCCTAGTTCATATCGCATGTTGCGTTTTTAATCCTTGCCTAGTTCTCCTCGTATTTGTTATCGGAAATCCATGGCTAGTTCGTTTCATGTCTTGTACTGAGCTGAGTTCGTCTCATATATCTTGCCTTGGATCCGTGTTTAGTTATCTCATATGTCTTGTCTTGGATCCGTGTTTAGTTATCTCATATGTCTTGTCTTTAATTTGTATTTAATTCTATTTCATATATCTAGTCTTTAATTCGTGTTTTATCTTCTGTGTCCTGTTTCTAAGCTGTCTTTAGTTCATCCCATGTCTTGTCGTTAATCGTGTCTGTAATTTTGTTTGTTTTGCATATCTAAATCTCTATATATCACACTGCTTGAATTTAATACTTGTTTGTTTCTTGTGTAATCCGTAGGCTTCTTTTTATGGAGTCTTAGGTTCCGTAGCTACTCAGTTTCCTTTCAGACGTCTTGTCCTGTTTCATTCTCTTTTTGTTTAATTTCCTCCTAACAGTGAATTCAGTTTCCTTTAAAACTATTTATTCAGCTTTTCCTTACTTCCTTCTTTCTTTCTTTCTTTCTTTCTTTCTTTCTTTCTTTCTTTCTTTCTTTCTTTCTTTCTTTCTTTCTTTCTTTCTTTCTTTCTATATATCGAATTGATATATTGAAACAAGAAAGAAATATATCAATTCGATAGAAAGAAAGAAAGAAAGAATAAATGAAAGAAAGAAAGAAAGAAAAGAATTACATGGAGATTGTTTATGATTTATGACGCATTTCTATACTTTACAGTACTAAATTGAAGATCCCTAACAATAGTATCGAAAAAAAAGTTTGACACTTGATGTCTTCTAGCGACTTTGATATAATAGTGTCTACACTTTCACGCTTCGTCGAGTCAGATTACATTCCAAATGCTTTCATTATTCACGTGTGTTACAAGAACGGTGCTAGTCTTGTTTACGGATTAGATTTCCAAAATTGGTTTCTTAGTCAGTATGTAGTGTATGTATGTCTAAACATACTTGCACACTGTAAAGATACTTATCTTAGTACTAAGCCTCCGTCCCACCTGTCTCGAGTTTCACGAAAGATTGACACCGTGATAATCTGGCGATGGTGTGTTTAGGTCTATAAAAGCCGACACGTGATACTCATTGCCTGGCCATGTTTTACTGCACTTTGTCGACACTTAAGCGCCAAGTGCCCGCCGCAGCTCGGCGCCACAAGTTGACGACGCCAAGGGAATCCTGTGCCCTTTTGTTTGCGACCATGCACCGTCGCAGACATTAATTTATCAATCTTGCCGAAACGCCCGTTCCCCCATTTTGTCTCACCTTTTATCCCGTTCGTGTCCCAAGCGCGTCAGAGATAATATCAGAGCGGTACTATGGATGTAATTTGGAAGTGCATTTTGCAGAGAAGTGTTCACACCCTCGTAACAGGTATCGAGTGCGCCAACCTGCACGCATAATGAGCCCTTTTACTTGTATCTCACAGTCAATCTTTCGCTTCTCTTGTCAGCTTGGCGGATTAACTCACCTGGCCACCTTTTTTCGGGTTGAAATGAATTATGACGATTGAAAAGTAGAGTATTCAAAATGTCTTTTCTTTCCTTCTTAGCACTTTTAAAATAAACAATTAATTATACCATGCATCCTTCATTTATTTTAGTGTTCCCTTTATACTAAACAATGCGAGCAGTTGTGCTAGACAGTACAACATTTTTTTTTATAATAAACAATGCGAGCAGTTGTGTACAACATTTTTTTTTATAGTAAACAATGCGAGCAGTTGTACTAGACAGTACACCACTTTTCTACAAATCTAATGTCAGATCTAAGAAATCGCTTTCTGAAAAAATATTTCAAACATTTATTTTACTTGTTCATGTTTACAGAAAATAAAGCGGATTTTCTCAATAAAATGTTAATAAATATATTAAATACGTGTACTACTTGACGTCAAAATGTCAGACAATGATAATACATAGTACTGAGATCAAAACTCATAATTATATAGTATGTGACGTCTAAACATTAGATATTAATAATTACATAGTACGGGCGTCATAGAATGCGTCCAGAAGAGTACAACATCATGCAAAAATGTGTTGTTTTAATTACAATTTCACTCTATAGTAATTTTCATTAGAAGTATCTGTAAACAATTGTTTTAATTTTAATTTCATTCTGTAATAGTTTTCATTATAAGTAATTATAAAGAATTTAATTCTGTAATAGTTTTCATTATAAGTAATTATAAATAGCATTTTGCATATGCGATATCACTCTCATACTGAATTTATAATAAACTATAAGTGTTGCCTGAAAGTTCGGTTGATAAAATATGTATCAAGATATTAGTAGGGAAATTAAATCTTATTAATTTTAACTACATTCGTCCAAATTCCCCTTATCATATACCATCTCCAGCAGACCTGCTTATCTTGGTCACACCATGTGACCCCTCACCCCCTTAGTCCGATTGAAATCTGTTACCGGATTCTAGTTAGGATCCACCTTTGAATATTTGAAGTAACTAATTAGGCCGTTCAATATATTCTATATTTATCAAATCTCTCATTAAAGGACTGAAATGCAGGTCTTAATTTGTTAAACACATATAGCGAAAGAATGTATGTGAAATTAGAACAAAATCCTCAAATTCATTGATTTATTGCATTAACCTTTGACTTGATTTGAAACTAGAACACAATTTTCAAAGGGAGTGATTCATTGACAACTTTTGACTTGATCAAGAGCAAACGTGCACGCATACAGCAAGAAAGATTCGAAATGTAACTCACAACAAAATGTGCAGCAAACCCTTCCAACCACTCAAAAAGTTTTCATTATCTTCATCAATAATAGAAAAAAGTAACAAACGTTAAAGAAAACATCGCTTCAAGCTTCATCAAAATACAGCTAGACATAATTTCGTGAAAGTCTACTTCATAATTCTTAGGGTTTTGAAAAGGAATCATAGATCTTTCAAAACACTAAAATAGTCCTCACTATTTACTAAGGAAAAAATAATTAAAAGAAATATTGTCTCAACAAAACAACTAACAATATTGTCACACATTCACTCCTAACTTATCTAAAAAACAATTATCACCTAAGCAGCTTTTTTCTAATAATTTCAATTAAAGTTGAGAACAATTATCATCCCAACAGCTTTTTTTTCTAATCATTTCAATTAAAGTTGAGAACAATTAATTATCATCCCAACAGCTTTTTTTCTAATCATTTCAATTAAAGTTGAGAACAATTATCATCCAAACAGTTTTTAAAAAATAATTTTTCAATTAAATTTTAGAACAATTAACACCTAAGCAGCTTCTATTTTTTAATAAAATGAATTCAATTAAAGATGAGAACAAGCATGAGGACGTACATTGTCGAAACTTCATCTGCCAAATTATTATTAATGCTCTCACGTTTGTTCCAGTACTGAAGTCAAATAAAATCTGCACTGAATAGAAATCTCCATGCTTGAAGGTCAAGGACGCTTTAACCTCGCTCCAAAAATCTCCCACATGCTCGAGGATAAAGCTGGTCATGTGAAAAAACTTCCAAATGGTCAACGGAATGCATTATACACAGATAGATCTAGAAAACTCTATAAGAGATGCTGAAATAAATACGCGACTTTCGAACCTACTCGTTGCAAAATCAATATTTGGAGAATATTTAAAAGTTTACTCCTGAAGTTATATGATACTGTTGAAAAATTATTTTCCATTATTTATTAAATGTTGTTTGGCAAGTAATGTGTCTGAATGTAATCTTAATTAAGGTGTCCTATGATAGTAAGATAGCATCTTAGGTGACCTCTACATGTAAGCATAGCACTATGTGAATTCTATATAAAAATAAGATGGCATCTTAGGTGACAGCTTCATGTAAGCAAAGCACTATGTGAATTCTATATAATAATAAGATAGCACCTGAGGTGTCTCATAGTAGTAAGCATAGCATCACAGGTAACATATAATAGTAAGATAACAATATAGGCATCCATAGTAATAAACATAGCACCATAAGTGTTCTATATTAGTAAGCATTGCACCATAGGTGTTCTATAAGCATTGCACCATAGGTGTCCTATAAGCATTGCACCATAGGTGTTCTAAAATGTTAAGTATTGACCGTAGGTTCCTAAAATAGTAAGTATAACCAGAGGTGTCCTCAAAGAGTAGATATAGCACCATAGATGTCCTATATTAATAATCATTGAACCATTAATATAATGGGAAAAAATGATAAAATGCACGCTTTTAACTAAAAGTAAAGACTTCTTTTTTATGTGCTTCTGCATGTACAGCTTTTATCTTCATAAAATGCTCCGAACTAAAGTAGGGACTTTTTGCATTATATGTATAGACTATTTTTAGCTTCATAAACTGCTCCTAAGTAAAAGTACTCAAAGACTGTTTTTGTTATTTGCATAGACTACTTTTTGTTTTCGTAAGGCAAGGGTGCAAGTTAGTGTTCCGAAATTGCAATAATAAAATAATCATATATGTACAATTTGGATTTGATCTACTGACAGTCTGAGATATAATTATTTTATTTTACTGCAAAATTATTATATGATTCTGATTTTTGAGTAATGGCAGTTTATAAATTGGTGGTGATTAAAAAAATATGGACACTTCAAGAACATCTATTATGTGGGTGGCAGTTAATGAACACCTCTGTCTTGTCTCTTGGCACCCCATTAACAATGTTTACGCAAAAAAATTCTTGATAATATTATTTAAATGTTAGAAATAGTCTATAATTTATTTCCAGTTTGAAGCAGAGGCTCATGGGTAGGAATGTATTCTGTTCAAGACTTATTCATTTTGTCCAAGACACAGTAAACCATCGCTCGCTCAGTTTAATGGGGGTGGGAGTTAGAAGTGCTTACCGATTATGCCAGTTTCGCGTTAGAAGATCAAAGATCTAACAGAAAGGTGAGGTAATATCTCATATACTTTGCTTTAGCTTTCTGGCCACAATTTGTTTCTACTTTGCTTGTGGCTTACTGGCCACAATTTGTTTATTGGAGGTATCCCTCCTCTTCCAACTTTCGCTAAAGCAAGCTTCTGTACTGATCTTACTGTTCTCGTCTAAGTTCAGTCACACTATTTCCAGAACAGGACTTCTCTGTACCGAACTCAGCGCGTCACTCTGATTCTAGGATTGCACTTCTGTGCACGTCATCCTAATTCCAGGATAAAACCTATCTTTACTCAATACGTCATTCTAGTTCCAGATTAAAACTTCTCTTTACATTACTCAATACCTTACTCCAAAGTCATGATAAAACTTCTGTTTACTGAACTCAGAACGTCACGTTAATTCCATGATAAAACTTCTATTTACTGAACACAATACGTCACACTAACTTCGAGATAACACTTCTGTTTACTGAACACAACACGTCACACTTACTTCGGGATAACACTTCTGTTTACTGAACTCAATATGTCACACTAACTTCAAGACAAAAGTTCTGTGTATTTTACTCGAGCACTCGAACACCATCATCTGTCTAGGACGTCACTTGTAAAGTTTACGTACCACGTCTCTTTCCGTGACTTGCGTGTATTTGTCTGTGTTTGTATAGTGAGTGCTTGAGTGTCTATATTGTTTACTTTTACAAGTAAGTTCAAGCCTTTACTACACATTTACTATTTCTGGAATTGTGAAACTGTATAAGTTTTGTAACTATATAATTAACTCTGATTATAAATGAAATATTAGAAAATTAAAATGCTGCTTTGTTATTGACAATGTTATATATGTTGAACAATGAATTCTTTAATTTAGAAAGATTTATGTTTTTTTTTCACTTGTAATACTTATTTAAATATGATCAATTTGATCTTACATTTTGATGTTTATTATTTTGTAAACGTACTACAAAGTTGATTGATTTTGCTCTCTTCACAGATATGAAAAAATACTTGCACTTTTCACACAAAAATTTTGTCCCCTGTTTTATAATGATGTACACATTATTAGCGCATGAAGTTTATTACAATATATTAATATTCTTTACTAAAAGATAAACATCAACATTGGTCGAATTAAAAATTATCTAAGAATTATAGTTTTTATATTTCACACAGCCTTTTGTTTAACAGAATCGATTTCTCTTTCTATCTCTATTTATAGTTTGTTTACACTAATCATTATGATAGTTTAACAAGTCTAGTTTGTGTTTACTAGTAAATATATATGGGCAAATTAGTAGGTTTACACACCAAACTTTAAAACAGCCGATTTGTCTCTCTCTATTTTAACAGGTCTAGTTTGTGTTTACTAGTAAATAGGCTATCTATGGGCAAATTAGCAGGTTTACACACCAAAGTTTAAAATAGACGATTTGTCTCTCTCTATTTTAACAGGGCTAATTTATGTTTACTAGTAAATATCTATGGGCAAATTAGCAGGTTTACACACCAAAGTTTAAAACAGCCGATTTGTCTCTCTCTATTTTAACAGGTCTAATTTGTGTTTACTAGTAAATATCTATGGGCAAATTAGCAGGTTTACACACCAAAGTTTAAAATAGACGATTTGTCTCTCTCTATGATGATTTATATTTTATTGCCTATTTCAATATGGCCGGTTGGTTTAATCAGGCTAACGTATCGCTTTCATTTGTGCATTTATCATCTCGCGAAAGCATGGAATTGTGTGACGTTGAACGAGACTTGACGACAACATGGCTTTGATTCCTGCGAAAAGCAGGCGACTTATCAGCAGGGCGTCTATTGTCGAAAGGAATTGTGGGAGGAGCGGTGACAGACGAGACTGGACCCCCTCTGAGTTGCAAATCTGCGGCGTACGGTTGACGGGGAGACGATACTGTTGTGACTGGACATCCACTGTGCTGCTTGTCACGTGACACGGACATAGCGCTAATAAAGAGTGTGTCGAATTGACAGCAAACAACAGCTTGCATCCATCAATTCTCAGCCAAACCTAATTCTCCCCGCCCGCAGAGAGTACAAGCGCTTATCATACATACGCAATGCATCCCAAACATACACAAAACAAGTAAGAGATTTATATAGATATACGCAATGCATCCCAAACATACACAAAACAAGTAAGAGATTTATATAGATATACGCAATGCATCCCAAACATACACAAAACAAGTAAGAGATTTATATAGATATACGTAATGCATCCCAAACATGCACAAAACAAGTGATTTATTTAGATATACAAAATGCATCCGAAACATACACAAAACAAGTAAGAGATTTATATAGATATATGTAATGCATCCCAAACATACACAAAACAAGAGATTTATTTAGATATACAAAATGCATCCCAAACATACACAAAACAAGTAAGAGATTTATATAGATATACAAAATGCATGCCAAACATACACAAAACAAGTAAAAGATTTATATAAATATACAAAATGCATGCCAAACATACACAAAACAAGTAAAAGATTTATATAAATATACAAATTGCATGCCAAACATACACAAAACAAGTAAGAGATTTATATAGATATACAAAATGCATGCCAAACATACACAAAACAAGTGAAAGATTTATATAGATACAGCATTTCAAATAATACATAAAAAGTAAGAGATATCATATTTGCCTAAGCATCTTCATACTCTGATCTCTCATTGTCATATATGCCTAAACGTCCAACATTGATCTTTCATTGTGACATCTGCCTAAGCGTCTTTATACTTTAATCTTTCATTGTGACATCTGCCTAAGCGTCTTTATACTTTAATCTTTCATTGTGACATCTGCCTAAGCGTCTTCATACTTTAATCTTTCGTTGTGACATCTGCCTAAGCGTCTTCATACTTTAACCTTTCATTGTCAAATTTAAGTAAATGCATACTCAGATCATTCATTGTCATATCTACCTAATCACTCCAAAACTCTGATTTTTTATTGTCAAATCTGCATAAATTTCACATTCTGTTCTTTCATTGTCATATATGCTTAAACTTCTTCATACTCGGATCTTTCATTGTCAAATCTACTTAAAGTTCATTCTCTGATCTTTCATTTTAAGATCTGCCTAATCGTCTTACTCTGATCTTTCATTGACATGTCTGCCTAAATGTATACACTGATCTTCTATTGTTATATCTGACTAAAAGTCTTCATACTCTGATCTTCCATTGTCATATCTGACTAAAAGTCTTCATACTCTTGATCTTCCATTGTCATATCTGACTAAAAGTCTTCATACCCTTGATCTTTCATTGTCATATCTGCTATACTTCTTCATACTCTTGTCTTCAAGTAATATGATTTAATTTAATTTTTAATATTAATATTAATTTTTAATTTTAATATTTACATGTAATCCTTGTTAAATGCTTTCACTCAAACATTAACGCCAATCACAAAAATAAAACAATCATTGATGAACTTCATTCAAAATAAATAAATAAATAAATAAATAAATGTTGAAAGGAAAATAATTCAGATATTTCTGCTTAACATTACAAATTATTATTATTAAAATAAATTCTGGGGAATTAAAACTCTATCTTAAAGAAACTGTTGTAAAGACATTTTTTTCTCCGTCATTCTCATTTAGTCAGTCATGGTGCTTTGCTGCTTGGTTACGCTAAATTTCTTTTACATTTGGAGCTTTCGTAGGAAGTTTCGTATTCACATGTACTCCGTCCTGATTGTCTCCCCTCACTGCATTCTGGGTCCCACTACGCCAAGTGGATAACTCAATATCGAAGCCAATCCTCCCCCACTCCACCTGTCCCGCGAAGGGGGGCATATTAGATATAAAACGGTACAATCGATGCTCCATAAGAATCTGTCAGTTTATGTATCTGAGTCATCTTCACACAAATGCAATATATATCTGACAGTTGTTATTTTTTTTGTCAGTCACCTTTATACGTAAGCAGGCTACTGTGTATATTTTCCTTGTCGTTAGAAATAGTTGTGACTTTGGGATCACAGACAGTTACTTGAGCCCGATGAAACACTAGCATAGTCTCTAACACTAATCTAATCCGCAAGGGGCATAACTCAGAAGAGTTAAGTGAAGCTTGTCAGTGGAAACTGTAATGTACAGCCTTCTCGCTGGCCCTGGCTCCGCGCTAAGCTTGGCGGATGCAAACCGGCGCCGCGAGACGACACACAAGAAGTTGGCAACAAAAGCACAACGCATTTATGGGTATGAAAGGAGGGTACAAGATGGCGGTCCAGCATATAAAGTCTAGGTCAACCTGACGAGACTTTATTGCACTAATATAAAAGTGTATTTATAAGGTTTCACTTCTGTAAATGATCGTGTCTACTGGTGTAGCTTACGCTTTACAATAGTGTCTTGGTAATTATCAGCAAAAGGTAATCGTACCAGAAGCAACGGTAATGTTATAGCTGTCATTAAAATGTTAAAAGTATGAATAGCAATGAGTGCAATTTTTTTTTTGCATTAAACAATCTAGTTTGTTATTGAAAACAGTTTCGAAACGAAAGCATACTACGTGTAATTGTTAAAAAGGTAATATGCTAAGGATAGGTTTTTAAGATCAAATAAAATAACTTTCTAAATTCATCAATAAGTAATTTCTAACATTTTCAACGATAAATCGGTAAACAGGTATATTTGGTTATGCTGTGGTTCCTGCCATGAAAATGTGTGAAAAACGGACGTTTATTTTGCGATAAAGACTCATTATAAATAACTCTTTGATACTGTGTCCAGTTTGACAATTTTGTAATGGTTCATTTAGTGTAGTTTATTTTAGTAAATGCTCTCTGAAAGAATGTGATAAATTTTGTTAATGATTCGTTTAGTGTAGTTTATTTTAGTAAATACTCTTTAAAAGTATGTGATAAATTTTGTTAATGATTCGTTTAGTGTAGTTTATTTTAGTAAATACTCTCTGAAAGAATATGATAAATTTTGTTAATGATTCGTTTAGTGTAGTTTATTTTAGTAAATACTCTCTGAAAGAATGTGATAAATGATATTACTTTTTCTGTTAAGGAAACGAATACAGGAAAAGAACAACAGCTACATTAAAAATGGATATAAAGCTTGTACAACGCATTGATAGTTTGGAAATGTTAGAGAAAGCAGCTAAATATAGAGATACTTTAAAAGTACTCCAGAAATATTTAATAGAAAATATGAGAAATAACTGTTAAGAAGAGTCCCATATAGGGAATTGATACAAAAGATTCGTAGAAAACAGAGACCGTATGGTTATGACGTAAAGGCACTAGAATCGGAAGCAGTTTAAGAACTGGACCTCAGGATTGGTCACTAGAATTTTTCTCGAAAGATGTTTCAACTCCCCAGTTCATAAATATTGGACTTAGGAGCCAGGACTGTACGCGCTTGCATCCCTTTGGAGAACTGGTACACATATAATATATGCTATATATTTCTTCTTCTTCCTATTATTATTATTGTTAAGATGATGATGATTATGATGATGATGGTGATGCTTCTGCTGTTGCTGCTGCTGCTGCTGGGATGATGATATGCACATGTACATTAATTCTGTTCTGAAAATAATGATTCATGTTGATGTCAGTGGAACATGCGGAAGTGCAAAAACGTTTGATATCATGAAGTGTTTTCCACAACCCAGCAAATAATTATCAATTTTCTTTGTCTTTTCTCTACCTTTAAATAAAACAACATTTATTTCGTCTTAAGGATTTCAAATTGGACATCGTTTACATAAATTAAAATATTTAAGTGTGACTTTCATACGTGTAGTTTATTTAAAACTTAAATTTTATCACTTGAAATAAATATAAGATGACAAAATTAACAAAGTCAACCAGAGTAATAATAAAATGTGCATATTGAAAACAAAGTTTAGCAAATAGCAAATAAATTATAAATTGATTGATTGAGTAATATATACACATTGAATGACTTATATATGTCGGCTGAGTAATTTACAAAAGATTAATGACATAAATTGATCGACTGAGTGAAATAAACAACAGTTAATGATATAGTATAATTTAATTAATAAATTATAATGAAATAAAAGTAAACCTGAAGTATTAACAGTAAATACGAATATTCTAGGTAAGCATTTTCTAGATGTAAAATATATTGTGACAAGAAAAGCCAACTAAAACAATTACAATAACATACAAATTATTTGGATTATTTGATAGTTTTCAGATTTCACTATATCGTCAATATTTTGGTCAAAAATTGAAAAACGATTTTCTCATAATTCAGGGTCGATAATAAGAAAAGAAATATTCCTTATATTATTTTTAATGTGGAATTTATTTTAAGCTATATTGTTGCTTCATGTTGTACATTTGTTGCTACTGTAAGTCAGTTTGGAAAGTGTATGATTTTTGGTCTCTTTCGTGCTGGCAGAATATTTAGCACTTATTCAGCACCTTGCGTCGAATTCTGTTTGTCTTACAGAAATTGACATTTATTCCAATCATTTCCATACATTAATTGCTTTTTCATAAGTGGAGCAAGACAATTTTAAAATCTGACATTTGCCCATCATTTTTAATCGAAGCTTTCTTACGGGATATTATTTTGTTTTAACAATAATCTAACAACATTAGATTCCCCTTCAACAACAATCTAACATTAGATTCCCCTTCAACAACAATCTAACAACATTAGATTCCCCTTCAACAACAATTTAACAACATTAGATTCCCCTTCAACAACAATTTAACAACATTAGATCCCCACAACAACAATTTAACAACATTCGATACTCCCCTACAACTTAAAAATAACAACATTGGATCCCCCCCCCCAAACAACGATTACAGTTTTTCTCGGCGAACATTAGATTCCCCTACAACAACAATATTAAACAGTTAATGATACTAATTTCTTGACTTATAAAAGTATTAAAACAATGTAATATTAAACAGTTAATGATACTAATTTCTTGACTTATAAAAGTATTAAAACAATGTAATATTAAACAGTTAATGATACTAATTTCTTGACTTATAAAAGTATTAAAACAATGTAATATTAAACAGTTAATGATACTAATTTCTTGACTTATAAAAGTATTAAAACAATGTAATATTAAACAGTTAATGATACTAATTTCTTGACTTAATAAAGTATTAAAACAATGTAATATTAAACAGTTAATGATACTAATTTCTTGACATAAAAGTATTAAAACAATGTAATATTAAACAGTTAATGATACTAATTTCTTGACTTAATAAAGTATTAAAACAATGTAATATTAAACAGTTAATGATACTTATTTCTTGACTTATAAAAGTATTAAAACAATGTAATATTAAACAGTTAATGATACTAATTTCTTATAAAAGTATTAAAACAATGTAATATTAAACAGTTAATGATACTAATTTCTTGACTTATAAAAGTATTAAAACAATGTAGTATTAAACAGTCAATGAAAGAAATTTCTTGTCTTATAAAGAAACTTTAAAACTGTCTGATAATTTTATTTCTTTCAGATTTTTTAATGTAAATCTTGTATTTTAAACACTATTTAAAAACAGTATTACAGATTGTTAATTTTCGTACTTTAAAAAAATTAAAAGAGCATTGTATTTTAAACACTAGTTACTCCTTTTGACGTCACGGAATATATGGTGAGTAGTCAATTCTACATTTTAGAGTAATGGAAGATAATACACCACACGTTCCTATTTGGTTATATTCTTATTCTTGATTTGACAGTCACAAGTGATTTGAGCACAAAGTTGGCTTAAGACGTATCGCCCCAGATAAAAATATTCTCTGACATATAAGCGACAATTGTAGCACAAAGTTTACTGGTTGAATTTGTATGAAGATGAAATGATAAGTAATTAACATAAAAGTGAATAAAGAATTTAAGTAAAAGATTTATTGAACAAAATTATAAAAATTTAATTAATTTTAAACATTATTTACAAATATTGCATACTGTTAATTTAATTAATTAATGAAATTACTCAAGACCACAGCCATTTCATGTTTTATATGGTTCTAGTCAATCAAAATATAAATAAATTTGATATTTTTCTCGCTATTGGATATCAAGATTATTCCACTTTACATTACTAATTAGAGTTTATATGAGATTTCTATCACTATTTACTCAATGATGAAAATCCATCACTATGAGGTTGTCACTCAAATTTAGAATTGCTGTAGCAGATTATCTCCCATTGATCATAAACACCACAGTCATACACGTGCATCAATAATTCACTTCCTACATGAGGATCGTCTGGCCTCAAAAACACATTTGAAGCTCAAATAGGAATTTGCAACTAACATTTAGTTCTGAATATGAAGTCTGAAAACCTCAAAACTCAAATCTCGAAATATGAATTTCGAACTTTAAATCTCAAAATTGTGAAAGAGAATTGTGGTTCCGTAATCCCATTATAGAACATAATTAATTCATTGCAAACGTCGGGACTAGTTCCCATATTTACAATAAAAACGGGAGTAAAACATGTTAGTAATACAGGAATAAAATACTGATTCATTTCTTTCCTTAATTAATACATATGCAAATACGTAGACATACTGGTAATATATTGGAAAATAGTCACGTACCATTGTACCAGGCTAATAATAGTTAAATACCATTGTGCCAGGCTAAAAATAGCCACGTACTAGTGTGCTAGGCAAACAATAGTTAGGTACCATTGCAAAGGCTAAAAATAGCCATATACCATTGCACCACATACACATAATATCTTTAAGACAAATAAAGATAAACTTCCCATCATTTCTCTCTCTCATTGTTTACATTTTCTCTCTTCTTTTGTCTTTCATACAAATTAGCATATCAGGCTAATGTCGGCCTTTTCGTCGAAGAAAGATGTCTCCTATTTGGCTTGTTTCAGTGGGTCAAGTTTGAGTTGCCAGCTTTTGCCATGTGCTTTGCATGCTTTCTTTTATCTATGAATTATCAATGAGATTATTTTTCCGTTTACAACTTGTCAACGAGTTTTTCTCTCTCTTTACAACTTGTCAACGAGTTTTTCTCTCTTTACAACTTGTCAACGAGTTTTTCTCTCTCTTTACAACTTGTCAACGAGTTTTTCTCTCTCTTTACAACTTGTCAACGAGTTTTTCTCTCTTTACAACTTGTCAACGAGTTTTTCTCTCTCTTTACAACTTGTCAACGAGTTTTTCTCTCTCTTTACAACTTGTCAACGAGTTTTTCTCTCTTTACAACTTGTCAACGAGTTTTTCTCTCTCTTTACAACTTGTCAACGAGTTTTTCTCTCTCTTTACAACTTGTCAACGAGTTTTTCTCTCTCTTTACAACTTGTCAACGAGCTTGTTCTTCTCTTTGTAAGTTCTCATGCATTGTGTACTTAGTTCAACATACTTTTCCATTCATATGTTTCCAGACCATTCTCCTGGCTATGGTTGACTGAGTTACCAATCATTTGTTGGCTTATAGTTGCCTGAGTTACCAATTACTTTCTTGGTTATGGTTGGCTGAATTAACAATCACATTCTTGACTGTGGTTGACTGAGTTACCAATATTTTGGCTGTTAACTAAATTACCAATCACTTTCTTGGCTATGGTTGACTGAGTTACCAAGCACTTTCTTGGTTATTGTTGACTGAGTCATCATCACTTTGTTGTTGAGAATTCTGCATGCAATGAAGACGTGTTTTTCTCTCTTGGTCTTTTTTTCCTGGGAGTCACATAATAAGGCAGGGGAGGCCCTCTCATGCGGCCCTTGGAGACCTTTTTGTCTATGGAAAAAAATTACGGAAATTTACGTGTATCCTGCCAAGATCAGCCGCTGCTAAATTTTTCTATCTCTAATCTCTGAGAGTTGAAAGGCAACAAACAACTCTGACCCAGATTCGGAATAAAGAAGCGTTATTGATATGGGTCACTGATTGTTACCTAAGTTGGACATATTCTTAGTATCCAGTCCACCCGGGCTATAGTATAAAAGCAGTCAACCGTGACTATTAGACAAAACCATTGAGTTGCAAGCAAATGATCTCCTTAGTGACGTTCAAAGAAAGACTGCTGGGTGTTTACCAGTTTTTGCCCAAGGAAGACTTTCCTAATGTCAAATCCTTTGCATCAAGGTACCTTTAAATCTTTGGAACAACTTACCTGTGTGAACAAACATTTTCAAGAATGAAAATACGTGATGAACAATTTGAGAACAAACTTGTCCGATGATAATCTGAGGTCACTGTTGATGTTAGGGACATCAAATCTAAAGCCAGAAATGTCTGCTGTTTTGGCATCCAGGAAACAATTTCATCATTCCCTCTAATACAGGTGTTCATGTGTAGTGTATCAATATGTTATTAAATAATAACTGAATAAAATAATATTAAATAAATAATTAAAAACAACATCCATGTTTTGATTCTTTTTTATTTGGACCTCGAGTGTGTAGTCGGCCCCCGAACTGCTGTTTGATAGTTAATGCGGCCTTTGGGCTGAAAACTTTGGAGACTCCTGTAATAAGGCCTTATCAGTCAGTGGTAGTACTTCCTAATGCCTTCCTTAAACTGGACTTCTGGATCTAATTCTACACGTCACTGCCAGTGTAGTACTCCCAAAATACCTCCTTAAACTGGACTTCTGGATCTAATTCTGCACGTGGCTGCCAGTGTAGTACTCCCAAAATACCTTCCTTAAACTGGACTTCTGGGTCTAATTCTGCACGTGGCTGCCAGTGTGCTAACATCACCCAGTGAGTGAGCCAGTGAAGGCGCGTGATGTCATTCAGTGGGGTTGTAAAACAGAGACGAAACTTTGATTCAGATCTCGGCCATTCCATGAACTACTCTAGCTTTCCTTGTCCTCACGTGACGTGGATTGTATGACATTTCATGAACTACTCTAGCTTTCCTTGTCCTCACGTGACGTGGATTGTATGACATTTCATGAACTACTCTAGTTTTCCTTGTCCTCTCGTGATGTGCATTGTTTTTTCTAAACATTATTGAATTGAAGTAACATTCTTCATAAATATTATTCATAATAGGAGCCTCTAGGCAGGTCTGGAGATAATTACAAGAAACAACTACAAACAATTACTAAGAGAGTCTTTTGTAGGCCTGAACTATATATGTATATATATAATTCTACTTCTTGATTTATCATCAACCTAAACCTTGTTTGTAAAAAGGTCAGAGTAGTGGTGGGGGCGTTAATATTTAATAAGACGAGCATAGTCATTTGGAGAGGGTGTCCACTTTTTAATGGACTATGCCAGGTCAGTGCTGATCTATTGTCTACCTGTAACACGAAGGTTGTCGCTAGAAGAGGTACGGACGGGAGTTGCTTCTTCACCCAAGCCCGCAAATTGAGAGGTATGTATTAATCAAAATAGGTAGCGATGATAATAATAATATCATAACTTAAGAGACCATCTCGTCATTTAAATAACCTGTCGCAATTATATCATATCACTCCTAAACGGCCATGTTGTTATATCGTATTACTGATAACCGGCTATGTTATTATAACACTGCTAAACGGCTATCACTGCTAAAAACCTGACCCAGGCTGTTATTATATCATATCATTTCTAAATGCTATGTTAGTATATCATATCAGTGTTGAATGGCTATGTTATTATATCATATAACTGCTGTTGTATTTGTATTGCTAAGTTCTTTTACTCGCCTTCTATATTAAACAATATTACTGTTAATTTCGTTAATCTTCACACACTATTACGTAATTTATTCTAAATATTATATCCATGCTACTATATGATCTTACTGCTACAGATCTTTAGCCATACTACCATAATACGCAATATTGTTCTTAAATCTCTGTGAAAATCTTGCTCTTCAGTTACTGCTAGACTCTTTTAGCCATACTGCCATATTATGTAATATTATTGCTGAATCTCAGTATCAATTTTACTATGAAGCTACTGCTAAAATTTGTTAGCCACACTATCATATTATGCAATTTTCTACATCTAATTATCAATAATTTTAATATGAAGTTTATGAAATGTGTTAACTATTCTACCTTATATTGCGTAGTGTTTTTGCTAAGTAGGAGTACAACCTTATATTGCGTTATATTTTTGCTAAGCAGATGTACAACCTTATATTGTGTAGTGTGGAGAAGTAAATTTGCCTATTCCAATTTCTAAGCTTAATTGTTATATAAATTATTAAATACCAAAGCGACCCGTCCTTTGGCACTTACTTACTTGACTTATTTCCTTGGATTCCCCGTGGAACAAAAAAAAAATGGCCTCAACAACAGTTCTCCATCGCAGTCTATTCTTGGCAGCCTTTTTCAGTTCACCCCACAACAGGTTGCAGATCTTCATTTCCTCTTCGCAGGACCGTCTCCAAATGGTCTTAGGGCGACCGACCCATCTCTTTCCCTGGGGGTTTCACTGCAAAGCCTGCCGGGTGATGTCCTGTGGGGGTTTCCGCAGGGTGTGTCCTATTCATCGCCATTTATGCCTGGCAATCTGCTGATTGATGGGATCTTTGTTTTGTCCGTTGTCACAAATCGGTGTTCTTTAGTTTATCTGCCCACCTGATCTTCAGTCTGCTGTGAAGGCAGCTGTTGACGAATACTTGGAGTTTGTTGGTTAGGGTGTTGGTGACTCTCCAGGTCTCTGAGCCATAGAGGAGGACAGATTTTAAAGTTGCTGTTGAAAATTCGTAGTTTGTTGCAGACAGACAGGGATGTTGACCTCCAGACTGGTCTCAGGGTAATAAAGGCGAATCCTTTGGCACTGCTTATTGTATATTTCCTTAAGTGCTGAGAGTTGGAGAAAACAATTCAGGTGGAGAATATGCAAGAAACTTGCTGATGTAATCTAAACCAGTTTTATCTTGATGAGTAGTTCTTTTTTTTTTTTTATCCAATGGTTAAGATTTACAAGAACAAGAACAGCCAATGAGCTGAGATAAACAGTTGACTTGTTGAAAAGGATTGTGTTTTCTAATCACTTTGAATTTGGAGGGGCAGAGGTCTGGTCATGGAAGACAGCTGTTAGCTTAATGATGAGCTAACTGACTGAATGAGAGAGAATGGACATAGAAATATTCCGTGCATTTGCTATTGATATGTTATACTTGTGTTTTGTACGTACAGATATATTATGTGAGTATAATATTATTTCTACAAAGTGTAAACTATGATGCCTATATGTGGTATGCTAAACACTTGACATTGTTTCTAGTTAACCTGTTCATAAAACTAATATGTTGTATTTATTATGCTGTATGTTTGTATCAGGCTAATAAGTACTTTTGCAGGAAACTGTAAGTTGAGACTTGACTGTAAGAAATAATGAAATTAGGGATAAATAAACTGGAAAACTTAGAGTTTGCTTCCTGATTATATTTTACAGGTAAGAAGCAGCCTTTTTTTTTTTTTACCAGATCACCCTGTTTATTGATTTATAAATTGTTAGAATGTGGTGGATTCGAGAAGTTTCTACCTCCGGTAAGGATACACTGCACTCTGTTGATGTATGTTGGCAAAGTATGCTCGACTACGGCATTTCTGGTAGAAGGAAGTTACTGGAAATTGCTACATTGTTGTTCTGCTTGAGGGAACTAATATAGCAAAGGAGTCCCCAGTCAGATCAAGAGAACAGTGGTTGATAAAACATGCTAAAGGACATGTGAAATTCACTATTCTATGGTGAACAATAAACTTGTAACTTTGTTACAAAGGATCATGAAAGACTATTGTAGCAGTCATCTAGACAAGGTTATGTACAAACTATTATCTCTTATTTCCCTATAACTCCATTTCTATTCTCTGATTGAAGTATCCTGTGATTTATATTGACACTTGTCTCTTGAATTGTGTGTTAGCTAAGACTGTATAAGTATTGAAACTATTCGAAAGTGGTACATCAAAATATTGATGTCAACTATTCATTTCATTGTATTTGCTATATGTATATTTGATTATTGATTTAATAAATTTATTGTTAGATTTATTAGTCTTCTTACACAGATTGATAACATATGTTGGGAAGATAGGGGATGGATGGGGGCTCGCTCAATACAGAATAAAGACTGATTTATCTTCTCTTTTGGTAAGAGGTTTTCCACCTACAGAAATATTATGTGACAGTGAATGCTTGTCCTTAATGTTGTGGAAGAGAGAAAACGTTTACAGCACACATCCGCCTGGTGAGAGAGATGAATGGTGTCTTCAGAGAGAATTATTAATAACATAAGATTCTCATCACTTGTAATTAGTTATAAGTGATTAATAATAATCATAACCATTAACTAGTGTGACGTTAGTATTTTGGCTAGATAGATGTAAAACCTTATATTGCGTAGTACTTTTACTAAGTAGACGTACAACCTTATATTGCATAGTACTTTTACTAAGTAGGACGTACAGCCTTATATTGCGTAGTACTTTTACTAAGTAGACGTACATCCTTATATTGCGTAGTATTTTTGCTAAGTAGACGACAGCCTTATATTGCGTAGTACTTTTACTAAGTAGACGACAGCCTTATATTGCGTAGTATTTTTGCTAAGTAGACGACAGCCTTATATTGCGTAGTATTTTTGCTAAGTAGACGTATATCCTTATATTGCGTAGTATTTTTGCTAAGTAGACGTATATCCTTATATTGCGTAGTATTTTTGCTAAGTAGACGTATATCCTTATATTGCGTAGTACTTTTACTAAGTAGACGTATATCCTTATATTGCGTAGTACTTTTATTAAGTAGACGTATATCCTTATATTGCGTAGTACTTTTACTAAGTAGACGTATATCCTTATATTGCGTAGTACTTTTACTAAGTAGACGTATATCCTTATATTGCGTAGTATTTTTGCTAAGTCCTAGTGTGAAGTTTACTATGGTGATCTTGTTAGATTCATACAAGAATGTGCAACATGCATATTTTGCAATATTTCTTTAATTAGTTTTGTAATATCACGTCTGAGCTCTGAGTATATAATTTTACTAATAAAATATACTTTCTTGATATGGCTCATGATTAGCCTTCAAGAGCAAACATGACTTTTGTTATAAATATTATATTAAACATATACAAATAATAAAAAATAAATAAATATAGTAATCATAAGGTTTTTGAAATCCAAGTACACACAGTCTATAAAAGAAAACCATAAAACCGCTTATTAACTAGGTGACGCAAACGGCTGGCAGTGGCTTGAAGGAGGGGAAGGAGTGTGTGACACTGACACGAACAAAAGCCCGCGCTGTAGTTGGGAACGCTTCCCACGCACAGAAATCAGACAAAAGCCCGCCCTGGGAATTATGGGGTAACTGGCAAAGAGATGACTGGTTCAATGCTTTCAACTCTTAAAAATAAAATCGACGAGCAACAATTTTTCTTCGACAATCAGACGATTTCCTTTCAAATTATCACTCTCTAGAACTAGGACATTGTCTCATTTTGGGGTGCACAGTTTGTGCCACTTTGGAAGCATTAGCGCCGAGCTTGGGGAGCGAGCAGTCGACAATGGCTGTGCGCAGAATAACAAACATTATGTGACTTGTGATAAACATCTGACACTTTTTCTTCCCATTGTGTGTCATGGAGGTAAAGTGGAAAAAATTAACTAATTACACGCCTTTCCAAGTCCCGTTCAGAACACAGGGAGCACTTGTCTGTATTGGACTTGGTTTCACATATCATGCTTCTCATGACAGCGTCACATCATGCAATCATACTTTGTGGCCTAGTCTCACCACAATTCAGTCATACTTTGTGGCCTAGTCTTACCACAATTCAGTCATACTTTGTGGCCTAGTCTCACCACAATTCAGTCATACTTTGTGGACCTAGTCACACACACAATGCAATCATACTTAGTGGACCTAGTCACACACACAATGCAATCATACTTAGTGGACCTAGTCACACACACAATGCAATCATACTTTGTGGACCTAGTTACATACACAATGCAATCATACCTTTTGGACCTGGTCTTAAACAGCTCGCTTGTAATGCTTCTCAACACACCACATAATCATACTGCTTAAATAAAAATTTATAGGCGCAAAGTCTTATGATTTATTATGCAGATATTAATTCCATCAAGGTAGAGAGTGTTTACATCACTGTAGGTATTGTTGACGGTCACGGTAAATATTACAAGTGAAACCTCGCTATAACGCGATAACTGGGGTCTATAAAATTGGATCGCGTAATAGCCGGGTCGCATTAATGCGTGGTTTTACAATATTTTACTTTTTTTTTATTTTTTAGAACATATAAATATACGTGAATTTATGTCTAATGTAAAAAAATCGGGTTATTATCGGACAAATATTAAATGGAATGCATTATTAAGATACATGTAATCACAAAGTCAACTTACTGGCGTTACTCATGGATCAGTAATAAGTAACATTTCCGATAATATTTAGTTTGGCATAACACTTCAAATACCTGGTGAAATTGTTAAATTTCAGATCGTTTTATATTAAAAGTCATACGCGAACTCTTCCCCCAAATGATAAATGTTTTAAATACTATGTCTCGTACTTAAAAAAATGTTTTTTTCCTGGTACAAGAAAAATACACGTACATGATTTTTTCAAATTTCAGGAACCACGCCACGATCGTATTATATGTATATTGAAATTCATACGCGATTTCATCCCAACAAAGAAGTTAAATATTTGTTATACTCTTTTTCACGTATTTTGAAAAATAATTTCATGTGTGAATGAACATACGAAATTTCAGGAGCATTGCCACGACCATGTTATATCCGAATTCGCGTTATCGCGGGGTTCTACTGTATTTAATTCGCTCTACATACTGTTGACTGTCACGGTTGATGGTGTTTATGTCACTGTTGTTATTTGATCACGGTAAATAGTGTTTACATGACTAAAGATATTGATGACGATCACGGTAAATAGTGTTTACATCACTGGAGATATAGATGACGGTCACGGTAGAAGGTTTACATCATGTTGATACTGATGACGGTCACGATGGAAAGTTATGTCACTGTTGATATTAATGTCACGGTAACTGAATGAAAAGTCATTGCACTTTTTCTTCCCTTTTCATTAAAATCATATCTCTCCGAAACAGAACTCAACAAAAAGCAGACAAATAAAACAACACACTACTTAACCATTTAAATGTAAATGAACTAATATTATTTATAGAAGTCATTGTTGCATACCAACGTCACTTGTTTGGTCCTATGAACTAGAACTGTATTAAGTCATTTTTGCATACAACGCCAATTGTTTGTTTCGTATGAGCTAGAACTGTATTAGGTCATTGTTGCATACAACGTCAATTGTTAGTTCCATATGAGCGAGAACTGTATTAGGTCATTGTTGCATACAACTTCAATTGTTTGTTCCATAAGAACTAGAACTGAATTAAGTCATTGTTGCATACAACGCCAATTGTTTGTTCCATAAGAAACTAGTACTGTATTAAGTGATGTATGCAACTTTCGGTAAAGTCGGTAATGTCAAAATTCTAAAGGTCACGCTTCAAGTGTTCCATCGGGAACAGGTTAGGGTAGACCCAAGTCAAGTTTATTATGATTATTCCTATATATTGTGGATCTTTATCTTATTTGTTCATAACTATTTATTATTATTATTATTATTATTATTATCCACCCTTATTATGACTACTCCAAAAGCAACCTTATGCAAATCAGAGATGACTTTTATTCGAGATAATTTGATTAAAAATGTCACTTCACAGATGAATTATTAGACACAGTTGAGAAATATATTTTACCAAGTGTCAGAATTAACTGAGTAAGACGCATTGCATAAACATAATTTATTTATGACATTCCACAGGTTAAATTTATTTAAAAAGAGACATTTTACAATCTGAATTTATTTAAAAGGAGAAGTTTCAAAGGCTGAATTTATTTATAAAATGACATTTCACAGTCTGAATTTATTTAAAAAGAGACATTTCACAGCCTGAATGTATTTCAGAAGACATACTTGATATATATCAGAAGTTGCATTTCAGAGATAAATTTGCTTTAATACATTACAGAAGGCAAATGTCAGAGATGAGTATTTTCAAGATTCAAATCAGAAATAAATTAATTAAAGACACTGTTAGAGATAAATGTATTCCAGTCAGACACACTTCATAGACTCCTTTAATTAAGACGAATGGAAAAAATATTTAAGATGTATATCAGATGATAATTTACTGAAGTGCATAGAAGACGAGCATTTATCTGAGACACGTTCACATATATGTGAGATACATATTATAGTCAAATTTATATGAGATACATATTATAGTCAAATTTATATGAGATACATATTATAGTCAAATTTATATGAGATACATATTATAGTCAAATTTATATGAGATACATATTATAGTCAAATTTATATGAGATACATATTATAGTCAAATTTATGTGAGATACATATTAGAGATAAATTTATATGAGATACATATTATAGTCAAATTTATATGAGATACATATTATAGTCAAATTTATATGAGATACATATTATAGTCAAATTTATATGAGATACATATTATAGTCAAATTTATATGAGATACATATTATAGTCAAATTTATGTGAGATACATATTATAGTCAAATTTATGTGAGATACATATTATAGTCAAATTTATGTGAGATACATATTATAGTCAAATTTATGTGAGATACATATTAGAGATAAATTTATATCAGATACATATTAGATATACCTTTATGTGAGATTCATAATTATTAGAGATACATTTACGTGAAATACATATTAGAGATAAATTTATATGAGATACATATTGGAGATAAAATTATCTGAGATACATTTCAGACAAGCATTTATTTGAAATACATTTAAGAGATAATTATATCGCTGCTACATTACATAGATGTAATTTACAGATACATTTCTGAGATACATGTCAAAGATAAATTTATTGGAGTTACGTTACAGAGATACATTAATCTGAGATACATTTCAGATATGATTTTATTATTCAAGGCGTTTTACAGAGTGTATTTAAGAAGTGAGTATGTTTATTATGTACACTCTGTAACGCTGAGTTAATTTCCTATACTTTTTTACATCTTATATTTAATTTTGGCGAGTACTGTATCATATTTAATTTTAGTTAGGCGTGTACTGTATTATATTTATTTTGTATCGACTTGTATTTTTTTTTTAAAATTGTGAATCACACAGCGTTTTCATTAAGGAATAAAAGATCTTGTAAATTAAAAAAAAAAATTTATTTTAAAGAATGAATTAAAAACAGAGATTCAGTGAATATTCTCTGATAAAATTATTAAAGACACTTATCTGGATACATTAAATCAAACATATCATAGAGGAAAGAATGGAAAATTGAGATATCGCACAACCAAGAGCCAATTATGCACAAACGTTGCACATGAAGAAATACTGCCTCCATCTTGCCACCCCCCTACCCCCGCAGTTTAATAATGCCCTTCCCATCCAGCACTCCTCTTTGCAAGGAGACAGCGAAACGTGATCTGAGCTAGGATGGAAATGGGTCGCTCTACACATGCTCACTACTTGTACACTGCGCTCCATCTCATGCAACAGAGAAAAACGTCGTCGAAAGTTCGAGAACATTTGTCATAAAGCTGCATAGTATCCATTATATATATAAAAGTACATCAAAGCGTACCCCGTCTTCCGTAGAACAGTTTATGAGGGACATAATTACAATGTCTGTCAGAGGTAATCACTGTCTCCTTTCATGAGATATAGATCTACAGTGTATATCAGACATAATTACAGCTTCAATTCATGAAGTATGGATCTAGTGTGTCTATCAGACGTAATTACGACCCCACTTCATGAGATATATCAAACGTAATTACGGTTTTGTTCATGAAATATAGATCTACAGTGTCTACCAGACGTAATCACTACCTCAATTCATGAGGGATAGATCTACAGTGATTATGAGACGTAAATACGTTATCATTTCATGAGATATAAACCTACAGTGCCAACCAGACTTAATAACGGCCCAGTTCGTGAGATATAGTTCTATAGTGTCTATCAGATGTAATAACAGTCTCAGTTTATGAGATATAGATCTACAATGCCTATCATAATTAATCATGATCTTAGTTCATGAGATATACATCTACAATGTCTATCAAACATAATCACTGTCTCATTTTATGAGATATAGATCTACAGTGTCCATCAGACGTAATTACTGTCTCATTTCATGAGATAACATCAGACTAATTATGTTCTTGGTTCATAAAATATAGATCTACAGTGTCTTCCAGAGGTAATCAATGTGTCGGCTCATGAGGGACAGATCTACTCTGTTTATCAGAGGTAAATACGGTATCAATTCATGAGATATACATCTACCATGCCCACCACATGTAATAATGGTTCCAGTTCATGTGATATAGATCTATACTCTATAGTGTCTATCAGACATAATTATGGTCTATGTTCATGAGTTATAGATCTACAATATCCATCAGACGTAATTAAGTCTCGGTTCATGAGATACATCAGACGTAATTATGTTCTTAGTTTATGAGATAAAAATCTACAGTGTCCATCAGATGTAATAACGGTCCCATTTTATTAGATCTATACCGACTATCAGATGTAATTACTATCTCATTTCATGAGATATAGATCTACAGTATCCATTAGACATAATGATTGTCTCAGTTCATGATATATAGATCTACAGTGTTTATCAGACATAATCGTTGTTTCATACGTAATAGTTCATGAGGGTATAGATCTACAGTGTTTATCAGACATAATCGTTGTTTCATACGTAATATTTCATGAGTTATAGATCTACATCAAACATTATCTGTGTATGATCAGGTAATTGTTCGTGTGACATCTGTTCAGTGTCTATCAAATATAATCATTCTCATAGTAAAATTAAGTGAAATTTGTTCATTCTATTTTGAGACAGGCAGGATATTTTCTTATTACATGAAAACTTTTTTTGTTGTTGCTTTTTTTGCTTTTTTGCTTTTTTTGCTTTTTTGCTTTCTTTGCTTTTTTTTGCTTGTCTGTAAATACTGAGTAAAGTTTTCGGTTCCTAATAATACATTTTATTTCTAAAATGTTTGAGTTTAGGGATCAATGCAGCATTTTTCAAATCATGTTTGTAGGTGTCCTTAGTTTGTTTTAATTATACTGATTTGTTTTCAAAATACACTTATAGTTGTGTGGTTATTTCTTTTCATAATGTTAATTATACTCGATTGCCTATCGCACAAATATAAATCATTGTATTGTATTAGTTCACAATGTATGAATGGTAGAGTGTGCTGTATAATTATGTGACATTAGTTACTATTAATGTGTAAGAGAGCTTGCGATGGTGGATGACGTTATAGATAGTTTGTACTGGTCACTTTAATAATGACTCACGGCTTAAGAATAGCAAGAGAGAACCACTTTAAGCAGGACTTTATATATATGCAAGAAAAGTGTACATTGTCGTTTCTCTACATATGAACACACATCTGAGATCTGTGCACCTGACGTTTATTTTGACCCAGTTCAATGCGTCATCACCAGAAGAGTTTTATTAGACTGACTAACTTTCTACTTATCATACACTATGCTGTTTGTTACCCACCACCAGTCCAAGACTGACTAACTTTCTACTTATCATACACTATGCTGTTTGTTACCCACCACCAGTCCTAACTTTCTAACTTCTGACTAACTTTCTACTCATTTTATTCTATATGTTACCCACCACCAGTCCTAGACTGACTAACTTTCTACTCATTATATTCTATATGTTACCCACCACCAGTCCTAGACTGATTGCTATTCTACTCATTATTCACTAAACTACTGTCTGTTCCCATCCTCACATCTAGATTGAATACTTTTATTCTCACCACAGACTAAGCTATCTGTTACCCATCCTCACTACTAGATTGACTATTTTCTACTCACTAATGGCTAAACTGTCTCCTGCCCATCCTATCTACTAGATTGACTATTCTACTCACCATAGGCTAAGCTGTCTATTACCCATCCTCAGCCAATCACTCTGCCTGGGAAAATTTTCTCTTCAGCTAGTTATCTAGAAACTTAACAAAGATGATTAAAGACAACATATTTATCTAGAAGCTTGATAAAAGGTGAATTTAATGATAACATATTTAAGAGAATCTGTTTATGATACACTTCATAAACTTTATTTAAAACACATTTCATAGTTTTTAAAACCCAGCTTGTTGAAAAGAAAACATGCATTGCATTTCTAATGAAAGCAAATTGAAGTTTACTGCATGTCGTAATAGTAACTGTGCTGAAAGAAAGAAAGATAAAATCTAGCATGTTGAAGAAAGAAAGATAAAATTTAGCATGTTGGTTACAAGACAAATTTATCAGCATGTCTGTTACAAGTCTATCTTCATGTTTATTACAAGACAAATCTATCAGCATATTTGTTACAAGATAAATCTATCAGCATGTTTGTTATAAGTCTATCATAATATTTTTACAAGACAAATCTATCAGCATGTTTGTTATAAGTCTATCTGCATGTTTGTTATAAGACAAATCTATCAGCATGTTTGTTACAAGACACATCTATCAGCATGTTTGTTACCAGTCTATCTGCATGTTTGTTACAAGACAAATCTATCAGCATGTTTGTTACAAGACAAATCTATTAGCATGTTTGTTACCAGGAATGTCTGTCAGTCTGTCTGCATGTTTGTTACAAGACAAGTCTATCTGTATATTTGTTAGAAGGCAAGTCTATCTGCATGTTTGTTACAAGTTTATCAGCATGTTTGTTACAAGTCTATCTGATTGTTTGTTACAAGACAAGTCTATCTGTATATTTGTTAGAAGGCAAGTATATCTTGCATGTTTGTTAAAGTCTATCTGCATTTTTGTTACCAGGATGTCTACCAGCATATTCAGGCTAGTCTAGGTGTATTTTGGTTACTAAGCAAGTCTACTGTTTTTTTGTTATTAGGCAAGTCTTTAATGAGTGGGAATTGAGCAAAATAACTGGATTTGTTACTAGGCAAGTCTTTAATGAATGGGAATTGAGTAAAATAACTGGATTTGTTATTAATTTGAGCGAAATGATGTGTGACTGCTTAATGAAATCATTGTATGCGTTTAATTTTCTTGGTCAGCGAATTGATTAGTGAGAGAGTAGAGTGAAAAGACTGTATATGTGTAAAAATGCATTTTTTAAAAATTAAATGACTGTTAAGTGTCTAAATAAGTATTTTTTTTAGTGAAATGACGTTATAAGTGTCCAAATAAGTATTTAAAAAAATTAAATGACTGTTAAATGTCTAAATAAGTATTTTGTTTAGTGAAATGACGTTATAAGTGTATAAAGAATTACTTTTGAATGAAATGGTTGCATGTGTATAAATATTTCTTAGTGAAATGACTGTACAAATGTATAATAAGTATATTTTTAAAAGTGAAATGTCGTTATAAGTGTATAAAGAAATACTTTTGAATGAAATGACCGGCTTATGTGTATAAATAAGTTGGTTTTGATGTTATAAGTGTGTAAAGGAGTACTTTTGAATGAAATGACTGTACAATTTGTAAAATGCAATCAAATTCCTGAGTGAATAGCCGCGTGAAACAACTAGCTATAATTCTGTGTGATGAAGTCTATGAGATAAAATGAGCATATTTATATATATTTCTTTATAATGAAATCTATGAACTAAAATGAGTATAAATATTTCCGTACAATGAAATCTATGAACTAAAATGAGTATAAATATTTCCGTACAATGAAATCTATGAACTAAAATGAGTATAAATATTTCCGTATAATGAAATCTATGAACTAAAATGAGTATAAATATTTCCGTATAATGAAATCTATGAACTAAAATGAGTATAAATATTTCCGTATAATGAAATCTATGAACTAAAATGAGTATAAGTATATATTTTTTAATGAAGTCTATAGGATAAAATGAGTAGACATATTTCTGTATATTGAAATCAATGAGATGTATTTCTGTGTATTGAAACCTATGATTATTTATTTATTGTGAACGCTGTGTTGAGCAAAATAAAATAATTTCTGGAAAATTAATTTTTTATTAGAAAAATATACTTCGTCAGTAAATGTAGTTTTTTTTTTTTTTTTTTTTTTTTTTTTTTTTTTTTTTACAAATTTCATAAGCACAAGGGCTCATCAGTTATTGGACAGTTTTTGATCACCTATACTCGACATTTGTCGTAACAGTTTCCTGTTTGCTATGCGGTTATTTCACGTCAAGGATTGAGTCATTTGCCACAGACAAATACAACAGATAACACGTATAATGCACTGGAGAGCAAACATATTTCACCTTTCTGAAAACACAAAGATTAATGCATACATACAGCTATCAATTTATTCTGAATAAGACACTGTCGTTTATTGTCAGACAAAACGATTGTTTGCAGAACACTTTTCATTCAGTACACTTGGATAAATTCGCCCGGGACCATTTGATATGTGTTCACTATACTGGGATAAATCCACCCAGGACCAATAGATATGTGTTCACCACACTGGGATAAATCCATCCAGTTCATATTATTCACAACATTTAGATAAATCCAGTATTTTGTGTTGATTGCATAGCTATTAATTGTGTTACCTTTGCACTGGAATAAATTAAGTATTTTGTGTTGATTGCAAAGCAATTGTGTCACCTCTACACTGGAATAAATCCAGTATTTTGTTTTGATTACAGAGTCACGAGTTGTGTTACTTTGCTCTGGAATAAATCCAGTGTTTGGTTTTGATTACAGAGTCACGAGTTGTGTTACTTTGCTCTGGAATAAATCCAGTATTTTGTTTTGATTACAGAGTCACGAGTTGTGTTACTTTGCACTGGAATAAATCCAGTATTTTGTTTTGATTACAGAGTCACGAATTGTGTTACTTTGCACTGGAATAAATCCATTGATTGCAAGACGCTAATTGTGTCACCATTAAACCTGATAATTTCGGCATTCTTTGCTTTTGTATTTGACTATTAGACTACTAATTGTGATATCACTACACTGAGATAAATCCAGTATATTTTGTTGACCATTATTTGTGCTACCACTGTACTGAGATAATTCCATTATTTGATTACAGGTCTGCTAGTTGTGTGAAGGAAGAACTGGAATGTCCACGTGAAATGTAGCGTGAATAAATAATGATATCTCCATACTTAATGAAGATATTTAAGACTAGCAGGAAGAAAAGAATAGGAGTTATAAAAACTTAAATCTTGCGCTCTTCTGGCTTGCTGCTTGCCCGTAAGGAAAAGTTGTTAGATTAAGTGACACCCTTTATCTAGACTGCCACACAAACCAAGCAAAACAGTTTTTACCTCGGAAAACTCGACAAACAGAAATGCACAAACTTGTTAAGCGAAGATTCCCTAAGGTATGGTCCCTCGCGACGAAGCTCTTCTGTGCGAGAAGGTTATACAGGTCATGAAGGTCATGGCGTTTCACGCCGCAGGACAAGGCACGTGTACGCCACGGCACAACATTACCACTACTTCGGCATAACATTATCGCTACTTCGGCAAAACGTTGGTGTCACTATTAACTCTGTTTGGGCGTTTGGTAAGACTCAATCAAATGTTAATGAAAGTGCAGGTGAAATTTGAATTGCGAAAATGTTAACAACTAGTAACTTATTTACTTTTTCTTTTGTCTTCTCACATTTGTAAGAGAGAGAGTACAAAAGGACTTTAAAGTTTGAAAATGATGTCTAAAAGTAACGAATGTACTTGTGACGAGTACGGTATTTTGTGACTTTTGACACATTCCTTGTCGACTGGTGTGGGTACTAATTCCTTGTCGACTGGTGTGGGTACTAATTCCTTGTCGACTGATGTGGGTACTAATTCCTTGTCAACTGATGTGGGTACTAATTCCTTGTCGACTGATGTGGGTACTAATTCCTTGTCGACTGATGTGGGTACTAATTCCTTTTTATTCCATATTCGTTTTCTATCGAATTGTACAAATCACTGACCTCACCAAGTACCTTTATTTATTATAGGTATATATCAATGCTTCCAGTGATACACTGACATAAAGAATTAATACTGATGTATTGAAAGAAAATAGTAAGACCGATGAACTGAAATAGTACATAATGGTGCATTGAAATAAAGTAGTGATACGTTGATGAACTGAAGTACAGCGGTGAGACTCTGATGCATTGAAATAAATTAGTGAGACACTGATACATTGAAAGAATGTGTTGAGACATATACAATTAGGGAAAACTATTTCCATGCATAGAAAATCGTTTGCTTATATAGATTTCTTTTAGAGCATCAGAATCTAAGGCATATATCTCTCGCAGTCAATATAGATTTCAATCAGAGCACAGGAATCTAAAGCATATACCTCTTGAAGTCAATATAGATTTCAATCAGAACATAGGAATCTAAATTCTCGCAGTCAATATAGATTTCAATCAGAGCACAGGAATCTAAGGCATAGACCTCTTGAAGTCAATATAGATTTCAATCAGAACATAGGAATCTAAATTCTCGCAGTCAATATAGATTTCAATCAGAGCACAGGAATCTAAAGCATAGACCTCTTGAAGTCAATATAGATTTCAATCAGAACATAGGAATCTAAATTCTCGCAGTCAATATAGATTTCAATCAGAGCACAGGAATCTAAAGCATAGACCTCTTGAAGTCAATATAGATTTCAATCAGAACATAGGAATCTAAATTCTCGCAGTCAATATAGATTTCAATCAGAGCACAGGAATCTAAAGCACAGACCTCTCGAGTCAATATAGATTTCACACAGAACATCATGTTCTAAAGCAGGGGTCACCAATACGGTGTCCGCGGGCACCAGGTCGCCCGCAAAGACCACAAGAGTCGCCCGCAGGCCTTTTCTAAGTCTTCACATTATTAATAATGTATAAAGACAAACTAGAAGAGTGTATCAAACTGGTAGCCCTTCGTATGACTCAGTACCCATGAAGTAGCTCTCAGTATCAAAAAGGTTGGTGACCCCTGTTCTAAAGCATATATCTCTCAAAAACTGTCCGTTTGGAGCTATGAAAATATTTTAGATTAGGATTCAAACGTTCAACCATGCAATATGCATGTTAATGCTGACAAAAGGAAGCGTTCTGTTATATTTGGATTGATTGCTAAAATATCTCTCTCTTCAATATATCCTTAAAAAGGTGTCCTATTTGGGTAAACTTTTTAATGTTTATTAATAAATATTTAGGTTTTAGGAAAACATGAGTGAATGATATTCAAGTCAACTCTAAAAACTTAATAAAACAACTTGAGCTCCGCATCAAAATAAAAGAAGCACTGATGACCCTTGTGCATTTTCTGGAGTGCTTAAATACCCTATTAAATAGATGGTATGAAGTGCTTAAATACCCTATTAAATATTTGGTATGAAGAGTGTGGCAGAGTAATTTGCCTATCCCTATTTCTAAACTTACTTGTCATATAAATTGTTAAATGTCAAAGTGATATGACCTTGGGCACTGCTGATATTTGTAAATGTCAGAGTTGTAGTAAACAACTCACGTAAAGGATATGCTAGAACTTGCTGATTCAATCCAAACAGTTCAAAGCAGATGAGTATTTTTTTCTGACTTATAGTTCCATACTTGCTCATAACAAATTCATCCAGTGGGGATGGACTGAAATTTATTTTGTTGAAGAAAGTCCTATATTTTAATAACTTTGATTTGAATCAGCAAGCATGAACTGTTTATCTGCTTTTCTATAGGATTTCATGTTTGTGCAGTTAGCTATAGAATTTCATGTTTGTTTGCTTATTTACAGGATTTCATCTGTTTGTGCATTTAGCTATAGGAATTTAATTGTTAGTATAAATTACCTAGGAATTTCATATTTAGATCTTAGGTCTGGGAATTTCATCTTTGCCTCTTAGTGAACAGTACTAGACTGAAAGGTTGGACTATACAATTTTTTTTTCCCCTTCAAAATTTGGTCCTGTAAATTGTTTTAGAATATCCTGTTGTGGTGTTAAGTTCACTATTCTCCTCTATTTGTCAATTAGCAATTCGTTATGTAAAGTCCGCTCATTTGTGAACGTGTGAATTCATCATTGTGTGTCCTTTATTAATTTTTGCACAATTCATCAGGAGCATCAGGAAGCCGCAAATTTGTCAACTCCTATGACACTTGAAAAAACATAAAACATTATCGATGACCAGAAAATTTGTCAACTCCTATGACACTTGAAAAAACATAAAACATTATCGGTGACCAGAAAATTTGTCAACTCTTACGACACTTGAAAAAACATAAAACATTATCGGTGACCAGCATTGGCATATGTGGTTAAATGAAGCTCCTAGATTCAGCAAGTGACACAAAAACGTGCACACACACACACACACACACACACACACACACACACACACACACACACACACACACACACACACACACACACACACACACACACAGAGGCACACTGATAAACACATTCAGATGCAGGTACTCTTTCACAGATATCTGACAATGTCCTAGACCATATTTATTTTAAAATTTATTTGTGAGTGTTTGTAGTTTTCACCCTATTTGTCTCTTAGGGAAAGGGAGATTATTATTTGTTTAAAATATAAATGTGTATTATGCATGACATTAAGTTACGATTGTTTCTATTCAATGAATTATTAATGTTTATTTGAAATAATTAAGATTTTAGTTGTTAGAATACAATAGGGCAGCTAAACATAGTATTTTGAAATAAAACGCACTGAGGTCTTGTGCCTAAGGTATTAGGTATTAAGTATGTTGCCTGAACAACACTTGTGACACCAAAGACTAATCTGCACAGACCATTGTGTGACACTTCCTGGGCACCCTCCACTCGTCATAATTATTATTTATTAATTAATAAAACATAACTAATTACAGGTGATCGAAAATCTTAATTTATAGCTATTAATAATTTTCCAACAAGACCAACATATTTCTCACTTGGCAGATTATAAGGGTGTCGTAAAACTCTACTCTTTACACAGTAATAAGATAGAAGTTTTACTGTCACGTAATGTTTCTGCATATGGAAACTTCTTACTAAAGGAATAATAAAAATCCGTCTTTTATTTATATTTAACGAGCCCACATCCACCCACTATAACTCAAACATAGGCTTTTATTATATGTGCGAGAAGGTTAATAAATTTAACAATAAAGTTATTAAATCAACAATCAAAATACAACAAATGAATACAATTAAAAGAGTGTTGACAGTTACAGCACTTCAATATTTGATTAAACGTTAGACACTCATTCAGTTTATCATAGCATAGACATCAGCAATCAAATTAATATATATATTCAAGTTCATAAATATTTTCATAATTGAAACTAGAGTGGAGTTTGAGAGATAAATATAGTCAATATACATAACCTTTATAATGATGGCAGCTGTGACTAGCATGTGTTCACAATCACGTGGTTTACAATAAGTCACTTTCTTGCACTCACAGAACAAACCATGGAAAATCACTCAGAACTTTGCAAACACTATCAAAGCACATTATGCAGAGTGTTCTAGAATCTTCATGTGCACTACTCAAGCACACCACAAAGAATATTCCAAAAGTCTTCGTGAGTTCTTGAGATAAACTCAAGCCTCAATTTTCGTCATATTGGCTCTCTAATGGAATTCACAGGAATCAACTTGCAGCAACACGTTTACTGATAATTTTGACAACAACAACAGCACTGGATGCATACGCCGGCGTGATCTAATACAGTACAGTAGTCACTGCAGTCTGAAGTGGATACATGGTTACAAAACCATCAAAAGAAAAATTAAAACAGCACTACATTTCAGGTATATTTTCATCTCTAAACTTCTTTCTCTCTTACACACATTTTAGAATCTTTGTCTGCACTACTCAAACTGGAATGGTTACACTTACATACAAATGGGCAATACCAGGTCTGTTGACACTTCCCTAATGGCAGAGCATAACATCAACTTGCTGCCTTTGAGCAGAGTAGGTTTGGAAACCACCTCACCTCTAAAGGATAGACCCATATTTTATTTTTGGATCACACCAGAAGCTGACTCAGCACTAGGGAGAGTGAAACAAGCTGGCATGGGTGGGTGGGTGGGTGGGTCCAAACATGGGCATCTCTAGAGTGAGAGGACAACAGATAGAATGGTAACACAGTACTCGTGCCACAGGGAAAGCACATCTGACGAAATTTGTTTGGAATAAAATCACATGTGAATCATCTGCACTCAAGGACACAACTTTTTGTTCTTGATGGTACCAAAAATATTGTGAGCACAGAAATTAGTTTAAGTAAGATTTCTGTGTACATAAATCACTTAAAATAAAAATAGACTGGATTATGTCAGTTAGGACATACAATTTGAATTTAAAATAGAAGTTTTAAATATTTTTCATTTACTTTTATATTTCTAGTTCTTCTCTTTTATTCCTTAATCTTTATTTCTTATGTACATAGTTTATAGTATGTTCAACAGCATCACATTCTGAAAGACCATACATACTAGCTTCTTCCTTTGCTTCCTCTATCCATCTTTCTTTTTCTTATAATTATATAGTTTTAATTTTAAATAACAAAATAACTATACCATAGTCATTCAACTAGCTGTTTGGCGAGCTATCTGACTGATTTTACAAAAGTATCTCCACACACACTCAAGCAACTAGTAAACTTTAAACCTAGTTATTAAAAGTGCATAACCATGTAAATAGTATAATCTCCACACACTCAAGCTACTAGTAAACATTAAATCTAGTTACTTAAAATGCACAATCAATGTAATCAATATAATCTGCACACATCAATAATGGAAACTAATGTAACACATGTACCAATACAATATGCAATCAATAATAATTATAAATAAAAGTTTAATCAAAAAATTTCAAAAGAGAAGAAAGGAGAGACAAAGCAAGACAGCTCTAGATAGTGTTATAAAAATAATTAATTAGTGAGATAAGACTGCTTTCTAAATGTCTATTCCATTAGTCAAATGTATCATTTCTAAATCTGTTATAGTCTAGGATTTCCCATTAAGTTCTAAGCTCAAAAAAATTTTCAACAATTGTTTTCCACATTTATTAATTTAAACAGAATGACAATTATTTTAACAATTTAAAAAAAAATTGTACTTATCCCTGGACAGAGCCTACCCACTCTATATGACACCAATGCCATCTAGTTAATTGTTATGATTATTTAATTAATCATCCATAATTAAATGCAAATGATGATATTCTTAATTCTTAATAATTCTCCAGCAGACACCACACGTCTCTCTTATTTGGAGGATATACAGGTTCAGTAAATGTTTTCTTTCTTCAAAGTCATAAAAGACAAACATTCACCATCACACAATATTTCCATAGGTGGTAAACGTCTTACTATAGGAGAAGATAAATATGTCTTTTAATCTATATTTCGTGAGCCCCCATCCACCCATTTTCCAACATAAGATTATCAATATGTGTAAGAATGTCAATAAATTTATTAAATCAACAATCAAATATACATATACAAATACAATGAAAAAGATTACTTGACATCAATATTTCTACGAAACCAAATTCAAATAGTTTTAATATCTATACAGTCTTATATCCTAACATACAGTTTAATAGATTAGTGACAATACAAGTCACAGGATAGTTCTTATCAGAGAACAGAAGTGGATTTATTAGAGATAAGTGATAATAGTTTCTAAGTAATCTTGTATAGATGAAGCCACAATAGTCGTTTTTGCGCACATTTCGTCACAACGTCACAAGTTTATTGCTCATGTCAGTCCACCTGTTTCTGCTGTAGAACACTGGTTCACTGCTATTTTCTTGAGTTTAATCTAGTGCTCTGCCGTAATAGCTCCCCCAAGCAGAACAAGAATTATAGCAATTTCCAGTAACTTCCTTGTACCAGAAAATACTTGATGTAGTTAGAATACTTTGCCACCAACTGAGTGCAGCGTATCCATTACACTTATACACTGTGGTAGATACTTCTTGACTCTACTATGTCGTAGCAGATTATAATCAGTAAACCAGGAGATTCAGATAAACAAGGAAAGGCTGCTTTTTTCCATTTTGCTAATGGTTGCCTTTTTTCACCGGACTTTTTGGCACACCATATTCAAGTGATTAGACAGTAGAATTCTCTGCAGCATGTACACTTTCGATCTCAGCCCCTGGCTTGCCTCATTCTCGTAAATCTTACCCATCTGATAATGAAAACTACTCATCAGCAATTTCTAGCACATTCTCAACTATGACACAAAAAATGCCATCATAAGGAGTACCCGAGGTCGGATCTTTTCGACAATTTAACAATTTATATTCAAATAAATTTAGAAATAGGATTAGGCAAATTTACTCCATCTCACACACACGCACATATATATGTGAGTGTATGCGTGCATCTGTGTCTCGTACAGAAAGATGGAAAGTCTCAGTTCATAGTGAATGAGTTTGACAAATGTTCTTGTGAGATACTGATTGAAAGATCAGTCATTCTCATGACAGACATAATTGTTATCCAGTCATTCTCATGTCATAATGCATAGGATGTTAATCATTTTGTCATACTTAGCTGTACCATGTCTGAGAATGAATTTCTCACTAAAGTTCATGTCTCACATGTGTTTGCCAATGATTTTGAAGGCTTTTGTTTTGGCCACAGTTCTTAGAAAATTGTTTGCAGGTCATTCTCATATGCTTTAAAATAGGATTGCCAGACATTCTCATGTTACACAGAATGGTTGAAATCAATATCATGCTATACAGAATGATTGCCTGTTGTTGTCACGTCACACAAATTAGTTGTCTATTGTTGTCACGTCACACAGATTATTTGCATATTGTTGTCACGTCACACAGAATGATTGCTTGCCGTACCCATGCCTTTTATTATGTTTCCTAGTCGTTATCATTCTTGGTTGCAAATAAAAGTTAGTGACAGATTAGTTTTTATTTTATGTCTGTTTTGTTTGGCTACAATTTTTCAATGCATAGCACATTAATCACCAAACTTGAATATATTAGTATCAAACAAAAGTAATTGTGTACAAGGCAGCTTTATTTCATGCTGTGCTACAAGCAATCTGTAGTAAAACATACACGACAGACAGAATGTTGGTTTACATTGAAATGTACAATATACACGACAGACAGAATGTTGGGTTACATTGACATGTACAATATACACGACAGAGAGAATGTTGTTTTACATTGAAATGTACAATATACACGACGGACAGAATGTTGTGTTACATTGAAATGTACAATATATACAACAGACAGAATGTTGTGTTACATTGAAATGTACAATATACACGACAGACAGAATGTTGGGTTACATTGAAATGTACAATATACACGACAGACAGAATGTTGGTTTACATTGAAATGTACAGAATAGGTTTATTTACATAAGAACTAATTTTAAAATGCAATCAAATGCATGGAGTGAGAGATTTTATTAAATAAAACATCCATTCATGTCGTAGATAAGCATGATTTCTTTGTTGTCTTTTTCAACCGTCAAATATTGCTTTCATGAGGAGACTGTCAAATAAGAATAAAATTTATGAAATGAAAGAGCTAAAAATTAAAAGTAATATTTTCTTGGAATTTTGAAACGAACAGACTGTTTAATACAGAGAGCAATGCGTTGTCTCTATTAAATTATACTTTATTATGCAAAAAAAAAAAATAGCATTCTTCGCAATTTCCTCAAAGCATTCAAAGAATTAAAAACGTAGTTTTCACTAATTTCATATTGCATATTCAATAATGTTCATCAGTGACAAACTTGTTCTTCAACAAACCACAAAGTCGTTTAATGTCATTCAACGAAAAGAACGCGTTCTTTGCAAAACTACGTAAAAATAGTCTCCATGAGACAACTTGCTTTGCAAAAACTACGTGGAGCGTTCAGCTACAGTCTCCATCAGACAACTTGCTTTGCTGAATTGTAACCAGTCGACAAGTGCTGGACAAAGTGTTCTTTGCCTAAAAACACCCCAGAGTCGCTCGACCGATTGGACAAAGTGTTCTTTGCCTAAAAACACCCCAGAGTCGCTCGACCGATTATAACTGGACAAAGTGTTCTTTGCCTAAAAACACCCCAGAGTCGCTCCATCATGTGTAACTGTCGGAGGCAAACGTATCCGAAGAATGTCAGGTCATTTTCATCGTCCGTTGCAAACTTCTGGTGGAAAAAGACAAAAGAAATAAAATATCTATTATTCTGGTGGAAAAAGACAAGAGAAATAAAATATCTATTATTCTTATTGAAAAAGACAAGAGAAATAAAATGTCTTTTATTCCGAAAGCTGACAATCATGCATAGAAAGGCACTCAGTAAAGTTATAAGAATGGAATACATTTTTCTGACAGAAAAGGAACTGTAACTCACTTATATCTGACAGATATTATACTGAGAGCAAAACATTTATCTGACAGAAACTGGATTGAACACACATTTATCTGACAGATATTGGGATATTTATCTAATAAACACTGGACTGTTAAATATATATCTATCTAACAAATACTAGACTATTTAAAAATATTCATCAAACACTGGACTTTTTTTGCAAAATATATTTATCTACAAAACACTGGATTGTAACAAATATCTATTTAACAAACGCTAGACTGCATCAAATAATTATCTAACAAATAGTGGACTGTAACAAATATTTATCTAACAAACACTGGACTGTAACAAGTATTTATCTAACACTGGACTGTAACTTAAACAAAAATCTGACAACAAGAAAAGAGTTCAGAAAAAAAACATGAATAACACATTTAAAATTAGAAATAGGACGATAAAAATATTAAAATATTAAAATAAATTTAATATGTGAAGAAATATATAAAATGAAGGAAATAATTCCCTTAATTTGTTTTAGTATTATTATACTTATGTCTCCCTTGGCATTTAAACACTCACGTCTACCTGGTCTGACTTTCCATTAATATACACACGTCTTCTCTTGCATATCCGGCATTAATATACACACGTCTTCTCTTGCATATCCGGCATTAATACACACTTGTCTTCAATTAGTTGTTTGCAATAATACTCGCATGTCTTCCATTACTTATATGTAGTCGTAGTGGCACATCTCCATTAATTATCTTAGCATCAATATTTCAGGTGTAAATACACCACGCGTCTCACATTTCCTTAATACACAACCGAAGTTATCTTTCCATTAATACGCACGATATGTTTTCATTTGAAATTAGTTGTGAAAGATTAATTAATAATAATAATTATCTTCATTAATTAAGTGGCGTCGTCACAGATGGCTATTGTGATTGGAACCATCCAGCTAATAAAAGAAATACTGATTAAGGCAAACGTCTCTCTGATGCACTCTCGGTATTAGCAGAACTCCCAAATCATTTCTCATTTAATTTCACAAAACATTTCACTAACCCCAAATTAAAATCAGCAATCCAATAAAACCATTGCTAGGTGTAACGTACTGTTAGCCCTAATTCTGCCCCGTCCATCCCACAGAACCCCACAAGACTCCATCCGACTCTGGAGCGAAATCGGCGTAAGCTGGAAGCGTCCTCCATAGAAATCGACTGACTCTAGTGAATGATTGACTGATTTCTAATATTTTATCGTTTGCATTAAGGCATTCGCGTCTTCGCTCATGCTGCAAATCTTTCAGATTTCTTGCACAAAAGACACATATCTCTTCTCACAGATTTCTTGTACAAGAAAACATATACCTATTCTCTCAGATTTCTTGTACAAAAAGACACATATCTCTTTCTCAGATTTCTTGTACAAAAAGACACATAACTCTTCTCTCTGATTTCTTTTACAAAAAGACACATACATCTACTCTCAGATTTCTTGTACAAAAAGACACATACCTCTGCTCTCAGATTTCTTATGCATGTCATTCTCAAATTTCTGTTGCAATAGTACCTTTACTCCTATTTGCTTTAGGATGCAGGCCCCTACTCTCAGAATTCTTTTACAATAAGACACATACCTTTACTCTCAGACTTCTTTTACAGTAAGATACATACCTTTACTCTCAGACTTCTTTTAAAGTAAGACACATACCTTTACACACAGACTTTGTTTTACAGTAAGACACATACCTTTACTCTCAGACTTCTTTTATAGTAAGACACATACCTTTACTCTCAGACTTCTTTTGCAGGTTAAGTGCTTCTGACTGCGGTGCATTTCCTTGATGTGTTCCCTCTCCAGACGTTGCAGTACTGTTCGAGTAGCCAATAGTATTCGTGTCGCTTGCTGTGTCTTCACACGGGAAATGAAAGGGGTACCTTGATAAATTTTCCTCACATAATCGTGCTATGGAATAGAGATTTGTGTTGGAAATAAAGTGAGAAACTATTTGACTGTGCGATGGATTTTTGTTGACATTATCTTTAATTAGAGAAACAAGATGTTGCTGCTGTTTATGTTCGTGCGTAAAATGTACATCAGTCAGCCGTATCCCAGAAGTTTGTCTGTTGACGCGTTTATTTGCTATGTCGACTGAATCTGTAGGAGGCGTGGCTGACATTACAGTGATGCAAGAGTTCTGTGAAAGGCGCGAAACATGTTGACTTTCAGTTTGGTCCTCTGTGGACAGACAAGCAGACAGACCTGGAGAAAACCGACAGTTTGAACTTTTTGTGTCACATCGATTATTCGTAATAGTGCTGGCGCATGAATAGTCGTCTACTGTTGGACAGTGTGTACTGACCACAGCAGCAATTCCTTCAGTGTGGCTCGGTCTTTCTTGATGGTCAGAATTAATGGAACTTACTGGGCGATCCATTTGAATTATTTCTGAAATGGACCAAATTTTGGGTCGGTCAACATGAACACCACAAGAATTTATACTGATTACAGGGTCGGCTGATGGCGCGCAAGACACCGTACCTTTTCTTGACTCAGCGTTTATGTCTGTTGTCACATTGTCATGCTTTGTATTGCTGGACCTTTTGGTCATCAGTTGTCCTTCTGTAATTCTGACACCTGCCTCAGCAGCCCGAAAGAGTCGGAGAGCGGGAAAGACAGAAGTCGTGGATGAACAAGTGGACGGTTGCACACTTGATCTGTTCGCTGTTTTTTCAGGTGGGGAGGTACTGGATAAGACAGTACACTCCTGACTGTCTTCGCCATCAGAAATGTCAACGTTGATGTCCTCTTCACAATCATAATGTTCCTCTGCACGCATACAAGACAAAGACTCAAATTCTGCTTATAAATGTTGCAGTCATGCTCACAAAGCTTACAGTCATGCTCATAGATCTTACAGTAATGCTAGTAAACCTTATGGTCATGCTCATAGACTTTATAGTCATGCTCATAGATCTTACAGTAATGCTATGTATAGTACATTCTTTCACATAAAAAGCATGATCAGAAACAATAATTTAATGTTCTTAACAGAGGACGGCTCTTAATAAGCATATTAGAAATGATAACATATTGTTCCGTATACCGTCTTAAACGAGAACCATATCCGAAACAATAATATAATGGTTTTTACACAATCTTAAATAACAAGCATGTTAGAAAAAATAATGTAATGTTTTCGTACACAATCTTTAATAACAAGCACATCAGAAATAGCAATGTAATTGTTCTTTTCACATTCTTAAACATCATATTTGTCAGAAACAATAATGTAATGTTATGTATACTGTCTTAAATATCATGTTTGTCAGAAACAATAATGTAATGTTATGTATACTGTCTTAAACATCATATTTGTCAGAAACAATAATGTAATGTTATGTATACTGTCTTAAATATCATGTTTGTCAGAAACAATAATGTAATGTTATGTATACTGTCTTAAGCAACATGTTTGTCAGAAACAATAATGTAATGTTATGTATACTGTCTTAAGCAACATGTTTGTCAGAAACAATAATGTAATGTTATGTATACTTTCTTAAGCAACATGTTTGTCAGAAACAATAATATAATGTTATGTGTATACTCTTTTAAACAACAAACATTTCACAAACAATAATGCAGTGTTATGTATAAATTCTTAAACAACATGTTTGTCAAAAACAATAATATAATGTTATGTATACTGTCTTAAACAACAAACATTTCACAAACAATGCTTCTTCAAGAAGACATAGACTCAAAGTACACGAACAATACACTTGTAGGTATACATTATATATCAATGTATAATCATATTTAAATGTTAGACAAATATACAAAAATAAATACTGCACGAAAACATACTGAGATATCCAAGCGATAAATGTAGAGTTCATTTGCATAACAAATAGTTCTGAGAGAGCTGTACTAATGAGTTCATTTACATGAAAAAGCACGAGATACCTAGAGTCCATTACTAAAATGTACTAGATACCTGGAGTCCATTACTAAAATGTACTAGATACCTGGAGTCCATCACTAAAATGTACTAGATACCTGGAGTCCATTACTAAAATGTACTAGATACCTGGAGTCCATTACTAAAATGTACTAGATACCTGGAGTCCATTACTAAAAGGTACGAGATATCTGAGTGAAAGCTACAATGTGGAAAACTACCAAAAATATATGTAGCGCTAATTGTTGCAAGGGGGGAAAAAATATAAATCTCAGTATGTAACGATAATGTGCATGCATCTTAGTAAAAACAATCTATCTCTGTTTGCCTTTCTCTCCGTTAGTCTTTATCTCTGTGTCTGATTGTTGCTCTCTATCTGTCTGGGTCTGATTATTCTCTATCTGTGTCTGACTGTTATTCTCTGTCTATCTGTGTTAGATTGTTTTTCCCTATCTCTCTATGTCTATGTGTTGTTTTCTCTCTCTAACTCTGAGTATAATTCTCTAACTCTTTGTGTCTGACTCTGTCATTCTCTATCTATTTCTCTGACTGTCATTCTCTATCTCTCTCTGTCTGAGTATTGTTCTCTGTCTCCCTGTGTCAATCTCTCTGTGTCTGTTGTTTAATGGCTATTTGTGTCTGACCTTTTCTCTATCTCTCTTTCTATCTATCTCTAATTGCTGTTCTTTCTCTCTGTCTGAGTGTTGCTTTTTATCTGTGTCTGTCTGTTGTTTTTGTCTCTCTGTGTCTGTTGCTTCTCTCTCTGAATTTATCTGTTGTTCTCTATCTCTCTGTTTTTGACTGTGAGTCTCTATCTCTATCACTGTTTGACTGTTCTCTATCTCTGTCTTACTGTTGTTCTCTATCTCTCTTTGACTATTATTCTTTATTTCTCTGTGTCTAACACTGTTGTTCTCTCTCTCTCTCGCTCTCTCTCTCTCTATCTCTGTGACTGATTATTATTTCCTCTCTCTTTTTATGTTATTCTTTTAGTTTATCTCTCCTTTCTTTTTGTGTCATTCCTTTAGTTTATCTCTCCTTTCTTTTTATGTTATTCCTTTAGTTTATCTCTCCTTTCTTCGCCTTGAAACATTGCCTTAATCTGTGATGTTTCCTACAGAAAGAATTCTGTTAGTTCTCCTGCATTTAACATTTTGTTCATCTAGATTTCCTTATACATAGGGAAATTAAGTTGGTCTTTTTCCTTTTGTATGTAACATTCTGTTAGTCTGTGCTTCCTCTTGCGTGTAACATTCTGTTAGTCTGTGCTTCCTCCTGTGTGTAACATTCTGTTAGTCTGCGCTTCCTCCTGCGTGTAACATTCTGTTAGTCTGTGCTTCCTCCTGTGTGTAACATTCTGTTAGTCTGTGCTTCCTCATGTGTGTAATATTCTGTTAGTCTATGCTTCCTCATGTGAGTAACATTCTGTTAGTCTGTGCTTCCTCCTGCGTGTAACATTCTGTTAGTCTGTGCTTCCTCCTGCATATAACTTTCTCTTAGTTTGTGTTTCAACTTCCAGAGATATTTTGTTTATTTGTGTTTCCTTCTGTACATGACATTTTGTTTCCTCCTGCATAAAATATTGAACATTATATTGTCTCTGTTTTCTTCTGCAAGGAAAATCCCGCTAGTGTGTGTTTCCTCATGCATATAACATTGTGTTAGTCTATATTTCTTCCTCCAAACAACATTCTGTTAGTTTGTTTCCTACTTTATACAATATTATTATTAAATATGTGTTAGCTGTATGCAGTACACCCAGGTGTAAATAGTTCGGCAGCAATAATATCTATCTATCTATCTATCTATCTATCTATCTATCTATCTATCTATCTATCTATCTATCTATCTATCTATCTATCTATCTATCTATCTATCTATCTATCTGTCTGTCTGTCTATCTATCTATCTATCATAGTACTTTTACTATTGCTTTTGTTAAAAGTTAATAAAGGTTAATGAAAAAAGTAAATCCTGATAATTAACTGAATGCTGTATTGGTGAGAATGGAAAAAGAAGGTAGAAAAACGGGCGGAGATTAAATGATTGTATTACCACTATTAATATATCAGTTAACGAGCAAAGAAGTGCGCTGCTCGACAAAGCTAGAGAATCGTAAAGAGAAGTTGAATTGACAAGACTTCTCTCTGCAATTGTATGAGCGATAAAATCTCTTCAAACTCCATCTGCCAGCACACGTGTGAGCGTTAGCCAGGCTACTTTCAGCAATGCTCGATTCTGCTTGTGAGTGACGTGTTTGTATGACGAAGTGGTTGTCGTGTCGGGTGGTTGCCAAAAATGCGCAACACGGGTGCCTTGTTGTGACGCCGGGTTACCCCGGGTCGTTGGGATTGCCACCTGCTGGTCCGCGGGAGAGAAACTGGGGGCAAACACTGAGCGATATTAAAAAGATGATAAACGTCTTTGTCACAAGTTTGCCTCTCCAAACGGCTTCAATGATTTAAAAAAAAATTCTACAGACATAATTCTGCTGACTTGTTACAGACGCGGGGGAAAAAGTATAAATCTTAAAACTGATTACTATTGCTTGCTCTCAACACACAACACTTCTTTGGACTACAATAGCCACGACTCGCTACCAGCCCAGTCTACCGACACTAAACATTTCATCCATTTACAACTGCTGTAATGTGATTTGAAGTCATTGGCGTGTAAATCAAAGAGTGGAAGCGATTAAATGAGTAAACAAGTGAGTGAATGAGCCAACAAGTGAGTCAATAGACAAGTGGAAAATACTTATTGTATGAAAAATATGAGAACTGAGACAAAAGAAAAATTAAGCAAAGAATGCACAAACATAAGAATAACTGAAACACAAGAAAGAATTAAGCACTACAGCAGTCAGAACTGAGAACTGAGACACGACAGCAGTTATAACTGAAACAAGAAAAGAATTAAGCACTACAGCAGTCAGAACTGAGAACTGAGACACGACAGCAGTTATAACTGAAACAAGAAAAGAATTAAGCACTACAGCAATCAGAACTGAGAACTGAGACACGAAAAAGAATTAAGCACGACAGCAGTCAGAACTGAGAACTGAGACACGACAGCAGTCAGAACTGAGACACGACAGCACGCTATAAAATGCTGGTAACGAGGGAATCAAACTGGCCGTGGATTTTGTGAAGTGAGATGATACGAAGCCCCCGATAGGTCTTAATCCTCCTGTCACTTGGCGAACAAACACCCGGGTGCACACACCCAAGCCCTGGTAGGTCGTGTTTCACCCCACAGCTTGCTCGGTACGACTGACACTCTTAGTACTCATGATCAACAAGCATGTACGTGCTTGTGTATGACTGGTGCGTGTGATTGTGTTCATATGAGAGTATGGATATACGAACTGAGAAATAATAAGAGATCTACAGACGAATATGTTTTTGGATTTAGAAGTATTGATATGGACACATAACTGGTTGGGCGGGGTGGTCAAATGCACAGGATTGCTGTACAGATTGATTTATAAGTAATCAGACAAGTAGACAGATGGAAACATGCGTGAAAAATGCATGTAAAATTTATTAACTAAATACTTTAAGACGGTTATATGATTAATTCCTATCCATCCATCCATCCATCCATCCATCCATCCATCCATCCATCCATCTATCTATCTATCTATCTATCTATCTATCTATCTATCTATCTATCTATCTATCTATCCATCTATCTATCTATCTATCTATCTGTCTGTCTGTCTACCTATCTATCTGGACACACACATACACGAAAACCAGCTTTCCACTCCTTCCCAAACTGGGTTATCCACATTACTTTGTTTGCATTCATTAAATCAATGTATGCAGAAAATGGAATTCAAAGATTACATACACTTAGCAAAACAAATAATTTTCTTATTATAATTACCGCAGCACTATTCAAAAGTGAATCCTGAATTGACTTTAGAACGTGAACCTTAGTTCTACATTTGTTTTAAATGCGCAACACTAACCATCATTAATTAAATAAAGCAAAATAGACTCTAAGTTGATTTACATATAGTGAAATTTAATGTATGCTATTTATATTTCTGAAAAGCTAATGTTTTTGCAAATAAATTATTGACCCTATGCATTTGTACATGTAAAATGTATTGATTATAGGTACTAAAATGTATTACTTACTCATATACATTAGCTTGTATTACTAATATACACTAAAATGTATTACTTATCATATTCACTAAAATTTACTACTTACTCATATACACATAAATGTATAAATAATCACACATACTAGATTATATTACTAATAAACACTATAATGTACTACTTACTCATATACATTAACATGTATTATTTGTACACACTAAATTTATTACTTATATGCACTAAAATATATTGCTCATTTACACTAATATACACTTCGTACTCATATATATACACTAAAACATTCTACTTACTCATATACACTAAAATGTATTCCTTACTCACATACACTAAAATATATTACCCGTATACACTAAAAGGTATTACTTACTCATCTACACTAAAATGTATTAATTACCCATATACACTAATATGTATTAATTACTCATGTACACTAAAATGTATTACTAATTCATATTCACTAATATTTATTACTTATTCATTAACACTAAAATGTTACTTATTCAAAAACACTAAAATTTATACCTGCAACGAATGCGCTAGCATAAAAAATCTAAATTGTTGTTATGTCAGAGAGACAGCGCTATTAATCATGATGACAAAACGTTTTGAAACTATGACGTTTACATTGCTTTTGCACTGTTGACAATGTGTCTGTATGGCAAGAACTGTAAAGCATAACAAATGGAAGAGATCTTGTTGACAATGTGTCTGTATGGCAAGAACTGTAAAGCATAACAAATGGAAGAGATCTTGTTGACAATGTGTCTGTATGACAAGAACTGTAAAGCATAACAAATGGAAGAGATCTTGTTGACAATGTGTCTGTATGGCAAGAACTGTAAAGCATAACAAAGGGAAGAGATCTTGTTGACAATGTGTCTGTATGGCAAGACTGTAAAGCATAACAAAAGGAAGAGATCTTGTATTGATTCTCATGAGAACAGGTAGCCAATAAAGGCTATGAACATGGAGCCAGTGAAGGCTGTGTAAGGAGGAGACATGAACGGTTATTCATGCTTAAAGGATAACCCCGATATAGCTGCTTACACATACTTGTAATACTAACAAGACTACTCTCAAACCTACTTGTAGTCTTACTTCTAGTATTCACAATACTACTTGCAATCCTACCTGTAGTCATACTTCTAATATTCACATCACTACTCGCATTCCTACTTCTAATACTCACACTTCTACTACTCACACCACTGCTCGCACTCCTGCTTCTAGTAATCATATTTATCTCAATCATACTTCTAATACTCACGCCTCTACTCAAACTCCTATTTGTAGTGCTAATTCTAGTATTCACATAACTACTCGCCTCCTACGTCTACTCGCACTCCTACTGTTAATGTACCACTACCAGCCCTTCTACTTCAAATACTCACACCACTACTTGTAGTCCTACTTCTAATGCACCACTACTAGCCCTCCTACTTCAAATATTCACACCACTATTAGCCCTCCTACTTCAAATACACCACTACTCGCACTCCTACTATTAATGTACCACTACTAGCCCTTCTACTTCAAATACTCATACCACTACTTGTAGTCCTACTTCTAATGCACAACTACTAGCCCTCCTACTTCAAATATTCACACCACTACTAGCCCTCCTACTTCAAATACACCACTACTCGCACTCCTACTTATACACACGCGTCTACCTGAAGTGCTATTTCTAGTACTCACACCAGTACTGATACTCCTACTTGTATTGCTACTTCAAGTACTCTCAACATTAACTCGCACTTCTTCCTGTAGTGCTACTTCTAATACTCGAAAAGTACTTCTTGTAGGGCTTTTTCTAATTCTAACACCACTACTCGCACTCCTATTTGTAGTGCTACTTCTAATACTCACTCCATTACTGACATAACGTTTCTGCATATGGACAATTTGTATAAACAGCAGAACTGGCCTGATATACTGTTTCTTTATTGGGATAATTTGTATAAACAGCAGAACTGGCCTGATATACTGTTTCTTTATTGGGAATATTTATATAAACAACAGAACCGGCCTGATATACTGTTTCTTTATTGGGACAATTTGTATAAACAGCAGAACTGGCCTGATATACTGTTTCTTTATTGGGATAATTTGTATAAACAGCAGAACTGACCTGATATACTGTTTCTTTATTGGGATAATTTGTAACAAACAGGAGAACCGGTCTGACATAACGTTTCTGCATTAGGACAATTTGTATAAACAGCAGAACCGGCCTGATATACTGTTTCTTTATTGGGATAATTTGTAACAAACAGTAGAATCGGTCTGACATAACGTTTCTGCATTAAGACAATTTTACAACAGTATAACGGGCCTAACATAACGTTTGTTCCTTAGGACTAAATGAGTATGTGACAGAGCAGAGTTGCCTGTCTCTAACGTTTAATTAAATATTATATTACTTGTTTAATGTCAGCGTGACATCACCTTCGGGTACTGTGTGTTTTGTAAGTACCAGATTTAAAATCACAACCCATGAAGAGAATGTGCTAGAACTTGCTGATGTAATATAAACCGATCTTATGTGGATGAGTAGTTTTTATTATCCGGTGATTAAGATTTACAAAGAATGAGACCAGCTAATGGGCTGAGATCACAGTTTACCTGTTGAAATAATTTTATTTTCTAATCACTTTGAATCTGGTGTGGCTGAAATTCAGTCATGAAAGGCGGCCATTAGTTTAATGGTGAGATAACTGACTGATTGAAAGTGAATGGACTTAAAATATTTTGTGCAATTTGCTATTAATATATTATACTTGCATTTTATGTAGATATGGATATTGTGAGTAGACAATTAGTTCTGTAATTGTGAATTATGATGCTTGCATATGTAGTATGTTAAACACTTGACATTGTTTCTAGTGAACACGTTCATAAATGATTATGTTGTATTAATTATGCTGTATGCGTGTATCGGGCTAATAAATACTGTTGCAGGAAACAGTTAAGTTAAGACTCTACGAAAGAATGGAAAGAGAGATGATAAACTGGAAAACTTAACATTTGATCCCTGATTATATTTTATAGGGAAGAATTGCCTCTCTAGAATTTCTGTAATTTCTATAATTTCCAGGATTGCTGGAATTTCGGATTTTCCTATTGGTTCCCGGTTTATATACCATTGCGATCGTGGCAGTTTCAAGAAGTCTCTACCCCAGTGTGTAAGTGTAAGGAGGCACTGCACTCTGTTAGTGTTTGATGGCAAGGTATGCTTGACTACATCTCGGAATTTCTGATATAAAGAAGTTATTGTTATTCTGCTTGGAAGAACTAATACAGTGGAGGAGCACCCAGATTAGTCTTGAGAAAACAACAGTACATGGAAGAGTGAGCTAGAGGAGCACTCAGATTAGTCTTGAGAAAACAACAGTACATGGAAGAGTGAGCTAGAGGAGCACCCAGATTAGTCTTGAGAAAACAACAGTACATGGAAGAGTGTGCTAGAGGAGCGCGTGAAGAATTGACAATTCTATTGCTAACCTTTGGCTGTCCACAGGACAAACGCTGTCCCGCAAAAAACGGGTCACTATTTATAGTTATACTATTCATTCCAAACAACCAATCAGTAATTTTTAAAAATTCCTTAATACATGTCTATACTACAGAGTATTTTAAATTTTTAAAAATCACTTTATAAATAAGTAACTTTTTTTAATCTTTTAGTACACCCACCCCTTTAATTGTCACTAGCAAAACTTAGTGTCAGTGAAAAGAAGAATTGACAATTCTATTGTTAAGAATAAACTTGTGACATTTTATGACTGTTTGAAAGACTGTTGTGACATCGCCATTGACAAGGCTATGTACAGACTTTTATCACTTATCCCTCTATAATTCCATTTCTGTTTAATGATAAGAATGATTCTGTGATTTATATTGGCACTGATGTTATTGGTGAATTATATGTTAGGATATAAGACTATATAATTATTCGAACATGGTTCGGTAGAAAGAAACATGTCAAATAATCTTTTATTGTATTTGTTACACGTAAATTTTATTGTTAAATTTATTGGCCTTCATACACATATTGATAACCATATGTTGGAGAGATAGTGGGTGGATGGGGGCTCGCTAAATATAGATTAAAATCGGATTTATCTTCTCTTTTGATAAATAGTTTTCCACCTCCGGAAATATTGTGAAAGTAAATGTTTGTCTTTAATGTTGTGGAAGGAAACGTTTACAGCGCCCGCAAATCTGCCAAGTGAGAGAGACGAGTGGTGTCTTGTGGAGAATTGTTAATAAAGTAAATTAAGATTCTCATCACTTGAAATTAGTTATGAATGATTAATTATAATAATAATAATAATCATAACAAATAACTAGGATGCGATGTGTACAAAGAGTAGAACTGGCCTGACATGACGTTTGTGATTTAGGACTAATTGTACGTCACTTACGCATGGCAAATGATTCTTCCCTCATTTCCTCCGAGTCGTCGTCGTCCCCTTTGCCACATTCGGCGTCATTCTTTTGGCTTCCGGAATTAGTTCTAGAGCTATGGATACGACTTTCTTTCTTTAGCCGTCGGCGTGCATTTGCAAACCACGTGGACACCTGCCATATATACCACAATGCACTTTTATTACTGCGGCATGTTTCGAAATACTCTGAATGTGTCAGTAGGTGTATTTCGACGAAGCTGTGTACTATGTCACTTAGTTTGTCAGTGTGGTGTGTTTGACAAAACTGTGTATTTTGTCACTGTGACTTAGTTTGTCAGTGTGGTGTGTTTGACAAAACTGTGTATTTTGTCACTGTGACCTAGTTTGTCAGTGTCGTATGTTTGACAAAGCTGTGTTTTGTCACTGTGAATCTCACTGTAAAAGTACAGAGCATTATTAAAAGCATCATACTGTCAGAGGGAGTATAATGTCAAAGTGCAATATGTTGTAGAAGTAAGCCACATGTCAAAGGGTACTATTTTATATACTACACCACACTGTTAATGCGAACTATATTGTCAAAATACATGCCAAATGCCTATTACATAGTCAAAATTCATCACATCGTCATTGTACCGTACTGTAAAAAATACATCTCCTTGTCCGCGGTACAATATTGTCAAAATACATCAGGCTGTGTACCAATACTGTCAAAATACATCTCATTTTCAACGTACCATACTGTCAAAATACGTTTCATTGTCAGCGTACCATACTCAAAATACATCACATTGTCAGCGTACCATACTCAAAATACATCACATTGTCAGCGCAATATACTGTCAAAATATATCCCATTGCATGTGTACCTCACTGTCAAAATACATCTCAGTGCCTGTGTACCCAAACTGTTAAAATACATCACATTGTCTGAATACCCATAATGTCAAAATACATCTCTTTGTCAGCGTACTACACTGTCAAAATACATATCATTGTCAGCGTACGATAATATTAAAATACATCCCATTGCCTGTGTACCTATACTGTCAAAATACATCTCATTGTCAGCGTACTACACTGTCAAAATACATATCATTGTCAGCGTACGATAATATTAAAATACATCCCATTGCCTGTGTACCTATACCGTCAAAATACATCTCATTGTCAGCGTACTACACTGTCAAAATACATCTCATTGTCAGCGTACCATATAATACATTATACAGCGTACGATAATATTAAAATACATCCCGTTGCCTGAATACCTATACTGTCAAAATACATCTCATTGTCAGCGTAGCACACTGTCAAAATACATCTCAGTAACTGTTCACCTATACCCCATACTGTCAAAATACATCTCATTGTTAGCGTACCACACTGTCAAAATACATCTCAGTGCCTGTGTACCCACACTGGCATTTTACACCACGGTCTAGATCTACCATACTATTAAAATACACTACATTGAGAAAATTTACTATACTGTAAAAAGATATCTTATTGTCGAACTGTATATTGCTGTCCAAATACACATTATATATTATTAGTAATTACGCGATTGCATATGGCAAAATATTTTTGATTCTTAATATAATGAAAATATATCACATTGTCCAATCAACCATATGGTCAAAATACATCTTGTTGTCGAAGTGCAACATAATGCCAGAATACACGACATTCATAAAGTACACATTATTATGTGACTGAACGTGATAAAACATGTTGAATTTTAACGTTTCCAAATTCCAAATGTACCAGTCTGTCAAAATGAACTATAGGTATTGTCAAAATACACCACACTGTACCTCAATGTAGAATGTTCTATAATTTTTATCAAAACGCACCACATCGTCCAAATGTACCATTCTGTCAAAGTAAGTATAATTATTGTCAAAATACATCAAATTATATGTGTATCGTCCTGTGAAAGATTACTATAACTATAATTATTGTCAAAATATACCAGACGGACAAAACGAAACACTGTCGAAATACACCACATCTTGAAAGTGTACCTGTTCTAAAATATACATCACACTGTTGATGTATACCGAGACAATGTTAAACTACACCTCCGAGATGTACCAGATTGTCAAAATATTGTCAATATATCGCTGTTAGATAGTAAATTATTGTACGATGGCAAGGATGTAATTGTTAAGTTATTGTTAATTGTAAGACTATAGTTGTAAAACACTGTACAACTGTTAGTATATGTTAAATAACAGTTTGTATAGAAATAGGACGGTAACTTGCAGATAAATGTGCAATAAAATGCACATAAAGAATAAATATACAATGGTAAGGATGCAGTTTGCAAATAAGTGTAGCATGGTAAGGGGTTAGTTGGTAAATAAGTGTAGCATGGTTAGGAGTTAGTTGATAAATAAGTGTAGCATGGTAAGGGGTTATGGTAATGAGTAAATAAGTGTAGCATGGTTAGGAGTTAGTTGGCAAATAAGTGTAGCATGGTAAGGAGTTAGTTGGCAAATAAGTGTAGCATGGTAAGGGGTTAGTTGGCAAATAAGTGTAGCATGGTAAGGAGTTAGTTGGCAAATAAGTGTAGCATGGTAAGGAGTTAGTTGGCAAATAAGTGTAGCATGGTAAGGGGTTAGTTGGTAAATAAGTGTAGAACTGTATTGACTTGGGTACCTGGGTAAGAGTCATCTTGGTGATAATAGCTAGCATGATCTTCTCGGCCTTGGTCGGGTATGGGTTCTTCCGGTGTTCGTTTAGCCATGCCTTTAATGGACCTGTTGTTTCCCGTGTAGCTGCTTTCCGTATGCCCAAACTATTGAGGTCAAATCCAGAATAGCTGTCAAAATGAAATGTAAACAAACTCAGGCTAGGACAGAATGAAATGTAAACAAACTCAGGCTAGGACAGAATGAAATGTAAACAAACTCAGGCTAGGACAGAATGAAATGTAAGCAGACCGAGGTTATGACAAAATAAAATATCACCATATGAAAGTATAATTATCTTTCAAAATGAAATGTCGCAAAATCAAGAGTACCTGTTAAAATAAAATTTCACCATATGAAAGGATATCTTTCAAATTGAAATGTGGCAAAATCCACAGACTTGTCAAACTAAAACGTCACAAAGAAATACCTATAAAAATACATTATCACCAAGTAAAGAAATGAAAAGTCAACAGATTCAGAATTCTTGTCCAAGTAAAATGTCACCGTTCTTGTTTGTTAAGTGACTTGTCCTGTTGTGTCTTCAGAAAAATATGCTCTCTCGACAAATGAACCCCTCTGTTACTGGTTATTATTATTATTAATCATTCATAACTAATTACAAGTGATGGAGCTCTGATATGGCTGTAGTTTTATCTAACATGAAACAGCACTATTTTCCCAAAAACCTGAAGTGGAGACGTTTTGAATGAAATTCTTCGGTTCATTAAACCTTTTTATTAATTTTATATGTGAACTATTCTTATGACAGCATATTTGACTTTTTAAGTCTTTTATTAATTCTTGACTTAGACAGCAGTTATTCTTCATTTTAAGAGTAACTAGTTTTTTTTTGTTTACTTTGAAGTTGGGGTTAATTTCATTTAACACAAATAGATTTTCGGTAATACTCAAAAACGTTCTCCGACGTAGTAAGTGATACAGCCACTCACATCACTTGAATGAGGATGTAAATATTGGAGACTAACTTCTGTGCTGAAGATCTTATTCTACTGTAACACTCTTACACAAGTGCATACAGAACCTTGACTCCAGCTTGGCATTGCCCAGTTCTGGCCCAAGGTTATGTGCTACTTTCCAGATCTGTGTTTTTTATTTTTGGATGTCATTCAACGACTTTCTAGATAAAATTGCCAATCAGCCATCCGTAGTCAAAAAACAACCTTTTCTGAGAAGTTTGCATAGCAACATTCTGAATTTATTTGAAGTTTGCTAGAAATAGTACCACATTTATTCTAAGTTACATAGAAACAATATTGTCTCTATTTGAAGTTACATAGAACAATATTGGCTCTATTTGAAGTTACAGAGAAACAATATTGGCTCTATTTGAAGTTACATAGAAACAATATTGGCTCCATTTGAAGTTACATAGAAACAATATTGGCTCTATTTGAAGTTACAATTTGAAGTTACATAAAAATATATTGGCTCTATTTGAAGTTACATAGAAACGATATTATCTCTATTTGAAGTTACATAGAAACAATATTGGCTCTATTTGCATAGAAATATATTGGCTCTATTTGAAGCAAAATTAGTCTTAACCCAGTTTGTTCGACTTCGTGATTTTAAACATTTTATTTTTGAAACTTTTGAATGACCAATAGAATGCAAGAAGAAAACAAAGAAAGCATAAAAGGTGTAAATGAGAAACAAACAATCAAAAAAAGCTGATATAACCGAGAAGAAAAAATATCAACTTACAGCAGACTGTATGGATGTGCAACTAAGGCTGGGTCATAGGTCAGGGGTTGACCCGCAGACGTCACGCAACGCATTAATCTCTCAGTGCGGATGGGCAAACCACGCAACTGTAGACACAGAAGACAGATACACGTAGGTAGACATTCTTGCTAGTGTACATGAAGCAGACACACAGAAGACAGATACACGTAGATGGACATTCTTGCTAGTGTACATGAAGCAGACACACAGAAGACAGATACACGTAGGTGGACATTCTTGCTAGTGTACATGAAGCAGACACACAGAAGACAGATACACGTAATTGGACATTCTTGCTAGTGTATATAAAGCAGACACACAGAAGACAGATATAAATATATAAATACGCAGATGGACATATTCTTACTAATGCAACTGAAGCAGAGAGAGAGAGAGAGAGAGAGAGAGAGAGAGAGAGAGAGAGAAATACGCAGATGGACATACCCTTACGCACTGTAACTGGAGCAGACTCAACGACAGATAGATAAAATAATGCGTACACACGTAGACAGTCCTAACTATACGAGTATGGCTGTGGAGAAGGGGACGCACGCCAGTCCTTGCTCGATTGTCGAGTCCAGATGTTACTCGGGCTTAGCAGTGAACTAAATCAAAACAAGACGACGAGCACCACATTTTTGTTTAATTTCAATGATGACGTGTCAAACGACATTTATTGTCATATCGCTTGCGTGCATTATTGAATAAAGTGCATCTTCAGCAATATTATTTCCACAACTTCTCAGGCGCCAACTGTTGAATAGGCCCGAGTATGTAAGTTAGCTTTACCACCCAGTAAAGGACGCTAACTCTGCCCAAATAGCTCATTTTGTATTACCTTTATTAATTATTAGATGAAAAAGAAGAAACTATCAATGATACATAAAATAAGGTATAATTGTTTAGGCGCAGATAGGTAATCTCTCATGAGCTGATTATACAACTATACACACACACACACACCAGTATTGTACACAATACAAAGGTAAATACATTCACGTAAAACAACACACTATACCAGTATTGTAGACAATATTGTACATACATTTACATAAACCCACTCACACAATACCAATATTGTACACAATATACAGGTACATACATTTACATAAACCCACTCACACACTATACAGGACATATAGACACATAAATCCACCCACACAACGCCATTATTGTACATGTGACAGAGTAAATGTGCCCTCCCTATGTTAAATTTAAATTGTTATATAAATTACTAAATTATCAGAGTAACCCGACCTTGGGCTCTCCTTATGGTGTTATTTTTGAAAGTGTCTGAAGTAAACAACTCGAGGCGAGAATATTCTAGATTGCTGATGTAATGCAAGCTGAGTGAGTATTTTTCTCTTATCCATTGATTAATTATTATGAGAACGAGACTAGCAAATGGGCTGAGTTTAAGGAGTTGACTTGTTCAAGAAAATTCTGCGCTCTAATAACTTTTGAATTTGGAATGGAAGGAAGAATTCCGGCTTTATAAGGCAGTCGTTAGCTTGATGGTGAATAAAACTAACTGGTTGAGAGAGAACAGACTTAGAAACATTTCATGCATTATCGCTAGTGATATGCTATATTATGTAAACATGTACTATGTAAAGTGACTTTTATTACTATAAGTGTTGAACTAGGCTGTTCATATGCAGTTTGCTAAGAGAAACATGACTTTGTTTGATATGCTGTACTTATTGTGCCTTGTGGGTGCATCACGCTAATGAATACTATTGCAGGAAATTGTAAGTTGATAATGGAGTGTGAGATGGAGTGGAGTTATATTGCTCTTTAATTATATTTTACAAGGAGCAAGTTCCTTGTTCGAGTTTTGAATTTGACTTCATGTTGAGTCTTTAGTATCAAGCTTCAAGTCCATGTGTTCACCATTTATAAACCTGAGTGAGCAGGAGATGCAGAAACGTGTGTAGTGTGTGTAAGCACAAAGGAAAATTCTAGTACACTGAAGGTACCAGAATTTTATTGTGATCATATTCTGCTTGAAGGAATGGACATGGTGAGCAGAGCGCTCAAGCAGTTCAAGATTTAAGAGCGCATCAGTGATTTCCATGCATATGGCAGGAAACACGTTTTGACATGCTGACATTGTTGTAAAAGTAAGTGAAGGACTGACAAAGCAGTGATTAATCCAGATTATATACAAGATTATATTAACATACCTCTAATAACTCCTTTTCTCTTCTCTGTTAGGTTAAATAAACTGTACATTACAATGTCTGACATTACATACTAAAAGATATAATTCTAAACCAGTTTGTGATTACGGACTACAGAGCATAATACTAAATACTATATGACATGACACTACGCTCTACAACATAATACTACACACTAAGCAACATGACACTACGCTCTACAACATAATACTACACACTAAGCAACATGACACTACGCTCTACAACATAATACTACACACTAAGCAACATGACACTACGCTCTACAACATAATACTACACACTAAGCAACATGACACTACGCTCTACAACATAATACTACACACTAAGAAACATGATACTATGCTCTACAACATAATACCCCAGACTAATCTGCATGACGCTTTGCCCTACAACATAATACTACAAACTAAGCTACATGACACTATGCGCTTACAAGACAATGCAACACATTACATTACGTAATACTGTAAGACATAATGCTATACATTACCATATATGTCATTACTACAATATATACTGTTGCACACTACAATATATGACACCACACACTATAAGACGTAACAATACGTTCTACAGCACGAGACTATCTCCATTTCAAAGTAGAAAGTGTACGAACTAGTGGAGCGCAGAAAGCAGACGAGTCAAGTCCAGGAGGAAGAGAGGAACCTGGATGTCCAGCGGAAGGCTTCAGGCCGCCGGCCAAAGGGGAGATGGCGTCACAGTCATGTAGAGGTGAGTGAAAGCTATCGCGTGCCACGAAACAAGCACAAGCGCACGTCTTGGAGTCATCGTTGGCGACTGAGAGGTATGGACGTCTGTCTTGGCATGTCACTGACACCACACACGAAGTCTGCCAAATTAAAATAGATATTTATACAAAAACGGTGTTGAGAGGCAATTAACCAATCATTAAAATTACTAACTAAATGTTAAAATAGCAATTTAACTAACTTTCTAATTAATTAACTAACCGATTAACTATCGGATTAATTACCTTACAAAAGAAGTACATTTAAAAAGAAAACTATTGAACTAGATAAGTTGGAAATAACTGAAGACTTGTAATTCAGTTTACTTTACATTTACTCACACACACAAACACAACTATACTCAGACACACGAACACAACTATACTCAGACACACGAACACAACTATACTCAGACACACGAACACAACTATACTCAGACACACGAACACAACTATACTCAAACACACGAACACAACTATACTCAGACACACGAACACAACTATACTCAGACACCACAAACGCAACTATACTCAGACACACGAACACATACTAAAAAATCAAGCGCACATATAGACACGCATATTCACAAACAAATACACACAAACAATTTTTGAAAATGTAATCAGAAATCTACCAAAGAAATGATCAACTTATTGAATTATATATCATTTTGTATTTACAGAAAGCATGATGTTAGATAAAATTCTGTTACTCTTATGACAGAGAAAAAAAACTATAAGGCTAATGTTGATGTATGTTACTCTTATGACAGAAAAAACTATAAGGCTAATGTTGATGTATGTTACTTTTATGACAGAGAAAAAGACTATAAGGCTAATGTTGATGTATGTTACTCTTATGACAGAGAAAAAAAAACCTATAAGGCTAATGTTGATGTATGTTACTCTTATCACAGAGAAACAAACTATATGGCTAATATTGATGTATGTAGTTTGACGAGCGGTAATTTGAATTGCAGTAATGATTGTTTTTTTTTTCCATTTCAGTATCCGTTGTCATGGTGAAGTAACGTAAACAAAATGACGACTGCTATGTGTTGTGATTGTATGACAGACATAAACGAACACAACGATCTCAATGTTTACTGTTAAACTTTATTTTAAAACGCCAATCTCAAGCCTGCCAATCTGAATGAACATTCCAACAAACAGCTAGGTGGTGCCCTGACATCCTGTAGGTCAAGGTTATAATTTGATAGTAGCGGCACAAATGGGAGGTACGAGTTTGTGGCACGTGAGAAGCCTTTGTTACAAGCAACCTATCAAGCTGCATATTTGTGTGCAAGATAAAGAAACCTCAAACAATATCTTAAGAATATTGAAATCTTGCACATTGGAGATGTCAAAAGCAGTATTGGGACAGATGCACAAAAGTTTCCATTATCAAATGACTTATTCTAGAATTTATGAGATAACCTATTCTAGAATGATTTAGACGAGCCACGATAACGTGCTGCCAGTTTTAAACACACCAAAGCTAGTCCTCATGACGTGGCTTTTCACACCTGGACAAGTCAACTGGTGTTAATGGCTGCAGCCAGCAATTGATGTTTGAGCTCTAAGTAATGGAAAAAGAATTCTTACGACAATTCATATTCTGTGAGCCATACGAATAGACTACCAGTCTCACCAACTACTACGTTTTGAAGCTTAATATAACGATTGAGCAATTGTCTCCTAAGGGGTCCCTTCCAAACTAGTAAGACACCAAGAGAGAAGGAGTCGTGCTGTGATCAGCATTGTGTTACAACGTTATGCGTTTTCTGCCAAGATATTGGCCAAAACATTCAGAACACGTTGTGCACTGTGAGAAAAGTAGTACACTAGAATTCTCCAAGACATTATATCTAACTCATGACATTTTGTCAGAAATGTGTAACAAATAATATTATTTCAATGGCTGAAAGTGACTCATATTTTGAATTGTGCGAAGAAATCAGTAAGTTTCTTCGTAATGAACACAGTGAATTAGCTGAATATTTCGAAAATGGCCTAGTTACAATCGTAGACATATTCACACACCAAAAAAACACAAGGCCTGTTCGTAGGATGGACATGGTAATTTCCAGCGAAATGTTTTCTGCTTTTATTCGGAGCTTTCAGTTTCGAGAAAACGAGGTGAGCGAAGACATTTCTTGTCTTGAAGAAAGAACTGTTCCGGAAGCATGATCATCGCAATGAAAGCCACCAAGCATTTGTAACTCTTTCCCTCTCGATTTCTCCAATCAAAATCTCGATGTGCCGAAGAAATGGACACTGGACTCATTTAACCTGAAATTTACTAATGACAAAAATTTGATAAAAACGATCTCACTGAATTGCGAGTAAACAGTAAAACCGAATAGATTTGGAGACGTTGAAGAATTTCTGGTGTTTATAACTCGCACCATTTATGAAGACAACACTGGAAACCTATATATCATTTGCTATTTCCTTGAGTGTAATGACATTTTCAGAAATTGTGCACATCAATGCAACACCGCCGAACACAAGCTCGAACACCATTGAACACAGGCACCAACGCCACTGAACACAGGCTTGAACACCATTGAACACAGGCACCAACGCCACTGAACACAGACTTGAACACCAATGAACACAGGCACCAACGCCACTGAACACAGGCAAGAGTAGAAGAGTCAATGATCACGGAAACTTAAAAAAATAAATTATGTTCTCTGTTTACTTTTGCTGCAAAGTTAAACTAAATATTTCATTTTCGATGTTTCTACATTTTACAGTAATTTAAACATATTTGTTACAATATATAAATTATATATAAATAATAACGTATAGTCATGTCAGGTTTAAAGAACTGATCTATTAGTTCAAAATTTGTATGAGTGAACAAAAACAACTGACCTACTCGTTCAAAATTTGTATGAGTGAACAAAAACAAGTGGCCTACGCGTTCACAATTTGTTTGGATGTACGCAAACAACTGGCCTTCGCGTTCAAATATAAGAGTGAACAAAAACAAGTGGCTTGTGTTCACAATTTGTTTGACTGGTGTAAAAAAAGGAAAAGCTTAGAATGTATTACAGATAAAGATCCACTGCAACAGACTGAAGCCAATAGAATGTATTACATGTTAAGATACACTGCAACATACTGAAGCCAATAGAATGTATTACATGTTAAGATACACTACAACAGACTGAAGCCAATAGAATGTATTACATGTTAAGATACACTACAACAGACTGAAGCCAATAGAATGTATTACATGTTAAGATACACTACAACAGACTGAAGCCAATAGAATGTATTACAAGTAAAGACCCACTGCAACAGACTGAAGCCAATAGTGATGAGACCAATAGAAGTATTCTCTAACTCTATTTGCACTACTTCTTCTCGTGCAATATAAATTATAATCATGTATATATCATTATATTTATATCTGTTGATTTTTATTCTTAAATTCTTTTGCATTTTAATTTTGTGCGATCATCAATACGCGCGCGCGCACGCGTGTGTGTGTCCATGTGAACGAGTGTTTAGATGAACGCAGTTTAAATTCCTCAATCTGTAAATGTGAATAGGTAACGGTGTGTCTGTGAACGAGTGTTTAGATGAACGCAGTTTAAATCCATCAATCTGTAAATGTGAATAGGTATGGTTGTGTGTCTGTGAACGAGTGTTTACATGAACGCAGTTTAAATTCCTCAATCTGTAAATGTGAATAGGTATGGTTGTGTGTCTGTGAACGAGTGTTTAGATGAACGCAGTTTAAATCCATCAATCTGTAAATGTGAATAGGTATGGTTGTGTGTCTGTGCATCAATGACTCGAACATTGAATGATACCAGGGTGGGAAACAAAAGCTATAATATCCTGTTAATTAATTTCATAGTGACTTATTCTTTTTACCAATTACTGGATTTCTCCATTGTACCGTCTTTCTATCACCCAATTTACTTCTGTACAAAAGATCAAAGACAAGCAGATCTTGTTGCTAGGTAACTCCAGAAATATTCTGCTTGCCCTTTTCCGTCTTTAATTAATCCGTTTTGCAGGTTTCCAATCTTTTCCTTGTCTCCTGTCCGACTAAGGCCATTTTAATCTGTACAGGAAGATAATTACATTAACTAGTCTGATGCTTGTTGTCTGCAATGACTGGGCATTGTCTAGGATGTCTTTTGTATACCAAACATAGTAAGAAGCAAACGAAAAACAGACATAAAGAAAATAATGAAAACAACGGAACAATACCAATAAAAAAGACTCCCTCTCTTTCTGTCTTCACACACACACACACACACACACACACACACACACACACACACACACACACACACACACACACACACACACACACACACACACACACACACACACACACACACACAAGCGCGCGCATGCTTGTACGCTTGCACGCACACAACGAGAAATGCGTGAAGAAAGTAAAACATCCTTTGGTCAGTTTAGAAAAACTCATTATTGACTAATCCTTTGGGAATAAATAAAAAGAAAAAATATTTTCAACACGTCAATGAGAGTGCTATGATTAATTTAATTTTTAATTTTGTAAAAGATTTCGTCAGTAAAAATTCTTTCATGTTTACTTTGAAAAGAACTGACTAAAAATTGTGAAAAGAACTGCTTTAAAAGTGTCAAAAGAATTGATGTAAAAATGTAAAACGAACTGACTAATAATATGGAAAGAATTGATTAAAAGTGGAAGAAAAGCTGAATAATTAGGTTGAAAGAACTAACTAAAACGTGTGAATGAAATTACTAAAACGTGTAAAAAAAAAAAGAATAAAACGTGTGCAAAAATTGAATATAAGTATAAAAAAACTGACTTAAACGTGTGAAAGAAATTAATAAACGGGTAAAATAAAGTGACCGAAACGTGTGAAAGCAATGAATGAAAGTGCAGAAGTTCATATAAAAGATGCACGAACTGAACAAAAATGGTGAAAGAAGTGACTTAATAGAACTAACTAACAAAGATGAAAGAATTGTATAATCGCGTGAGATAACTAACTAAAAAGTATAAAAGAACGATAAAATCTTGTGAAAGAACTGACTAAAATGTGTAAAAGAAATTACTAATAGGTGTGAAAGATCTGATTAGAACGTGTGAAATAATGTCTAAAATGTGTGAAGGAAATGGCCAATATGTGTGAAAGAACTGACTAAAATGTGTGAAAGAACTCTCTAAAATGTGTGAAAGAACTGACTAATGTGTGTGAAAAAGAACTGATTAAAATGTGTGAAAAACGTACTAAAATATATAAAAGAATTAACTGAAATGTGTGAAAGAACTGACTAATAAAATGATTGAAAGAACATACTAAAACATATGAAAGAAATGTCTAAAATGTGAGAAAGAACTGAATAATAAAATGGGTGTGAAGGAATTGACTAAACGTGTGAAAGAAATGTCTAAAATGTGTTTGAAAGAAATGACTAATAAAATGTGTGAAAGAACTGATTAAACTGTGTGAAAGAACTGTCTAAAATGTGCGAAAGATCTGATTAAATTGTCTGAAGAATTATCAAGGAAGGAAAGAAACGACTAAACGAAATATACATGAAACTAAATCTAAACGTGTGAAAACATATACATGAGTCTAAATGTAAACATGTGAAAATGTATTCAAGAGACTAAATGTAAACGTATGAAAAACTGAAAAAAGGTGAGAAATGATGATGAAACGAGGAATTGGAAGAAAAAACGTGCAAGAAGTGAATGAATGAAATAAATGTCCAGCTGAGCTCGGTAGTTGTGAGGTCAAAGCGTGGGCCTCGTAGACAGAAGGTCGTGTTTCATGCTCGGTAGTTGTGAGGTCAAAGCGTGGGCCTCGTAGACAGAAGGTCGTGTTTCATGCTCGGTAGTTGTGAGGTCAAAGCGTGGGCCTCGTAGACAGAAGGTCGTGTTTCATGCTCGGTAGTTGTGAGGTCAAAGCGTGGGCCTCGTAGACAGAAGGTCGTGTTTCATGCTCGGTAGTTGTGAGGTCAAAGCGTGGGCCTCGTAGACAGAAGGTCGTGTTTCATGCTCGGTAGTTGTGGGGTCAAAGCGTGGGCCTCGTAGACAGAAGGTCGTGTGTCATGCTCAGTCCCGTCACTGGGAATATGCTGCTTCCCATAATCCCAGCCCTTCCAGTTTATTCCAGTATTACCGCAGATAAATACCTATTATTATTATTTACCCTCTTTCCCCGACTTCTGTTTGACTGTCGGTTGTGATCCAAAAGTCTCGGAATATTACCTAGATTCTGGGAGATCCAAGTTTTTACGGAGGATATGGGCACTTCCTAGGAGCGCAGCATTGAGCTTAGGGGCGAGTCTGCTATTATTGTCTTTATTATTATTAGTAGTAGTAGTACTAGTACACGTATTATTTGTCTTACACACTAAATATATTTTACTTTAAATATACTTTCGAGTGTCTGAAGTACCCTACAAATAGTTATAGTTAGTTGTAGTATCATGCGAATACTTAAATATACTTATGACAATCTGTAGTACCTTACAAATAGCTACAAATATCTATTACATCTAGTACCACGCAAATACTTACGCACAGTATCATATACCTTACGTATCGCTACGAACTGTTGTAATACCTTACAACTATCACAGATAGCTATAAACAGTTTTATTGATATAAATGTAGTACCTTACTTATTGATATAAATGAAATAAATTGATTGAGAACATACAGCTAAACCGCATTAAGGCATTAGATAAAAATTGATGGAAAAAAGAGTTCGTATTGTTTGGTTTTTATTTTTATTAACAAAATTCATATTCCAATATTTAATAAATCAATATTCACATTAGCATCATTCAAAGTAAATGTTCGTCTTGGAATGTGAGACGTGGTCTAGTATATGTTCATGTTTAATGTGAGACGTGGTCTAGTATATGTTCATGTTTAATGTGAGACGTGGTCTAGTATATGTTCATGTTTAATGTGAGACGTGGTCTAGTATATGTTCATGTTTAATGTGAGACGTGGTCTAGTATATGTTCATGTTTAATGAGAGACGTGGTCTAGTATATGTTCATGTTTAATGTGAGACGTGGTCTAGTATATGTTCATGTTTAATGTGAGCAGAGAGCTATTTGAAAAATGTGTCACAGTGAACAGAGAGCTATTTGAAAAATGTGTCTGGAGGAAATGAATAAGTAAATTGTGTTGAAAAATGATACATGATTTATTCATCATAAAAAATTACAATACAGCTATTTGATAATTTGTCACAGTGAGAAAGAGAGCCATTTGAAAAATTTCAGAGACAACGGGAAAAAAAGTCAATTATTATGAGTGCATGTTCACGTGTGTATAAGGAAGAGAGAATTTAGAAAGTGCATCAGAACGAACTGAAGAAAGTATATGATCTATGGAGATAAAGAATGAGACAATAGACATTTTAATGTAAATGCGTTATTATGCAATATTATGCAATGAAGTACACGACTATAGAGACAAACAATATACACTTTAAAGTAAATATATTATTATTCAATGAAATGCATGATCTAGAGAGAGAGAGAGAGAGAGAGAGAGAGACAATATACATTTTAAAGTAAATATATCATTATTCAATGAAATGCATGATCTATAGAGACATACAATATACACTTTAAAGTAAATATATTATTATTTAATGAAATGCATGATCTATAAAGAAAGGCAAGGAACATTTTGAAAAGTATTATGCAATGAAGTACATGATTTATAGCAAAGTTATCTAACAGGCGACCCGTCAAATCGTGTTATGCGGCCCTCTGAATCACATAAAACAATAAAGGAATTGTCTTTTGTTAGAATAAATTCACTCACCCAACCATTTTGTTTTGACCTGGGGGGACAGGTTGGGACAACGGCCTTAGGTAGAAACAGGAAGACTTTCTCTACTGATAGATGGCCAAGTATTACTGAGGGTACCGCATCAAAAAGTGATACGACTGAAAGGGGACATAACCACCACCAAATCAGCCAGCCATATATATCAACTTAAGCAAACCCTTTCTGCATGATACATCTACCTTCGACGGGGGTGGGTGGTGGGTGGGTAGAAATGGAATGGAGGAGAGTAGATTTCGATAATGACTGCTCATTATTTCTAGTCAGTAATTTCCGTTTGGGACCAGGTCATATCTTTCAGGGTGGGAGTTCTGCCGACAGAAGCCGTTGTTTTCACTGTCTCACATATTAAATATTCAGGTATCTTTAGTCGCAGTGGTATAGTTTGGAGTGTTCCTACTTTTGTGACTGAGTATGGGACTGTTCACAGAGGTTGGTTTATTTTAATTCACCGTTGATTAAGTAACCATGCCTTTAGAATCAAGTAAGAATAAAATGCTCGACGAAAGTAAACATACCTATACTATATATGAGAAGGTTTCAGGTTTTTTTTTAAAAAGAGGCATTACGACACTAAGCAACATTTGACAAATTTAAAGGTCAATTTCGCGAAGCTTAGAACAGCAGTCCTTTTACAAGAATGTCTTACTAGACATTCAATTTTCATGACGTCACAATTTGGAGGTACATGTGAAGTACATGACGGGATCACCGAAACACAGAGAGTCACCTGGAAAGTTCTTCGTCTTGCTACGTCATCCATCATGCCTGATAGTGGGAGACTTGTTTGTGTTACTACGTCATCCATCATGCCTGGGAGACTTTGTGTTACTACGTCATCCATCATGCCTTATAGTGGGAGACTTGTTTGTGTTACTACGTCATCCATTATGCCTGGGAGACTTTTGTTTGTGTTACTACGTCATCCATTATGCCTGTGAAACTTTTGTTTGTGTTCTACGTCATCTATCATGCCTGATAGTGGAAGACTTGTTTGTGTTACTATGTCATCCGTTATGCCTGGGAGACTCTTGTTTGTGTTACTACCTCATGGAAACTTGTTTGTGAAAAACAATGCCAAATCTTGAATTAACAATTTGTAGTTATTGGTAAAACAAAATGTGTGTTTGAGATACAGGACTTTTAATCAAGATAACTTCATTTTCTCTCATTAAAGCAGTTAAAAATGCATTTTATAGTTAGATCGTATGTATAATTTTAGGCAATTAGGATTAGAATTATTAGGTGTACTGCTTGAAGATTTTGCACGTGACCCGCCAATCAATCCATAATAATGTGGCCTTTAGTCCCAAAGTTGTGGACACCTTTGATCTAATGACAAAGACCCCAAGAGATATAAATGTGTTATTATGAGAGAGGGGGGAAAGAGAGACAAGAGTCATTTTAATGTAAATATGTTATAAACTACTACTTCTACTATTACAGCTACTACTACTACAGTAACAACTACTATTACTGATACTACTATTACTATTATCAATACTACTACTATTACCTGATATTATCATTACTACTACCACTACTATTAATTTTCCTTATACTACAATTATTCTATTACTACTTCTACTATTGCTACTTCTCCTAGTACTCACTACTATTACTACTACTACAATTATTACTACTTCTTTTATTAGAACTATTACTATCACTACTATCAATCCTACTAATACTATTATTATTACTTCTATTCTTAGTACTCCTACAACCATTACTATTACAACCACCATTAAAACTACCACAGTAATATGATTACAATTACTAATTATCAATACTACTAGCATTATTACTAAAACTGTTATACTAACTACTATCACTACTACTACTATTATTACTGCTACTATTACAACAAAAACTCCTCCTCCTACTACAGTCAATACTATTCCTTTTATAACCACTGCTTTTTCTACTAACACTATTACTATCATTGCTATTACTACTACTACTACGACTATTACTACTGTCCACTAAAACTTCTTCTATTACTATGACCTCGACTGCTACTTCTACCATTACTACTATTACCATTATTTCTACTACTACTACTAACACTACTACTGTTGCTATTGCTACTACAATTATTATTACTACTACTACTACAATTTCTATTATTAATACTATACCTACTTTACGATTATTACTACCACTTCCACTATTACAACAACAACATCTGCTACTACTATCACTTAGACTTCCACTTTACTACTACTACTACTACTACTTTTATCACTTCTATTACTACTACAACATCTACTTCTCCTACGATTACTACTACTGCTATCACTTCTACTACTACGTCTACTACAAGTATTCTACTACTTCAATTAATGCTACTCCTACAATTACCACTACTACTCTTATTATTACTACTACAGCTGCTTCTTCTACTATTACCATTGTTATTTCTACTACTGCTATTACAACTATTACACTTCCTACTACTAATTCTACTACTGCAAATACTGCTACTATTACTGTCAACCATACACGACAACTGACTTTTAAAGTGAAAGCTCTTGAAATAAAGTAGCCGATAAAATTAATCTTACAGGTAAAAGATGTCTGCTGCTCGGTGTTTCCTTTCACTGATGACGACGGATGCACTCCGGATGTTTTTACAACGACCTGAATGACGACATTAATGTAATCAATGATCGAATACCTGTGTACTTGTATGTTGACTCCCCTGAGTCAAAGGCTTAACCGTTGTTTTATGGTCGAGATGAAGGGGTTGCTTGTAGGTTAACGCTAAAGTCAAGTTCTGCACTCGAGGGCTTTGTGGCTGATATCTGGTGTTCGGAAACTGCCTAAAACAGTTCCGTTTCGTCGGAAAGAATTATTGCGCGGATTTTCATGAATACTGAGGTATAGATCAGTTCAAAACTACACTTGACAACGTCCAGTTCCTCCCAGAACGATCAGCACAAGGTACTGTCCCATTTTAAACAATGTCTCATGGAGATTGAAATATGTTCTCGAAAGGAAATAATGTGGCTCAAAGAATATATTTAAAGAAAATATAGTTCTGAGTGAAAGTCTTACCACATGTAGAGACTCTCTTTCTTTGAGAGTTAAAAGTAAAGTTCTGATTGAAAGTCTTACTATATGTAGAAATAGTGTTTCTTGGACAGAGCGCCGATTCTGTGTGCACTCGTTTCACTTTGCGTGGTCATGTGACCATGATCATCACCTAGAGCTATTTCTGTCTCACTATGCGTGGTCATGTGACCATGATCATCCCCTACAGCTATTTCTGTCTCATTTTGCGTGGTCATGTGACCATGATCATCCCCTACAGCTATTTCTGTCTCATTTTGCGTGGTCATGTGACCATGATATCACCTACAGCTATTTCTGTCTCATTTTGCGTGGTCATGTGACCATGATATCACCTACAGCTATTTCTGTTTCAAACTTAACTCTACATTTCCTCGTCTCTTCTAAACAAAAGCGAACTTTTCTATTTCTTTTAATTAAAAATTCTCCTGCAGACGTTAACATTAAAACACATCATTTGTACAAGATTGAGGATATTCGTTTGATTTATAAGAAAATTATTCAATAATTTATATTAATGGTACAATTTAGTTTTAAATCTACTGAATAATCTTCTCTAATGATGTCATATATCAGTAATCCTCTCATTAACATTACTTTACAGATAATTCTCTCATTAAAATAACTTTACATATAATCCTCTCATTAACATTACTTTACAGATAATTCTCTCATTAAAATAACTTTACATATAATCCTCTCATTAACATTACTTTACAGATAATTCTCTCATTAAAATAACTTTACATATAATCCTCTCATTAACATTACTTTACAGATAATTCTCTCATTAAAATAACTTTACATATAATCCTCTCATTAACATTACTTTACAGATAATTCTCTCATTAAAATAACTTTACATATAATCCTCTCATTAACATTACTTTACAGATAATTCTCTCATTAAAATAACTTTACAGATAATCCTCTCATTAACATCACAGATTATCCTTTAACCAAATAATGCAGTAAAACGATGCCATATAGTAAATATTACTGTATAAGACATAATTAACTAAACAGACATGTATAAGACACCATGAACCAAATAAAATTGTATGACACCATTAACTAAATAAACATGTAAAAGACACCATTAATCAAATAAAAATGTATAACAACATTAAGTAAATAAACATATAAGACACCGTTAACTAAATAAACCTATATAACAACCCCATATCCCAATAATTGTCTATAACAATGCTATTTACCAATAACCCTCTTTAACTACACCATTTATTTAACTCCCTTTTATTTAGTGAACTATTTGCAGTGACGGCACGATGGGGAAGGGGATCGTGGTGAGGGATGGGGAGTCACCAGGCCCCGGCTGTTTGTGATATCCGCAGCTGGGTTTTGTGAGCGTCTCTGAATGAAAGTGTAATTTTTGCATGATAAATGACAGAAGATGATTTTATTTCTGTCTGAGCAAGGGCAGACAAGCGGTGAAATTGTCCAGCTGAAGCAGTGAAAGACTCTGGCCTACACATGCGAAGTCTGTATCAAAGGGACACCTGCGGCCAGGGCAAACTTGTCAGATTTTATTTCGTCCACAAAAAGGGAAATAATCTATTTTTGCTTTGTATTTATTTATATTTTTTAATTCCTTCCTTTTCTATTAACTCTAAAGTTAATCACTAGCACATTTTGTGTCAGTATAAAAAAAAATAAACACTATCTCATAATAGAATGTCAGCACTCTAAATTTAAATGTTAGCACAATAACAGTGAGTGTTAGTACTCTGAAAGTAAGTATCAATTCACTAAACTTATTACAAGTGTTAAAAGACATACCTCACTTCAATAAGAGTAACGCCTTCTGCTCTTATTTAAACTTACTATGACTTCTACAGTCGGCCATTTTCATTTACATGAATGTAAATCGCTGTAACCTTTTAAATGAATTGTACTTACTTTCTCATTGTATAATACTCCGCGACTCTTTAAATGACCTACATTTATGATTAATTTTAAAAGCTATAACCGGTTAAATGAACTGAATTTGTTTCTATTGTCAAGAAAAACGAAATGTGTGTTTGTATGTTTGTCTCTCCGTATACCATTGATTCACGATCACAGGGAGTGAACGAGGAAGCTGAAATCTTGCAAGTTGGCGTGCCCCCCCGCAAACACACACACACACACACACACACACACACACACACACACACACACACACACACACACACACACACACACACACATGCAATATTGAGTATGAACATGAGAGAGAGAACTGGTGAGTTGAAATTTTGCATTGAGATATAGTTTACCCAACCAGATGGACCCCAGAATCCGCCTTTAACTATAGGCGCCCGCTTACTCCAGATATGTAACATGGCTATTAATCCGTCTCTAACTATAGGCGCCCGCAAACTCCAGATATGTAACATGGCTATTAATCCGTCTCTAACTATAGGCACCCGCTTACTCCAGAAATGTAACATGGATATTAATCCGTCTCTAACTATAGGCGCCCGCTTACTCCAGATATGTAACATGGCTGTTAATGCGACGAACAGGACTAGTAAACTGAACAATTACATTGGGGCATAGATTACCGTCATCCCCCGATGGACGCGGAATGGGAAATCAAAGTTCGCCCCCGACGATCCGGGTATACTAAAAAAACAACAATTAATTACTTGTTGTTTCTACACTTGAGCTACGCTGCGTTAGGTTTGTCTGGTTGTAGTTATTAAATATATTGCACTATCATTCCATAAATGAAGTATTTTAACTTGTCTTTATTATAAACATAACACGCCGTAACTCATAAATGAAGTATTTTAACTTGTCTTTATTATAAACATAACACGCCGTAACTCATAAATGAAGAATTTTAACTTGTCTTTATTATAAACATAACACGCCGTAACTCATAAATGAAGTATTTTAACTTGTCTTTATTATAAAGTATAACACGCCGTGATCCGATAAAGAAACTGCAATGTGCTTTCCCAATATCATTAAATTTAACACGCCATTATATTGAAATAAAGTAATAGATAATTTTCTGTAAAACAATCCTTAGACTCTTCAATCTATGCTTAATGTGTTCACTTACAGAAGTGATAGTTCCCCCTGGTTATGTGAGCAATGAATATATATATATGATCGCTATGATCGCTTACACAAATTATTTCCCCTTTCTTATTAAGACTGTCAGCATTGAATATGTTCATGTACAGATGTGAGTGTCACCACCTTGTCGAGAAAACATTAACGCCACAATAATCAAAGGCCGGAAATTGAAAATTGAACACTTCCACCAATTCACGCAATAAATGATTATAAAATTTCTTCCCCAAATCCCTCGTCGACAATACTCAAAATGTTTTTATTTTAACAAAATGTCAAGCTGGTTTTATTGACTTTTCTAGAGTGATTTATAAGTGATCTTTATTTGCTCGCACCTGCATGGATGTTACTGCATCTGTACACATGAAAAGTAGTGAGATTTTTTAGAGATATTTTTGAATTTAGTATAAACGCTACACTATTAGACTACCAGGATTAGACGCAATTTCTAGAAGCAATTGTTTTACTAGATAGCCTGATAACTACCAGATAAATTTAACATTAATAAACAGGTAAGCTACTGGATAAGTTTAATGTTAATGGAGAGGTAAATACTGGATAAATTTAATATTAATGGAGAGGTAAATACTGGATAAGTTTAATGTTATTGGAGAGGTAAATACTGGATAAATTTAATATTAATGGAGAGGTAAATACTGGATAAGTTTAATGTTATTGGAGAGGTAAATACTGGATAAATTTAATATTAACGGAGAGGTAAATACTGGATAAATTTAATATTAATGGAGAGGTAAATACTGGATAAATTTAATATTAATGGAGAGGTAGATACTGGATAAATTTAATATTAACGGAGAGGTAAATACTGGATAAATTTAATATTAACGGAGAGGTAAATACTGGATAAATGTAATGTTATTGGACAGGTAAAGTATCGGACACGCAAAAATTTAGTGCTTATCACCCAAGACACACGAATTTAATTTCAAATGCAATGTATATCTTATGATCAATGTTCATTTGCTTACCATGTACCTGCAATTTACTGCTGATCGTTTGCAAAATGATTTTGAAAACAAGATAATTTTGATCAACAATAGCAGTGTCTCTGCTGTGTCATATTTGTTTCAAGCTGTATATTGATAAATCTATTAGTTCATTGAGTTTCTTTTCGTAAATATAGTATTTCTATTATATATTGTAATTTTGAATCTGGGTTAATAATTGTGTTCACTTATCTGATACTGAGTTTCTTGTCTCAAGTAGTGAGTATGTATATTTTGTGATTCTATCGCCTACAACGTTTGCAAAAACAAGCGCTCAGTTAAACATTATTATTATTATTATTATTATTAGTAGTAGTAGTAGTAGTAGTAGTATTTGTTGTTGTTGTAATAGTAGTACACATAACTACCTGCATGACTATTCATAACTAACTGCATGGCTATACATTGGTACCTGCATGGCTACACATAACTAACTGCATGGCTATACATTGGTACCTGCATGGCTACACATAACTAACTGCATGGCTATACATAACTAACTGCATAGCTATACATAAGTACCTGCATGTCTATACGCAGAAAGGCCTGCATGGCTACACATAACTAAATGCATGGCTACACATTGGTACCTGCATGGCTATTCATGGGAAGATTTCATGGCTACTTGATCATCGTTTCATAACTACCTGCAGGGCTATACATGGAAAGGTCTCTATGACTAAACATTGAACTGTCTGCTTGGCTACATTCTGAACTGTCTGCGTGGTTACATATTGAACTGTTACTCATGGCTAAATATTAACTTGTCTGCATGGCTAAAAATTGAGCTGTCTGCATGGTTACATATTGAACTGTTACTCATGGCTAAAAATTGAGCTGTCTGCATGGTTACATATTGAACTGTTACTCATGGCTAAATATTAACTGTCAGTCATGGCTAAACATTGAGCTGTCTGCGTGGTTACATATTGAACTGTCAGCATGGCTAAATATTGAGCTGCCTGCGTGGTTACATATTGCAGTGCATACATGGCTGCATATTGAACTGTCTTCAAGGTTATGGCAGTGCGTACATGGCGACGCGTTGAACTGTCGGCATGGTTACATATTGCAGTGCTTACCTGGCTACATTGCAGTGCTTACTTGGTTACATATTGCAGTGCTTACTTGGCTACATATTGCAGTGCTTACTTGGTTACATATTGCAGTGCTTACTTGGTTACATATTGCAGTGCTTACTTGGCTACATATTGCAGTGCTTACTTGGTTACATATTGCAGTGCTTACTTGGCTACATATTGCAGTGCTTACTTGGTTACATATTGCAGTGCTTACTTGGCTACATTGCAGTACTTATATGACTATATGCTGCAATGCTTATATAGATGGATATATATTTCAGTACTTACATGGCTACACACTGAACTGCCTGCATTGTTACATATTGCAGTCCTTACATGGCTACATATTGAAGAGCTTGCATGCTTACATATTGAACCGCCTGATTGGCTACATATTGAAATGACTGTATGGATACATTTAGAAAAATCTGCGTGGCTAGATATTGTATAACTTATATGGTTACAATTGAAATACCTCCTTGCTAGATATTGTATAGCTTATATGGTTACAATTGAAATACCTCCTTGCTAGATATTGTATAGCTTATATGGTTACACTTTGAAATACCTCCTTGCTAGATATTGCGGCGAGCACATTGCTACTGTACTGCCTGCTTGGGATTAATAGCAAACTAATAGCAAGACTTCTTGTTGGAGTGTTTTTCAAAATGCATATATAACTGCATTTTGAATAACGAATATGTAGATATCTAGAAATATATGTAAGTCCACATAGATAACAGCCTGATATGTTAGAAATAAGAAAGCTTTTGTGTCTAATTATTGACTTGACCTGGCCTAAAGATAATTTAACTCCTTCACCAATACTATTTTGAAAAACATGTCTCTCATTATACTGTATTACAGTCTCAACACCTGCATTTAATACCCAGTGCCATGATATGTAATTACAGTGACAAAAAACAAACAGAAAGCTAAAGAACCTCATCTCCTTTTATTGCTTTAAGATAAAATTATTTAATATTTCCTTCAGGGACCCGCTGCGACGTTTATCTGCAACCTTAGGGCACACCGCACAGTGTCAAGGTAGAGATAGTTTAGAGCGGTGACAAGCAACATTAAGGCACACTGCACCGTGTCAAGGTAGAGATAGTTTAGAGCGGTGACAAGCAACATTAGGTCACACTGCACCGTGTCAAGTAGAGATAGTTTAGAGCGGTGACAAGCAACATTAGGTCACACTGTACCGTGTCAAGGTAGAGATAGTTTAGAGTGGTGACAAGCAACATTAGGTCACACTGCACCGTGTCAAGGTAGAGATAGTTTAGAGCGGTGACAAGCAACATTAGGTCACACTGCACCGTGTCAAGGTAGAGATAGTTTAGAGCGGTGACAAGCAACATTAGGTCACACTGCACCGTGTCAAGGTAGAGATAGTTTAGAGCGGTGACAAGCAACATTAGGGTACACTGTACAGAGATAGTTTAGAGCGGTGACAAGCAACATTAGGTCACACTGCACCGTGTCAAGGTAGAGATAGTTTAGAGCGGTGACAAGCAACATTAGGGTACACTGCACAGTGTCAAGGTAGAGATAGTTTAGAGCGGTGACAAGCAACATTAGGGTATACTGTACAGAGATAGTTTAGAGCGGTGACAAGCAACATTAGGGTACACTGTACAGAGATAGTTTAGAGCGGTGACAAGCAACATTAGGGTACATTGTACAGAGATAGTTTAGAGCGGTGACAAGCAACATTAGGGTACACTGCATAATGTCAAGGTAGAGATAGTTTAGAGCGGTGACAAGCAACATTAGGGTACACTGCATAATGTCAAGGTAGAGATAGTTTAGAGCGGTGACAAGCAACATTAGGGTACACTGCATAATGTCAAGGTAGACTGGTAGAGGAAGCTTAGAGCGATGACAAGCAACCTCGCCCAACTTTTACTGTGAACTATACAAAGAAGCAGACACATGTTTATAAACATTACTTAGGACTTTTCAAGTATAGCAGACTGTTTTGTGAACAATACTTAGAACATTAAAAGGAAGGCAGACACATTTTTGTAAACATTACTTAGAACTTCAAAAGTAAAATAGACACTGTTTTGTGAAATCACTAAGAAAAGGTAGATAAGTATTGATAAATTACAAAGAGAAACAAGTAAAGCAATCAAGTCTTTGTGACCATAGTTAAATATTTTACAAATAATGCTAACAAACCTTCTTGAACCTTACCAAAAACTTTACACGTACAGTAGACAATCCTATGATCGTTACAAGTGCAGTCGACAAGTTTGAACTATTTAGTGAGAACTTGACATGTAGCCCCGTGAAGAAAGCTTTACTAACTGAACACACGATGAATTTTACAAAGATAGCAGACAAATATGTTATATATAAGAAGGATTTTATAAGTAGAAGGATAAGACTCCGAAACGTATTCAAGTAGACCAGGCAAGACTGGTATGTTTAAGTATTCAAGTAGAGCAGACAAGACTGGTATGTTTAAGAAGTATTCTAGAGCAGATAAGACTGGTATGTTTAAGAAGTATTCTAGAGCAGACAAGACTGGTATGTTTAAGAAGTATTCAAGTAGACAAGACAAGACTGGTATGTTTAAGAAGTATTCAAGTAGAGCAGACAAGACTGGTATGTTTAAGAAGAATTCAAGTAGAGCAGGCAAGACTGGTGTGGCAGAGTAAATTTGCCTATTCCTATTTCTAAACTTAATTGGTATATACGTTTTTTAAATATATGTATTGATCCGACCTTGGACACTAATTGTGCTGATATTTTTAATTGTCAAAGTTGAAAGTAAACATCTCAGGTAAGAAACTGGTTTTGGGAGGATGAGTAGTTTATCCATTGGTTAAGATTTACAAGAAAGAGATCAGCCAATGGGCAGAGATCAAAAGTTTACTTGCAGTAAAGAATTCTATTGTCTAATAATTTTAAATTTGGAGTAGCAAGAGGTCTGGTTATGAAAGGCGGCCATTAGCTTAATGGTGAGTTAACCGAGTGAAAGGACTTAGGAATATTTCGTGCCTTTTGCTATTGATATGTTATACTTATGTTTTGAGTAGACTGTTATTCCTACAGATTGTGAACAAAAATTGCTATTGATATGTTATACTTGTGTGTTGAGTAGACTGTTATTCCTACAAATTGTGAACTAAATTTGCTATTGATATGTTATACTTGTGTTTTGAGTAGACTATTATTTCTACAAATTGTGAACTAAAATGCTCGAATGTAGATGCTAAACTCTTGACATTGCTTCTAGTGAATACGTTCATAAAATTGATGTTGTATTTATTATGCAGTATGCATGTATCGAGCTAATAAATACTGTTGCAGGAAAACTGTAAGTTGAGACTTAAAAATAAGAAAGAATGATGTTAGAAATGAATAAACTAGAAACTTAGTGTTTGTTCCCTGATTGTATTATATTATATATGATATATTACACAGCCTTTTCTTGTTTTACTCGAATCACCAGGTTTACTGATTTATAAACCGTTACGACCATGGAAAACTTGAGAAGTATCTACCCCCAGTGTGTAATTGTAAGGGTACACTGCACTCTGTTGATGTATGGTGGCAAACTATGACTGTGGTAGACGTGAGAAGTATCTACCCCCAGTATGTAATTGTAAGGGTACACTGCACTCTGTTGATGTATGGTGGCAAAGTATACTGACTATATCGTGGAATTTCTGGTACAAGGAAGTTACTGGAAATTGATACATTGTTCTGCATGAGGGAGCTAATAGGATGGAGTGCCCAAATTAGCCTCGAGAGAATAGCGGCTCATCAGTTTTCTACAAAGAGAAAACACGTGAAATTGACAACTGGGACAATAAGCTTATGGCTTTCTTATGAATGCATGTGAAGACTATTAAAAAACTATTGTGGCTTCGCCTAGACAAGGTTACATACAAGCTATTATTGCTATAATCTCATTACTCCATATCTGTTCTCTGATAAGAATTACCCTGTGGTTTATATTGACATTAATCTGGATTCTGTGTTAGGATATAAGACTGTATAGGCATGAAAATTTATTTAAACATGGTTAAGGGGAAATATTGAAGTCAAGTAATATTTCATTGCATATGCTATATGTATATTTAATTGTTGATTTAATAAATTTATTGTTGAATTTATTGACCTTGTTACACATATTGATAACCATATGTTGGAAAAGATAGTGGGTGGATGGGTACTCGCTAAATGCAGATTAAAAGACGGATTTATCTTTTCTTTTAGTAAGTATTATTCCAACTACGGAAATATTGTGACAGTTTTGTCTTTAATGTTGTGGAAGAGAGAAAACATTTACGGCGCCTGCATATCTGCCAAGGGAGAGAAATTAGTGGTGTCTTTTGGAGAATTATTATTAACATAAAGTAAGTTTCTCGTCACTTCTAATTAGTTATGGATGATTACTTATTTAATAATAATCATAACCATTAACAAGGTGGCATTATCGTCACAACTGGTATGTCTAAGAGGTATTCAAGTATAGCAGGCAAAATTGGTAGGTCTAAGAAATATTCAAATAGATCAGGGGAGATTGGTATCTAAGTATTAAGTAGAGTACGCAAGATTGGTATGGATAAAAGGATTCAAGTATAGCAGTTAAGATTTGCATATCTAAGACGTATTCAAATAGAGCAGACAAGACAGAAATGTCTAAGAAGTATTCAAGTAGAGCAGACAAGATCTTATATCTAAGATATATTAAGGTAGAACAGACAAGACTGGTATATCTAAGATATATTCAAGTAGACCAAGCAAGACTGGTATATCTAAGATATATTCAAGTAGAATAGACAAGATTGGTATTTCTAAGATATATTCAAGTAGAACAGACAAGATTGGTATTTCTAAGATATATTCAAAAGTAGAGCAATCAATTTCTTTCGTCTAAGAAATGTACATGAAGTAGAACAATGAGACTGCTAATCTTACTGATAATCTGACAGATCCCTGTTTACAGTATTTGATTTTTAGCAGTAACGATTTAAATTTGTGTAAACGTGGTTAAGAATTTTAAGTCTCTGTGACCCTGATTAATTATTGTATGCAAATAGCTATCAAATCTCTGTGACCTTGATTAAGTACTGTATGCAAAGAGCCATCAAATCTCTGTGACCTTTATTAATCACTGTATGCAAAGAGTTATCAAATCTCTGTAACCTTGATTAAGTACTGTATGCAAAGGGCTATCAAATTTCTGTGACCTTGATTAAGTACTTTATATTCAGACCTAACAAATCTATGTGAACTTGATTAATTATTGGATACAAACATCTATAAAATCTCTGATACACAAAAAGCTAGCAAATCTCCATGACCTTGATTGATTACTGTATGCAAAGAGCTAACAAATCTCTGTGACCTTGATTAAATACTGTATGCAAAGAGCTAACAAATGTCTGTTAACTTGATTAAAAACTTTATATTCAGACCTAACAAATCTAGGAGACATTTAATTAATTACTGATCACAAAAAGCTAGGAAATCTCCATGACCTAGATTAATTACTGTATGCATAAATCTAATAAATCTCTGTGACCTTAATTAATTACTATTGCAGAGCTAACAAATATCTGTCACCTTGATTAATTACTGCAAAGATCTAACAAATGTCTGTGAGCTTATTAGAACGCTACAAGCAGACAGACATGTTTTTTTCTTAGCTTTAATTCTAATTTTGCAAGCAGGCAAACTGCTAGTTAGCATTACTAATAATTTTACAACTACGCAGACAGTGCTGTTTATCTATACTGATAATTTCCAAGAAGGTAGACAGTATTAGTTAGTGTGACACCTCTGGATATCCTTCACTCATTATGATTATTATTTATTAATTAACAACACATAACTAATTACAAGTGATCGAAAATATTAATTTATAGTTATTAATAATTTTCCCACAAGACCAACATGTCTCTCACTTGGCGGATTATAAACGTGTCGTAAAACTCTACTCTTTACACAATAATAAGATAGACGTTTACTGTCGCATATTGTTTCTGCAGGTGGAAACTTCTTACTAAAGGAGTAATAAAATCTGTCTTTTATTTATATTTAACTAGCCCCCATCCACCCACTATTACTCATAACCCAACATAAGGTTTTAATATACATGCAAGAAACTTATGTTGGGTTAAACTTAATAAATTTAACAATAAATTAGACAAGCATTCAGTTTATCCTAGCATAGACATCAGCAATCAATTAACATGTACTATATACCTATATATCTACATATATAATCAAGTGTCATTGATATAGTTTTACATAGGAATGAGAGTGGAGTTTTAGAGAGATAATTAAAGTCAATGTACATAACCTTTTCAATGATAGCAGCTGTCACTAGTACGTGTTCACAATCACGCAGTTTGCAGTAAGCCACTTTCTTTCTTTCTTTTTTAGATGACAGTCCAATTTACTCCTTCTAGGCACATTACACAACTGTTCTAGAATTTTTTGTGCTCACAAAGCAAAACATGGAGAATATTTCTAAGTACATTCTTTCCTTATCAATCAGTTAACTTACCATCAGCTAATGATCGCCTTTATGACCGAACTTGAATTATGTCATCAAAGTGATTAGAACTTTCTTCAACAAAATAACTTTTGATCTATCCCCATTGGATGAAATTATGAGCAAGTGTGATACTATTAGTCAGAAAAACTACTCATCCGCTTGGAACTGGTTTATATTGCATCAGCAAGTTCTAGCATTGGTAAACTGTAATTTATTATATATAAAAATATGTTTTAAACAGGATACATCCCTAAATTATCTAGCATATTCTGTGTGCAGAAAGACAATTGAGAATGCAAGATCCTAATGTTTACTTGTAGGAAGGAAGTGTGCAGAAAGACAATTGAGAATGCAAGACTCCTATTGTTTACTTGTAGGAAGGAAGTGTGCAGAAAGACAATTGAGAATGCAAGATCCTAATGTTTACTTGTTTGAAGGAAGTATGCAAAGAACTTAAGCAACGGATGGTGCATTAATGCAGATAGTTGTGTGTAGATAGCTGTGTGTAGATAGTTGTGTGCAGATAGCTGTGTGCAGCGTCCGAAGTTTGTAGTGTCGTTTGCTTTAAAAACAACAAGGGAAAGGTTCGCTTTTGTAGAATGTATTCCTATTAGGGAAAAACGTTGAAACTTTAGTACGTGTGTAATAATTTACAAATTATGAAATGCTTTATTTTTTAACTTCAGGGCATTGTATATTTATAAGTAATAGAACAGTAGGTATTTATAATTTAATTGGACTGTAAGCATTTGTAATTAATGGGTCTCATTACATTGATGACTGGTTTCAAATTTAAACCGTCCTAATAAATAAATTCATAATCTTCTTTTTCATTGTGTGTATGTGAGTGTGTGTATGTGTATATGTGTTTCTGTGCGCCCTGTGTTTGTCACATAAATTGACTGCTTTTTGCCTTGAGGTGTAATATAGTATCACTATATAAAATGACTGAGTGGTTTTGCCTATATGAGTATGATACTATTATTGTCAATTTGCCACATACGTTTACTGCTTTTTCCTTCAGTAGTATTATTTATGACCAAATTACCCATTAAATTCATTGGTTCTTTCCTACCTTCGGGAGTATTATGCTATCATTATGGCCGACTTGCCACGTACAGTAATTGTTTTCTTCTTTGTAAGTGTTATTTTGTACCTTCCTTACTGTCTATACATAGCTGTTTCTATCAGGAATATTATTTCATCTTCCTTATTGTCTATACATAGCTGTTTCTATCAGGAATATTATTTCATCTTCCTTATTGTCTATACATAGCTGTTTCTATCGGGAATATTATTTTATACCTTCCTTACTGTCTATACATATACATATTATATGCCTCTGGACTAATTGGACATATAATTTGTCTATCTTTGCCTTCGGGAGTATTATACAATGCCTTATGGCAGTTTGTCAGTTAATTTAATTGTATTTGTCTTCCGACGTCTTTAACTATTTCTCTTGGCATATTGGCCAGAAATAGTTAGCATTTTTGTTTCCAAGTGTATTAATCAAATCCTCGAGGCCAGTATATTATTTTTATAATTGTTTTGTTTTTCTTGTCTTGGTTATCTAATACTGTTCCTTATGGCCTATTTGTAAAAGTATTGGCCGTTTTCGTTTTCAACTGTCTTCAAGAACTCCCTGACGCCAATTGGCCGTAATGCTTTTCTTTTGTCTTAGATGTCCCGCTAGTCCTTTAGCCGAAAAATAAATTAATATTTCTTTAAACGACCATAGAGACCTAGTTCATATTTAATGAATTTCGTACACTAAGAAAAACGAATATTCAAGGGCAGCCACAAATACATAACTAGTCAAGTAGAACAAATTTACTAACAAATATTCATTCATTACGTAAACAATCAGTGTATCCATACATTCATTCACTACCAAATCAATTAGTTTTTATTCATTATAGACATAATCTTTCGGTAATTCCATTCACTCAGGAACAAAACTCATGTACTCAGTTTATCCAATCACTAATAAATCTTTCATCCAATTAAAAGCTTCTTTCTTTCTCATAGGAAAGAAAGGTAGACGGAGAGAGAGAGGGGGGGAGAGAAAGAAAGAACGTTATTTACAAACTAAACTCATTCACTCTATGCATCCATCCATAAATAATTCATTCATCCATCGAAAAATAAAATCTTTTGATTTTTAATTCATTTAAAAACAAACATTTATTAATTTGACCGTCTTCTAATAAATCATTGTCGTCCATTTTTTAATCCATCGAGTCCTTGAGTTTATTTATACCCATCTACTAATAAATCAGTGAGTCGCTGAGTTTATTCATCCATCCATAATTACTATAATAAATGAATCAGTGTATAAATCCATCTAGAAGAAACATTCAGAGTGATATAATTATTCATTAAATAATTTTTTTCCTTCCGTTACTTAATTATTAACAATTAATCTTTTTAGTCATTAATCAACTAAATAATCAATCTGTTCATTAATCCGTTCACTCACAAGCTGTCAGTCTATTGAACTCTGAACTAATAAACCATTCTATCCATTTACCAGTCTACTCACAATTAGTCAGTTTATTGAACTAATAAATCATTCTGTCCATTAACCCGTCCATTCACAGTCAATGTATTCACCCAACACATGATAATACAAGTTATAATAATTAACAACCCTAATAAATTTATAAATCTATTAATAAGTCAGTAATTACAACAATCCATTAATAAATCAATATTTTTCCAAAAAGAACTTTCCTTATTAAAAAAATAAATATTTGTTTTAGAAACTCTAAACCATATCCAAAATATATATATGCAATAAAAATAATTTATCCGTTGTTTATTACTATCACATTTATGAATTATTTTATTGATTTCAATATTATTAATATTTTTGTAGATTTAAAGAAGTGGCTATTATTGTGTTAATTTAAACGAATTGTTATTATTTTCCAGATTTAAAGGAATTATTATTATTTCTTTGATTTAAATAAGTTATTATTATATTGATTTAAAGGAATTGTTATTATTTATTGATTTAAAGGAATTATTATTATTTATTTATTTATTTTAAACAAAATATTATTTTGTTGATTTAAAGGAATTATCATATATTGATTTAAATAAATTATTATTTATTGATTTAAATAAATTTCCATTTGTTGATTTAAATAAATCATTATTTATTGATTTAAAGAAATTATCATTTGTTGATTTGAAGATATTATTATTTATTGATTTAAAGAAATTAAAAGAAATTATCATTTATTGATTTAAAGGAATTATGGAGAAAATAGTTTACCACACCGCTATGAATGAATTGCTCAAAGAAAACTGTATTCATTAACAAAGTCTAAAGTACAATGACAGAATTGACGTGAACAAAGTCTATAGTATAGTGACTGAATTGACTTGAACAAAGTCTAAACTCTAAAGTATAGTGACTGAATTGACTTGAACAAAGTCTAAAGTATAGTGAGAAGAATTGACATGAACAAAGTCTAAAGTACAAAGACAGAATTGACTTGAACAAAGTCTAACGTACAATAACAGAATTGACTTGAGCAAAGTCTAAATTATAGTGACAGAATTGACGTGAACAAAGTCTAAAGTATAGTGACAGAATTAACTTGAACAAAGTCTAAAGTACAGAATTGACGTGAACAAAGTCTAAAGTACAATGACAGAATTGACGTGAACAAAGTCTAAGGTACAATGACAGAATTGACGTGAATAAATGATAAAGTACAGTGACAGAATTGACGTCAGCAACATCTAAAGTACAGTGACAGAATTAATTTGAGACAGTACAGAGATGGAAATGAGGTGAATAAAATCTAAAGTACAGTGACAGAATTGTCGTGAACAAATCTAAGTGCAGAGACAGAATTGACGTGAACAAAGTCTAAAAACCAAAATGAAAGTTCCTAACACAAAAGCTTAACTTTATTTACACATGACTAACCGAGCGCCACTGAAATAAAATCCTAAAACCAAACAGAAGGACGGCCTGCAGAAGCAAATACAATTTAAAAGCTAGGATAACCAGACCCTAGATTAACACCAGAAAAATAATTCTGTTTTGATGAGACAATCCAATTTCATGTATAAGCCATGTCCCAAAGCCCTAGTCTAAAGATAGATCAGTCTTCAAAGGCTATTATCATAACCCCAACCCGACAAACGAACCCAGTGGTATAGTCTATTTAGTTTCAAGAGCAAATAATTAGTTATCGTGATAACATACAAACACCCGCGAGTGCACAGATTCACATTCAATGATATCTCTCTCACACAACGATATATACCAGAAAAAATAAATTAAATCAAGTCTGTTAAGTTTAATGATTTTGTAATTGTTTTCGGTAAATCAATGACCTTCAAGGGTCACATAATGCTTGTGGTGTTGTCAGTCACATAATAAATGTAGTGTTGTCAGTACATCAAAGTTTATATATGATACAGGGCAACTGTTGCATACTTACCTGTGGTGCAGATGACTTGGCATTGGAAAGTAAATCTGAAGACGCCATCGGTACAGTGAATGGTGATCTGAATAGTTTGTTTAATGCCATTTCTGTTTCCTTGGAGGTCAAAGTTGGGGTTGTTGTTGTCAGCTCTGTAGATGAAATGGGCATCGTAAAGGGCGCCCTGTACATCTTGCCAGTCGGGATCACCTGTTTTCGCGAGTCAACTAGTGTATCTGTCTTCTGATGCTAAATAGTGTATCTGTCTCCTGATGCCAACTAGTGTATCTGTCTCCTGATGCTAAATAGTGTATCTGTCTCCTGATGCCAACTAGTGTATCTGTCTCCTGATGCTAAATAGTGTATCTCCTGATGCCAACTAGTGTATCTGTCTCCTGATGCTAAATAGTGTATCTCCTGATGCCAACTAGTGTATCTGTCTCCTGATGCCAACTATTGTATCTGTCCCCTGATGCTAAATGGTGTATGTATCCTGATGCCAACTATTGTATCTGTCTCCTGATGCTAAATAGTGTATCTCCTGATGCCAACTAGTGTATCTGTCTCCTGAAGCTAAATTAGTGTATCTGTCTCCTGCAAAACAATATATGATTCTTTTGCCAAAAGTTATATCTATCTCCTCTCACCAAGTTAACGTTGTTAACTTTTTTTCTTGCAGAATGATGTGTGTGTCATAAAACCATGTCTTGTATCTGTTTCCTCTCACGAACTGGTGTATCTATCTCCCCTCATCAAGTGGTGTTAACTTTCCCTCTTGCAGAATGATGTGTGTGTCCTAAAATCATGTCTTGTATCTGTTTCCTCTCACGAACTGAAAGTGAATCAAATATAAAATACTTCCATTAATTGTTATTTACAATTATTGAGACTGGTTGTTGACTGAGTGATAATGAAACTACACACATCAGATCGTACTTTTACAGATAACTTGGTATGAAAAGCAATTATTATGCTCGCAAATGCAACGGTGGTGGTACGCAGCATGCTCCGATATTACTGTTAACGGTGGTACAGCAATCCAGTATTACTGTACGGTGTTATACACCACTCCAGTATTACTGTACGGTGTTATACACCACTCCCATATTACTGACAATCGGCACGACGAGTATTAAGTGTCAACAGCACCTGAAAATGCCGAGGAAAAACTGCTTATAATGAATTCAACGTAAATTAAGCAATGAAAATGTTTAATTAAAAACAATATTCACGGTTTAACACTGAAAATTATGGCACACTTCCTGTCAACACTAACTCGTTCACTTCCAAAGTGACCACTGAACTACATTTCGTTAAAGCCTTTAATTAGTCAGTCCAGGTAGCCTCGACTACTTTTTTACTTCCTAAATTCCACATGCACGGTCAGGCAATGTCTAGGCCTTTAGGCTTTGTGTTTCCCCATTTCCTGTTTCGTCACCGTCTGTGCTGCTGACACTTTTGTCACTAACTTTGGGAGATTATATTTCTTTAATGGAGTTGGAGATTTACTGGCGAGGCAGTCGCAGACACTATCGGCTCAATGACTTGTTCTCGAATGTTTATGCAAATGTATAATGGTTAGCTGTTAGGACCGGTACCACTGTCATGAGCTTGTGTAGTTGTGTTCTGATTGTTTACATTTTCTCCATTAAACAGATCACCAAACAAGCTAACGCCAGCATACATGGCAGATGAAAACTTCTCGCTGATTGGTAAAAGTTATCGTTTGTTCCGCCTTCGAGTGCATAGATACCGAGTTGATTGGTGCGATTTCCCAGTGACTGGCGTTGACTAGCAGACACGCCCTCATCGTGTCAGCGCCTGCAGTGAGGCCCGACAGGCAATAGCCATAATTGGTTTATTTTTGGTGTTGGGGTTATTGAGGCGTGGTATTAGGCTTAGTGACAGTAACTGGCTGGGGAAATTGCCACTTGAGTTGCTGCGACGGATCACAGAAGTGAAGAGAGAAAAGAAAATAGAGGGAATCAGGATTGCTCAGGGAATGCCACAGCATATTGACCGGCAGTGACAACATACGCCACCACTAGGACAGACTGAGGAAACAAAGTCGAGAAAGAAATGTTTGGTAAACAGGGAAAGAAAGCATTACATATTTGCATAAAGTCTAAAAACAAAAATTACGTCTGTATCTGTTTTGACTATTGTTTTTCACACAGTACTCCAGCATTGTTTACATATATCTCTCTTGAACTAAGGTGCTTTGCAATTTTTGTCGTATGCCACTAGCAGTATCAGCATTGAATAATTGACTGTTCATATGCTCGCAATACTGTTAACAGTTCACACGTCACGACCAATTCACTATTGCCAATAACAATAGGTTACAATGTATCAAGTCAATCGCTTCTAGGGACACTGACACTAATATCTTGTGAACATTCATCACTGCATATTCGAGTCGTCAGTGAAACACAATGCAGTACAATGAAACACAATATAAGCACAATGAGACAATGTAGCCCAATGAAACATAATGTAGCAAAATGAGACACAATGAAACACAATGAAAAACAATGAGACACAATGAAACAATGTAGCACATAGAGACACAATGTAGCAAATGAAACACACTGTAGCACTTTGAGACACAATGAGAAGCAATGTAACGCAATGAGACACAATGACATTCAATAAAACACAAAGATACACAATGTAGCACCATTAAACATAATGAGATGCAATAAAACATTATGCAGTGCAATGAGACAAAATGTAGCACGAGACACCATGAAACACAATTTAGCACAGTAAGACACAATGAAACACTTGTAACAATTGTAACACAATGAGACACATAGTACCTAGAATGATTAACTACTGGAGCATTAAGTACTAGCGAACCTGACTACTGGATTATTAATATCTAGAATGATTAACTACTGGAGCATTAAGTACCAGCAAACTTGACTACTGGATTATTAAGTACCTAGAATGATTAACTGCTGGAGCATTAAGTACCAGCAAACTTGACTACTGGATTATTAAGTACCTAGAATGATTAACTACTGGAGCATTAAGTACCAGGGAACTTGACTACTGGATTATTAAGTATCTAGAATGATTTACTACTGGAGCATTAAGTACCAGCAAACTTGACTACTGGATTATTAAGTACCTAGAATGACTGACTACTGGAGAATCTAGAATGATTGAATACTGGATTACTAAGTACCTAGAATGACTGACTACTGGAGAACCTAGAATGATTGAATACTGGAGAATTAAGTGCCTAGCACGCTTGAATACTGGAGCATTAAGTACCTATCATGATTGACTACTTGAGCATTAAGAACTTAATATGATTGACTACTGGAGCATAAAATGCCTAGCATGATTGACTACTGGAGCACTAAGTACCAGCATGCTTGACGATAGAGTATTAAGTGCCTAGCATGATTGACTACTGGAGCATTAAGTACCAGCATGCTTGACGATAGGAGTATTAAGTGCCTAGCAAGATTAACTACTGGAGCATTAAGCACCTAATATGACCGAGTACAGGTGCTTCATTCACCTAGCATGCTTAACTACTGGATCATTATAGTATAACTGTATACAGGTGTTTTATTTACCTAGCATGCTTAACTACTGGATCATTATAGTATAACTGTATACAGGTGTTTTATTTACCTAGCATGCTTAACTACTGGATCATTATAGTATAACTGTATACAGGTGTTTTATTTACCTAGCAAGCTTAACTACTGGAGCATTAAGTAATTAGTATAACTGTATACAGGTGTTTCATTTACCTAGCATGCTTAACTACTGGAGCATTATAGTATAACTGTATACAGGTGCTTCATTTACCTAGCAATCTTAACTACTGAAAGAAGTATAAGTGAGTAATACATATGTGACTGTGTATTGAAATATTGCTCAACAGTTTTGACTATGGGTGCTTCGATTACCTAGCAAATTGTACAAGTGCCCCATTTATCTAGCTCATTTCACTACATACAAATGATTCATTTATCTAGCTCATTTTACTACAAACCATTGCCCCATTTATCTAGCTCGCTTTCTACTTACAAGTAAATCATTTATCTAGCTCACTTCGCTACATACAAGTGATTCATTTATCTAGCTCACTTCACTACATACAAGTGAGTCATTTATCTAGCTCGCTTTCTACATACAAGTGAATCATTTATCTAGCTCACTTCACTACAAACAAGTGATTCGTTTATCTAGCTCACTTCACTATATACAAATGAGTCATTTATCTAGCTCACTTCACCACATTTATCTAGCTCGCTTTCTACATACAAGTGATTCATTTATCTAGCTCACTTCGCTATAAACAAGCGCCCTATTTATCGAATTCACTTCACCATATATAAGTGAGTCATTTATCTAGCTCCCTTTACTACATACAAATACCCCTTTTATCTAATTCACCACCACACATAAGTGAGTCATTTATCTAGTTCACTTCACTACATACAAGTGAGTCATTTATCTAGTTCACTTCACTACATACAAGTGAGTCATTTATCTAGCTCACTTCACTATATACAAGTGAGTCATTGATCTAGCTCACTTCACTACATACAAGTGAGTCATTTATCTAGCTCACTTCACTACATACAAGTGAGTCATTTATCTAGCTTGCAGGACTGCATCATTTATCTCATTGGCTCATAAACAAGTCAATAAACTATCACAGCTGACTACATACAAGAGTGTCATTTATAGCATACTTGACTACAAATCCTTCATTTACCGAACATATTTGACTACTATGATTAATTTGCCTAGCATACTTAACTATAAGTAAGATGTTAATTTACTCCAGAATGCGTGAGTTGGGTGTTTTGCCAAGTACACTATATTATTGGGGCATTATTTGCCCTGCATTCTTGACTACTAGTGCATTATTTACCTAGTACACTATATTATAAATTGGTGCATTCTTTGCCTAGCACACCAGTCTATTGGTGAGTTATTTAGTACTCTTGACCATTGGTGCATTATTTACCTAGCACATTAGTCTATTGGTGCGCTATTTACTTAGAATTCTAGACTACTGGTGCATTATTCACCTAGCATTCTTGACTGTTAGTGCATTATTTACGTATAACACTAGTCAAGTGGTGCATTATTTACCTAGCTCACTTGACCATTGGTTCATTAAGTACCTACCGCACTTGACAACTGGTGCATTATTTATCTAGCACATTAGACAAATAATGCATTAATTACGTAGAACTCTAGACTATTGGTGTATTAATTAATTAGCATTCTTGGCTAGAAGTGCATTATTTACATAGTACACCAGTCTTTTGGTGCATTATTACCTATACACAAGGCCACTTTCTTAGACCACTTTAGATCATTGGTGCATTATTTACCTAGTACACTAGTCTATTGGTGTGTTATTTACCTAGCACATTATACCACTGGTGTACTTTTTACCTAGCCTACCAGACCTTTGGTACATTATTTGCATAGCACACTAGTCTATTGGTGTGTTATTTACTTAGATCACTTTTCCATTTGTACGTTACGTACCTAATACATTAAATCATTGGCGTATTATTTATTTAGTACGCATGACCTATTGGTCCATTATTTACCTATTTCACTAGTTTATTAGTGCACTATTTCCTAGTCCACCTCACCATTGGTCATTATCTACCTAGCACACTGACCACTGGTGCATTATTTACCTAGAATTCTTGACTACTAGTGCATTATATACCTAGCGTACTTTGTCACATACGGGGTCATTTCAACAGCCC